>JAHSPW020000008.1:1400000-2690302 GCA_019985065.2 Arctostaphylos glauca | reverse complement strand
TTATAAAAAAAAAACACTTCGAATTTCGGAGTTCGGGCATTACTTACGGACAGTTACGGTGGACGGGGAGTCGGCGACGGCGGACGGCGGGGCACGCAGGAAGGCAGGAGCAGAGGGAGCGACGGGCGGCGGCCGCGGGTGGGAGAGGGAGAGGGAGCGGGAGGGAGAGCCGGAGGCGGAGAGGGTTTGGACCGAACAGATCTGGTCCGTCCGGGCCTGCTACTGGCTGATGGTCTCCGGCGGGACGAGCGGCGGGCGGCGGGCCGCGTGCGGGAGAGGGAGTGCTGGAGTGGGAGCGGGACTGCGGGAGGGAGAGCCGGAGGCGGAGAGGAAGAGCGAAGAGGGTTTGGCCGGGTTTGGTCTGGGCCTGGGGTGGGACTGGGGGGGGGGGTGGGGGGGGGGGGGGGGGTACGTAATGGGTTGGGTGGGTCCCAGCCATGTAAAAAAAAAAAAAAAATTTTGTTCAATTTTTGGAGTTGGGGGTGGCACGTGACCCCCCCCCCCCCCCCCCCCCCCCCCATTTACCTCCGCCCCTGTTACTTAATCCACAATAAGCAAGAATCAACAAAATAATGAGCCCACAATGCTCCAAAATCCACCAAAGTACAAAAAACGTGCAAAAACCACCAAAATTTGTACTTACCGGCACTTTCGGAGTCAAACCACCTCAAACAAACCCCGCAGAAAGCTCCGGAACGCTGAAACTGTGCCAGAACTGGTTTGAACCGGACTGAAATCACCCAAAACCGGAATGAACCGGCCCCTCAAAACCTTTCTGAACCTCTGAACCTCACTGAACCGGTCCGAATCGTGTTGAACCGGGTAGGAACCGGAATGAACCACCCAAAACTGGAGCGAACCGCTGACCGGACCCGCGAACCCTTTGACCCACGCGCCACCTTCCACTGGCGCGTGTGGCCCACCCCCGTAACTTCCGATGACGATCTTTATAGATCCGGAATCGTCTCCTCAAGACGAACAAAACCATATGCTCAGAACTTCGAACCAATCACTTTTTGACCGAACCCAACTCGAACCAGATCGCGCCTCTGCCTCCGCTGCTTCAAACGTGATTTCCGGCCACATCCGCGCTCCTCTCGCGACGTGCTATCCCAATCCGTGCTCCTCTCTTCAAGACGAACACAACCCCGTGTTCAGATCTTGAATCTAACCACTTTTGGCTCGGACCTCCTCTTCCAAGCCTAACAATGGCCGAACCGTGTTTTCCGGCGAACCTCCACTCTGATACCACTGTTGTGGAAAGTCCAAGATCAACACCACAAACACACAACCTCAATCAAGCCATTGTAATGAGAGAAACACACACAAATTGAGAAGGAAAAATTTCACTATTGTCTCCACTACAATAGTTACAAAAAACCCTCTCAAACACTCTCCACCTCTTTTTTTGTCTCTCTCACACCCACTCCACAAAATTATCCCTACCCTTTTATACCACAAGGGTAGGGTTACAACCTCACAAAAAAGACATAGACAAAAATACTCTTCCACCCACTAGGGGTGGATCCCAACAACTACTACATATTCAATGGAAATCAAAGAGTATTACCTGGATGATTTCCATAGAAGATTCTTCCAATCTCTTGGAACAGGTTTCCCCTAGACATTGCATCCCACTGGTCAACAAAAGGAAATGAACCATAAGAGTTAATTCTAAATAATTTTGTCGCATTGTAGAATTAGATGCAGGAGCAGGGCCTCCCCTGCTCCTCTAGATATTTTTTGTTGAAACCAGTCAACATCCATAAAATGAACATAAAAGATTGAGGAAATGTTCGCACCAGTGGTCCGAAATCATGGGTATTTGTTAGGCCGCATGTCTCGGTGGACAATGCAACCCAATCTGCATTCTTCATGAAGATATCACAGCCCTCGAGCAGCTCCTGCAGCAATTTTTTGACACGCAGACCATTCTAATGGATCCCGATGACGACTTGAAAGTACCAAAACAATCAGATAATATCACTTTCTGCAGTAGCTCAAATTTCTCTTTTGCGTCCTATGCATATAAAAATGAAGGGTTTGACTTTGAAATACATAATATATAGTGGAAAACTGCATGGCGAATGGAAGTCAGTTCCATGAAAATCAGTTTTCAGCTCATCCCCTGGATTCTTATCAGGATGGAATTGCGATGCCAACTTATAATAATTTAGTCTTCTTAGAAAGTTTTGGCTCACTTTTCCTTGCTTCTGTATGGTTTATGACATTTTTAGTGTCAATAAGGTTCCTTCTTCGTGAACTCCTTAAATGTTTCCTAATTTATCATAGAATACAAATAGCTAGAAGTGAATGTATATATGCATAAATCGACAACCTTACCATTAACTAAGGTATCACACTCTTTGTTTAAATCATTTATTTTATTCTCATGTTTTTTTTTTCTTTTTTTGGCAGAACCTGCATATACAATGGAAGTAAATGAGACGTGCGAAGTTTACAATTTTGGTGTGCTAACACTGGAAGTGATTATTAAAAAGCATCCGGGTGATCTCATCTCCTCTCTGTCATCTTCGTTGACATCCGGGTGAAAGTTGCTGTATTCATGAGAGATATTCGTTGTAGAAAGCATGTGATAAGGCAGGTGCTATGTTTTAGGAGTGAAATTATAACCATCATGAAAATCGAACTGAATAACCTAGCCAAAAGAATTGGTATGGTCTGATTTTATTTTATTTTCTGCCAAAAAAATCTAAATCTAAGGCTCAGGGTACGTATGGATATTTTGTTTTATTTTAATGATTTATTTTTTCTTATTCGGACATGGGTTAATGCTCTAATTCACTCCATTGCCTTTATGTTAATCGGTAATCACCTTGAGCAAATAATTAGTAAATATTGCCTTAGTCATGATTCAGAGCTCTAATTTACTCCATTGCCTTGACTCTGATACCATGTTAGAAATTCATATATAGGGTCGGTCTTGGGGTAAGCCCTGCAAACCCTCGGGTTCGGGGGGCAACAATTTTTTTTTAAAAATAAATATAGAAAAACAATAGAAATCTTCAGGAAAAAAAAAACTATTATTAATACTAAGTGGGCAACCAAATTGATGTCGAGCTTGGGCAATCCAAATGTCGGGACAACATTGTTCATATGCCTAACTCATCTCAAAAGACGCCTTGCTAGAAGAGAGTTGCCTAAAGCTTATAACAGGCAGAGGGGAGAGAGCAACCCAGGCGATGTGGGACTTCGCTAACAGAGAGAATAATAATGTTTCCTGTATCTCATGAGACACACCTGATTTATTTGCTTACTGAAAAAGACGTTAGACAACGGCAGTGAAGTTCAATAGAATTATGAAATCAGTGTTAAATAGAGCTGCCAGATCAATGGCAATCAAAATGGGATGAAATTTCCTGGTGAAAATTGTTTTGGATGAATAACTTGCTTTTGGAATGATTTGACTAAGTTATATGACTGATGAATTCTACCTTTCCATCTTTGTTATAACACCTAAGAAATTAACCATCTGTGTTCTGTGCTCTCGTGTCCATGCATTTGAATCACAAGCATAAATATATACTAAATTGTCCATCTTTTCTGGATGATGCGACCATAGAGAATTTCAAAAAAAAAAAAAATGTGTTGCTCGTGATTGGGATTGCAAAAAAACTTGGTCCAATTTATGAGTTGTCGTGGTATATGAGTTTCTTTCTTTGAATCATTATTCTTAAATGAATTTAACAAATTTGGATTGGACCATTAGGCCCATTACTGAATTAGCCATTTACTAATTTGGACTGGCCCATTAAGTGGTTCATATGCAAAGTATTGGAATGGCCGATTAACAAATTTGGCTCCTGCACTTGTTTTTTGGAAAAAAAATAAAAAATAAAAAATAAAAACGAATTTGGTCTCGGCCTATTACACTTGGGCCTCTTCATTTTTTACAATTTTTTAGAATCTGGGCTTGGGCCTAACTATAACACCCCGAATTTTGGAGACATTAATTTAAAATAATTTATCAAAAGTCAACTATATCCATAACTTAGTCAAAATATGATTTGATTACAATCATCCAACTTAAAGATAATTATATTAAATATTTGAAATTAAGAGCTTGAAATAAATCTAGGTGAACCATGGGGCTACGGCATCCTCTTCTTGGTATTTGGATAAACGGGCTTAGCAACGCCATCTTTGACACCTAGCATAAAAGGCTAGGGCAGAGAAATTGCACCAAATGAGCGATTAACGCTCAACAAATAAAATTACCCTAAATTCCAAATCTATGCAATGGATTATACAATGCATGATCAAGAAGATAGTATGAGTAGTTAATCAAGTATTATGAACAGAGCAATATAATCAGAATGCGACATAATCATGTAAACAGTGAGCGGAAGCATTAACAAGTAGATGAAGCAAATAAATGAAATGTCGACAATATGTCCTTACGTCAAACTCTATGACTTATTTCTAAGTTTCTGACATATGCATCTGACCCATATCCATAAGTGTCTGCCATTGTTCACAAGTGTCCAAAATTTCTTTCAAAATACAAAGTTTGGGTCAACACAAGCGTTGCCGTCATCAAAATTTTATTTTTCAAAGTGGTGTCATAATGTTCCCGACCGCTATGCTAACCTCATATCCGACGCTAGCTACTGTATCCAAATATCGACTGCCATATCTCATGCTCCTAACCGTTACACTCCCAACATTATGTCTCTATATGTCGTGCCTTGACTTAGAAAATATCTAACTCCTCCCCTTCAACTACGTTTTATTTTTGAAAAAACACGACATGGCTTACGAACATAACCGGCTTACGATATAATTTGGCTAAATACATAAGACATGACCGACTCGGCTCCAAGACACAGCCCGATGGTAATAGACGTAGTTCGGCTAAAATTCATATCTCGGTTAAAGACATCCTAATACGTCTTCCCAAAGAGTAAGTCAAAACTTGAGTCACAACGTATAAGAGCTCTCTCAAAACAGCAATTTTCGTTACAAAGTTCGTGACTTTCTAAGACTAGTGTCAAAACCTCGGGTCACATTTATACTAGCCTCAACACGTTCCCTATTGACTCTATCTAACTTTCATTCAAACGACTAGACTCGCGATAACATGATGATGTGTTGGAGATACAAGTTTTAACAGATAAATAAGATGATATATACAATAAAGTTTGCTATGAGCACATAAGCAATAATCGCATGATTTCATCTTGCAAAACAACTCCTAGCACACTAGCCCTTGAATAAGATATCAACTCATAATGATATATAACACCTAAAGTTTCAATACGATAATCTAAGTTTCATTATTGGTGTAGTAGTCATTACGTAAGAATTAAGACGATGTTCTACTTTTCTGAAAAATTTTGCTATCTGAAAAAATTTGATGTTTGAAAAATTTTCTAAGTATAGAAAACATTAAATTTTTAAAATTTCAATTTAGGAGATAAACAGTCCCGGAAATGATTTCTTGATTTTTTTAAAGCACAATGGTATATTCATATGTCTCAAACGCATAAATCCATAGTGAGTTTCGGGCCAAACTATAGGAAGGAAACGAGTGATTTTTTGACTTTGTACTAAAATGAGGAGGGCGACATTTTGATATGAATAGAATTTTAATTTTTTTTGTAAATGCTATTATTTTCAAATAGGGAGTACTTCTTTATTTTCATTAAATAAAATTAAAGTAAATACATTACGAGTAATGTATTTACTTAAATTTATTTATAGAAAATACGTATTATGTCCTATAACATGTCCTAACTGTATTGGCTTTTAAACAGAAACTAACTGTCAATATTTCTCAAGAGGCACTGATGCTATGTTTTTGGAGGCACCGGTGCTAAGTTCATTCCATAGCACACTAATGAAATATAGAGAGGTAAGACACCGGTGTAAGATTTTTAGAGGCACCGGTGCTAAGTCAAATTTATATGCAAAATAGAAATACTGCAAAGGTAAGGTACTGGTGCTACAAAAAATGAGACGTTGGTGCACCTATGAAAATACAGAACAATATAAAGTGCTGCAAGAAAAGGCACAGGTGCTAACAAAATCAAGGCATCGGTGTTGACATCATATTCTACGAAATACAGTACTAATTAAGTTTTGTTTTCTCCAAGCTCCGTGGAGCTTAATATGGATCATTAGCATAAATTCAAGATTAGGGAGAGTTTCATTTACCTTGGATTCAAAGGAATGAAGCTAGAATAGAAGGATTAAAGCTTGGATCGGGCGATTGAACGTCAAATTGGAAGTTTTTCCTGATATCTCTCTCTCTCTACTGCAATCTCTTATTCTCAAATATGGAAGTACCCAACATCTACTAAGAGCTCTAGAATTTTGTAAGTGTGAAGTGGAGGGAATATACAAGGGTGTATAAAGAGTGAGATAAAGTATAAGGGCACTCCTAATTGTATGGATTTTCATTGGAAGAGAAAATTTCTTGCACTAGATCTTTGATGGAGTGCAATAGTTGCAATATTTCTCAGTCATAATGAAAATCAAAAGGGATGTTTGTGACAAAATCAGAGGTGCAAGGAGGTTTGGCTAGGGAAAAAGGAGTGGCCTCCAAGGATTAGTTGCCCAATGGAGGAAGAAGAAATCAGAGGTAAGCAAATGTATATTCTTGGAGAAGAAGGTATGTGGGTGAATGATGATTAAGAGAAAAATAATTCCATGTGGCAAGTTCCATGAAACATGACTGATCTTGTAGGTTTTTGGATCAAGTCAAAAGAGTTTGGGTCTGGGCTGGGTAAGTAAGTTGGGCTCCACTTGGCTCAAGGCTCCATGAGATGTTGATGGGCTAAGGTTTGGGCTCAAGGATCAATGGTCCAATGGGTTGGGTTCAAACACATACAAACACAAATCCATGAATAGAGATAAGTTCAATATAATGCACGACTAAAAATAACATTACACGAAATCAATTTAATCAATTAATAATTTTTACATTAAAATTTTAATTTCTCTTTTTATTTTTTATTAAAATTTAGGGTCTTTACACCAGCTAAACCAGAAACATGACCAAATTGAAAGACTCCGGTTTGGAAATCCCCAAACTGAAATAACCAATTTGGTCCAAATTTTATTGTCAAACCAAATTAAACTGGACCGATTACACCCGTAGTTCTTATTCATCTCCCTAACTCGGTAGCTCTTGCAAACTTTTCCTTACTAGTAGTAACTTTGTTCAATATGGTTTACACTAGCTGAATGAAACAATTGTCTAAGTAGCTTGACCCAAGTTTTGTGTTGGATTCATTAAGGAAAAGTCTACAGTCCCAGAATTGGAATAAAGAAACTCTCTTAGAATTTGAAAATTAAAAGTTATGATCTCATTTGTACTTGTACTCTAACAAATCCAAATAAATCACGATCTTTGATTTTAAAGTCGGAAAAAATTTCTTGGTCTCAATTCTGGGACTCTACCACTCCTCATTCATCAATGGATGTGGCACTATTCTAGAGGGAAAGACAGCGAGAATTGTAAAAGTAGAAGAGGGTAAGAAAATTAAAACAATTAAAATCACCGAGTTCTTTTTTGCGTCTCAAGTTTTGTGAAGTTCAAAAATGATTCTACGACCGTGTTTTCTTGTAACTTTGATTTCTTGCAGCTAACCACACAAACTTAATTAGTATGGACTATGAAAAAAAATCCCTGCTCAATTGGCTATTTAGAATCAAATAAACAAAAAACTAGTATAGTTACACCAGGTCTCGAAATCAAAAAAGACCCCAAGTGACATCTATGCTCTTACTGTAGTGCACTTAGCCATCCTCCAAATGCATCACACTTGCTGTCACTTGATAATCAAATCTTAATCAATAATTATGATCTATTGAACTTTACTAGCTCCTTCCTCTGTACTCCAACATTAGTTAGTGGGTCTTGATGCATTTTGTTCTATAAGAATTTCCATTTGCAAACCACTAATTAGGATGACTCATGCATGGTGTGCTTTAATTTATTAAAGAAATGTCGTGAGTGGGTTTAGTTGTGAGTGGGTTTAGTGTGGTGGCAATTGACTGATTGACCTGATCAAAGGCTTTTTCAAATAATCAACCAACACCAACTTGTATCGTGTAATATTTAAAGAAACAAAGTGCATTGTTTTCTCATAAGGCCAAAACATACGTCAATGCATGTGAGTTGGATGTCTCACCCCCTGAAAAAATTAAAATATTTTCTTGAATTGTTGATCACGTTGCGGATTCGACCCAATATGATTGTATAAAGATATTATCAAATAAGAACGCAACGAAACGACACAAATTTTTCTACGTAGTTTCGATCCGTATATAGTTAGGGAAGCAACAAATTAACGAAAATTATAATAAACTTCAAAAACCCGACAGATCAGTGCAGTCCTCTACAAAGAATGTGATAATCAACTTTGACTCACGTACAAGAATGCACACCACCATAGTAACTTTCCACGAGCTACTTAATTTGTCACTCTTTTTCTAGCCCTTAATTAACAATGTTTGTTGAAGAAATGTCGTGAGTGGATTTAGTGGTGGCAATTGACTGACTGACTGACTAACTTGATCAAAGTCTTTTTCAAATAACCAACTTGTATTAAGTAATATTTGAGGAAACAAAGTGCATTGTTTTCTCATCAGGCTGACATAATGCATGCGAGTTGGATGTCTCACCTAACTTGCCCTAGTAAAATTACTTGAATTGTTGATCACGTAGTAGATTCAACACAACTCGTATATAAGTGTTTGTACAAAGATACTATTGAATGAGAATGCAACGAAACAACACCATTTTTTTTACGTAGTTTCTATCCGTATATAGTTAGGCAAGCGACAAACGAAAATTATAATAAACTTCAAAAACCCGATGGATTAGCCCAGTCCTATACGAACAATGTGGTAGTCACTTCAACTCATGTACAAACCGTTGCTAGTTACCGGGTTATAGCAACGCTTTTGCAACCGTTACTACACCTAATTTTGACCAACGGTGCTAATAAAACCATTAGTATATCCCAACTTTCTTGTAGTGATTAGCTTATATACATGTTTTTTAATGAGTTTTTCTTCGCATGACTAAACCCCATTTATAATATCAAATTTAACAGAGTACTAGGAACTGAATTAGTAGAAATGGAAAGTGTTAGAAACTCGTAGGCCGAACTCATCTCAAAAGACACCTTGAGAGGAGAGGGTTGTCTAGAGCAACTCAGGCGATGGGGCTTAATTTGCTACACTCTCCCTCACTCTGATATCATGTTAGAAATTCATATGCCTAACTCATCTCAAAAGATGCCTTGCTATAAGAGAGTTGCCCAGAGCTTATTAGAGGCAGAAGGGAGAGCAATCCAGGCGATATGGGACTTCGCTAACAGAGAGGATAACAATATTTTGTGTATCTCATGAGACATACCTAATTCTGGCTTTCCATCTTTGTTACAACAACAAAGAAACCATTTGTGTTTTGTGCTCCCGTGTCCATGCATTTGAATGACAAGCACAAATATATACAAAATTTTCCATCTTTTCTGGACGATGTGAGCATAGAGAATTTCGAAAACAAAAATGTGTTGCTCGTGATTGGGATTGCAAAAAAACTTGGTCCAGTTTACGAGCTGTTGTCGTATATGAGTTTCGTTCATTGAATCATTATTCTTAAATGTGACATGTTATTTGATGAATTCTGCAGGTCTATCAGTGTAAACCGAAAAATTAAACCGAACTAACGTTTGGTCCAGTTAATTGGCTGTCCATTCGGGTCGGTCCAGTCCGGTCCGATTTGGATTTTTGGAAATAATTCCGGTTCGGTTTTGGTTTTATTCTCCTACAACTGGACCAAATCGAAAAGATCCGGTTAACAGTTAAAACTTAAAACAAAAAAAAATTACGTTTAGCCATTTAGCCACTAGGCCAATTACTGAATTAGCCATTTACTAATTTGGATTGGTCCATTAGGTAATTCATACGCAAAGTATTGGATTGGCCAATTTTTTTGTAAATGAAACGAATTTGGTCTTGGCCCATTACAATTGGGCCTCTTCATTTTTTACAATTTTTTTGGAATATCTGCTTGGGCCCATCCAAACAGGAAACATGACCAAGTTGACAGAGTTCAGTTCGTCTCGTGCGGTTTGAAAAACCCCAAACCGAAATAATCAGTTTCGTACGAATTTTGTTGCCAAACCAGATCATATCGGAATGGTTACACCGCTAGTTCTTGTTCATCTCCCTAACTCGGTAGCTCTTGCAAACTGTGGCCCACAATACTGACATTTGCTTGCTACTAGTAACTTGTATGGTACCCAAGTTCTATGTGTTGGATTCAACAAAGAAATTCTACGGTCCCAGAATAGGAATCAATACATTCTTTCAGAATTTGAAATTAAAGATTATGATCTCACTTGTACTTGTGCTCCAATGAATTTAAGTGAATCATGACCTTTAATTAATTTTGAATTCGGAAATAATTTCTTGATCCTAATTCTGGGACTCTAGCTAGCACTCCTTATTCATCAGTGGCTGTTGCATTATTCTAGAGGGCAAGACAGCTAGAGTTGAAAAATTAGAAGAGGCTAAGGAAATTAAAACAATTAAAATGACCGAGTTCTTTTTTACGTCTCAAGTTTGGTGAAGTTCAAAAATGACGCTACAACCGTGTTTTTTTGTAATTTTGATTTTCTTGCAGCTAATCCCACAAACTGAGTTTGGACTATGATGAGCGAATTTTAATCATGGTCTGTTGAACTTTGCTAGCTTCTTCTTCTATATGATAGGTGGGACCAATTTCTCCAACACTAGTGGGTTTTGATGCATTTCATTTGGTAAGAATTTCCATTTGCAAACCAATAATTAGGATGAATCATGCATGGTGTGCTTTATTAAAGAAATGTCGTGAATGGGTTTAGTGGTGGCAATTGAACTGACCTGATCAAAGTCTTTTTCAAATAACCAACTAATTATATCAATTAATAATATTTGAGGAAACAAAGTCGGTGCAGTCTAAGCTGCTTTTTTGCCAGCATCATATGCTTGGAATTGTTAGAGATATTGCTAAGAAACGCGGTGTTAATATTTTATTTCCATTTTCAGATTATGTAGCTAGTTTAATTGGCTTGAAGTTGAGTACTACTCGATAGACGGCCTCGATAAGTCATACGAGGTCTTGGTTGCAAAAAGTGAGTGATTGTGAGCAGAGAGAATTTCAAATAAAATGTGTTACTCGTGATTGTGATTGCAAAAACTTTTTGTCCTGTTCATGAGCTGTCATCGTATATGAGGTTTGTTCATTGAATCATTATTCTTAGATGTGACATGTTATCCGATTGCTGCATGTGACATGTTATTCTATTGTTGCAGCCTATGTCCTGAACTCAATGCTTAGGAAGGCATATATACCATTGTATTGTTTTTAGGATTCTGATTTCCAATTATTAGGTGTTAGTCTGTTACTTATAGCTTCTTATTCTATCTCCTTTTGTTTTCTTGCTTGGAATCTTTCCAACCCTTCTTCTGGGTCTCTTGGATTACATGTATGATTGACGGCCCTTTGGATGCCAACCTAATTAGAATCCTTTTGGTTCCATAGCGATGCCTTAGCCATTTGTTTATTTTAAACTTTGTACCTACTGATTGATTAATAAAATTTCTTCTTTGGCTTTCAAAACAAGAAATCGTGCGTGTTAGTTTTATTCCCACATATGACGATCTCTTCCTTTGAATGTGAGTTTCACAAATCGTACGTAATTCAACTTTTAGAACACGTATGTCCGTTACTAGTCGGCCCTTTTCATGTGTGGACGTGTCCCTAATGGCGCTAGGCTCTCAATCACATGAAAAGAATAAGCTTCCCAAATATTTGAGAAATCTTCTAATTAAGCTTTAGTTGAAACCAAGTTTCATCCGACCACAAACTTCCTACTCTCAAGTGTCCGAAACTTGTATAGTACTGTGAACTGATGATGTGGACCATTACATGATATTTATTAACTCTATGTGGAAAAGGACTAATTAGGAAATATCCAAAAAAATGCGCAAAAACAAATTCTGATTTCGCACTTCGTCCGGACACTCAAAATAGGAAGTCCCTATGAAAAAACCTGTCCAATGCCCGAGAATCCCGTTTGAACACTCCTGCCAGAAAGTCTTCACACTCGACATCTTTTTGATCACGGTGAGCTTTGTTGAAGAAAGTTATCGGAAGCACTTTCCCTTTGCTTTTTTCCAGTAAGATTAGACTTTACTCGTCGTGCGTAGGGGTTTAGTGGTGCCAATTGATTAATTGATTAACTGACTTGATCAAAAGTACTTTTACCAAAAAATTAACTTTTATCAAAGTAATATTGACTGACCTGATCAAAATTAACTTTTGCAAACAAATCAACTTTTGCATTGTTTTTCCCTACGTATGTCTCACGAGTCTCACCATAAAGTTTAATATTCTTTTGTTTTATGTTAATTCTTTTTATTAATTATAAGTTCGTATTCTGTAATTTATTAAGTGAAGAAGGGAATTGGAAAATAGAAGAGTTGACCCCGTCCAACCCTATATATCTCGACGAGAGTTTTAGAAAAGTAAAAAGTATTATCCAGAATTTAAAAAAGTTCAAAAAAAAGAAAAAAAAATATGAATAAAAATAAAAAAAACATAATTTATTTAGGCCTCTTTAACTCTCTTTCATTATCTCCAACAATATTCTCCAACCACGAAATGTGCTATTTTTAAAGCAAAGAATCACACTTTATTTTTCCATTGATATTCCAACTTCTAAAAACATAACTTGCCAATCGTGGGCTTAGTCTCGAGTCAGCAATTGGAAAAATCACTCGTTCAGTTCACTGTTTTTGCCAGTAATGCTTGTGAGATGTCTCAGTATAACTAATATATGCAGAGGGAGAGCGCCAAGAGTCAACAAGTCATGTCCCAAGTCAAGTCTACACAAGCAACAATACAATATTCCTAATGAATGGAATGTTCATTCATAATCAATTGAATGATCATAAAATATAAAGAAGTTTAATTATATTGTAAACGAGGTATGCTAGCTAGAGACCCAAAAAATTGATTATATTGTAAACGTACGTTAGAGACCCAAAAAAATAATTTTCCCTTTTTATGGGATTTTTTTTCTTTAGTAGACATTTCTCAATATGATAATTTGTGTTTTGGTTTTTTAACGAAAATTACCTGTAGAAGGACAAAAATGATCAAAAGAATTTTAAAAAATTTATTCAAAAAAAAAAAGACATAAGAAATAATGGCTTCTTGAATAAGTTTTAAAGAGCTATCCTTAGCCTGATGGCCCGGGAGAGAGAGAGAGGATCTGCAGCAGGAGTATGCTGGCATGGCACTGGAATGGGAAGAACTGGAGGGGCCATTGTAGGAGATGACCAAGGTTGGATTCCAGTGACTAATAAGAACAGACGAACGATTGCCAGCACAACCAACCGGAAGTGGTACACTCTGTTTGTGGGATTCCTGCCAAAAAACATGGACATGCATGAGCTCAAGAAACTATTCAACAACTTTGGTGTTGTAAAGGACGTCTACATTCCAACCAAACGGAGTAGAAGGGGTGGTAGATTCGCTTTTAATATGACTGCCATGTTTCGGCTGATGTGGCCATTGCTAAAACAAATGGGTTGTGGGTGGGCGATACCAAACTCACTGTGAAACTAGCAACTTTCACCAAAGAGCAAGAATATGGTCATAATAGAAGGGAGAAAATAACTGAAGCAGAAGTGGGAAATAAGAAGATGATATATCAGAAGATCACCGGCAATAGGAGGCAGGATATAGGCAAACAAGAAAGGCTTGGAGGAAATGGAAACCAAAACCAGACCTATGCCCAAATTCTTATTGGGAAGAACCAGCAGAACAGGAGAACGGATTGTATGAAAATCAAACCTGCGGGGATCGAATGGCTATTCAGAAGCGCGGTGGGAAAGATCAACAGTTTAATAGATAAAGAGATGATCAAAGACAATTTCCAAAAGGAAGGGATCCTTGATGTTGAAATCCGATACATGGGAGGAAGATTTGTGCTGATCACATGCAAAGATGTAGTAACCAGGGATAAGTTGATTAAAGAAAATGCTATGGCCAGATGGTTTGAAAGCATTAAAGCGTGGGATGGAGAACCAGCATCAAAGGAGAGATTTGTGTGGCTTCAATGCCATGGGGTTCCACTTAATGCTTGGGGAATAAATACCTTCAGGATGATAGGGGAAAGATGGGGTGACTTCATGTCCATGGATCACGATACTAGTAACATGCTAAGCTTTGCGAATGGGTATGTTCTAATAGCTACTGAGCAGGACAATACCATTAAGGAGGTAATACAGATGGATGTTAAAGGGAAGGTATATCAAGTTAATGTACAGGAGTTTGAATCATTTCACACCCCAAAGTATTTGACGGACTTCAACAGATTGGACATGGCGATCTCCACTGAGAATGGAAAGGAAGAAGATGATGACGTGGAAGGAGCTCTGGCAGCAGAGGATGTGGCGGATGACGTGGTAGTGGGAAAAATAAATGGGCTTGTTCCAAGTGGCAACAATTGGGAGGTAAACCAGGGTAGGGGTAAGGCAGAAGGCGGCTTAACATTAAATGTGCCCACCAAATGGCATAGGAACGCGGAAAAGGGAGGAAGCATGCATGGGGGAGGATCTATGGTGGAGTATATTAATGATGGGGTGATGGACCCAAGGGCGGCAGCTGCACAGCCAAGGAAGGAACAAATGTTTCTAAGTGAGCAAGTAGAGGAACTGGAAGATGTAATTTCGAGAGTTGAAGACACTTTTGGGCCCAACTACGCACAGCCCACCAGCCCAGAGGATGTGATAAGAGGATTGGACCTGAGTAACCCCAACCCAAAACATTGTGGAGACAAGGTAGTCCAGGTGGATACGGGAATAGGTATATGCGATGAGGAACAACGTTATGAGGCCCAAGACCAGATAAATGGTATATGCGATGAGGAACAACGTTATGAGGCCCAAGACCAGATAAATGGTATTAAACTAGTGGTGGAGTTGAACTCTGGGGCAGCCATGGATAGAAGGAGAACCAGAAAAGAAATGTACGAGCAATCTATGAGTAATGATCAAAGTTTGGACTCAGAACCGGATAAGGACAGTGCACGTCAAAGTAATGAAACAAAATCCAGAATGGATCCGGATACAGAGGCCAAAGAGACTGTGACCCTTGGGAAAAGATTGGGTATAATTTTCAAAGACAATAGCGAAGAACTAATAAATGCCATGGTTGAGAAGGAAACAAGTCTAAGAAATGGGTCGGAAAGGGGAGATCCTGATGATATATTGAGGACCCAGAATGGAGGAGAAGGACAGGGTGCTAAGATCTAGTCAATGAAGATTATTTCGTGGAATATTAGAGGAATGGGGAGTTGTGTGAAGAAGAAAGGCCTTGCGAAACTCATTCAATCCAGGAAACCGGATATTGTCTTCTTACAGGAATCAAAATTACAGGAGATCAACCATGAGAATCAACTAAGATTGTGGGGCTACGCAGGATTGGAAGGTGTATACTCGAAGTCTGATGGAGCGGCTGGAGGGCTTATCACCATGTGGGATCCAGGGGTACTAAAAGTGATGAGCTCGGTTATAACAAAGAACTACATAGTGATAAGAGGGGAGTTGCATGGGGATTTCAAGTGTGTGCTATGCAATGTATATGCTCCAAACGATCAAGTGAAGAGGAAGGAAGTATGGGACGAGATAAGGGCAATGAAAGAAAGTGATCAAGACCCCTGGTGCCTTGGGGGAGATATGAACGAAATCAAGAATGTTAATGAAAGAACTGGATGCACGAATACCTCAAATGGGATGGTGGAATTTGGTGAATTCATAAATAACATGGAGGTCCTGGATTTGCCTATGTTTGGGAGGAAGTTTACTTGGACAAACTTTCAAAATCCTCCTATTCTCAGTAGACTTGACAGATTTCTAGTCTCGGGTGAATGGTTAGCAAAATTCAATCTGAGCCTATGGGGTTTGCCAAGACTAATATCTGATCACGCCCCAATTATGCTGTTTGATGATAAAAGGGACTGGGGCCCTAAGCCTTTCAAGTTTATGAACGCATGGCTGTCAATACCATCATGTTTGATGGTAGCTCGAAAGGCATGGGAGGAGGACAGTGGGGGAGGGAGGTGGGCTGGACAACGAATCGTGACAAAATCACAAGCAATGAAAAGAGCTCTGAAAGCATGGAATAAGGAGGTATTCGGTAAAGTGGAGGATAATATCAGGTGTGCTGAGGAGGATGTCCATAGATGGGATATCATAGCTGAAGCGAGGAACCTTTCGGAGTCAGAAATTGAACTGAAGAACAAAGCAAAAGAAGAGTACATTGCCCAATCTAGAATGGCTGAAAGTATATGGAGACAAAAATCCCGTGTTCAATGGTTAAAACTTGGAGATAGAAACACTAAGTTCTTTCAAGCAATAGCGAGGAGTAGATACAGGAGAAACAAAATTGGGATGATTATGAGTGGGGATCAGGTGATGGAGAAACCGGGAGATATCAAAGCTGAGGCGGTCAGATATTTCAGGGAGAGATTCAAGGAAGAATGTTGGTCAAGACCGAAAATGGGGGGAAATTTCCAGAGGCAAATCAGTGCCAGTAGCAGGGCAGCCATGGTCACTGAATTCACGGAGGAAGAAATTACCAGGGCACTCAAGGATTGCTCAAGCTCGAAGGCTCCTGGACCAGACGGTTTAAGCTTTGCCTTTATTAAACAGGCCTGGCATTTCATAAAGGAGGAGGTGATGGAGTTCTTCCGTCAATTCCATACCAACGCGAAACTCCCTAGAGGTATTAATTCAACTTTTCTTACCCTTATTCCGAAATCAGATACACCAATGTCGTTCAATGAGTATAGGCCAATTAGCATGGTTGGGTGGACATATAAGCTTCTAGCTAAAGTCCTAGCACATAGACTTAAAGGTGTAATTTCGGGCTTAATTGGGGAACCACAAGCTGCCTTTATTGGAGGCAAGTCCATCCAGGATGGGATTCTAATAGCTAGTGTGGTTATACATGGATGGAGACACAGTAACTCAGGGGGGTGTATTCTAAAATTAGATTTCGAAAAGGCATATGATACGGTGAATTGGGAGTTCCTATTAGACATGATGAGAAACCTGGGGTGCAATGATAAATGGTGCAAGTGGATAAAGGAATGTATATCATCGAACTATATGGCTATACTGATAAATGGCTCTCCAACTACAGAATTTAAAACACAAAGGGGTTTAAGGCAAGGGGACCCGCTATCACCATTCCTGTTTAACCTGGTAGCTGAAGCTTTAAACATCCTATTAGATAGAGCTAGGGAGCTGGGATTAATCCAAGGAGTCCAGTTTGGTACTGGTGATCAAGCGGTGTTTGTTTCACACCTACAATTCGCTGATGACACCTTAATTTTATGTCCAAATGGAGGTATAAACATCCCTATCATACAAAGAATCCTCAGAATATTTCAGAGTCTATCGGGGCTGAAGATTAATTTCTCAAAGTCAACAATATGTGGGGTAGGAGTGGAGGACCAGATTATACAGAGGTGGGCTGACTGGCTAGGCTGCAAGAGGGAAAAACTACCAATTAAATATCTGGGGCTACCACTTGGGGCCAACCCGAGAAGATTAATCACTTGGAAACCGATTGTAGACAGAGTCAAGGATAGACTGAAACTGTGGAAAAGGAAGCTGTTATCCTACGGGGGGAGACTAACCCTTATCAAATCTACCTTGAGTAGCCTACCCACATATTATATGTCCTTGTTTAGAATCTCAGTAGCTGTGGCAAAACAAATTGTGGGGCTGCAAAGGATGTTCTTCTGGGGAGCAAGGGAGAATAAAAAGAAGTTGTGTCTGGTGAGGTGGGAGAAGATAGCAAAGAGCAAAGAAATGGGAGGACTAGGAGTCAGAAGAGTTATGGAACATAACTATGCTATGCTCTTAAAATGGTGGTGGAGATACGCGACGGATAGAAAAGCACTGTGGTTTAAGGTAATAACACAAAAATACGGCATAGAGGAATGGAGATGGCTCCCAAATATACTAGTGGGTAGGAATGTTTCAAGGATTTGGTCTGACATATGTTACTTAGGTAATGTGGATGCTAATCTTAATCAACTGATTACCCAAGGATTCAGGATCAAGGTGAAGTCTGGGCAAAATACGAGCTTCTGGCGTCATGTGTGGTTGGATGATACATCACTTGAGAATAGATACCCTAGGCTGTTTTCACTATCTACTCAAAAGGAGGCCTCAATTTGGGACTTACTGAGCAATGATGCAAATGGGAACTACTTTACCCTGACCTTCAGAAGAAACTTATTCGCATGGGAAGAGGAACAATTCAAGGAGCTGACAACTAAATTACAATCAACATCAATAACACTGGATCAATCTAAATCTGATGTAATGCAATGGGCATGGAGCAAAGAGGGAGTCTACACAGTCAAATCACTATATGCTAAATGGGAAGAAGGTACCTTTCGTCCAGAACAAGTATTAAGCTCTATCTGGAGGGGCATTTGTCCACTGAAAGTTGAAGTCTTTGTATGGTTGGCTGCGATACAAAAAATCCCCTCTAAGGCATTGTTGGTCTCCAAAAGAATTATCAATCCGGCCCAGGAGTTCTGTTGCTTGTGCAACTCGGCTGCAGAAACATCGGACCACCTACTATTGCTATGCCGGACGACCTGGATTGTATGGTCGAGAATCATAAATTGGTGGGAGCTCCAATGGGTAAGCCCTAATTCTGTTTATGCGATGTGCGAGTGGTGGCTATCGATGCGGTGGCCTAGAATGGAGAAATTGATGTGGGATGCAACAATATACGCGGTGGTCTGGACTGTATGGATGACAAGGAACAACCATTTATTCAGGAACAAAGCAATTGACTGTGGAGAGATGGTGGAGGCGGCCCAAAGGAAAATAGCGCGATGGGTTAAGGCAAATGTGGAATTAAAAGGAATTTCTGAAGATGTTTTCATTAGGAATCTACAGGGGGTGAGGAAATTGCGAAAGGAACGAAGAAGGTAATTGAGGAAGAGAAAGGGTAGGAACGAAGAAGAGCAGGAGATGAAGGAGGTATACTGGGTTTGCTTGGATCTTTTAATCCGAGGAATAGGATATCCCGGATCCTTTTAATCCGAGGAATAGGGTATCCGGGAGGTCAATGGGTTATTCTGGGATAGGAATTAAAGGATTAGAATCTTGTTTGTACCTACTCTTCTAATGTTCGGTTTTCTTTGGTTGGTTTCTTATCAACCACTGATAAACTATGTAAGCTACGTTATTAGTAATATAATTCATTTTGCCGATCAAAAAAAAATAATGGCTTCTTGACAACTTCAAACAAGTGATTGGGTCAACAATGGTTTCTTCCCCTTAGTTCACGTACACGATTGCAAACCCAATGGATCAGTCCAGTCCTCAACAAAGAAAGTGATAATAAATTTCGACTCACGTACACGATCGCAAACCCTGTAACATTCCATGGACTACTTAATTAGTTACCTTTTTTTTCTTTCCTTAGATAACATCATGAACTTGTTGACAAGTGATTGAAACGTTTTTAGACAATTAAGTTACCCTTTTTCTTCCCCTTAATTCACGTTCTGATGATGAACAATGATCGCCTTTTTCAAAAAGAAAAAGGAAGAAACCACTCAATGAAACCCAGGGATTTCCCAAATCAGTGATTGGGTGAACAATGGGTGATAAGGACAAGCTTCAACAGTCCTCTCTGATGTTTTTCAGATTTGAGCTTGAAGGAGACTCCACAGACTTCTCGAGTGCCTTTCACATCGGGGAGAACTCAACAGGAGTCGTCTCATTAACAGTTACGTACAACTACCTTTCCTTGTTCGGAATTATTAAAGGAAAATAAATGCTGAGATAAACCAAATAGCATCACAATGGCCCGATAGGTAAACTGTCGATGAATGAAACCTATCTAACTAAAGAGAAAAGAATGAGATACTATTGGAAAAATAAAGCCATATAAATGCTCTCTTCAAAACAAAGTTTATGTCAGGAATTATCTTGACATGAGCTCTTAATTAATGTACGTGGTCCATTTGGCCTGGCTGAATTATTGGATTATTGGATTATTGGATTATGTTGGCTTCTGTAGGGAATAATCTAGCTCAAAGTGTTTGGACTAAATTATTTGACCACAATTAATATAGTTGTATTTTGTTTGACTTTGATGTAAAAAAGACCAATAAGCTGGCTGAAAAATTTAGCCCAAATGGGCCAACTTATTTTGTAAATAAGCCCCATAATCCAAAAAAATCTAGCCAAGCAAAATACACTAGTCAAACTTGAAAAACCACAGCCGGTTAAACGTAGTTTGATTTACGGTTATTGAATATCTATTTGATTTATTAAAGAGATAATCTACGTGTGCATGCAAGATAAATAAGTAAGCAATAAAGCAAGACACGCAGATATACGTGGAAAACCCCAAGGAGGGGAAAAAACCACGGGAGGGAAGAATGCACTATAAACTGTCGCAGAACAAAAAATTTCTCACAATCAAACCTAGATCCTCGATTCTTCTATGTTGATTCAGAATCTTTTTGTCGACTCCTCGTGAACTGCTCACTTCATATAGATGCCTTCTTCAAGATTCGACTCCACGAATCCTAAGAACTATCACAGGACGCTTCCTTAGATCTTCCTCCAAACTTGCTTCTGAACGCCTTCGGAAGACTTCGCAAGATATATCAAACCAAAGAACTTTGAGGAAAGTTTTAAGTCTCCAATCTTGATCAACGGATCACTGATTTCCTCAAATAATCACCCACTCACAATCTTATAAACCCTCTCTGCCGTTTTTCTCTCTTAGAGAAGCTCTGGATGATTAGGTTAAACATTGGACGCATAGGATGTATATATAGAAAACTTCGATATTTCAGTACCTCGCTTGAGCGGCCCCCCAGCTCGCTCGAGCGGCCTTCAGATGTTCAGATCCACAAAATCCTCCACAAAATCCTCTTCTGATTTCTTCTAATCTCATTCAACCACTCTCCAGCCTTATCTAACATGACTCTGGTCTTTATCCAATACGAATTTTTCTTCAACAATAACTCTAAGTCATTTAAACTAATGAGAAAAATAATTACAATTCATAATAATCCTAATTCTACCGGATAATGCCAATCTCCATAAAATATGGAATTTACAATCTCCCCCTTTGGCATTTCCGGGACCAAAATCACATCTAATTTTGATGAAGCATCAAAGGCAACATGGCTGAGAAGGTAGCATGAAATCTGTAAACACATTTAAGACTAACCAAAACTTGTGGAACCAGATTAGCATTGTAATGAAATCAAAACTCAACCAATAACCATATAGCCAGTATTTAGAGATAAACAATTAATAGTAGCTATAACAGAGATAACATATTTTCAGAGTTTCATAATGTCACATACAGAAGTGAACTCCCCCTAAATACTAGATCATATCAAAACATGTCAGAGTCATCAGTCAGTCATCAAAATCATCAAAAGATCTCCCCCTTTTTGGTCATGGAAAGCAAAATAACAGTTATAGAGGATGGCGTCGCAACTCGGCAAAATAAAAATTTTATTTTTTATTTGATTTTGTTTTTGAAAATTTTGCTCGAACGCATTAGAGAGACACACATTAAGACCAGATTGATAAAACAATATTTCCGTCATGTCCTGTCGTAAAAGATATCACCAATGCAACACATATTCTATTCATGCATAACGTTTTCAAACATACAAGGACATTAGAACACCAATACATGATGTGACGAAGGAATATCAATGAGTGTGTGTGTGCAGTAGTTTACTTAAATCACAGAGGTCAATTTCGATCAAGGATCATTTAAATCACAAAAACTCGAAATACTCAAGGAGGCGTCACACACGAAGTCAAACCAAACCAAGTCCTGCAAGATGTATGATGAACAATTAAACTCCCCCTTAGTACTTAAACCACCTTATATCAAATAAATGCCAAGGATCCGAATTTTTCTTTTTGAGGATCGGCTTTTTCGAGACTATGAATTTTGCACTGTCATTGGTGGCTTTCACACTTTTGAGAGCGGTAGCCATCTCTAAATAGATCAACAAATGAGTTACTTTAGAGTAACGAAACATGGAAGCTTTCACGCGCTTCTCAAAGGTAGCCCTTTCCTCGAGTCAAGATGATGTTATCATAATCAAACAAGGGGATTAATGGTTCAATCAACACAAGAGGAATTCTGGTATTAGGTCAATCATTATGCAACTATCTCAAGAGTAAAACAAAATTCCATGTGATTCAAGACCTAATGCCAAAAAAAAAATTCCATGACAAGAGATACTGTTCGTGTACACAATTCCTTTACTCAACAAGCATGTAAAAATATTCTTAGCCCAAATACTTGTGACAGTTAAGTCATGAAATAGATAAACATGTCAACAATGATGAACATTTTCAGGAAAGAGCATGAAAGAGTATTATCTCGTCAAAAATAGCCTGATATGAACACTATCCAAAGAGAAGAGCTAAAAAAAATTTTAAGAAGAAAGAACAAAAATCTTTTTGAATTTTTTTTAAAAAAAAATTTTAAGAACACAATCAATCAATGGAGCAGATCCCTACAGAATTCCTAAGGTACTTAAAACGAATAGGATCTAAGGGTTTTGTAAATAAATCAGCTTTTCTCACCCAAATCTTTCTCATGTGGACTTGTTTTTGGTTAGACACTATTGAAACTTGTTTTCTCATTTTGTATGTAAAATTAGTATTATGAGAATACCTTGTACCCTGTGTTCTTCTGGGAAATGAGGTGGGATAACCATAGAGCCTAAAACAGTTTGGTCGAATGTGACCTTTCACCCCACAATAATGGCAAACAATTTTTGTAGGTAGTTGAGCAACAGTAGATTTTACCTCTTTACCTTTACCTATGTTGACGGTGTTTTTTGACGCATTGTGAAATCCAAGTCCTGCTCGATTTCCCACCATCCGTTGAACATCAAGAATGCTATCTAAAGCTTTTGACCCTGTATTCAGACGCTCAAAAGTAGTGTTAGCACTTTTCAAATCATCCAATAATTTTTTGACCTGTATCTCTAGTGCTGCATTATTCTCAGAATGGCTACCATTTTTCATGAGATGAATAGAATTTTTCTCTTTTAGTTCATTATTTTCTACAGTGAGAGAATTTAAAGAAATTTCTAATTCACTTACCTTAGCTTGAGACTTACATAACTCTTGAGTAATCAAAGTATTTTCTTTCTCACCAGATTTGATTTTTGCCACTAGTTTGACATTGATTTTGGAGATTTTCAAACTTTCCTTGAAGAGTTTGTCATATGACTCTTTCAGAGTCTCCAATTCCAATATCTCATCTTCTTCATCTTCTCCACTATCACTCAATTCATCTTCAGATTTTGAAGACATACTTTGTAGAGAAGCAGCCAGCACTACCATATCTTCATCACTACTATTATCACTGTCTTGTGAACTTTCTGAATCACTGTCATCCCAAGTTTTAACATTCAAGACTTTTTTATTTTTAGGGAGCTTATTACCACAATCTTGTGCAATATGCCCAAATCCTTGACATTCATAACATCTAGGTCCTGAAGGAGTATTTTTATCAGATCTTTTTTCTTTAACAAATTCTATTCTTTTTCCTTTTGAAAATCCAGATTTTGACTTTTCGATGCCCTTTTTATCTTTAGAAAATCTTTCAGAAGGTTTTTTTAAAAAATTTCCCTTTTTGAAAGACTTTTGAAATTTTTTGATAAACAAAGCCATAGCTTCAGTATCATATTCAAAATTCTCACTTTCCGACTCTGATTCATCAATTTTAGAACTTTTGTCCATTTTAGAACTTTTGAAAGCAATAGATTTTTTGGATTGTTTTGACCTTGATGAGTCAGATTCAAACTGAAGTAGTTCAGCCTCATAAGTCTGAAGAATTCCAACAAGTTCTTCCACAGACATGAGTGGTAACTTTTTCTTTCCCAAAAGTATAGCAGCCTTTGTTCGAAAACGCTTGGGCATAGAACGCAAAATCTTTTTAATAACTTTAAAATCAGAAATAGGCTCTCCCAAGTTAAAACTAGTATTGACAATATGATTTAGTCTTGCATAAAATTGATTAAATGTCTCTTTCGCATCCATCCTTATAAGTTCAAACTCAGTAGCAACAAATTGAAGTTTAGATTGTTTAACAGTATCGGTTCCTTCATGAGTCTTAACTAGAATGTCCCATGCTTCTTTAGCTATTTCACAATTCGATATTCTTCTAAATTCTCCTGTATCAACACACGAGAAAATAGCATTAAGAGCACGATTATTGCAAGTACGAGCTGCTCTTTCGACAACAGTCAAACTAGCTGAAGGCTTAGGAATTCGCTCACCTTCTTGTAGAATAGTGGGCACACTATATCCTATAACAACAGAGGTCCAGACATCATCGTCTATACTTTTTAGATAAGCCTTCATCCTAGACTTCCAATAATCAAAATTAAGACCATCTAAAAGAGGTGGTCTAGCAGTAGAGGAGGTTGATTCCATAACAGCAAATCAAAGGATCAAAAATATATATCACAAATATTATGACCCGCTCTGATACCAATTGAAAAACCACAGCCGGTTAAACGTAGTTTGATTTACGGTTATTGAATATCTATTTGATTTATTAAAGAGATAATCTACGTGTGCATGCAAGATAAATAAGTAAGCAATAAAGCAAGACACGCAGATATACGTGGAAAACCCCAAGGAGGGGAAAAAACCACGGGAGGGAAGAATGCACTATAAACTGTCGCAGAACAAAAAATTTCTCACAATCAAACCTAGATCCTCGATTCTTCTATGTTGATTCAGAATCTTTTTGTCGACTCCTCGTGAACTGCTCACTTCATATAGATGCCTTCTTCAAGATTCGACTCCACGAATCCTAAGAACTATCACAGGACGCTTCCTTAGATCTTCCTCCAAACTTGCTTCTGAACGCCTTCGGAAGACTTCGCAAGATATATCAAACCAAAGAACTTTGAGGAAAGTTTTAAGTCTCCAATCTTGATCAACGGATCACTGATTTCCTCAAATAATCACCCACTCACAATCTTATAAACCCTCTCTGCCGTTTTTCTCTCTTAGAGAAGCTCTGGATGATTAGGTTAAACATTGGACGCATAGGATGTATATATAGAAAACTTCGATATTTCAGTACCTCGCTCGAGCGGCCCCCCAGCTCGCTCGAGCGGCCTTCAGATGTTCAGATCCACAAAATCCTCCACAAAATCCTCTTCTGATTTCTTCTAATCTCATTCAACCACTCTCCAGCCTTATCTAACATGACTCTGGTCTTTATCCAATACGAATTTTTCTTCAACAATAACTCTAAGTCATTTAAACTAATGAGAAAAATAATTACAATTCATAATAATCCTAATTCTACCGGATAATGCCAATCTCCATAAAATATGGAATTTACAAAACTTATAAGCTATTCTTCAAGTCTGTCGAACTTTGCATTAGCTCCTTCCTATGAATGATAAGTGGGACCAATTACTCCAACATCAGCTAGTGGGTTTTTTTTCATAGTTTGAAAATCATGGTGAGCTTTTTTGAAGAAATACTATGCGAAGCTTCCCTTTGCAAAAGTACTTTTGACCAGATATACAAGGGTGGTACCTTTTTCTCCAACTTCACTTGTCGTGAGTAAGGGGTTAATTTAGTGGTGGGCAATTGATTGACTTATTGACTGACCTGATCAATAATTTAGTGGTGGCAATTGACTGACTTATTGACTGGCCTGATTGACTTGTTGACTGACCTGATCAATAATTTAGTGGTGGCAATTGACTGACTTATTGACTAACCTGATCAAAACTACTTTTGCAAAAAAAATTTCACCATATATAAATCGTCACAGACAAAATTAAAATGCTTTCTTGAGCGGTGGATCATGTTGCGAATTCGGCTTAACTCTCATGCATGTCATCGAACAAAGAAATAATCAAAGTAAGAACGCAACGAAACAATATGAGAAATTTTTACCTAGTTCCCATATCCGTGTATGGTTAGATCAAAAGCGGCAAACGGAAATAGTAAAAGACTTCACAAAAGTGGTAGTTAACTTCGACTCAAGTATACGATCGAACACACCAATAACGTTCCATGCACTACTTAATTAGTTACCCTTTGCTTGCCATTATTCACAATATGAAATTGTTGACAAGTGATTGAAACATTTAGAGACCTTAAGACTTAATTCTTCTTTTTATCGCCAGATAGTATTTATTGTAAAGAATGCCTCCTAATGATGGAAAGGGCCATCGTATAAACCCATCGAATCGTTGTATCGTGGGTGTAGACGAGAATCGCTAGAATTCTTGAAATTAACTTCCGTTAATCATAAAATTAGGAATTACAAACTGTAATAGAAAATAGACAAAAACATAAAACATAATGGATACAAATTAACAAACCGAGTCATGTGAAATCGCAATCCTCTTAAATGAGATCCGCTCTTTTACCGTGGGTGTTTGAGGTTGTACCGACAACTATCCTTCAAGGTAAAACGGATAACTCAATCGATGGAATACCAACCAGTGACCGCATATCGAAACGAGCTTGTATTTGTCTCTGCCTCACTCAATAACACGAAATTAGGAACATCTTGTAGAGTGTGAAAAACTGGTGTTTAGAACCATGCACACGTTGAACTTGTGTAACCATGAGGGGACTCTTCAAAATTCAAAACCGTGTAAATCTTTGAGTTGCACACCATCAATAGCTGCCATGAATGAGAGAGGCATTTTGATTGTCCTGTGAAATCTTCCGGTGTCATAATTCATTCAAACCATTTTGAATTCTAACACTGCGCACCTACATTAGTAGCCATTAGGTATTCAAACTTTTAATCTTGGCCCTTGAATTTCTTTATTGAAGTTAAAGGGCAACTTGTAAAAAAAGTAAACCCACTTTCTGGGTCTCCCCTTCCCGGTTCCCAGTTCCCAGTTCCCACCCCACAAGGACAGTTCTCTTTCTATCATTATGTATTTTGCTTAACTTTTTGTTTTAGATTATTTATTTTTACTCAAATATTTTTTGTAATTTTTTATAAGTTATTGTCTCATCTCGACGAGAATTTTAGAAAAGTAAAAAAAATGAAGCATCATTTTAAAAAGTTTAAAAAATTCAAAAACAATTAGAAAATTTGTCTATTTAAAGATTTTTTTTTTTTTGGTTGAAGGGGAAGAGGGCCTGGAAAGCAGAATTACAGAATTGCAAGATTGTTGCAGAAAGATTTACCCTGTTTGGCCTAACTGCTTTTTTTGATTATTTTTTTTGTCTCTATTCAATTTCTTTTTTTTGCAATTGTTGTTTTAGCCTCAATATTTTGTGGATTATTGATCCGTCTTCATGAAAGGAATCCAAAAAGTATAAAATTATGTCCAAAAGTTAAAAAAATATCACTAAAGATGATGAATAAGCTCAAAAATTTCTGTTTTTTTATTATTTTTGTCTTTTCTGAATTTTTTTCAAATTTAGTTCATGATTTATAACTTTTCTAAAAGCTCTCGTCGAGATGAACCAATAATCCTCAAAAAATTAATGAAAAACAAAAAAATTACAAAAAAATTTCACATAAGAACGAAAAATAAATCCAATAATTCAATAATCCAGTCAGTCCAAATACCACCTATGAATTAGTTCCAGTCCTTGTTTATAGGTTATTGATTCGTCTTGACGAAAATTTTAGAAAAGTAAAAAAAAAAAAAAGAACCATCAGTTTAAAAAGTTTAAAAATTTCAAAAATAATTAGAAAAATTTGTCTATTTAAAGTTTTTTTTTTTTTTGAAGGAGAAGAGCGCCTGGAAAGTAGAATTACAGAATTGCAAGATTGGTTGCAGAAAGATTTAATTAGTTCCAATCCTTGTAAGTTCAAGGTATGCTATGCCTTCTTCAAATATTACTTTCAATGACAACTCCGAATACGACGACGACTACAACCACGAAATTTTGTGTTTTTATTTTCTATTAAAGCAAATGATGACACTTTATTTTTTCATTGATATTCCAGTTTCTAAGGACATATCTATCAATTGTCAAAGCTCCAACTGCAAATTTCTCTCCCAAAGTGATGATTCTGTCTCAAGAATTAGAATACATTTATTTTTAAAAAGTAGCAGAGTCATAAAAAATAAAAAACGAAACGGTTTAAACATTTATTTGATTCGTACATTTCTAAAACATTAGCCTAAATACAAAAAGTCATTTCACGTGGCTATAATTTAAAGTGGTGGTTCCTAACCATATATTTGGTCGTTAACTTTTTTCAAACGACAGCCAACCAGAGCAGAGTATTGATTAATTACTAAGCATTATTGGCATGATTAGAATGTACAAGGAAAAAACAGAGAGAAGACCAAAGACCTACGAATGCAGCAAATGCTGGTAATTGGTTCAATTATGAAATGAATCTATAAATACCTCTCTTTCCACTTTTAACTTCTATTATCCCACAACCCACCTTTCAAAGTTTCTGCTAACAAAAATGATGTCCTTCACAGCAAAAATGGCACTTCCCCACCAGCTCTTTTCATTCCAAATCCTGTTTGTTTTGTTCATCATCCTCGCATACTTCTTTCCTTGTGAGTCCTCTGCCTTTGCGATATCTGCAACTGGAAAACAAATTGCAAAAGAAGGAACAGAAGCGGCGGCTCTCTTGGCGTGGAAAGCTAGCCTCCACAACCAAAGCCAATCTCTCCTTTCATCGTGGGTGGACGGAAGGAACCACTGCAATTGGACTGGAATTGGTTGCACAAAAGCTGGCAGAGTCACGCATATTGAGCTTGAGAGTTTTGGTCTGAGTGGTACGCTCTCAAATCTGAATTTCTCATCCTTCCCCCATCTTCTCACCTTTAATCTTGGAAACAACTCGCTCTCTGGCTCCATTCCACTCGGAATACGCCAATTGTCTAATCTCAAGACGTTGAATATCTGCCAAAATCAACTAGGTGGCTCCATCCCCCACGAAATAGGATTGCTTGTTTCCCTTACTAAGTTGTTTCTGAATTCAAATACTCTCACAGGTTCAATCCCTACTTCCATTGGGAATTTGGTCAACTTAAACATTATGTACCTTTACGATAATTATCTTTCTGGATCAATCCCCAAAGAAGTTGGGATGCTAAGGTCTCTCGTTGATCTCCAAATCTCAGCGAACAATCTCACGGGTTCAATTCCTGCTTCTATAGGGAACTTGGTCAACTTAAAGTTCCTTTACCTTTACGAAAATCGCCTTTCCGGATCGATCCCCGAAGAAATTGGGATGCTAAGGTCTCTCGTTGATCTCACACTCCAAATGAACAATCTCATGGGTTCAATTCCTGCTTCTATACAGAACTTGGTGAACTTAAAATTACTTTACCTTTACGAAAATCGCCTTTCCGGATCAATCCCAAAAGAAATTGGGATGCTAAGGTCTCTTGTTGAACTCGAACTCCATAGAAACAATTTCATGGGTTCAATCCCTGCTTCCATAGGGAACTTGGTCAACTTAAAGTTTCTTTACCTTTACAAAAATTGCCTTTCCGAATCGATCCCTGAAGAAATTGGAATGCTAAGGTCTCTCGTTAATCTCGATCTCTCAGAAAACAAACTCACGGGTTCAGTCCCTACTTCTATAGGGAACTTGGCTAACATAACGATCGTTCAGCTTTTCAAAAATCAACTTTCTGGATCTATCCCCGAAGAAATTGGGATGCTAAGGTCTCTTGTTGAACTCAATCCCAGTATGAACAATTTCACGGGTTCAATCCCTGCTTCTATAGGGAACTTGGTCAACTTAAAGCTCCTTTACCTCCACCAAAATTGCCTTTCCGGATCGATCCCCGAAGAAATAGGGATGCTAAGGTCTCTCGTTAGTCTCTCACTCTCAATGAACAATCTCACGGGTTCAATTCCTGCTTCTATAGGGAATTTGAAATCCCTTGTGTCATTGAGTCTGTTTAATAACCACCTTTGTGGATCTATCCCCCCAGGACTGGATAGCCTCATACATTTGGAAAATTTTCAAATTAGTGGTAATAAGCTCACTGGCCATTTACCAAAGAATTTGTGCTCTAGTGGATTACTTTCAAACTTAACTACACAAAACAACAATCTTACAGGTTTCATCCCTAAAACCTTGAAAAATTGCACTAGCTTACATAGAGTAAGGCTCGAGGGAAATCAATTTTCGGGAAACATATCAGAAGATTTTGGAATATATCCAAATTTGGATTACATTGATTTGAGCAACAACAATTTCTATGGCGAGATCTCTCAACAATGGGGAAAGTGTCATAAATTAACAAGTCTCAAAATGTCTAACAACAATATTTCAGGAAGGATACCGTCTGAATTGGTAGAGGCAAGTCAACTATCTAGGATTGACCTCTCTTCAAATCATATAGTTGGAGAGATCCCGAAGGAACTCGCAAGTTTGGTTTCCTTGTTTGACATTAAGTTGAATGATAACCAACTTTCAGGTCAAATTCCTCCAGAACTCGGTCGCCTTGCCAACTTAGCCACTCTAAATTTGGCAACAAACAAACTAAGTGGCTCAATCCCTCGAGAGTTAGGGGATTGCATGAAGTTATTGAACTTGAGTTTGGGTAATAATAGACTCGGGGAAAACATGCCTTTGGAACTAAGTCAACTCCACGGCCTTGAAAGCCTTGATCTAGGTCAAAACTTGCTATTTGGTAAGATACCACAACAGATTGATGAGATGAAAAGCTTAGAATTATTGAACATCTCCCACAATGGCCTCTCTGGGTCCCTACCATCGTCTATGAATAATATGTTTAGTTTGGTTTCAATCGATGTATCCTACAATCAGTTGGATGGTCCTCTTCCTGAAATCAAAGCCTTTCGAGAGGCTCCATTTGAAGCACTCAGAGGTAATAAAGGTTTATGTGGTAATGCTACTGGTTTTAAGGCCTGCCAACTTGATGGATTTCCTGGAAACAAGGGAAAGAAATTTGTGCTACCAGTTGTACTTCCTATTTTGGGATTTCTGGTTTTGTCTCTCATCGTGCTCGGAGTTTTATCTACTTTTTGGAAGAAAGTGAGAAGTGAAAAAGAAGAGCCAAGACAGGTAAATAATGAAAGTTTATTTTCAATATGGAGCTATGATGGAAAAATGGTGTACGAAAACATCATTGAAGTGACTGAAAACTTCAGTGCCAAACATTGTGTCGGGGAAGGAGGATACGGCACTGTTTATAGAGCTGTCTTGCCAAATGGTCAGGTAGTTGCTGTGAAGAAACTCCACGCATCATCTGTTTGTGATTTGGTTAACCAAAAAGGATTTACGAGTGAGGTCAATACATTAACAGAGATAAGGCACCGCAACATCGTAAAGCTCTACGGATTTTGTTCTCATCTAAGACACTCATTGTTGGTTTACGAGTTCTTAGAAGGTGGAAGCTTAGGAAAAGTATTGGGTTCAGAGCAAGATGCAATGAAGTTTGATTGGATCAAAAGAGTGGACACTATAAAAGGTTTGGCAGATGCTCTATCTTATATGCACCATGATTGTTTGCCTCCAATCATCCATCGAGACATATCAAGCAAGAATGTTTTGTTTGATTCGGAGTACGTAGCTCACATCTCTGATTTCGGGACGGCTAGATTTATGAAGCATGACTCTTCCAATTGGACTTCATTTGCAGGAACTCTTGGATATGCCGCTCCGGGTACCTATCTCCATTGCAATTTTCTTTTATGTGGCTTTTTTTAATCTCAAAGTTGCCCTACTATAGTAATTCTAATTTTTAACAATCAAGAATTTGCAAGTCTTTTTACTGCTTATATGTTGCACCCAATTAATTAGACAATTGAACTTTAATCATGAATAAAGGCCGCAAGTCTCATGGATGAGGTTTTAGTTTTTTTTTTTTTTTTTGGTGATTTGGGCGTGTGCAAAGTTTATATCTAATCTGATAACTGAATTTGATAAGACATGTTTTTTCTTATGTATCCAACTCTCTCATAATTTAGTATTGTTAGAAAATTTTGACTCACTTACTCTTATGACATTCGTAGTGTCAATCAAGTTCCTCCTTCATGAACTTCTTAAATGTTACCTAATTTATCATAGAATACAAATAACTAGAAGTGAATGTATGCATAAATTCGCAGCTTCACCAGTAACTAAAATGTATCATGAGCGCGCTTTCCCCCTTCCCCCCATCACACCCTTTGTTTAGTCAATTATTTTCTTCACTTTGGTTTTTTTTTTTTTCTTTTTTTGGCAGAACTTGCATACACAATGGAAGTGAATGAGAAGTGCGACGTTTACAGTTTTGGGGTGCTAACACTGGAAGTGATTATGGGAAAGCATCCGGGTGATCTCATCTCCTCTCTATCATCATCTTCGTCGTCAACAGCTGGACATGGAATTTTATTGAAGGATGTGTTGGACCAACGCCTCCCACCTCCTACAAATCAAGTGACAGAACAAGTTGTTGTCGTTGCGAAACTAGCATTTGCATGTTTGAATGGCAATCCAATGTCTCGACCAACAATGCGACAAGTTGCTAGGAAGCTATCAAATCCTATGCCATCTCAGCAGAATCTGTTCCACCTGATTACATTAGGGGAACTCCCTCGTATCAACTGCTAATTCACTTCTTGAGAACCCTTGGACTCCATAGTGTTCTCAATTTGCATTCCCATTTAAGGTAGTTCAATTTCACCTCCTTTGAATGACAAGCATAAACATAACTGAATTTGTCCATCGTTTCTGGATGATGTGGGCAAAGAGAATTTCAAAAAAAAAAATGTGCTACTCATGATCGTGGTTGCAAATAAATTTGATCCAGTTTATGTGGAGTTGTCGTATATGAGGTTCGTTCATCGAAACGTTATTTGAAAATGTGACATGTTATTTAATAATTGTTGCAGGTTTTACCATTAAGGAGCATAGTGATCGTGTCGTACCGAGTCAAAAAAATATTTATAAAAACTTAGAATTAACTACTACTCCAAAGAATAGTGGCTTAGTCCGAGTATCGATCCACGGAGACAAGATGGCTATGTTACGATTAATTCAATTACTTTTTAAATTAACTCGATTGAAAAAGAATTTGGTTTCATCGTTTGGATTAAAAATAATAATTAAACTAAGGAGAGCAAAATAATTAAATAGAGGGAGAATTAATGAGAAAAAGTCTAGTGGGAGAAAGTCTAGGGTTTCGAATCCACCCCGACTGCGTAACTAAGTGATGTATATGTTAGATTTTCTATTCGAATCACACATGTTGAGAAAATAATCGAGTTGTTAACAGGCATGAACTATCCCATAGCACAAATCGTCTCGCTAGTACAATTCGTCTATTTCACGGACTGTCTAGTGGCACAATCTGTCATACGAGTATAATACATCTCAGTTACCCAAGCACGAACAAAGAAAACTATTTATTAATTCTGTATTTGAGATACACACAAATACTTAATAAATCGAAAGGAGTAAATCTATTTTATTCACGCGCAATAAAAATATGTTCTCAATTAACCAGTTGATCCGAATACGAAAAAAAACCTAAACATAAACACACCAAAAGTTACTTGAATCGGTGCTTCATCTTACCCTAGATGAGGAGTTTAGCTAAACATGGGAATGAAAGGCCTCGTGTTCTAATTAAGAAAATCCATCCCTGGCTCACTGCCGATGTATATACTGTGCGCCAATTTCTTCCTGTTTCCGAAGTCCCCTTCTCTATACCTATCTCAATTGCAATTTTCTTTCTTAGGTTTTTTTAATCTTGAAGTCATCCTAATAACGTAATTCTAGCTTTTAACAGTCAAGAATTTGCAAGTTTTTATACTGGTTATATTGCACTCAATTAATTGGATCATTGAACTTTTATCATGCCAATAAAAAAACTTTTATCATGCATGAGGGCTTGAAGTCTCACGGATAGTGGCATTTCATGATGAGGTTCACTCATTTATTTTTTGATTTGGGAGTGCACAAAGTTTATATCTAATCTAATAACTGAATACTGAATTTGATAGGATAATTATTTTTTCCTAATGCATCCAACTCTCTCATAATTTAGTCTTGTTAGAAAATTTGCACTTACTCTTCCTTTGCTTCTGTTGTTGGTCGCTGTTTTGTTTGGCTGCTGTCCTTGTTTGCTGCTTTTGAATGCAATCTATCATCAAAGTGTTCTGGATCTGGTCTTAAGAGGATTTATCCCCTTACTGTGGTCTCTAGTTGGTGCTTAGTTTTGGTGGTTTTATTCTCTTTGGTTTGCTTTGTCTTTTCTTATTCCAGTTTGTTTTAGGTGGTCTTGTTTCCATTTCTTTCTTTGGTTGGTCCCTTGACAACCCTCTCCTTTGTATTGTTTCTGTCTTTCTTAATATATTTGTTTGTTTATAAAAAAATAAAAAATTTTATGACATTCTTGGTGCCCATCAAGTTCCTCCTTCACGAAGTCATTAAATGTTACCTAATTTATCACAAAATACAAATAACTAGAAGTGAATGTATGCATAAATTTCCATCTTTAATTACCAATGAGCGTGCTTTACCCCTTCCCCATCACACCTAGTCAATTTTTTTTTCTCTTGGGTTTTTTTTTTGGGGGGGGGGGGGGGGGGGGGCAGAACCCGCATCTACAATGAAAGTGAATGAGAAGTGCGACGTTTACAGTTTTGGGATGCTAAAACTGGAAGTGATTATGGGGAATCATCCAGGTGATCTCATTTCCTCTCTATCATCATCATCTTCGTCGTCGTCGTCGTCAACGCTTGGACATAGAATTTTATTGAAGGATGTGTTGGACCAACGCCTCCCACCTCCTACAAATCAAGTGGAAGAACAAGTAGTGGTTGTTGCAAAACTAGCATTTGCATGTTTGAATGGAAGTCCAATGTCTCGACCAACAATGCGACAAGTTGCCAGGAAGCTGTCTGATCGTAGGCCATCTCATCAGAATCAGTTCCACATGATTACATTAGGGGAACTCCTTCATATCAACTGCTAATTCACTTCTCAGTAGTGTTCTCAATTTGCATTCCTTATTAAGGTAGTTCAATTTGGCCCCCTCTGAATGACAAGCATAAACATAAACGAATTTGTCCATCTTTTTTGGATGAAGCGAGCCGAGAGAATTTCAAAAAAAAATAAAAAAATGTGCTACTCGTGATTGCGATTGCAAAAAAATTTGGTTCAGTTTGTCTATGAGGTTCGTTCATCAAATAGTTATTCTTAAATGTGACATGTTATTTAGTAACTGTTGCAGGTTATATCATTAAGGAGGGCAACCCGGTTCAAACTCGATTTGTATCAGAACTTCTTTTCCTGGGGAGTCCAACATCTGAACACAGAATCAAGGATGAAGTTATGAAAGATGAAAGTTGCTGCATTCATGATTTATACTATAAGTTGCTTCTTTGCCAGCATCATCCCTTGTAAAAATGGTTGGAACTGCTAGAAATACTGCTAAGAAACGCGGTATTAATATTTTATTTCCATTTTAAGATTATGTAGCTAGTTTAATTGGCTTGAAGTTGACTAGTCGACAGACGGCCTTGATAAGAGAATTTCGTTGCCGCAAGCAGGTGATTAGGTTCTTGTTACTTCCTTACTTAGTTGCTCTGTATTTTGTTGTGGTCTTTCAATATCTGCAACTTTGGTCTCATGTTGATTAAAACAATCCACAATATTAATACCTAATACATGTGCAAACAAAAATCACAAAAATAGGATGAATTGACATCCTTGTATGTAAAACTTCCATGAAAATAGATATCTAGGACTCTCTGCTTTTAAATAGTCCTATCACCTGCACACAAAAAAAAAAATGAAAAAGTCAGAGAACAAATAAAATTTTCAAACAATTGGCAATTAAAAACGACTTACATACGAAAACCAAAAATATATACATCTGCAATTCTAAGACATCTAGAATAACTCGCATTACTGGAAATGATTTAAACCAATTAAAGTCAGCATCTCACACAGTGAAAGAACCTCACAAAGATGTAGCATTAAAAAAGTAATAGCAGCTTAGAAAACCGAAATCTCAACTTTTCCAGACCATAATACATTTTCGCAAATGCGTAATCTAGATGTCGTCGCTGCTTTCTAACCAGTAGACAAGCATTCCCCTTCATTTTCTTTGTTCTGGAAAAGTAACCTCCACAAAATAATGGTTAGTATGCTTTTGAGAATAAATTTAAATAAAGATAAACGTATTTCCTTCATGTTGATACTAATGTCCAGTTAACTTAATTTGGAAGTCATTACCTACTCGTTGAGACAAACCAAATGAACAGTTTGAATTACGTTTTTGAGGCACAACACATTCAACTGTGACCCATCTCACAGTAAGGTCCTAATCCCATTTCCATACCGATCAAGGCTTTAGAGACTTCAAATGGAAAGCTTCAACTTTAAGGACACCAAGTGGCAGACACATAGTTGAATGAATGGTAACTTTCAAATCAGAGTTTCCATTGTTTTTGGGACAACTTTCAAAGTTCAAGTATAAGCTCCCTCTATATTAATAAATGTTAGGTGGGACCAATTTCTGTTGAACTTTGCTAGCTTCTTCTTCTATATGATAGGTGGGACCAATTTCTCCAACACTAGTGGGTTTTGATGCATTTCATTTGGTAAGAATTTCCATTTGCAAACCAATAATTAGGATGAATCATGCATGGTGTGCTTTATTAAAGAAATGTCGTGAATGGGTTTAGTGGTGGCAATTGAACTGACCTGATCAAAGTCTTTTTCAAATAACCAACTAATTATATCAATTAATAATATTTGAGGAAACAAAGTCGGTGCAGTCTAAGCTGCTTTTTTGCCAGCATCATATGCTTGGAATTGTTAGAGATATTGCTAAGAAACGCGGTGTTAATATTTTATTTCCATTTTCAGATTATGTAGCTAGTTTAATTGGCTTGAAGTTGAGTACTACTCGATAGACGGCCTCGATAAGTCATACGAGGTCTTGGTTGCAGAAAGTGAGTGATTGTGAGCAGAGAGAATTTCAAATAAAATGTGTTACTCGTGATTGTGATTGCAAAAACTTTTTGTCCTGTTCATGAGCTGTCATCGTATATGAGGTTTGTTCATTGAATCATTATTCTTAGATGTGACATGTTATCCGATTGCTGCATGTGACATGTTATTCTATTGTTGCAGCCTATGTCCTGAATTCAATGCTTAGGAAGGCATATATACCATTGTATTGTTTTTAGGATTCTGATTTCCAATTATTAGGTGTTAGTCTGTTACTTATAGCTTCTTATTCTATCTCCTTTTGTTTTCTTGCTTGGAATCTTTCCAACCCTTCTTCTGGGTCTCTTGGATTACATGTATGATTGACGGCCCTTTGGATGCCAACCTAATTAGAATCCTTTTGGTTCCATAGCGATGCCTTAGCCATTTGTTTATTTTAAACTTTGTACCTACTGATTGATTAATAAAATTTCTTCTTTGGCTTTCAAAACAAGAAATCGTGCGTGTTAGTTTTATTCCCACATATGACGATCTCTTCCTTTGAATGTGAGTTTCACAAATCGTACGTAATTCAACTTTTAGAACACGTATGTCCGTTACTAGTCGGCCCTTTTCATGTGTGGACGTGTCCCTAATGGCGCTAGGCTCTCAATCACATGAAAAGAATAAGCTTCCCAAATATTTGAGAAATTTTCTAATTAAGCTTTAGTTGAAACCAAGTTTCATCCGACCACAAACTTCCTACTCTCAAGTGTCCGAAACTTGTATAGTACTGTGAACTGATGATGTGGACCATTACATGATATTTATTAACTCTATGTGGAAAAGGACTAATTAGGAAATATCCAAAAAAATGCGCAAAAACAAATTCTGATTTCGCACTTCGTCCGGACACTCAAAATAGGAAGTCCCTATGAAAAAACCTGTCCAATGCCCGAGAATCCCGTTTGAACACTCCTGCCAGAAAGTCTTCACACTCGACATCTTTTTGATCACGGTGAGCTTTGTTGAAGAAAGTTATCGGAAGCACTTTCCCTTTGCTTTTTTCCAGTAAGATTAGACTTTACTCGTCGTGCGTAGGGGTTTAGTGGTGCCAATTGATTAATTGATTAACTGACTTGATCAAAAGTACTTTTACCAAAAAATTAACTTTTATCAAAGTAATATTGACTGACCTGATCAAAATTAACTTTTGCAAACAAATCAACTTTTGCATTGTTTTTCCCTACGTATGTCTCACGAGTCTCACCATAAAGTTTAATATTCTTTTGTTTTATGTTAATTCTTTTTATTAATTATAAGTTCGTATTCTGTAATTTATTAAGTGAAGAAGGGAATTGGAAAATAGAAGAGTTGACCCCGTCCAACCCTATATATCTCGACGAGAGTTTTAGAAAAGTAAAAAGTATTATCCAGAATTTAAAAAAGTTCAAAAAAAAGAAAAAAAAATATGAATAAAAATAAAAAAAACATAATTTATTTAGGCCTCTTTAACTCTCTTTCATTATCTCCAACAATATTCTCCAACCACGAAATGTGCTATTTTTAAAGCAAAGAATCACACTTTATTTTTCCATTGATATTCCAACTTCTAAAAACATAACTTGCCAATCGTGGGCTTAGTCTCGAGTCAGCAATTGGAAAAATCACTCGTTCAGTTCACTGTTTTTGCCAGTAATGCTTGTGAGATGTCTCAGTATAACTAATATATGCAGAGGGAGAGCGCCAAGAGTCAACAAGTCATGTCCCAAGTCAAGTCTACACAAGCAACAATACAATATTCCTAATGAATGGAATGTTCATTCATAATCAATTGAATGATCATAAAATATAAAGAACTTTAATTATATTGTAAACGAGGTATGCTAGCTAGAGACCCAAAAAATTGATTATATTGTAAACGTACGCTAGAGACCCAAAAAAATAATTTTCCCTTTTTATGGGATTTTTTTTCTTTAGTAGACATTTCTCAATATGATAATTTGTGTTTTGGTTTTTTAACGAAAATTACCTGTAGAAGGACAAAAATGATCAAAAGAATTTAAAAAAATTTATTCAAAAAAAAAAAAAGACATAAGAAATAATGGCTTCTTGACAACTTCAAACAAGTGATTGGGTCAACAATGGTTTCTTCCCCTTAGTTCACGTACACGATTGCAAACCCAATGGATCAGTCCAGTCCTCAACAAAGAAAGTGATAATAAATTTTGACTCACGTACATGATCGCAAACCCTGTAACATTCCATGGACTACTTAATTAGTTACCTTTTTTTTCTTTCCTTAGATAACATCATGAACTTATTGACAAGTGGTTGAAACGTTTTTAGACAATTAAGTTACCCTTTTTCTTCCCCTTAATTCACGTTCTGATGATGAACAATGATCGTCTTTTTCAAAAAGAAAAAGGAAGAAACCACTCAATGAAAGCCAGGGATTTCCCAAATCAGTGATTGGGTGAACAATGGGTGATAAGGACAAGCTTCAACAATCCTCTCTGATGTTTTCCAGATTTGAGCGTGAAGGAGACTCCACAGACTTCTCGAGTGACTTTCACATGGGGGAGAACTCAACAGGAGTCGTCTCATTAACAGTTACGTACAACTACCTTTCCTTGGAAAAATCAATGGGAGAACTAAACTGTCGATGAATGAAACCTGTCTAACTAAAGAGAAAAGAATGAGATACTATTGGAAAAATAAAGCCATATAAATGCTCTCTTCAAAACAAAGTTTATGTCAGGAATTATCTTGACATGAGCTCTTAATTAATGTACGTGGTCCATTTGGCCTGCCTGAATTATTGGATTATTGGATTATTTGATTATTGGATTATGTTGGCTTCTGTAGGGAATAGTCTAGCTCAAAGTGTTTGGACTAAATTATTTGACCACAATTAATATAGTTGTATTTTGTTTGACTTTGATGTAAAAAAGACCAATAAGCTGGCTGAAAAATTTAGCCCAAATGGGCCAACTTATTTTGTAAATAAGCCCCATAATCCAAAAAATCTAGCCAAGCCAAATACACTAGTCAAACTTATAAGCTATTCTTCAAGTCTGTCGAACTTTGCATTAGCTCCTTCCTATGAATGATAAGTGGGACCAATTACTCCAACATTAGCTAGTGGGTTTTTTTTTCAATATAGTTTGAAAATCATGGTGAGCTTTTTTGAAGAAATACTATGCGAAGCTTCCCTTTGCAAAAGTACTTTTGACCAGATATACAAGGGTGGTACCTTATTCTCCAACTTCACTTGTCGTGAGTAAGGGGTTAATTTAGTGGTGGGCAATTGATTGACTTATTGACTGACCTGATCAATAATTTAGTGGTGGCAATTGACTGACTTATTGACTGACCTGATTGACTTATTGACTGACCTGATCAATAATTTAGTGGTGGCAATTGACTGACTTATTGACTAACCTGATTGACTTATTGACTGACCTGATCAATAATTTAGTGGTGGCAATTGACTGACTTATTGATTGACCTGATCAAAACTACTTTTGCAAAAAAAAATTCACCATATATAAATCGTCACAGACAAAATTAAAATGCTTTCTTGAGCGGTGGATCATGTTGCGAATTCGGCTTAACTCTCATGCATGTCATCGAACAAAGAAATAATCAAAGTAAGAACGCAACGAAACAATATGAGAAATTTTTACCTAGTTCCCATATCCGTATATGGATAGATCAAAAGCGGCAAACGGAAATAGTAAAAGACTTCACAAAAGTGGTAGTTAACTTCGACTCAAGTATATGATCGAACACACCTATAACGTTCCATGCACTACTTAATTAGTTACCCTTTGCTTGCCATTATTCACAATATGAAATTGTTGACAAGTGATTGAAACATTTAGAGACCTTAAGACTTAATTCTTCTTTTTATCGCCAGACGGTGTTTATTGTAAAAAATGCCTCCTAATGATGGAAAGGGCCATCGTATAAACCCATCGAATCGTTGTATTGTGGGTGTAGACGAGAATCGCTAGAATTCTTGAAATTAACTTCCGTTAATCATAAAATTAGGAATTACAAACTGTAATAGAAAATAGACAAAAACATAAAACATAATGGATACAAATTAACAAACCGAGTCATGTGAAATCGCAATCGTCTTAAATGAGATCCGCTCCTTTACCGTGGGTGTTTGAGGTTGTACCGACAACTATCTTTCAAGGTAAAACGGATAACTCAATTGATGGAATACCAACCGGTGACCGCATATCAAAACGAGCTTGTATTTGTCTATGCCTCACTCAATAACACGAAATTAGGAACATCTTGTAGAATGTGAAAAACTGGTGTCTAGAACCATGGACAGGTTTGAACTTGTGTAATCATGAGAGGACTCTTCAAAATTCAAAATCGTGTAAATCTTTGAATTGCACACCATCAATAGCTGCCATGAATGAGAGAGGTCTTTTGATTGTCATGTGAAATCTTCCGGTGTCCTAATTCATTCAAACCATTTTGAATTCTAACACTGCGCACCTACACTAGTGGCCATTAGATATTCAAACTTTTAATCTTGGCCCTTGAATTTCTTTATTGAAGTTAAAGGGCAACTTGTTAAAAAAGTAAACCCACTTTCTGGGTCTCCCCTTCCCGGTTCCCAGTTCCCACCCCACAAGGACAGTTCTCTTTCTATCATTATGTATTTTGCTTAACTTTTTTTTTTTAGATTATTTATTTTTACTCAAATATTTTTTGTAAGTTTTTATAAGTTATTGTTTCATCTCGACGAGAATTTTAGGAAAGTAAAAAAGTGAAGCATCATTTTAAAAAGTTTAAAAAATTAAAAAACAATTAGAAAAATTTGTCTATTTAAAGATTTTTTCTTTTTCTTTTGTTGAAGGGGAAGAGGGCCTGGAAAGCAGAATTACAGAATTGCAAGATTGTTGCAGAAAGATTTACCCTGTTTGGCCTAACTGCTATTTTTTTGTCTCTATTCAAATTTTTTTTTTGCAATTGTTGTTTTAGCCTCAATATTTTGTGGATTATTGATCCGTCTTCATGAAAAGAATCCAAGAAGTATAAAATTATGTCCAAAAGTTAAAAAAATATCACTAAAGATGATGAATAAGCTCAAAAATTTCTTTTTTTTTTAATTATTTTTGTCTTTTCTGATTTTTTTTCAAATTTGGTTCATGATTTATAACTTTTCTAAAAGCTCTCGTCGAGATGAACCAATAATCCTCAAAAAATTAAAGAAAATAAAAAATTACAAAAAAATTTCACATAAGGACGAAAAATAAATCTAATAATTCAATAATCCAGTAAGTCCAAATACCACCTAAGAATTAGTTCCAGTCCTTATTCTTCAAATATTACTTTCGATGACAACTCCATCAACGACTACGACCATGAAATTTTGTGTTTTTATTTTCTATTAAAGCAAATGATGACACTTTATTTTTTCATTGATGTTCCAGTTTCCAAGGACATATCTATCAATCGTCAAAGCTCCAACTACAAATTTCTCTCCCCAAGGCGATGATCCTGTCTCAAGAATTAGAATACATTTATTTTTAAAAAGTAGCAGAGTCACAAAAAATAAAAAACGAAACGGTTTAAACATATATTTGATTCGTACATTTCTACACAAGGATGATTAATAAAATATTAGCCTAAATGCAAAAAGTCATTTCCCGGTGCTATAATTTAAAATGGTGGGTTCCATGACTTTTGTTGTGTTTGAAAACGTTGGACGACGTAATATGTGGACTAGGTTTCCTTATGGAAATACTCTGAATGTTGTGAACTAAATTCTCCGAAGGGATTGCTAGGGAAGGGAATTACTAGACTTCCTTATTAAAATTGCTAGGAATATTGTGAACTAGATTCCCCGAAGGGATTACTAGGGAAAAGGACTAGACTTCCTTATGGAAATCTAGGAGTGTGTTGTGAACTAGATCTCCAAAGGGAATTGCTAGGGGAAAGAACGAGAATCCTACGTGAATACTCGGCATGAGATATTGTTAATACAACTCGAAAACATTATCCGATGCAAAGTGGAGCAATTATGTATGAATGATTGAGTTATAGGCTGATTATAAATTAATGTGCTTGGCTACACATGCATTGAAGTTAAATATTATTGTTGACATTTTGTACCATGATAGCCATATTCATGTAAGTTCTGCATAGAATTTCTCTACTGGGCTCGTTAGCTCAACCCTTATTTGTTCTTCAGGTGCAGCTCCCGACACTTAGTTCAGATTTGGCATGGAGTGCTTGAATTTTTGCATGACATTCTATGAGCGGCATCCGTTTAGTTATTTGACATCTTTTTATTCATTTTTGAAAAAGATGTAGCATAACTTTAGTTGACTTGAAGGTCCTAACTCTCGACTTGAAGGTCCTAACTCTCATGTAATATTATGAATCTAACTTTTGTAAAATTGTAAGAACATGAAACATCTTGGTGTATGATTAATGGGATTTTGGGCATCAAGTGAGACTTACGTGGCTTTTGCTATAATTAAATGTATTAACTTAGGTTGAAAATTGAGGGCATGACATGCTGCAATCATGATTCTGTAGATTGGAAAACATTTGAATGGGATTATAATGCCATTAATTCTTGGAAGCGGCCTTTATTTTCTCACTGACATTCCTAGAAGGATCAGACTGCATATTCGGTGTTTAGTGAAACTTCTTACAAGTCAAGATTAAATGTACATCGTATATATAGTCCCACAAAATGTAAGAAATATAGTATCATTTGGTATATTAGATTAGTTTCATCACCATTAATACCAAGGGACAAACAAACGAGCTTTTATTGTAGGTGATTGGCCAACCGATTTTTGATGCATTTCGTTCCGTAAGAATTTTCATTTGCATAATAATAAAGATCACTCATGGGTGAGCTTTGTCAAAGAAATTCTATGGGAAGCTTCCCTCTGCCTTTTCCAATAGCATTAAAATTTCCTCTTCCTTTTCATAACAGTTAGCGAAGCGACAAACGAAAATTGTAATAGACTTCATAGAAGCAACGAAACAATTGAGTCCTCTGCTAGAAAAGTAGTAGAGACTCAGTATATGTTGGCACACACCCATAACGTTCCATGAACTACTTAATTGGGTACCCTTTTTTCAAGCCCTTAATTCACGTTATGAAATTGTTGCCAAGTGATCACTAAAAATTTAGAGACCTCAAGACTAAGTTCATTTTTTTTATCGCTAGACTGTGTTTGTTGTAAAAATGCCTCCCAGTGATGGAAAAGGCCAATGTATAAACCATTGAATGGTTATACTGTGGGTGTAGACGAAATTGCTAGGACTCCGGAAAATATCTTCCATTAATCATAAAAATTGAGAATTACAAACTGTGATAGAAAATGGACAAAGACAGAAAACAAAACAAATACAAACCAATCGAGTCAGGAATACTATATGTAAAATCACACACGCAATGTGGTGAAGCAATGGTCGTCACCTTTGTAAATTGCATTCTCTGTTTCAACATTTCTATGTTCTGTTATCTGATCTAATCCTGTTGGTGTTGGTGCAAGCTCTTAATGATTTGTCATTACTAGTTCTTCTGGGTCTCTCGGATTACATATATGATTGATGGCCGTTTAGATGCCAACCTAATTAGAATCCTCTCGGTTCCATAGCGATGCCTTAGCTGTTTGTCTATTTTAAACTTTGTACCTATTGATGGATTAATAAAATTTCTTCTTTAGATTTCAAAAAAAAGAAATTGCGCACGTTAGTTTTATTCCCACATATGACGATCTCTTCCTTTGATTGTGAGTTTCACAAATCGTAAGTAATTCTACTTTTGGAACACGTCTGGCCATTACTAGTCGGCCTTTTCATATTTGGGCGCGTCCCTCATGGCACTAGGCCCTCAATCACATGAAGAGAATAAGCTTCCTATATTTGAGAAATACTCTAAGCTTTAGTTGAAACCAAGTACCCGAAACTTGTATAGTATTGTGAAACTGATGATGGGTTGGTGGATATTGGAGAATGACATCCCTAACAACCTCTTGCACTATGTGAAAAAGGACAGTTTGGGTTGGTGGATATTGGAGAATGACATCCCTAACAACCTCATGTGAAAAAAGGACCGTTTGGGTTGGTAGATATTGGAAAATAACATCCCTAACAACCACTTGCACAAAAATTTACGTAGTTTTGAGTTAAGCAAATCGCTTAATGGTACGTCTACGGTTGTTGGAGAGTTTCACTATGATGAAGAAAAATTAAGGTTACAATTTCGAGTGAAGCTTTATATTTATAGCTACATGAAAGGACTAATTAGGAAATATCCAAAAAAATGCACAAAAAAAAAAATTATGATGTCGTGTTCAATCCAGACCCACACGACCTTGTTCAGACGGTCAAAATAGAAAGTCCCTTTGAAAACCTGTTCGGTCGCCCGGGAATCTCGTCAAGATGCCCCTGCTAGAAAGTTCACACTCAACATCTTTTTGATCATGGTGAGCTTTGTTGATGAAAGCTATGGGAAGCACTTTCCCTTTGCTTTTTCCCAATAAGATTAAACTTTACTTGTCGTGAGTAGGGGTTTAGTGGTGGCAATTCAATGACTGATTGACTGACCTGATCAAAAGTACTTTTGCAAAAAAAAAAAAAAAAAAACAACTTTTATCAAAATAATCTTTAAGGAAAGCGAGTTCATTATTTTCCCTATGTTTGTCTCACGACTCTCACCATAAAGTTGACATGAGTCACTCAATCAATGCCAGTTGGATGCATGTCTCACCATTACCCACCAAAAGAAAAATTAAAATGTTTTCTTGAATGGTGGATCATGTTGCGGATTCGACCCAACTTGCATACACTGATACACGTGATTGCACAAAGAAATAATCAAGAAAGGTTCTGAGTTAAGCAAATCACTTAATGGTACTCTACGGTTGTTGGAGAGTTTCACTATGATGAGGAAAAATTAAGGTTACAATTTCAAGTGAAGCTTTATATTTATAGCTACTATACATAAAAGGACTAATTAGGAAATATCCAAAAAAATGCGCAAAAAAAAATTATGATGTCGTGTTTAGTCCAGACCCACATGACCTTGTTCAGACGCTCAAAATAGAAAGTCCCTCTGAAAACGTGTCCGGACGCCCGGGAATCTCATCAGGACGCCCCTGCGAGAAAGTTCACACTCAACATCTTTTTGATCATGGTGAGCTTTGTTGATGAAAGCTATGGGAAGCACTTTCCCTTTGCTTTTTCCCAATAAGATTAAACTTTACTTGTTGTGAGTAGGGGTTTAGTGGTAGCAATTCAATGACTGATTGACTGACCTGATCAAAAGTACTTTTGCAAAAAAAAAAAAAACAACTTTTATCAAAGTAATCTTTAAGGAAAGCGAGTGCATTAATCAAAAATGCTACAAACACATCAAAAAAACACATCACTTTAACACATCACCCCAAAACGACGTCGTTTTGGGGTGAGAGAAAACGTTTTGGGGTGAGAGAAAAAAATGCTGAAATCAGTTCCTCTATTCAGATCAGTCGACTCTCTTTCCTCCCAACTTCCATGAGCACAACCTCCACCTCCGACGAAGAAACCAACGGAGAAGACGCCTCCACCACCGGCGACAACCACCGAAGACGAAGAAGCCAACGGAAAATACGCCTACACCACCGGCCACAACCACCGCCGAACACGCTATCGAAAACTCCCCCAGATCTTGTGTGTTCACCTTTCCCCCCAAATCAGGCCACGAAGACGAATACCACCATTAACCCGCCTGGTGACCCCTCCACCACCACTACCGACGCCGTTGTAGAAGATGCCTCCACCATGGAAACCGCCGACCACGCCGAGCCGACCCCTAATTGAAAAAATGGGGTTCCAATTTGAGGAACCCTAATTCAAAAATTTTAGGTAAAATCTATTACACCATTTCTGGGTCATAATAGTGCAATTTCTGTAGCTTTTTGATAGTGAATTTGATTTAGACAATATTGTATCAGCTCCAAGAAATGCTAGGAAGAAGGTTAAGGTGTTGTTGAAATTAATCTGGATGTAGCTTTTTGATAGTGAATTTGATTTCTGTTGCCAATTCTGATACCAATTTGGTTTATGTGGATCAAATGCCTTTCTGGTGTGTGTATTTTTGCAATCTGTGTTTTTTGATGAGGAGATTAAATAATGTGACTTTGGACATTGCAAGAGAGGACCATTTGGTGTGGAAACTGAGTAATGACTGGACATTCTCTGTCAAATTGGGGTTGCACTTTCTAAGTTTCAAGAACTAGGAATCTGTTGGCTCAGCACCAATTATTCTAATCTGGAAAAACACTTATGCGAAGCAACTCTTTTTGCTACTTCGGGTCAATTCTGAGTCATGAATCAGCAGGAGCCAAGATGGAGATTCAAGCAGGAGATGATGCAGATCTGTTTGGTTTCTTTACTGTCTTTTTTCATTGTTCTTTCTCTGTTGCCAAGCTTTCCTCTGTTGCCAAGCTTTCCTTTGTTGCCAGGCTCAACTGGGTTTGTGAGCAAATGCTTGCTCAACTGGGTTTCTTGTACAAGTGTTTTACTGCTGCCACAAAGTTTCTACTTTTTGTATTGAGCTCGTTATTCCTTTCGTTTGTGTAGGTGAATAAATGGGATATCTGTAGACTACATCTTCAAGCAGTTGGGGCCAAGCTTCGACATGTCAATTGTTTGCATTTGCCCAAAAGGGTCCTCCTATTCTGGATCAACCAATGACTTAAACATCTCTACACTTCTTTGATCTCATTCGTGGGCGATGTTTTGACTTCTTTGATCCTATTGGGATCAATGACACTAGCAAGAAGTCCATGGCAGCATCAATAGTGGACTCGGGAAAATGGATGATCAGGAGCACCAAGTGACTTTAGCTTCATATTGTTTGTAGGACAGAAAATAGGAATTGGTTGTGTTTTGATTTTGTGTTTTTGGGGAATGTTATATTGTACACTTCAACTTCAATGGAAATGTATTAGTACCAGCCTTTCAAACTTGTGGATGTTGCATTACATGCGTTTTATTGGATTATGAATCTAAATGATTTAGTATATGTATCATTACCGATCAATGTGTCATTATTTGTGTCCGTATCTAACTTTGGAAATTTTAAAAAAATTTGCCATGAATCTGTTACTTTTATGGCTTAACCCGACGCCTTGTGTCTCAAACTAACAAAAGCAGCGACAATACAAGAAAACAATCATATTCAAGAAACATGCCAAATTTTCTTCTTTCATTTATAAAATTCTTTAAATATACATACATCCATTCTTTCTTCCAATACGTACGTTCACAATTGGCATGGTTTCTGTCATTCAGTGGTAACACCTTTAACTTCAACAATGCCATTCACAACTCAAAAGAAACAAAGAAGGAAAAAACAGCAGCCAAGGGCATACCCTTAACCACAAGAACACAAAAAAAATAAATAAGTAATTGATTTTTGCTTCCTCTCTTAGCACTTCTGCAGGCTGCCAAGATCATCCCCTGTAAATTTTATAGTTCCCTATCCAGAAACGTGGTCATCATTGTAAACAATTGCAGACCAAGATCATCCATTGTGCCACCTTAGCTTCCTCTTGAGGTTCAACTACATGCCCCTTTTTGAATGATAACCTCTATATGTTGAACTACAAAAACAATTGCAGACCAAGTTATGAAACAGTAGCCAAGAAATTGAACATAATTGAAAAAATAATCATGAAAGAAGTAGTGCTTGTGTGCCTTGCTGAACTCGAATATCAACTCTCTTGCTGTCTATTGATACAAGAGCAGCATCATCTATTTCCATTCCAGTGGACAAAACCTCTTTTAGGTTGAAAACATAGCATTGACCTCCTACAAACGGAGAAAATTCAAAATCATTCTGCTCAACACATTCTGCCATGTAAAACTCTGATTCGAACAAAATGCACTCAAGATAATATGTAATTGGAATCCAAGAAGCCCAAACAACATAGTTTCTGCCATGTAAAACTCTACTCTGTATTTTTCAAATCAAACAGAGTTTCCAGCAAGCCCCCTTCTCTTGCTTTCCCTTTAACAAAGGGGGTGAGCAGCTCCAATCCGAAAACTCGACAATTTTTCAAATCAAACTTGAACAATGAACCGCTATCGTATAAAATTTTGGAAAAGAATGCAGATAGAAGAGAAATAAGCATATCTGTATCTTTGCTTGCTTAATAAAAAGAAAGAAAAAACTAAACTAAAGAGAGATTAACTCCATAGTCATATGCCCTCCCAATAACGAAAGGCTATAACAAACATAATCAGAGTATAGAAATTTCCCAACTTATTATTATTCAAGACCCAAAAAAAAAAAAATCAAATTTCTAGGGGATGATGGATATTCAGTTTTTTAGAACAAGAAAGACTTGCACGAAATTTACATCGAATTTTCTAGAACAACATGTTTTTGCCGTGTCGTAGCATGAATTTCAAACGTTCGAGGAGTAAAAGAAAATCTGGGGAAAAAAAAAATCCAACAGAATCTGCTAGTCAGTACAAAACCTTAAGTTAGTTCCAAAATACATGGGAATGGCAGGTAACTCAAGTTCACCCAGTTTCTGATACAACACCTGCGTCATTTTCCATTTCCGAAATAGACGGATTAGATCAAAGGCAAAAAGAGAGACCTTGGTGGAGGGGTCGCCGCCGGTGGTGGGGGGTCTTCGAAGCGCGTCGGCGTATGGAGGTGGTGGTCGACTTGATTTGGGGGGAATGGGGAAGACTGATTTGGGCGCACGGAGGTGGTGGTGGTCGGGGTTGAGGTGGGAGGGAGGGTTCGACTTATTTGGAGTTGGGGGTGGAGGGAGTCGACTGTTCTTGGATCTTGGCTGGGGGGAAACAGATTTAGGGTTGTTTTTTGGCCTCACCCCAAAACGACGTCGTTTTGGGGTGATGTGCAAAAGTGGTGTGTATTTTTGATGTGTCTGTAGCATTTTTGTATTTTCCCTATGTTTGTCTCACGACTCTCACCATAAAGTTGACATGAGTCACTCAATCAATGCCAGTTGGATGCATGTCTCACCATTACCCGCCAAAAAAAAAATTAAAATGTTTTCTTGAATGGTGGATCATGTTGCGGATTCGACCCAACTTGCATACGCTTATACACGTGATTGCACAAAGAAATAATCAAGAAAGCACGCAACAAGACGAGATGAGAGATTTTGATGTGGCTTTCATCTGCATATAGTTAGCGAAGCGAGAAACGAAAAATACTAGAAAATCTCTAGCGATGAAGTGTTTACCATTATCTGATTTTAGCAGGATTAATTATTTTAATTAATTCAAGTAATCTATTTGATCATGCAAGATGAGCAACTAAAGAGCACAATAAAATACGACACACAAATATATGTGAAAAACCCCAAGATGGGGAAAAAACTATGGGAGAAAAAAATGCACTATAATCAAAGCAAGAGCCATGGGGCCGATGGGCCGTGGGGCCAAGAGGCCGCAAGGCAGAGCATCCATGGGCCGAGAAGGGGCCGCGGGGTCAAGGAGCCACAGGGCCCACGTGGTTGAGGAGCTGCAGAGACTCAGATGCTGTGAGCTGAAGGAGTCCCTCCGGGAAGGCCACAAGAACCTGCGAGCTGAGATGTTTCCCGGGAGACTAATTGAGCTGCACGACCCAAGCGTTGTCAACTCTTGTTCGGAATTATTGAAAGAAAATAAATGCTGAGAGAAACCAAACAGCATTACGATGGCCCGATAGGTAAACTATTGACAAATGAAACTGATGGGTCATGACAAGTAGGCCGAGCCGGTTAGTATTCTGGTCGGTCGGTAAGCAATTAGCCTCAGACATCTTCTGATCTGCTCAGTTCGGTTATCTGCTCGGCTCAGCCGTTATCTTGGTATGCTCAGCTCAGCCACTGTCCGATCTGCTCGGCTCAGCCATTATCTTGGTCTGCTCAGCCCAGCCATTATCTGACATATTCCGCTGAATAATTCTCCGCGATTCCTGGGATCTATCTGCCTAAAGCGGATCGTCCCACAAGGAAAGGAAGATCCCAAAGATCTCTCCACGTATTGCGCACCATCTCCACCCGCTTCCGTTATTTAAGGCAACGATGATCGTTGGGGATTCAGTTACCAAATTAAAGGCCACTAGCCTTGATTCTCTCCACCAAATCAGGAATGGACCACGTTCTTTCCTAATTTGTCTCCAACGAGATCTCTATATAATGGAGGCACCTCTATGGTACAAGGTACGGACATTCTGCCCCATTTCACATATATAGTTTTTCTATTTCATTCCTCCATCCTCAAGCTAACTTAGGCATCGGAGGGGTGTTGGCAAGATACCACACCGGTGTCAAGTTCTTTTTGCAGGTCAGCCGAGGACGATCTTAAATCCGTTTCATCAGTTGGCGCCGTCTGTGGGAACGATTAGAAATTTATTGATTGATCGGATTTATGGTCCTGACCCGCTCAATGGCTTCCAACGACAACAATGCTCATTCTGCTCCACCTGTTGCAACCGCTGCTGATTATCAAGCCCTCCGTCAGGACGTGGTGACGTTGACGCAAGGGATGCAGCGCATTCTGGAGCAGAATCAAGCCTTACTACAGCGCCTACAACCTGAACCCCCTACTAGAGATACACCACCGCCATTGGCCCCGATGGCTGATCCTCCTGCCCCAGGAATGGCTGGCGTAGACTTTGACGTTACTGGGGGGCAGGGAGAGACCAGCAGCCATGCCGCAGCACCGCATTACGGAACTTTTTCCGGTTCCACATATCCTGAAGGTCTTATGACCGATCAGATGCGCCAGATGAAAGCACAGTTGGATAACCTGACGAAGCAGATGAAGGCCAAAGCTCCAGCCTCTGTGGATGAGTTGGTGCAGACCACTGAACTTCCCTTCACTGCTGATGTGATGACGGTGCCCCTCCCACCAAAATTCAGAGTCCCTCAGATTGATATCTTTGATGGGACCAGAAACCCTCTTGATCACTTAGAAACTTACAAGTCCCTTATGCACCTTCAGGCGGTGCCTGACGCCATTATGTGCAGGGCCTTTCCCATCACTCTCCGAGGAGCCGTTCGGATGTGGTTCAACAAACTTGCTCCCAACACAGTCAGTACTTTCAAAGAGCTCAGTCGCCTCTTTGTAAGTTATTTTATTGCTGGTCAACGATACAGGAGGCCAGCCACTTACTTGCTCAATATTAAGCAAGCTAAGGGGGAAACACTTAGGGAATTCACAACCAGGTTCAACAAGGAATCTATGCAGGTGGATAATGCTGATGATCAGGTAGCCATCGCGGCATACATGTCAGGTCTCAAACCAGGACAGTTTTTGTTTTCCTTATCTGCAGAACCACCGACCAATATGGCTGAGCTCATGATGCGGGCTCAGCGACAGATGAACGCAGAGGATACCCTTGCCGCCCATCGCAATCGCGAAAAGGAAGCTTCTGCGCCCCAGACAGGTCCTCCTCAGCCGAGCAAGCGAAGAAAAGAAACTGGGCAGTCTAGGATTGAGGACTACCCGAGAGGGAAGAGAACGGACAGACGAGATTCTCCCCAGAGGGGGAGGCCAGATAGGAGATTCCAAGACTATACTCCCCTGGTCGCAACAGTCAATCAGGTGCTGCAGGAGATAAGTGAGTATCCTGAGCTCAAGTGGCCAGGAAAGATGAAGACACCGGCTGAGCGACGTTCTCGCCAAAAGTATTGTCGTTTCCATCGTGATCACGGACACGATACGGATGACTGCATTGAGCTGAAGCAGCAGATTGAGGGGTTGATCAGACGAGGACGTCTCCAACGATTTGTTCGTAAGGAAGGGGAGCTTAATCAAGGGGCAGGACAAGATGCTAGGCCGGCTGATCATAGGCGTGAGAGAACTCTTCCTCCTCCGCCTCCTCATCGCCCTGTAGGGGAAATAAACACGATTTCTGGGGGACCAGGAGTTAGTGGAGATACCAGGGCTGCTCGGAGAACCTATGCCAGGGAAGTGTTCAATACAGAGAGGCCAGCCAAGCGCACGCGGGCGACGGATTCAGCCATCCAGTTCACGGCAGAGGACGAAGAAGACGTACTCTATCCTCATGATGACCCATTGGTGATCACAGCTCTCCTCGCCAACTGGACCATGAGGAGGATCCTCGTGGATACAGGGAGCTCAGCAGACATCCTCTTCTTACCTGCTTTTGAGAAGCTGCAGCTGAGGAGAGATAGTATTAGGCCTGTGCAATCTCCTTTGGTCGGTTTTTCAGGAGAGACTGCTCATCCCTTGGGCACGGTGTCCTTGCCCATCGTGATTGGAGATGAGCACCGGAATGCCACTGCCATGGTGGATTTCCTGGTGATGGATTGCCCTTCAGCTTATAACGTAATACTGGGTAGGCAGACCCTCAATAAGTTCAGAGCAGTGGTTTCCACATTTCATCTGAAACTCAAATTCCCTTCAGCTGGTGGTGTTGGAGAAGTCAGAGGGGATCAGAAGAGGGCGAGGGAGTGTTATATCACTTCGATAAAGACAAGAGAAGCCCTTTCAGTCAGTGGGCTTGACACAAGGGATGAAGAAAAGCTCCAGCAAGGAGAGCCAGTCGAGGAACTGGTCGAGGTGCCTGTGGTAGAAGGACAGACTGAGAAGACGTTCCGTTTGGGTTCAGGTCTGGAATCAGAAGAGAGGAGTGCTCTGGTGGAATTTCTAAGGGACTATGCGGATGTTTTTTCCTGGTCACACCGAGATTTGCCAGGAATAAACCCCAATATCATCACTCATCGGTTGAATGTGGACAGTGCTCATCGCCCAGTGAAGCAGAAGACGCGCACATTTGCTCCAGAGCGCAATACAGTCATTGCCGCAGAAGTAGATAAATTGGAGGAGGCTCAGTTTATCAGGGAAGCTAAATACCCAGTATGGATATCCAATGTGGTGCTCGTCCCTAAGTCGAAAGGAAAATGGAGGATGTGTGTGGATTTCAAGGATCTTAACAAAGCCTGCCCTAAAGACAGCTTCCCTCTACCCAGGATTGACCTTCTCGTCGATTCCACAGCTGGCCATGAGCTGCTCAGCTTCATGGATGCATTCTCGGGCTACAATCAGATCCAGATGCACCCTGAGGATGAGGAGAGAACGTCCTTTATTACAGCCAGAGGCCTCTACTGCTACAAGGTAATGCCCTTTGGACTCAAGAATGCAGGGGCCACATACCAGAGACTGGTTAACCAGATGTTCAAGGAACAAATAGGTCGCAATGTGGAGGTTTACGTCGACGACATGCTGGTCAAGAGTCAGAGGAGATCAAATCATGTGGAAGATCTCAGGGAAACATTTGAGGCATTGCGAAAATATCAGATGAAACTCAATCCCATCAAATGCGCATTTGGGGTCAGTTCAGGAAAGTTCCTGGGCTTCATGGTGTCCCAGAGGGGTATAGAGGCCAACCCTGAGAAGATCAGCGCCATTCTTAATATGGAATCTCCCAGGGGAGTTAAGGGGGTACAGAAACTCACTGGGTGCATCGCGGCCCTCAATCGTTTTGTGTCCAGGGCCACCGATAAGTGCCATCCGTTCTTCCAAGTCCTGAAGAGAGCTTTCCATTGGACTCCAGAATGTGAAATTGCCTTTCAGGAGCTGAAGGAATACCTTATGTCTCCTCCTCTCCTCAGCCGTACTCGAAAGGGAGAAGACCTATATATTTATCTGGCTGTCTCGCCCCGTGCAGTGAGCTCAGTGCTAATCAGAGTAGAAGCCAATGTGCAACATCCAGTCTACTATACGAGCAGAGCATTGCGGGGTGCTGAAACCAGGTATCCTAAGGTAGAAAAAATGGCCTTTGCCTTGGTAACAGCAGCAAGAAGGCTGAGGCCTTACTTCCAGGCCCATCCCATCAAGGTCATGACCGATCAGCCGCTCAAGAAAACCCTGCACAACCCCGAGATGTCGGGGAGGCTGATTCAGTGGTCAGTGGAGCTGGGCGAATTCGACTTAGAGTTTTGTCCCAGAACAGCCATCAAAGCACAGGCCCTTGCTGATTTTGTGGCTGAATTCTCACCTTCAGATACTTCAAATTCCCCACCAGGTGAACCACCCAGCGCAGAGCCCGAAGAGTCAGTGGGTTGGGTTCTCTATGTTGATGGTTCTGTGAATGCAGGGGCCAGCGGGGCAGGTGTCATTTTAATTTCTCCAGACAAGCTCAAACTTCTCTATGCCGTCAGGTTCAACTTCAGGGCCACCAATAATGAAGCTGAGTACGAGGCACTTCTGATCGGGCTCAAGCTTGCAAAATCCTTAGGGATAAAGGAGCTTACCGTCGGTAGTGATTCCCAATTGGTGGTGGGGCAAGTTCTGGGAGATTATGAAGCCAAGGAGGATAGAATGAAGCTATACTTGGACCGGGTCCAGAGTCTCCACGGAGCTTTTGATATGTTGAAGTTAATAAGGATCCCCCGCGAGGAAAATGCAGAAGCAGACCAGCTTGCATGACTGGCCACAGCTCGAGAAGAAACCCTCAGTCGCCTCGTCCCGATTCACAGGCTGGAGCAACCAAGTGTGGAGTTGCCTGTTCAGGAGGTAGTTGCTGTCAATTACAAAAACTCTTGGGCAGATCCTATTGTTGATTATCTGGAGAGTGGCGTGCTACCCACTGATAGGGACCTAGCTCGAAGGCTGAGGCTGAGAGCAGCTAAATATCTGTGCCTAGGGGGAGTCTTGTATCGCAGGAGTTATTCATTCCCATTGCTGAGATGTCTCACTGAGGAGGAAGCGGAATACGCTATGAGGGAAGTCCATGAAGGGTCATGTGGAAATCATTCTGGAGGAAGAGCACTGGCACAGAAATTGGTCCGAACAGGGTATTACTGGCCTACCATGCAGAGCGACGCAAGGCAGATGGTCCAAAAATGTGAGAGATGCCAGAAGTTTGGCAACATTCTTCACCATCCTCCCACTTTGTTAACCCCAATCCCCTCTCCCTGGCCGTTTGCTCAATGGGGGTTGGATCTGATTGGGCCTCTTCCTATAGGCAAGGGGCAGAACAAATTCGCTATTGTGGCTGTAGACTACTTCACCAAGTGGGTCGAAGCTGAACCCCTTGCTACCATCACTACGAAGAAGGCAATCAACTTCATCTGGAAGAATATTATCAGCAGGTTTGGATTACCTAGGGTGATCATCACTGATCGTGGCAAGCAGTTCCATAACGATCAGTTTCAGGAATTCTGTGAACTAAGGGGAATAAAGGTGCACTACGCCTCCAAAGCCTATCCTAAGGCCAATGGGCAGGTTGAGGTCACAAACAGGACGATCAAGAAGAATCTCAAGAAAAAATTGGAAGCTGCAAAGGGAGATTGGCCAGAAGAGTTGCCCAGTGTCCTTTGGGCTTATCGAATAACTGCACGAACAGCGACTGGAGAAACCCCTTATTCTCTGGCTTATGGGGTGGAAGCAGTAATTCCTGTGGAAATTGGGCTGCTCAGCCACAGAACTCGGGATTTCCAAGAAGAAGAGAACCGACAAGGACTCTTAGAGGAACTGGACTTCCTAGAAGAGAAGAGAGAAAGAGCGGCCATTAAAATGGCCGCTTATCAACAGCAAATGGCCAGATTCTACAATAGCCAGGTCAGGGAAAGAAGTTTCAGAGCTGGGGAGTTGGTGCTGAAGAAAGTAGATCCCACAGGAAAGAGGATTGGGCATCTGGGGCCAAATTGGGAAGGTCCTTACCAAATAACTGAGCATGTGAAAGCTGGGGCCTATCGTTTAGCTACATTGTCAGGGAAAAAGCTCCCCCAACCCTGGAATGCTGAGCACTTAAAAAAGTATTTTCAATGATATTTGCCAAGTGTTTATCCTTATTTCGTTGTTATTTCGTTGTTTTGTCTTGGTATGTAAACAGGAATTATCAAATTTATTGCAAGTCCAGTCAAGATGGACAGATTACTATCTCCATGAAGTTGTCTGAATTATATCTGAAGATAACTAAACGTATTGATCAAGCAGCCTCGACTGCTCAGGCATGTCCTCCGGGACCATGCATCCAAGCAGCCTCGACTGCTCAGGCATGTCCTCCGGGACCATGCATCCAAGCAGTCTGCTCAGGCATGTCCTCCGGGACCATGCATCCAAGCAGCCTCGACTGCTCAGGCATGTCCTCCGGGACCATGCATCCAAGCAGCCTCGACTGCTCAGCCATGTCCTCCGGGACCATGCATCCGAGCAGCTTCGCCTGCCCAGCAATCAAGCCTTAGGGGCAAGTCAACTGTTATGAAAAGGAAATTATTTTTGAGTTGTGTTTCTTAAGTTATATTTCTTAAGATATATGTCAAGACATCGCACACAAGAACAGAGATAAAAAGAAAAGAGAAGGTTATTCACTCAACTGAAGCCTGACATATGAAATTTCTCATTATATTCAACAAAGTGTATTTCTTACAAGCACTATGAAAGCAAATGAAAAGGAACAAAGAAAAAAGACTAGTTATTTCCTTCAGCAGGTCCCAGGACTGGAAGCTGACCAGCGGGAGGAAGCTAGCCTGGGGCAGGAGGGTCGATCGCCTGATCTGCACGCGGAGATAGATTCCTGAGGACATCCTCAGCAATTTCCTCGAGCAAAGCATCAGCTGCGCTGACCAGGATTTCTTCAGCCATTACCACGGCAGGGTCCACCACAGCCAGAGGCGGAGGAGCCTCGTCATCACCAGTAATATCAACGATGGCAGATGAGCCCTCCTCGCCCTGGGTAATTCTGAGCAGACCACGGTCGGTGGTCCCCTCCAGGAGTAGAGCCCCGGCGTGGCTGCCTTCTCCTTCTCCTTCTTCTTCTTCTTCTTCAGACTCTTGGTCTTCAGCTTCCTCTTCCAGGGCTATCTCTTCATCTTCAGCCTTAAAGGAGCTCAAGTCCAGCTCGGGATGGGCTGTGCTGATCCTCCTCTTCAGGGACATGAAGCCGCTGAAGTAATAATCGGTCATCAGATCGATGAACTCCGGGGAATCCTTCAGCTGATCCATCTGAATTGACCGAGTTTGCTCCTTCAATGAGTTGAGCTCCTTGTCCTGTTCAGAGAGCAATCTGCCCTGCTCATTGTTTCTCTGAACTAGGTCTTGGACCTGTTTTTGCTTGGCTGTCAGACCTAACATCGCGTCGGACAGATTTCTCTGCAGCTCAGCAGTCCTGCGTTCTTCCAGGGTCAGTCTGCCTTCCAGATGAAGGGCCCGTGCCTCGTGGGCTGAGGCTTGTTTCTCGAAGGCTGAAGAGGTTTCTGTCAAGCTCAATATCTGAGCGTCCTTGACGGAGTTCTCATCCCTCAGTTTGAAAACCTCATCCTTGAGCCTCGAGATGGACTCACGCAGTTCGGCCTCCATAGCATCACTCTTCCTCTGTTTCTCTTTCAGCTCAGAAACAGCGTCCTCGTCATTCAGTGCCTCCTGCACCAAGTCGGAACTGAGCACGGCTGCCTATAACATAATGAGGGCAAAGGTTAGACCTGATCAGATGATGGGAAGATATGAGGAGAAGAAGAGAGTGATTGTTACCTTGGCCAGATTAACGAGGAGCCGTGCACGCTTCTCCTCGGGAGTTTTGCTTCTCAGAATTTCCCGATCCTTCGCAGTCGGGAGCTCGTGCATTATGTCCATGCAATATCTGCTGCTGATCATGATGGATGGTTCTGGAGCAGGGGGCGGAAGCTCAGCCTCGACTTCGATTGGGGCTGAGGGAGAAGTTTCTGCGCTCTTCCTCTTCCTGCTCGTCGGCGCCTGCTCGGTTAGGTCCTGGGTCGGTAAGAGATCGACTCCAGAGACAAGAATCTCTTCAGGCTCAGTCAAAATCACCTGTGTTGCTGACACAGCCTGCGCCTCTGATGTAAGAATCTCTTCAGGCTCGGCCCTCCTGGGTTTCTTGGCAGGAGGAGGAGGGACTTGTTGACTCCGACTGGTCACCCCAGAATCCACAAAAGTGGAAGGGTCGGCCGAAGCTTTCTTCTTAGATTTTTTGGGCCGTGGGGGAGCCCTGTTGGTAGTACGGTTGGTGTGAGCAGCCAATCTCTCCAGATTGAGCTTCATCGCGGCTTCTTCCTCTGCAAAGACGAACAGAAAAGATGTAAGATAACTTCGCCTATGAACTAATTGGCAAGACGAAGGGATACCTCTTTCAATGGCAAGAGCCTCACGTGATGGCTCTGGGCCGAACAGATAGGTCGAAAGAGTTTCTGGGGTGATGAGGATCCGGAAGTCGTGGTCAGGATACTCTATCACCTTCTTCAGCTGCTCCTTGACTTCAGCTGAGATCACAGGTTTCTGTTTTCCTGTCCAGGACAAAGAAGAACCTGATCAGACACATGAAAAAGAGAAAAGCAGAAAGATTGGAAATCTGAGGGGGCAAGGTGCTCACGAGAAGGGGAGACATCTCCCCAGAAGCAACGAATGCTGGAGGAGCTCGTCCGTTCTTCCCAGGAAGGGAACTCCCATCCTTCTCCCGAAACGAAAAAATATTTGTCCTTCCACCTCTTGTTGGCTGAAGGTAGGCCTTCAACTAGAGAGGGCACGCCGTCCCTCTTAGAGAAGTACCACCACCCCTGAGCAGACATGCTCACTTGGTGGCAGTAGAGGAAAGCCTCCTTGGAAAGCACTGCCTTCTCCTCTGTGGCAGCTGACCAGAGTATGCCACAGCTGATCAGAATCCGCCAAGAGTTGGGTAGGAGCTGGCCCGGGGAAAGCCCAAGATACCAGAGTATTTCCCTTATGCAGGGATGAAATGGGAGCCTCAGCCCGGCCTCTAGGTCGGCCGTGTATAAGCTCAGTTCGTTGAAATTAGGGGCATTTGCCCTCTCGGTCGGACCAGGCACTCGTAGATGTACTGAGTCTGGGATTTGATACTTCGCCCTCAGTAGTACCAGATCATGCTCGGTCACACTCGAGACTATGTGGTCGGCCTCGATGGGTCTGAGGGGAAGAGCCACGCCCCTGGGTCAGGGCTGGTCTACAGCGGGTGCCGGACTAGCCCGGTGGGTACGGTCAGAAATAGTTTCTGAAGGAACAGGATCCGAAGGCCTAGATGATGGTCGCCTAGATACCATTTTGTGAAACTGGGGAATGGCGGGCTGAACAAACGTAAAAATTTTCTGGTAATACTGAGAAGTAACCGGGGAGTGGGCAAACTCTCCAAACGAGGGAGAATCAGACCGGAGATGCAGGTAGCGGCACAACCTCAAAAAGAAGAAGGCCCAGGGATGTCCTAAACCTCTAGGGTCTGAAGGGAGACTACGGTCAGCCAGAATAAAAGCAAGAGCGACACAGGCGTACCTAAATGGACGAGAATCGCGGTCGTCTGGAAAGAAAGGTGTGCGAAATTTCCAGGTAGACGAAGCTCGCAGGAACTTAGGTTGCTAGAACAATGGAGGAGACGAAAAACCCTGATAAGTTCCATGGAACACCTTTTATAGAGCCTCCATAATGTGAACCGTTGATTAAGCACACGTGGCACTCTCATATTAAATGCCGCCTCCTAGCACTCAAGCGTTTCTGACACAACATTAAATGCGGCGTATGAACCCAGGCAAGGTATGAGCCGTCATGATTCAATGCATCAGACCATTGATATTTCCTCTCTTAAAGCACGCCAACCGTTCGGAAATAGGGGAGTAGCTGATGGGTCATGACAAGTAGGCCGAGCCGGTTAGTATTCTGGTCGGTCGGTAAGCAATTAGCCTCAGACATCTTCTGATCTGCTCAGTTCGGTTATCTGCTCGGCTCAGCCGTTATCTTGGTATGCTCAGCTCAGCCACTGTCCGATCTGCTCGGCTCAGCCATTATCTTGGTCTGCTCAGCCCAGCCATTATCTGACATATTCCGCTGAATAATTCTCCGCGATTCCTGGGATCTATCTGCCTAAAGCGGATCGTCCCACAAGGAAAGGAAGATCCCAAAGATCTCTCCACGTATTGCGCACCATCTCCACCCGCTTCCGTTATTTAAGGCAAGGATGATCGTTGGGGATTCAGTTACCAAATTAAAGGCCACTAGCCTTGATTCTCTCCACCAAATCAGGAATGGACCACGTTCTTCCCTAATTTGTCTCCAACGAGATCTCTATATAATGGAGGCACCTCTATGGTACAAGGTACGGACATTCTGCCCCATTTCACATATATAGTTTTTCTATTTCATTCCTCCATCCTCAAGCTAACTTAGGCATCGGAGGGGTGTTGGCAAGATACCACACCGGTGTCAAGTTCTTTTTGCAGGTCAGCCGAGGACGATCTTAAATCCGTTTCATCAGAAACCTATCTAACTAAAGAGAAAGGAATAAGATACTATTGGAAAAATAAAACCATATATATGCTCTCTTCAAAGCAAAGTTTATGTGAAGAATTATCTTGAGACCATGGAGATATGTTTTGAAATGATTCCTATCTCCTTTGGCTCTATGTTTTTTTTATATGTAGTTGGGTGAAGTTCAAAAATGATTCTACAAGCATGTTTTCTTATAATTTTGATCATCTTGCAACTAATCCTACAACCTAGATAGTTTGGACTATGAAAATTAAAAATAAACCTGCTTAATTGACTATTTGGAATCAAACAAAAGACTGGTATAATTACATCATGTGAAGAAATCAAAAAGATCTCTGAAATCAAGTCTATGCTCTTAATGTACGTACGTAGTCAGACTTATAAGCTATCCTCCAAGTCTGTCGAACTTTGCATTAGCTCTTTCCTATGGATAATAGGTGGGACCAATTACTCCAACATCTATTAGTGGTTTTTCTTTCATAGTTTGAAAATCATGGTGAGCTTTTCTGAAGAAATACTATGTGAAGCTTCTCTTTGCAAAAGTATTCTTGACCAGATATACTAGGGTGGTACCTTTTTTCTCCAACTTCACTTGTCGTGAGTAATAATTGACTGACTTCATCAAAACTACTTTTGCCAAAAAACCAACGTATATCAAGTAATAATTGGATGTCTCACCATAAATCGTCACAGACAAAATTAAAATGCTTTCTTGAGCGGTGGATCATGTTGCGAATTCGGCTTAACTCTCATGCATGTGATCGAACAAAGAAATAATCAAGTAAGAACGCAACGAAACAATACGAGAAAATTTTACCTAGTTCCCATATCCGTATATATATAGTTAGAAAAGCGGCAAATGGAAATCGTAAAAGACTTCACAAAAGTGGTAGTTAACTTCGACTCAAGTATACGATCGAACACACCTATAACGTTCCATGAACTACTTAATTAGTTACCCTTTGCTTGCCATTATTCACAATATGAAATTGTCGACGAGTAATTGAAAAACGTTTAGAGACCCTAAGACTTAATTCATCTTTTTATCGCCAAACAGTATTTATTGTAAAAAATGCCTCCTAATGATGGAAAGGGCCATCGTACAAACCCATCGAACCGTTGTGTCGTGGGTGTAGACGAGAATTGCTACAATTCTTGAAATTATCTTCCGTTAATCATAAAATCAGGAATTACAAACTGTAATAGAAAATAGACAAAAACATAAAACATAACGGATACAAACCAACCGAGTCATGTGAAATCGCAGTCCTCTTAAATGGGATCCGCCCCTTTACCGTGGGTGTTTGAGGTTGTACCGACAACTGTCTTTCAAGATAAAACGGATAACTCAGCCGATGGAATACCAACCAGTGACCGCATGTTGAAACGAGCTTGTCTTTGTCTTTGCCTCACTCAATAACACGAAATTAGGAACATCTTGTAGAGTGTGAAAAACTAGTGTCTAGAACCATGGACAGGTTGAACTTGTGTAATCATGAGGGGACTCTTCAAAATTCAAAACCGTGTAAATCTTTGAGTTGCACACCATCAATAGCTGCCATGAATGAGAGAGGCCTTTTGATTGTCCTGTGAAATCTTCCGGTGTCATAATTCATTCAAACCATTTTGAATTCTAACACTGCGCACCTACACTAGTAGCCATTAGATATTCAAACTTTTAATCTTGCCCCTTGAATTTCTTTATTGAAGTTAAAGGGCAACTTGTAAAAAAAGTAAACCCACTTTCTGGGTCTCCCCTTCCCCGTTCCCAGTTCCCACCCCACAAGGACAGTTCTCTTTCTATCATTGTGTATTTTGCTTAACTTTTTTTTTTAGATTATTTATTTTTACTCAAATATTTTTTGTAATTTTTTTATAAGTTATTGTTTCATCTCGACGGGAATTTTAGAAAAGTAAAAAAAATGAAGCATCATTTTAAAAAGTTTAAAAAAATTCAAAAATAATTAGAAAAATTTTGTCTATTTAAAGATTTTTTTTTTTGTTGAAGGGGAAGAGGGCCTGGAAAGCAGAATTACAGAATTGCAAGATTGTTGCAGAAAGATTTACCCTGTTTGGCCTAACTGCTTTTCGAATTATTTTTTTTGTCTCTATTCAATTTTTTTTTGCATTTCTTGTTTTAGCCTCAATATTTTGTGGATTATTGGTCCGTCTTCATGAAAGGAATTCAAAAAGTATAAAATTATGTCCAAAAGTAAAAAAATATCACTAAAGACGATGAATAAGCTCAAAAATTCTTTATTTTTTTAATTATTTTTGCCTTTTCTGAATTTTTTTCAAATTTGGTTCATGATTTATAACTTTTCTAAAAGCTCTCATCGAGATAAACCAATAATCCTCAAAAAATTAATGAAAAGCAAAAAATTACAAAAAAATTTCACATAAGGACGAAAAAAATAAATCCAATAGTTCAATAATCCAGTCAGTCCAAATACCACCTAAGAATTAGTTCCAATCCTTATTCTTCAAATATTACTTTCGATGACAACTCCAAATACGACGACGACTCCATCGACGACTACGACCACGAAATTTTGTGTTTTTATTTTCTATTAAAGCAAATGATGACACTTTATTTTTTCGTTGATGTTCCAGTTTCCAAGGACATATCTATCAATCGTCAAAGCTCCAACAACAAATTTCTCTCCCCTAGGCGATGATCCTGTCTCAAGAATTAGAATACATTTATTTTTAAAAAGTAGCAGAGTCATAAAAAAATAAAAAAACGAAACGGTTTAAACATATATTGGATTTGTACATTTCTACACAAGGATGATTAATAAAACATTAGCCTAAATGCAAAAAGTCATTTCACGTGGCTATAATTTAAAGTGGTGGATTCCTAACCATATATTTGGTCGTTACCTTTTTTCAAACGACAGCCAACCAGAGCAGAGTATTGATTAATTACTAAGCATTATTGGCATGATTAGAATGTACAAGGAAAAAACAGAGAGAAGACCAAAGACCTACGAATGCAGCAAATGCTGGTAATTGGTTCAATTATGAAATGCATCTATAAATACCTCTCTTTCCACTTTTAACTTCTATTATCCCACAACCCGCCTTTCAAAGTTTCTGCTAACAAAAATGATGTCCTTCGCAGCAAAAATGGCACTTCCCCACCAGCTCTTTTCATTCCAAATCCTGTTTGTTTTGTTCATCATCCTCGCATCCTTCTTTCCTTGTGAGTCCTCTGCCTTTGCTATATCTGCAACTGGAAAACAAACTGCAAAAGAAGGAACAGAAGCGGCGGCTCTCTTGGCGTGGAAAGCTAGCCTCCACAACCGAAGCCAATCTCTCCTGTCATCGTGGGTGGTCGGAAGGAACCACTGCAATTGGACTGGAATTGGTTGCACAAAAGCTGGCAGAGTCTCGCATATTGAGCTTGAGAGTTACGGTCTGAGTGGTACGCTCTCAAATCTGAATTTCTCATCCTTCCCTTATCTTCTCACCTTTAATCTTGGAAACAACTCGCTCTCTGGCTCCATTCCACTCGGAATACGCCAATTGTCCAATCTCAAGACGTTGAATATCTCCCAAAATCGTCTTTCCGGATCGATTCCTGAAGAAGTTGGAATGCTAAGGTCTCTCGTTGATCTCGATCTCTCAGAAAACAATCTCACGGGTTCAGTCCCTACTTCCGTTGGGAACTTGGTATTAGATCAGAAGGTAAAAGAAAAGAGCAGATAGAGAGAAGAAACGAACCATCTGTATTCATTCTCCATACTCTTACAAGGAGGAGCTATGCTCTTATTTATACAAAGGGAAACTAACAGCTTTACTAACAGAACACCTAACAACTTAACAACTCACCAACAAACTAACTAATTGATAACAGAATATAAAACGTGGAATCCATTCAGTTGTAATACACCCCCCTCAAGATGGGCTATGAATATTTTTGATAGCCATCTTGGAGAGTAAAGGAAGAAGTAACGAAGCAGGCAGCGGTTTAGTGAACACATCAGCAAGTTGGTTATTTGAGCGTACGGACATGAGCCGTATGGTACCTTTAGCAACATGATCCCGTATGAAATCGCAATCAATCTCGATATGCTTGATGCGTTCATGAAAGATTGGATTAGAAGCAATATGGATGGCTGCTAAATTGTCACAGAAAAGAAGAGCTGGTGTGGAGACGCTGATCTGAAAGTCTTGCAATAATTGACGCAACCAAATCAACTCACTAGCAGTTGATGCTAAAGCCCGATATTCTGCTTCAGCGGAGGAACGAGAGACAGTTGGTTGCTTTTTAGCTTTCCAAGAGATCAAGGAGCTACCAAGGAAGACACAAAAACCAGTGACTGATTTACGAGTGTCAAGGCAAGAACTCCAGTCGGCATCAGAAAAGGCTTTAAGCTGAAAAGATGAAGAGGAAGCATAAAACATGCCTTGGCCAACAGTAGCCTTAAGATACCGAAGGAGATGATGCACAGCTTGTAAATGGGGGACCCGAGGCTTGGCCAAATACTGGCTCAGCTTATGAATGGCAAAAGAAAGATCAGGACGTGATATGGTAAGATATAATAGGCGACCAATGAGTCGGCGATATAGGGAGGCATCGGGCAGAGGATCACCTTCATCAGAACTGAGACGAAGCTTAGGATCCATGGGAAGAGAGACGGGCTTGCAAGCCAAAAATCCGGCATCTTCAAGGAGTTGAAGAGCATAATGGCGTTGTGAGAAAACAATCTTTTCCTAAATCAACTTTCCGGATCGATTCCCGAAGAAATTGGAAAGCTAAGGTCTCTCGTTGATCTCGAAATCTCAATGAACAATCTCACGGGTTCAATTCCTGCTTCTATACAAAACTTGGTCAACTTAAAGTTCCTTTACCTTTACGAAAATCGCCTTTCCGGATCAATCCCAGAAGAAATTGGGATGCTAAGGTCTCTCGTTGAACTCGATCTCTATAGAAACAATTTCATGGGTTCAATCCCTGCTTCCATAGGGAACTTGGTCAACTTAAAGTTTCTTTACCTTTACAAAAATCGCCTTTCCGAATCGATCCCTGAAGAAATTGGGATGCTAAGGTCTCTCATTAATCTCGATCTCTCAGAAAACAATCTCACGGGTTTAGTTCCTACTTCCGTTGGGTACTTGGTTAACGTAACGATCCTTCAGCTTTTCCAAAATCAACTTTCCGGATCGATTCCCGAAGAAATTGGGATGCTAAGGTCTCTCATTGATCTCGATCTCTCAATGAACAATCTCACGGGTTCAATCCCTGCTTCCATAGGGAACTTGGTCAACTTAAAGCTCCTTTACCTTTACAAAAATCATCTTTCCGGATCGATTCCCGAAGAAGTTGGAATGCTAAGGTCTCTCGTTGATCTCGAAATCCCAATTAACAATCTCACGGGTTCAATCCCTGCTTCTATAGGAAACTTGGTCAACCTTAAGATCCTTCACCTTGACGAAAATCGTCTTTCCGGATCAATCCCCGAAGAAATTGGGATGCTAAAGTCTCTCGTTAATCTCTCACTCCCAACAAACAATCTCACAGGTTCAATCCCTGCTTCCATAGGGAACTTGGTCAACTTAAAGTTCCTTTACCTTTACAAAAATCGCCTTTCCAAATCGATCCCTGAAGAAATTGGGATGCTAAGGTCTCTCGTTCGTCTCGATCTCTCAGAAAACAATCTCACAGGTTCAATTCCTGCTTCTATAGGGAATTTGGAATCCCTTGTGTCGTTGAGTCTGTTTTATAACCACCTTTGTGGATCTATCCCCCCAAGATTAGATAGCCTCATACATTTGGAAAAATTTCAAATTGGTGGTAATATGCTCACTGGTCATTTACCAAAAAACTTGTGCTTTAGTGGATTACTTACACACTTAGATGCAGGCAACAACAATCTCACAGGCTTCATCCCTAAAAGCTTGAAAAAATGCAACAGCTTATATAGAGTAAGGCTCGAGGGAAATCAATTTTCGGGTAACATATCGGAAGATTTTGGAATATATCCAAATTTGGATTACTTTGATTTGAGCAACAACAATTTTTATGGTGAGATCTCTCAACAATGGGGAAAGTGTCATAAATTAACAAGTCTCAAAATGTCTAACAACAATATTTCTGGAAGGATACCGCCGGAATTGGTAGAGGCAAGCCAACTATCTAGAATTGACCTCTCTTCAAATAATATAGTTGGAGAGATCCCAAAGGAACTCGCAAGTTTGGTTTCCTTGTTTGACCTTAAGTTGAATGATAACCAACTTTCAGGTCAAATTCCTCCAGAACTCGGCCGCCTTGCTAACTTAGCCACTCTAAATTTGGCAGCAAACAAATTAAGCGGCTCAATCCGTCAAGAATTAGGGAATTGCATGAAGCTATTGACCTTGAATTTGGGCAATAATAGACTTGGGGAAAATATTCCTTTGGAACTAAGTCAACTCCACGGCCTTGAAAGCCTTGATCTAGGTCAAAACTTGCTATTTGGTATGATACCACAACAGATTGACGAGATGAAAAGCCTTGAAATACTGAACGACTCCCACAATGAGCTCTCTGGGTCCCTACCATCGTCCATGAATAATATGTTTAGTCTAGTTTCAATCGATGTATCTTACAATCAGTTGGAGGGTCCTCTTCCTAAAATCAAAGCCTTTCGAGAGGCTCCATTTGAGGCATTCAGAGGTAATAAAGGTTTATGTGGTAATGCTACTAGTTTGAAGGCTTGCCAAATTGATGGGTTTCCTAGAAACAAGGGAAAGAAATTGGTGCTATCACTTGTACTTCCTATTTTGGGATTTCTGATTCTGTCTCTCGTCGTTCTCGGATTTTTATTCGCTTTTTGCAAGAAAGTGAGTTGTGCAAAAGATGAGCCAAGACAGGCAAAAATTGAAAGTTTATTTTCAGTATGGAGCTACGATGGAAAAATAGTGTACGAAAACATCATTGAAGTGACTGAAAACTTCAGTGCCACACATTGTGTCGGGGAAGGAGGATGCGGCACTGTTTATAAAGCTGCTCTACCAAGTGGTCAGGTAGTTGCTGTCAAGAAACTCCATGCATCGTATGATGGTGATTTGTTTAATCAAAAGGGGTTTACGAGTGAGATAAGTGCATTAACAGAGATAAGGCACCGCAACATCATAAAGCTTTACGGATTTTGTTCACATCCAAGACACTCATTTTTGGTTTACGAGTTCCTTGAAGGTGGAACCTTAGGAAAAGTACTAGGTTCAAAGGAAGAAGCAATAGAGTTGGATTGGATCAAAAGGGTGGACGTTGTAAAAGGTTTAGCAGATGCTCTATCTTATATGCACCACGATTGTTCGCCTCCAATCATCCATCGCGACATATCAAGCAAGAATGTTTTGTTTGATTCGAAGTACGTGGCTCACATCTCTGATTTCGGGACGGCTAGATTTATGAAATTTGACTCTTCCAATTGGACTTCATTTGCAGGAACTTTTGGATATACTGCTCCAGGTACATATCTCTATTGCAATTTTCTTTTCTTTGGCTTTTTTAAATCTTGAAGTCACCCTGGTAAGATAATTCTATCTTTTAAAATTTGCAAGTTTTTATGCACTTAATTTATTGGACCATTGAATTTTTATGCATAAAGTCTTGAAGTCTCATGGATGGTGATAATTTAATGACGAGGTTTCACTCATTTATTTATTTTTTAATTTGGGAGTGTTCAAAGTTTATATCGAATCTAATAATTGGATTTGATAAGACAATTATTTTTTCTTATGTATCCAACTCTCTCTCATAATCTATTCTTGTTAGAAAATTATGACTCACTTACTTTTTCCTTTATAAAGTTTATGACATTCTTATTGCCAATCAAGTTCCTCCGTCATGAACTCTTTAAATGTTACCTAATTTATCATAAAATACAAATGACTAGAAGCGAATGTGTGCATAACTTTGCAACTTTACTTAACTGATATGTAGCATGAGCATGCTTATTAATTTCCCCCATCCCCATCACACCCTGTGTTTAGTCAATTAAATTTTTCTCATGGCTTTTTATTTTTATTTTTTTTGGCAGAACTTGCATATACAATGGAAGTAAATGAGAAGTGCGATGTTTACAGTTTTGGTGTGCTAACATTGGAAGTGATTATGGGGAAGCATCCGGGTGATCTCATCTCCTCCCTATCATCATCTTCATCGTCGTCGTCTTCAACACCTGGACATGGGATTTTATTGAAGGATGTGTTGGACCAACGCCTCTCACCTCCTACAAATCAAGTGGCAGAACGGGTGGTGATTGCTGCAAAACTAGCATTTGCATGTTTGAATGCCAGTCCAATGTCTCGACCAACCATGCAACAAGTTGCTAAGAAGCTGTCAAATCCAAGGCTATCTCTGCAAAATCAGTTCCGCACGATTACATTAGGGAAACTCCTTGACATCAACTACTTCACTTCTTGAGAGAATTTCATTGTGGAAAGCAGGTGATTAGGTTTCTGATAATTCCTTGCTTAGTTGCTGTTACGCCCCACTTTTTCTTAATATTTTTAATTTAAAATTTAGAATTTAGAATTATCTAGTCTATGCTTTAATTAATTATTTTGTGTATATTAAAAACACCAGAGACATGATTGTCTTTTCATGGTACAAAATTATCTTGGAAAATATTTTATATTTGCTAATTATATAAAATTTTATAGTTTGGGATCCTCATTAAATGTTTTACTCATACTAATTCTATTTATGTCATGATTATAATTTTGGGAGTAAATCTTGGGATAAACAATTTATGTGGGCTAGTAACGTAATAAGAGAAAAGGGTAATAGGAGTAAATTAGGATTTCTTTAGAATTATTTAGTCAGAAGGTTTGGTTTTCCGAAAAGGGGATTAGTAGCCGCAACAGTGGAGTTTTGTGGATTCTTCGGAGGTAAGTTCTTGTACGGTTCTTCTTCGATCTCCAGTCTTCTTCTTTTCTTCAATTGTGTTCCAAGATGGATTTTGGTTACATGAGGATTGGGAAGAAGAGAGGGACATCCATGGTTTAATTATTTAATACTAGTTTGCCTAGTACTTGTATGGCTGCAAATCGTATTAACATGGAGATTGGGGTGGTTCATGTTTCTACTGTGAAGAAGAAAGAGGTTAAATTTAATAAAGGGAGAATAAGGGAAAGAGTAATTGGTATCATCTTTCATGAATGTGTGCTCTCTTTTTATGACCTGTGAGTGTGTGTGATGCTTTGCGGTGTGCGGCGATAATGCTCTGCATCATCCGTAGTCCTCTGCAATCGTTCTAAGAGTTTTGAGTTTGGCCTTGGTTGTTATTCTCAACAGGGGAACAGGTGATGCCATGGGATTGGTAGTATAATATTAGTTTGTTATAATGGACACTAGTATAGTACTATTATTTGTTTGGACAGATGGTGCATCTATCATTATAATATTAGTTGTTTAGGTTTGATTAGTATTTTATTGCTACTGCAGCCTCGGGTTAGCATATGAAAGCATGTTTTACAATATATTTAGGTTTTATATTCGTAATAGTGAGTGATTCTATGTGACTGATTTTGCAACAGGTTAGTCTCATTTTGTATGGTCGGACTGCATTATCTTCGAACTCAGGTGAGTGGTTAAGTATGTTACGTACTTTTGAAATCTCTCTGTTCCCTGAAAAATTATTCTTTTAAAAGCTCTATATATATTTTTTTTTTTTTTTTGAATTGGAAATCATATTTGGTATCTGGTTATTCAAAAGGCATATGGTTAATGTTCAATGAATCGTTTAATTCTCTCAATGGTCTTTTTGGTGAAACTTTGTGGATATTATTTGGGAACATATCTTGGAAGTCTAGGAAAATTAATCCTCTGTGTGCGGGTGACTCTGGCCATTAGGGAAGATTCTCGGATTAGGCCGGGTGACCCTAATGCTCAACGGTTGAAGGAAAAGTTCATGGTGCGTCCTAGTGACCTTCACCGGATCATCTTAGGGAAAAGTTCCATGGGCTGCCTACTTATGATGACTCTAAGTATGATATTTGATCCAATTTTTTGAGTTATTTATTTCACTAGCATTTGGTACTATTTGGTATTTGTGGTTCCCCTTGTTGTTTGGTTGGATATCTGATTGTGATCACCATTGAGATTTATTATTGGTTAAATGGAACATTGTTTATTTTAGTTGGTTGTGATACACTCTTATGCCTTATTTTATGTCGATAACTTAAATTATTTTAATTCCTCTTTTAGAAACTTATTATATTGTACATGCTTTGCCATTCACTGAGCTTTCAGCTAACGGATTTATTCCACACTATTTTTTCAGGCGAGTCAGGACGTTAGCGAAGGACTTTGGCGGCATCGTGGGATTTGTTTTATTGACCTCCATAGGAAATTACATTTAGTGTTAGGATTTTATTTATTTGCTTCCGCATATTATTTTTGAACTCTTGGTGACCAGATTTTGTTATTCTATTTATTGTTTGGAGGTACATTTTTATTGGATAGTTCGTGAGATAGATATGCTTCACGGTTGGTTTGGAACATTTGGTAGGAATTTTGTAAAATGAAAACTTGGTCTTTTGGTAATCCATACTATTTAATAATTTACTTACCTTTATTTTTTGAGGCTGCGTGTTTCGCAAGTTGGGGTCTTGCGGTTCACGGCCGGTCATATCCTCCATTTTGGGGTGTGACAGTTGCTCTGTATTTTGTTCAACTTTGGTCTGTTTTTACATCTTGATTTGCTTTGGTTGTGCTAGTCTTGCATACACAATGATGCTCCAATATTGTTGGTCAGGTGCCATGTTTTAAGGTTGAAATTACAACCGAGAAAACTGAACTGAAAAACCTAGCCAAAAAATTGGTATGGTTCAGTTTGATTTTTTCTTGAAAAAATTTAATTTCGGTTAGGTGTCGGGTATTTTTTTTATTTTACTTCGGGACCATTTTGACCGAACCTTCGTCGAGTTGTCGTCTCTCTATGTATATATGATTAAGAGGAAAAGTCTCACCCTCTCTCACTCTCATCTCTCTGAATTTTCCAGAAGGAAGGTCTCTCTCATCTCTCCGACGAGCGTGATACCGAGTAGGTAGGTCAAATCTCTCTCTCACTTTTTTCCTTAGTTATTTGAGTGCTTAAATACAAATTTGGACAAACTCAGTTTATTTCCACAAATCTCTCTTTCACTTTTTTCCTTAGTTATTTTGTCAAACCAAAGAAATTCGAATAAATTGGTCGGAACCATCAATCCCGAACCGGCCTAAACCATTGGTTCATCGATCGGTTCCGGTTTACTATATGGGCAAATTGAACCCCTTTGGTGGTTAATTTGGTCCGAAAATCGGACCAGATTTAACCGGTTTCACTCCTACTATGTTCCGCAGCCTTCACTCCTACCATTGCCGAACTAAGAGTCTGCCTATGAGAGGGGTAGTGTAAAAGCAAGATTTTTATAAAATATTTTGTTCAGGACTTGTTTTGAAAAAAAATTAACTTTAGTACGTAGAAAATTATCGATGTAGATCCTATGATATTTCTATTAACTAATTACACAAAAAATATAGAAAAATTAAATATTCACCCATCTTTCTTTTGCATCTTGGAGACACGTCCACAAACTCAAACTTGCATAGAAGACTGACATTGAGAGACTTGGGGTCCTGCTTTGCGCAATGTACAACAAAGCGTGTTGTGCGCTAGATACTGTTCAGATAAATGGAGCAGTGTTCGGATAGTATTTTTTGAGTCAAAACAATATCATTTTACTGCACAACAGGCGTGTTGTTCAGCAGGCTCTCCTTTTTCAACATTTAGGGACGAAGAGAGTATAAACTTTTGTAATCTTTTGCATCTTCCACATGACAAGAGTCATAGATTGGTAGGGAATTTTATAAGATAAACATATTTCGTTCATATTTCTCTCAGGGCCGGGGCATGCTTTTGGTTGATTGCTCATTGACCTATATCCCTGTATTTTCTTGACCAGATGTATTGCTCCATTCCTTCGGAGTTCCCCTAGTTTTTGGGTTGATGAACAACCTACTCACTGGTTTTATTCCCCTACCACTGAACAAACTCACCTATTTGAAAATTTTCCATATGCTGGCAACGAACTCACTGGTCGTCCGCCAGAAAATTTATATATGTTTCGGTCGTGGATTACTTACGTCGACGACAAATGACAACCACCTGAATTGGTAGAAGCAACTCAGATATCTGTCCTTGACCTCTCTTCAAATCATTTCCATGGAGAAATCCCAACAAAATTTGGAAATTTGGATTCTATATATATTTGATCTTAGGCTGAATGATATCTACTGCTAATTCACTTCCTGAGAACTCTTGGACTCCATAATGCTCTCAATTTGCATTCCCTAATAAGGTAGTTCAATTTCACCTCCTTTGAATGACAAGCATAAACATAATTAAATTTGTCCATCTTTTTCTGAATGATGTGGGCAGAGAGAAAAACTTTGTCCATATGAATTGTATATGAGGTTCGTTCATCGAATCGTTATTCTTAAATGTGACATGTTATTTAATAACTGCTGCAGGTTATATCATTTCGGAGAGCAGCCCAATTCGAACTTGATCCATATCAGAACCTCTTAATATGCAATTTTCCTGAGGAGTCCAACATCTGGATGCAGAATCAAACATGAAATTATTAATGACAAGTTGTTGCAGTCATGGTTTATACTATAAGTTCCTTCTTTCCCAGCATCATCCCTTGTTAATTTTTCAGCTAAGAATGGTTGGAATTTGTTAGAGATACTACTAAGAAACACAGTGATAATATTTTATTTTCATTTTAAGATTATGTAGCTAGCTTAATTGGCTTGAAGCTGACTAGTCGATAAACAGCTTCAATGAGAGATTTTCGTTGCCAGAAGTAGGTAATTCGGTTTTCGTTAATTCCTTATTCGGGTGCTCTGTATTTTGTTTGTGGTCTTTCAATATCCGCAACTTTGGTCTCATGTTGATCTTTAATTCAGTGCTCTTTCCCTTTGTTGCTACATCTTGATTTGTTTTGGTTTTGCCGGTCTTGCACACACAATAGTGGTCCATTGGTAGTCAACTGCTATGTTTTAGGGGTGAAATTATAACCTCCGAGAAAATCAAAAGAATTGGTGTGGTCCTGTTTGATTCTCCGGTTCAGGGTATGACATGATAACGTGTGTTGTAAAGTGCGAAAGAAATTTTAAAGGGCATTATAATGATGACAAGTATGGTTATGTGGGATTTGTTTGCTTGTAAATAGAAATAGTGAAGAAGGAGGTAAGGAGTTAAGTATTATTTCATAAGTCTTAGTTTTTCGTTTTCTGATATGCTCAGGTAAACGTCCTTAATTAAAGTTTCTCCATCAAGCAACCGACTTTGCTATTGGGGAATAGTTCTGGCAAACTCACATGCCGGCTTGCCACTAATGATCTTTTTTTTTTTTCCGCAAGGTAATCATCTTTCATCGACGATTAAATTGCTAATCTCAAAATTCAGTGGAGGGCACAAATCCAACCACCGCAGTTAGAATATGTTTGGCCATGTTAAATTTCTGTTTGAGTTGTTGAATATCTCATGTCAAGTTTCCTCGTAATCTTTCCTGCCATCATACAGAATCATTTATCAATCTTCAATACCCAACTTCTTGATTAAACCGCTACCTGCTATTGTTGCTAATAATGGTGTGACAGCCGTAATGGCAGCAACCGCTACTTATCGTCCTTAACGACTTATTTGTTAGAGATCAAAACATTAAAAGATACATGGACACTGAAGAAAACTATTAGAATGTCTAGATCGAGCTTTTCAAGTGGAATACGAATAGTAACCTGCAAACACCCGACGTCTCTTAGTACAATTTTCTTCTTTCCTTTTTTGGGAGGTTGCTCGGTTGAGTTCATTTTCATAGATTTTGGTTTCGGTCAACTCTCCATCAGTAATCACGTCAGTAATATGAAGAAAACCTACTACCAATCATCTTAATTACTGATGTGAAGTCTAGATGTTTCAATCAGAATTCAAGACACCTACAGTTGAATTGTTCATGTCATTTAATTTCAGGGTGCTGTATTCTGAATTTCCGGACTGTATTACTGTACGACACACTAATTTCAGAGTCTTGCATTTCGAATTCCAGGACTTCATTACCTTAATATGGGTAGATCTTTTCATGCAAAAGTTTCTTCTATTATTATTAACAGCAGGTGGCAATGGCCAAGGAGATGGAATGCCGTTACCAAGGAAATTGGTGAAAACACTCCTGTAGAGGAAGTGTGAGGTTCAAAGAGCATCCAATCTATTAGCCCAGGACATTGATTGGTCTCGGCAATTCGAAGGCGGGTCAAGCATGCACCATAGAGTGTACAAAATGTGTCTGTCTGAATGCCATTTGTTAGCACAGCAGGTGTTGTTCTTAATTGGCATCACAAGATCAGTTTGAAAAGAAGACAAATTGCTGCCTAAAGAGGTTGCAACTCAAAAGATGATATTCCTTGTGCAGTTTTATCTGATTGGAGAATTCTGAGAACCAAGGATTGCCAAGTCATCTTTCCAGCTCATCGCAACTGATATCCCGCTCATTTCAGAGCATGGACAGGGGTTTTATTAGTTAGTTTTCTTTGCAAGTGATGAGGAGAACACACCTATGTACTGAACGTTAAGAAATGAAAATTTGTGTTTAGTTTCTTTAGTCGTTCTTGAATTTGTTTAGTTGATTGTAAGAGAATTTGTTTTGCATGACATTATCCGCGATGATATTCCAAACACAGGTATTATTAGCACTATGGAAATGCCAATGTATGCAAATAGACAATTGCATATTAGTAGCTGGAAATAGGACTCCTTCTCGTCCATTTTTCCATCAATAAGCACAAAACAAATACTTTCCTGTAGAACTATTTAATCTGCTGATATAAGCACCAGGAAAACCTGCAGCCATTTCTCTCACTGGACAGTAACAGCATTTTACATAAGCTTCAACTAGTCATTCTTTCTCTTGTCCAGTACGTAGAATACCTCTAAGCAGTTTTGACATCTAAAACGGACAATATTGGTAAACTTCTGTACCGGCTTTTATTGCGGTGGAACCTTACACCCTCCAAACAATTTAGACCTCTTTTTGTTTAAGAAAGTGAGTGGTCTGCTTCGATAGATATTGTTGCAACCTTATAACAGCCTTTTCAAGGTGATTCATGTATGCAGCAATGAGAAATATGGAACACCATAAACCAAAAAACAAACAAACGAAGATAAAAGACTAATTGTGCTCCACACTCCTAAGTCAAGTCTTTGCATCAGACAATTGTGCAACTTGCCTATGCTGTGTAAAAACGATGGGGAATCTGGGGATGGAGAGCTATCATATACCCTGTAGCTTGAACTGAATAGGGAAAATATGACCCTTGAGTCAAGTCTATAGGATAACATTATCGTGAAGAAGTGGTTAAAATTGCCTTCCGTTCCAAAGTGCTGAAAGCAACTGTATTTGATTTGAATTTTCATAATACATTTTCACTTCAAAAAGATGGGCCATAAGCAGCTCACTAGATACCGATTGAAAGGTTTTGTTCTCCTCCATGCACGGCATACTAATATCCACATGGATTAGAAAGGTCTGATATATATAAGACAAACTAATGTCTATTGCACAGTTATAGATAGCATTAATCGTGTTGAAAATTCAAATGCTAGCCAGCTGCCGTGATGTCTGAGTTTGTGGAAAAGAGTACTTTTGATTAAGACCTTGTTTGTGACAAAAAAAAAAAAGAAAATGGACATTGAAATTCATATGTGCCATCTTTTTTTCTTGCACAAATATTATTTGCTTATATTTGTAGCTACTATGTCCAATCAAATGATTTTTTGCGTGAATTATTTTCTCTAAAGATCATTTGAATTGATTAATAGCACATACTGCCATTGTAGGCCCATCAAGATGCCCATAGCTGAATGGGACTACTAGACAAGCCTTTGATTTGAATTGAATAGTATGAAGGGGACTACTAGACAAGTCTGAAGGTAATTTATGGTGTAATGAGAAATATGGAACTTGTAAGCCCCACAGAGCTCCCAAGTCAAGTCTTTCTATCAAATACGAAGGGGACTCATTGCTCTTCCCTACCAAAATTAATATCCATGGTTTTTGACTGTTTACATGCTCTTCAAATGGGTGTTTTTTGTCTTGATCTGCAAAGAAAGAACTTTATTAATATTTGCATGAAATGTACAAAGATTAAAGAAACTACAGTCATGACGGCATCACAAGGGAAGAAACAAGAACCCAACTAGGTTGGCACCGAAGCCCGAAACAATCATGTCATCCGAAACCCCCCAAAAAAAAGAGACAAGGTTGGCAGGACACCAACCAAAACAAATATAAAACCGCAAAAACACCAATACATAACTAACACCTTGCATATCCAGGATTTTATAACACCAAACCATAAGAAACCAACTGTTGATCCAACCACATTATGAGCACCATGAGCAATTCAATCAGAAGCACCTACAGAAAGCCTAACTGTGGAAAATCAGAGCATCACCCTTAGACTCCATACATGAAGAAGCATCCCTTTTGGATCACATCTACATTCCTCGCTATCCAAATAACCTTGCATCTCTAAATGCTGCACCCTGCTTCCCCAAATGATCAATTCAGAACACAAGTAGAAAATAGTTTACATCACTGCTGCATGCACCAACAAACACCACCATAACTGCTGTAATATATATGGTATTGTTGTTGTTCCACCGCAGGTCATACTCCACCAGAATCAGTTCTCCAAATGACTAGTTCCATTAGTATTGTTCTGTTTTTGTTACATTACTTCCTTAATTCAGATGTAGTGATTTCTGGCATATACATATTCATGCAACATAAAATGGCTCAGATAGTGCTACCTCGATCACTGGCTAAGATGCATTTAAGTTACTTCTGTAAAATATGATGTCCACCTTATACTAAACCACAAACCTAGTTAGTTGTCTATTATTTTGTTTTTCACTGGAAGAAAGTTCCAATTCTTCCATAGAACCTATAGTAATAAGAGCCTCGGTCCCGTATGCCCCTTTTTAACGGGAGAATACTCTTAAGCAGTTTTGACCTCTAACATTAACAGTGATAAACTCTTGTATCGGATTTTATTGGAGTGGAACCTTACACCCTCCAAACAATTTCAACCTTATTTTGTTTAAGAATGAGAGTTGTTAGCTTCAATAGAGGTTGCAACCTTAACAGCCTTTCAAGATGCTTCGTATGGTGTAATGAGAGATATGGAACACTCCTAAGTCAAGTCTTTGCATCAGACAATTTTGCAACTTGCCTCTGCTATATAAAAATGACGGGTAATCCGAGGATGGAGCTATGGTCAATGTTGGGGTGCCATGCTACCCTGTAGCTCGAATTGAATAGGGAAAATATGACCCTTGAGTCAAGTCTATAGGATTATATTATCATGAAGAAGTATGACATTATTTGAATTTTCATATCCATTTCCAATTCAAAAAGATGGACCATAACCAGCTCACTAGATACTAATTGAAAGGTTTTCTTCTCCTACTTGCAGTTGCAGGGCATACTAATACCCACAAGTGATTGAAAGGTTCAGATACATGTAAGACAAACTCTACTGTCTATTGCTCAGTTATATCTAGCATTATCATTGTTGAAAATTCCCATTTGGTTAACACCCCGTCTGTGAGGGGCAGAAAATTTGGACGTCGAAAAATGAAAAATGAACGCAACTACTAGAAAAAAGCCATAAGCAAGAAAAATCAACTTGTGAGATATCTCAGCATAACCCATAGAGAGGGAAAATAGCAACATGGGTCATGTCCCAAGTCAAGTCTTCCTACTTCTTGTCTGTCCTTTATTTAGAGTTTCTGATTCGAACACAAGATTTTTATTTAGATTTCTTCCCCACATGACAAAATAAATTTTGAAAAAACAATTTATATATGTGGTTCAAAGGCTTTAATCTAAACTTCAAACGTATATTGTACAACAAAAATGTTACACATGTTTTTATTTTTATCATTTTTATGTCATGTATTATTTGGTTTAGTTACAAATATGTGTTTAACGGTGAAGTCATGTTCATTTATAATTAGTTGCGAACTTTATGGTTAATGCCTTGTGCAACTTGCCTGCTATGTAAAAATGACGGGGAATCTGGAGATGGAGAGCTTTCATATACCCTGTAGCTTGAATTGAATAGGGAAAATATGACCCTTGAGTCAAGTCTATAGGATGACATTATCATGAAGAAGTGGTTACAATTGCCTTCCCTTTCCAAAGTGCTGAAAGCAACTGTATTTGATTTGAATTTTCGTAATACATTTTCACTTCAAAAAGATGGGCCATAAGCAGCTCACTAGATACCGATTGAAAGGTTTTGTTCTCCTCCATTCACGGCATACTAATATCCGCAAAGGATTGGAAAGGTCTAATATACATAAGACAAACTAATGTCTATTGCTCTGTTATAGATAGCATTTACCGTGTTGAAAATTCAAATTCTAGCCAGCTGCCTTGCTGTCTGAGTTTGCGGAAAAGAGTACTTTTGATTAAGACCTTGTTTGTCACGGAAAAAAAAATGGACATTGAAATTCATATGTGCCATCTTTTTTTCTTTACAAATATTATTTGCTTATATTTGTAGCTACTATATCCGATCAAATGATTTTTTGCGTGAATTATTTTCTCTAAAGATCATTTGACTTGATTAGTAGTACATACTGCCATTGTAGGCCCATCAAGATGCCCATAGCTGAATGGGATTACTAGACAAGCCTTTGATTTGAATTGAATAGTATGAAGGGGACTACTAGACAAGTCTGAACGTAATTTATGGTGTAATGAGAAATATGGAACTTATAAGCCCCACAAAGCTCCCAAGTCAAGTCTTTCTATCAAATGCGAAGGGGACTCATTGCTTTTCCCTACCAAAATTAATATCCATGGTTTTTGACTGTTTACATGCTCTTCAAATGGGTGTTTTTTGTCTTAATCTGCAAAGAAAGAACTTTATTAATATTTGCATGAAATGTACAAAGATTAAACAAACTACAGGCATGACGGCATCACAAGGGAAGAAACAAGAACCCAACTAGGTTGGCACCTAAGCCTGAAACAATCATGTCATCCGAAACCCCCCCAAAAAAGAGACAAGGTTGGCAGGACACCAACCAAAACAAATATAAAACCGCAAAAACACCAATACATAACTAACACCTTGCAAATCCAGGATTTTAGAACACCAAACCATAAGAAACCAACTGTTGATCCAACCGCATTATGAGCACCATGAGCAATTCAATCAGCAGAACCTACAGAAAGCCTAACTGTGGAAAATCAGCATCACCCCTAGACTCCATACATGAAGAAGCATCCCTTTTGGATCACATCTACATTCCTCGCTATCCAAATAACCTTGCATCTCTAAATGCTGCACCCTGCTTCCCCAAATGATCAATTCAGAACACAAGTAGAAAATAGTTTACATCACTGCTGCATGCACCAACAAACACCACCATAACTACTGTAATATATATGGTATTGTTGTTGTTCCACCGCAGGTCCATACTCCACCAGAATCAGTTCTTCAAACGACTAGTTCCATTAGTATTGTTCTGTTTTTGTTACATTACTTCCTTAATTCAGATGTAGTGATTTCTGGCATACACATATTCATGCAACATAAGAATGGCTCAGATAGTGCTACCTCGATCACTGGCTAAGATGCATTTTAAGTTACTTCTGTATAAATACAATGTCCACCTTATACTGAACCACAAACCTTGTTAGTTGTCTATTATTTTGTTTTTCACTGGAAGAAAGTTCCAATTCTTCCATAGAACCTATAGTAATAAGAGCCTTGGTTCCGTATGCCCCTTTTTAACGGGAGAATACTCTTAAGCAGTTTTGAGCTCTAACATCAACAGTGATAAACTCTTGTATCGGATTTTATTGTAGTGGAACCTTACACCCTCCAAACAATTTCAACCTTATTTTGTTTACGAATGTGAGTGGTTAGCTTCAATAGAGGTTGCAACCTTAACAGCCTTTCAAGATGCTTCGTATGGTGTAATGAGAGATATGGAACACTCCTAAGTCAAGTCTTTGCATCAGACAATTTTGCAACTTGCCTATGCTATATAAAAACGACGGGTAATCCGAGGATGGAGCTATGGTCAATGTTGGGGTGCCATGCTACCCTGTAGCTCGAATTGAATAGGGAAAATATGACCCTTGAGTCAAGTCTATAGGATTATATTATCATGAAGAAGTATGACATTATTTGAATTTTCATATCCATTTCCAATTCAAAAAGATGGACCATAACCATCTCACTAGATACTAATTGAAAGGTTTTCTTCTCCTACTTGCAGGCAGGGCATACTAATACCCACAAGTGATTGAAAGGTTCAGATACATGTAAGACAAACTCTACTGTCTATTGCTCAGTTATGTCTATCATTATCATTGTTGAAAATTCCCATTTGGTTAACACCCCGTCTGTGAGGGGCAGAAAATTTGGACGTCGAAAAATGAAAAATGAACGCAACTACTAGAAAAAAGCCTCTCGTGGTTGGATGGGACATCAAGTTTTCTTGTACCCTTCTATTTCCTTCATCTAAAACCGCTTATTCAGGAAAATGAAAGAAAATAGAAAAAAAAATAGATAGGCTACATGTGCTTAGCAATATAAGACACTAACAGCCCGTTTGGTAGCAGTTAAAATTATAAAAGGAATAGGGTGGATATAGTACGTGGGGTATTAGTCGGATGAGAGATTTATTATAGAGAGATGAATAGTTATAAAATGTTTGTTTGAGTATTTTTTGAAGAATGGAATATAGTAGTTATGAGTATGTAGATGGTATTTTCGTAATTAACAATGATATTTGCGTAAATAGAAGCGATTTTAGAAGTGGGATAAAATATGGATAGGAAGAGAGGTGTCCAAATTTTATCGTCCTAGGCGGATAAATTTGGATATCCGGGGTCCAAAAATTCTAATAAATCTCAAATATGACAATCTGGATTGTCATATCCAGAGTCTAAATTTTATATACCTCATTTAACCCCTAACATACAGGGCCTACCTAATGGGGGAACAAAAGTGATTTAGAATGTACTTTGCACTTTTGAATATTTCTTTTACAGTTAGTTACCGAGTCCTTCGGACTATGAACCCTACCGTGAGGGAGGTTACGTTGCTTTTCCCCTTGAAATTAAAGTCCTCGGGTTTTTACTATTTACAAGCTCTTCAAATGAGTAGTTTTTCTTTTTATTGGCTGCTCAGCAAAAAAAGAAATTTATTAATCTTTACATAAAAGGTCCAAATTTATTAATCCTAATTCAGTTGCACCCAAACTCCAAATAATGATATGTCACCCAAAGTCCCTAAGGAAAGACAAGGTGGGTAAGACACCAACCAAAACAAAGAAAACGTACATGCACATTCTCCAAAACGCCACAACATTCATGTATGGGAAAGACTATATAGACTAACACTTTTTTAGGTCAATATTAAATCAACGTCTAAACTTTTTGTTCTTGATTAAATTTTAACGATCCGAACCGTTCAATTGTTTAAAATATATTTTTAAGGGTACCTGCGAGAAATCAGCTCAAAATATTACCGAAAAATACTTGATCCTAAAAGTGGTTCATGAAACAGTTCCTATCAATATTTTTAATCACTGCTTGGATCAAGCCCTTTCCAATAATATTTTGAGTTGATTTCTCGCAAGTGCCCTTAAAAATATGTTTTAAACACATTGAACGGTTCGGATCGTTAAAATTTAATTAAGAATGAAGAGTTTAGATTTGGTCTAATATTGGTCTAAAAAAGTGTTGGTCACTTGAGCCTCCCCCCTCATGTATTATGGAAGAGGGAAAATAGTCTTCCTATTCGAACACAAAAAATTTATTTAGATTCCTTCCCCACATGGAAAAACAAATTTCGAAAAAACAATTTGTTTATATGGTTCAAAGGCTTCAATCTAAACTTCAAACGTATATCGTTCAACAAAAATGTTACACATGTTTTTATTTTTATTATTTTAATGTCACATATTATTTGATGTAGTTACGAATATGTGTTTACTCTCAAAATCTAAAGTCATGTTCATTTATAATTAGTTGCAAATTTTATGGTTAATGCATTGTGCATTTTCTATGGTTCGATTTGGTTAAGTATTTTTTAGTTCATCTGTTACGATTTTTTATGGTATTAGTTATGTATTACTCTAGTCAATAAGAAATGAATATGTACGGTAAGTACGGAAATAATTACAATCATTTTGACTAATCAAAAAAATATTTGAGGTTAGTTATGGTGCAAATTATTCTCATTTTAACAAACAGACGAAAAGACACAGAGAATACCTTCGAGAGAATTTTTCAAACCAACTAAGAATGTCCACTTTAAATGAAGTGCATCTATAAATGATGTCCACTTTAAAGTTTTTTAATCCCACAAACTGCCTCTCAAACTTTCTGGAAACAAACCCAAACAAAAAAATGATGTCCTTAGCAGCAAAAAAGCCACTTTCCAACCAACTCCTTTCTTTGAAAATTTTGTTCATCTTGTTCATCGTCCTCGGATTGGCCTTTCCTTTTGATTGCGCTGCCTTTTCTTCATCTGAAACTGGAAAAGAAGTTAGAGAAGAAGGAACAGAAGCGGTGGCTCTCTTGGTGTGGAAAGATAGCCTCGACAACCAAAGCCAATCTCTCCTATCATCGTGGATGGCGGGAAGGAACCACTGTAGTTGGACTAGAATTGGATGCAAAAAAGCTGGCAGAGTCACCCATATTGAGCTTAACAGTTATGGTCTGAGTGGTACGCTCTCAAATCTTAATTTCTCATCATTCCCCCATCTTCTCACCTTTGATCTTGGAAACAACTCGCTCTATGGGACCATCCCCAAAGAAATTGGAATGCTAAGGTCGCTCGTTGATCTCGACCTCTCAATCAACAATCTCACGGGTTTAATCCCTGCTTCTATAGGAAAATTGACCAACTTAACCACTCTGTACCTTTACACTAATTATCTTTCCGGGTCAATTCCTGAAGAAATTGGTATGCTAAGGTCTCTCGTTGATCTCGAACTCTCAACAAACAATCTCACAGGTTCAATCCCTGCTTCTATAGGGAACTTACTCAACTTAACCACTCTATATCTTTTCCAAAATCTTCTTTCCAGATCAATCCCCGATGAAATTGGGATGCTAAGGTCTCTCGTTGATCTCGATCTCTCAATGAACAATCTGAGAGGTTCAATCCCTGCTTCCATAGGAAACTTGGTCAACTTAACCACTCTGTACCTTTACACTAATTATCTTTCCGGATCAATCCCTGAAGAAATTGGTATGCTAAGGTCTCTCGTTGATCTCGAGCTCTCAACGAGTAATCTCACAGGTTCAATCCCTGCTTCTATAGGGAACTTGGTCAACTTAACCACTCTATACCTTGACACTAATTATCTTTCCGGGTCAATTCCTGAAGAAATTGGTATGCTAAGGTCTCTCGTTGATCTCGAACTCTCAAGAAACAATCTCACAGGTTCAATCCCTGCTTCTATAGGGAACTTACTCAACTTAAACGGTCTAAGACTTTTCAAAAATCATCTTTCCGGATCAATCCCCGATGAAATTGGGATGCTAAGGTCTCTCGTTAATTTCGATCTCACAATGAACAATCTGACAGGTTCAGTCCCTGCTTCCATAGGGAATATGAAATTCCTTCTGACGTTGAAGTTGTTTGATAACCAACTTAGTGGATCTATACCCGAAAGATTGGATAGCCTCAAATATTTGGAAGAATTTGAAATTTCTAGGAATAAGCTCTCTGGTCATTTACCGAAAAACATATGCTTTAGTAGACGGCTTTCACGCTTAACTGCAGCAAACAACAATCTTACAGGTTTCATCCCTAAAAGCTTGAAAAATTGCAGCAGCTTATATAGAGTAAAGCTCGAGGGAAACCAATTTTCGGGAAACATATCAGAAGATTTTGGAATATACCCAAATTTGGATTACATTGACTTGAGCAATAACAATTTCTATGGCGAGATCTCTCGACAGTGGGGAAAGTGTCATAAATTAACAAGTCTCAAAATGTCTAACAACAATATTTTTGGAAAGATACCCCCTGAATTGGTAGAGGCAAGCCAACTATCTAGAATTGACCTCTCTTTAAATCATATAGTTGGAGAGATCCCAAAGGAACTCGCAAGTTTGGTTTCCTTGTTCGACCTCAAGTTGAATGAGAACCAACTTTCAGGTCAAATTCCTCAAGAACTCGGCCGCCTTGCTAACTTAGCCACTCTAAATTTGGCAGCAAACAAATTAAATGGCTCAATCCCTCGAGAATTAGGGAATTGCATGAAGCTATTGACCTTGAATTTGGGCAATAATAGACTTGGGGAAAATATTCCTTTGGAACTAAGTCAACTCCACGGCCTTGAAAGCCTTGATCTAGGTCAAAACTTGCTATTTGGTAAGATACCACAACAGATTGACGAGATGAAAAGCCTTGAAATACTGAACGTCTCCCACAATGACCTCTCTGGGTCCCTACCGTCGTCTATGAATAATATGTCTAGTCTAGTTTCAATCGATGTATCCTACAATCAGTTGGAGGGTCCTATTCCTAAAATCAAAGCCTTTCGAGAGGCTCCATTTGAGGCATTTAGAGGTAATAAAGGTTTATGTGGTAATGCTACTGGTTTAAAGGCTTGCCAAATTGATGGGTTTCCTAGAAACAAGGGAAAGAAATTGGTGCTATCACTTGTACTTCCTATTTTGGGATTTCTGATTCTCTCTCTCATCGTTCTCGGATTTTTATTCGCTTTCTGCAAGAAAGTGAGTTGTGCAAAAGATGAGCCAAGACAGGTAAAAATTGAAAGTTTATTTTCAGTATGGAGCTACGATGGAAAAATAGTGTATGAAGACATCATTGAAGTGACTGAAAACTTTAGTGCCACACATTGTGTCGGGGAAGGAGGATGCGGCACTGTTTATAAAGCTGCTCTACGAAGTGGTCAGGTAGTTGCCATCAAGAAACTCCATGCGTCATGTGATGGTGATTTGTTTAATCAAAAGGGGTTTACAAGTGAGATCAGTGCATTAACGGAGATAAGGCACCGCAACATCGTAAAGCTTTACGGATTTTGTTCACATCCAAGACACTCATTTTTGATTTACGAGTTCCTTGAAGGTGGAACCTTAGGAAAAGTACTAGGTTCGAAGGAAGAAGCAATAGAGTTGGATTGGATCAAAAGGGTGGACGTTGTAAAAGGTTTAGCAGATGCTCTATCTTATATGCACCATGATTGTTCGCCTCCAATCATCCATCGCGACATATCAAGCAAGAATGTTTTGTTTGATTCGAAGTACGTGGCTCACATCTCTGATTTCGGGACGGCTAGATTTATGAAATTTGACTCTTCCAATTGGACTTCATTTGCAGGAACTTTTGGATATGCTGCTCCGGGTACATATCTCTATTGCAATTTTCTTTTCTTTGGCTTTTTTAAATCTTGAAGTCACCCTGCTACGATAATTCTAGCTTTTAAAATTTGCAAGTTTTTATGCACTTAATTTATTGGACCATTGAATTTTTATGCATAAAGTCTTGAAGTCTCATGGATGGTGATAATTTAATGATGAGGTTTCACTCATTTATTTATTTTTTAATTTGGGATTGTTCAAAGTTTATATCGAATCTAATAATTGGATTTGATAAGACAATTATTTTCCAACTCTCTCATAATTTATTCTTGTTAGACAATTATGACTCACTTACTTTTTCCTTTATAAAGTTTATGACATTCTTATTGCCAATCAAGTTCCTCCGTCATGAACTCTTTAAATGTTACCTAATTTATCACAAAATACAAATAACTAGAAGCGAATGTATGCATAAATTTGCAACTTTAATTAACTGATATGTTGCATGAGCATGCTTATTAATTTCCCCCATCCCCATCACACCCTGTGTTTAGTAAATTAAATTTTTCTCATGGCTTTTTATTTTTGTTTTTTTTGGCAGAACTTGCATATACAATGGAAGTAAATGAGAAGTGTGATGTTTACAGCTTTGGTGTGCTAACATTGGAAGTGATTATGGGGAAGCATCCGGGTGATCTCATCTGTTCTCTATTATCATCTTCATCGTTGTCGTCTTCAACACCTGGACATGGGATTTTACTGAAGGATGTGCTGGACCAACGCCTCTCTCCTCCTACAAATCAAGTGGCAGAACGGGTGGTGGTTGCTGCGAAACTAGCATTTGCATGTTTGAATGCCAGTCCAATGTCACGACCAACTATGCAACAAGTTGCTAGGAAGCTGTCAAATCCAAGGCTATCTCTGCAAAATCAATTCCACACGATTACATTAGGGAAACTCCTTGACATCAACTACTTCACTTCTTGAGAGAATTTCATTGCGGAAAGCAGGTGATTAGGTTTCTGATAATTCCTTGCTCAGTTGCTCTGTATTTTGTTGTCTTTCAATATCTTCAACTTTGGTCTGTTGTTACATCTTGATTTGCTTTGGTTGTGCTGGTCTTGCATAGACAATGATGCTCCAATATTGTTGGTCAGGTGCCATGTTTTAAGGTTGAAATTACAACTGAGAAAACCGAACTGAAAAACCTAGCCAAAAGAATTGGTATGGTTCAGTTTGATTTTTTCTTGGAAAAATTTAATTTCGGTCAGGTGTCGGGTATTTTTTTAATCTTATTTCGGGACCATTTTGACCGAACCTTCGTCGAGTTGTCGTCTCTCTATGTATATATGATTAAGAGGAAAAGTCTCACCATCTCTCACTCTCATCTCTCTGAATTTTCCAGAAGGAAGGTCTCTCTCATCTCCCCGACAAGCGTGATACCGAGTAGGTAGGTCAAATCTCTCTCACTTTTTTCCTTAGTTATTTGAGTGCTTAAATACAAATTTGGACAAACTCGGTTTATTTCCACAAATCTTTCTTTCACATTTTTCCTTAGCTATTTTGTCAAACCAAAGAAACCGGAAAAAATTGGTCGGAACCATCAATCCCGAACCGACCTAAATCATGGTTGATCGGTCGGTTCCGGTTTACTATATGGGCAAATTGAACCCCTTTGGTGGTTAATTTGGTCCGAAAATCGGACCAAATTTAACCGGTTTCACTCCTACTATGTTCCTTGCCATTCACATTTTGAGTGTGTTCCGCAGCCTTCACTCCTACCATTGCCGAACTAAGAGTCTGCCCGAACTATGAGAGGGGTAGTGTAAAAGCAAGATTTTTATAAAATGTTTTGTTCAGGACTTGTTTTGAAAAACAATTAACTCTAGTACGTAGAAAATTATCGATGTAGATTCTATGATATTTCTATTAACTAATTACACAAAAAATATAGAAAAATTAAATATTCACCCATCTTTCTTTTGTATCTCGGAGACACGTCCGCAAACTCAAACATGCATAGAAGACTAACATTGAGGGACTTGGAGTCCTGCTTTGCACAATGCACAACAAAGCGTGTTGTACGCTAAATACTGTTCAGATAAATGGAGCAGTGTTCGAATAGTATTTTTTGAGTCAAAACAATATTATTTTACTGCACAACAGGCGTGTTGTTCAGCAGGCTCTCCCTTTCCAACATTTAGGGACGAAGAGAGTATAAACTTTTGTAATCTTTTGCATCTTCCACATGACAAGAGTCATAGATTGGTAGGGAATTTTATAAGATAAACATATTTCGTTCATATTTCTCTCAGGGCCGGGGCATGCTTTTGGTTGATTGCTCATTGACCTATATCCCTGTATTTTCTTGACCAGATGTATGGCTCCATTCCTTCGGAGTTCCCCTAGTTTTTGGGCTGATGAACAACCTACTCACTGGTTTTATTCCCCTACCACTAAACAAACTCACCTATTTGAAAATTTTCCATATGCTGGCAACGAACTCACTGGTCGTCCGCTAGAAAATTTATATATGTTTCGGTCGTGGATTACTTACGTCGACGACAAATGACAACCACCTGAATTGGTAGAAGCAACTCAGATATCTGTCCTTGACCTCTCTTCAAATCATTTCCATGGAGAAATCCCAACAAAATTTGGAAATTTGGATTCTATATATATTTGACCTTAGGCTGAATGATATCTACTGCTAATTCACTTCTTGAGAACTTTTGGACTCCATAATGCTCTCAATTTGCATTCCGTAATAAGGTAGTTCAATTTCACCTCCTTTGAATGACAAGCATAAACATAATTAAATTTGTCCATCTTTTTCTGAATGATGTGGGCAAAGAGAAAAAACTTTGTCCATTTTATGAATTGTATATGAGGTTCGTTCATCAAATCGTTATTCTTAAATGTGACATGTTATTTAATAACTGCTGCAGGTTATATCATTTCGGAGAGTAGCCCAGTTCGAACTTCATCCATATCAGAACCTCTTAATATGCAATTTTCCTGAGGAGTCCAACATCTGGATGCAGAATCAAAGATGAAGTTATTAATGACAAGTTGTTGCAGTCATGGTTTATACTATAAGTTCCTTCTTTCCCAGCATCATCCCTCGTTAATTTTTCAGCTAAGAATGGTTGGAATTGTTAGAGATACTACTAAGAAACACAGTGATAATATTTTATTTTCATTTTAAGATTATGTAGCTAGCTTAATTGGCTTGAAGTTGACTAGTCGATAAACTGCCTCAATGAGAGATTTTCGTTGCCGAAAGTAGGTAATTCGATTTTCGTTAATTCCTTATTCGGGTGCTCTGTATTTGTTTGTGGTCTTTCAATATCCGCAACTTTGGTCTCATGTTGATCTTTAATTCAATGCTCTTTCCCTTTGTTGCTACATCTTGATTTGTTTTGGTTGTGATTCGGTTAATCAAAAGGGGTTTACGAATGAGGTCAGTATATTAACAGAGATAAGGCACCACAACATCGTAAAGCTTTACGGATTTTGTTCAGATCCAATACACTCATTTTTGGTTTATGAGTTCCTGGAAGGTGGAAGCTTAGGAGAAGTACTGGGTTCGGAGCAAGATGCAATACAGTTGGATTGGATCAAAAGAGTGGACGTTGTAAAAGGTTTGGCAGATGCTTTGTCTTACATGCACCATGATTGTTCACCTCCAATCATCCATCGAGACATATCAAGCAAGAATGTTTTGTTTGATTCGGAATACGTGGCTCACATCTCTGATTTCGGTACGGCTAGATTTATCATGCATGACTCTTCCAATTGGACTTCATTTGCGGGAACTTTCGGATATGCCGCTCCGGGTACCTATCTCCATTGCAATTTTCTTTTCTGTGGCTTTTTTTAATCTCAAAGTCGTCATACTATAGTAATTCTAATTTTTAACAATCAAGAATTTGCAAGTTTTTTTACTGCTTATACGTTGCACCCAATTAATTAGACAATTGAACTTTAATCATGAATAAAGGCTGCAAGTCTCATGGATAGTGATATTTCATGATGAGGTTTTAGTTTTTTTTTTGGTGATTTGGGCGTGTGCAAAGTTTATATCTAATCTGATAACTGAATTTGATAAGACATGTTTTTTCTTATGTATCCAACTCTCTCATAATTTAGTATTGTTAGAAAATTTTGACTCACTTACTCTTATGACATTCGTAGTGTCAATCAGGTTCCTCCTTCATGAACTCCTTAAATGTTACCTAATTTATCATAGAATACAAATAACTAGAAGTGAATGTATGCATAAATTTGCAACTTTACCAGTAACTAAAATGTATCATGAGTGCGCTTTCCCCCTTCCCCCCATCACACCCTTTGTTTAGTCAATTATTTTCTTCACTTTGGTTTTTTTTTTCTTTTTTTGGCAGAACTTGCATACACAATGGAAGTAAATGAGAAGCGCGACGTTTACAGTTTTGGGGTGCTAACACTGGAAGTGATTATGGGAAAGCATCCGGGTGATCTCATCTCCTCTCTATCATCATCTTTGTCGTCTACAGCTGGACATGGGATTTTATTGAAGGATGTGTTGGACCAACGCCTCCCACCTCCTACAAATCAAGTGACAGAACAAGTTGTTGTCGTTGCGAAACTAGCATTTGCATGTTTGAATGGCAATCCAATGTCTCGACCAACAATCCGACAAGTTGCTAGGAAGCTATCAAATCCTATGCCATCTCAGCAGAATCTGTTCCACCTTATTACATTAGGGAACTCCCTCGTATCAACTGCTAATTCACTTCTTGAGAACCCTTGGACTCCATAGTGTTCTCAATTTGCATTCCCATTTAAGGTGGTTCAATTTCACCTCCTTTGAATGACAAGCATAAACATAACTGAATTTGTCCATCGTTTCTGGATGATGTGGGCAAAGAGAATTTCAAAAAAAATGTGCTACTCATGATCGTGATTGCAAATAAATTTGATCCAGTTTATGTGGAGTTGTCGTATATGAGGTTCGTTCATCGAATCGTTATTCGAAAATGTGACATGTTATTTAATAATTGCTGCAGGTTTTACCATTAAGGAGCACAGTGATCGTGTCGTACCAAGTCAAAAATATATTTATAAAAACTTAGAATTAACTACTACTCCAAAGAATAGTGGCTTAGTCCGAGTATCGATCCACGGAGACAAGATGGCTAAGTTATGATTAATTCAATTATTTTTTAAATTAACTCGATTGAAAAAGAATTTGGTTTGATTGTTTGGATTAAAAATAATAATTAAACTAAAGAGAGCAAAATAATTAAATAGAGTGAGAACTAATGAGAAAAAGTCTAGTGGGAGAAAGTCTAGGGTTTCGAATCCACCCCGACCGCGTAACTAGGTGATGTATATATGTTAGGCTTTCTATTCGAATCACACATGTGGAGAAAATAATCAAGTTGTTAACAGGCATGAGCTATCCTATAGTACAAATCGTCTCGCTAGTACAATCCGTCTATTTCACGGATTGTCTAGTGGCACGATCTGTCGTACAAGTATAATACATCTCAGTTACCCGAGCACAAACAAAGAAAACTGTTGATTAATTTTGTATTTAAGAGTGCACACACACAAATACTCAGTAAATCTATTTTATTCACGCGCAATAAAAATATGTTTTCAATTAACCAATTGATCCGAATACGAAAAAAAACTTAAACATAAACACACCAAAAATTACTTGAATCGGTGCTTCATCTTTTCCCTAGATGAGGAGTCACTGCCGATGTATGTACTGTGCGCCAATTTCTTCCTGTCTCCGAAGTCCCCTTCTCTGTGTTGCCTCCCAAAATTCCCTTGGAAAGTGCTGCGACCAAAAAGTCCTTTTACAGGAGTCTCCTTTTTCTTTATTTATAGGGCATGCCTAGGTTAAGTATTGTGGCCCCCTCTCTTCTTATTTTCTTTTGACTTTTTATGTGCTCCCGTTTCCTTTATTTTTCTTTCTTTATTTATAATACCAATCTTATAATCACAACTTCCATAGAAAAAGGACTTTTCGGGTCTCCTAAATTACGTGATATATATACACACATATATATCAACAATTTATTAAATTTCATTCCCCAGTCTTAATTAACTTGGGCCCACTTTGATCACGCAACTTGCTTTGACACCGATTATAAATCGACTTTCCAAACGTCTTTTCTGTAACGGAACCTCCAAATACCTGCAACATAAAAATAAAGTATTACACTACGTAATAATACTAAAACGAACTTTAACAAAGATAAATTAAGAAGCACTAATGTGAACATTTATGTGCTTATCAAACAGCCCAATCCGAACTTGATCCGTGTCAAAACTTCTCTTAATCTGCAATTTTCCTGGGGAGTTCAACATCTGAATGCAGAATCAAGGATGAAGTTATTAATGACAAGTTGCTGCAGTTATGGTTTATACTATAAGTTGCTTCTTTGCCACTATCATCCCTTGTTAATTTTTCCATTAAGAATGGTTAGAACCATTAAGAGATACTGCTAAGAAACGCGGTGTTAATATTTTATTTCCATTTTAAGATTACGTAGCTAGTTTAATTGGCTTGAAGTTGACTAGTCGATAGATGGCCTCGATAAGAGATTTTCATTCTGGAAAGTGGGTGATTCGGTTTTCATTAATTCCTTATTCGGGTGCTTTCTATTTTGTTGCAGTCTCATGTTGATATTTCAATGCACTTTCCCGTTGTTGTTGCTATTACATATCGATTTGCTTTGGTTGTGCTAGTCTTGCATATGCAAATAGTGATCCACTGCTTTGGTTGAACTCTCATCTCTCTAAATTTGCCAAAATCATCCAGTGGTTTAGGTCATTTCGAAGTTTGCCGGTTCTGACCAGTTTATTTGGGTTTCTTCGGTTTGACAAATCTAAACCCTCAATTTGGTGGTTAATTTGGTCTAAAATCGACCAAATCAAACTAGTTTCACTCCTATTATGTTCCTTGTGTATCACTTTTAGAGTATGTTCTGCAGCCTTTGCAGCTCTCGTTGATGGTCAGAGGTGAGGGTTCCTGGTGTTTAGCGAGGGAGGAATTTAGGGGAGTGCATTAAAAGCAATTAATAGACAACCAAAATACAAAGAGAAAATAATAGATTTTCCCACCAAACTAACACACCTAACTAATTTGAGCACGTGCTCAATTGAGCTGGAGACAGCTTGGTATTTCCTGGATTCAAACGTGGCAATCCTTGTTACTCTTGAATCAAATGACCTGCAGCCCTGAGCTGCATACCAGCCTGCCTTGGTTCCTTGACATTTTCTTGTTTCATTAACAGGTTAGTCTGTTCGGGGTCTTATGGCCTTTCTTTTTTCTTTCTTTGTATTCCTTGTTTATGGTTTTGGTTTTACATATATTAATTGTACTTCAGTTGTTTGTTTGGGTCCATTTTGGGGTAGATAGCTATCCTCATTGTAGTCTAGTGTTGGGATTAGCTTTGTAAAGTTTTTCCTCTGCTAGGTTGGGGGCTTTATGCTAGGTTCTTTAGGTTCTGGATTGGACTATGTTTTCATTTCCTTTTGATATTTGTCTATTGGGTTTTCCTGTGAATTGTACCTTTTTAAGAGTGGTTTTTTATTAAATGGCCAGTCTTGATTCAAGCAACACTATGTATTTCAGTGAAGGAGATGCAATTATAGTCATTGATGTGGTGTTTCTGTTTGTCTATATTTCCTGCTGATGCTCTAATTCTGAATTATATTGATGCTGATATGTGGAGGCTGCTGTGGCGTTTGCTGCTTTTAAGGTTATGAATTCTTCTGTATTCTCTGCTTTCTTTTGGTTTGTAAGTCTAACAAATTCTGGTTTTTAGTTTGATCGACATGATGCAGTTGTTAGAGATTTGATGTTTTCTTGCTGCTGTTTTCTGTTAATACCTACGCCCCATATGTCGTTGGATTGTACTGGCTTTAAACCAACAATATATTGGTTTCAGGTTGGTTCTTCTGGGTTCTGCTTCAGTACCTACACTGTCTTTGGTTGTCTTTTGATGTTGCAGCTGTTGTTTGGTTTTAAGGCCAATTATGTCAGGTCTTCAAAGAATAAGTGGGCCTATTACTTCAGGGTTGATCCATTGGTTTGCTACTCAATTTTAGGATATTACTTGCACCTTTCACGTGTAAAAGTAGTTCTCTGCTGTATTCTTTGATATATTCGTTTTCCTGGTTGGAATCTTGTCAACTCTTGTCTTTGGTCTCTTGGTTGGCATGTAATTGACCTCCGTTCAGGTGCCAATCTAGTTGTGATCCTCGCAGTTTATTAGTGATGATTTTGCCATTTGTCCATATTAATCGTTCTACTTTCTCCCTATTTAGTAACAAAATATTTCTTTGCCTTTGAAAAAAGAAAAGCAAGTGCACAATTGACTGTTCGGCCACTAACAACTGATACACTTCCTACCCTCGACCAAGAAAGAGTCTCTTCGCTCCACATAACTCAATCATATATATACAACTCAATGACTTGTTCTTTTTGAACTCCCAGCATCACCCCTAACTCAGTGCTTCGCCCCTTCAATGCGCCCAACGCAAGCACCACAGGAAGCAACTAACATTCCATAATCAATTACTTGAACACGTTAGATAGGTGAGTCTCCAACACAAACACCGCTGGAAGCATCTGTAGGAAACAAAACTCAAAACATTTTGCACCTTCGTGACAACATGCTCTCAGGATTCATTCCTTCCACTAGTGGGAACTTGACCATGCTCAGTGATTTAGTTTTCTGACCAGATGTATCGCTCCATTCCTACGGAAGTAGGAAAATCGGACTTGTTTGAGTGTTTTGGGCTGACAAACTGTTAGGACATCGAACGAATAATGTTCAACCTCACAACGCCACTTACAGAACTTGAGAATAATGAATCACCGAACGAAGAAGAAAACATTAAATTCTACCATTAATAATAGGAAATAGCATAAAATAAGTATAGGGTCGTAGATCCTCACACTCTGACCCTTGAAATAAGAAAAAAAACAGTTGGCACGACAACAACTAAAATAAAGAAATCCAATCCAAGGAAGGACAACCCCTTTTCCTTGATAGCATGAAACACCCAATATAATATAAAAAAACCACTAGATTAGCTGCCCTAAATACAGTTGTCAAGTGTTGCAAATAATATCATTATATAGGGATACTATTCTATATCTAATATTACTATATCTATATAGGAAAACAAATATTATTCTGTATTGTTTCCCTTTTATTCGTTTCTTTACATGTATTATTTCTTTTTTGTTTTGTTTCGTTGGATGTAATATTTCTTTTCACTACTCTATCTGTCCCTATACAAGGGATGTTTGTATTGTGAAAATATATTTGAGTTGAATACAATTTATATCCTTATTTTCTATTTTGAGCAAGCAAAGATGAAACCCTAAACCATCCAGGTAGGAAATCATTTAAACTTGAATACCTCAGCATAGTCATCAAGAAACAGGGCAGAAGGAATCAATTGCAAAAACTCCCATAACACAACCCTGACCAAATACCAAAAGATACGCCTGAGAATTTAAAAAACTATATATTGTCAATATATTTCCATTACCCGCTGGAACTTAGTCAGATGGATCCGGAACTGGACGAACTAGAACTTCATCATCTATAACTGAATCTCCAGCCTTTGCCTCCGATGCTACCTCCACTCTTGCTTCCACTCTAGGTTTTGTTTAAGGCATTGTTGTCGTAAAATCAAGCGCTTTTCCATAGGTTCAATGAGGACGAGATTCCGCTCGGTAAATCGTCGGATCTTAGTCGTCTTCATCTCTCTCAGTTTCTCATATGGTGCTCATTTTAAGTTACCGACGTTGCTGAGCAAAAAAAAAAAAAAAAAAGTTATCCATGTTGAAATTTTGCAACTTTTTACAATTAGTTTTTCACAAGTTAAATGCCATTGAGTTTAACATTCAATACCTGAAATTTGGTTTAATAACACATTCGCATTCATATATGGGTATGCATTTTTATTTGGAGTTAAGATATTACTGTATTTTTTTATCAACATGCACTATCTTGTATGCATTTGCTGTCTATGATATGATTATTCTTTGTTTTCTACTTATTAGACATAGAATTGGTTTGTCGACTCCAATATGCTTGAAAAATGCACAATTCTATCCATTTTTTAGGAATCAGTTCTGCCCTTTTTAATGATTTACAATAGGTACGTCGATAAGGTTGTGGTATGGAAGATACTCATACCTCTGGATACACATTTTTTCTTTCATTATGGATATGGGACTTCTTTCCTCTTCCCTGTCGTAAAAAAACAAGAGTTGGCTTTTCGATTCTAAATAAATTTCCCATTACTCCATACTCTATTGAGGATGTAAAAAGGAGTGTTGAGGCTTTCAGAAAAATGTAAACTTAACCCCTATCTGCTCAAAACATACTGATAGGGCAGGTTCAGGGTTAACAAAGTGGTGCATTAAATTGGTTGATCAAAGGACGGGGGCAGAGGTCCTTGTGTGGATGCATTTTTTGTTTGGGTTTTCACCTTCAACCTTGCATGTTTATTTCTGTTTCGGTTTTTTGGTAGAATTTGGGCTTGTTCATGACCTCCCACTTTAGGTTGGTGTTACATGATGAAGTGATCAAGTGTATGTTCTTATGGTCTGTTGAAAGAAATTCTATGGTAGGTTCCTTTGCTTTTGCCATAGGACTAAAGCTTCACTTATCGTGAGTAGGGGTTTAGTGGTGCCAATTGACTGACCATAATATTGACATGAGTCAATGCATTCCAGTTGGATGTCTCACCTAATTAACCCGCCAAGAGAAAAATTAAGATATTTTCTTGAATGGACAAGAAATTCAACAGGTCAGTCCAGTCCTCTACGAACAAGGTGGTAATCAACTTTGACTCACATACACAATCGCACATGCCTAGCTCTAATATTCCATGGACTACTTAATTAGTTACCCTTTTTCTTTCCCCTTAGTTCACGTTTTGAAACATGTAGGGACAACCAAGTTATCATTTTTCTTCCCCTTAATTCACGTTATGGAAATTGTTGACAAGTGATTGAAACGTTTAGAGACTTCAAGACTTTGTTCATCCTTTTTTATCGCTAGACATTGTTTGCTGTTTCGTGCGTTTAGGGCGAAAATTTTCCAGAATTCAGAAAATAACTTTCATAAATCATAAAATCAAGAATTATAAAATTAGAATAGAAAATGGACAAAAAACAGAAAACATAACAGATACAAACTAACGAAGTCCTATAAAGTCTAGTCTACTTTAAGACAAATTTATTGCTTCGCCGAGGATGTTAAAACTTCTAATCTTGGCCATTGAATTTTTTATTGAAGGTAAAAGGGCAACTTATTAAACCCATTTTCTGGGTCTCCCCTTCCCACCCCACAACGTTAGCTCTCTCTCTCTCTCTATCAGACTGTATTTTTCTTAATTTTTTAATATTATTTATTGTTGTTTAACTTTTTTTTGCATTTTTTTGTTTTATGTTATTTCTTTTACGAATTACTGGTTTATCTTGACGAGTGTTTAAAACATGAAAAAAAAAAATGAACCAAAATTTAAAAAAATTCAATGTAATCTAAAAAATCTGTCCATTTATGATTATTTTCGTTTTTAGTAATTTTTTTATAACTTTTTGGGTATAATTTTTAAATTTTTAGATTTTTTCATCAAGACAAATTAATAATTAGTTAAAGCTAAATGCAAAACTAAAAAATACAAAAATAATTGAATCAAAATAAAAAATAATAATCAATTTATTTAGACCAAATAGAATACTCTTTAACTCTCGTCAATTATCTCTGGTTCGACTCCGACGAACAAGTTTGAATCCGACCACGACCTCAACAATGGCTCTAACCACGAAATCTGGTGTTTTTATTTTCTTTTAAAGCAAATGATCGCAATTTAATATTTTTTCATAGATATTCCAATTTCCAAGGACATATCGTACATATCGTCAAAGCTCCAACTGCAAATTTCTCGCCCCAAGGCCATGATTCGGTCTCAAAAATTAGATACATTTTCTAGATATCATTTTTCAGAAGTACCAGACTCAGAAAAAAAAAAAAAAGAAAACTGATTGGCAAATTTCTTCATTTATCAATTTAAAAAAAAAATGCTCGTTTAGTTGATTGTTTCTCCCAGTGAATGCTTGTGAAATGTCTGAGTATATGGAGAGGGAGAATGGCAAGAGCCAACATGTCATGTCCCAAGTCAAGTCTTCGTAAGCAAACAAAAGATCTTTATTTTGATTCCCTCTCCAAAAGGCAAAACAATTTTCCGAAAAGCAATTTATATGGTTCAAAGTCATCAATCTAAAATTCAACACATATTGTGGACCATGATTTATTTATTTTTTGCATGTTACTTATCATTTTAATTAGTGTAGTTTAAAATAAGTGTATATCATCAATAAATTGAAGTTATGCTCATTTATAATTATTTATGAACTTTATAGTCAACATTTTTTAAATTTTGATTCGTTATACAAACAATTGTGGGATTTGCCTATGCTATGGTGCACTAATAATATTAGCGACGGGTGGTGCGGTGCTTGGTACCTTGTAGCTTTCATATAACCTCAGATGCATGCATATTCCATACAAAAAGTCTCGTGATGGAACTAGCAAATGACATTTTGATTTGATATTTATGAATACAAACAGTCTAACACTGTTGAATAAAAAACTTTAGCTTGACTTGAATAGAGAAAAGGTGACGTAAGTAAGTCGTGATTTAGAATGTACTTTACACTTTTGGATATTTCTTTTACAGTTCACATTGCTTTTCCCTTTGAGATTAAAGCGCCTGGTTTTTTATTATTTACGAGCCCTTTAAATGAGTATTTTTTCTTTTTTATTGCTTTCTCGGCAAACAAAGAAATTTATTAATCTTTGTATGAAATGTACAAAGATTAACTGTTTGGTACACATCTTGAGTTAGCAATAATCAAGAAAAATCAACTTGTTTGGTACACATCTTCAATCAACATGTTTTCCCCTTTATAGTCTTGGGGTGCTAACACTAGAGCTAAAATCTTCTATATTTAATTTTATTTGCACTAATATTCTGATGTATTTTTTATTATTAGACCTATATTTTTATTATCATATATATTCTGATTTAATTTAATGACCAAAAATAAATCAAGATGTTATCAATACAAGAAAAATGCAGAGAATTCCAGCGAGATTTTGATGGCAAATATTTGGACTTCACTCGTTGTGTTGTTTTAAAGTGACACAAAAGTTGTACTGTGTTTACTTTTTCCTTAAATTTGTTATTTTTCTTTTTTACGTTCCTAATGAGCGGAATGATCGTAAAATATAAAAAAAAGTTTGTTTATATTGTAAACGAGGTACGCTAGAGACCTAAAAAATTAGTGATTTTCCCTTTTATGGGATTTTTGTTATTTAGTGGACATTTCTTAATTATGATAATTTGTCTTTTGGTTTTTAATGGACATTACCTGTAAAAGGAAAAAAAAATGATCAAAAGAATTAAAGAAAGAATGGATTGTTGACCACTTCAAACAAGTGAGTGGGTCAACAATGGGTGCTAATTGAGGTGAGCTTTTTCGAAGAAATGCTATGGGAAGCTTCCCTTTTTCGAAGAAATGCTTTCTTGAGCGGTGGATTATGTTGCGAATTCGACTTAACTCTCATGCATCATGCATGTGATCGAACAAAGAAATAATCAAGTAAGAACGTAACAAGACAACACGAGAAATTTTTACCTAGTTCCCATATCCATATATAATTAGAAAAGCGGCAAACGGAAATCGTAAAAGACTTCACAAAAGTAGTAGTTAACTTGGACTCAAGTATACGATCGAACACACCTATAACGTTCCATGCACTACTTACTTAGTTACCCTTTGCTTGCCATTATTCATGATATGAAATTATTGACGAGTGATTCAAACATTTAGAGACCTTAAGACTTAATTCATCTTTTTATCGCCAGACAGTGCAAAAAATGCCCCCTAATGATGGAAAGGGCCATCGTATAAACCCATCACATCGTTTTATCGTGGGTGTAGACGAAAATTGCTAGAATTCTTGAAATTAACTTCCGTTAATCATAAAATCAAGAAGTACGAACTGTAATAGAAAATAGACAAAAACATAAAACATAACGGATATAAACCAACTGAGTCACGTGAAATCGTAGTCCTCTTAAATGGGATCCACTTAGAGGTTGCACCGACAACTATCTTTCAAGATAAAATAGATAACTCAGCCAATGGAATACCAACCAACGACCGCATGTCGAAACGAGCTTGTGTTTGTCTCTGCCTCACTCAACAACGCAAAATTAAGAACATCTTGTAGAGTGTGAAAAACCGGCGTCTAGAACCATGGACAGGTTGAACTTATGTAACCAGGAGGGGACTCTTCAAAATTCAAAACCATTAAAATCTTTGAGTTGCACGCCATCAATAACTGCCATGAATGAGAGGGGTCTTCTGATTGTCTTGTGAGATCTTCCGGTATCTTAATTCATTCAAACCATTTCAAATTCTAACACTGTGCACCTACACTAGTAGCCATTAGATATTCAAACTCTTAATCTTGGCACTTGAGTTTTTTATTGAAGTTAAAGGACAACTTGTTAAACAAGTAAACCCACTTTCTGGGTCTCCCCTTCTCGGTTCCCAGTTCCCACCGCACAAGGTCAGTTCTCTTTCTATCATTATTTATTTTGCTTAACTTTTTTATTGTTTTTAGATTATTTTTTTTTACTCAAATATTTTTTTGTAATTTTTTATAAGTTATTGGTTCGTCTTGATGAAAATTTTAGAAAAGTAAAAAAAAAAATAAAAACCATCAGTTTAAAAAGTTTAAAAAAATAAAAAATAATTAGAAAAATTTGTCTATTTAAAGTTTTTTTTTTTTTTGAAGGGGAAGAGGGCCTGGAAAGCAGAATTACAGAATTGCAAGATTAGTTGCAGAAAGATTTAATTAGTTCCAATCCTTATAAGTTCAAGGTATGCTATGCCTTCCTCACATATTACTTTCGATGACAACTCCGAATACGACGACGACTACAACCACGAAATTTTGTGTTTTTATTTTCCATTAAAGCAAATGATGAAACTTTATTTTTTCATTGATATTCCAGTTTCCAAGGACTTATCTATCAATCGTCAAAGCTCCAACTACAAATTTCTCTCCCAAGGTGATGATTCTGTCTCAAGAATTACGATACGTTTATTTTTAAAAAGCAGCAGTCATAAAAAATAAAAAACGAAACTGTTTAATAAAACATTAGCTTAAATGCAAAAAATCATGTCCCAGTGCTATAATTTAAAGTGGTGGGTTCCAAACCATATATTTGGTCGTTACCTTTTTTCAAACGACAGCCAACCAGAGCAGAGTATTGATTATTGGCATGATTAGAATGTACAAAGGAAAAAACAGAGAGAAGACCAAAGACCTACGAATGCAGCAAATGCTGGTAATTGGTTCAATTATGAAATGCATCTATAAATACCTCTCTTTCCACTTTTAACTTCTATTATCCCACAACCCACCTTTCAAAGTTTCTGCTAACAAAAATGATGTCCTTCGCAGCAAAAATGGCACTTCCCCACCAGCTCTTTTCATTCCAAATCCTGTTTGTTTTGTTCATCATCCTCTCATCCTTCTTTCCTTGTGAGTCCTCTGCCTCTTCTATATCTGCAACTGCAAAACAAATTGCAAAAGAAGGAACAGAAGCGTCGGCTCTCTTGGCGTGGAAAGCTAGCCTCCACAACCGAAGCCAATCTCTCCTGTTATCGTGGGTGGTTGGAAGGAACCACTGCAATTGGACTGGAATTGGTTGCACAAAAGCTGGCCGAGTCACGCATATTGAGCTTCAGAGTTATGGTCTGAGTGGTATGCTCTCAAATCTGAATTTCTCATCCTTCCCTTATCTTCTCACCTTTAATCTTGGAAACAACTCGCTCTCTGGCTCCATTCCACTCGGAATACGCCAATTGTCCAATCTCCAGTCATTGAATATCTCCCATAATCAACTAGGTGGCTCCATCCCCCACGAAATAGGATTGCTCGTTTCCCTTACTGAGTTGTTTTTGAATTCAAATACTCTCACAGGTTCAATCCCTGCTTCCATAGGGAATTTGGTTAACTTAACCAGTATGTACCTTTACCGTAATTATCTTTCTGGATCAATCCCCAAAGAAGTTGGGATGCTAAGGTCTCTCGTTGATCTCGAAATCTCAACGAACAATCTCACGGGTTCAATCCCTTCTTCTATAGGGAACTTGGTCAACTTAACCACTCTATTCCTTCACAGAAATTATCTTTCCGGAACGATTCCTGAAGAAATTGGGATGCTAAGGTCTCTCGTTGATCTTGAACTCTCAACGAACAATCTCACGGGTTCAATCCCTGCTTCCATAGGGAACTTGGTCAACTTAAAGTTCCTTTACCTCTACGAAAATCGCCTTTCCGGATCAATCCCAGAAGAAATTGGGATGCTAAGGTCTCTCGTTGACCTCGAACTCTCAACGAACAATCTCACGGGTTCAATCCCTGCTTCCATAGGGAATTTGGTCAACTTAACCACTCTATACCTTTACAGAAATTGTCTTTCCGGATCAATTCCCAAAGAAATTGGGATGCTAAGGTCTCCCGTTGATCTCGATCTCTCAGAAAACAATCTCACAGGTTCAATCCCTGAAGAAATTGGGATGCTAAGGTTTCTCGTTGACCTCGATCTCTCAACGAACAATCTCACGGGTTCAATCCCTGCTTCCATAGGGAATTTGGTCAACTTAACCACTCTATACCTTTACAGAAATTGTCTTTCCGGATCAATTCCCGAAGAAATTGCGATGCTAAGGTCTCTCGTTCGTCTCAAAATCTCAACGAACAATCTCACGGGTTCAATTCCTTCTTCTATAGGGAACTTGGTCAACTTAACCACTCTATTCCTTCACAGAAATTATCTTTCCGGAACGATTCCTGAAGAAATTGGGATGCTAAGGTCTCTCGTTGATCTTGAACTCTCAACGAACAATCTCACGGGTTCAATCCCTGCTTCCATAGGGAACTTGGTCAACTTAAAGTTCCTTTACCTCTACGAAAATCGCCTTTCCGGATCAATCCCAGAAGAAATTGGGATGCTAAGGTCTCTCGTTGACCTCGAACTCTCAACGAACAATCTCACGGGTTCAATCCCTGCTTCCATAGGGAATTTGGTCAACTTAACCACTCTATACCTTTACAGAAATTGTCTTTCCGGATCAATTCCCAAAGAAATTGGGATGCTAAGGTCTCCCGTTGATCTCGATCTCTCAGAAAACAATCTCACAGGTTCAATCCCTGAAGAAATTGGGATGCTAAGGTCTCTCGTTGACCTCGATCTCTCAACGAACAATCTCACGGGTTCAATCCCTGCTTCTATAGGGAATTTGGTCAACTTAACCACTCTATACCTTTACAGAAATTGTCTTTCCGGATCAATTCCCAAAGAAATTGGGATGCTAAGGTCTCTCGTTGACCTCGATCTCTCAACGAACAATCTCACGGGTTCAATCCCTGCTTCCATAGGGAATTTGGTCAACTTAACCACTCTATACCTTTACAGAAATTGTCTTTCCGGATCAATTCCCGAAGAAATTGGGATGGTAAGGTCTCTCGTTGATCTCGTTCTCTCAGAAAACAATTTCACAGGTTCAATCCCTGAAGAAATTGGGATGCTAAGGTCTCTCGTTGAACTTCGTCTCTCAGAAAACAATCTCACGGGTTCAATTCCTGGTTCTATAGGGAATTTGGAATCCCTTGTGTGGTTGAATCTGTTTGATAACCACCTTTGTGGATCTATCCCCCCAAGATTGGATAGCCTCATACATTTGGAAAAATTTCAAATTGGTGGTAATATGCTCACTGGTCATTTACCAAAAAACTTGTGCTTTAGCGGATTACTTTCACACTTAGATGCAGACAACAACAATCTCACAGGTTTCATCCCTAAAAGCTTGAAAAAATGCAACAGCTTATATAGAGTAAGGCTCGAGGGCAATCAATTTTCGGGTAACATATCGGAAGATTTTGGAATATATCCAAATCTGGATTACATTGATTTGAGCAACAACAATTTCTATGGCGAGATCTCTCAACAATGGGGAAAGTGTCATAAATTAACAAGTCTCAAAATGTCTAACAACAATATTTCTGGAAGGATACCGCCTGAATTGGTAGAGGCAAGCCAACTATCTAGAATTGACCTCTCTTCAAATAATATAGTTGGAGAGATCCCAAAGGAACTCGCAAGTTTGGTTTCCTTGTTTGACCTTAAGTTGAATGATAACCAACTTTCAGGTCAAATTCCTCAAGAACTCGGCCGCCTTGCTAACTTAGCCACTCTAAATTTGGCAGCAAACAAATTAAGCGGCTCAATCCCTCGAGAATTAGGGAATTGCATGAAGCTATTGACCTTGACTTTGGGCAATAATAGACTTGGGGAAAATATTCCTTTGGAAGTAAGTCAACTCCACGGCCTTGAAAGCCTTGATCTAGGTCAAAACTTGCTATTTGGTAAGATACCACAACAGATTGACGAGATGAAAAGCCTTGAAATACTGAACATCTCCCACAATGACCTCTCTGGGTCCCTACCATCGTCTATGAATAATATGTTTAGTCTAGTTTCAATCAATATATCTTACAATCAGTTGGAGGGTCCTCTTCCTAAAATCAAAGCCTTTCGAGAGGCTCCATTTGAGGCATTCATAGGTAATAAAGGTTTATGTGGTAATGCTACTGGTTTGAAGGCTTGCCAAATTGATGGGTTTCCTAGAAACAAGGGAAAGAAATTGGTGCTATCACTTGTACTTCCTATTTTGGGATTTCTGATTCTGTCTCTCATCGTTCTCGGATTTTTATTCGCTTTCTGCAAGAAAGTGAGTTGTGCAAAAGATGAGCCAAGACAGGTAAATATTGAAAGTTTATTTTCAGTATGGAGCTACGATGGAAAAATAGTGTACGAAAACATCATTGAAGTGACTGAAAACTTTAGTGCCACACATTGTGTCGGGGAAGGAGGATGCGGCACTGTTTATAAAGCTGCTCTACCAAGTGGTCAGGTAGTTGCTGTCAAGAAACTCCATGCGTTATATGATGGTGATTTGTTTAATCAAAAGGGGTTTACGAGTGAGGTCAGTGCATTAACGGAGATAAGGCACCGCAACATCGTAAAGCTTTACGGATTTTGTTCACATCCAAGACACTCATTTTTGGTTTACGAGTTCCTTGAAGGTGGAACCTTAGGAAAAGTACTAGGTTCGAAGGAAGAAGCGATAGAGTTGGACTGGATCAAAAGGGTGGACGTTGTAAACGGTTTAGCAGATGCTCTATCTTATATGCACCATGATTGTTTGCCTCCAATCATCCATCGCGACATATCAAGCAAGAATGTTTTGTTTGATTCGAAGTACGTGGCTCACATCTCTGATTTCGGGACGGCTAGATTTATGAAATTTGACTCTTCCAATTGGACTTCATTTGCGGGAACTTTTGGATATGCTGCTCCGGGTACATATCTCTATTGCAATTTTCTTTTCTTTGGCTTTTTTAAATCTTGAAGTCACCTTGGTATGATAATTCTAGCTTTTAAAATTTGCAAGTTTTTATGCACTTAATTTATTGGACCATTGAATTTTTATCCATAAAGTCTTGAAGTCTCATGGATAGTGATAATTTAATGATGAGGTTTCACTCATTTATTTATTTTTTAATTTGGGAGTGTTCAAAGTTTATATCGAATCTAATAATTGAATTTAATAAGACAATTATTTTTTCTTATATATCCAACTCTCTCATAATTTATTCTTGTTAGAAAATTATGACTCACTTACTTTTTCCTTTATAAAGTTTATGACATTCTTATTGCCAATCAAGTTCCTCCGCCGTGAACTCTTTAAATGTTACCTAATTTATCACAAAATACAAATAACTAGAAGCGAACGTATGCATAAATTTGCAACTTTAATTAACTGATATGTAGCATGAGCATGCTTATTAATTTCCCCCATCCCCATCACACCCTGTGTTTAGTAAATTAAATTTTTCTCATGGCTTTTTGTTTTTGTTTTTTTTGGCAGAACTTGCATATACAATGGAAGTAAATGAGAAGTGTGATGTTTACAGTTTTGGTGTGCTAACATTGGAAGTGATTATGGGGAAGCATCCGGGTGATCTCATCTCTTCTCTATCATCATTTTCATCATTGTCGTCTTCAACACCTGGACATGAGATTTTATTGAAGGATGTGCTGGACCAACGCCTCTCACCTCCTACAAATCAAGTGGCAGAAGGGGTGGTGGTTGCTGCGAAACTAGCATTTGCATGTTTGAATGCCAGTCCAATGTCTCGACCAACCATGCAACAAGTTGCTAGGAAGCTTTCAAATCCAAGGCTATCTCTGCAAAATCAGTTCCACACGATTACATTAGGGAAACTCCTTGACATCAACTACTTCCCTTCTTGAGAGAATCTCATTGCGGAAAGCAGGTGATTATGTTTCTGATAATTCCTTGTTCAGTTGCTCTGTATTTTGTTGTCTTTCAATATCTTCAACTTTGGTCTGTTGTTACATCTTGATTTGCTTTGGTTGTGCTAGTCCTACATACACAATGATGCTCCAATATTGTTGGTCAGGTGCCATGTTTTAAGGTTGAAATTACAACCGAGAAAACCGAACTGAAAAACCTAGCCAAAAGAATTGGTATGGTTCAGTTTGATTTTTTCTTGGAAAATTTTAATATTTTAGGTTAGGTGTCGGGTATTTTTTTTATTTTACTTCGGGACCATTTTGACCGAACCTTCGTCAAGTTGTCGTCTCTCTATATATATATGATTAAGAGGAAAAGTCTCACCCTCTCTCACTCTCATCTCTCTGAATTTTCCAGAAGGAAGGTCTCTCTCATCTCTCCGACGGGCGTGATACCGAGTAGGTAGGTCAAATCTCTCTCTCACTTTTTTCCTTAGTTATTTGAGTGCTTAAATACAAATTTGGACAAACTCGGTTTATTTCCACGAATCTCTCTTTCACTTTTTTCCTTAGTTATTTTGTCAAACCAAAGAAACCGGAAAAAATTGGTCGGAACCATCAATCCCGAACCAACCTAACCATTGGTTGATCTGTCGGTTCCGGTTTACTATATGGGCAAATTGAACCCCTTTGGTGGTTAATTTGGTCCGAAAAATTTAACCGGTTTCACTCCTACTATGTTCCTTGCCATTCACATTTTGAGTGTGTTCCACACCCTTCACTCCTACCATTGCCGAACTAAGAATCTGCCCGAACTATGAGAGGGGTAGCGTAAAAGCAAGATTTTTATAAAATGTTTTGTTCAGGACTTGTTTTGAAAAACAATTAAGTCTAGTATGTAGAAAATTATCGATGTAGATCCTATGATATTTCTACTAACTAAGTACCCAAAAAATATAGAAAAATTAAATATTCACCCATCTTTCTTTTGCATCTCGGAGACACGTCCACAAACTCAAGCATGCATAGAAGACTAACATTGAGGGACTTGGGGTCCTGCTTTACACAATGCACGACAAAGCGTGTTGTGCGCCAAATACTGTTCAGATAAATGGAGCAGTGTTCGGATAGTATTTTTTGAGTCAAAACAATATTATTTTACTGCACAACAGGCGTGTTGTTCAGCAGGCTCTCCCTTTCCAACATTTAGGGACGAAGAGAGTATAAACTTTTGTAATCTTTTGCATCTTCCACATGACAAGAGTCATAGATTAGTAGGAAATTTTATAAGATAAACATATTTCATTCATATTTCTCTCAGGGCCGGGGCATGCTTTTGGTTGATTGCTCATTGACCCATATCCCTGTATTTTCTTGACCAGATGTATGGCTCCATTCCTTCGGAGTTCCCCTAGTTTTTGGGCTGATGAACAACCTACTCACTGGTTTTATTCCCCTACCACTAAACAAACTCACCTATTTGAAAATTTTCCATATGCTGGCAACGAACTCACTGGTCGTCCGCTAGAAAATTTATATATGTTTCGGTCGTGGATTACTTACGTCGACGACAAATGACAACCACCTGAATTGGTAGAAGCAACTCAGATATCTGTCCTTGACCTCTCTTCAAATCATTTCCATGGAGAAATCCCAACAAAATTTGGAAATTTGGATTCTATATATATTTGACCTTAGGCTGAATGATATCTACTGCTAATTCACTTCTTGAGAACTTTTGGACTCCATAATGCTCTCAATTTGCATTCCGTAATAAGGTAGTTCAATTTCACCTCCTTTGAATGACAAGCATAAACATAATTAAATTTGTCCATCTTTTTCTGAATGATGTGGGCAAAGAGAAAAAACTTTGTCCATTTTATGAATTGTATATGAGGTTCGTTCATCAAATCGTTATTCTTAAATGTGACATGTTATTTAATAACTGCTGCAGGTTATATCATTTCGGAGAGTAGCCCAGTTCGAACTTCATCCATATCAGAACCTCTTAATATGCAATTTTCCTGAGGAGTCCAACATCTGGATGCAGAATCAAAGATGAAGTTATTAATGACAAGTTGTTGCAGTCATGGTTTATACTATAAGTTCCTTCTTTCCCAGCATCATCCCTCGTTAATTTTTCAGCTAAGAATGGTTGGAATTGTTAGAGATACTACTAAGAAACACAATGATAATATTTTATTTTCATTTTAAGATTATGTAGCTAGCTTAATTGGCTTGAAATTGACTAGTCGATAAACTGCCTCAATGAGAGATTTTCGTTGCCGAAAGTAGGTAATTCGATTTTCGTTAATTCCTTATTCGGGTGCTCTGTATTTTGTTTGTGGTCTTTCAATATCCGCAACTTTGGTCTCATGTTGATCTTTAATTCAATGCTCTTTCCCTTTGTTGCTACATCTTGATTTGTTTTGGTTGTGATTCGGTTAATCAAAAGGGGTTTACGAATGAGGTCAGTATATTAACAGAGATAAGGCACCACAACATCGTAAAGCTTTACGGATTTTGTTCAGATCCAATACACTCATTTTTGGTTTATGAGTTCCTGGAAGGTGGAAGCTTAGGAGAAGTACTGGGTTCGGAGCAAGATGCAATACAGTTGGATTGGATCAAAAGAGTGGACGTTGTAAAAGGTTTGGCAGATGCTTTGTCTTACATGCACCATGATTGTTCACCTCCAATCATCCATCGAGACATATCAAGCAAGAATGTTTTGTTTGATTCGGAATACGTGGCTCACATCTCTGATTTCGGCACGGCTAGATTTATCATGCATGACTCTTCCAATTGGACTTCATTTGCGGGAACTTTCGGATATGCCGCTCCGGGTACCTATCTCCATTGCAATTTTCTTTTCTGTGGCTTTTTTTAATCTCAAAGTCGTCATACTATAGTAATTCTAATTTTTAACAATCAAGAATTTGCAAGTTTTTTTACTGCTTATACGTTGCACCCAATTAATTAGACAATTGAACTTTAATCATGAATAAAGGCTGCAAGTCTCATGGATAGTGATATTTCATGAATTAATTAGACAATTGAACTTTAATCATGAATAAAGGCTGCAAGTCTCATGGATAGTGATGTTTCATGATGAGGTTTTAGTTTTTTTTTTTTTTGGTGATTTGGGCGTGTGCAAAGTTTATATCTAATCTGATAACTGAATTTGATAAGACATGTTTTTTCTTATGTATCCAACTCTCTCATAATTTAGTATTGTTAGAAAATTTTGACTCACTTACTCTTATGACATTCGTAGTGTCAATCAGGTTCCTCCTTCATGAACTCCTTAAATGTTACCTAATTTATCATAGAATACAAATAACTAGAAGTGAATGTATGCATAAATTTGCAACTTTACCAGTAACTAAAATGTATCATGAGTGCGCTTTCCCCCTTCCCCCCATCACACCCTTTGTTTAGTCAATTATTTTCTTCACTTTGGTTTTTTTTTTCTTTTTTTGGCAGAACTTGCATACACAATGGAAGTAAATGAGAAGCGCGACGTTTACAGTTTTGGGGTGCTAACACTGGAAGTGATTATGGGAAAGCATCCGGGTGATCTCATCTCCTCTCTATCATCATCTTTGTCGTCTACAGCTGGACATGAGATTTTATTGAAGGATGTGTTGGACCAACGCCTCCCACCTCCTACAAATCAAGTGACAGAACAAGTTGTTGTCGTTGCGAAACTAGCATTTGCATGTTTGAATGGCAATCCAATGTCTCGACCAACAATGCGACAAGTTGCTAGGAAGCTATCAAATCCTATGACATCTCAGCAGAATCTGTTCCACCTTATTACATTAGGGGAACTCCCTCGTATCAACTGCTAATTCACTTCTTGAGAACCCTTGGACTCCATAGTGTTCTCAATTTGCATTCCCATTTAAGGTGGTTCAATTTCACCTCCTTTGAATGACAAGCATAAACATAACTGAATTTGTCCATCGTTTCTGGATGATGTGGGCAAAGAGAATTTCAAAAAAAATGTGCCACTCATGATCGTGATTGCAAATAAATTTGATCCAGTTTATGTGGAGTTGTCGTATATGAGGTTCGTTCATCGAATCGTTATTCGAAAATGTGACATGTTATTTAATAATTGCTGCAGGTTTTACCATTAAGGAGCACAGTGATCGTGTCGTACCGAGTCAAAAATATATTTTAAAAACTTAAAATTAACTACTACTCCAAAGAATAGTGGCTTAGTCCGAGTATCGATCCACGGAGACAAGATGGCTAAGTTACAATAAATTCAATTTCTTTTTAAATTAACTCGATTGAAAAGGAATTTGGTTTGATTGTTTAGATTAAAAATAATAATTAAACTAAAGAGAGCAAAATAATTAAATAGAGGGAGAATTAATGAGAAAAAGTCTAGTGGGAGAAAGTCTAGGGTTTCGAATCCACCCCGACCGCGTAACTAGGTGATGTATATGTTAAGCTTTCTATTCGAATCACACATGTGGAGAAAATAATCAAGTTGTTAACAGGCATGAACTATCCCATAGCACAAATCGTCCCGCTAGTACAATCCGTCTATTTCACGGACTGTCTAGTGGCACGATCTGTCGTACGAGTATAATACATCTCAGTTACCCAAGCACGAACAAAAAAAACTATTGATTAATTCTGTATTTGAGAGTGCACACACCCAAATACTAAATAAATCAAAATGAGTAAATCTATTTTATTCACGCGCAATAAAAATATGTTCTCAATTAACCAATTGATCCGAATACGAAAAAAAAACCTAAACATAAACATATCAAAAATTACTTGAATCGGTGCTTCATCTTTTCCCTAGATGAGGAATTTAGCTAAACATGGGAACGAAAGGCCTCGCGTTGTGATTAAGGAAATCCATCCCTGGCTTACTGCCGATATATATACTCTGCGCCAATTTCTTCCTGTCTCCGAAGTCCCCTTCTCTGTGTTGCCTCCCAAAAATCCCTTGGAAAGTGCTGCCACCAAAAAGTCCCTTTACAGGAGTCCCCTTTTTCTTTATTTAAGGGGCATGCCTAGGTTAAGTATTGTGGCCCCCTCTCTTCTTATTTTCTTTTGACTTTGTTTCCTTTATTTTTCTTTCTTTATTTATAATACCAATCTTATAGTCACAACTTCCATAGAAAAAGGACTTTTGGGGTCTCCTAAATTACGTGATATATATATATATATATATACACACATATATATCAACAATTTATTAAACTTCATTCCCCAGCCTTAATTAACTTGGGCCCACTTTGATCACGCAACTTGCTTTGACACTGATTATAACTCGACTTTACAAACGTTTTTTCTGTAACGGAACCTCCAAATACCTCCAACATAAAAATAAAGTATTATGCTAAGTAATAATACTAAAATGAACTTTAACAAAGATAAATTAAGAAGCACTAATGTGAACATTTATGTGCTTATCAAACGGCCCAATCCGAACTTGATCCGTATCAAAACTTCTCTTAATCTGCAATTTTCCTGGGGAGTTCAACATCTGAATGCAGAATCAAGGATGAAGTTATTAATGACAAGTTGTTGCAGTTATGGTTTATACTATAAGTTGCTTCTTTGCCACTATCATCCCTCGTTAATTTTTCCATTAAGAATGGTTGGAACTATTAAGAGATACTGCTAAGAAACGCGGTGTTCATATTTTATTTCCATTTTAAGATTACGTAGCTAGTTTAATTGGCTTGAAGTTGACTAGTCGATAGATGGCCTCGATAAGAGATTTTCATTCTGGAAAGTGGGTGATTCGGTTTTCATTAATTCCTTATTCGGGTGCTTTCTATTTTGTTGCAGTCTCATGTTGATATTTCAATGCACTTTCCCGTTGTTGTTGCTATTACATATCGATTTGCTTTGGTTGTGCTAGTCTTGCATATGCAAATAGTGATCCACTGCTTTGGTTGAACTCTCATCTCTCTAAATATGCCAAAATCATCCAATGGTTTAGGTCATTTCGAAGTTGCCGGTTCTGACCAGTTTATTTGGGTTTCTTCAGTTTGACAAATCTAAACCCTCGGTTTGGTGGTTAATTTGGTCTAAAATCGACCAAATCAAACTAGTTTCACTCCTATTATGTTCCTTGTGTATCACTTTTAGAGTATGTTCTGCAGCCTTTGCAGCTCTCGTTGATGGTCAGAGGTGAGGGTTCCTAGTGTTTAGCGACGGAGGAATTTAGGGGAGTGCATTAAAAGCAATTAATAGACAATCAAAATACAAAGAGAAAATAACAGATTTTCCCGCAAAACTAACACACCAAACTAATTTGAGCACATGCTCAATTGAGCTGGAGACAGCCTGGAATTGGCTGGATTCAAACGTGGCAGTCCTTGTTACCGTTGAATCAAATGACCTGCAGCCCTGAGCTGCATACCAGCCTGCCTTGGTTCCTTGACATCTTCTTGTTTCATTAACAGGTTAGTCTGTTCGGGGTCTTATGGCCTTTCTTTTTTCTTTCTTTGTATTCCTTGTTTATGGTTTTGGTTTTGCATATATTAATTGTACTTCAGTTGTTTGTTTGGGTCCAGTTTTGGGGTAGATAGCTATCCTCATTGTAGTCTAGTGTTGGGATTAGCTTTGTAAAGTTTTTCCTGTGTTAGGTTGGGGGTTGGACTATGTTTTCATTTCCTTTCGATATTTGTCTATTGGGTTTTCCTGTGAATTGTACCTTTTTAAGAGTGGTTTTTGATTAATTGGCCAGTCCTGATTCAATTTGGCTAAGGAGATGCAATTTCAGTGAAGGAGATGCAATTATAGTCATTGATGTGGTGTTTCTATCTGTCTATATTTCCTGCTGGTGCTCTAATTCTGAATTATATTGATGCTGATATGTGGAGGCTGCTGTGGTGTTTGCTGCTTTGAAGGTTATGAATTCTGCTGTATTCTCTGCTTTATTTTGGTTTGTAAGTCTAACAAATTATGGTTTTTAGTTCGGTCGACATGATGCAGTTGTTAGAGATTTGATGTTTTCTTGCTGCTGTTTTTTGTTAATACCTACGCCCCATATGTCATTGGATTGTACTGGCTTTAAACCAACAATATATTGGTTTCAGGTTGGTTCTTCTGTGTTCTGCTTCAGTACCTACACTGTCTTTGGTTGTCTTCAAAGGATAAGTTGGCCTATTACTTCAGGGGTTGATCCATTGGTTTGCTACTCAATTTTAGGATATTACTTGCATCTTTTACGTGTAAAATTAGTTCTCTGCTGTATTCTTTGATATATTCGTTTTCTTGGTTGGAATCTTGTCAACTCTTGTCTTTGGTCTCTTGGTTGGCATGTAATTGACCTCCGTTCAGGTGCCAATCTAGTTGTGATCCTTGCAGTTTCTTAGTGATGACTTTGCCATTTGTCCATATTAATCGTTCTACTTTCTTCCGAATTAGTAACAAAATATTTCTTTGCCTTTAAAAAAAGAAAAGCAAGTGGACAATTGACTGTTCGGCCATTAACAACTGATACACTTCCTACCCTCGACCAAGAAAGAGTCTCTTCGCTCCACATAACTCAATCATATATGTACAACTTAATGACTTGTTCTTTTTGAACTCCCAGCATCACCCCTAACTCAGTGCTTCGCCCCTTCAATGCGCCCAACGCAAACACCACAGGAAGCAACTTACATTCCATAATCAATTACTTGAGCACGTTAGATAGGTGAGTCTCCAACACAAACACCGCTGGAAGCATCTGTAGGAAACAAAACTCAAAACATTTTGCACCTTCGTGACAACATGCTCTCAGGATTCATTCCTTCCACTAGTGGGAACTTGACCAAGCTCAGTGATTTAGTTTTCTGACCAGATGTATGGCTCCATTCCTACGGAGGTAGGAAAATCGGACTTGTTTGAGTGTTTTGGGCTGACAAACTGTTAGAACATCGAACGAATTAACGTTCAACTTCACAATGCCACTTATAGAACTTGAGAACAATGAATCACCAAACGAAGAAGAAAACATTAAATTCTACCATTAGTAATAGGAAATAGCATAAAATAAGTATAGGGTCATAGATCCTCACACTTTGACCCTTGAAATAAGAAAAAAAACAGTTGGCACGACAACAACTAAAATAAAGAAATCCAATCCAAGGAAGGACAACCCCTTTTCCTTGATAACATGAAACACCCAATATAATATAAAAAAACCACTAGATTAGCTGCCCTAAATACAGTTGTTAAGTGTTGGAAATAATATCATTATATAGGGATACTATTTTATATCTAATATTACTATATCTATATAGGAAAACAAATATTATTCTGTATTGTTTCTTTTTTATTCGTTTCTTTACATGTATTAATTCCTTTTTGTTTTGTTTCCTTGGATGTAATATTTCTTTTCACTACTCTCTCTCTCCCTATACAAGGGATGTTTGTATCATTCATAAATAAGTGAAAATATATCTGAGTTGAATACAATTTATATCCTTATAGTTATTTTCTATTTTGAACAAGCAAAGATGAAACCCTATACCATCCAGGTAGGACATATAGCATAAACTCAAACTTGTGTTCTCTGGTCTTGACCATACCCCTTCATGCATAGCCATGCCCGTCTTCTAGAGGGAAATCATTTGAACTTGAATACCTCAGCATAGTCATCAAGATACAGGGCAGAAGGAATTGATTGCAAAAACTCCCATAACACAACCCTGACCAAATACCAAAAGATACACCTGAGAATTTAAAACCTATATATTGTCAACATATTTCCATTATTGTTGACTCTCTCAGTTTCTCATATGGTGTTCATTTTAAGTTACCCATGTTGCCGAGCAAAAAAAAAAAAAAAAGTTACCCATGTTGGCATTTTGCAATTTTTTACAATTAGTTTTTGCAAGTTAAATGCCGTTGAGTTTAACATTGAATACTCGAAATTTGGTTTAACAACACATTCACATTCACATATGGGTATGTATTTTTATTTGGAGTTAAGATATTATTGTATTTTTTATCAACATGCACTATCTTGTATGCATTTGTTGTCTATGATATGATTGTTTTTTGTTTTCTACTTGTTATACATAGAATTGATTTTTCGACTCCAATATGCTTGAAAAATCCACAATTCTATCCGTTTTTGAGGAATTAGTTGTGCCCTTTTTAATGATTTACAATAAGCACGTCGATACGGTTGTGGTATGGCAAATACTCATACCTCTGGATACACTCTTATCTTTCATTATGGATATTGGACTTCTTTTCTCTTCCTTGTCGTAAAAAAACCAGAGTTGACTTTTGGATTCTGAATAAATTCCCCATTACTCCATACTCTATTGAGGATGTAAAAAGGAGTGTTGAGGCTTTCAGAAAAATGTAAACTTAACCCCTATCTGCTCAAAACATACTGATATAGCAGGTTCAGGGTTAACAAAGTGGTGCATTGAATTGGTTGATCAAAGGATGGGGGCAGAGGTCCTTGTGTGGATGCATTTTTTGTTTGGGCTTTCATCTTCAACCTTGGATGTTTATTTCTATTTCGGTTTTTTGGTAGAATTTGGGCTTGTTCATGACCTCCCACTTTAGGTTGGTGTTACATGATGAAGTCAAGTGTATGCTCTTATGGTCTGTTGAAAGAAATTCTATGGGAAGCTTCCCTTTGCTTTTCCCAATAGGACTAAAACTCCACTTGTCGTGAGCAGGGGTTTAGTGGTGCCAACTGACTGACCATAATGTTGACATGAGTCAATGCATTCCAGTTGGATGTCTCACCTAATTAACCCGCCAAGAGAAAAATTAAGATATTTTCTTGAATGGTGGATCATGTTATCCAGCTCGCACACACTTTATTGTACAAAGAAGTAACAAAGTAAGAATGCAACGAAACCACACAATAAATTATAACAGACATTACAAATGGACAAGAAATTCAACAGGTCAGTCCAGCCCTCTACGAAGAAAGTGGTAATCAACTTTGACTCACGTACACAATCGCACATGCCTAGCTCTAATATTCCATGGACTACTTAATTAGTTACCCTTTTTCTTTCCCCTTAGTTCACGTTTTGAAACATGTAGGGACAACCAAGTTATCATTTTTCTTCCCCTTAATTCACGTTATGGAAATTGTTGACAAGTGATTGAAACGTTTAGAGACCTCAAGACTTTGTTCATCCTTTTTTATTGCTAGACATTGTTTGCTATCTCGTGCGTTTAGGACGAAAATTTTCCAGATTTCAGAAAATAACTTTCATAAGTCATAAAATCAAGAATTATAAAATTAGAATAGAAAATGGACAAAAAACAGAAAACATAACAGATACAAACTTACCGAGTCCTATAAAGTCTAGTCTACTTTAAGACAAATTTATTGCTTCGCCGAGGATGTTGAAACTTCTAATCTTGGCCATTGAATTTTTTATTGAAGGTAAAAGGGCAACTTATTAAACCCATTTTCTGGGTCTCCCCTTCCCACCCCACAACGTTAGCTCTCTCTCTCTCTCTATCAGACTGTATTTTTCTTAATTTTTTTATATTATTTATTGTTGTTTAAATTCTTTTTGCATTTTTTTGTTTTATGTTATTTCTTTTACGAATTACTGGTTTATCTTGACGAGAGTTTAAAACATGAAAAAAAATATGAACCAAAATTTTAAAAAATTCAATGTAATCTAAAAAATCTGTCCATTTATGATTATTTTCGTTTTTAGTAATTTTTTTTATAACTTTTTGGGTATAATTTTTAAATTTTTAGATTTTTTCATCAAGACAAACTAATAATTAGTTAAAGCTAAATGCAAAACTAAAAAATACAAAAACAATTGAATCAAAATAAAAAATAATAATCAATTTATTTAGACCAAATAGAATACTCTTTAACTCTCGTCAATTATCTCTGGTTCGACTCCGACGAACAAGTTTGAATCCGACCACGACCTCAACAATGGCTCTAACCATGAAATCTGGTGTTTTTATTTTCTTTTAAAGCAAATGATCGCAATTTAATATTTTTTCATAGATATTCCAAGGACATATCGTACATATCGTCAAAGCTCCAACTGCAAATTTCTCGCCCCAAGGCCATGATTCGGTCTCAAAAATTAGATACATTTTTCAGAAGTACCAGACTCAGAAAAAAAAGAAAAAAAGAAAACTGATTGGTAAATTTCTTCATTTATCAATTTTTAAAAAAAATGCTCGTTTAGTTGATTGTTTCTCCCAGTGAATGCTTGTGAAATGTCTCAGTATATGGAGAGGGAGAATGGCAAGAGCCAACATGTGATGTCCCAAGTCAAGTCTTCGTAAGCAAACAAAAGATCTTTATTTTGATTCCCTCTCCAAAAGGCAAAACAATTTTCCAAAAAGCAATTTATATGGTTCAAAGTCCTCAATCTAAAATTCAATACATATTGTGGACCATAACAAAGTTATTCAAAAATTTTACACATGTTTTTATTTTTATTACTTTTATGCCATGTATTATTTGGCTTAGTTACGAATATGTGTTTATACCCTCAAAAACTGAAGTCATGTTCGATTTGATGAGTACTTTTTTAGCTCATTTGTTACGATTTTAATGGTGTTAATTGTTATCTATGCTATTAATAATCTGTTATGTATAAGAAAAACAGAAAACAGAAATAAACTAATATGGCAAAAAACTTACTTGTTTTTCGGAACGAATTCCAGTGATCAAGCAACTTGTGGAACGAGTCGGTAGAACACGAATACTTACTGATCGAGGTTTGTGTTTGACACAATCTCCTTAAGACAAAACACGCCCTCGCTACGGTGTGGTAGTTTGGGCCAAAGCCCATGCTACCTAAGTCATTCCCCACCCACAGAAGTGGGGTGCCCCTTCGGACCCAAACCCTTAACCAATGTTAAGCTATATAAGCTACTTGAAAGTTCCACATTTTTCCTATGTGGGACTAACATCATTTTCATCCAAAATTACCAATCTTTGGAGCCTACTTTAGATTCAATTTTTAATTCACATATAAATGGTTTTGTCCAACCAAATATACAATCTTAATCTCCATGTGTATGTAAACACATTGCCACTTAGATTCACACATAAAAATATGTGGAATTCACTTTTATTTTATCCCAAACTTAGCTAAAATTATGTTTTGCCAAACTATTTTTCCAACATTAATTACGTATTATTCTCCTCAGTTACGACTATGTATGCACGGTAGGTAGTGAAATAATAAGAAACATTTTGACAAGTTATTAAATGGTTGAGGTTAGTTATGAATTAAAGTGGTGTAAATTGTTCTCAATTGGATTGATGGGTCAGTTTTTCTAACAAACAGAAAGAGAAAAACAGAGAGAAGACTTTTATGAGAATTTTCAAACCAACTAAGAGTACTGCAACGAAGTGCGCTGGTTTCGGTTCAATTATGAAGCGCATCTATAAATACCTCTCTTTTCACTTTTAACTTCTTTTATCCCACAAACTGCCTTTTTAAATTTTCTGCTAACAAACCGAAATAAAAAAAATTATGCACTTAGCAGCAAAAATGGCACTTCCCCACCAGTTCCTTTCTTTCCAAATCCTGTTTGTTTTGTTCATCATCCTCGCATTACCCTTTCCTTTTGATTCCACTGCTTTTTCTTCATCTACAACTGGAAAGGAAGTTGCAGAAGAACAAACAGAACCAGTGGCTCTCTTGGCGTGGAAAGCTAGCCTCGACAACCGAAGCCAATCTCTCCTGTCATCGTGGATGGTCGGAAGGAACCACTGCAACTGGATTGGAATTGATTGCAAAAGATCTGGCAGAGTCATGCATATTAAGCTTGACAGTTATGGTCTGAGTGGTAAGCTCTCCAATCTGAATTTCTCATCCTTCCCCCATCTTCTCACCTTTGATCTTAAAAGCAACTTGCTCTATGGGACCATCCCCGGAGAAATTGGTACCCTTTCGAGACTCACCTTTCTTACCTTGTTCGCCAACCGTCTCTCTGGCTCCATTCCACTAGGAATAGGCCAATTGTCTAATCTCAAGGCGTTGGATATCTCCCAAAATCAACTAGGTGGCTCCATCCCCCACGAAATAGGATTGCTTGTTTCTCTCACTGAGTTGTCTATGTACTCAAATAATCTAACAGGTTCAATCCCTGCTTCTATATGGAACTTGGTCAACTTAAGGATCCTTTACGTTGCCGAAAATCATCTTTCCGGATCAATCCCCGAAGAAATTGGGATGTTAAGGTCTCTCGTTGAGCTCGCACTGTCAACGAACAACCTCACGGGATCAATCCCTGCTTCTATAGGAAACTTGGTCAACTTAACCAACCTATACCTTTACGAAAATCATCTTTCCGGATCAATCCCCAAAGAAATTTGGATGCTAAGGTCTCTCGTTGATCTCGAACTCTCAATGAACAATCTCACGGGTTCAATTCCTGCTTCTATTCGGCACTTGCTCAACTTAACCACGCTACGTCTTTATGAAAATCATCTTTCCGGATCAATTCCCGAAGAAATTGGGATGTTAAGGTCTCTAGTTGATCTCGAACTCTCAACGAACAATCTCACGGGTTCAATCCCTACTTCTATAGGAAACTTGGTCAACTTAACCATCCTTTACCTTTACAAAAATCATCTTTCTGGTTCAATTCCCGAAGAAATTGGGATGCTAAGGTCTCTCGTTGACCTCGAACTCTCAACGAACAATCTCACGGGTTCAATCCCTACTTCTATTCGGAACTTGCTCAACTTATCCACTCTATATCTTTACGACAATCATCTTTCCGGATCAATCCCAGAAGAAATTGGGGTGCTAAGGTCTCTCGTTGATCTATCACTCTCAACAAACAATCTCACGGGTTCAATCCCTGCTTCTATAGGGAATCTGAAACTCCTTGTGTCGTTGAAGTTGTTTGATAACCAACTTAGTGGATCTATTCCCGAAAGTTTGGATAGCCTCATACATTTGGAAAAATTTGAAATTGGTCGTAATAAGCTCTCTGGTCATCTACCGAAAAACTTATGCTTTAGTGGATTACTTTCATACTTAGATGCATACAACAACGAACTTACAGGTTTCATCCCAAAAAGCTTGAAAAATTGCAGCAGCTTACATAGAGTAAGGCTCGAGGGAAACCAATTTTCAGGAAATATATCAGAAGATTTTGGAATATACCCAAATTTGAGTTACATTGATTTGAGCAACAACAATTTCTATGGTGAGATCTCTCGACAATGGGGAAAGTGCCACAAATTAACAAGTCTCAAAATGTCTTTCAACAATATTTCTGGAAGGATACCACCTGAATTGTTAGAGGCAAGCCAACTATCTAGAATTGACCTCTCTTCAAATAACATAGTTGGAGAGATTCCAAAGAAACTTGCAGGTTTGGTTTCCTTGTTCGACCTTAAGTTGAGTGAGAACCAACTTTCAGGTCAAATTCCTCCCGAACTGAACCGTCTTGGCAACTTAGCCACCCTAAATTTGGCAGCAAACAAATTAAGTGGCTCAATCCCCCGAGAAATAGGTGACTGCGTGAAGTTATTTACCTTGAATTTGGGCAATAATAGACTCGAGGAAAATATTCCTTTGGAACTAGGTCAACTCCACAGCCTTCAAATTCTTGATCTAGGTCAAAACTTGCTATTTGGGAAGATACCACAACAGATCGATGAGATGAAAAGCCTAGAAATACTGAACCTCTCCCACAATAACTTCTATGGGTCCCTACCATCGTCTATGAATAATATGTTTAGTTTGGTTTTAGTCGATGTATCCTACAATCAGTTGGAGGGTCCTCTTCCTGAAATCAAAGCCTTTCGAGACGCTCCATTTGAGGTGCTCAGAGGTAATAAAGGTTTATGTGGTAATGCTACTGGTTTGAAGGCCTGCCAACTTGATGGGTTTCCTGAAAACAAGGGAAAGAAATTGGTGCTACCAATTGTACTCCCTATTTTGGGATTTCTGGTTCTGTCTCTCATCGTTTTCGGATTTTTGTTTGCTTTTTGCAAGAACGTGAGGAGTGAAAAAGAGGAGCCAAGAAAAGTAAATATTGAAAGTGTATTTTCAATATGGAGCTATGATGGAAAAATGGTGTATGAAAACATCATTGAAGTGACTGAAAACTTCAATGCCAAATATTGTGTCGGAGAAGGAGGGTGCGGCACTGTTTATAGAGCTGCCCTGCCAAATGGTCAAGTAGTTGCTGTGAAGAAACTTCATGCGTCATCTAATGGTGATTTGGTTAGTCAAAAGGCGTTTACAAGTGAGGTCAGTACATTAACAGAGATAAGGCACCGCAACATCGTAAAGCTTTACGGATTTTGTTCACATCCAATACACTCATTTTTGGTTTATGAGTTCCTAGAAGGTGGAAGCTTAGGAAAAGTACTGGGTTCAGAGCACGATGCAATAGAGTTGGATTGGATCAAAAGAGTGGACGTTGTAAAAGGTTTAGCAGATGCTTTGTCTTATATGCACCACGATTGTTCGCCTCCAATCATCCATCGAGACATATCAAGCAAGAATGTTTTGTTCGATTCGGAGTACAAGGCTAACATCTCTGATTTCGGGACGGCTAGATTTATGAAGCACGACTCTTCCAATTGGACTTCATTTGCAGGAACTTTCGGATATGCTGCTCCTGGTATTTGTCTCTACTGTAACTTTCTTTTCTTAGGGTTTTTCTAATTTCGAAGTCACCCAAATAAGGTAATCCTAGCTTTTAACAGTCAAGATTTTGCAAGTTTTTGTACTGCTTAGATGTTGCACTCAATTCGTTGAACCAATGAATTTTTATCATTGAAGTCTCATGGATAGTGATATTTCATGATGAGGTTTCACTCTTTTCTTCTTTTTTTCCCTCATTTGGGATTGTGCAAAGTTTGTATCTAGTCTGATAACTCGATTTGATAACTTCTTTTTTCTCCCATAATTTAGTCTTGTCAAAAAAAATTGACTCACTTACTCTTGCCTTGCTTCTATAACGTTTATGACATTTTAGTGTTAATCAGGCTCCTCCTTCTTGAACTTCTTAAATGTTACCTAATTTATACAAGTATACAAATAACTAGAAGTGAATGTATGCATAAATTTGCAACTTTACCAGTAACTAATATGTATCATGAGCACATGCTTTCCCCCTTCCTCTTATCACGCCCTTTGTTTAGTTAATTATTTTCTTTTCCTGGGTTTTTTTGTTTTTTGTTTTTTTGGTAGAACTTGCATATACAATGGAAGTGAATGAGAAGTGCGACGTTTACAGTTTTGGTGTTCTAACACTAGAAGTGATTATGGGAAAGCATCCGGGTGATCTCATCTCATCTCTATCATCATCTTCGTCGTCAACACCTGGACATGAGATTTTATTGACGGATGTGCTAGACCAACGGCTCCCATCCCCTACAAATCAAGTGGCAAAACAAATAGTGGTTGTTGTGAAACTAGCATTTGCATGTTTGAATGCCAGTCCAATGTCTCGACCAACTATGCAACAAGTTGCTAGGAAGCTGTCAAATCCAAGACTATCTCTGGAAAATCAATTTCACATGATTACATTAGGGGAACTCCTTGATATCAACTGCTTCACTTCTTGAGAGGGTACCCTTGGACTCTACATCGCTTCTTGAGAGATTTTCATTGCAGAAAGCGGGTGATTAGGTTTCTGTTAATTCCTTGCTCAGTTGCTATGTATTTTGTTGTGATTTCAATTTGTTCAACTTTGGTCTGTTGTTACATCTTGATCTGCTTTGGTTATGCTGGTCTTGCATACACAATTGTGGTCTATTGGTGGTGAGGTGCCATGTTTTAGGAGTGAAATTATAACCGAGAAAATCGAACAGAAAAACCTAGCCAAAATAATTCGTATGGTTTGCTTCGATTTTTTTTTCTGCGAAAAATTTATTTCAGTTAGGTGTCGGTTTTTTATTTTATTTTATTTCGGGACCATTTTTACCGAACTTTCCTCAAGCTGTCGTCTCTGTCTCTCTCTCCGTATATATGATTAAGAGGAAAAGTCTCATCCTCTCTCACTCTCATCTCTCTGAATTTTCCAGAAGGAACCAAGTATTATGTTATAAGTCTTAGTTTTTCATTTTCTGATATGCTCGGTTAAGCATCCTAGCTCAAAAAATTTTTTATCGAATAATTAACTTAGCCATCGGAGAGTAGTACGGGCACCAACCTGCTCGTCTTTCATCAATATTGATTAAAGAGCTAATCTCAACACACGGTGAATGACACAAATCAAACCCCCACAGTTACAATACATTTGGCCATTCTTAATTGGACATTTTCATTTGTGAAGCATGTGGGTGTGTCCCTATTGAATAATAAGTGATAAATGTTGAGTCGTTGAATTCTCTTGTCAAGTTTCCTCGTAATCTTTTCCTGAAATGGACAGCAACCGATGCGTAATTTTTTTGTTAATTTGTCTTACACCGAAAGATAAAAATAACCATACATACCCAAATAGACCTACAAGGGGCAATTCAGTCATAACTCCTTCGTCAAACAAAATACTTAATTAATTAAGGTCAAACAATACAACAAATAATTTAGTCCAAACGACATCGACTGAATTAAGTTCTATTTCAGATATCATAATTTAATAAACCAACAGACACCACAAACTAAATGAACCCAAAATCATATATGTCGTTAATTTCTCTATGTCCGAATTGTGTGGTTTTTAGTAAGCCTGACAAACTCAATGAGTCGAATAAATTAAGGAGTTTGAATCACTTTTTGAATTCGTACAATAGACAAACAGGTATGTAGTGCTTGGCACACTATATAGGTGTAACTGAAAATCGATAAATTGAACTGAGCTGGAGTACTGAATAGATTTCACAATTTGATTCAATTTCTTAGTCAGACCGGTCTGGCCCGATTCATTTAGTTATTTTAAAAATAGTTGGTTTGATTTTGATTTTCTGGCCCTAAATACCGGACCATATCGGACCGAACCGGAATAAAACAAATCTCAATTTTTTTTTCGCTTTTTCTATAATATTTATTTGTTTACATTGGGTTTGGCCTCTTGATAGTCCAAATGCTTATTTGTGAATTAAAAAATTCAGATATTTTTACAGTGGGCTTTGTTTAATTAATTCGAAAAGCTGCATAAAAACCAGAGAAATCTAACCGAGCGAAATCGAAATAGTTTAGTTTAGTTTGAATAAATATTCTAAACCAAAATTTTTTATTCGGTCTAATTTTTTTCTTCGAACCGAATCAATTGCACCCTTAATTCTACACAAAATGCTTCTCATCCCTTAAGTCTGATTATTTTATTCCTAAACAGTGTTTGCTGTAAGAAATACCTCCCAAAGACAGAAAAGGCTATTGTATACACCCATTGAATACTACGAACATTGACAACTCCGAATACGAAGACAACCCCAACAACAGTTGGAACCACGAAATCTGGTGTTTTTATTTTCTATTAAAGTAAATGACGACACTTTATTTTCCCACTGATATTCCAGTTTCCAAGGAACTACAAATTTCTCAGCCCAAGGCGATGATTCTGTCTCAAGAATTAGAATACATTTTTGAAGTCTTACTCTTCCAAAGTATCAGAGTCATAAAAAATAAAAAAAAAAGGAAACCATGTAGACATAGCCAAAATTAAAACATTAGCCTAAATGCCGAAAGTCATTTGCCCAGTGCTATAATTTAAAGTGGTGGGTTCCTAACCATTGCTATTCATCACACGGAATTTTAGATTTAGAAGCGGTCTAAATCGCCACAAGAGATCCTAAAAAGCGCCCTCGAGAAGGTTATACCAACGGTTGGAAAAATGTCGGCTAAAGCGCACCGTTGTTGTAGGTTATAGCAATGCTTTTTGCAAGTACTTTTTTTTTTATTGACAGTTTATTTAGTGATACTTACAACCGCTGGTATAGATAATTGATGTCGCTTATCAACCGTCGCAAGAGTCCATCTTTTAATGACACTTGAACTGCCACTGAAGTACAAAAACTAAACCTTTCTAGGGACGCTTATGGAAGCGTCGCTATAGTCTAAATTGGTCCATTTATTCTGCTACAATTAAACCTGCTCTTATTAAATGAACATTCAATGTATTCATAATCTAAACTTCATTTCAGAAACTTGTATTTTCATTAAAAAAAAATAGTACTAAGATATCGGAATCTAAATTTCATTACATAAAACTTGTCACAATTCAAGTTAGTGCAATACTTTTAATGACAATCTATCGGAACAACACAAACACATAAAACTGCTAGCAGGTCAATCCAAGCCGGTACTGTAGTTCAAAGTACATTTAATATTCTGGATTGTTGAGCTAATGGGAGCATTGATCAGACTAGTCACCAACTGCATATTGACATGCTAAGAAATTGAGGAAACACCTGTGAGAATCTGGAAACCACTGTAAGAATTGAACCACTCTGACATCAGTATAAAAGCTTTCACCAGAATCCCACAGTGACTACTGTTGTGGAAAGCCCAAGATCAACACCACAAACACACAACCTCAATCAAGCCATTGTAATGAGAGAAACACACACAAATTGAGAAGGAAAAATTTCACTATTGTCTCCACTACAATAGTTACAAAAAATCCTCTCAAACACTCTCCACCTCTTTTTTTGTCTCTCTCACACCCACTCCACAAAATTATCCCTACCCTTTTATACCACAAGGGTAGGGTTACAACCTCACAAAAAAAACATAGACAAAAATACCCTTCCACCCACTAGGGGTGGATCCCAACAATCACCCCCTCCACCCCGAGTGGGTGATCGCCAAGCAAGTCCAACTAAGCACCCCCTCCACCGGGGTACCCTCCATGCACCCCCTCCAATGGGTGTCTCGCATCCCTCACACGGGATGCTCCACAAGGATCAACAAACCCCTCAAGCTTGTACAATCCGCCAACCATCCTCCCCTCAAGCATGTCGCACTCCCCCTCGCGTACGTGAAGAACACCATCTCTAGCCCAGAAGCTATACCCCTTCTCATCAAGCACCCCAAGAGAGATTAGGTTCTTCCTCACATCCGACACGTGTTGAACGTCCGTCAACCTCACATGCTTTCCATTTGGCAAACGGAACCTCACTATCCCTTTGCCCACAATACGACTCCTCGAGCCATTCGCCATTCGAACGGTCCCCCCATCGACCGCCTCATAACTCCAAAATTCCTCTTTGTCCCCGCAAACATGGAATGAGCACCCGGAGTCTAGTACCCAATCCTTCTCCCCACAATTTGTAGAATCCTCCACCGCAACCATAAGCTCACCATCCGAACCATACACCACCATTGTACCCTCCTTCGGTTGGCATTTGAGCTTGGGACAATCCCGCATCATATGCCCCTCTTCCTTGCAATAATGGCAAGTGAATCCACGACCCCCCGCCTCCTTAAACTTGAGGCAATTCCGTATAGTATGCCCCTCCTCATGGCAATGAAAACAAGTAACTTGGCCATCCCCGTGGCCGCGACCTCCACCTCGGCCGCCACGTCCACCTTCACCGTATCCTCGACCTCCACGTTGACCGCCACCTTTACGTCCATTTCCTCTTCCTTGGTTCTTTCCTTTTCCTCCGCTTGCAATCATTGCTTGCCCATCCTCATTTGGTTCCCATTTTCCCTCATTTCGTCGTGCTTCCTCATTGAACAAAGCCTCTTTAACCATTGACATTGACACCTACCCTCCGGTGCCGAATTGCCAAGAGAAATCACGAGCATATCCCAATCCTCATGTAGGGAACTAAGCAATAATAAGGCTTGCAATTCATCATCAAGCTTCAATCCTGCACTACCAAGTTGATTCACCAAGTTTTGGAACTCACTAGAATGTGCCGCAACCGATTTCCCACTCCTCAACTTCAAATTCACTAACCTCCTCATCAATAACGCCTTATTTCGAGAAGTTTTCGGCTGATACATGTCCTCTAATTTTTTCCACAATACATAGGCATCGGTCTCCTCGGATACATGATAAAACACCTCCTCCGAAATAAATTGCCGGATCAATCCTAACGTCCTGCGATTTAATTTCCTCCAATCATCCACCTTCATTTCCGTTGGTTTGACCCCTATATACTCCAACGGCTCATATAAGTCCTTCCACGACAGTAAATCCACCATTCGTGGTCTCCAAATCGCATAATTTGAAGACGTTAAGTGAACCATACTAGTCATACTTGAATCCGACATCTTACTTAACAGGGGCGGAGCCAGGATTTCGTAACGGGGGTGGCACCATTAACAACAAAATAACACAACGGAAAATAAAAAATACATTCAAATGTTTTGTATGAATCTCATTCAACTAAAACCAAAATAACGCAACAAAAAATCAAAAAGGAACTCGACGTTCTTTCAAATCTCGAAAATCATTCAAGATGGATTCTAAACTAAATTTCGAAGCAATTTCCCTTTCAATGTAGATAAGTGACGAGTCCGAGAGAAAATCGTCTTCCATTTTGTTCCGAAGCCTAGTTTTGATAATCTTCATGGCCGAAAATGATCGTTTTGCCGTTGCGGTAGAAACAGGAAGTGTAAGCACAAGGACGATCACTCGAAAAACTAAGTGGTAGGTTGTTGCTCTCCTAGTCTTCACCATCCATTCACACAAGTGAGACATAGATGACAAAGATTTGAAGTCTTCAGCTCCAACTACATTGAGCTCATAGTGAGCAAGTTGCATCTTCAATTGGGATTTCTCATCTTCTGTGAAGTCTTTCGGATAAAACTTGTCTACCAACTGGCAAACATGATCTATTTGAAATGCTCCATGCTCCCGAGGATCCAAAGTAAAGCTAAGAGTAATCAACTCCATTGATTTTTCATTAAAGCGACCGTTTAGCTCCTATAATTGAGAATCAATTGCAGCATAAAAGATATCAACTCGGTAATACTGCCCAATTAGAAATTCATCCTGATGGTGACGAGCTCGACCTCGTTTAGGAACATAACGATCATTCATATCTGGAACATCTATACTTCGTCGAGTGCAAAATGATGTGACTGTAGCAAGTAAAGTATCAAGTCCCTCATCTCTCAACTTTTGAAGAAGCCTTTTAGTTGATGAGACGAGACGGATAGCATTTACTATATCTTGAGATTTACATTGCAAAGCTTGTCAAAGGGCATCAGTAATCTCCATAATTTCTTTCATAAGATGCAAGATGAACACAAATTCAAACGTTGTCATTGCTTCATAAGCTGCATCTGCAACTCCTCGATCTTGCATAGTAGCCCCATCCTCGGTAATATTGAGTAAGACTTCACAAGCAGGACTGAACATTTTTATCAAACTAGAAACAGATTTCAAGTGAGAACTCCAACGAGTATCCCTTGCCCGTTGCAAAGTGCCAACTTGGTTAAGTCCTGAACCAGTTTCAAGCTCTTCAATTGCAATCAAATGTTCAATCTCAGCAGCCTTAGCAGCTTTTAATTCATCGCTCCGTTTGCAAGAAGCACCGACGACATTGACAATAGAAGTCAATTTTCCAAAAAAATGAAAGACTGGAAAAACTTCTTTTGATGCTGCAACTAAAGCCAACTGCAAACGATGTGCTAAGCAATGCACGTAGTATGCATAGGGACAATCACGCAAAATTAAAGCTTGCAATCCATTCCACTCACCCCGCATATTACTTGCACCATCATAACCTTGCCCTCGAATACTCTGAATGTCAAGATTATGTTTAGATAAAACAGAGCATAACTCATCTTTTAGAGTCGATGCTAGAGTGTTAGAGACATGAACCAACCCAAAAAAACGCTCACAAACAAGGCCTTCTTTACTTACAAATCTTAATATAATAGACATTTGCTCCCTCTTTGCCTCATCCCGACATTCATCAACTATTATAGAAAATTTTGCATCACCAATCTCATCACGAATTGCTCTCTTCACTTTCATTGCGAAAACATGTAAAATTTCTTTCTGAATCTGTGGTGATGTGTAGGTAGCATTCTTAGGAGCTTTGTCTAGTACAACCTTGGCAATATTTTCATTGCATCTGCCCATAAGAGCTAACAAGTCAAGAAAATTTCCACGATTCAATGCTCCATGACTTTCATCGTGACCTCTAAATGCAATCCCATGAGATACAAGATATCGGATTGCTTCAATTGAAGATTCAACTCGTAGGCGATTTGCTGCAATTTCTCCATCATTGAACTTTTCAACAACTCTTTATATATGTTGAGGTTGATTCATCAAATCCTCACACATTTTTTGAGCATTTTTATGAAACGAGTTAGGATCTTTACCCACATGATTTGAAAAAGCACCATTCTCACCGGTCGCTTTGTTCCACGCTCGAAATCCATCAACAATAAACGTAGTATTCCCCGCATTACCTGATGGTGGACTAAACAAATAGCATGGTAGACAAAAAGCCACATTTTTTGAAGGGGAATATTCTAACCATGACGGATGCAACTTGAACCAAGATCCTACAAAGCTACGTGATTTTGTATGCGTTTCAGTTCTTCGATAACTCGAAAGTAAAGGTTGGAATGGACCGGCATTGATGTAGAATCGTCGAATTTCATCACGTTGATCAACAGGATAATCAAAAATACGTCGACGCAATCCAGGATCACGCTCTAGAGAATTAACATCAACCTCAATTCTTCGAGATTTGGGGAGACAACTTTCAGAAATACTAGCATTATTAGAACTTCCAATGTTGTCATCGGCTTCCGAGATGTTGTCATTTTTTCTTTTAAAATATGCATTGATAGGATTTGTTTTCCCCATCTACAATCAAATAAAAGTGCAAGTAACATATACTCAGAACAACCAATAGCCAGAACAACTATATACCATATACAAATTAACCAATAGCCACATTGCCACAACAATTATGTAATATATTCTTAAATTGAATGGGGGGGGGGGGGGGGGGGAGAACCACTGCATCACACTTGCTCCCTTTGCACGCACCGTAACAAAATAAATCAAGACAATATAAGGGGGTGATGCAGTCTCCCACTTGCTCCCACGACAAATATAAAGACAGGAGGGATAGAAATATTACTAGTTCGGTATAGATTCAGGTCGGAGATCGTCAAGGAATTGCTCCAACTTTTCAAGGAGTTTGGCCTTCAAGCTATCAACCTGTCAATGCAAAGCCAAACTGTCATGATTCACGAATCAACACATCACTTGCATATATACACATCACTTTCATTCCTTAATCATGACAGTTTCTGTCCCGTTTCTGCTTGCATCCATGGCAAAATTATATTCTCAATGTACTTTATTTTTCATAGAAAAAAAAACAAATCTATAAAAAATTATAAATCTGTATTTGTCAAAGCCAAACGCAGTTTCTGTCCCGTTTCCATAGAAAATAAATTTATAAAAAAAAAACACTTCGAAGTTCGGAGTTCGGACATTACTTACGGACAGTTACGGTGGACGGGGAGTCGGCGACGGCGGACGGCGGGGCATGCAGGAAGGCAGGAGCAGAGGGAGCGACGGGCGGCGGCCGCGGGTGGGAGAGGGAGAGGGAGCGGGAGGGAGAGCCGGAGGCGGAGAGGGTTTGGACCGAACAGATCTGGTCCGTCCGGGCCTGCTACTGGCTGATGGTCTCCGGCGGGACGAGCGGCGGGCGGCGGCCGCGTGCGGGAGAGGGAGTGTCGGAGTGGGGAGCGGGACTGCGGGAGGGAGAGCCGGAGGCGGAGAGGAAGAGCGAAGAGGGTTTGGCCGGGTTTGGTCTGGGCCTGGGGTGGGACGGGGGGGGGGGGGGGGGGTACGTAATGGGTTGGGTGGGTCCCAGCCATGTAAAAAAAAAAAAAAATTTCTGTTCAATTTTTGGAGTTGGGGGTGGCACGTGACCCCCCCCCCCCCCCCCCCCCCCCCCATTTACCTCCGCCCCTGTTACTTAATCCACAATAAGCAAGAATCAACAAAATAATGAGCCCACAATGCTCCAAAATCCACCAAAGTACAAAAAACGTGCAAAAACCACCAAAATTTGTACTTACCGGCACTTCCGGAGTCGAACCACCTCAAACAAACCCCGCAGAAAGCTCCGGAACGCTGAAACTGTGCCAGAACCGGTTTGAACCAGACTGAAATCACCCAAAACCGGAATGAACCGGCCCCTCAAACCTTTCTGAACCTCTGAACCTCACTGAACCGGTCTGAACCGTGTTGAACCGGGTAGGAACCGGAATGAACCGCCCAAAACCGGAGCGAACCGCTGACCGGACCCGCGAACCCTTTGACCCACGCGCCACCTTCCACTGGCGCGTGTGGCCCACCCCCGTAACTTCCGACGACGATCTTTACAGATCCGGAATCGTCTCCTCAAGACGAACAAAACCATATGCTCAGAACTTCGAACCAATCACTTTTTGACCGAACCCAACTCGAACCAGATCGCGCCTCCGCCTCCGCTGCTTCAAACGTGATTTCCGGCCACATCCGCGCTCCTCTCGCGACGTGCTACCCCAATCCGTGCTCCTCTCTTCAAGACGAACACAACCCCGTGCTCAGATCTTGAATCTAACCACTTTTGGCTCGGACCTCCTCTTCCAAGCCTAACAATGGCCGAACCGTGTTTTCCGGCGAACCTCCACTCTGATACCACTGTTGTGGAAAGCCCAAGATCAACACCACAAACACACAACCTCAATCAAGCCATTGTAATGAGAGAAACACACACAAATTGAGAAGGAAAAATTTCACTATTGTCTCCACTACAATAGTTACAAAAAACCCTCTCAAACACTCTCCACCTCTTTTTTTGTCTCTCTCACACCCACTCCACAAAATTATCCCTACCCTTTTATACCACAAGGGTAGGGTTACAACCTCACAAAAAAAACATAGACAAAAATACCCTTCCACCCACTAGGGGTGGATCCCAACAACTACTACTTATTCAATGGAAATCAAAGAGTATTACCTGGATGATTTCCATAGAAGATTCTTCCAATCTCTTGGAACAGGTTTCCCCTAGACATTGCATCCCACTGGTCAACAAAAGGAAATGAACCATAAGAGTTAATTCTAGATAATTTTGTCGCATTGTAGAATTAGATGCAGGAGCAGGGCCTCCCCTGCTCCTCTAGATATTTTTTGTTGAAACCAGTCAACATCCATAAAATGAACATAAAAGATTGAGGAAATGTTCGCACCAGTGGTCCGAAATCATGGGTATTTGTTAGGCCGCATGTCTCGGTGGACAATGCAACCCAATCTGCATTCTTCATGAAGATATCACAGCCCTCGAGCAGCTCCTGCAGCAATTTTTTGACACGCAGACCATTCTAATGGATCCCGATGACGACTTGAAAGTACCAAAACAATCAGATAATATCACTTTCTGCAGTAGCTCAAATTTCTCTTTTGCGTCCTATGCATATAAAAATGAAGGGTTTGACTTTGAAATACATAATATATAGTGGAAAACTACATGGCGAATGGAAGTCAGTTCCATGAAAATCAGTTTTCACCTCATCCCCTGGATTCTTATCAGGATGGAATTGCGATGCCAACTTATAATAATTTAGTCTTCTTAGAAAGTTTCGGCTCACTTTTCCTTGCTTCTGTATGGTTTATGACATTTTTAGTGTCAATAAGAGGTTCCTTCTTCGTGAACTCCTTAAATGTTTCCTAATTTATCATAGAATACAAATAGCTAGAAGTGAATGTATATATGCATAAATCTACAACCTTACCATTAACTAAGGTATCACACTCTTTGTTTAATCATTTATTTTATTCTCATGTTTTTTTTTTCTTTTTTTGGCAGAACCTGCATATACAATGGAAGTAAATGAGAAGTGCGAAGTTTACAATTTTGGTGTGCTAACACTGGAACTGATTATTAAAAAGCATCCGGGTGATCTCATCTCCTCTCTGTCATCTTCGTTGACATCCGGGTGAAAGTTGCTGTATTCATGAGAGATATTCGTTGTAGAAAGCATGTGATAAGGCAGGTGCTATGTTTTAGGAGTGAAATTATAACCATCATGAAAATCGAACTGAATAACCTAGCCAAAAGAATTGGTATGGTCTGATTTTATTTTATTTTCTGCCAAAAAAATCTAAATCTAAGGCTCAGGGTACGTATGGATATTTTGTTCTATTTTAATGATTTACTTTTTCTTATTCGGACATGGGTTAATGCTCTAATTCACTCCATTGCCTTTATGTTAATCGGTAATCACCTTGAGCAAATAATTAGTAAATATTGCCTTAGTCATGATTCAGAGCTCTAATTTACTCCATTGCCTTGACTCTGATACCATGTTAGAAATTCATATGTAGGGTCGGTCTTGGGGTAAGCCCTGCAAACCCTCGGGTTCAGGGGGCAACAATTTTTTTTTAAAAATAAATATAGAAAAACAATAGAAATCTTCAGGAAAAAAAAAACTAGTATTAATACTAAATGGGCAACCAAATTGATGTCGAGCTTGGGCAATCCAAATGTCGGGACAACATTGTTCATATGCCTAACTCATCTCAAAAGACGCCTTGCTAGAAGAGAGTTGCCTAAAGCTTATAACAGGCAGAGGGGAGAGAGCAACCCAGGCGATGTGGGACTTCGCTAACAGAGAGAATAACAATGTTTCCTGTATCTCATGAGACATACCTAATTTATTTGCTTACTGAAAAAGACGTTAGACAACGGCAGTGAAGTTCAACAGAATTATGAAATCAGTGTTAAATAGAACTGCCAGATCAATGGCAATCAAAGTGGGACGGAATTTCCTGGTGAAAATTGTTTTGAATGAATAACTTGCTTTTGGAATGATTTGACTAAGTTATATGACTGAGAATGTAGAGATGTATACTCCTTATTGAATCTTCATATGAATTCTACCTTTCCATCTTTGTTACAACAACTAAGAAATTAACCATCTGTGTTCTGTGCTCTCGTGTCTATGCATTTGAATCACAAGCATAAATATATACTAAATTGTCCATCTTTTCTGGATCATGCGACCATAGAGAACTTCAAAAAAAAAAAAAAAAAAGTGTTGCTTGTGATTGGGATCGCAAAAAAACTTGGTCCAATTTATGAGTTGTCGTCGTATATGAGTTTCATTCTTTGAATCATTATTCTTAAATGAATAACAAATTTGGATTGGCCCATTAGGCCCATTACTGAATTAGCCATTTACTAATTTGGACTGGCCCATTAAGTGGTTCATATGCAAAGTATTGGAATGGCCGATTAACAAATTTGGCTCCTACACTTGTTTTTTGGAAAAAAAAAAAAAAAAAAACGAATTTGGTCTCGGCCTATTACACTTGGGCCTCTTCATTTTTTACAATGTTTTAGAATCTGGGCCTGGGCCTAACTATAACACCCCGAATTTTGGAGAAATTAATTTAAAACAATTTATCAAAAGTCAACTATCTCCATAACTTAGTCAAAATATGGTTTGATTACAATCATCCAACTTAAAGAAAATTATATTAAATATTTGAAATTAAGAGCTTGAAATAAATCTAGGTGAACCATGGGGCTACGACATCCTCTTCTTGGTATTTGGATAAACGAGCTTAGCAACGCCATCTTTGACACCTAGCATAAATGGCTAGGGGAAGAGAAATTGCACCAAATGAGCGATTAACGCTCGACAAATAAAATTACCCTAAATTCCAAATCTATGCAATGGATTATACGATGCATGATCAATAAGATAGTATGAGTAGTTAATCAAGTATTATGAACAAAGCAATATAATCAGAATGCGACATAATCATGTTAAACAGTGAGCAGAAGCATTAACAAGTAGATGAAGCAAATAAATGAAATGTCGACAATATATCCTTACGTCAAACTCTATGAATTATTTCTAAGTTTCTGACATATGCATCTGACCCATATCCATAAGTGTCTGCCATTGTTCATAAGTGTCCAAAATTTCTTAAAAAATACAAAGTTTGGGTCAACACAAGCGTTGCCCGTCATCAAAATTTTATTTTTCAAAGTGGTGTAATGATGTTCCCGACCCCTACGCTAACCTCATGTCCGACGCTAGCTACTGTATCCAAATATCGGCTCCCATATCCCATGCTCCTAACCGTTACGCTCCCAGCATTATGTCTCCATATGTTGTGCCTTGACTTAGAAAATATCTAACGCTTCCCCTTCAACTACGTTTTATTTTTGAAAAAACACGACATGGCTTACGAACATAACCGGCTTACGACATAATTTGGCTAAATACATACGACATGACCGACTCGGCTCCAAGACACAGCCCGGTGGTAATAGACGTAGTTCGGCTAAAATTCATATCTCGGTTAAAGACATCCTAATACGTCTCCCCAAAGAGTAAGTCAAAACTTGAGTCACAACGTATAAGAGCTCTCTCAAAACAGCAATTTTCGTTACAAGGTTCGTGACTTTCTAAGACTAGTGTCAAAACCTCGGGTCACATTTATACTAGCCTCAACACGTTCCCTATTGACTCTATCTAACTTTCGTTCAAATGACTAGACTCGCGATAACATGATGATGTATTGGAGATACAAGTTTTAACTGATAAATAAGATGATATATACAATAAAGTTTGCTATGAGCACATAAGCAATAATCACATGATTTCACGCAAAACAATTCCTAGCACACTAGCCCTTGAATAAGATATCAACTCATAATGATATATAACACCTAAAGTTTCAATACGATAATCTAAGTTTGATTATTGGTGTAGTAGTCATTACGTAAGAATTAATATGATGTTCTACTCTTCTGAAAAATTTTGCTATCTGAAAAAATTTTATGTTTGAAAAATTTTCTAAGTATAGAAAACATTAAAATTTTAAAATTTCAATTTAGGGGATAAAATGTTCCGGAAATGATTTCTTGATTTTTTAAAGCACAATGGTATATTCATATGTCTCAAACGCATAAGTCCATGGTGAGTTTCGGGCCAAACTATAGGAAGAAAACGAGTGATTTTTTGACTTTGTACTAAAATAAGGAGGGCGACATTTTGATATGAATAGAATTTTAATTTTTTTGTAAATGCTGTTGGTTTCAAATAGGGAGTACTTCTTTATTTTCATTAAATAAAATTAAATTAGTAAATACATTACGAGTAATGTATTTACTTAAATTTATTTATAGAAAATACATATTATGTCTTATAACATGTCCTAACTGTATTGGCTTTAAATAGAAACTAACTGTCAATATTTCTCAACAGAGGCACTGATGCTATGTTTTTGGAGGCACCGGTGCTAAGTTCATTCCATAGCACACTAATGAAATATAGAGAGGTAAGACACCGGTGTAAGATTTTTAGAGGCACCGGTGCTAAGTCAAATTTATATGCAAAATAGAAGTACTGCAAGGGGAAGGTACTGGTGCTACAAAAAATGAGACACTGGTTCACCTATGAAAATACAGAACAATATAAAGTGCTGCAAGAAAAGGCACAGGTGCTAACAAAATCAAGGCATCGGTGTTGACATCATATTCTACGAAATACAGTACTAATTAAGTTTTGTTTTCTCCAAGCTCCGTGGAGCTTAATATGGATCATTGGCATAAATTCAAGATTAGGGAGAGTTTCATTTACCTTGGATTCAAAGGAATGAAGCTAGAATCGAAGGATTAAAGCTTGGATTGGGCGATTGAACGTCAAATTGGAAGTTTCTCCTCTCTCTCTCTCTCTCTCTCTCTCTCTCTCTCTACTGCAATCTCTTATTCTCAAATATGGAAGTACCCAACATCTACTAAGAGCTCTAGAATTTTGTAAGTGTGAAGTGGAGGGAATATACAAGGGTGTATAAAGAGTGAGATAAAGTATAAGGGCACTCCTAATTGTATGGATTTTCATTGGAAGAGAAAATTTCTTGCACTAGATATTTGATGGAGTGCAATAGTTGCAATATTTCTCAGTCATAATGAAAATCAAAAGGGATGTTTGTGACAAAATCAGAGGTGCAAGGAGGTTTGGCTAGAGAAAAAGGAGTGGCATCCAAGGATTAGCTGCCCAATGGAGGAAGAAGAAATCAGAGGTAAGCAAATGTATATTGTTGGAGAAGAAGGTATGTGGGTGAATGATGATTAAGAGAAAAATAATTCCATGTGGCAAGTTCCATGAAACATGACTGATCTTGTAGGTTTTTGGATCAAGTCAAAAGAGTTTGGGTCTGGGCTGGGTAAGTTATAAGTTGGGCTCCACTTGGTTCAAGGCTCCATGAGATGTTGATGGGCTAAGGTTTGGGCTCAAGGATCAATGGTCCAATGGGTTGGGTTCAAATACATACAAACACAAATCCATGAATAGACATAAGTTCAATATAATGCATGACTAAAAATAAAATTACACGAAATCAATTAATAATTTTTACATTAAAATTTTAATTTCTCTTTTTATTTTTTTATTTAAAATTTAGGGTCTTTACACCTGTTAAACCGGAAACATGACCAAATTGAAAGACTCCGGTTTGGAAAACCCCAAACTGAAATAACCAGTTTGGTCCAAATTTTATTGTCAAACCAAATTAAACTGGACCGATTACACCCGTAGTTCTTATTCATCTCCCTAACTCGGTAGCTCTTGCAAACTTTTCCTTACTAGTAGTAACTTTGTTCAATATGGTTTACACTAGCTGAATGAAACAATTGTCTAAGTAGCTTGACCCAAGTTTTGTGTTGGATTCATTAAGGAAAAGTCTACGGTCCCAGAATTGGAATCAAGAAACTCTCTTAGAATTTGAAAATTAAAAGTTATGATCTCATTTGTACTTGTACTCTAACAAATCCAAGTAAATCATGACTTTTGATTTTAAAGCCGGAAAAAATTTCTTGGTCCCAATTCTGGGACTCTACCACTCCTCATTCATCATTGGCTGTGGCACTATTCTAGAGGGAAAGACAGCGAGAGTTGAAAAAGTAGAAGAGGGTAAGGAAATTAAAACAATTAAAATCACCGAGTTCTTTTTTGCGTCTCAAGTTTCGTGAAGTTCAAAACTGATTCTACGACCGTGTTTTCTTGTAATTTTGATTTCTTGCAGCTAACCCCACAAACTTAATTAGTATGGACTATGAAAAAAATCCCTGCTCAATTGGCTATTTAGAATCAAATAAACAAAAAACTAGCATAGTTACACCAGGTCTCGAAATCAAAAAAGACCCCAAGTGAAGTCTATGCTCTTACTGTAGTGCACTTAGCCATCCCCCAAATGCATCACACTTGCTGTCACTTGATAATCAAATCTTAATCAATCCATTATGGTCTGTTGAACTTTACTAGCTCCTTCCTATATGATGGGTGAGACCAAATACTCCAACGATCAGTTAGTGGGTTTTGATGCATTTCGTTCGGTAAGAATTTCTATTTGCAAACCACTAATTAGGATGACTCATGCATGGTGTGCTTTAATTTATTAAAGAAATGTCGTGAGTGGGTTTAGTGTGGTGGCAATTGACTGATTGACCTGATCAAAGGCTTTTTCAAATAATCAACCAACACCAACTTGTATCATGTAATATTTAAGGAAACAAAGTGCATTGGTTTCTCATAAGGCCAAAACATAAGTCAATGCATGTGAGTTGGATGTCTCACCTAACCCGGCCTGGAAAAATTAAAATATTTTCTTGAATTGTTGATCACGTTGCGGATTCAACCCAACTATTGTATAAAGATATTATCAAATAAGAACGCAACGAAACAACAGAAATTTTTTTATGTAGTTTCCATCCGTATATAGTTAGGGAAGCAACAAATTAACGAAAATATAATAAACTTCAAAAACCCGACGGATCAATCTAGTCCTCTACGAAGAATGTGATAATCAACTTCGACTCACGTACAAGAACGCACGCCACCATAGTAACTTTCCATGGGCTACTTAATTTGTTACCCTTTTTCTAGCCCTTAATTAACATTATGAAATTGTCGACAAGTGGTTGAAATATTTAGAGACCTTAAGACTTGGTTCAATTTTTTACCACTAGTCAATGTTTGTTGAAGAAATGTCGTGAGCGGATTTAGTGGTGGCAATTGACTGACTGCCTGACTAACTTGATCAAAGTCTTTTTCAAATAACCAACTTGTATTAAGTAATATTTGAGGAAACAAAGTGCATTGTTTTCTCACAAGGTTGACATAATGCATGCGAGTTGGACGTCTCAGCTAACCTGCCCTAGTAAAATTACATGAATTGTTGATCACGTTGCGGATTCAACCCAACTCGTATATAAGTGTTTGTACAAAGATACTATTGAATAAGAATGCAACAAAACAACACGATTTTTTTAACGTAGTTTCTATCCGTATATATAGTTAGGCCAGTGACAAACAAAAATTATAATAAACTTCAAAAACCTGATGGATTAGCCCAGTCCTATACGAACAATGTGGTAGTCAACTTCGACTCACGTACAAGAACTGTTAGGAGGTGAAGACCCTCCATTGGAATGCCCATCCGGGATTGATTTCGTGCCTTGAAGACAAAATGCATTTTTGGGACAGTGCCTCGTATTACCGGTAATAAGTGTCAAGTAGTGACTGGAATTACCGGTAGTGTTTGCCACTGACTTTTTGGGCAGTGCCTAGAATTACCGGTAGTAAGTGTCAAGTAATGACTGATACTACCGGTAGTGTGGGGATGCGCGAAACTTTGCAAAGACTCTCAAGATTTGTTCTATCCTAATCTAATTAGGATCAAATCTTTTCCTATTGTTTAGGGATTTGATATATATCTCTTTTAGGAGGTTTCCTAAGAGATATGAGTTGTTATATATATCTTTAGGGAGGTTTCCTGAGATATGATTATTATTGTGATAAGAATAATCAAGCTTTCTAGAGAGAGAGATAGAGTTAAGAGAAAACACAAAATCTCCGAGAGATTGTGAGAAGACTTGTACTCGTTGATTTTGATTCATAGTGAACTGGTGTGGCTCCCGTGGTTTTTCCTCGCGTTGAGGTTTTCCACGTATATCTTGTGTCTCGTTCTTTTCATTTTATTTTTGTATTACGCACGTGTGATCATATTGTTTTTGTTCGGTGATCCATTGTTCTCAAGATCCGTAAGGAGCGTTGTGGGCTTGGACGTTGTTTGTTTGAGATTTTTTCCCAACAACTGGTATCAGAGCTGCGGTTGCGGTAGGTTTTGTTCAACAGATTAGGGTTTAATCTTGTTTGGGCAACCTAGGGTTTCAGTGGGAGCTATGGGTTCTGAAGAAGGCAAACAGATGATCGAAAAGTTTGACGGGTTAGACTTTGCGTGTTGGAAGACGCAGATAGAGGACTATCTGTATCAGAAGGATCTTTTCCGGCCGTTACTTGGTAAAGAAAAAGGAAAGAAGAAGACAAAAGAATCTGATGAAGATTGGGACGTTCTTGACAGAAAGGCGTTAGGGGTTATTCGCATGTCCCTATCAAAGGCAGTCAGTCACCCACAACATATTGAAAGAAAAAACGACGGAGGATCTAATGGAAGCATTAAAGAAGATGTACGAGCAACCGTCTGCTGCGAATAAGGTACATCTTATGAAAAAACTTTTCAACCTGTCTATGGCAGAAGGGGTTTCCTTTATGTCACATCTCAGTGCGTTTAATACGATTGTTGATCAACTTACTTCTGTGGATATCATGTTTGATGATGAGGTTCAAGCATTATTGATTCTATCTCAGTTGCCAGAGAGTTGGCAGGGTACGGCTACTGTAGTTAGTATTTCGGTTGGGAAAGAAAAGTTGAAACTGAGTGAGGTTGTGAGTTTGATTCTGACCGAGGAGGTTAGAAGGCATTCGATCGAAAGTTCAGGTTCAGGTTCAGGCACAACGGGTTCAGCCCTAAGTTTTGAGCAACAGAGGGGCAGAAATCAGAATAAGGGTGGTCAGAATCAGAACAGAAACAGGTCGAAATCGAAAGGCAAGGGAAATCAGGGTAAATCTCAGGTTCGGCCTATTAAAGGTGAATGTTCGAATTGTGGCCAGACAGGTCACATGTCACAAACTTGCAAAGCACCGAAAAAGGATAAGGGTGAGCAGGAGGCTCGCGTTTTGCATGATGCACTTGTTCTTGCTATGAACAGCAATGCCGAGTCATGGGTGATTGATTCGGGTGCCTCATTCCACGCCACTGCTAACAGGGAGATTCTACAGAATTATGTAGCAGGGGACTTTGGGAAAATATACTTGGGCAACGATGAGCCATGTAGTATTGTGGGAAAGGGAGATGTTCAGATTGCAATGCAAGGGTCCAGATGGTGTTTGAAAGATGTCAAACACGTTCCGAATTTGAAGAGGAATCTTGTTTCGATTGGACAGCTTGCAACAGCAGGTTATATTTCTACATTCACGGAGGACGCGTGGAAAGTCTCCAACGGCACCATGGTGATAGCTAAGGGCAAGAAAGTTGGTACACTTTACTTGACCTCACATGGTAGCGACACACTCGTAGTTGCAGACGGCGAGAGGAGTTCAGATCTGTGGCACAATAGACTGGGGCATATGAGCGAGAAGGGGATGAAGGTTTTGCAGTCAAAAGGGAAGCTACCAGGTTTGGAGTCAATGGATATTGACATCTGCGAGGATTGCATCTTCGGAAAACAAAAACGGGTGAGTTTTCAGAAAGGCGGCAGGCCTCCTAGAGCTCAAAAGCCAGAGCTTGTCCATACAAATGTTTGGGGCCCAGCTACAGTTCCTTCTCATGGCGGTTTGTATTACTATGTTACTTTTGTCGACGATCACTCGAGGAAAGTATGGGTGTACTTCATGAAGCACAAGTCAGAGGTGTTCGAAGTCTTCATGAAGTGGAAGGCCATGGTAGAGAATGAAACAGATTTGAAGGTGAAAAAGTTGAGGTCCGACAATGGCGGAGAATATGAGTTGGGGGAGTTCAAGAAAGCCTGCGCTCTAAATGGGATTCGGTTAGAGAAGACACACCAGGGACTCCACAACTCAATGGAATTGCAGAGAGGATGAACCGGACTTTGACAGAGCGTGCTAGGAGCATGCGGATACACACAGGGTTGCCTAAACAGTTTTGGGCAGAAGCAGTCAGCACGGCAGCATACTTGACCAATCTTGGGCCATCAGTTCCGTTGAACTTTGGTATACCAGAGGAGGCTTGGAGCGGTAAAGAAGTAAATTTATCGCATTTACGTATTTTCGGTTGTGTTTCCTATGTGCATATTAGTGATCATGGCAGGGACAAGCTTGATGCTAAGTCACAGAAGTGCACTTTTATTGGATATGGCGGGTATGAGTTTGGTTATCGTTTTTGGGATGACAAGAACATGAAGATAATTAGAAGCAGAGATGTTGTGTTTAATGAAAAATTGATGTACAAAGATAGGGACAGCAAACTGAGCAGTGGGAGTACCACTTCGGATGGAGATATATCCGAGTACTTTGGATTGGAGGATCTTCCACTTGATAGTGGGGTTGAGCAGAATTCTGGTCAGACAAAGGAGATAGTTTCAGATGGGGCAGCTCCACAGACAGAATCTAGTTCAACAGTCAGACAGACAAGGAGGTCAGCCAGAGTACCCAAGCCAAATCCGAAATATATTTCTTCGCTTGATTACTTGCTTTTGACAGATGGAGGAGAGCCAGAGTGCTATGATGAGGCTTTGCAGGTTCCTGAGTCAGCTAAGTGGAAGGATGCGATGCAGGAAGAGATGAATTCTCTTTATTCCAACAGTACTTGGCAATTAGCTCAGCTTCCCGCAGGAAAGAAAGCCCTGCACAAAAAATGGGTCTATCGACTGAAGCAAGAAGTGATGGCAAGAAAAGGTACAAGGCAAGATTGGTTGTAAAGGGCTTCCAACAGAAGGAGGGGATCGATTATACAGAGATATTTTCGCCAGTTGTGAAGACTGCCACTATTCAAGTGGTGTTGAGTATGGTTGCTGCTGAGAATCTCCACCTTTAGCAGTTAGATGTCAAAACTGCTTTTCTTCATGGTGACTTGGATGAAGAAATCTACATGAAGCAACCTGTTGGCTTCAATGTGAAAGGCAAGGAAGAGATGGTGTGCAGACTAAAGAAGAGTCTGTATGGTTTAAAACAAGCTCCCAGACAGTGGAATAGAAAGTTTGATGGTTTCATGCAGCGCAGTGGCTACAGAAGGTGCAATGCAGATCACTGTTGTTACTTCAAGAGGTTTGAGTCAAGCTACATTGTTTTATTACTCTATGTAGATGATATGCTTGTAGCAGGTTCTTGTGTTAGGGAGATCAACAGATTGAAACAACAGTTGGCAAAGGAATTTGCCATGAAAGATTTGGGTGCAGCTAAGCAGATACTTGGGATGAGAATCAGCAGGGATAGGGCTCAAGGAACCTTGTGGTTGAGTCAAGCTGAGTATATTGAACGTGTTCTGGAGAGGTTCAATATGCAGGGTGCTAAGGCAGTTAGCACACCTTTGGGAAGTCATTTCAAAATTTCTCAAGGGCAATCACCCAAGACAGATGCGGAGAAGGAGTATATGGCCAAGGTTCTGTATGCCTCGGCCATTGGTAGCTTAATGTATGCGATGGTGAGCACGAGACCAGATATTGCCCATGCAATGGGAGTTGTGAGCAGGTTTGCTAGCAATCCGGGAAAGGAGCATTGGGAAGCAGTAAAGTGGATTATGCGATACCTGAAGGGTTCCACTGATTTGCCACTTTGTTTCGGGAGAGGAAAATTGACAGTGCAAGGATATGTGGATGCAGACTTTGCCAGTGATTAGGATACGCGGCGAAGCACCACAGGCTATGTCTATACGATTGGTTCAACAGCGGTGAGTTGGGTTTCACGTCTGCAGAAATTAGTGACATTATCCACGATAGAAGCTGAATATGTGGCCGTGACTGAGGTTGCAAAGGAGATGATTTGGTTGAAGGGCTTCTTGGAGGAGTTGGGTTTGAAGCAGGAGAACAGTGTTCTTTTCAGTGATAGCCGGGGTGCCATTCACCTTGCCAAGAATCCAGTGTTCCATGCTAGGACGAAGCACATTGATTTAAGGTACCACTTTATCCGTTCACTTTTGGAAGATAGGGATTTGTTACTAGAGAAGATTTTGGGGAGCAAAAATCCGGAAGATATGTTGACCAAGGCGGTTACAGTTGAGAAACTGAAGTTGTGTTCAACTTCAGTGGGCCTTCATGCTTGAGAAGATGATAGGGCAGGAGTCACACCAAGAGGGGTTGGATGACCACGTCTACGATTGAGGAGATTCGGATTTGCAATAGGGTTATTCGTTGAAGTTGTGGAGATCTTCAAGTGGGAGATTGTTAGGAGGTGAAGACCCTCCATTGGAATGCCCATCCGGGATTGATTTCGTGCCTTGAAGACAAAATGCATTTTTGGGACAGTGCCTCGTATTACCGGTAATAAGTGTCAAGTAGTGACTGGAATTACCGGTAGTAAGTGTCAAATAATGACTGGTACTACCGGTAGTGTGGGGATGCGCGGAACTTTGCAAAGACTCTCAAGATTTGTTCTATCCTAATCTAATTAGGATCAAATCTTTTCCTATTGTTTAGGGATTTGATATATATCTCTTTTAGGAGGTTTCCTAAGAGATATGAGTTGTTATATATATCTTTAGGGAGGTTTCCTAAGATATGATTATTATTGTGATAAGAATAATCAAGCTTTCTAGAGAGAGAGAGATAGAGTCAAGAGAAAACACAAAATCTCCGAGAGATTGTGAGAAGCTTTCCACGGGCTACTCAATTTCTTACCCTTTTTCTTTCCCTTAATTAACATTATGAAATTGTCGAGAAGTGGTTGAAATATTAGAGACCTTAAGACTTAGTTCAATTTCTTACCACTAGACAATGTTTGTTGAAGAAATGTTGTGAGTGGATTTGGTGGAGGCAATTGACTGACTGACTGACTAACTTGATCAAAGTCTTTTTCAAATAACCAACTTGTATTAAGTAATATTTGAGGAAACAAAGTGCATTGTTTTCTCATAAGGCTAACATAATGCTTGCGAGTTGGATGTCTCACCTAACCCGCCCTAGTAAAATTACTTGAATTGTAGATCACGTTGCGGATTCAACCCAACTCGTATATAAGTGTTTGTACAAAGATACGATTGAATAAGAATGCAACGAAACAACAGAATTTTTTTTACGTAGTTTCTATCCGTATATAGTTAGGCAATTAGTGACAAACGAAAATTATAATAAACTTCAAAAACCCGATGGATTAGCCCAGTCCTATAAGAACAACGTGGTAGTCAATTTCGACTCACGTACAGGAACGCACGCCACCATAGTAACCTTCCACGGGCTACTTAATTTGTTACCCTTTTTCTTGCCCTTAATTAACATTATGAAATTTTCGACAAGTGATTCAAATATTTAGAGACTTTAAGACTTAGTTCAATTTTTTACCACTAGACAATGTTTGTTGAAAAAATATCGTGAGTGGGTTTAGCGGTGGCAATTGACTGACTGACTGAAGTGATCAAAGTCTTTTTCAAATAACCAACTTGTATCAAGTAATATTTGAGGAAACAATGTGCATTGTTTTCTCATAAGGCTGACATAATGCATGCGAGTTGGATGTCTCACCTAACCTGCCCTAGAAAAATTAAAATATTTTGTTGAATTGTTGATCACGTTGCGGATTCAACCCAACTCGTATACAAGTGATTGTACAAAGATACTATCGAATAAGAATGCAACGAAACGACATGATTTTTTTTTACGTAATTTTTATCCGTATATAGTTAGGCAAGCGACAAAACAAAAATTATAATAAACTTTAAAAACCTAATGGATCAGCCAGTCCTCTACCAACTATGTGGTAGTCAACTTCGACTCAAGTACAGGATTGCACACCTCAATAGTAACTTTCCACGGGCTACTTAATTTGTTACCCCTATTCTTGCCCTTTATTAACACTATGAATTGTCGACAAGTGGTTGAAATATTTAGAGACTGTAAGCGTAATCGATCAATCACACACACAATATAAAATACAAAAATAGCAAAGAGATCAATACAAGATTTACATGGTTTCCCAAAATCGGGTACATCCACTGGAGCGGAGCGAGATTTATTATTTGATATGATGTCAAAGATTTTACAATAAAGAGTATTTATAGATGTACTCTATTTCAATCCTAATTTCACTCTAATTAGGTCAATAAACTCTAATTAGAATCTAATTATCTAATTAGGTCGTACAATCGAACTCTAATTAGGTAATCCAACTCTAGTTAGATTGTACCGTACAGCCGGGGGCAAAATCCATTGGGGCTTCGGCCCAATTATAACAGTTGAACCGGTAATGGGGCAGAAGTCTCACTCCGCTCCACTACATTTGGCTTTTGACCCTCTCCATACGAGCCAAGTTCCAACAGAGACCTTAAGACTTAGTTCAGTTTTTTATCTCTAGACAGTGTTTGTTGTAAAAATATGCCTCCCAATGATGGAAAAGATCACTCGAATAAACCCATTAAATGGTTGTATCGTGCGCATAGGAAAAAATTATTAGGATTCTAAAAAACAACTTCCATTTGTCATAAAACATTGAATTACAAACAATAATAGATAATGGATAAAAATAGAAACATAACAGATACAAACCTACAGAGTCTTGTGAAATCACAATATCCTTATAATTGATTTGCCGCCTCAACATGGGTGTTAGAGGTTGTACCGACGTCTGTCTCTCATGATAAAATGGATGACTCAGTTGATGGAACACCAACCAACAACTGCCTATCGATCTGAGTCAGCTCAAAACCGTTGAAACCGTAAATCTGCACACCATGAATGACTGTCATAAATGAGAGGCATGCATATCGTAAGTTCATTCACACTGTTCTGAATTCTAACAGTGCATTCAAAATAACTTTTAATCTTGGCCCTTGAATTTCTTTTATTGAAGTTAAAGGGCAACTTGCTCATTTACGATTAATCACAAATTTTATGGTCAATTGAATTGAGCTTGGGAGTTATCATCATCATGTTCGTCGTTGTTCTCTGTCAACATGTTTTCCCCCTTATAGTCTCGGGGTGCTAACACTAGAGCTAAAATCTTCTATATTTAATTGTGTTTGCACCAATATTCTGATGTATTTTTTATCATTAGACCTATATTTTTATTATCATATTATGATTTAATTTAATGATAAAAAATACATCAAGACGTTATCAATACAAGCAAAATGGACACTGCAGAGAATTCCAGGGAGATTTTTGATGGCTAATATTGACTTCACTCGCTGTGTCCATATATATGTGCTGTTTTAAAGTGATACAAAAGTTGTTTTGTGTTTACTTTTTCCTCAAATTTTTTATTTTTCTTTTTTACGTTCCTAATGAGTGGAATGATTATAAAATATAAACAAGTTTGTTTATCTTGTAAACGAGACACACTAGAGACTCAAAACAAAACGATTTTCCCTTTTTATGGGAGTTTTGTTCTTTAATTAGTAGACATTAATTCTCAATATGATAATTTGTCTTTTGGTTTTTTAACAAAAATTACCCGTAAAAGGAGAAAAATGATCAAAAGAATTTAAAAAATTCATTCATATAAAAAAGATTAGGAAAGAATGTGCCTTCTTGACCACTTCAAACAAGTGATTGGGTCAACTATGACTGCTAAGGAGAAGCTTCAGCAGCCCTCTCTGATATCATTCAAATTTGAGTGTGAAGAAGACTCCACAGAATTCTCCAATTCCTTTTCACAGCAGGAGGTTCAGTCTCATTAACAGTCACAGCTACCTCACATGTTTCCTTCTTGTGAAGCTCTAAATTAACAAACACAATTAGGATCGGAATTATTGTAAGAAAATAAATGTTGAGAGAGACCAAATAGCATTACACACACACCTAACGTTTCTAAACTACTACTTAATTTGTTAACAAGTGATTGAAACGTTTAAAGACCTTAAGACTTAATTCATTTTCTAATCACAAGACAGTGTTTATTATAAAAAATGCCTCCTAATGATGTAAAAAGCCATTGTATAAACCCATTGAATGGTTGTATTGTGGGTGTAGACAAAAATAGCTAGAAATTTAGAAATTAACTTCCATTAATTATAAAATCAGGAATTACAAACTGTAATAGAAAATAGACAAAAACATATATAAAACGTAACGGATACAAACCAACTGAGTCCTGTGAGATCACAGTCCTCTTAAAAAAGATTCGCTACTTTACCGTGGGTATTAGAGATTGCACCAATATCTGTCTTCCATAATAAAACGGTTAACTCAGTAAATGAAATTAATGCCAACAAACAACCGCCTGTTGAAATGAGCTCATGTATGTCTCTGCCTCACTAAAGAACACAAAATGAGGAACATCTTGTAGAGTTATCATCATCATGTTCGTCGTTGTTCTCTGTCAACATGTTTTTCCCCTTATAGTCTTGGGGTGCTAACACTGGAGCTAAAATCTTCTATATTTAATTGTATTTGCACCAATATTCTGATGTATTTTTTATCATTGGACCTTAAGAAAATAAATGTTGAGAGAGACCAAATAGCATTACACACACCCCTAGCTAACGTTTCTAAACTACTACTTAATTTGTTAACAAGTGATTGAAACGTTTAAAGACCTTAAGACTTAATTCATTTTCTAATCACTAGACAGTGTTTATTATAAAAAATGCCTCCTAATGATGTAAAAAGCCATCGTATAAACCCATTGAATGGTTGTATTGTGTGTGTAGACAAAAATAGCTAGAAATCTAGTTAAAATCAGGAATTACAAACTGTAATAGAAAATAGACAAAAACATAAAACGTAACGGATAAAAACCAACCGAGTCCTGTGAGATCACAATCCTCTTAAAAAAGATTCGCTACTTTACCATGGGTATTAGAGATTGCACCATTATCTGTCTTCCATGATAAAACGGCTAACTCAGCAAATGGAATGCCAACAAACAACCGCCTGTCGAAATGAGCTCATGTATGTCTCTGCCTCAGTAAAGAGCACAAAATGAGGAACATCTTGTAGAGTATGAAAAACTGGTGTCTAGAACCATGGACATGTTGAACTTATGTAACTATGAAGTGACTCTTCAAAATTCAAAGCTGTCAAAATATTTGAGTTGCACACCGTCAATGCCATGAATAAAAGCGGTCTTCTCTGGTTGTCTTGTGACATCTTCCGTTGTCCTAATTCATTAAAACCATTCCGAATTCTAACACTACGCATCTATACTAGTAGCCGTTGGATATTCAAACTTTAATCTTGACCCTTGAATTTTTTATTGAAGTTAAAGGGGAACTTGTTAAACCATTAAACCCACTTTCTGGGTCTCCCCTTCAGAATGTATTTTGCTTAACTTTTTTTCGATTATTTATTTTTACTTAAACATTATTTAATTTGCATTTTTTTATGTCAATTTTTTATAAGTTATTGGTTTATCTCGACGATACTTTTAGAAAAGTAAGAAAAAATATGAACCAACATTTTAAAAAGTTCAAAAAATAATTAGAAAAATTTGACCGTTTAAGATTAATTTTGTTTCTTTGAAGGGGATGCGGAGGTGGCGAGCATAATTGCAAGATCAGAGGAGTTTCTTGCCAAAAGATTCAAGGTATGCTCTGCCTTCTTCAAATATTATTTTTCTTTTTAGTGAACTTTTTTTTAATTTGTATACATAAATTTTTACTTTTTATATTATTTTCATCAAGACAAATCAATAATCCATAAAAATTAAATACAAAATTAAAAAATTACACAAATTAATTAAAAATAAAAATAATAATGCATAAGTTATTTAGGTAAAATATAATGTATCTCTGTAACTCTTTTCCATTACATCCGAAAAAACATATTGATGACAACTCTGAATACTACAATGACCCCAACAAAAGCTACTATCACGAAATTTGGTGTTTTTATTTTCTATAAAAGAAAATGATGACACTTTATTTTTCTATTGATATTCCAATTTCAAATGACATATCTGCCAATCGTCAAAGCTCCAACGGCTAATTTCTCTCCCCAAGACAATGATTCTATCTCGGGAATTAGAATACATTTTTTGAAATATTATTTTTCAGGAGTACTAGAGTCATAAAAAATAAAAATAAAAAAGAAAACCGTTTAAACATAGCCTAAATTTGATTCATAAACTTCTACACAAGGATGATTAATTAAACATTAGCCTAAATGCCAAAAGGATCATTTCCCAGTGCTATCGTTAGCTTTTTTTCAAACATAGCCAACAAGTGCAGAGCAATGATTACTCAGCATTATTAGTTGGTGCAATTATGGAGTGCAACTATAAATACCTCTGTTTCTAATTTTAAGTTCTTTTATTCCACAAACTACTTTTCAAACTTTCCACTAACAAAGCCCCCAAAAAATGATGTCCTTAGCACCGAAAATGGCACATCCCCACCAGCTCTTTCCATTCCAAATCCTGTTTTTTTTGTTCATCATCCTCGCATCCTTCTTTCCTTTTGAGTCCTCTGCCTTTTCTACATCTGCAAGTACTAGAAAAGAAGTTGCAAAAGAAGGAACAGAAGCAGCGGCTCTCTTGGCATGGAAAGCTAGCCTCGACAACCGAAGCCAATCTCGCTTGTCATCGTGGATGGTCGGAGGGAACCACTGCAGTTGGATTGGAATTGGTTGCACAGAAGCTAGCAGAGTTATCCATATTGAACTTGAAAATTATGGTCTAAGTGGTACGCTTTCAAATCTGAACTTCTCATCCTTCCCCCATCTTCTCACCTTTGATCTTCAAAACAACTTGCTCTATGGGATGATCCCCGAAGATATTGGGATGCTAAGGTCTCTCGTTTTTCTTGAACTCTCAATCAACAATTTCACGGGTTCAATCCCTGCTTCTGTAGGAAACTTGGTTAACTTAAAGACCCTGCACGTTTTTGAAAATTATCTTTCCGGATCGATCCCTGATGAAATTGGGATGCTACAGTCTCTCGTTGATCTCAAACTCTCAGATAACAATCTCACGGGTTCAATCCATGCTTCTATAGGGAACTTGGTTAACTTAACTACTCTATACCTTCAACATAATTATCTTTTCGGATCGATTCCTGAAGAAATTTGGATGCTAAGGTCTCTCGTTTATCTTGAACTCCCAATGAACAATCTCACGGGTTCAATCCCTGCTTCTATAGGAAACTTGGTCAACTTAAAGACCCTTCACCTTTATGACAATCATATTTCCGGATCAATCCCCAAAGAAATTGGGATGCTAAGTTCTCTCGTTTATCTCGATCTCTCAATGAACAATCTCACGGGTTCAATCCCTACTTCTATAGGGAACTTGGTCAACTTAATCACTCTATACCTTCACCATAATTATCTATCTAGATCAATCCCCAAAGAAATTGGGATGCTAAGTTCTCTTGTTGATCTCGAACTCTCAACGAACAATCTCACGGGTTCAATCCCTGCTTCTATAGGGAACTTGGTCAACTTAAAGACCCTTTACCTTTTCGAAAATCAACTTTCTGAATCAATCCCCAAAGAAATTGGGATACTAGTTTCTCTCATCAATCTCGGACTCTCAAGCAACAATCTCATGAGTTCAATTCCTACATCAATAGCAAACTTGGTCAACTTAAAGACACTTTATCTTTACCAAAATCATCTTTCCGGGTCAATCCCCGAAGAAATTGGGGTGCTAAGTTCTCTCGTTGATCTCGAACTCTCAATGAATGATCTCAGCGGTTTAGTCCCTGCTTCTATAGGGAACTTAGTCAACTTGACGACCCTGTACCTTTTCGACAACCATCTTTCCGGATCAATCCCTAAAGAAATTGGGATGCTAAGGTCTCTCATTGAAATAGAACTCTCAGCGAACAATTTGACGGATTCAATCCCTACTTCTATTGGGAATTTGGTCAACTTAACCACTCTACACCTTGCAGAAAATCATCTTTCTGGATCAATTCCTGCTTCTATAGGGAATCTGGAATTCCTTGTGTCGCTAAAGCTATTTGATAACCAACTTAGTGGATCGATTCCCCCGAGATTGGATAGCCTCATATACTTGGAAAATTTTGAAATTTATAGTAATAAGCTCAGCGGTCATTTACCAAAGAACTTATGCTTTAGTGGATTACTTTTATACTTAGAAGTAAGCAACAACAGTCTTACAGGATTCATCCCTAAAAGCTTGAAAAATTGTAGCAGCTTATATAGGGTGAGGCTCGAGGGAAACCAATTTTTGGGAAACATATCAGAAGATTTTGGAATATACCCAAATTTGGATTATATTGATTTGAGCAATAACAATTTATATGGTGAGATCTCTCAACAATGGGGAAAGTGCCATAAATTAACAAGTCTCAAAATGTCTAATAATAATATTTCTGGAAGGATACCGCCTGAATTGGTAGAGGCAAGTCAACTATCCAGAATTCATATCTCCTCAAATCATATAGTTGGAGAGATCCCGACGAAGCTTGCAAGTTTGGTTTCCTTGTTTGACCTTAGGTTGAATGGTAACCAACTGTCAGGTCAAATTCCTCCCGAACTCGGCCGCCTTGCCAACTTAGCCATTCTAAATTTGGCAGACAACAAACTAAGTGGCTCAATCCCTCGAGAGTTAGGGGATTGCACGAAGCTATTGACCTTGAATTTGAGCAATAATAGACTTGGGGAAAATATTCCTTTGGAACTAGGTCAACTCCACGGCCTTGAAAGTCTTGATCTAGGTCAAAACTTGTTATTAAGTAAGATACCACAGCAGATTGACGAGATGAAAAGCTTAGAAATATTGAATCTCTCCCACAATGACTTCTCTGGGTCCCTACCATCATCTATAAATAATATGTTCAGTTTGGTTTCAGTTGATGTATCCTACAATCAGCTAGAAGGTCCTCTTCCTGAAATCAAAGCCTTTCGAGAGGCTCCATTTGAGGCACTTAGAGGTAATAAAGGTTTATGTGGTAATGCTACTGGTTTGAAGACTTGCCAACTTGTTGGGTTTGTTGGAAACAAGAGAAAGAAATTGATGCTACTAGTTGTACTTCCTATTTTGGGATTTCTAGTTCTGTCCCTCATCGTTCTTGGATTTTTATTTGCTTTTTGCAAGAAAGTGAGGAGTGAAAAAGATGAGCCATGACAGGTAAATAGTGAAAGTTTATTTTCAGTTTGGAGCTATGATGGACATATGGTGTACAAAAACATCATTGAAGTGACTGAAAACTTCGGTGCAAAATATTGTGTCGGGGAAGGAGGATGCGGCACTGTTTATAAAGCTACCTTGCCAAATGGTCAGGTAGTTGCTGTGAAGAAACTCCACGCGTCATCTGATGGTGATTCGGTTAATCAAAAGGGGTTTACGAGTGAGGTCATTACATTAACAAAGATATGGCACCGCAACATCGTGAAGCTTTACGGATATTGTTCACATCCAATACACTCATTTTTGGTTTACAAGTTCCTAGAAGGTGGAAGTTTGGGAAAAGTACTGGGTTTGGACCGAGATGCAGTAGAGTTTGATTGGATCAAAAGAGTGGACATGGTAAAAGGTTTAGCAGATGCTCTGTCTTATATGCACCACGATTGTTTGCCTCCAATCATCCATCGAGACATATCAAGCAAGAATGTTTTGTTTGATTCGGCGTACGTGGCTCACATCTCTGATTTCGGAACAGCTAGATTTATGAAGCATGACTCTTCCAATTGGACTTCATTTGTAGGAACTTTTGGATATGCCGCTCCTGGTAACTATCTCTGTTGTAATTTTCTTTTCTTAGGCATTTTTTAATCTTAAAGTCTCCCTAATAAGATAATTCTACCTTTTAACAGTCAAGAATTTGCAAGTTTTTGTATTGCTTATATGTTGCACTCAATTAATTAGACCATTGAATTTTTACCATGCATAAATGCTTGAAGTCTCATGGATGGTGATATTTGATCATGAGGTTTCACACTTCTTTTCCTGATTTGGGGAGTGTGCAAAGTTTATATCTAAGTTGATGACTGAATTTGACAAGACATGTTTTTTCTTATGTATCAACTCTCTCATAATTTAGTCTTGCTAGAAAATTTTGACTCACTTACTCTTGCCTTGTTTCTATAAGTTTTATGACATTCTTACTGTCAATCAGGTTCCTCCTTCATGAACTCCTGAAATGTTACCTAATTTATCATAGAATACAAATAACTAGATGCAACTTTACCAGTAACTAATATGTAGCATGAGCATGCTTTCCCCCTTCCCCCCCATCACACCTTTGTTTAGTCAATTATTTTCTTCTCTTGTGTTTTTTTTTCTTCTTTTTTTGGCAGAACTTGCATACACAATGGAAGTGAATGAGAAGTGTGATGTTTACAGTTTTGGGGTGCTAACACTGGAAGTGATTATGGGGAAGCATCCGGGTGATTTCATCTCCTCTCTATCGTCATCTTCGTCGTTGTCAACACCTGGACATGCGATTTTATTGAAGGATGTGTTGGATCAACGCCTCCCACCCCCTACAAATCAAATGGCAAAACGGGTGGTGGTTGCTGCGAAACTAGCATTTGCATGTTTGAATGGCAGTCCAATGTCTCGACCAACAATGCGACAAGTTGCTAGCAAGCTATCAAATCCTAGGCCATCTCAGCAGAATCTGTTCAACGTGATTACAATAGGAGAACTCCCTCATATCAACTACTAATTCACTTCTTGAAAACCCTTGGACTCCATAGTTTTTTGAATTTGCATTCCATATTAAGGTAGTTCATTAATTTCGCCTCCTTTGAATGACGAGCATAAACATAAATGAATTTGTCCATCCTTTCTGGATGATCATGTGAGCAGAGAGAATTTCAAAAAAAAAAAAAAATTGTGTTACTCGTGATTGGAATTGCGAAAAAATTTGGTCCAGTTTATGAGTTGTTGTCATAAATAAGGTTTGTTCATCGAATCATTATTCTAAAATGTGACATGTTATTTAATAACTGTTTCAGGTTAATTATATCATTAAGGAGGGCAGCCCAGTTCAAATTTATTCGTATAAGAACTTCTTATTCTATGATTTCCTGGGGAGTCCATCATGTGAATGCAGAATCAAGGACGAAGTTATTAATGACACATCGTTGCAGCCATGGTTTATACTATAAGTTGCTTCTTTGCCGGCATCATCCCTGGTTAATTTTTCTGTTAAGAATGGTTGGCACTGTTAAAGATACTGCTAAGAAACGTGGTGTTAATGTTTTATTTCCATTTAAAGATTATGTAGCTAGTTTAGTTGGATAAGATTAAACTTACTCCTCACTTCTCGTAATAGGTGCTGAATCCTTGCCTTTGGTTTCAACATTGGTGTGGTAATGTAACGCCTCATATAAATTACTGGCTCGACAACTTTTTTGAGTCCAACCACGTTGCCCAAAATGCTTAAGCCCAAGTTGTAAGTAGTAGTTTACATGGTTCCTTTTTTTTTTTTGGTAAGAAATTTATATTAAAAACCGAACTATTACATGAGAAGGAAGGATACACAATCCGTATCCTTGCTGGGAGCTGGTAAGGCACCAACTCCACCGGAAACCACCATGGCCACCGCCGATTACAAGCTAAATAGACCTAAGCGCGTATATTTATCACACCCTGTAGACATCGGACCATATCTGCCACTGAGTAAGGTATGGAAGGATTCTTCGCCTTTATCCACATCGCAGCCCTAAATTTGATCAATTCGCCTAAATCTTCCTCTTTAATCCTTTGATTTTGAAATATCAGGAGGTTACGTGCATTCCAAAGAGACCAAAGAGTTGCAGATACAGACGAGATCCACATGCTTTGGCCTGTCTTGGTCATCTTGATACCCGCCTTGCTTTCCAGAAGAGAACGCAGATTTGGAGGGGAAACCCATCTTATCTTCCACCAATCTATGATGCTGCACCAGACCTTCCAAGAAAATTGGCAGTGCATCAGTAGGTGAGTGACTGATTCTTCTTCCGAATTACAGAATTTACATTTTAGGAATTCTTCCCCATCCCCCAAAATTCCCCTATTATATAGAACCAACTTGACACCTATCGCATTCTGGGATGCTAGCCAGACAAAAAGCTCAATCTTTGGTGGATTGAGACCTCTCCAGATTCTCCCCAATGCCCTGTTTTGTGGAACTGTTGATTCTTCCCATTTCCCATATACTGAGCCTACAGAGAAAACAACGTCCTTATCCCATATCCATACCATGGAGTCTGGGCAAGAGCTGTTGGGGGTGTGGTTATTAATGCTCTGCAGTAATTCTGTATAAACTTCCTTTTCCCACACAAACAACCTCCTCCTGAACTGGAGATCCCAACCTTCTTGGTTAACTAGGTCTGAAATTTTCATATTCTTTTGGGTAGAGATTTGAAACAATCTAGGATACTGCTCCTTGAGTGTGAAATCCCCCATCCAGTGATGTTCCCAGAATAGAGTGTCATTCCCTGATTTGATTTGGATTTTGAATCCCTGGTTTAGAATTGCTGAGAACTCATCCATTATCAGTCCAATTGAACATATTGATTTCCAGATGGTAGAGACGCGGTTATGATTAGGTAAGATGGGTAGCCAAGATAAGAGAGGGATATTGTACTTGCTCCTCAAAATCCTGACCCATAGAGCTGCCTTTTCTGTGCTAAATCTCCACCACCATTTAGCGAGGAGGGATCTATTGTGCATTAACAAGTTCTTTATTCCTAAACCGCCCAATTTCTTGTTCCTTCTTAAAGCTCCCCACTGGATATAATGAATTTTCCCCTTGTTATCCTTATCACCCCAGAAAAAGTCCCTTTGGAGTTTCTCTAATTGTTTTGCCACTGTGGTAGGGATCTGGAAAATGGACATGTAGTATATGGGCAAGTTGGATAAAGTGGATTTTACCAAAGTTAGCCTCCCCGCTTGTGATAACAGACCGATTTTCCAGGCTGCCAGCTTGCTCTTTGTCCTGTCTATTAGAGGTTTCCAGGTCTGAATTCTCTTAGGGTTGGAGCCAAGAGGTAAGCCTAAGCAATCTATTGGTAAGATCGACCTTTGACAACCCAAAGAAGTGGCTAAAACCCTGATTTGTTCCTCCGGTACTCCGACCCCAGTAATGCTGGTTTTGTGAAAATTGATCTTAAGACCTGATAGATAATAAAAGCATCTTAGAATCCTTTTGATCTCCATCAATTCCTCTAGATTATCATTTGCAAAGATAATAGTGTCGTCCGCAAATTGCAAATGTGTGAGAATCTCCCCATTAACTCCTACTTGAACACCCCGAATGAGCCCCACTTCTCTTGCTTTCTGTAATAATAGACTGAGAGCTTCCACTACTATATTGAACAAAAATGGAGATAGGGGGTCCCCTTGTCTAAGGCCTTTTGACGGCTTGAAAGAATTGGAGGGGGATCCGTTGATGAGAATTGATATATTGGCACTGGAAATACATGCATGAACCCAGGAACACCATTTCTGCCCGAAACCCAGATTTTGGAGCCTATCCAACAAGAATTTCCAATTAACATTATCAAAAGCTTTCTCGAAATCTAATTTCAATAGGACTCCTGATCTATTGGATATCTTCCACCAATGGATAACTTCATTAGCAATTAAAATAGCATCCGTAATCTGCCTGCCCCTTATAAATGCAGCCTGAGTTGATCCTATAAGCTTTGGTAAGACAGCCTTTAGCCTATTTGCAAGAGTTTTTGCCAGTAGTTTGTAAATCCCCCCGATAAGGCTGATTGGCCTGAAGTTCTTGAAGTCATTTGCACCTGGAATCTTTGGAATCAAAGTCAGAAAAGTAGAGTTCAGTCTAGACTCTAGCTTTCCACTTAAGTGGAATTCTTCAAAGAGATCCCAGATATCCTTTTCCATAAAAGACCGCGCTTCCTTGTAAAACTTGAAGTTAAAACCATCCGGCCCTGGGGCTTTTGCACTACTGCAATTGCTTAAGGCCTCCTTTATTTCCTCCAGTGAGAACCTTCTCTCCAAATAGGAGGATTCAGAGACTGATAGAGTTAAGGGGACAAGGCCTTGAAGCTTTGGCCTAACCATCAGACACTCTTGAAACCTGGACTTAAAGTATTCCAAAGCTGCCTCCTTGATTCTAGTTGGGTCATCCAGTTTGACTCCCTTGAAAATAATTGTTGTCAGAGCATTCTTTTTGTATCTATGGTTGGCTGATGTTTGAAAGAATTTTGTGTTTTTATCACCCTCTTGAAGCCATTTTATTCTTGATTTCTGCCTCCAGTAAGACTCCACTGACTTAGATAATTTCAGGACCTCCGCTCTTGCTTCCACTTGCTGGACTATTTCCTGAGAGTTAAGATTTCTGGATTCTCCCAATAATTCCATCTGATGATTCCTTTCTTCAGCTGCCTTTAGATTGGAGAACAAGTTTCCCACTTCAGATCGATTCCACTCTTTTAGTTTATTCTTCATGGCTACCAATTTCTTAGCTATCTTAAATCCCACGCTTCCTTGCACTGATTCACCCCTCCAAGCCTCCTCTGCCACCTTCAAACATTGGGGGTTTTCAAGCCAGAAGTCCCATGACCTGAATGGCTTAGGTCCCCAGTTTAGAGCCTCATCAGAAATTAAAACAGGAGCATGATCTGAGGTGAGTCTAGGGAGACCCCATTGAGTGAGATTAAAGCCCTCCATAAATTCTTGAGATAGAAGAAACCTGTCTAGCCTGGAAAGAGAGGGGGAAGATTGAAAATTTGACCACGTAAAGAGTCTACCATGCATTGGTATATCAAAACAGTGCACTTGATTAATAAAGTGAATGAAATCTTCCCTCCCTCTTGAGTTAACCCCTTCTGAAATTCCTCTCTTTTCATCTGGATGGATGGTCTCATTGAAATCTCCTCCCAATATCCAAGGGAGAGGGGAAGAGGTGCGAAGTGTAAGAAGTTTTGCCCAGATTTGTCTCCTGGCCACTATGTCATTAGGGGCATAGACATTGATGAAGCAACATTCCATAGATTGAATTCGCTTGCTCAGGCTACCCATCCCTCTAATGTTCCACGTTATTGCCTTCATAAGAAGATGAATAACACCTTGTAACTCCAGAGGCTTAATAGGTCAGACAGACCTATTAGCCTGGGCAAATTCACTTGCCTCCTCCTCAATCACCCTCTTCCATATATCTCTGTCTTGTTCCAGGACTGAAATACCCAACATTTGAGCTGTTCTGGCCGTATTTGAGATTTCTTCTTCAATACTTGAACTGGAAATGGCTAAATTGTTCAAGATTGAATTCCCTTCCTCCGTTTCCTCATCCGTACTGACCATATCCCCCTGTTGGTTGCTTTCGATGGGTGATTCTTCACATATTTGGGATAAAATTCTTCTTCTCCTTCTCCTATCCACCGCATTATTTAGATCAATCATGATGGATATGCCCTGGACTTCTTTTTCCTTGAAAGGAGGTGGTGCTATGGTAATTTGGTTAGGCGAAAGGATAGAATTAGTTGGTATGTGACCAGGAGAATAGGGATTAGGATTATAGTAGTTGGCTCCGGTTTCTTGGTTATTGGTACTAACAGGGATGGGTTGCCCTTCAGGTCTGTCTGCTGCCTCTTCAGTGTGTTGACCAAGATGATTGTCAGTGTTGTCTAGAAGATTTTGAGAAGATCTCTTCCGTACTTTGGATACCCCAACTGACTCTTTTGAATTGGATTTTCCCCCCAAATTTAAACAACTTCCATCCTCAGCTCCAATCCTAGCTGGCCTGGGTCCGTCAGAAGAGTTGGCCACATAGGATGCCAGGTAGATGTCACCATCTTCCCCCTGTTTTTCCCCCAATTCCGCCATGTTTCCTTTGCTCACTTGAGTTACTATTTCTGAAAACCCTGTGAAAGGGGACTCCTGGGCTTGGATTACGAACTCTATCCCTCCTATGCTTGCTGAGATATTTTCCTTAATGGGGTCATTGATAGTCGTTGCTATAAGAACTTTCCCTACAGAATAAGATTCTTCTCTTACTGTTTCCTCCCCAATCATTAGAACTTCCCCCCATAGTTCGCCAATTTTTTGAAAGCTTTCGCCGCTCCAAGCTTTTAAAGGGACCCCTTTACATTCCACCCAGACAATTCTTTCCAAACTAACCATAGACTGCTCTTTCCATATTTGAACTTCTGTGAACCAGATAGAATTTTCTATCTGATTGTATAACGATTCCCGCCTGGACACTGAAGGGCATGTGAGGATTACTTGCCTTTCCCCCACTGTTTTGATTATGACTTCCTCCATACCTTTCTGTCTAAAACCTTCCTTTATTTTCTCCAAAGAAAATCTTACGTTTCTCTTAGCCAATATACTTCTTGATAGCCATTCAGAGCCTGTTACAGAAAGCTCTACAGATTTTCTTCTCCCCTGGGCTTCCTCTGTGGCTGATTGTTTCCCAGAAAGTACCTGGGCATAACTTAGATTGCGAAAAGGAATGGGTAGATTGGGTTGTGGTGGTATCCTCTCTTCATACATAGCTCCTTTGCCTTTAAAACTTGATTCATTTTTGGGGTCTCTGGGATGGTAATAGTTGCCTCCTCCTCCTTTTCTATCATACTCTACTATTTTGACCAATAGCCTCTTGTCCTCCACCAAGATTCCATTTGTTTTGCAAATGGCAATATCAGCTACCACCGGACTTTCATATCTCACAAAACCAAACTTGGTTCCACTTATTTTCCTTCTTTTTTGGGGGATGAAAGCATTGATTACCCTTCCATACTTGCTGAACATGTTAGTTACCCACTTTACATCTGCATTTTCTGGGATATTGTCAATAAAAAGAGTAGTGGGTGAAGGCTGCATTCCAATCTTATGATTTTGATGTTGTCTGCTGAAGTTCGACTTGTATTGTACAGGAGTCCATCCTCCTTTGATCAGGTCCTCTCTGTTAGCTCTTCTGAAAGTTAATGGTTCATGATGAAGGGAGTTGGTTCTGTCGATGATGCGGGGGGGAAGCTGTGTTGCAGGTGGGTGATGGTTGCGATGATGGTTGGGATGATGATTCTCTCTCACTCTCTCTCGTCTCTCCATTTTCAAGCCACAGCCTTTCTTGCCAGAAAACTTTTACATGGTTCCTTATATACCGAAGATCACCCATATAGACTTTCGATGTAGGACGAGATATCACATGTAATGTTGAGAGCAATATTTCTTTGTGGAAATGTGAAGTAGCCTATCTTATATACGTGCACATCGTACTGTCATTGCTTGTGAAAGGACTTTTCTACCCTTTTAGTTTTCATTTGCTGTTCATTTTTCTTCACTTGGGTTAGCTAGAACCGCACACACATTTGCACAAATACTCACATAGTGTGTGAGCTTCCCCCACACTATATATCACACACTATGTGAGTGTTTGTGCCAATATGTGTCAGTGGACTTGTTTTTTTGAGTTTAAGGGTATAAGCGATTTTTGGTGTGACTTTTGATGCGAGGAGCACACGCATTTGCTTTGTGTATGGGTTCTTCTTTCCTTTGTTATTCGCTATGGTCTTTTCTCCCTTTCAGGAATACTATATGTGAAATCACACACGCCATGGGGTGAAGCAATGTCATCACCTTTCTAAATTGCATTTCTCAGAATCTAGAAGACAAAAAATATAGAAAGAAGAATACCATAACGATTCGTACTACCAAAAAAGATAAATCAATAATCGGCAGGTGATAAATAGAATGCCTTTATCAGCACAAGCAAGCGTAACGAATCACATAGAGTTGTCTTTACCTGCAAGTGTGTAGACAGATAAGGCGGGCAAAGCACGAAGGGGATGGGGATGGATGTCTAAGGGGTAGGAAGAGTCGGTCTTGAAAACCAAAGTACCGATAGAAATACTAGGGTTCGAATCCCTAATGAAATCAAGCATAAAAACCCTTCTAGATTATGGGCTGATATTTGTTCTATTGATTCAGTTAATCCTCAAATTGTTTGTATCATTAGAAAAGCATTCCAGGTTAAAATCAATTCTGGTAATCAAACTTCTTTCTGGCATGATTTGTGGGTGGGGGATGATACTCTTAGGATATCTTTCCCCAAATTATTTCTGATTTGGATCAAAAGGAGGACGTGGTTGCCTCTATATTTGATTTCTCGAGGCAGTACTGGAATTTGAAATTTAGGAGGAATCTTTTTGTATGGGAAGAAGAGGTCTTAAAACTCCTTTTATCCTCCATTAATTCTAAGCCCAAGGTAATGATAATTTACATTGGAAGTGGGATTCCTCGAAGGTAAACTTCACTGTTAAATCCTTATATGATGCATGGGAAAAATTATATAATAATGATAACCCCATTGGTTCTCACTGTAAGTTCATGTGGAATTCTTTTTGCCCTTTGAAAGTGGAAGTGTTTGTTTGGTTGGCTTTGCAAGGCAAAATCTCTACTAAAAGTGAATTGTTCAAGAGAGGTATTTTGACCTCTTTGAATGATCAATCTGCTCTATGTCTTTGGTGTTCCAATAGTTTTGAAACTCCTTTTCATATTCTGATGCATTGTCCATATGCTTGGTTGGTCTGGTAAAAAATTCTATCTTGGTGGGGGATCCAATGGGCTTGCCCTCGGGATTTAAACTATTTGATATGCTGGTGGCTTTTCTATAAATTCAAGTCAGTGAAAAAAGGCTTATGGATGTCTTGTTTTTTCGCTATTATTTGGTCTCTGTGGCTTGCAAGGAATCAGCTTACTTTTCAAGATAAGAGGGTATCAGAAGATTTAGTTATAGATTTAATAAAGCTAAGAGTGGCTCTATGGGTTAAAGCTGGGTTTAATTTGCAGGGTTATTCTATCAGTGACATTATTAGATGCCTTCTAGGTATTCAAAGGCTTAAGAGAAAGTATAAAGATGGGAATGGGGCTGCGTTTTGAGGCTTGTTTCCATGATGTTCGTACCCCTTTGGTTTGTCAAGAGTTGGGAGCTTCCTTTTGCTGCTGGTTCTTTGTGTTGGTGTAGTTTGTGTTGCTGCTAATAATTTCAAGGAATCATTTTTGGAGTTTTTGAGCTTGGAGCGAAGTCCAATTTTGCGCCTTTCTGATTGTAGCTTTTTGGAGCTTAAGTTTTGGTTGTTTTTTTGGTTTTTGTGTGTTTTGTTTGTGGTTTTCCTGCCTTCTGGTGTTAGGATTTGTCAAATTGTGTTAGTTTGTGTCTTTTGTTAGTTTGCTCCTTGCAAACTTGTTCGGGGTCTAGTAGCATATTATTGTCATCATCTTGGGTGCTGCCCTAGTTGGGATTTTTGTTGTATGGTGTCTGTTGCTGTTTCTCCTGTTATCCTTTGTCTTCTTTTTTGAGAATTTAATATATTTTCTTTGCTCATCAAAAAAAAAAAAAAAGAACAAAACGGATCTACTTGACAATGAAATGCGTAGTTTGTGTTATGGAATTACACTTGTGGTATCAAAACCTTAATTTGTTTTTTCAGTCCTCAATTTCAAGTCTTTTATTTGAGCGTTGAAGCGTCCTGTATTGCCCAAGTGATTCAAATATAACATAATGTAAAAGAATAATGTTCTCGTCTATTGATTAATTTCAACTGAACATCCACTGAACCAACCGAAACCGTTGTTCTATCGGTCGGTGCAAGTTTTCAATCTGGGGAAATGGAAACCCTCGATTTGGTGGTCAATTTGGTCCAAAATTAGACTAGACTGGATAAATTTCACACCTACTACATTCTGTTAGATAAAATTATGCTTAAACTTTTATGCGGAAACATAATCTTGATAGGATCTTAAATCAATACATTTCAAGAAACAATAGTAAACATACCTTCGCCATTGATTGTAGAAGAAAATAAACCCCTTACTAGAACTTTAATTCTCGGCTCACCTTCTCATCTATATCTCTAACTCTTATGAATAACCCAATAATTTATTATTGATACTCACAAGGAATTGAGTATTCTTCCTTTTATAGAGGAAAGAAGAGAGCTTAGAGATATAACATTACAAGACACCTAATCTATCAAGGACTCTTTATTAATTATCCACAAATATATTTTTTCATAAATAATAATTAGTAATAATGAACCTTATCTTATATTGGCTTTGTCAAGTACGTGGAGTCCAAGTACAACAAAAATGCTCAAAGAGATCGTAGGCCAATATGTCACCTTTACTGTTGGTCCAACATTCTCCCACTTGACCCATTAAGTTGATTGCGATGTAGAAGTGTAATTTTTTTAGTAAAACATGCAATTTTATAAAAATTTACTCAAATGGGCTTCCACACTTAAAAACATTGACACGTGATTAGAAATTTTATAAAGGTCAATAGATTCAAACTAATTAATACTATAATACTGTGATTACTTCAAATCACCAATGTGAGTCATAGCAATTGTACAACATCTATGTTGTATGCCCTTCTATGCACTACAACATTGACAACCCTCGATAATCCAGTCTTTGATTAGAAAAAAAGCTCCCATAATTTGTCTAATCAAGACATTTCCTGTTCAACAACATCCAATGCACATATAATTGGAAACAGAAAAATCAGAAACAAACTATCATTTTGCAAAAGAAATGTCATAAAAATAATAACCACTCATCTATCATGTATGGCCCAAAAGTATATCTTTGGTGGCAATCCCTTCGTTAGCAGATTAGCAATCATAAGAGTAGTGCTTATGCTTTCTATAGGCACTTGTTGTTTCTGTACTCTTTCTCTAACAACCAAGTACTTTACTTCTACGTGTTTCGAATCACTAGAGTACTTTCCATTCTTAGAGAAGAAAACTGCAGTGGAATTATGTAAAGACCCGGAAAATTTAAAATTTTATATTAATATACGGGTTAATAAGCTTAATAAATGTGGAGTATGTGAAAATTGGTGTAAAAGCATGATTTGGGGTCAATATGATACAATGTAATAACCTTGGGGGCTTGTGGAAGCATGTTGTGAAACCTAGGGGTGTAAGTGTAATTTTTGGGGTGTTGGATTTGGTGTATATCAGACAAATCCATTTGGTCCAAACCCAAACCCATTCTCCCTCTTCCCTCTCATACGGTTGCTCAATCATCCAAAACCCCATCCGAAAAACTTGCTCTAAACTTTAATTCTTTCAAGATTCTACGCATTTCCCTCATCCTTGGTTAATATCCGGTGGTGGTTTGCAACCATTTGCTTGGAAGAGGTGTATTTGGCCTTTTACATCATTTGGGAGCTAGAGCTTAAAGTTGGGAGTTTGATTCTTGAATCCGGAAGTTGAGGTAGAGATTTCTCACACTTATTACGCGTATAAAACTTGATTTGGTTGTCATTTGATACCTTGAAGTTGAGTTAAGAAACCCTACGGGAGTGCCAGGAATGACACTTAGAAACCCTACTTGATTTGGTTGTCATTTGATGCCGAGAGTGCCAGGAATGTACTGGAATGCATTCGGGAGTGCCAGGAATGACACTTTGATACACAACGAGGACAGATTGGTGACACATGACATTCGTGGATTTGAATTGAATGGATTAAAAAACCATGGTACACAATAGAGTTATCTATGCTCTCTCTCTCTCAATGTAATATTGCTTCAGTTTACTCTATCTCTCTGCGTGTTGATATAAATGTTCGTATGACTTATCATATGCATGTAATACGTGTGTAGACTTACCTACTGGGCTGTCGAGCTCAACCCTTCTTTCTTTTCAGGTACGACCTTGGAGTGATAGCATGGGGTGCTTGGCTTGCATGGATTGACATGCATACTTTTGAAAGCTGCATCGGATGAATTACTTAACATCTTTTATTTATCATTTTTGAAAAGATGTAATGTAATTCATACTTTATTTATTTCAATTCAAATTATGTAAACTACTTAACTTCTTTTTGGCTTTGGAGATAATGATTATTGGTCGAAGCGACCACTTTTGTAATGTCTTTCAAACTTATTTTGATTTATTCGATCATCAACGTACCTTTTGGGAAATTTGGTGAGATTATGAGTCTTTATTAATGGTAAATGTATTATTAAATTATGTTTAAAATTGAGGGCGTGACAACTTGGTATATCAGAGCACTATGTTAGAATACCTAGAGACCGTGGGGAGACTATATTAAATTATGTTTAAAATTGAGGGCGTGACAAATTATCACAATAAATCTTCATTGGCCTCACAATTGAGTCGACAACACCAATACCAAAAATGAAGTCCCGCAACCATAATGCATGACATGTCGCCTCAAAGCACACCACAAACTTGGCCTCCATAGTTGATGAAACAACAATGGACTGCTTCACACTCTTCGACGAGACTGCCCCACTAGCCAACAAAAAAAGAAAATCTAATGTTGACTTATTGCTATCGAGGTAACCAGCAAAATCAAAGTTTGAGTATTCGATCACATCTAAACGATTCAATCTTCTGTAAGTAAGCATACAGCCCTTGGTTCCTTGAAAATATCTCATAACCTTCTTCGCTGCTTTCCAGTGTTCCATTCCTAAATTACTTTGATATCTGCCCAGTATCCCAATTGCAAAACTAAAATCTAGTGCAAATCTGGGCATATACCAAACTCCCTATTGTTGATGCATATGGAATGTTATCCCTATTTTGGGCATCGGCTTTCATTGAATTTGTCACCCTTCACAATGGGTGCATCAGTGGTTGAGCAAAGCTACATAGTGAATCTTTCAATAACTCGATCAATATACCCTTTATGAAACAGTGCTAGTAATCCTCAAGATCGATCCCTAAAGATCTCTAGACCAATTACATACATTGCCTCACCCATATTGACCATCCTAAAATTCTTGGCAAGATATCCCTTGATTTCATATAATAAACCAAGATTGTTGCTAGCTAGCAAAATGTTATCCACGTATAACACCAAAATTATAAATTTATTCCCATTGACCTTCAGGTATATGCACTGATCAACAACGTTTTCCTTCAATCGGAAGGTGATAATGGTATCATTGAACCTAATGTACTGTTGTGTAGAAGCTTGTTTAAGACCATAAATAGATTTCGTGAGTTTACAAGCTAAATGCTCTTGATCTTTCTTTGTGAAACCTTCAGGTTGTTTCATACAAATCTCCTCATCCAAACTACCATTTAGAAAATCAATTTTCACATCCATTTGTTGTAACTCTAAGTCATAATGAGCTACAAGGGCCATGAAGATTCTAAGTGAGTCCTTCTTAGATACAAGAGAAAAAGGTCTCCTTATAGTCAATGCCCTCTTTCTGAGTGGGTCCTTCTTAGTTGCAAGTGGTTGAAACGTTTTTAGACAATTAAGTTACCCTTTTTCTTCCCCTTAATTCATGTTCTGATGATGAACAATGATCGCCTTTTTCCGATCATTGTTCATCAAACAAAACAAAGTTTACTTCTTTGACAAATGAAATACAAATAATGAGGTTGGTGAGGAAGGAGAGCTGTATAAATGTAGAGTGTGGTGTAATCAAAATTAGTTGATGATCAAACAAAACAAAGTTTACTTCTTTATTTCTCCGAGTATTCGTTTTTGTGTTTTTCTTTATATAGTTGGGTGAAGTTCAAAAATGATTCTACAGCCATGTTTTCTTGTGATTTTGATCATCTTGCAACTAATCCTACAACCTAGATAGTTTGGACTATAAAAATTAAAAATAACCATGCTTAATTGACCATTTGGAATCAAACCAAAGATTGGTATAGTTAAATCAGGCGAAGAATCGAAAAGATCCTTGAAATCAAGTAAGTCTATGCTCTTAATGTAGTCAGATTTATAAGCTATCCCCCAAGTCTGTCGAACTTTGGATTAGCTCACTATAAACAGTTCAAGCTATTGCTAAAATAACCATTGCTAAAATAATATTTGTACCAACGCTCGGCAAAATAGTCGGTATATCCCTACAACGACAAATACGTCCCAATTTTCTTGTACTGGTTCCTTCCTATGGATGGTAGGTGAGACCAATTACTCCAACATCACTTAGTGGGTTTTCTTTCATAATGTGAAAATCATGGTGAGCTTTTTTGAAGAAATACTATGGGAAGCTTCCCTTCGCAAAAGTATTTTTGAAAATCATGCTACCTTTTTCTCCAACTTCACTTGTCATTCGTAAGGGGTTAATTTAGTGGTGGCAATTGACTGACCTAATCAAAACTACTTTTGCAAAAAAACCAACTTATAATATCAAGTAATATATAGTTAGATGTCTCACCATAACTCGTCAGAGAAAAAATTAAATTGTTTTCTTGAATGGTGGATCACGTTGTGAATTCAACTTAACTCTCATGTCTGCACTTGATTGTACAAAAAACTTGTCAGAGAAAAAATTAAAATGTTTTTTTGAATGGTGGATCATGTTGCAAATTCAACTTAACTCTCAAGCCTACACTTGATTGTACAAAAAAAATAATCAAGTAATTGCAACGAAACATGAGTTATTTTTACTAGTGATTGATACGTTTAGGGACCTTATAACTTAATTCATTTATTTTATTGCTAGAAAGTGTTTATTGTAAAAAAATGCCTCCTAATGGTAGAAAAGTTCATCGTATAAAACCCATCGAATGGTTGTATCGTGGGTGTCGACAAAAATTGTTAGAAAATTAGAAATTAATTTCCATTAATCAAAAAAATAAGGAATTAATTAAAAGCTGTAATCACAAATAAACAAAAATATAAAACACAACGGATGCAAAAACAATTGAGTCCTGTGATATCACAGTCATTTTAAAACAGATTTGTTGCTTCACCGTGGATGTTAGAGGTTGCACTGGCACCGTGGGTATTAGAGATTGCATTGACATTTATTTCCAGGATAAAAACGGCTAACTCAGCCAATGGAATACCAACCAACGACCGTCTGTCGAAACGAGCTTGTTCATGTCTCTACCTCATTCAAGACACAAAATTAGGAACATCTTGTAGAGTGTGAAATGGGTGTCTAGAACGATGGATATTCAAACCATTCCGAATTCTTTTTTTTCGATGAGCAAAGAAAATATATTAAACTCTCAAAAAAGAAGACAAAGGATAACAGGAGAAACAGCAACAGACACCATACAACAAAAATCCCAACAAGGGCGGCACCCAAGATGACGACAATAATATGCTACTAGACCCCAAACAAGCTTGCAAGGAGCAAACTAACACAAAAGACACAAACTAACACAATTTGACAAATCCTAACACCAGAGGGCAGGAAAACCACAACCAAACACACAAAAACCAAAAAAGCAACCAAAACTTAAGCTCCAAAAAGCTACGATCAAAAAGGCACAAAAATGGACTTCGCTCCAAGCTCAAAAACTCCAAAAATGATACCTTGAAATTATTAGCAGCAACACAAACTACATCAACACAAAGAACCAGCAACAAAAGGAAGCTCCCAACTCTTGACAAACCAAAGGGGTACGAACATCATGGAAACAAGCCTCAAAACGCAGCCCCATTCCCATCTTTATACTTTCTCTTAAGCCTTCGAATACCTGGAAGGCATCTGATAATGTCACTGATAGAATAACCCTGCAAATTAAACCCAGCTTTAACCCATAGAGCCACTCTTAGCTTTATTAAATCTATAACTAAATCTTCTGATACCCTCTTATCTTGAAAAGTAAGCAAATTCCTAGCAAGCCACAGAGACCAAATAGTAGCGAAAAAACAAGACATCCATAAGCCTTTTTCCACTGACTTGAATTTATAGAAAAGCCACCAGCATATCAAAGAGTTTAAATCCCGAGGGCAAGCCCATTGGATCCCCACCAAGATAGAATTTTTGACTAGACCAACCAAGCATATGGACAATGCATCAGAATATGAAAAGGAGTTTCAAAACTATTGGAACACCAAAGACATAGAGCAGATTGATCATTCAAAGAGGTCAAAATACCTCTCTTGAACAAATCACTTTTAGTAGAGATTTTGCCTTGCAAAGCCAACCAAACAAACACTTCCACTTTCAAACGGAAAAAATGTTGTTGTTAGTGCCTCAAAAGCTGCAACTAACACTCAGTAAGTTGGTTTTGTGTTTGAGACAAGTTAGGAGGTTGTTAGAGTCAAATTAGGACTTTGTTAGTCATGTGGATGCAGTAACTCCTATTCTTGTGGCTCAAGTTGAGTTGTTCCTAATTTTTAGGCATGAATAAGCTGTTAGCAAGTTTTTAGATAGTTTGTTGCTACTTTCTAGGATGTGATCAGTTGTAAGAGTGCTGTATTTAAGCACATTTCCTTGCTGAAATAAGAATTATTCAGTTTCACAGCAATATCACCCAACAAATTTGGTATCAGAGCTGTTTATTCTTGAGGGATTGTGAGGTTGAGAGTTTCACCACATAACCCATCCTAAAAGTCCTTTTTAGATTAGACCTTTCAGTGAGGTGAGTGTACCAAATATGTCAACTGAAACTCCTTTTACTCCAGCAGCTCCACCAATCTTTGATGGAGACAATTATCAAGTCTGGGCTGTTAGAATGGAAGTTTTCCTTGATGCCAACGACTTGTGGGAAGCTGTGGAGGAGGATTATGAAGTTGCTCCTCTACCAGCCAATCCTACAATTGCTCAGATGAAGAATCATAAGGAGAGGAAACAGAGAAAGTCTAAGGCTAAGGCTTGTCTTTTTGCAGCAGTGTCTTCTTCCATCTTCACCAGGATCATGTCTCTTGATTCAGCCAAGGAGATTTGGGACTTTCTCAAGCAGGAGTATGAAGGCAACGAGAAAGTGAAAGGTATGCAAGTGCTGAACCTGATAAGAGAATTTGAGATGCAGAAGATGAAGGATTCAGAAACCATAAAAGAATACTGTGAGAGGTTGCTGGGCATTGTGAACAAAGGGAGGCTTCTTGGGGCAAAATTCAAGGACTCAAGGGTGGTGCAAAAGATTTTAGTCACCATCCCTGAGAGATTTGAATCTACCCTTTCTTCGTTGGAGAACATCAAAGATGTGTCAACCATTACTTTGGCAGAATTGGTGAGTGCCTTGCAAGCTTCAGAACAAATGAGGCTTATGAGAATGGAGGGAGTAGTTGAGGGTGCACTTCAAGCAAAGGTTCAGGTTAATCAAGGGTCTAAGGGCAAGAAGAAGAAAGGAAAGAAAGCTGGTTGTGATCAAGAAGAGAGCACAATCAATGGAGGTGAAACCAAGCAAAGCTATCCTCCATGTCAACACTGTGGAAAAAAGAATCACCCGCCCTTTAGGTGCTGGAGAAGGCCGGACATCAGATGCAACAAATGCCAACAACTTGGTCATATTTCTAAGTTTTGCAAGAATAAGGGACAGCAGCAACAAGAGGCGAAAGTAGCAGACCAGCAGGAGGAAGAACAGCTGTTTGTGGCTACTTGTTTGTCAACCAATCATTCAAGTGAAAGTTGGTTGATTGATAGTGGTTGTACAAACCATATGACCTATGATAAGGGGCTGTTCAAGGAGCTGGTTAATGCAGAATCTTCAAAAGTCAGAATTGGAGATGGGAGCTACTTAGCTGTCAAAGGAAGAGGTACTATAGCCATTGAAGGTTGTTCAGGTACCAAGCTGGTCTCTGATGTGTTGTTTGTTCCTGAAATTAATCAGAATTTGCTAAGTGTTGGTCAGTTGGTGGAGAAGGGGTATAAATTATTATTTGAGAATAAGATGTGTCAAATAAAAGATTCTGGGGGACAAGACTTGTTCCAAATAAAGATGAGAGGTAAATGTTTCTCCTTGGACTTGATGGAGGATGATCAAGTGGCTCTTTCTTCTTAAGTATCTACTACTGAGGTTTGGCATAGAAGGTTGGGCCATTACAATCATGCTGCAATATTGCTTATGAATAGGAGGAGTTTTGTAGTTGGATTACCATCACTTGATGATCATCTTGTAGATTGCAGAGCTTGCCATTATGGCAAGCAATCAAGGCTGCCATTCACAACTACAAGTTGGAGGGCGAAAAGCAAGTTGCAGCTGATACATACAGACCTCAGTGGACCAAAACCAGTTCCGTCACTAAAGGGCAGCAGATACTATATTGCCTTTATTGATGATCTAACTAGGTTTTGTTGGATTTATTTCATGAGGTTTAAGTCTGAGGTGGCAGGTGTCTTTTGGAGGTTCAAGACTTGGATCGAGAATCAAAGTGGCTATAAGATTCAAGTCTTGAGATCTGATAATGGAAAAGAGTACACATCAAGTCAGTTCAATCAGTTTTGTGAAGAGGCAAGAATTGAGCATCAACTCACAGCTCCTTATACACCCCAACAAAATGAAGTGAGTGAGAGAAAGAATAGGGCCATTATGGAAATGGCTCGCTGTTTGATGCATGAAAAGCAACTTCCAAAGAATTTCTGGGCTGAAGTTGCTAACACTTCTGTGTTCTTGCTAAACAGGCTACCTACTAAGGCGGTGGAAGGAAATACTCCTTTTGAAGCATGGTATGGATACAAACCATCTTTACATAATCTAAAAGTGTTTGGATGTGTTTGTTTCACTACCGTGCCTCAAGTAAACAGGGATAAGCTAGACAAGAGGGCTGAACCGGGAATCTTTATAGGCTACAGCTTAGTTTCAAAAGCCTATAGAGTGTACCAGCCACAAACTAAGAAGATCTTTATAAGTAGAGATGTGCAGTTTGTGGAAGATCAAAGTTGGTGTTGGAATGATAAGGAAGGAAGGCAGCCCACTCCATCAAGGTCAGTTCCTTCATTAGAAGATGAAAGTTTTGATGATCCTCCAGTTAGAGGATTTAGACCACTTTCAGATGTTTATCAAAGATGTAATGTAGCGCTATGTTGGAGCCTGCTGAATATGTTGATGTTGAAAAAGACCCAAAATGGAAGGCTACAATGAAGGAGGAGCTGTACATGATCGAGAAAAACAAGACATGGGAGCTTGTTGATAGGCCTCAAGACAGAAAAGTCATTGGGGTAAAGTGGGTGTTTAGAACTAAGTTGAATGCTGATGGTTCTGTCAACAAGTACAAGGCTAGGCTTGTTGTGAAAGGATATGCTCAAGTTTCAGGTGTGGATTTTTCAGAAACTTTTGCTCCAGTAGCACGCCTTGATACCATTAGGTTGCTACTGACTATTGCAGGGCAAAAGAGCTGGAAGGTGTTTCAGCTAGATGTTAAATCTGCCTTCTTGAATGGTTATCTGCAAAAGGAGATCTTTGTGGAGCAGCCAGAAGGTTTTGCAATCAAAGGGCAGGAGGATAAAGTGTTCTTGCTCAAGAAGGCATTATATGGGTTAAAACAGGCTCCTAGGGCTTGGTATGCAAGGATTGATGATCATCTGATGAGTTTAGGCTTTGCAAAGAGCCCAAGTGAACCAACTCTTTATGTCAAACACTCTGTTAATGACATTCTGATTGTTTCACTTTATGTTGATGATCTTCTAGTGACAGGAAACAATGTCAAAATGATGAATCAGTTCAAGTTGGAGATGAAGGCAGCCTTTGAGATGACTGATTTTGGAGTATTTTTCAGTCAAACTCAAGATCCCAAGTTGCAAGGCTATTCAGATTCTGATTGGGGAGGATCACTTGATGATATGAAGATTACTTCCGGCTATTGTTTTTCTTTTGGCACAGGTATATTTTCATGGAGTTCAAAGAAACAAGAAGTTGTTGCTCAATCAACAGAGGCAGAATTTATAGCTGCTACTGCAGCTGTAAATCAAGCATTATGGCTTAGAAAATTGATGGTTGATTTGAAGGAAGAACAGGCGAGCAGCACCAACGTGTTCGTAGATAATCAAGCAGCCATTGCAATATCAAGCAATCCCGTGTTTCATGGGAAGACCAAGCATTTTAACATCAAACTCTATTTCATTAGAGAGGTGCAAAACAATGGTGATGTTTCTTTAACCTACTGCAGAAGTGATGATCAGTTGGCAGACATTTTCACTAAGCCACTCCAAGAAACAAGTTTGAGCAACTTCGTTTGAAGATTGGTGTATGTTCAGCCGTTGAGGCAAGGAGGAGTGTTGTTGTTAGTGCCTCAAAAGCTGCAACTAACACTCAGTAAGTTGGTTTTGTGTTTGAGACAAGTTAGGAGGTTGTTAGAGTCAAATTAGGACTTTGTTAGTCATGTGGATGCAGTAACTCCTATTCTTGTGGCTCAAGTTGAGTTGTTCCTAATTTTTAGGCATGAATAAGCTGTTAGCAAGTTTTTAGATAGTTTGTTGCTACTTTCTAGGATGTATCAGTTGTAAGAGTGCTGTATTTAAGCACATTTCCTTGCTGAAATAAGAATTATTCAGTTTCACAGCAATATCACCCAACAAAAAAGAATTCCATATGAACTTACAGTGAGAACCAATGGGGTTATCATTATTATATAATTTTTCCCATGCATCATATAAGGATTTGACAGTGAAGTTTACCTTCGAGGAATCCCACTTCCAATGTAAATTATCATTACCTTGGGCTTAGAATCAATGGAGGATAAAAGGAGCTTTAAGACCTCTTCTTCCCATACAAAAAGATTCCTCCTAAATTTCAAATTCCAGTACTGCCTCGAGAAATCAAATATAGAGGCAACCACGTCCTCCTTTTGATCCGAAATCAGAAATAATCTGGGGAAAGATATCCTAAGAGTATCATCTCCCACCCACAAATCATGCCAGAAAGAAGTTTGATTACCAGAATTGATTTTAACCTGGAATCCTTTTCTAATGATACAACCAATTTGAGGATTAACTGAATCAATAGAACAAATATCAGCCCATAATCTAGAAGGGTTTTTATGCTTGATTTCATTAGGAAGCCATGAATTAGAACTATATCCGTACTTGCTCTGAAGAAGTTTAACCCATAAGGATTGTTTATCAGTCCCAAATCTCCACCACCACCTGCATAAGAGAGCAAAATTTTGAACTAATAGTTTCCTCACTCCAAGACCTCCTCCTGCCTTACTCCTTGAGACCTTTTCCAAAGCCACAAGATGGATTCTTCTCTTCCCACAACTATCGCCCCACAGAAATCTTCTCTGAAGCTTTTCTAGGATGTTGAGCACTGACTTTGGGAGTCTAAACATGGACATGAAGTACTGAGGTTGTAAAGACCCGAAAAATTATTTATTTTAAATTAAATATTCGGAACTTGACGAAGTATTTGATAATACATGAATTGGGTAATATGAGTTGGGACCCATGTGTGTGTGTAATATAGCTTTGGTCCTTGATCTTGGCATGTTGCATAATCTAGGGAGAAAGTGTAATTTACCCATTTGGTACTATAAAAATCAGATTTTTTTCACTTTACCAATTACTTTCTCTCTCCTAAAATCCCAGCCGAATGTCTCTCTCTCCCCCATTCTCAAACCCTCAAACTCCCTCTCCTCAAATTTGCAAAATCGGAGGCCTTTCACTCCGAATTTCAAGAAACACAAAGAATGAACCATGATCTACGCGACGAGGGCTTCGTATCAAGCCCGGGGTTGATGGTTCTCACGGAGTAATGGAGGAGATCGGCTCTTGGCTAGAGATTTTCTTGGAAGCTTGATTTTTGAGGTAGGAATCATGTTAAACTTTGATTTAAGTTGTGTAATACTTGGTAATGTTGTTATTAGTTTTGAATCCTATGTTTTCTTTGGGGTGAAAAGCCATTGGGGCTGTTTTCCAGAATTTTGGGATGGGTTTTACCAAGAACACTATGAACAAAACGAAAATCTGGAAATTTAAAGCACGAATCTGTTCTGTTCATGCGTTTTGAGGCATTTAGAGGCCGAATTGGGAAATGTGTATAACTACAAAGTTGTAGCTCTCGAAATTCTCTTAAAGTTTCATATATAAATCGTCTCAATCGGAGTTCGGGATAAGAAGTTATGACCAAAATACCAGAACTGTTCACGGTGGGACGAAATGATTTCTGGATTTTTTTTGACAGATCAGTTCCCGGGTTTGTTTAGAGTTTTTGGCAGCTTAGATTAACCCTAGACCTTTACGGTGACATAGCCTAAGGTCTTAGCTAAATTTAGACACAAGAACGGACACATTCAGACGGTTAGATCTTCGTATACGGCGACTTTCGTAAATTGTGGTAGAGTGGACGTATGACTCTATTTGGTGTGTTTATCCGACTTAAGAGATGTTTTAGATTTTGCGTTTAGCATGAAGTTGTTCACAATAGCTTGAAGTGGGATTATGTTAAATTCTTGTGAATTTTGGAAAAAAAGGGTTGTTGTGCCTTTTGTTGGACCCATTTGAGGAAACATATGGGGTATTGGGTTGTACTCGTAGATTTCGGGATGGAACATGTGTGGGGCTGTGTAGTGTGATATGAGGTTCGAGGGGTCATGGGTTTTGAGGATGACGTGTGTGTGGTCATGTAACTCTAAGTTGGTATTCGGTTTGGATTGGATACCTTTAGGCTTCGAGACACGTTGATGAAATCATTGAGGCACGTGTCGATGTCGTGTTTATCTTAGTTGGGGTTAGTGGTGATTTTCGTAGGGATCTCTATCTTCTATTATGTGTATGTAACGTGTTTTGGGGTCTATTACGTGGTAGATTTGTGGTTTGGTGCGAAGTGATTCGAGTGAAAATCTAGAAATCACGCTGATTTCTGCACAGGTAGCGCTCCCTGGGTTTTGGTGTAGCGCTCCTGGTGAGTCTGGACTGATGGGTAGCGATCCCATGTTTCTGGTGTAGCGATACCGAACGCTTTAGTGGTAGCGCTCCCATGTTTCTGGTGTAGCGATACCGAGGCTCTTATTGTAGCGCTCCCATGTTTTTGGGGTAGCGCTCCTGGGACTTCTGGACTCACAACCGTGCGTTTTGGGTATTCTGATTTTATTTTCGTGGTGTGTTACGTAGTGGAACACCAGTACTTGGTCGTGTGACATGAATGTAGAAAACTTAAAATTTGTTAAGTATGGATGAATTAATGAATGTAAATGGGAATAATTGGCTTGACGTAAATTGCCGTGAACGATGAGTGTGATACTAGTACCCGGATGGAATTGTGCTAGGCAGACAATGATACTAGTACCCAGATGGGATTGTGCTAGGCAGACAATGATACTAGTACCCGGATGGGATTGTGCTAGGCGGACAGTGAAACTAGTACCCAGATGGGATTGTGCTAGGCAGACAGTGAAACTAGTACCCGGATGGGATCGTGCTAGACGGATAATGAGACTAGTACCCGGATGGAATTGTGCTAGGCGAACAATGAGACTAGTACCCGGATGGGAATGTGCTAGGAGAAGCCACGAATCGGCATTGACTAGCCTCCGATGGGAGATGTATAAATATACTTCAATGTGGTCTAGTCATTGAAGGGTGATACGCTAGTTGGAATGTGATAATGGAATTAATATGAGAACTACGGACTGATTGGTCAGTTTGACTTATCGCACTATATTCAAGATGTTGTGACCGTACTTTAGGGACTTGTGAATTATTTGTCATACCATATGAAACTCTATGTATTGAATGCTTGTTCGCTCAGTTACGGTGTAAGTTGATGATATTCTATGAGGCATGTAGTGAATGAAAGATGAGGACTGATTGAGAAATGTGATAGGCATTGACCACTTGAACGATATGGGAAATTATTGGGTTAGCCTCTTTTGGGAGATGTACTAGGAAAATGAACACAATGAGACTATCTTCGACGGGAAAAGTAGTAAGGGAACGATGATTTAATGTTTAATGGTAACTTGTTGATGGAACCCATGAGTCGTGAAATGACTACACGGTCTAATGGACAATTAAATGCGTTTTGGAATTATTGAACGTGTCGTAGTGCTCACTCTTGTGCCTCTTATACGTTTTCCACTTACGTTGTCTCAAGTGACTCGTGTTTCATACTATTTCATGTCACGTTCATGTATTGTTGTTGATGTGTTGTGTTGGTTGTCCGGGGTGACAGGCGTCATGTGTGTTGAGTAAAAGGAAGTGTCATGTATCATGTGTGTGGGATAAGGGAGTGTGACGTCGAAATTGATGTGAGTTACATGGGGAGCTCGTATCGCACATGTTTTTCTTTTGTCAGTTAGTATGGGCGAACCTCAACAAACTGTATACTTTTGTAAGAAGGGAAAAACTTATATATTTTGATAAGAGATAAGTTTTGAAACATAATTTTTAATCAATTGTTTAACATGTTATCCTATACGAGCTTCGGCTTATGTTTTGTTGTAAAAACCTTTTTCAGGTAAAGCTGTGGATCCTATCAAGAGTTGAGCTCTTGGACTATGCTTTCTTAACTTCAGTCAAACATGTATACCTCAGTCGTTGTTACAGTATAGTCTAGTATAGTCTAATGTAAAACTTTTAAATTCGAGATTTAATGTAATAACAAATGTACATTGAGAGAGATTGTTGTAATAAAACAGGATGTTGGTCGGTTGTTTAATGAGAATGCTCCTTGGTATTTAAGTTTTATTTTATTCTATTTCTTTAAAAGGATTTTTATGTTCGAAATTTGGGGCGTGACAGAGGTAAATTATTCAGAGAAGACTTCAACAGAACTAATCTGCCCCCCAATGAAAGGTATTTCCTCTTCCATGAAGCAAGCTTTTTCTTCACTCTCTCAATAACCGGGGACCAAGTCTGAACCAATCTGGGGTTAGCTCTCCCAAATGAAAACCAAGGTAAGTAATAGGCAAATTGGCAATCCGGCATCCCAAAATGGAAGAAAAATCGACCATCTCCTCCTCAGTGTATCCCACACCACATAGAAGACTCTTATTAAAGTTGATTTTCAATCCTGAGATTAATTGTAAACATTTTAGGACCCTTTTAATATTGCTCAATTCACCCTCACTGCCTTTACACAGAATTATTGTGCACCTATATATACTAATACCCATTGGATATTCAAACTTTTAATCTTGGCCTTTGAATTTTTTTATTGAAGTTAAAGGGCAACTTGTTAGGGTTAATGCTAAGGGAGTGGAGCACCCAATTTGATTGTTTAGTTGATTGTTTCTCCCAGTGACTGCTTGTGAAATGTCTCAGTATATGGAGAAGGAGAATGGCACGAGCCAAAATGTCATGTCCCAAGTCAAGTCTTCGTAAGCAAACAAAAGATCTTTATTTTGATTCCCTCTCCAAAAGGCAAAACAATTTTTCCGAAAAGCAATTTATATGGTTCGAAGTCCTCAATCTAAAATTCAACACATATTGTGGACCATAACAAAGTTACTTACATGATTTATTTATTTTTTGCATGTTACTTATCATTTTAATTAGTGTAGTTTAAAATAAGTGTATATCATCAATAAATTGAAGTTATGCTCATTTATAATTATTTATGAACTTTATAGTCAATATTTTTTAAAATTCGATTCGTTACACAAACAATTGTGCGACTTGCCTATGCTATGGTGCACTAATAATATTAGCGACGGGTGGTGCGGTGCTTGGTACCTTGTAGCTTTCATATAACCTCAGATGCATGCATATTCCATACAAAAAGTCTCGTGATGGAACTAACAAACGACATTTTGATTTGATATTTTTGAATACAAACAGTCTAACATTGTTGAATAAAAAACTTTAGCTTGACTTGAATAGAGAAAAGGTGACGTAAGTAAGTCGTGATTTAGAATGTACTTTACACTTTTGGATATTTCTTTTACAGTTCACATTGCTTTTCCCTTTGAAATTAAAGCCCCTGGTTTTTTACTATTTACAAGCCCTTTAAATGAGTAGTTTTTCTTTTTTATTGCTTGCTCGGCAAACAAAGAAATTTATTAATCTTTGTATGAAATGTACAAAGATTAACTGTTTGGTACACATCTTGAGTTAGCAATAATCAAGAAAAATCAACTTGTGAGATATCTCAGCATAACCCATAGAGAGGGAAAATAGCAACATGGGTCATGTCCCAAGTCAAGTCTTCCTACTTCTTGTCTGTCCTTTATTTAGAGTTTCTGATTCGAACACAAGATTTTTATTTAGATTTCTTCCCCACATGACAAAATAAATTTTGAAAAAAAATATTTATATATGTGGTTCAAAGGCTTTAATCTAAACTTCAAACGTATATTGTACAACAAAAATGTTACACATGTTTTTATTTTTATCATTTTTATGTCATGTATTATTTGGTTTAGTTACGCATATGTGTTAAATGGTGAAGTCATGTTCATTTATAATTAGTTGCGAAGTTTATGGTTAATGCCTTGTGCAACTTGCCTGCTATGTAAAAACGACGGGGAATCTGGGGATGGAGAGCTTTCATATACCCTGTAGCTTGAATTGAATAGGGAAAATATGACCCTTGAGTCAAGTCTATAGGATGACATTATCATGAAGAAGTGGTTACAATTGCTTTCCCTTTCCAAAGTGCTGAAAGCAACTGTATTTGATTTGAATTTTCGTAATACATTTCCACTTCAAAAAGATGGGCCATAAGCAGCTCACTAGATACTGATTGAAAGGTTTTGTTCTCCTCCATCCATGGCATACTAATATCTACAAGGGATTGGAAGGGTCTGATATATATAAGACAAACTACTGTCTATTGCTCATTTATAGATAGCATTAATTCTGTTGAAAATTCAAATTCTAGCCAGCTGCCGTGCTGTCTGAGTTTGTGGGAAAATAGTACTTTTGATTAAGACCTTGTTTGTGACAGAAAAATGGACATTGAAATTCATATGTACCATTTTTTTTTCTTGCACAAATATTATATACTTATATTTTTAGCTACTATATCCGGTCAAATGATTTTTTGCGTGAATTATTTTCTCTGAAGATCATTTGAATTGATTAATAGTACATACTACCATTGTAGGCCCATCAAGATGCCCATAGCTGAATGGGACTACTAGACAAGCCTTTGATTTGAATTGAATAGTATGAAGGGGACTACTAGACAAGTCTGAAGGTAATTTATGGCGTAATGAGAAATATGAAACTTGTAAGCCCCACAGAGCTCCCAAGTCAAGTCTTTCCATCAAATACGAAGGGGACTCATTGCTTTTCGCTACCAAAATTAAAGTCCATGGTTTTGGACTGTTTACATGCTCTTCAAATGGGTGTTTTTTGTCTTGATCTACAAAGAAAGAACTTTATTAATATTTGCATGAAATGTACAAAGATTAAAGAAACTACGGCATGACGGCATCACAAGGGAAGAAACAAGAACCCAACTAGGTTGGCACCTAAGCCCGAAACAATCATGTCATCCGAAACCCCCCCAAAAAACGAGACAAGGTTGGCAGGACACCAACCAAAACAAATATAAAACCGCAAAAACACCAATACATAACTAACACCTTGCAAATCCAGGATTTTAGAACACCAAACCATAAGAAACCAACTGTTGATCCAACCGCATTATGAGCACCATCAGCAATTCAATCAGCAGCACCTACAGAAAGCCTAACTGTGGAAAATCAGCATCACCCCTAGACTCCATACATGAAGAAGCATCCCTTTTGGATCACATCTACATTCCTCGCTATCCAAATAACCTTGCATCTCTAAATGCTGCACCCTGCTTCCCCAAATGATCAATTCAGAACACAAGTAGAAAATAGTTTACATCACTGCTGCATGCACCAACAAACACCACCATAACTGCTGTAATATATATGGTATTGTTGTTGTTCCACCGCAGGTCCATACTCCACCAGAATCAGTTCTTCAAATGACTAGTTCCATTAGTATTGTTCTGTTTTTGTTACATTACTTCCTTAATTCAGATGTAGTGATTTCTGGCATACACATATTCATGCAACATAAGAATGGCTCAGATAGTGCTACCTCGATCACTGGCTAAGATGCATTTTAAGTTACTTCTGTATAAATACAATGTCCACCTTATATTGAACCACAAACCTAGCTAGTTGTCTATTATTTTGTTTTTCACGGGAAGAAAGTTCCAATTCTTCCATAGAACCTATAGTAATAAGAGCCTCGGTCCCGTATGCCCCTTTTTAACGGGAGAATACTCTTAAGCAGTTTTGACCTCTAACATCAACAGTGATAAACTCTTGTATCGGATTTTATTGCAGTGGAACCTTACACCCTCCAAACAATTTCAACCTTATTTTGTTTAAGAATGTGAGTGGTTAGCGTCAATAGAGGTTGCAACCTTAACAGCCTTTCAAGATGCTTCGTGTGGTGTAATGAGAGATATGGAACACTCCCAAGTCAAGTCTTTGCATCAGACAATTCTGCAACTTGCCTATGCTATATAAAAACGACGGGTAATCCGAGGATGGAGCTATGGTCAATGTTGGGGTGCCATGCTACCCTGTAGCTTTCATATAACCCTGTAGCTCGAATTGAATAGGGAAAATATGACCCTTGAGTCAAGTCTATAGGATGACATTATCATTAAGAAGTATGACATTATTTAAATTTTCATATCCATTTCCACTTCAAAAAGATGGACCATAACCAGCTCACTCGATATTGATTGAAAGGTTTTCTTCTCCTACTTGCAGGGCATACTAATACCCGCAAGTGATTGAAAGGTCTAGATACGTGTAAAACAAACTCTACTGTCTATTGCTCAGTTATGTCTAGCATTATCATTGTTGAAAATTTCCATTTAGTTAACACCCCGTCTGTGAGGGGGAGAAAATTTGGACATCGAAAAATCAAAATTGAACGCAACTACTAGAAAAAAGCCTCTCGTGGTTGGATGGGACATCAAGTTTTCTTGTAACCTTCTATTTTCCTTCATCTTAAACCGCTTATTCAGGAAAATGAAAGCAAAAAGAAATAGATAGGCTACATGTGCTTAGCAATATAAGACACTAACAGTACGTTCGTTAGCGGTTAAAATTATAAAAGGTATAGGGTTGATGTAGTACGTAGGGATAAGTTGGACGAGAGATTTATTATAGAGGGGTGAATAGTTATAAAAATTTAGTACTGGCAATTGACTGACTTATTGACTAACCTAATCAAAACTACTTGCGAAAAAACCAACTTATATCAAGTGAAAATTGGATGTCTCACCATAAATCATCACAGAAAAAATTAAAATGCTTTCTTGAGTGGTGGATCATGTTGCGAATTCGACTTAACTCTCATGCGTGTGATCGAACAAAAAAATAATCAAGTACGAACGCAACGAAACAACACGAGAAATTTTTACCTAGTTCCCATTCCGTATATATAGTTAGAAAAGCGGCAAACGGAAATCATAAAAGACTTTACAAAAGTGGTAGTTAACTTCGACTCAAGTATACGATCAAACACACCTATAACGTTCCATGCACTACTTAATTAGTTACCCTTTGCTTGCCGTTATTCACGATATGAAATTGTTGACGAGTAATTGAAATGTTTTGAGACCTTAAGACTTAATTCATCTTTTTATCGCCAGATAGTGTTTATTGTAAAAAATGCCTCCTAATGATGGAAAGGGCTATCGTATAAACCCATCGAATCGTTGTATCGTGGGACACAAACTGTAATATTAGCAGAAATCGGTGTCTGTTGAGCTCCAAATTGGATTAAAGATTTGTGGATGGAAAAAAAAGTGTACGGGGTTTTCCATTCACAAATTCGAACTGTGTTTCTCTCACGTTTTCTCTTCCCGTAATAAGACTTGGCATAGATTATCTGTTCACACAGCCTAAAGCAACGGTTATATTCACATGAAACCTGTATGCCGCCCCACACTCCAAAGTCAAGTCTTTGCATAAGACACTTGTGCAACTTGCCTATCCTATATAAAAATGCCGGGGAATCTGGGGATGGAGCTGTGCCCAAAGGTGGGGTGTCCGTATAAAAACTTGTCTACCTCTGTCATGATGGAACTCACAAATGGCATTTTGACTTGATTTTTTTGTAAGAAATTGCGAATCAGCCAAGTTAGGCTTATTAATTAGCTTGGCTTGAAGAGGGAAAGATGACCCTTGACTCAAGTCTATACGATACAATAACCATGAGGAAGTTGTTACAATTGCATTCTTTTTCCAAAGTGTTGAAATTAAGCTACTGAATTTGACTTGAGTGTTCATATACATTTCCAGTTTATAAGAAAAGACCATAACCACCTCACTGGATAATGATTGAAAGTCGTCTTCTCCTCCGTGCATGGCATACCAATATAAGACGAACTACTGTCTATTGCTCAGCTGTTATAGCTAGCATTAATCTCATTGAAAATTCCAATTCTACCCTGCTGCTGTGCTGTCTGAGTTTGTTGAGAGAAAATGGACATTGAAAATGGACATTGAAAATCATATTTGATTAAGGCCCTGTTTGTGAGAAGAAAATTATGGACATTGAAAATCATATTTGCCAACTTTTTTTCTTATACAAATGTAATTTGATTATGTACGTATCTACTATGTCCGACTGATAAGTGCTTAAATGTTCACATTAAAGCCCACTAACTTATCTTTGTTAGATTCATTACTAAGTTACTTGAATCTTAATTAGTGAATTTTATGATTATAGGTCTTTGTACCCAGTTGTACGAAATTAGAAGTTTCAATCGATGAAAAAATCAAGGAAAATAATTTTGGAAAAGTTGAAAGACAAGGAACCCTACACTCAATCAAAGAAATTAAAACCCATGCAAAATTAAAAACAAAAACATACAATCTCGTATTAGGAATGTATATGTACAACATTCAGTATCACTACAAGAAAATAGAGATCTCCCAACGGTTTTTATACTAACGGTATAAATAACCAATGCTATAGATAAGAAATAACAACAGTTTTAAAACATTAATAAAAAGAGATTTTTAGTGATGGTTTTTTATAAACCGTTACTATATTCTGAATTTTTAGTCACACCTTGTAATAAACTGTCGGTATAGTCCACAAAAATAAAACACACACACAAAAAAAGATATATAATATTATAATATATTATTCTCTGGTCCATTTCCCAAATACCCAATCCCATTTTCCACACAATAGAGAGAGAGAGAGAGAGACCACCGCCCACAGCTCACACCAGATTACCATAGTCGACCCCTACCACCAACGGGTCAACGAATCTGAGAGAGAGAGAGAGAGAGCGAGAAGAGAGAGCTAGAGATTTATGGGAGGAAGAGGGAAACGGATCTGAACTTTCTCAAAGTCGAAGGCGACTTTACTTGACGACTCGATCTAAAGCGGTTGTACTTCAATTCCAAGTTCCGTTGTTTGCAATACATGGTTATACTTCTTTCCGTGCTCTGTTTGATTGCAGAGAAAGGTCGGGAAGTCGAAGCTATTGTGCCTGAGAGTACTATAGACCCTTGCGCAATTGTGATTGTGGTTCGCTAAGGTGAGAATTTTTCTGACCTAATTTATTGGAGCAGATTCAGACATGCTTGAATCCTTTTGCTGTCTTTTTATTTAATAATTGTGGTTCGGTAAGGTGATAATTTTTCCGAACTAGTTTACCGTAGCGAATTTTGATATGGTTAGAACCTTTTGTTGTCTGTTTTGTTTTTGTTGTTTTTGTCTCTGTTTTCTCCACAACCAAACGGAAAGTAAATTTTGGTTTTTGCATGTTCTTGTCATTTCTCACTTCTACCTTGATTAGCATGGAGTTATGTATAACTCTTGATTGTATAATTTACTAGTTTTCCATTTTTGCCTAATAATTTTTGTTCGAAACTGGCAATTTACAGTCCAATATCAGGATATGCAATGTTCAATTTATTAATCTCTCTCTCTCTCTCTCTCTCTCTCTCTCTCTCTCTCTCTCTCTCTCTCTCTCTCACACACAGAGAAGTGAGGTATGAGGGTCAGGAGTCGGTGATCAAGGTCATATCACCTCAATTTTATGGAATTTGACTAAGACTTTAGCGGATATATCACAATTCATGAGCACAACAGCATTATAAAACTCTGCAAACCTTTCCACTATGCCCTTGGTGAACCACGTTCTGTCACTGCAAGGTTCACGTTCAAGTGCAATTGAATAACCGCCCTTGGCAACTCTTCTACAATCTACTATTTGACTAGAATATTACGTTCTTAATAGGAGCTGTCTTCTAAGATAATTTGATTTTAGTAGCTTATTGCTCGTTTAGTTGAACCTATTTGATGTTTCATGTTATGCTGTTGATCTTTTGATACTAAAACTTTGTGTGATATTGGGCCTGTGCTAGTTTCAAAAGCTCCTAATTATAGCTAGTGGTGGTATGTATTGATCAAGATTTTTTTTTTTGAAAGGCAAAGAAAGAATATTGTATAAATAGACACTAATACTTACAGAATACAGGGTTGGAGAGGAGCCAACCAAGGACACAAAAATAAAGACAAACTACCCTACAGAAGGGGAGGATGCTAGCAGCTAACCACACATCAAAAGCACCTCATGCCACAGAACTTACAGAATCCTTGCACCTCAATAACACTGACCCAGAACTCCTCTGAAGTTGTACATGCTGTCATTGATCGAGAAAGGGCAATTAGGAAAATGGAATCTCGCCCAAGAGACAAGAGAGAACTTGATGGACTCCTCCACCTTGCACCAATCAACTTCCTTTCCCTTGAAAAAGAGCTCATTTCTATACTTCCATATCTGCCAGAACACAGTTTCTGGAGTGGCATACCACATAGCCTTGAACACTTTATTCACACCCCTTCTAAGTTTGCAATCTTCCCACCATACAAACAAATCTCTTGTTGATTGAGGAGTTACCCAGCACACACCCCACCAACATAGAACTTTAGACCATAGGGACCAAACCATTTGGCAATGAATGAAAACATGCTCAATAGATTCCACTTCTAACCCACAAAATCTGCACATGGCTTGATGTTGATCGATGATTCCCAAACTTAGGAGCGTATTACCTGATTTAATCTTCCCATGCCAAGCTAGCCATCCAAGAAAATGAACTCTAGGTGGGGCAATGGAGCTCCACACGCATTTCAATGGGAACTCTAACACTCCCAGCAACCTCCCCTCTTCCCTCTTATAGATTTCACTAACAGAAAATGCGGAACTAGAAGAGGCATTCCACAATATTGAATCTTCAGAAGATGCTAGCCCCACCGAAACGTTGTCAAGGATTTCAGTAAGACTATTGAAATCAACTTCTTCCCAAGAAAACAGTGATCTCCTGAAGAACAAATTCCATGAACCCGAACTTATTTTTGTTGCAACAATTTCCCTCAGTTTGATATCCTTCCGAGCAACTATTCGGTAGAGTCTAGGGAACATAGTTCTAAGGACCATCTCATTTTGAATCCACCCATCATTCCAAAAGTTAATCCTTTCTCCATTCCCAACTTTAATCGACCAACAAGATTTGAAGATCTCAAATACGCCAGGGGAGAAGTCCTGCACTTGTAGAATTCCTTTCCATATAGGAGATACGTTTGCTACCACCCCATTAGAAGGAAACCAAGAATCAGTAGAAATTCCATACTTCCCACACACCACCACCCTCCATAAACTATCCTTCTCCTTCCCGAATCTCCACCACCATTTAAGCAGCATTACAGCATTCATCACCCTTAAATTTTTTATCCCCAACCCCCCATTCCCCTTTGACTTGCATACCGAATCCCACTTAACCAAATGGATTTTCTTCCTCTCAGTTGAACCTCCCCACAGGAAATTTCTTTGAATTCTGTCTAGCTCCTCAATCACTTTTATAGGTAGTTTGAATAATGATAGGTAGTAAATCGGGAGACTACCTAAAACAGACTTAATAAGAGTCACCCTACCTCCAAAAGAAAGAAACCTCCTCTTCCAAGATGCCAGCTTAGTTTTGAACTTCTGAATCACCGGCTTCCAAGTCTTCACCCTGCTGGGGCTATCTCCAAGTGGCATTCCTAAATACATGATGGGCAATGACTTTACTTTGCACTTCAGGATGTTGGCATACTGACTTAATTCAGACTCTTCCACCCCTACTCCACTGATCATAGACTTATGGAAATTGATTTTCAACCCTGATATCAACTCGAAACCTCTTAGAATCCTTTTAAACGTCAGGATCTCATCCAAACCACCCTCACAAAACAATATAGTATCATCTGCAAATTGAAGATGTGTAAGACTTCCACTCCGACCTCCTAGGTCCGCTCCAGACACTAACCCCAATTGTTTGGCTTTCTTAATGAGAATACTCAAACCTTCAGCTGCAATAATATACAAAAAAGGTGATAGAGGATCCCCTTGCCTTAACCCCTTCTCCATGCAAAATTCTGACGTAGGTGATCCATTAACAAGCACTGACAGCTGGGATGTGCTAATACACTCCTTAATCCATTTAACCCACCGTGAGGGAAACCCAAAACTCTTCATCAAGATTGATCTCTAATCTGGTGCATCCTGTGGTTACCGTGAGTCTACTGATATGTTAATCTGCCCTCTATTATTTACAGTAGTTCTTAGCAGCAAAGGGTTTCCCCAGGAATGTGGCAAGCAGATTTTACAGTTAAGGTTTCTGTTAATGGTTGGTTATAGTGATTATGGTCACTAGAAAATTTTGGTAGACCCCAAGAATTTTGTTTGAGGTGCTCTCTTCACCGAGCAACTAGTTACTGTTCTCGAAATCTTTTAAGCTCGGTGTCTTAGGTGTGCATTTGTGCCTAAGACAAGTGATCCAATTTAGAGGCAATTGTGTTAGAAACAGGAAGCCCCAAATTAGCATCCCTGATTACAATTTGATGTCTTAATGATATGTTACAAAAGAAGTTTTTAAGAATTAAAATGTTAGTTGTTCATCTGAAAAAAATGGAAAAAAAAACTGAAGTCATAAAAATTAATTAGAACAAACTTAAAGCACGGAAGATGATGAGAGAACTGTTGTTTTTGAATGAGCTCACCTCAGGTGGTGCTGTATAGAGCATGTAAAAGTAGTGGTAGTTCCTCTTAGGATCAGACACTCAACAAAGACGTGATCTTTCAAGAAGATATGTCTGACTGCAGCACCAGAGATCTTCCCCTGCTTATCAAATTGCATCTCTACAAATTTACCAAAACGACTAGTGGTGATCTTCGCACTGTCATGAAGCTGCATTTATGAAATTCCATTTAATTTTGATGCACAGAGAACTTGTATTGTCTAGTCAAGACATTTAAATGTCGTCAGTACTAGTAAATGAATAAAACTACATGCGCAAACCTGTGAATGAGGCCTGGCTATATAGTATTCAATTAGCATTTTTCCTTGCTTTGGTGTTTGCAGGGGTAAATGACTAAACTTATTCATTCTCAAGTGGACCAGTCATTGCGTAAGCGATACTGGGAATTTATTTTTTTATTTTGATGCATATTGCAGCTATTTGGGGAGGGGACCCATTGCTTTGCCATTGTTAAGGTCAGTATGTTGCCTATACTCTCTTAAATCTATAGGACAGAAGTTAGCCTGTTATGACCTTTGTTAAACTAATGACTCCTCATTGTCCAACTAAATGCCCATATTGCACCCATCTCTATGACTGAAGCTCTCTTTTTTTTTTCTTTTTTGTACTTTCAAGTCTTCTTGTTTTTTTCTTGCTATTTCAATGCCAATTTGCAGATGCATATTGATTAACTGGAACTGTTTGAGCTCAAAGGCATTGCCAGATTGGATTATAAGGTATTACTCTTACTCTCTTAGTTCACATTGAGCTTCACAGTGCACATTCAATAAATATTGCATGTTCTTTCGAGTTCGACACAATAAATAACTTAGGATTTTTTCACCATTGAACTTGTCTAGAAAGTTTATTTATTCTCTATCAATGTATTTTTGGTTGCAGGTAATAGGACAATAAGGAAGCATCTAGTGGCGGATGTCTAATTTGATGTAGATTTTATAAAAGATGGCAACTTATGATATTTTTATGTTTTTGGGTTGGACTAGGTTTTGCATTGATTTGGTGTTATTTTACGTATGATGAGAGTTTTGATGTACTTTTGAATTGTGACATGTTTATGTAATGGAATTTGAATTTAGTTTCATTTTTTTAATGAAAATACAAGTTCATGCTTTGCAGATCTGGTCGATCAACCATGAGATAATCTTCTCTCTCGCTAGCTTGCAGACTCTCTTTGCACAATCTGTTACTTCTTAGTTCTAGTGTTATCATTGCATTTTGTTTTCCCTACATTCTTGGGCATGGCCTATGTTTTTATGAATATATTGTGTCTTTTTTTAATAAGAGCAGGTTGAATATATTTCAAATTGGAGGGTAATAATTCAATCAATTTGGACTATAACGACGCTTCCACAAGCATCCTTAGAATAGTTTTATTTTTTGTACTTTGCCAGCGGTTCAAGTGTCACTAAAAGATGAACTATTGCGACGGTAATTTAAATATTTCTAACGCTTGATAAGCGACGAAAATTATCTATACCGACGGTTTTAACCATCGCTAAATAAACCATCAGTAAGAAAAGACTTGTACCAGCACTTGCAAAAAGTGTCGCTATAACCCTACAGCGACGGTCATCTTGTGACGCTTTAGCCGATGCTTTTTCAAGTGTTGGTATAGTCTTCTCAGGTCTATAGTAACACTTTTCAGAATCTTTTGTGACGGTTTAGACCGCTGCTAAATCTAAAATTTCTTGTAGTGTATTTGGCCATATCTCTCATCTCAAGTGTCCGATTGATGCAAGGTTTGCAGCAACGGAAAGGGAATTCGATTTCTACAACTTCCTAGTTCATGACTTTTTCAAATTCAGTTGTTTCAAAGGTCAAATAAAAAACGGGATGTTTATAAGATTTATTCAATTCTTCAATCCCACAACAGAAAAAGACAAATAGTCACTCGAAGAGAAGCGCTATATAAATCTCTCACCTCTTTAGCTAGAGTACAAGCTAAAGGGTCAAGTAAGTTTAATATTTCTATGACGGTCATCATTGAAGAGTTGGAGCTTCCTACATCCATGAGCAGCTAAGTGTTTCAGCCAGGGTAACGAGAAACTCTTCTCTAAGTAATGTAATTAATTGTTTAATTTTTAGGATTTTTATTCAATTATGCTTTTATGACTTTGGATGATTCATATTATTTTTATGAAAGAACATATTTTCCTATTGATCTGTGTGAACGGTAAAAATCATGTTAGGTATTTACCTTCATAAATTCGAGGTTTATTTAGACTCATCCTTCATCTCTGTCAACAAATATGTGCATAAAATTCTCAATCCCAACACAGCCTAAATCAAGTGTTACTTTCACATGAAACTCGTACGATCACACTCGAATGTTAAGTCATTGCATCAGACACAAGTGTTTGTGTAACATAGCTATTGCGTGGTCCTCATATAGATCCACATGCAACAATGACATGAGCCATTTTGAATGATAGAGCTTTCACTAATTTTTTATTTTTTACTAAAGCAATTGATCGCATTTTGTTTTCCCATTGATATTTCCGTATTGAAAGACGTATCTTACCAATTGTCACTCAAACTCCAACTGCAAATTTCCCTCGGAATATATATACGTTCTTGAATTATCATTTCTCAGAAGTACCGGCAACAACTGTTTGGTAAACTTCTTGAGCTGGCAAGTAGAAAAAACAATTGAAGTCGGGCTCATTTATAATTAGTTACGAATTCTATAGTTAATGCGTTGTGCATTTTTTATAGTTTGATTTGGTAAGTATTTTTTAGTTCATTTGTTACGATGTTTTATTGCGTTAGTTACGTATTATTCTTATCAATTACAAATGAATACTTATAAAAAAACAGAGAGACGGTCTTTGAGAATTTTCAAACCAACTAAGAATGCAGCTAAAGTGGTGGTTGGCTCAATTATGAAGTGCATACTTTCAGGAGAATTTTCAAACAGAGAGAATACTTTCATGAGAATTTTCAGACCAACTAAGAAAATGCATCTATAAATACTTCTCTTTCCACATTAACTTCTTTTATCCCAAAAACTGCCTTTTAAACTTTCTGCTAACCAAAAAAGATGTCCTTAGCAGCAAAAATAATGGTGCTTCCCAACCAACTCCTTTCATTCCAAATCCTGCTCGTCTTGTTCATCATCCTTGCATTAGCCTTTCCATTTGATTCCGCTGCTTTTTCTTCATCCGCAACTGGAAAAAAAGTTGCCATAGAAGGAACAGAAGCATCAGCTCTCTTCGCGTGGAAAGCTAGCCTCAACAACCGAAGCCAATCTCTCCTGTCATCGTGGATGGTCGGAAGTAACCACTGCAATTGGATTGGAGTTGGTTGCAAAGAAGATAGCAGAGTCACACTTATTAAGCTTAAGAATTATGGTCTGAGAGGTATGCTCTCAAATCTGAATTTCTCATCCTTCCCCAATCTTCTGAGCTTTTATCTTCAAAACAACTCGCTATATGGGACGATCCCGGAAGAAATTGGGATGCTAAGGTCTCTCGTTGATCTCGAACTCTCGATAAACAATCTCACGGGTTTAATCCCCACTTCTATAGGGAACTTACTCAACTTAAGGACCCTCCACCTGTTCAAAAATTATATTTCTGGGTCGATCCCCGAGGAAATAGGGATGCTAAGGTCTCTCGTTGAGCTCTTACTCTCAAAGAACAATCTAACAGGTTCAATTCCTACTTCTATAGGGAACTTGGTCAACTTAAAGATCCTTTACCTTCACCATAATTATCTTTTTGGATCAATCCCCAAAGAAATTGGGATGCTAAGGTCTCTCGTTAATCTCACACTCTCAACAAATAATCTCACGGGTTTAATCCCTGCTTCTATAGGGAATTTGGAATTCCTTGTGTCTTTGACTCTGTTTGATAACAAACTCAGTGGTCATTTGCCGGAAAACTTATGCTTTAACAAATTACTTTCATGCATAGGTGTAACAAACAACAATCTTTCAGGTTCTATACCCAAAAGCTTGAAAAACTGCAGTAGCTTAGTTAGAGTAAGGCTTGAAGGAAACCAATTTTCGGGGAACATATCAGAAGAATTTGGAATATACCCAAATTTGGATTATATTGATTTGAGCAACAACAATTTCTATGGCGAGATCTCTCAACAATGGGGAAAGTGCCATAAACTAACAAGTCTCAAAATGTCTAGCAATAATATTTCTGGAAGGATACCACCTGAATTGGTAGATGCAAGTCGACTATCTAGAATTGACCTCTCTTCAAATCATATAGTTGGAGAAATCCCGAAGGAACTCGGAAGTTTAATTTCCTTGTTTGACATTAAGTTGAATGATAACCAACTTTCAGGTCAAATTCCTCCCGAGCTCGGCCGCCTCGCCAACTTAGAGACCGTAAACTTGGCAAAAAATAGATTAAATGGCTCAATCCCTCAAAACTTAGGGGATCCCTTGAAGCTATTGAGCTTGAATTTGAGCAATAATAAACTTGGGGAAGACATTCCTTTGGAGCTATGTCAACTCCGTAGCCTTGAAGTCCTTGATCTTGGTGATAATGTTCTTTCAGGAAATATACCACAACCTATTGGATTACTCCAAAGGTTAGAAATACTGAACCTCTCCCACAATAAACTCTCTGGTTCCTTGCCATCGTCTTTCAATAATTTATTAAGCCTAGTTTCAGTCGATGTATCCTACAATCAGTTGGAGGGTCCTCTTCCTATAATTAAAGCATTTCAAGAGGCTCCATTTGAGGCACTAAAAGGCAATAACGGTTTATGTGGTAATTCTACTGGTTTGAAGGCCTGCCAACTTGATGGATTTTCTAAAAACAAGAATTTGGTGCTACCACTCATGCTTCTTATTTTGGGATTTCTAGTTCTATCCCTCATTGTTCTCGGATTTTTCTTGGCTTTTCGTAAGAAAATGAGGAGTGCAAAAGATGAGCCAAGACAGTTGAATAATGAAAATTTATTTTCAATATTGAGCTATGATGGAAGAATGGTGTACAAAAACATCATTGAAGTAACTGAAAACTTTAGTGCTAGACATTGTGTCGGGGAAGGAGGATGCGGTACTGTTTATAGAGCTATCCTGCCAAATGGTCAAGTAGTTGCTGTGAAGAAACTTCACGCGTCACTTGATGGTGATTCGGTTAATCGAAAGGGGTTTACAAGTGAGATCAGTACATTAACAGAGATAAGGCATCACAACATCATTAAACTTTACGGATTCTGTTCACATCCAAGACACTCATTTTTGGTTTACGAGTTCCTGGAAGGTGGAAGCTTAGGAAATGTACTAGATTCGAAAGAAGCAGCAATTGAGTTGGATTGGATCAAAAGAGTGAACGTTGTAAATGGTTTGGCAAATGCTCTATCTTATATGCACCACGATTGTTCACCTCCAATCATCCATCGCGACATATCAAGCAAGAACATTTTGTTTGATTCGGAATACGTGGCTCACATCTCTGATTTTGGGACGGCTAGATTTATGAAGCATGACTCTTCCAATTGGACTTCATTTGCAGGAACTTTCGGATATGCCGCTCCTGGTACCTATCTCTATTGCAATTTTCTTTTCTCATATATAATTTTTTTTAAAAAAATTCTAGCTTTTAACAATCAAGATTTTGCAAGTTTTTAAATTGCTTATATGTTGCACTCCATTCAGTGGACCATTGAATTCTTGTCATGCTTAAAGGCTTGAAGTCTCATGGGTAGTGATATTTCATGATGAGGCTTCACTCATTGTTTTCCTTCTTTTGGAAGTGTGCAAAGTTTATATCTAATCTGATAAATGAGTTTGATAAGACAATTATTTTTATTATGCATCAAACTCTCACAATTTTGTCTTGTAAGAAATTATGACTCACTTACTGTTCCTTGTTTCTGTAAAGTTTATGACATTTTTAGTGTCAATCAGGTTCCTCCTTCATGAACTCTTTATCATAGAATACAAATAACTAGAAGTGAAAGTATGCATAAATTTGCATGCTTGCCCTCTTCCCCATCACACCATTTGTTTAGTCAATTATTTTTGTCTCTTGGGTTTTTTTGTTTATTCTTATTTTTGCAGAACTTGCATATACAATGAAAGTGAACGAGAAGTGCGACGTTTACAGTTTCGGTGTACTAACACTGGAAGTGATTATGGGAAAGCATCCGAGTGATCTCATCTCCTCTCTCTCATCATCTTCGTCATCGTCGTCGTCGTCGTCAATGCTTGGACATGGGATTTTATTGAAGGATATGCTAGACCAACGCCTCCCACCTCCTACAAATCAAGTGGCAGAACAAGTAGTTATTGTTGCGAAACTAGCATTGGCATGTTTGAATGCCAGTCCAATGTCTCGACCAACCATGCAACAAGTTGCTACGAAGCTATCAAATCCAAGGCTATCTCTACAAGATCAGTTCCACACGATTACATTAAGAGAACTACTTGATATCAACTGCTTCACTTCTTGAGAGGGTGCCCTTGGACTCTACTTCACTTCTCAAGAGTGTTACTGTGAAAAGCGAGTGATTAGGTTTCCGTTAATTCCTTGCTCAATTGTTCTGTGTTTTGTTGTGGTTTTTCAATATCTTCAGCTTTGATCTGTTGTTACATCTTGATTTGTTGTGGTTGTGTTGGTCTTGCATACACAATGGTGGTCCATTGGTGGCCAGGTGCCATATTTAGGGGTGAAATTATAACCCAAAAAACCGAACTGAAAAACCTAGCCAAAAGAATTGGTATAAGGTTGTTATAACAGCCATAACAGCAACAACCGCTACGTGCATAACATCCTTAAAGGCCGTTATGGCTCGGACGAAACAGGGGTTTTTGGTTTGAGAATTTAGAAATCAAAACTAAACCAAATTAATTCGGTCCGGTTTAATTCAATTAGTTCATTTTTTATTCGATTTTTACAGTTTACCTGTTTGATAGACTACGAATGGGTTAAGCCCAATGTAACAAAAAATATTAAACTTTCTTGTTCACAAATAAAAGGCTGGGCCATAACAATCCAATCGATAAAAAGTTGGTTCGATTTTTCTGTTCGTGTTTCTCTCAATATCCGATCGGTGTGATTTTTAGTGTGCATGACAAACTCAATGAGCAAAATAAGTTAAGGAGTTTGGATCACTTTGTGGGCTCGTAGCAGAGACAAACAAGTTTATTGTGCTTCGGGCACTATAAGGGTGTAGTGAAAATCGAATAGTCGAATAGAACCGAAAAATCGAACAGAACAGACAGTTTGATCTGTTTTTTTAGTCAAACCGGCCAAGTCCAGTTCAGTTCGTTTTGATATATTGAAAAGAAATCGATTTGGTTTCAGTTTTCTAGTCCTAAACACCGGACTGGATTGAACCGAACCGAAACAAAACAAAACTAGTTGGTAATAGGCTGAGGATATTCAAAGCTAGCCAGATACTTGACTATCAAAAAAACAAACAAAACCCAATTTTTGATAATATGTATTCATTTTTTAATTTTCTATAATATGTATTTATTTACATTCCAAACTCTTGACAACCGAAATGCTTATTTGTAAATCAAAAAATTCAAATCATTTATATTGGGCTTGGTCTAACCAAACCCAAAAATCGATAAATCAAATCGAAACCGAAAAAAATGTAACAAAATAAAACCCAAATAGTTTAGTTTGGTTTCAGTTTCGAAAATCCTAAACCAAGATTTCCATTAATTCAGTCTAAATTTTTTCTTCCAACCAATCCGATTACACCTTAATTTACGGCACTAAGTGGATGTGATGTCCTACTCCCGCCTTATATAATATTGTCCGCTTTGACTATCTAAATCCCTTAGATTTTCCAGTAGATCACCCGTCCCTAGATTGTTCTAGGACGAGCATGCTTAACTGTAATATTTTATTTGATTTTGGCACCCTCATAACTTTACAAGGCCTTGTATAATATAGAGTCATGATTTATTATAAATAATACTGAATTTGTATCCACCAAACAATATAGGTGTAAAAGGTAATGTGGACATAAACGGCGAAGGTGTGATTAGAAAGACGAACAGCGCGCCCTTAATAATTCTACACCAAATGCTTCTGATTTCTTTGACTAAATTAACAAAGAGAAAAGACAAGTGTCCCCTTTTTTTTCCAGTTGGGTTTTAAAATAATCATAATTAATTAATAAAATAATAATTTTAATTACTTTTTCTTTTCCTCTTTGGGGCTGTAGATTCAGTGCTACGTCGGACTCCAATGAGCTGTTTTGAGCATTCAGACTGGAAAAAGGGAATTCTGGTGGGCACATGCTTTCGGTTAATCGCTATATTATATTGAATTAATTAATTAATTAATTAATAATACCAGATTAATGATTGCTTCATTGTCCCATATCGCCCTATTCAAACACACTTTTTGGTTCAATAATATTATTCTGTTGTGGTGTTAGCTGTGAGACCAAACATTCGAGAGAGAGTCCCGGTGGATATTTAGATGGGTAATCAAGAATTTCACATAGCTTAGTGAATGTAAGTTCAGTTCTATATATAATAGATGACGAACTTACCTTGCATGAGGCTTTTTAAAATCTTGAGTGCATCAAAATCCAATGGAACTTCCGTAGTTAAACGTGCTTGTTTTTCAGCAATACATGGATGGATCACCTATTGAGAAGTCTATTGTTAGGTCAAAACGGATAATATTGTACAAGACGAGAATAAGATGTTATACATATCCTCTCCATTATAAAATGGAACCAAACGGGCCTATTGAAACTTTTTAGACCCTTTTCGAGTTCACATGCTGATTAAAAATATATAGTGATTGGATGCAGAGGTGAAATTAAGATTTATAGGTGTTCTGATTAAGTATCTATGACATGTATAACTTGGTGGAGCTTATTTGTGTAGCAAAATATGATATTTTGTATAACAAATTTATCAAAATATCCCAAAAATATATACTTATCTTAAGGAAATTTTATAACTCAATAGGATGAATTGACTTTATTACTTGCCACAGCTTATGTCCGCCTCTTATTAAACGTTAATCAATACAATTTTAGAACTTTTTTTATAGCCGAGGTATTTGATCAGCTTTGGGTATGCTCAACCTATTGTCGGTTGGTCCTCGATCAGGACCCTAAAGTTAATAACCATGTAAACTTTCAGTGACCCCAAGTAAATGGTTCTAGTAAAATTTAAACCTATGACGGAGTAAACTACTTAATCACCTCTCTTAACCACTCAATTTTAGAACACGTTTTCTTCCTTATTTATCATAGATTGGTGTGATACCTAAGGTGCTAGCTGTGAGACAAAGCGTTCAAAAGAGAGTCTCGGTAGACTTTCGGACAGATATATAATAAGTTTCTCGGTGAATGTAAAAGTTTAGTGTTATATATAATAAGTCATTATCCTACTTTATACAAAACCTTTAAAAATCGTGAGAGCATCAAAACTTAATACAATTTCATAGTATTTAAGTATGCCCGTCCTGCAACAATGTAAGAATGAATAACCTATTGAAAAGTTTATAGGATTTGGACATACAAACTGAACAGTATTAATGTACAAAACAGAAACAGGTTGTTATAATTCGTATATGGAAATTAAAGGAAACAAAAGTGAAACAAAATTACTAATGCTTCATGCATTAGTAATACCTTATATAGGATTTTCAATATTTTTTAATTATCCTATTCTTATTTACTACCAAACTTAAAACTGAAAACAAAAAAAAACTGATATAATTTTCCTGTTTTTCTAAATTGAAACTTTTATTTCAAAATTTCCCTTTAAAATGATGTGGAATTTCCAGGTGATTAAAATAATATAGTAATAACTTACAAAAGGCACACTCTAGAAATCCCATTATTTTAGAGATTATTACGTTACTTTTATTTTTGTAAGGGCTCACATGAGGTCTGAGGTGAGCATCACTTTATTAAATAATTTAATGGGAACAAAAAATATCTTTCACTTTACCAGTTATATATATATATATATATATATATATATATATATGGAACAAAAACATATAAAATACAGAATAATGTACGGTTGTAATTACTATAAGAAACTTTAGACCACTGGGGTTTTAATTGCTTCCACATGACCTTTCCACTAGGGTCCTATCAATAGCAAGGATTTACGGGGTTACAGTACTGTTGTCGCTGTAATGTAATGTTAATAAAATAACATAATTTTATCTCTTTTATTTTGTTAATTATATCTTTTTGATTTATCTTAATTACAAACCGTTATTAAAATATATAATGTCAAAACGATGTGATTTTAAATGCAAAACGGATAAACTACATCTTTTTATTCACAGTACAAGGGCTGCACTACAGTTCCTCAATCCCAATAGCAAATCGTGTATTTCAACATGTAAAAAATTACTATTTCCATAGTTAAGACATGAAGGTCTATTTTAGAAATATTTACGGTTTGTCTGTTAGCTATCAAATTATAGAAAGGATATAGTAAATATAATAAGAAGGGGATATTGTAGAGTGAAAGATTTATTATAGAAGAATGAATGAATTAATCATAAAGAGTTTGTTTGATTACTTTTTCAGGAATGAGGATACGATAGATATGAATAAATTCATGATATTTTTGTAATTAATAATGACATTTTCATTAATAAAAAGATGATATAGAATGATGATGAAATAGGAATAGAAAGAGAGTTGAGATAATTCTATTCTCCTCTATAGGTATAAAATAGTCCTCGTGCCTGGGGTACTGCAAGGAAGTAAACAAGCTTCAAATATAGTAAACCAGATAGTCATATACGGGGTGAAAATAATGCACCCCTTTTATGACCCATACAACCCGTTTGCTAGCAATCAAAATTTTAGAAAGGAAATGAGAGATATAATAAGAGGAGGAACACGGTAGAATGGGAAACTTATGATGGAGAGGTGAATAAATAGAAATTAATTATTTGAATACTTTTTTGGGTAAATTGCACTTACCTCCCCTGAGGTTTCTGACAATTGCAGAAACATCCCCTGAGGTTTCTGAATTTGCAGTTACCTCCCCTACTTTTGAAACTATTATACATTTTCCCCCTTCCTGTTAAAATCTGTTAGTTGTGTGTTAGATTTTAATGACGTCACCACAATACTTTTTTTAAATGCCTAAACTAACCTTGGTCTACATAAAAACAAAACAATACTATAATAAATTAGTAAGCCAAAAGCCAATCCAGCAGGATTTCACTGATGGCTAGAGAATCAAATTGCACGTATACATTAAAGATCCGATTTCAGGAGACTATATCTCAGGATAATGGGTTACACCATCTAGCTTTCATAGATCTATCAACACACTTCATAATACCAATGATTTCACATCTGTTAAATATTTCAAAACCAAAAAGAAAAAAATAACAATTATATGTATACTGCTCGCAGCCGCCCACGCAGCATAAGCTGCTCGCAGCAACAGCTGCACATTATGCAGCACGCAGCAACATATACTGCTCAAAAACAGCAGAATGCAACAACATAAACTCAGCAGCCACAGCTGCATAAGCTGCTCGCAGCAACAACTGCGCATTATGCAGCACGCAAGCAGCCACGCTGCAACAGATTGCACAAAAATAGCAGAACGCAACAACATAAACTACAAAATAGGCAAAAGCAGAGCAGCGTAAGAACGAAAAAAAGAACCGAATCAACAACTAAACCATTCCATTACAAAGGCAATGCCTAAGCATATCCATATCCATTACAAAAGCAATGCATAGTCGCATTTTCCATTACAAAGGCAATGTATAAGCAAAAGCATATCCATTAATAAGCTGTACATGTAGTTGAACATTACCATTTACCCCAAAAAAGAAGTTCAACATTACTAATTACAAAATAATTCCATACTTGAACAAAAAGAAGCATGGATTCATATCAGTCTCTTTCGATATGTCCAAAAAGTTGATGCTATGTCCAAAAAAATAAAAATCGAACAGGAGGGGAAAAATGTATAATAGTTTTAAAAGCAAGGGAGGTAACTGCAAATTCAGAAACCTCAGGGGAGGTTTCTGCAATTGTCAGAAACCTCAGGGGAGGTAAATGCAATTAACCCTACTTTTTTAGAAAGTAGATATAGCCGTATGAGTAGCTAGATGGTATTTGTGTAATTGATAATGACATTTTCACAAGTAGTAATGACATTTTCATAAATAAACAAAAATATAGAACATGGATAAGATATAGATGGAAAAGAATGTGAGATAATTTTATACCCTCCAAAAGAATATAATATATTCCAGATATCATATTTAGAATATAAAGAAGTAAACAAATTCGAATATAACAAATCCGAATAAATAATCTGATCAGGTAAGTATAAGACCATCCTTTAACCCCTGACAAATAGGGCTCTAACAAATATGCCGTTACGATCATAAACCTATCTCTAGGCATGAATTCTTTTGCTCTCTTTTTGGGTTGTGGGTAGGAAACGACAGAGAATTTCGAGTGTTAACTTAGTTGAGATGCGACCTAGCATTATGCATGAATCATTTTGCTCTCTTCTTGGGTTTTGAGTAGAAAATGTCGAAATCTCATATGCCAACTTAGTTAAAATTCAAGTTTTTTCGTAGTATCTTCATGCTCACTATGTCTTTTAATTTTTGTAATCCATCTCAACATTCATAAATTTCTTTCTTTATCGTAAATTAAAAGAAATTCTTTCCTATAATTGTTTACATATTTAGTGTTCTACTTGTTAAAAAAAAAACTATGTACTCTTAAGGTACGATGTAAATGTAATATAAAAATAAATGTAGTAATTAACAATATAAGGTTGCAGGACAATTAAATTAAGTGTGATGATATTATAATATTAGAAGAAACAAAAACCAAAAAAGGGGGAAAAGCACCAAAAGATGGATTGATGAAAAGGAAAAGTATGAGGGGTAGAGAATAATTTTGGCATATGAGAACTGCACAAGTGATCCTGCCGTGCCACGTGGAAGCTTTTTATTTCACGTGGCAAAAGCTGGGCCCGACTGAAGTAGCTGTGGGACCCTATATAGCCTTACACGTTTCATCATTATTGATATTTCCTTTGTTTGAAAAATCTCTGAAATTTGCAAGGTTGAATGATATTGGATTTGGTCTAATATTTTTTAATGATATTTTTTTTATTTTTTTTATTTTTTAGTTTTATATTAATTTTTTATAAAATTATTAATTCGTCTCGACAATAAATTTTAAATAAATAAAAAATATAAACAAAAAATTAAATTAAATTAAAAAATGTCTATTTATTTTGGATTGTTTTTGTTTCTAATGAAAAATATTTTAGTTTTTGGGAAAAAAATTTTACCTTTTAAATTTTTCTCATCCAAACAAATAGATCGTTCACAAAAATAATGGAAAGTTAACAAACAATATTTTTATTTAAATAAAAAAGAATACAATAAATTTGTTCTTCATGTTGGTTTTTAAGTGGAACATGTTACATCCAATTTGTTCACGCTAGAGCGCGGAACCCAGTCTATTTTTTCTTTCACATAACTTTTTGGACATGCTTTTGCATTGAAAATGATGGGGTTTATGCGTAAAAGGCTTTGATTCTCTTCTCGTACTTCCTTGAGAAGTTGCTTGCTTTTAGTACTACTGACAAAATGCGGTCAATCAGCAACCGACACCACTAAACTCTTTGTTGTCCTCTCACTCTTTTAGTCTGCCCTATGGAGGTTTCTCAGATATCTACGACGGATTCGATTAGTCTCGTACATGATGAAGAGAAGTCTTTTTCGGTCTTCCACTAAGAAAGATATTGTCATGACAACTAAATTTGTCCGGCAAACTACTCAGGACTCCCCATAGTTTAGTAAAGAGGAGGGAGAATTTCTCTTCATTCGAGGTGAAAATGTACAATCAAAATAATATTTTACTTTCCTTGCTTTGGTAATGAAAATAGCATTTTATTTCAGGGGTTCAAACTTCAAGGTCTTTGTGGAGGATCAAATTGAAATAAAGTTATGGACCGAACTGAGGTAAGATTGGATTGGGAGGCAAACCAGCCTAGGGTCAGCATCTTTAGCAAGTCAGACCGAGTTCAGATCAGGCCCATAACACACAGTGTCTCCTGTCCAGTCCAATGGTGCACTTCATGGGTACAAGTTGAGTCCGTACCCAGTTTATCGAGCCGAGGTCACTTATAGCATACTAGATTCCACCTAGCAAGTTGGTGCATAATTTGTCGAGTGTGATGTTTGAGTTGAAATTCATTATGGCATTGGTTGGTGTCATAATCAAATTATGGGTCACTGTCACTAAAGAGTGTGCTCTCCGATCTGTTCATGTCAATCTAAGCTTGGTATTCAAGCTAAGAAGAGTATAAAAGGAATAGTAATTGATAAAAATGCACAACCTTCTAAACTATAGCTTGAAACTTTCTTATCTTCTTTTTCAAGTACTGGTTTAGGCATCGAAGTATTTCATGGTCAAACTCCGGCCGATGGGGCACTAACTTTTGATTGTGGTTGCAAATTTAGGTATTTTGAGTTCAAAACAGATGGAATCAAAAGTGAAATCGTTACACAAATATTTAAAGGCTTAGGAGCAAAACCATATGTAGAGGGTATGCCACGTCCGCTCCATTTTTATTTTCGAACAAAAATGCTTATTTGTCAATTTGATTAGGTATTGATTTATCGATGAAAATAATGCTACAATTCAAGGCCTTGTTTGATTCGCGGATTAGGCACTCGATATTGAACTATTCGTGCCTAATCCCCCATAATTTCATGTTTAATTCTTCAAAACTAAACCAGGACAAATAATCCCAAAATGTTTATAATACTTATATGTGAAGTACTATTTTATCCTGGGGCGACCACTGTCATCGCCACCGCAACTGCCTCCAACCACCACCACCACCACTTCTGACCACCGTCATTGTCACCGCCCTTGCCACCACCTCCAACCACCGCCACCGCCACATACGTATATCCACACTGTTGGGATTGATTCTAATTCCAATGTTTTGAAATTTGTCTTGCACGAGTTTGTTTCTCTCTGGGATTTCCAATGTGATAGCTGGGTCCATATTGCCGTGTGTGCCTTCCAGTTGCTTTCCAACTTCCTATTGGAACATGTATTATGTTTTTAATGCATGAGTTGGTGGGTGCATATATTATGGCATAAGGTTGAGCTTTTCTGTAGAGATTCAGAGAGAAGAAAAACAGTCGGTGTGTGCAAGGGTCAAGTTTTATACTTGGTGAGAGTGAGTTCTTGTATGAGTGGGGTATAAGGGTTTGGGTGTGGGTCTTATTCGTACTCAAGTGTACTTGTACTAAAATTCACATAGTGAAAGAACGGGATCCTCTCCGTGGAGTAGGCAGGATATTGCCGAACCACGTAAATCTTGCGTGTCTCTCCATTTTATTTTTCATCGTGTTTCCATTGGTTGTGATGGTGATTGTGTTTGAATCTCAGTGCTTGGGTGCTTCCACATTTTTTCCCAACAAGTGGTATCAGAGCCGGCTTGGCTTCTTGACCGGTGTTTGAGATTCGGATTTTCGTCACATCCACAATGAAGACAACGATCAACTCACAATTTTCTCTTGAGCAGTTTAATGGAAGCGGCAGCTTTACTCTATGGCAACGGAGGGTAAAGGATATTCTTGTTCAACAAGGGTTGGCTAAGGTGTTGAAAGGTAAGGATAAGAAGCCAGAGACGATGAAAGAGGATGAATGGGAGGAGTTGGAGTCGAGGTGTGTAAGCACGATTCGGCTTTGTATTGCAGATAATATCATCAACAATGTCATGGATGAGGATTCGGCACCGGCCTTGTGGGAGAACTTGGAAAAGCTATATCTTGCGAAGAGCTTGACCAATAAGTTACATCTGAAGCGGCAGTTGTACAAGCTGAAGATGGAGGAAGGCGGGAATCTCATGGAGCATATGAATGTGTTCAATGGTTATTTGGATCAGCTGCAGAAAATTGATGCAAAGATTGAAGAAGAAGACAAGGCCCTTTTGCTTCTTACTTCGCTTCCGAATTTGTATGACACTTTGGTGACAACTCTTTTGTATGGAAAAGATACGGTGAGTTTGGAGCAAGTGCAGTCGGCGTTGGTTTCTCATTGTACTCAAAAAAGGTCAAGTTTTGAGGGTGGAGAAAGTGCAGCTCTTGCGGTTCTAAGTGGGAATCGGGGAAAGAAATCTGATGGTAGATCTGGAGGGAGCAACGGGTCCAGTTCTAGTTCCAAAGGAAAGGGTGTACAATGCTATTGTTGCAAAGAATTTGGTCATGTGAAACGCGATTGTCCTTTGCGGAAGAACAAATGGAAGAAATGCGATGACGCTTCGAGTTGCAATTCTTTGGTGATAGCGGATGATGGAGATCTCCTCACAGTCTCTGAAGATATAAACACTTCTTCTCATGATGAATGGATTTTAGATTCCGGTTGCACTATGCATGTTTGCTCCAAGAAGGAATTTTTTGACACATTCCAAGAAAAAGATGGTGGGTCACTGTTTTTGGGCGATGGAACTCCATGCAATATTCAAGGTGTCGGGAATGTGAAGATAAAAATGTTTGATGGAACGGTTCGTACTTTGGGTGGTGTAGCTTATGTCCCGAAGTTGCGAAGGAATCTAATTTCACTTAGCCGGATGGACTCCATTGGGTGCAAGTATTTTGCCGGAGGTGGAGCCATGAAAGTCACACGGGGCGGTAAAGTGTTTATGAGAGGAAAGAAGTGCAAAGGGTTGTATCGGTTGATTGGCAAAACTGTTTACTCGACAAAGGTTTGGAAACGGTGTGCACAAGGAAGTGGGTACCCAAGGTGTGAGTCTTTTGCGGCAAAGACAAAGTCATGTTTCCAAGTTGCCAATGGATGTGAGGGTGTAAAGCTCGTTGGTGGAGAGGATGGGTCGAGATCCTTCTCGCGTGTCAATTGATGATTATTGGCACGGAACGGCTACACGTGTTTTGGCCGTGTGGTTCGAATCAAGTTTTTTTGTTTTAATTCGGGTGGTGCAGTCGTTGCATCAAGCTTGGTGGATTGCGGTCGCACATGTGGAATTTTCACCAAGGTGGAGAATGTTGGGATTGATTCTAATTCCAACGTTTTGAAATTTGTCTTGCACGAGTTTGTTTCTCTGGGATTTCCAATGTGATAGCTGGGTCCATATTGCCGTGTGTGCCTTCCAGTGGCTTTCCAACTTCCTATTGGAACATGTATTATGTTTTTAATGCATGAGTTGGTGGGTGCATATATTATGGCATAAGGTTGAGCTTTTCTGTAGAGATTCAGAGAGAAGAAAAACAGTCGGTGTGTGCAAGGGTCAAGTTCTATACTTGGTGAGAGTGAGTTCTTGTATGAGTGGGGTATAAGGGTTTGGGTGTGGGTCTTATTCGTACTCAAGTGTACTTGTACTAAAATTCTCATAGTGAAAGAATGGGATCCTCTCCGTGGAGTAGGCAGGATATTGCCAAACCACGTAAATCTTGCGTGTCTCTCCATTTTATTTTTCATCGTGTTTCCGTTGGTTGTGATTGTGATTGTGTTTGAATCTCGGTGCTTGGGTGCTTCCGCATTTTTTCCCAACACACACAACTCTAGTAAAATATCTCTGTTCAAAATCCTAGAAATCCGAGTAAAATATTTTGAAAAATAATTCAGTCCAAATCAAACATGAAATTAGATTTGATTGATATTAAAATGGTACTAAGACAAATAATCTCAGGACTATTAATCTTGTCAATTTTAATTCACAAATCAAACGAGGCCCAAGTGTCTACAGTTATATACAAACATTGCACAACCGACAGATCCCGCATTGTGGTCAGAGTATGTGAATTGAACATTTGCAACTTGGGAGTTTAACTGTTTGGTAATTTGATTCAACACTTTAATCACAGTTTTTATAATAAGGCAGAAGTGGGTCCCTGCAAATGGTGTGAGGGCATGTATCAATTAGAAAATGGATCAAATTTCGGCCCCACACACGAGGATGTGCGTGGCTAAGTGGGAAAGATTATGACATCCTAATCAGGTTATATTGCCAATTATGAGGCAAAGCATCCAAAAGAAAGTGGTTAAGAGTTTCACATTGCTTGGTGGATACGAACATTCAATGCTATATAGAATAAATTATGACCATATTTTGTAAAAGGTTTTTTAAAACTGTGCGGACTCCAAAATCTAATAAAAATTCACAATTATAAGCTTATCCGTCTTACAGTAATATTGCAAAGATGGGTGACGTACATGAATGTCCATGGTAGTAGAATGTTATGTGAAGAGTGTTTCTTTGATTATTCTCAGAGATTTACACGTACCATATTGCAGATCTCGCCAAGAGGTCATCTTCTTCTACTTTGGAAGGCAAACAAAAGGCTTGTGCACTTAAGGCAAAGGCGGTTAAATATCGCTTGTGATGAATCGGATTCAACGAAGTAAATGTTAGGATGATTGTGAGGATTCAAATTGTAAGATTGCTTGCAATTATAAATTAAGTACAATACATTAATTTCTTTCCTTGTTTTTTTATCCATTTAGGAGCTTTCCATGTGTATATGGTATTCATCTATTGATTACTATTTATAATTCATTACATATCTTGATTAGTGGTTATTTAACAAAAGACTAAAAAAAACAAATCTTATGACTTAAGCAATCTATATATATTAGAGGAGTGCTACGGATCAAGAAAAAAAATCAAGAAACTACTTCGAATTCAAAATTAATGATCACGATTTACTTGAATTTGTGAGACCACGAGTGCAAAATGAATCATGACCGTTAATTTTGAATTCAGAAAGAATTTCTTAATTTTTTCCATTGGTTCCTAGATTTTTCCGTCTATACTATCATCGCCAATTCGCCCACATTGCTCCACCCACATCCAATAAATTGAATGCTGGTGTTGTTATTTTGGTTTTTCATTTAATTCAACATGTGAATGTTTATCAAATATTTTTGAGATTAAAGGAGTAAAGTTCAGGTTTTCAATATTCTTTGTTTTTTGTATATTTAAACTTTTACATTAAAAAATCAAACTAGTCTACGTAAAAGAAAGAAAAGAGTGTTAATGCACAAAACGAGCTCTAGGAGAATCTGGGTGATTTAGTTGTCGGTAGATCAACGGTTGATGTGGCAACCAGTCAATGTGGCATGTGAAAGGAACATTCTTTTGATGATCACCAAACCAAACGAAAAGAGAGAGAGAGAGAGAGAGAGAGAGAGAGAGAGAGAGAGAGAGAGAGAGAGCCGCCAATTGGCTGTCTAAAGATACAGTTGTTTATGGTTTAAGGTAGAAGTAGAATGTTACTACTGCTAGATCCCTGTGTCTTGATGGAGCAGAAACAGTTGAGAATCAATTGCATGGAATCAGTGATTACCACGCGGAAGCTCTTATTCCAAGAAAGCACAATTACGAAGTATGGCATATAATTGGAGAGAGAAAGCTAGCTACCAATATAGATCATACACATTCATACTGTTATAATATATATATATATATATATATATATATATAGAGAGAGAGAGAGAGAGAGAGAGAGGAAAAAGCACAATGGGGGGAGGCTGCCACCCCCTGGCCTCCCTTCCCTTTATCTTTAGAGTTTGTCTTATTTTTTGCCAAAACAAAAAGAAGATGATTCTCGATGTCTTTCAATCCAAGTCTCTCTCTCCCTCTCTCTCTCTCTCTCTCCCCCCCTCCTGTTCTCTTATCAAAAACCCCCATAGCACCCCACTTCTCAGCCCCTCTCCTTCATTTCCCTCTACAGTTCCTCTGCCCCCGGCCATCCCCATCCTTGGACCTTCTTCTGCTAAAGGTCTCTCTCTCTCTCTCTCATTATCCCACATGACTACTAACAATCATGTCATCTTTCACAACGTAATGATTTTCCTATGATTAATTCTGAAGAGTCTTGTGCCTTTCATTTTGCAGATTGTTCTACAGTGGGTGGATAACAGAGACTAGTTTCAATCTTCTTCTTCCACTTTCTTTTACTGAATCAAATTAAGATCAGAAGAAGTTTTTTTAAAGGAGAAACATGGCACCAGTTTCATTGCCACCCGGCTTCCGATTTCATCCGACCGATGAAGAACTTGTGGCTTACTATCTCAACAGAAAGATCAATGGCAGAAAGATTGAACTGGAAGTCATCCCTGAAGTTGATCTCTACAAGTGTGAGCCATGGGACTTACCAGGTTCGTACTAATTCAATGTATTATAACGGATTATTCATTTATACTTTCTTTATCGGTAAACAATAATTTATTAATTTTTGAAAATTCGATTATAAAAATTAAGAAGAAAACAAGCATAATTGCATGACAACGATCAAGACTCAAAACCCAACTAAATTGGCACCCGAACATCTAACAATTATTCATTTTTACTTGCTTATTGCTACATAAATTGATTCTATTATCATATTTGTATATGGTCTAGTTGTGAAAAGTACTACAATATATTCTCTTAGAGAATGTGTACTGTCTACACTTATTCAATCTATTTTAATTTTAAAATATATCCATAGAATTTCCTAATATTTGCATAAAAATCCATAATGTACAAATATTATGAATTCGAAGTTGATGCTATAAATTTATATCTAATTATTGTAAATCTTTATACATACACATATGTGTGTGTGTGTGTGACGAATTTATGTAGAGTTTGAATATTTTGTGGTATTTTTCAAACTGTTAAATTTGAAAATATTACAAAAATAAGAAATAGAGTCAAATGATTAACTACAAGGTCAATAATAAGTATTTCTCTTGCTGACCAAAAAAAAAAAAAAAAAGTATTTCTCTGGCTCATTGTTCATGTACTTTAATCCATTATATATATGTGTGTGTGTGTGTGTATATATATAGTACATAACATATAGGATAGTGTTTCACGTAGACCTTTTTTTTTTTTAATTATTTTGTCATTTTCTGATTTTCATTTCAAGTTAATCAATTGTGGCTCATAATTTTAAAATACAATGCACAACATTAAAGATGGATTTTATGTATAATTATTCCATTTACTGCCGACTCCCTTCTATTTATTATTCTTTATATACAGTGTTAGCCTTAATAATCAATTTAAAAGAATAAATGAGAAGACTCCATACTCCAGAAGATTACAAAGTGAGGTTGAAGAAAGGTATAATGACCTTGACTTAGAAACCTTTCCTCTTATCATCCAAGCAACTTAACAAGAATATAACTACACAATTTACGCGTACAAATTCAAACATGGATGTATCTTTCATTCATGTGCGTATGATACGTATTATTTTATAGGGTCCATTATCACACACAAATCAAAGTGTGTATTGTAGTATTTTTTTCTTGTTTAATAATTCTTCAGTAATATTCTAAATAGAATAGAGAAAATTAAAATCATGGGTATATAAAAGGAGACGAGGTCTTGCTATGCACAGCATATTAATTTAGAGTGTGTTGCATGCCAAATAATATCGTTTTGACGACCAAAAAACTATCCAAACGATTGTGCAGCTTTCGGGTAGTTTTCAGACAATTTTTTGGGGTGCCAAAATAGCATCGTTTTGAAACCCAACATATCCTGTTTTGCGCAACAGGGTTCTCGAGTCCATTAAAAAGAGGTTCCATGTTTTGGTTCTTTCTTTTTGTTAAAGTATCATGAATATGAGAAACACATTATTTATCTTTTCTTCTCATCTAATTATTCAGAGTGTGGAAACAAGTTATGAACACTCAACAAGCTTTATGGTCAAATATCATGACTTTTAGTACTATAAAAAAATCTTAGATGATCTTACTTTATGAAATGCTAAGGGATTAGGGCATATGGTCCCTACATCTTTCAGGTTACTATTTAAACACAAAGGTGTGTACTTAGGAGAGAGATCGATTGAAGCCCAAAAGCAAAGGGAAAAAAAAAGAACATGATTGCATTACTTCCAAGAGATCAATATGACCAATTCATACTTTCTTTTTGTCCCTCCTTTAAATCATCCATAAAATAAAGCCACATAGAAATTGGAATAGTTTCTCGATTAGGATCCTTAAAGTTCAAGGATCCAAACAATTAAAAAAAAGCCAAAACAAATACGGTGATGGCCCTTGTATTTTCTATTTTGTCTCATTTTAGTCCCTCTAGTTTCAATTCACTCATTACAACCCTAAAGTTACGATTGTGTATCAATTAGGTGCAATGAATAATGATGGTTGATTTCATAATCCTATTTATCCTAAGTGCAATTTAAGTTAATATATCGGTCATTGTGTTGATTTATGGCACTAGGCAGGTGATCTTAATTATCATGAATCTCTTTCCTCCGAAATGAATCTCTAATTGTAGATCATTCAACTCTAGTTCTCTCAACAACCTGGTATTACAATTAGCTAGGGCTGAAGGATTTTTCCAATTTTTCTGAAGAGAAGTGGGCGAGATCTTACATAGTATTTCCACATGATGTCTTTTGGTTCTCCCATGTCCATTAACCTATTAATTGTACTTAATTGAGAAAATCGAACATCTTATTAAAACTAGAGGGATCAAAATGAGTTGACAGGAAAACTACAGGATCATCTCTGTAATAAGCCATATTAAATTACAAAAAAAAAAAAAAAAAAGAAAGAGTAGCTAGTATGAAGTGCCTTTAGACAATTATGCCCCTCTAGTGATCTCAGACATTTGATCTTCCAATTAAGAAAGTATGAAAGGATTATGTATATGATATATCTACATATGCTTAAGACTTATTTCTTAAACTTTTTTGGTTACAGGGAAATCACTATTGCCTAGCAAGGATCTAGAGTGGTATTTCTTTAGTCCTAGAGACCGTAAATACCCGAATGGTTCAAGGACAAATAGGGCAACTAAAGCTGGATATTGGAAGGCCACAGGAAAGGATAGAAAGGTAAATTCACAGATGAGGGCTGTGGGGATGAAGAAAACCCTAGTTTACTACAGAGGGAGAGCACCACATGGGGCCAGGACTGATTGGGTCATGCATGAATACCGTCTTGATGAGAGAGAATGTGAAACCAACTCTGGCTTGCAGGTGCCACCCTTTGCCTCAATCTTGTTTTTTTTTAATCTTTTTGTTGTTTTTGGTGTTTTTGAAAGAAAAAAACATTTTTTATTAGATTTTATTAATCGTTGAAAGTAATAACAATGATCAAAAGAAAACCAAGCAAAATGACATCACAACAACCCACTTGAATTCCAATTGCGTTCGACAACCGAGAGACTGGCATTCACATGTCAGCTCAGAATCCCGAGAGAACCTCATACGTTGGCAAGAAGCCAACCGAAGGAAACACAAAAAAAAAAAAAAGAACCTTTAAGAGTTGAAAACAAGAATGTCTGCAAATCATTTCCAAACTAGCCAAGAAACAACGGTTACAAAAAAAAAAAAAATGGTAATATCTTTGTGATGATGTCATGCTCATTGTCTATTTGATTTTTGTATATTCTCCTTCCAAGTTAATAAAAGAATTTCTTTATCGATAAAAAAAATTGACAACAACATATTGGGTGAATTACGCTAACCCCTCCGGATGTTTTTGACAAGTACATTGACCCCCTTGAAGTTTCTGAAATTATTCTAGCCTCTTGGACATATGATCCCCCATCAAGTAAAGGTACATAACCCCAATAAAATTACTCATGTAAAATCAAGATACTCTCAGGTCACAAGCGTTAACATAATTCATGCAAAATGAGATTGACAATCCGAACCGTTTATTCTATAAATCTCGATACGTGCCTTCATTTATACAAAAAATCAAATTGATCGGACATGTAAACTAGTACGATTATATTGGTGGCTTAATTATATCACTGACATAGTGAGAGATCTATGCTTTATTTACACTTGGTTTTTGGTACTTTAACTACATACACATGAATCTATATGCACATATCAGGATACAGATGTGTTCGGAATTGTTCGATGCACGTGGAGTTTATATTATTTTGGATGACATACGTGCATCGAACGATTCCGGACATATCTGCATCTATCTAAACGTATAAATTGAGTGTAGATTTTTTTTTTTTTTTTTGGGTTACCTAACATTTCTTGTAAAAACCATTGTAGGATGCTTATGCCTTGTGCCGGGTATTCAAAAAGAGTGGAACAGGCCCAAAGATTGTGGACCATTATGTGGGCTCATCATCTAATAACCAAATGTCCAGTGATCAATCATCTGGCGTTGATTTGTATTCTGAAGGAAAATGTGATGATATGGACGGCTCTGATTATCAAATGCCAATGGACACAACAAGCTCACCAACCGTCAACACACCTGCCTCTACACCGAATCATAACCGTGATCCAAATGATGAAAATTGGATGCGGTACTTATCGGAGGATGCGTTTGGCTTTACCAATCAACCATTTCCCAATTCTAATGACGTTTCATATCCTCCATCTAAGGTAATATAACACTTTGTACCCTCACACTTTACCTCAAATTTCTATTTGGTGCTTGCACTTTCAATAAATCCCCGTTAGGCAAAATCAACCTTCTTTCAATATTCATTGTGTGAATGTTACCTAACTTGAAAATTAGTTCATTAAATCAAAGTCTTAGGGAGCGGAGAAATTCTTTTTACCGACATGGATACTTGGAGTGAACATGCAGAGAATGAATATTTTGTTGCATTGTTCTGCTGAATAGCAATATTCTCCATAAAAGGAAACACATAGACTCATCTCAATACCGAGCCTTAAACAATCAAAGAGCTTATGTTTTCTCTTTTGATCCTTAGGATTTTCTAACAAATAGTCTTATAAGAAAAATTCAGTTTCATAGAGCCCCAAACGTGTTGAATTCCTTCATGTTCTTTCCGCTCTTGAAGTGGTTTTTCTCTTTTAGCCTCACCTTTCGTTGAAATACCTTAGTGGTCGTCGTTTAAAAGAAGAAGTGAAAAATTCGTCATTTACCAGCACTTTCCATTACAATTGCGCCAGTGAAGATTGCTTCCAATAATCAATTTAATAAATAAAAAAGGAATTGGGGTCTAAAAATATAAGTGGCATTCAAACTTATGACCTTCTGATTTATTCTTGGACCCCGTTGAAATTATGTATGATCAACAATAATAAGAAAATAGTGGTACCAACTCAGGTTATGCGATGCACATTTCATTTTCGGTTGCCCTTGATGGAAGTTTGCCATTGGAATTTAGCCAAAAAGTACAAGCTTTTGACTCTCACAATTTAAAGAAGAGGGACTGAAGTGTGATTTTGTACTTTGTATATTCACCAACTATTTTTATTTAATCAGCAAATCGAAGTATATTAATATAAATGGAATTACACCCCGCTTTAATACAGAGATCCTTGGCAAGTTACCAAATTGGGCCCAATGACAATAATAGAAATTAAAACCCCTAAACCTATATTGTTTGTAGAACCAATAGCAGCCCGTCTGAGGTCATGGCCCACGCCAGAGACCCAGCCCATAACCAAAAAAGGACCCGCCCAACATCAACTCGGTAGCAAATGATTATTAGTCGCTTAGGTGCCGATACAGTTTTTAGATTCAAATATTTAACCTTTGTGATGTCGTCTTGATGGATATCTCTTTAATCTTTATAACTCTCTTTCAAATATTAATAAATTATCTTTTTATCGAGCAAAAAAACCAATTGTTTTTCATTATATGCTTCTGTAAACATGGTAATTAAAGATTCAAATTATTGATCAAATTGGTACATGCAGGTTGATATAGCATTGGAGTGTGCAAGGTTGCAGCAGAGACTTTCAATGCCTCCATTAGAGGTGCAAGACTTCCCCCAAGGCGGCTTTGTCGACACGAAAATGGCTCAATCAAGCTCCACCACCCTCCATGGAAACACAAATAATGAAGAACAAGACATTCTGCAGGAAATTCTTTCAGTTGCTCAGGTTTCTCAGGACCTGATAAACCAAGATTCGTGGAGCAGGAGCTATGCTCCTGCTAACGAGTTTTCGTTTCGACCACATACCGAACAAGTTCCTCATGGCATGAGTATGATTGATGCTAGCAATTCTTCAAGATTTGTTGAAGACAGTAGGTCTTTAGATGTTGGAGGTTTGGATGAAGAATTTAGAAGTGAAAGAATGGTGGAGAACTTGAGATGGGTTGGAATGTCTGGCAAAGATCTAGAGAAGGTACTTTACTTTCTTCACTCTAAATTACATGTGTGCATGCCAACTTTGATATTCCAACTAGGGGTGAAATTGGTTGAGGTTCGGTCCATTTGTCGTCATGCAACTCTAGAATCAATCGATTTAGGGTAGAAATTTCTCACTCCAATTCCGACTGAATTTATACCAGAACTGATATCGTTTCGGGTGAGATAGTCAGGGTAGTTGGGTTGACCGAACGTGGACCTAATTCGGCCACAACCCATAATCTACCAAAAATGAACTGAAATGACTTCATCATATGGGCTGCCTCCTAAACTTTTGGCCAAATTCATCAATTAATTTTAATTATTTTATAAAATTGAACGACTAAGATTTATTTCATCCTGTAAATTTTCATTTTCTTATCCTATGTATTATAAATTTCTTTGTTTTGGTCTGTTAAAACCCAATTTAGAGAAATTTGAAACCGAACTGACAGACCGAAAAAATCCATACAGTTAAGCCGAGATCAACCGACCCTTACTCTGGACCTACTTAATCGCATTTTTTCAGTCTATTTTTTCAATCAGTTTGATTTTTTCGGTAATACTTTCACCCCTAATACCATGGATTTATGAATCTTTTTTGTAATTATTGGCGTAAATTAATCAAAAAATTAGTGTAACTAAATAGAGTTTCTTATAGAGCTTTTGATATATCTATCTGTCTGTCTAACTGAGCAGAGTTTCTTAGAAGAATTCAAGACTATACCAATAGAAAGCATATCAAATTTTCCAATAAGAGAAGGTAAGAAAAATGCCACTAATTACTTCCTATTAATTTCCAGTTTTATGTTTATACCCCTCATTTCCATTCCCTCCCAACACAAATAATTTTTGATTTTAGGAGAAATGGATGATGATCACAACAAATTCAACGAGGCAGAACCGAACGATTTCCCCCTTGGATTCATCGATGATTTTACCCAAAACGAGGATTTTATAGATGACGGAGATGTTGATGATGATTTTTCCACTACTCCAACCTTTGAAGTATATGAGAAAATCGAAGTGAATCATGGTATGTTTGTTTCAACTCGACAAGCAGCCGATACGTTCTTCCACCAAATAGTGCCTTCCGAGATCGTTAAGGTGTATCTTAACCCCGTGGGGATGCAAAATTACACGATGGCAAAAGCAGATTCACCAACGAACCCTAAGAACAACAAGGACTTATTTGAAAAAATCGCCCGGAAAAAGTTCATATGGAGAAAAACATTGAGCCCTATGATCACCATCATTGCTCTTTTATTGACTTATTGCTTGTATTTGGGTGAAAGTTTGGAGGATGAGAATTTGAGACATAGCCTTCCAGCAACCATTAGTAGCAATGTTGTGAAGAGGAGAGAGGAAGAAGATTGCTCTAGAGAGAGAATTGCTTGGAATTACAAGAAGAAAAAGATTTGGTTTGGTGGAGAGATAGGAGAGAGGGTTTCTAGTAGTGTGGTATTGAAGATTATATGGCCTTACCTTACCATTGCTTTGGCTATTTGTAGCATTATGGTGCACCACATTGCACCTAATTATTCTTCTTGACTTTGGTGATTTAGTTTGATGAGTGCTAACCATAGTTGTTACATAGGGTTTGGCAAAATTTAGCCATACCCTAATAGTTTGGAGTCATTTGTATCTTGAAATATAGAGTTGTTTTTTGTTTCTTTACTTTTGGATCATTCCCTTAATGTATTACTTGTTGTTGAAGAAGTTTAATGAAGTATACTGTGAAGTCTTTTTTTTAACGTCCTTTGTCTTACTGCAAAACATTCAATCTAAGTTAGTACTGATCAGGGTTGAATTTCCGACAAACACTCTGATACTTAAGTTAGTCTCTAAAGACAACAAACCAATTTGAAAGCTCTACAGTTGTGAATGCATCATACTCGAGAGTTGACCACCCTTCGACTATTTATAGAGGAACCCAATAGACCATCGGGAGCACCAGGGACCGCAAGTCATGCGCTTCTGTCGCGTATCTCACATCCGTGCGAAAATGGTGATAATGTCCGCACGTTTGACAACTCAATCATCCCCACGCCTTCCTCAAGCAACTACTCACAACGTGGGGGACACATCATCCCTTGGTTGTGCCGAGCTATAGTGCCCTCGGCAGCACAACCGAACAATGTGGGTTGATAGCTCCACGACCCATCCTGAATGCCGACAGTAGAAGAGGTTCGGCCTACTTCTAGAGTTGTGCGCCCAATATAGGGCTTGAGGCATGCCATACGACCGTGTGTGGACTGAAACACTTGGACTTGGCCCAGTCATGACCCCAATGCGGATGTACTAATCATACAACAGGGCCGAGGGCCCATTCCTTGTGTATCTGGGTAAAAAATTTTAAAAATTCACTAAAGAGAAAATAATTTTAAAAAGATAGATGTATTTTTAAATTATTTTGTCTTTTCTGAATTTTTTTAAAAGTGGTTCATTTTTTTTACTTTTCTGAAACCTCTCGTCAAGGTGAACCAATAATCTAAAAAAAAAATTAATGCAAAACCAATGAATGCAAAAAAATTTAAATAAAAACAAAATATAATTTAAAAAAAAAAAAAAAAAGGTTAAGCCAAGAGGAATTGCATTCGGATGTATGTCCAATAGATTCTTTGCTTGGAGATGAACTAGCTAGAAGACTTGCATTTGGGACAATGCCAAACAGAATCAAGTTGTCACAGCAAGAAGAAAATGAGAATATCAAGTTACGTACGTTTGTTTTAAATAACCGAGATATTCGGTTAGCTTATGATATGTCTCACCTGTTGTCGATTAGTTTCCATGACCTTGAAGTTAACGATCGTACAAATCTCCAGTGGCCCCAAGTATCATCTTGAAGTTTGGCTTCAAGTTTAGAGGTGTTAAATTTATTTGAATTCTTATATGTTGCCATTTGACATCTTCAAATTTAAGATTAAAAAATCTTCCTCTCCAATTATAGTGTCAAATTTTAAGTATTTTTTCTTAGAACCTCTATGTTTAAAGTCCAAACAGTCAGAAAGACATTTAACATCCCATGCTAATTTTGAAGCAAAATTATGGGTTGAAGGCAAGATTGGATTGGTTAAGGTTGAAATCAGTTCGCGTTTGGTTAGTTTGTAGGCATTAAAGATCGAACCTGAGCAGTTCGGGTTGAAAAATCCGCATACCAATCCCTATCTATTTTATGTAGGGACCGAATCGATTTAGGTAAAATCTATTCAGTCGGAGAATTTGGTTTTTTCATGTTGACTAAAATGGGCTTATGTTTTGGCCACATGAAGAAAAAAATGTAGTTTTAGGCCACATAAATTATATTTTGAAGTACTAGAAATATAGAACCCAAAATTCTTGTGTTTAGGCCCAAACCACCTACTAAATACAAGAAAATAAATTGCAATGGACATTCGTAAACAAAATAAAAAAAATAAGTTGTAATCATTTCAGTTCGATCAGTACTAATAAAAAATAAGAAAAATAAAGCCCAAGTGCTAGTCAAAATTTGCAATATGTACCATATGTAATCAATTTTACGAGAATATCATCCATCTACTCATGATATGTACCATATTTTCTTTTTATTAAAAAATATTCTACCAAACTCTTGATAATTATTCACTTATCTATAAGAAATCTCATCTTATACTATCAGATTATTAGATTATATTAGCTGAAATATAACTTAATCTAATTCAATCTGTTTGAAGTAAGTTATTTGTGATATATTTTGAATGTATTTAATACAAGTATTTGTCAACCGCCTTTGGATTAAAAGGTTTTATTTTAGGGTAATTCTATCTATTCTTATAAAACAGCAGTACGATTGTCAATCAAATCATAAATTTCATTCAAAAGTCTATAAAAATTAATCCAAATGAAAATTCATTTAGCACCTAAATCTAACAATGTAATTTGGCCAAATGAAACCATAATTGACTTAAACCGAATACTCGATTAGAAAATTAAATTTATTATTTTTGGATATTGTCTGAGTGCCCTCCAATTCCCATTGGTGGAGGAGATAGAGATATCTGTGTGCCCTTTTGCACCACATACATAGCCTGTGAACAAACAGCTAGTGGGTTGATCACATGCCTACACCCTTTTCTTTCCTTATTTATAACGGATGTACCCGGTTAGCTTGGAACTAAACTGTGATAAAATTTAAAAAAAAATTCATCTAAATTATCAATTAGTCCTCGGGGCCCGATGGAAACAACCAGACAAATCCCCCGGTAGCCCAAAATCTTAAATTATCAAGTTTCGACGACAGAATAGCTGAATTTACAGCTCTTTCGTTTTACTAGTGAGACAACTTCTTGAGGTTCACATGCCTACACCATTCCAATCTAATCTAATATATATAAATTCTCTCCCATAACTTTCACTCTCTTTTTGTTTGTTTGTTTTGTTTAAAGTAAAAGAGGGAAGTAAGTAGTACCTTCTGTTTCATATAATATTAGCTAGTGGTCCCTTGGTGAAGCCCGTGAAGATCCACCATACAATTCACCCCCACTTCCCTTTCCTTTAGTCACCAAATTATATATCTACTTTCACATGTGATCTTTTGATCATTGTCTCAACAGATACAAATGGACCAATAGGATGATAATTGATAATATTGTTAGAACTCGGAATGATGTGAATGAATTTGAAATAACAGAAGTTTTCACGAGGCTACCGAAAAGATCTTGTTATCCATGATAGTCATTAATGGTGTACAGTTAAAAAAAATTTCAGTATTTTAAGATTTGGAAAGTCTCTTCATATGTATAGAAGTTCAATTCATATTTCACGTTTTTAGAGACAGTACTAGATTTTCGTCATCCTACAATATAATCTATTTTCTTGTTCTTGAATGAGAGAGACAAACAGACACAAGCTTGGCTTGACAGGCAATTATTGGTTGGTGTTATTTCGGCTGAGTTAGTTGTTTTACTCTGCAAGACAGACTTTAATACGATCTCCAACACCCACGGTAAAACGATGAATTTGTTTTAAGGGATCTATGTTAATTTCACATGACTCGATTTGGTTTGCATATATTCTGTATTTTTCATTTTTTATTACAATTTGTAATTCCAGATTTTTCATTAATGAAAGTTTTATTCGGCATTCCGAGCATTTTCTTACTATAGATAGGTATGTATGGATGGATGGATGGATGGATGGATATATGTGTGTGTATGTGTGTGTATATATTGTCTTTTTTAACTCTAAGGAGTTGGTCGAATGAGAACATTGGTAACAAGATATCTTATAAGCTCGTAGGTTCGATTTTTATTGTTCTCAGAAAATGCTCCAGAATAATATTTGTCACTCAAAACTCAAAAGCATCAAGAATTAATCGGGGTATGCGTAAAGATGGATGAATATTAGGTGTGACTTGTGATCATGGCCAAAAGATGGAGCTATAAACAGTATGACAAAAAAAGAAAAGTGATGACAATTTGGGATATAGAAGGTGGTGGTGGTGCATAGCACATGGGTGGGTGTAGGATAATACAGGAAAAAGTGAAGGAGCTATTTACAAGAGAACAGTATGCTATGATATGAATAGAAGATGACAAACAAACATTGGCAGAGAAACAAGTTTGAGTTCACGGGTCACAAAATGACTTTAACCACTAAAGAGACATCCCCAATCCACAAATGACACCCACATCTTGGCGTGCATAATTTACAATAGAGTGTATTGCGTGTCAAAATTATGAAGTTTGGTTGACTTCAGTAAAGCGATGTGGGATAAATTCTAACGCCCCACAATTCAAATGCAATGACCCCACCATTTCCCATCCTAAACACTCTCTTTCTTTCTCTATCTCTCTCTCTCTCACTCTCTCTCTCTCTCTCTCTCTCTCTCTCGGCATGGTGGGGTTTGGGAATTGAAAATAGCAAAGGCAAAATTCATGCATCTTCTCTCTATAAGTATGCATGCTAGAGATACAGACTAGTGTTCTTCTTGAGAAAAGGGGTGAATTTAGTTTTGTTAATTTCATCTTCATTTGAATGGCCATGTCTAATTCTCAAATTTGGGTACTTTTTGTTGCTTGGTTTTACATCTGTGTGGCTGTTGAGAGGGTGAATGCTGCAGCAGCCACCAGTAGTAGTGTGAAGGTTGGTAACATTTCTAAGGTCGAAGATGCCTCTAATTTCCGCATGTACTATGGCCAGAATTTTAAGGTCATCAAAAATAACCTCGACGGCAAGAGCTATCTCCTCATTCAGGTTCTCTCTCTCTCTCTCTCTCTCTCTCTCTCTCTCCACACACACGCGTAGTTGAGTAAAGCGGAAACCCGGAGTCTGTTGCAGCAAAACTGTGTCGTTTTGGTGAAAAAAGACAGCCCGAACATCATTTTGTGCGACAAAACGACGTCATTTTGGTATACAGCACGACCTATTGTGTCCAAGACAAGGCGCCTGAGTGAAGCATTTCTATGCGATACTCTAAAGAAATCACAAGACGATAAATTGTTCAAATGTATCGTCAACACAAGCAGTTGTTAAGTTATTGGGAGATAAAATAGTGTCCGCCCCACATAGTACATACTACGATAATTCATTGACTGAGAGTACCATCTGAGCGATGCCCCACGTAGTACTCTCGTGAAAATTGGTCCATATAGTTTAGATAGTTGTACCATGGTGTATGCCACAATATTATCTCTAGGGAAGTTTTAGGCTTTTAGATAATATCCACATTCTCTACCCCTCTCTCTCTCTCTCTCTTTCATTTGGGCTCTACGTTAGTGAAAGGTGAGATTAATTTTCAAATATAAGTTAAGATCTATGTAATCTGATCTAAACACTTTGAATTATAAAAAAAATAACTAAGAGTTTCTGATAGTAAGTTATAGGCATTTGTAATCTACGTGAATTTCAAGTAAATTACGATATAGTTTAGAAGAATTACGAGGATTTTAACATTGACTTGTTGGTCTTGTTGTGCGTTGTATACTGTATGGCGCGTAGTGCATCAAAACGACGTTATTAATTTAGCGCACAAAATATTATCGGAACAATATTCGAGCAGTATTTTTTATACTAAAACAATAATGTTATTTTGCTGCATAATACGTCTTTTCCGTTTTCTTTTAACACCATGACAAATGTTATTCACTTGACCATTGGGAAGTATTTTAAAGCCTTGTGTGCCAAGTGCAACATTGTCATCCCTTATTTGATTATATTTAATAATATATAATATGGCAGTTTATATAATTACAATATGAGATTGGCTAGACTTTTGGCCCTATCATTGTGGGCACCTTGTGCAATTTTGTCATTGTCTTTCGCAATTTCTCAGAAATTATTGGACGCTAGCTATTGGGGTATTGTCATGTCCACACATCATATTCGGAATATCATGTGTCGGCCCCAGATATTTGGATTGTTCAAGTTTGACATCAGCTTGGTTGCTTATTTACTATTCATAATAATTTTTTCCGATGAATTTCTATTATTTTTTTACTATATAAAATATATATTTTGTTGTCCCACGCCGGGGTTATCCGATCCCGAAAGCTTGCAGGGCTTACTTTGAGACCATCCTTGTACATAAGGATATCATCACTTTATGTGGGTCATGCTTTATCTTTTTGACATCTAACAAGAGTATGTGTTGATGTGTGGCTGGCAAAATTTGTCGCTACATAATTTGTTAAGATTGTTTTATGTAAATGCCAAGTGGTAGGGGACGGATCCACTTAAGGTCAAGTGGGGTCACTCGAGCTTCCTCAATTTTTAAAAAAAATTGTATTATTATAATTAGAAGTTTGAAAATTAGTTGTTGATTTTGATCTTATTAAAATTATGATATTACCCCGAGTAATTTACTTAAAGCTTATCTCTTTTATATATTGCTGACAGAATAATTCAAGAATGGCAGCAAGGACGAAGTATTGCACTGGAAGAATCAAATCATTTGTCATCCCACTATCAAACTATTCATTGGATCCCACTTATTTTCCAGGTACATATTTATATCCTTTTTTTTATAATTTTGTTAAAAGGTACATAACTATAAACGGACACGAAAATTTTATTGTACACAACGCACAACATGATGATGCATGTGGTGCTTGTGAAAACGATATCGTTTTGACATGCCAAAAACTATGCCCGAACGGTTAGGTAATTTTTGGGTAATTTTTAAACGCCAAGACAGCATTTTTACTGAGATTTTACTTTCTTTTGTATATGACAGAGTTTCCATATCCACGTTATCATCACTCAGAAATTTTAATTTCTTTCGTAATTTCGAAACCAATTCCACCAACTGTAACTTTAGGTTGCGATTCCACGATATATCGGAGTTTCTTCTAGAGCTATTTCACACGAGATTTCGCTTATGGATGACCTCGAAAAAGTTTTCTCCTAGTTCTCATAAAACTATTTCTAATACCAGATATTATTCTTTATAAATCTTTCATTTTGTTTATTTTGTCACTGATTATAACTAGTCTAACAATGCTTCCTTCTTTTCTCCTCCATTTGGGTTCGTCTCTGGTCTTTCGATGAAATTGCAGTTTCTTTTTTCGAGGTAAAAACTCGTTCCTTTTATCCCTCGTTTTTTTTTAACGGACATGTCTTGACGTAAAAACTCTTTTTCTTTATAATTGTTTTTCTCTGTATTGAAGATATGATATTCACACTTTACTTTTATTTCATTTTTTCGCATCGTCGCTCGGCCTTATTCCTAGTCAAAATAGTGCCAATCTTATGAAATCAATACAAAATGTTAGCTTGGACAATTTCCCTATTTGTCACTATACTTGAGCCCTGTTTGATTGGTTGGACTAAACATAAGTCAGAAGGATAATTTGATAGGGCTACAATTAATCTTACAAAACATGAGATAGTGGTGTTAGAAATTCTTTCGCTATGTTCCTCCTATGAACTACAAAAGCTCCTCATTATTATTGTGAAGAATCAAACATGGTCTTAAACAAGCTATGAGCTAGACGGTGAGATTGGTTTCCTAAGATTGATCGTGTGTGCGTCAGTTGACTTGAACGGTTGGATTCTTGAGGCTTGATTCGGCTTTGCTTTGTCACTTCACTGACTATGACAAACATGGACATTTCGGACTATGTATATATGTGCTCTCTGCAGTCAATGTATCACTTATACTCTTCTTGTTTTGTTCGATATATAGTGAAATTGATGTGAATCGTGAATAAACCTAGTAGCGCGTTTAGAAAACCACTTAAATGTCACCAGTTGAAAAAAAAAGACATGTTGTTGCCTACGAACATGCACGACATTGGCATGTCAAGGCACGGTGAGAAAGAAAGGTTGGGCACGACATGACATGTAACCTGCCAAAGAAGGCATGCCACAGCATATGAACGTGCAAGGTGCAAGACAAAAGCTCACATGTTGATAGCAAGCACGACATAACACGTAACTAGCCAAAGAAAACATGTCGTTGCCTACGAATAGCCTACAAATGTGTAAGACATGACATATCACCAACCAAAATCTCTATCTCGTGCTTTTTGTTTACTTTTCTACTTCTTTTATAATTCAAGTAATGGTGTCTCTATTTGAGCGATTTCACAACACGGACAACAAAAACAAGCTATGAACCTCTTGAATTTTCTCAACAAAATTTTCTTGGTTGGATAATTATTTAACATATTAATGTTTTTTGACAGCTTTTGGGATTACTAGAAAACTTAAAGGGAATTACATCAGACATAGTGGCTTCTCAATGTGTGCTTAAATTATACAATGAAGGGCAAATTGAGTTCATCAACAAGAGCCAGCCACAGCAGCTTACACAATTTGCAGCCCACTTCATTAGCAACACTGATGAAGCCCAATCTTGTAATTTTGCTACTTTTGTTCCTGCTGGGGAGGACTCTCCTCTCAAGGTATGTGCTTCAATGCCAGAGGGGCTTGCCGTCTACAGCTCACAGCAGGATTTGTAGTTCTCAAAATGGTACTGTTTTGGCACCTAAAATGTTGTCGGTGTCCGAACGCTATGTCTTGAGCCTCAAGACGCAGCATCTTGAAGGCCAAAATAGTACCGTTGTTGCACGCAGCACACCTACTGTGCGTTGTGCATTCCCAGATTCCTTCGCAAAACATCGTTTTGCCCAAGGATTGTTACCAAATGTACTCGAAAATGAGTAAAATGACGTCGTTTTTCCCCCCGATACCTATATGTGGCGATGATCATTTATCTTAGGATTTTCGTTTTGTTTATCAGAGAGCAGAGTGGATCAAATACCTTGGAGTTTTTGCTAACAAGGAAGTCAGAGCAAATCAAATCTATGCTGCTGTAAGAAACATCATCAGATTTTCTATATCAAGTTTCAACAACAGAGTTTCTTGCTCAACATGTATTCCTACAAAGTAGTTAGCTTAAAATGTGGAAACACATTGGCTTGGTAGCATAAATTACACTATTTTCTTGGTGTTAATATGAAAAGCTGTTGATTTACAGATTAAAGAGAACTATATTTGCTTGACAAAAGCGGCTGCAAACAAAACGACATCGTTCAAACCGACAGTAGCTTGGATGGGCTACAATGATGTAAGTGTACTCAACTGTAAGTCCCTAAGAGGTCCTTTGGATTGCTCATCACCGTCTCCCTTTTATTTTGCAGGGTGTGTGGTCTTTTACAGAGGAAGCATACAAGCTAAAGGTACCAATTTGACTCTTCCCATATGTACTTAAAACATTTAAGTGGCTTAGCTCGAGCAGAATCATCGAACTTGGCCTCTTTCTTTGATGTACCCACAGCCAACAATCGTAAAATACAGCCCCAGTAAGACACCAAGCACAAGTGTTGGTAATGTTGAACAAAATTTGTCTGCGAGCAGGCTTACCGTGTTTGAACATAACAGTTTTCCGGACAGGCTTACCTTTTTTGAAGATTTACCAAAAGGGTTTTGGGGTGGGTGATTTGTAAGTGCAGTTTGGCATGAAACCAATGGAAATTGTCAATTTGAGAAGGGAAGTCCAGGCCATTGGAATATAGTCCAGAAAGCAGTATAAGCACACCTATGATAATATTTTGAGTTCCCTTGGGGGCAAAGGGTAAAGAGAGATGCAAAATTTTAGGAGTCTATTTGCTCCATATTGTAGAACTTAACTTGAAATTCATCTACCTATTTGGATGATATTCCACAATCAGTAGAGCTGCTCTCGATGCGAGATCAGCAGCAACGCGTTGAGGACAAAGGGCATGATTAAACCGTCTTTTGGGATGAGTACTTTGCTTCGGGACAGTTCACATTAAACAGACAATATGAAGAATGATAATTGGTATGGAGATACCTCTAAAACTATGATCAGAAACTTATTTTTGCTCTCTGCAATCATTATTGTCAAGCACTTTACCGTTTACGTGGCGACGACATTTTCTTCTACATGTTCAGCAGTGAGACATCAGAAGATTCAAGGAATGTGTCTCTAACTTTGTTTGATTTCATTAAACATGTATGCAGCTTGTGGAAGACGCCGGTGGGGAAAATGTTGACAAATCCATCAACAGATTCACATACAACATCTCCATACCAGAGGACTTGGATGAATTCCATGCCATTCTATGTGTAAGTAAATCCACACAGTCTTCCAAATTCTTGGTAAATTTGCAGAATGTTCGCGATCTATTTCCTTCATACGTACTCAAATTCTGTTTCTTTGTGTAGACTGTAGATGTGGTGATTGATGAAACCTATACTTCTGATCCATTGGGTTACAACATGTCCACCTTTCTCCAAAATATAAACCTCGAGGATCAATCTTTTTTCGCTTTTCTTACGAATCAAAGCCTGTGGAGATACGATAAGAGGATACAAAACAACGTCCCTCTCGGTGAGCCAGAAGCATTTCATCATTTTCTTCGTTCGTATATTTTTCGTTCCCGAATTATAGCTTGTAGTGTTCATTTTAAGAAGTTAGATTTATGTTTTTATTTTGTTAATGATTTGCCCTTGTTTTTTTGTTTTGTGATACCTAAAGACTGGTATGATGGAGCAGTGTCCCAACCTCAACTGGTTCTAGCAGACCTTGTTGAAGCTTTCTTCCCTTCAGGAAATTACACCACCTCATATTTCAGAAATCTTGTGAAGGTCAAAAATTTTCCTATGAGAAAGTCTGTACATGTTTCAAAATTCGGATATAGATTTGTTCGGAACTATCCGATGTAAGTGGAGCCCACAAAATATTAAGGGTCTCGTGTGCATCGGACAGTTTCTGCGTGTAGTCTTTTGCTAATAGATCATATTACTGTTTTTTCCCCTTTTTCTTTACTAATTTATGCCTCTTAAAGTGCAGGAAGAAGGAGTTGTAACTATCAGTCCAGAAATGTGTGATAGGGATAGCTCCATTGCCATGGAGCCTACTATCATATCTTGCAAGTAAATTTGTGCAGTGGTTCTATCATTTTAGCATGTTCCCATATTTTTATCATTTTTATACGATAGTCACATTTATATCATGATATTTACAGTTGAGAATATAAATCATAGAATTATCTCTCTCTCTAACGGCTGAAGTTTTTAGATAAGTGGAATGTTAACAATCTAACATAGTATCAGAACAAGTGAGAGATTCTGTGTTTGAACATTAACGCCTGCCTTGTAACCACAATACTGGCACTTGTTTAGTCCATTTATGAAGAAAAGTCTGGCTATACAATTACATTTATATCATAAGACACACACACACTCTCTCTCTCTCTCTCTCACACATGACATGAGAAAGTTCATCTTCCAAAACTTTTTTTCACATGGAGAATGCATTAGCATGCAAGTAAAGCATGACAGTCACCAACTTCATCCCCTCCACACAAACATTACCAATTTTTCCTTATTTTCTCTACATTAACCTCTAGTTAACATCCAATGACAAAAAAAGGTTATAATGTTGAGGAGGAATCTAGTCCTAGCTTCAACCCCCTCTCTAGCCATTCTCTTCTACATCTTCTGCATCCTCTACAGCATCGGCCTAAAACCACCTCGAAACACCACCTCCACGATAACCGAAGCATCTCATTCAAACCCGCGATTTAGCCTTTTGATCGGCATACTAACCCGCCCAGACTATCATGCACACCGCCACTTCCTCCGCCTGATATACGGAATCCAATCCTCTCCCCTAGCAGAAATCGACGTGAAGTTCGTATTCTGTAATCTTACCAAGACCGAACAAAGGGTGCTTATATCTCTCGAAATCATGCGATTCAACGACATTATAATCCTCAATTGCTACGAAAACATGAACTCCGGAAAGACTTACGCATACTTCTCCTCGCTCCCACGGATTCTGCCTCGCCAGTACGACTATGTCATGAAGGCAGACGACGATGTTTACTTGAGGCTGGCACCGTTGGCTTCGTCGTTAAATTCATTACCTAGGCTTGATTTCTACTATGGGCATGTGATTCCTTGTGGTAGTATGAACCCCTTCGTGGATTACATGTCCGGCATGGGGTTTCTTCTATCATGGGACCTCGTCGAATGGATTAACGTTTCTGATATACCGAAGAAGGACACATTCGGGCCGGAGGATAAGTTGGTCGGAAAATGGTTGAATGTCGGGAGGAAGGCGAAGAACAGGTTTTCGAATAAGCCTGGAATGTATGATTATCCTGGAACTAATGGGAGGTGTTCACATGATCTTATACCAGAAACTGTGGCAGTTCACAGGCTAAAGAGATGGGATCACTGGCTGCATGTATTGAACTTCTTCAATGTAACCAAAGAACTTAAGCACTCCAAGTTATACAGTGTAGATTGATAAAGAAAATGTGAAAAGTTTAAGATCTGGAAACATTTTTTAACTCCCAAATGATTAAGTTCTACTTAGTATGGTATGTCCCAGATGATTTTCCTTGTCAAAAATCAACATGGATTTGGCCACTCATACATAAGACCCCACATCTGCTAAGCATGATCTTGGCTTTTTGCATATAGGGACACTCTTTCCAGTATTGATTGCTCAAAGTATATGTATTCAGACTGATAGTCATCACGATTTTCGTGAGTCTTTTGGATGACTGTGTGATGGCCTATTATGGGCTACTACACACCCATTCGAAGAGACACGCACTTGGTAAGTTTTAGCCATTTGATACATCCGTACGGTGTTGATTAATCTACTACATTGAACCACTGTGTCAATAAGACACCTATTCATATTTGTTAACTAGGCCAGTGATATTGATTGGCCTTGTACAAATTTGATTCGTTAACTAGGTTGTTGGTATCTGATCAACTTGATTTTTCAAAAAGTTGTTCTTCGCGTCAAGTCCTATGAGATTAACAATTCGAATAATATTTTTGAGCTCTGAACGATGCCTGTTGGAAAGCATAACCGACCCTCATGTGCCAACAACCACCTAAAACCTGAACAACACCCTCAAACACCACCTAAAACCTGAGTAGTGCAATACAGTGACCATAGTAATGTTGAAGCCCTTGAGAAGTCATTTGAGTGTGAACAAAAATTCACTGGCATTGTCCTTAAGCAAACAAGAACGCACAAGAGGTTTGATGTAGGGAAAACCCAAGTCATGAAAAATAAAGCAAATAAGTCTTGGAAATTCGGAACTACGAGAGGAAGTTAACAGACTATATCAGTTTATAAACATTGAACAGAGCAAAAACACGAGTTCATTTACCATCTGCCATCGCGACCTGTCAAAGAAAACTAGATGTAAAAAAAAAACTATCTAGTAGTTGCAGCTATATTTCAAGTTTTTTAGCACAAGGAGTAAGCAGCTTGAATAGGTAAAAAATCCTTTCTAGGAGACGAAAACAATGGAGAGAACCTCGGCATGGAATGGCGGTGCATGAAAAAATGTCGCCAATGGATACATAGACTGAAGATGAACTAGTCTCAATGCCCAGCCGAACTCGCAGGCCATGACAAGAAAGACGGATCCCCAAGCGGCCTGCATGAATAGAATGAAAACCAGCAAATTTCATTACTATGTCTAACAGGTCTAGTTAAGCTCCGCTTACGACTGGAACGACACAAGAAACAACATCAAAAAGGGTAAGAAATAACCAGCTTTTAATGATATTTACAAGAGGGAAGCATCATGGTTTCCTTTTGTTATAAATGATAGTAACTGGAAATATAAGCTAGATCCTGCAACCGTGGAAAACATACTCCCAAAATTGATTGGCCAAAGGATTAACATTCTCGTAAGGATGCGTTTGGTTCACTGGAATGGAATAAACATAGGAATGAATTCAGGTTGGAATGAATGAGATTGGATATCCATTACCATTCCCATGTTTGTTTGTGGTTATGACTAACCTTATTTTTATTTTAGCTTCAATATACTATTTTTTTATAGAATGCATTAGTATGGTAATACTGAATTTTGGTGCGGCAGTAGTAACTTTGGTGTGACAATAGTGAACTCTCTAACACGCACAAAAATTAGCATGCCATTAGGAGAACCTTCTACTCACCTTGGCATGATTACATACAAAAGCACAAAGCTTATTGCCATCAACAAGCTAAGCCCACCGACTGTAAGGTATGCTATACCCAGAAAATCATTTTTTCCACCAATCCAACTTGTGGTCGAAAGCACCAGCCTCTTTTTACCCCCAAAGCTATAGGTGTTGTAATTATTCTGTAATACCACTGTAATAGTCTGATTAGCTTCAAGATCCACCTCTATCTTCCCATAGAGCTTTCTGAAAGTTGGTAATGCCGCAGTTCGCATCCAAACAATGAGATCCACTTGCTCGCTTAGCTGTTACATGCAGCACAATGAGCCCAAAGGGAGATAGGAAAACAAAATAGCTAGAAATCAAACATCAGGTATCATAAGCGGATAAAATTAAATAAAGACATTCACATACAGGTATGCTTTCGTTGAGCTTTGCACCGCCAATCAAACCACTACTTTGAAAATTCTTAGGATAGACATTGGACCCAAATTTATGCTGTTGATCACTTTTCCATGCTATGTCCTTTTTACTGATATCAAGAACTTTGCTGCCCAACGAAAACCCATATGTATCGTTGAACAAACTCCAAGCAATAAGGCCACAAGGAACTATGGGACCTCCGTCTGTTGATGATTCCGGGTCACAGTCTTCTACGTCAGACTCATATGCCCTGCTCCTCAATTGATTGTCGCTTCTACTTTTAAAATACCTGCAATTTTGAAGTCACAGGTCAGAATAGAAAAGTTCGACATTTCCTCTGAAGTTCAGTACTCAATCATTTCACACTCACAGAACTTGATTCCTATACCTTTGCACAAAAACTACGGATGTTCTGACTTTTATATATTCAGGAAAAGAAGTATAACCCAATATATTTAGGAAAAGAAGTATAACCCAACTTTGAGGAGAATACTGGGCTTGGAAGTTGGATACAGGGTAACTTTAATAGCCATATTTGAACCAAGGTAAAGTATGAAAATACTAGGGTAAATATGCAGTCCAGATTCTAATCTATGTCAAAATGAGGTCAGGCTCAGGTAGGAGAAGGAGAATGGCATTGGAAGGTGGGTATAGGCCAGTTATTACATGACTTATATTCAACTGAAAAGGAAGAGATCCAATGTTAACTTAGATGTCTTTTATTTCTTAGGTAAGTCCATCGCTGCGACGAGATAGTGCACGCTAGGGTTATAATCAAGAGGACCTCCTAAATCTGCTTCGCCAAAATATGTAACTTACCTGCGATGATTCTGGTAGAAGTTGTCAAGCTGATAATATATATAAATGGGACTATTCATTTTCTTAGGAACCTGAAAACCATTCAAAAAAGCCCTTTAGTAAATCCTAAAGTCGTTAAGCTGGTAGGAGAGTTGGAATAAAGATAACAACGCAAAGACACAGTGGTAGGGATTTCACTAACAATTAAACTTCTGATACAGGTCTTGTTAGTTTGGGGGCTTTGGATATATGCAAGTGCATCCTCGCTATAAGTTGAAGGAATGCAATCCTCGTCGTAACGGTCAACGATTTCCACCACCTGCATGTCGAACAAAGAGCAGTTAAGGTACATTATCAAGTGGATACTGACTACAAGCTTCACCAATGGAATCATAAATGGAGTTTAATATATCACCTGCTCTGATGCAAACAAGGAAGCAATGCCAATGGGTATGAAGATGATGCTGACAGAGATGAATGCTATAATGACCTGAAACGATGAGAAAAGAGAAAGCATTACACAGACGAAGAAAAAAACAAAAAAGAAAATAGCTTTTCCAGAAGATGACGCAGCTGGATATAATATCAAGTCAACATACCCATCTCTGAGATAGAATTGGTTTGCAAGCAGGAAGCTCTTGTTGAGTGAACCTTGAATCTACGACATACAAACAAACATCATGCAAACGGATTATTATGCATATTCAGCATCTTTTATTCCCAAAACTGGGAGTGGCGTCAACACCAGCCAAAGGACAACTACAACTAAAGGAATACCATAAATTCCTATAGAACATCAATTCCGCAACTATAATCAAACCTTAATGATCAAATATTGGGATTGATAAAAACTCGAATTCTAGTAACAAACCATGCATACCAAGAGAAGCATGCCTCGCCCCCGCAACCCCCCAAAAGAAAAAAGGCAGTCGTGCATTTATTCTTGAGTAAGAGACAGAAAGAGCACTTCTCCATTCAATGAGTTACATTAGCAGGAGGAAATGAAAAGGCAAAGGCATCTCAACCCACAAGATGAAATCAGCAGTGGGATAAAAGATAATGATGCTACTTTTACACCAAGGTACAAATGACCGAAGAGTGGAAACGGTGGTAACAGTAGGGGTGAAGTTTGCTACAGTTGAAAACAACTAGACCCAACATATCCAATAGCGTGAGAAAAACCCATCTTTCAACTAACCAATGGCGGATTATATCCTCCAAAATTGAACTCCTACTTCTATTTGACCCTAGCCATCTATAAAACTTAGCATCAACCTAAGCTGCCCAAATTAAGGAGGAGAAATTTGCCTGACCTTGTGATACCACATGATAACTTCAGTGGTTGATTTCCAGTCAATACTTGATTTGCTCAATTAACTGAGGGATATGGTTACAAACCAGATTTGAAAAAGAGAACTTTTTGCAATTTTTTAGCTAAAGGGTACCAACTTTTGTTAAATTTGGAAGATACTCAGTGTACTTGTAGCTCGTACAATCCTAGGAAGTAGGAACCCGCCAAGCGGCATCGATGACTCTCATATTTGTCTTATCATCGTTTACTTAGATCGAATTCACATGGAACCATACTACTGCATACATATCTTTTTATAAAAGACAGTTTCAACTTCCAATAACACCAAAGCAATATCTGCAGAGAGCAATACGCATGCATTTTAACTGGCTCCATTTTTTGGCATGAAATATCGATCTTCCACTTCGAACCACAAAGAGAATGATAATCTCAAAAAACGAATCCATTCGAGAAGCAACCTTCTTGCATACAAAATACCCATATCATTATCCATTCTAATATCGAAAGGGAGAACCCTTTTGGTGTGAACAAAATATAAAGCTTCGTAACAATAGTATTACCCTCTCCCACACCCCACTGCTACATTCCACTCCACCTCATTTTCACATTTCACTCACTCACCCCACATACTCAACTACACATATGCCCACACATAATGGGTGCCCAACCTCTAGTTGTACACAAAACAACTTTATCGTTACATAATACATACCCACAAACTTTTCCATAAAAAAGGAATACAACAACGACCCACTATAATTCTAAACTTCAATGTGAGGGTTGATTGGAAGAATAAAATCTTGACCACATATAATGCAGGATTATGCCCAAAACCAAAAAATACTAGGGTTAGAAAATATATTGAACCAAACGCAAGAAGTATATTTGCAAAAAAGAAAACACACATTTGGGCTTCTTGGCATTCTTCTTCTCTGCAACAGCAGTAGCAGCAGATGCTTCAGAGGATCCAACTTCGCCCCCAGGGTTCATCTTCGAAATATTTCTCTACATCCAGTGTGCGTGGGGGTGGGTGGTGGTGGTGTTGATTAGGTAGCCGGATTGGGAAGTGCAAAAAATGAATTTGGGGTTCCATCAGATTTTGCTGGTTGGGGAAACGCAACAACAATTCAGAGGGGGACGAGGCCGCGAATCAGGCGGTTTGAAACCCCCTTTGTCTGTTAGTTGGCGCGAGGGTAACTACCGGTCTCTGGCCACGTTAACACGTGTGTGTAAATAAATAAATAAATTTTAATATTTTTTAAAAACTCTCTAAATTTCAAATTAAAATTAAACTTCAATAAGTTTTATTATTCAATTTCTTTAATTTATCACATTAAAAAATTTAAGTTTGATCGACTCGACTGAATCTTGTTTGAGATTAGTTTGTGTACACAAACGAAGGGCGTAGATGGGTCGTCATATTAATATGCATCTTTTCATTAACATTTCACAAAATTTCACAAAACTTATGCAATCGCTGGGGGAGTAAGTAAAAATTATAAAATCAAATCCGATTGACGATTTGGTCAAATTTTTTAACTAGTCTGATTTGGTTCTATTCAATTTGGTTTATTTTTAAAGCATTTAGTTCGGTTCTAGGTTTTAGTTTTATGATCTTAAATACCAAACCAGATCTGATCAGACCAAAACACTTACAATATATATTTTTTTAATTTGTTAAATATATTGATGATTAGTTTGTTACTTGATGAATATTTTGTAGATTGCAAACACTTGTATACTACTAGTTTTGTTTACATTGAGCTTGGATTATACATCCGTTTTTTTGTTATATTGGGCTTATTCTATTCGTGGTCCGGCCAAATTGGTATGCCAATAACCAAACCGAAATCGAGCAAGCCGAAATTAAACCGGACCAAATTAGTTCGGTTCGATTTCGGTTTCAGTTTTTAAATTCTTAAACCGAACACATAGGTTTAGTCTGAATTTTTTCTTCAAATCAAATAGAAACCAGGCCGGTTACACCCATAATCATCGCAATATATAGGCTCATCTTAAAATCTTACTTTAATAAACTCTTAGGAGTATTTAGTTTTATAGTAATTCATAGGTCATATGAATTTTTTTTATTTAATAGTCTTTCGTAATAAAATTGAGAGCTCTCCAGCTAGTGGAGATTTTTAATATTTAATAAATCACAATGAGCTTCAAATAAAATGAAATATAATTATAGAGTATGAAATAACCAATATAAATAAGTAAAATTCAAATCAAATGCAGTAAAACAGTGCATTTTCCATTGAAAATTTGTTTCATACTCACAATAAGTGTGTATCCCACATAAACATATGAAATCAACTCATACCTATTGTGAGTACGATTAAATTTTACGATACATTTTTCAGTATTTGTAGCACCGCTCTTTGTAAAAACTTCAAAAAGGTTAGTTTCTTGTTGATTTGTTGCAATGCATTATGTGGTCAAAAGCTCGATCACATACCTAGTCTTGTTCGAGAATGTAAATGGGTAACCTCCAATTAAAAGGTTTTCGTTCATAAAATTGGCGAATATGCTCTTTAATTTGAGCATGAATAGACCTTTTTAGTTCTTGCACTTCTGTCGGTTCTTGAGCTGGGGCCCGTGCGGCCTCGACTTGTTGGGCCCCTCTACAGGTTTAGGATAGTTCTCTGCTACTGCCTTTCAAGTTGTTAAAAGGTAAAAGTCGAGCCTAGAGGACCCTGAACAAGAAGATGCAAAACTACCAACAAATTTTATAACCACAATGAATATTTTTATTGATAAATAAAAGAATATATTGATATGCATCAGATCAAACATCACATTCCCATGTATATTCCTCTCACTGTATATACAAATCACTTTCTTTTATAAAAAAAAAAACATTGGAAATTCAAAAGAAAAAAAAACAGCACGCGATCGTGGGTGGCTCTGAATTGAGCTGCATTGTGATTGAATCTTCAAGATCCCAACAACCTGGAGATTATTGAACTTGTTTAAGTAAAAATTTTCACATAGATAACCAACCGTTGGAATGAAAAAGTTAGGGTTTTTACCTCTGCAGCCGAGTTTGTGTGCGCTTGATGCTACAAAAAAAGAAGAAGAATGATATTCATATTAGTTTGGAAGGAAAATCCCTAAGCTAAACTGCAGAGATTGACAGCATGATATATATCTTTTTTTGGTGCTATAAATAGATATGCAGATAGGTTATATTATGCATATCCGTCGAGAAAAGCAGCACATAACCATCTGCATGGGACCTCGCAGTTCCTATATTGGGGAAGAAGCTAAGGTCCCACGTGCTACGAGCGCTTAAGAGTATGTTTAGTCTCACCAAGCGACTATTATGACTTGAACCCAAGTATTAAGTGAGGTGCTTCGAGTATATTACCACTTGGTGATGAAAGGATCATAAATAACAAACTTATAATTTGGTTTCCAAGTTTCCAACCTTGGGTGGTTGCATATTGTGCTAGATTTTATTTTGCTGTCTATATTGTTGATACTTAAACAACTAGGTCTTATGGTAAGTAGCAAGAAATATTTTTATTGTGATTGGATCAAGGGTTTGCGGAGGAACTTGTCGAGTAAAGAGGAAAAGTGAGGCGAACGTACATTTATCGTGTGGAAGATCCTCAACGTTTTATTCTCCATCCACAAATCCCTCCACAAATCCTAGATCCAAACACAAAGGTACACTATTGTCACGAAAACAAAAATGGCCATGCTTCTTACATAGGCTACTGCAAACATGGTTTCTTCCTAAGCTAAATGTGGGAGAACTTGAGTAATAGCATACCTTTGGGAGGGCTGTGCTTTGGGTTTCTCCTTAGGCCCTTGTTGTTGGGGAGCTTCAACCCTCGAAGTGGGGACAGTCTTCACCTGTGAAGGTGAAAAAATAGTCGTCAAATCCTTTGCCACATTAGACCAAGTAAATCACAATATCTTGCTGTTTTTTTTATGAGCAAGTCTAAGAACGCAGCATTCGTGCACACATTCGGATACAGATGGGTCAGAACCGTTCAACGCACATAGAACCCTCCAAAATAATGTGGACTCCGCATGCATTGGACGGTTGCAAATAGATCTGTGTCCAGATCTATGCACAAAATGGTATGTTCCTAGACTTTTTGTGTTTTGATACAGGAAGATATATACCAAGTTCCTGAATTGGAGATTATAGAACATTTGGATGTATCTTTGCTTTGCTTGCTTCTGGTCCTTGTTCAATTGCCTCCAGAAGCTATAGATACTGCCCATGTTCAACACCTTGTTTGCATAGATCTTCCATGTGTAGCTGCAAAAGACAGTAGTATTTCTAGGCTTAGGCTTCATTTGGCATAGGCTTTTAAGCTGAGTTTTCACAATCTTTTAAGAGGATTTTCTTGCCCTTTGCTGCATTTTTTTTAGATAATGTCAAAAGGTTCAAAACAAACATGACTTTATCCGATAAAACTGCAGAAAAGGACTCAAAAAGCCTATGCAAGAATTCAAAGAAGCAATGTGGGATGAAAGATCATAACATGAGCCAACTATTTTGAGTATAGCAATTTGTTGATCTACTTGTTATTAATTACCACTCATTGATACGCTGCAAGGCTGCTTTGGAAATCCGGTTCCAGTAGTCAGGATCCTCCTTGCACTTCTGGAAAAAATCAGCAATCTTATTCCCAGACTCATCTCCATCAGTCGGATTAACATGGAACCCTGAAACCCCATCAACAATGATCTCCGCTGGACCACCTTGATTCGTCGCAAACGTGGGTAATCCACAGTTCATGGCTTCAATAACCGTTAGTCCAAATGCTTCGTAAAGTGCAGGTTGCACAAAAGCTCCTTTTGTATCAGCAATGCAACGGTAGAGCTCCGAGTTTCGTTTCCTGTCAGTTTGTGCTGCTATCCATCTGATTTGACCCTTGAGTTGGTATTTTTCGATCAACATGTGCATCTTCTTTATCTCGGATGCTTCTTCTCTGTCTTTGGATTTTGAAGGATCGAAGAAACCCCCAACAACAACAAGATTAACCAAAGTTCTAAGCCTTTTGTTCTTCCCATACCATTCAGTTAATCCACTGATGTTCTTCACTACATCAAGCCTTGCCATTGAGAAGATGATGGGCTTTTTCCTGTCCTCTAGATATCCACTGATTTTGGAGCATTTTAGACAAGATGTTAGATGCTTCTGCTATAAAAATTACAGGAAACAAAACTTCTATTGTCCAACCAAAGAACAAGGCCACCCCTTGGCGGCTTTATAGTTAAAAATGAGGGAAACACCAAAGCAGTGTTCTTCTTTTCGAAGTTGTATAGGTAATGATACAGGGAATTCATGACAGTTTAGAGACTCTTGACACTTACATGTGCTCATTGTTATCGACTTTACTGAAGAGTAGTTCTTCTATGGCAGGACGAAATGATGTGAATCGCTTCTGCTCCGTGTAAGGGAAATAGACAGATTGATCAGCCCCGGGAGCAGCGATATTGAATTTGGGATCGAACACGTTGATGCCTGAAACAACTCTGTAAAGCCCTGGAAGCGTAAAAGCTGTGTGGCTTTCATACTGCCCAGGCCTATCTTTGCTGCAACCATAGAACATTCAAATCCAATAATGTACTGCTACATGAGGGAAAATCTTTCAGATAGGAAAGGTGTGAAACTAAGCATTCCATAAAAACTATATCTTATACTCAAATTTCACTAAAATTTGCACGCTCGCATTGAGACACAGGTAGACATGTGATAGCGTTCGGTTAATGTTTCCTGAATTTAGTTTCTGAAAACACAGAAACGCTTGTCTGGCAAACTGTTTCTGAAAATTTCAGGAACACTATGTGGAAACACCCCACTTCACCAAAATGATGATTTCGAGCTCTTGCACAACAGTAAAACCGACGTGCAAGCCCATGTGAGTTTTCGAACTTTCAAACGAAAATAAGAGAAAATAAGTCCAAACAAACCAACACGTCAAAATTGCTATTTTAGCTCTGGAAGGAACTGTTGGAATTCTCTAACCTTCCGGCAATTTCTTGGTATGTGCTTGCGATGATGAAATCAGCTGCATTCATTGCAATAGTATCAGCGGTGAATTGGCATGAGAAGTGGTACTTAGGGTCCAACTCTTTCCACTTGAGGTCTGAATCCTCATACTTAGTCTTCTCCAAAGCATGTGCAATGGTTCCCTATCAGTCCAAAACACTCCCAAGTTAGTAAACAAAACACTCAACAAAAAAACTTCAAATGTACAAACAATTTTAGCACGGATGAAAGGCACCAGAGTTGTTCCAAGTTTGTTGGCCAAAAGCGATGCCACCAAATTCCCATCCGTATAGTTTCCGATGATCAGATCTGGTTTATCGTCCATGTGTTCTAAGATTTGCTCTGCGGCATCCTATTGATTGAAAACAAAAAGCGAAAATTGAGAAACAAAACATTTCCACTATGTTTTGCTTGGATCTTGGATTTATGCCTTCATATTTTGTTCGAATTTTCTTGACGAATCCAATATCCAAACATAGATTTAAGCATTAGGTTGAAGTTAGGATCTGATGATTAAGGTAGCACATGCCTGAGTAAACCTTTCAAGGTAGGGATAAATGTCAAAACGCGAAACCCATTGCTGAAGAACTCCATTTGCTGTCTTAAATGGCACCCGAAGGATGAAGGAGTGCTTCGTATTGGCGATGGGTTCTAATTCCACATTGCACTTGGTTCCCTTAGCATCGGGGATTAATCGAGTGACCTGTTCGCAATCCATAAAAAGGCATGATCAATACTTATGCAGTTGATAAAACAAAGAATCTTGTGTCAATTTTGGTTCTCACCACAAGAATTTGAGGCTTCACATTTAGGCCTTGCTGCTTAATCCGGATAAGCAGTTCTTCTTCCAAAGCAACCACTTGATCCAAAACATAGACCACCTATTTAAGAAAGTGAATTATCAATGAACTTATACATAAAAAATTTCTTCATTTTCGTGTTTAGTTTTACTGATTTGGGTTAGAACATAATGAAAACTTTGCAACCACGCTCTGTTTGCTTATAATTTGGTGTGAAAAACAGTTCTAGATTATCTGAAAACATACCTGCCCACCGGTGTCTGGCAAACCAAGGACATCGGCTTGGCCAAAATATCCATGGACTGAGAACAATACAACATTGAAAACTGTTGGAACCCTGCTAAAGAACTTCTCAATATTCATGGGGTCAGGTGCTTGAAGAATCTCTGAAAGTGATCTCATTGTCTCCCTCACTCTTTCTGCATTATCACCCCATCCCTTCTCAAATCCCCACTGCCTGAACCTGTAAAAGATTTGGCATCAGATGTGAATCTCACACCAATGGCTCGTAGAAAAATTGCACACACAAGCAAAAAAAATGAAACTTATAGCTCGGATTCATTCTGGTTATGACTCACACTTATCGTACACTTCAAAGCTATAATTTGATACACCTGCAGAAGGGTGGAGGGAGAAATTAGAATCACCTTTGCTCAAAGTCCTGATATGGTTTGTCCTTGGGTAGTGTTGCAAGGCCTGCTTCAGCTACTATTAGGGCGATTTGAAGCTTCGAAGCTGTGTTGACAGTCTCATTGATCATTAGTTTCTGCAAATTTGTGAACCAAACCAGCATTAGAAACACCTTATTCTACTGTAAACAAGGTTGTCCAAATGGATACACGCGTTATTCTCATTGTATGTATATCGAAATGCGTTAATAAGAGTAAATATAAGTTTAAACAATAAGTTTATACAATGTCATATGCAAAATCTATTTCATGTACTAGAACTCAAATTTTTATTATACAAAATTCACATCTTCACATGGCCGAGTAACAAGATTAATGGTGTATTATGTATGTATCGTATCGCAGGACCTTCTTACTAACAAGATACATTTAAAGATGTATACTGATTTTATCTCTGAACTTAGCGAATCAATAGATACTTATCGTGAATCGTAAGATTTTCATACTTCTCCATGGTGATTCAATGAGAGAAGGTAGTCCACAAGAGCCTGTGCACCCTGTGAGCATGAGCCACTTCCATTCAGAGTGGAAGTAAGGAACTTTGAAACAAAGTTGAGTCCATTTCCAATAGATGAAGATAAGGTGAGGTGAGGCGAGGAGAACTCCACTGCTCCAAAATCAACTTCCAATGCATTTTCATCTTTTGCCCTGCAAATATTTTTAATCAAAACTCAGCTGGACATCACACATAATCAAGACACAGTTTCTGGTGAATTCAAATGGTTTGGATTGTCTCCTGTCCATTTAATGACTTTCTTAGTCAGTTCTCGAAAAAAGATAGCGAAACGAGCCAATAAAATGGTAGCTACTAAAGCTCGTTTTTCTTTTCCTGCGAGTGTAGCATGATAAGACCAAGTTACGGCAATCTGGATGAAAAGAGAAATGGGTTATTAAGAAAAGGGATTTCTCAAGGATCTAAATCCCCAATCCCTTTTGGGGGCCAAATACCTCCGATCTCTACCAATGAATGAAAAAAAATCCAAAACAAAAAAAAAAACATAACCTCTCCGATATGATAAACAGAATAAAACCCTATCGAAGTCCTAATTGTACAACTTCGGTCCTATCTCCTCTGAGCATTTTGTCCACTTTTCTACTCTTGGTTCCCGTGTTCCCTAAATTTATGGAAAAGGGTATCATGCATATTATGCAACAGAATGTGCATTCGGCATTTTGGGCATCAAAACGATATCGTTTTGATAGTGTTAAAATTTTATATTCAAAAATTTTGTGGATGAATTGGAGTACAAAATATTAAGAGACCAATACATATTAATAAGTAGCATCAATAAATTTCAGTAACAAGGTTTAGGGTTCAGTAAAATACCAGTCCTCATCCACTATAAGTTCTTTGAATTTCAAGTATTCTGAAGCTGTAATCCCGTCCACCGATAGATCAGCAGAGCTCACTTTAACAAATTCCCAGAATCCTGGATTTGGTCTAATGGCAAAGGCCACGTATGGAGGAACTACAGCTGCCTCCTGAAAAATTACATGCCAGTAAAATAAATGAGATTACCAATTGGCCCTTGATCTTCCAATATTTGAAATAGCAGTGCCACACACAATTTTGTGCAAGATTCTTACCGGTAACAATTTATCTAACCGGTAAAAATCTTCCAATAAATATAAATAATTAAAAATGTTTGCACATTGGAGATTATAAGAACTGCTTTCTGCAATTGGCGTGTTCACTATTGAGAAAGCCATTTTCTATATATAAAAAAAAGGGAATAAGAGCATCTCTATTGTTAAATAGATAAATTAATTGCCCTATTTTAGCAACAAATAGTATCAAAATAGTATATGTTATCAATCTTCCAATGGTTTAAAACTTTTTTCTCCTATATTGTTATGTTAGAAGTTCAGTCTGCTAAGTTTGATAGGCAAAGCTCGTGTCTGATGCCTATATTTTTTCTCTTGACACAATATACCACCATGCATATGTCCAAAATGAAAAGTTCTAATTTGGCATATAATCACATTAAAGTATTTTCGAAAGGGACAAAGAGAGAGAGACAACATAGTGATTTGTATTGATTAAGGGGTTGTTTTTGTTATTTTTTAAAACAAACAAGAGAGGTTAATTGCACGACAAAACAATATCGTTTTTATATGTTGTTACGTATGCATCAAATGACCGCATTTAAATTTTTTTTAATGCAAAGCACGGTGATGTCACAACACTCATCGCGTTTGCCACGAAACGAACCTGAGTCGTGCACAAAATGTAACCGAGCAAGCCGCTCAAGACCTGCTCGCGTTCAGCCTTATCGTCGATAGCTTTCTCCATTTCCCCCATCAAATGGTGAAGCTTCATCAACCTCTTTCCCTGCTCGGTGAACTTAGCGAAACACCTCTTCATATGGTACCGGCTCTCTCTCAAGGCTTCCGGCATGCTATCCGCCATGGTCTCGGACCGCTTTAAGGCTGGAGCAGTAGGATTAGAAGCAGCAGCCATTTTTTTTTTCCAGCAATATTTTGGCAACAATACAAAAGATGTAGCAGTATGTAGGTAGAGATGTAGCAGTATGTAGGTAGAGAGAGAATGGTTTGGTGTAATTTACTGAGTTTGTTTGCATGCTTATATATATGTATATGAATAGAATATGTATCTTCTTCTTTTTTTTGGTTACGTGAAGTGATTGTCTTTTTATTTGTTGGAAATGGCTCAAGAAAAGAAAAGGAGGATGCATCAAGAGGAGAAAGAAGATTCTTTAAGCCCCAGGAGAGATAATGTCACAGAAAGGCGATTCCTAGCTGGTTGGAAACAAATTTAATTTCTCTCTCTCTCTCTCTCTCTCTCTCTCTCTCTCTCTCTCTCTCTCTCTCTCTGTGTGGTAATTCTTGTCTCTTGTTTATGTTTTTTTGCCAAAAAGGAGAAAGAAAAGAATAATAAACAGGCAATAGGCGTAGGAGCGGAGATAGTGAGACTTGGCATGGAGCCAATACAAAATAGATTTTCCACTGAATAGTTCGTCGTCTGAGTTTCTTTGACATTTAAAAATAATTATCATCTATCATATATATATGGGCCAGAAGCACGAGCTTCAAAGACAATTTTCTATTGGGCTTTAGCCCAGTAGAAGCTACATGTGTTTTCACCTTTGGTTCGATGCACGTGGATGTATTTTATTTTAGAGAATTCTACGTGCATAAGACGATTCAGAACACATCAGTGTTTGTATTTGTGCACAAAAATGATACGTTTCTAGACTTTTTGATTGAAATAAGGCTTGAAACTCCTTCTCCCTATAAATCAATATTTTAATTGTTTTATTTTTCTTAACAACTAACTATAATTTAGTAGCATGAGTTAAATTTAACACGACTGATAATTTATCTTGTGTGTATCAACCAATAAGGAAAAGGGGACTTACAAGCTCTTGAAAAAAAAAAAAAAAAACACGAGAAGAAGGAGAAACAAACAAAATAACCTAAGGAGTTGTCCGGGTGGTAGAACGGATGTGTAGTAAATCCAAATATTCTACAGTCGAAACTCGGCAACTTAACACTTGGGACCACTGAGGGTTTGCCCGGTGGTTTCCATCTAGGGGCCCGAGGACTACCCCAAGCTTTACCCAACTTGCTGCTAAGCTGATCGACTATTTTGATTATAAAAAAAAGACAGCAGAAACAAATAAAATAAAACCAAACTGTGTTTGGGCTCCCAAGTCCTACCAATTTTCAAACTTGTTGCGGCCTTTTGCACTTGTGGATTGGTTTTGCTTGCATCCACATTATTTCTCGCAAAGCTTGTCATCTCCTAAACCAAACAAGACCTAGTTTGTCTCTAAAGCAAGGAGTAATTTTTTTTTTTGAACGGCAGAAAAATTTTATTAATCAATGTGAATATTACAAAGATTAAAGGGAACAGATGAAAACGGCATCACAACACAAAGCTTACATCCCAACTAGGTTGGCATCCAAGCTCCGTGACAATCATATGCCACACCCACCCAAAAGTTGATCAGAAATCAACCAAGAGCAACAAACGAACAACAATCGATAACCGACATAGTAACATGAAAGATTGATACAATCCTGTGGAAATTGAAACCAAAAAATGAAGCCCAGAATGAAGCCCAGCTGAGGTAACATCATGAATCTTCACTTGCATTTGTTCATCATGCGTAAGATCTTCCAAGCAGGATAACATTTACTTCAAAAATCCCACTGAACACATGGAAACATGCATTTCTCCTCCAGAACATCCGTGAAGTTCCATGAACAATTTCGTGATTGAATGGACAGAGCATCTCCTGCACCAAACCCAGCTGCATATATGTAAACCCCAACCAGAAATAGGACGCCTCCAGACTAAAAGACAAACGACCTGCCCACACCTAGACACGAACGACAAGCCCACACCAAGACACAAACAACCACCCACACAAACTCAAGAAGCACCCAAACCCGACCACACTGATCAAACTAAACAGACCACTCAAAACAGAACCCACGACCAAAGCAGACCAAGCTGACCAAACCAAAACAGACACCCAAAACAGAACACACTCCTGAACCAGACACACAACCACAGCAGAACCCAGCAAAACACAAACCCACCTGCACCCCAACCCATCCAAGACATAACACACGCACACACCCACCCACAAACCACAAAAACAAAGAAAAGGCACAAACCCAGGAGCAAACATCATCAAATAGACTCCAAGATGCTATTGAGATTGTACAAAAAATCATCCAGAGAGTAGTCCTTCCAATCATCTTTAGTTCTGACCCAAAATGCAACTCTGAGTTTGATTATCTCTTTCACTTCTCTCCAGATAGGAACCCCCTGATCAAATCTGCAAGAATTCCTAAGGTTCCAGATGGACCACATCACGGCCAATGGTATACAATTCCAAATCGTTTTCTTCTTCTTGTTCAACTTCCAATCTTTCCACCACAATAGAAGTGAATGAATATTCGAAGGAGCCACCCATTGAACACCCCACCAATTTGTTAAGTCTGCCCATACTTCCCAGACAGGTTGGCAATGCAGCAGTAAATGATCCAGAGATTCTTGATTGTTCCCACAAAAAATACATATAGCATCTTCAGGATTTTGAATGATCCCAATTCTAAGTGTATATTCAGCAGTCTTCACTCTACCAAGACAGACCAACCAAGCAAAACACTGAATCCGGTATGGTGCAGCATTGTTCCATACAAATTCAAAAACTTCTTCTGAGTTTATGTTAATCCCTGCCACACAAGCTAGATTATACATTGATTTGACAGTGTAATTGTTGGATTTGTCCCCCCTCCATGCCAGTGTATCTTGCTGGCCCTCCCTGAAAACCACGCCATTGTTGTCTAGCACCACCATAAGATCTTCCCAACTTGATACGTCCCAATCATGCAAATTTCTCCTACAATGAAACTCCCATTGATTGGAGACAGCTTTCCTTGCAAGTACTTCACTCAATAATTCCTCCTTGTTGCTGATCACATTGAAGATGCTTGGAAAAATTGAGGCAAGATTTGGTCTGCTACACCATTCGTCAAGCCAAAAGAAAATAGAGTTTCCACCACCAACCCTGATACTCACATTTTCCAAATACATGACATGACATTGAGGGTTTTTCTCATGGATCTTCATAATGTCCCTCCAAACTGTTGATATTCTGCTACTAATCTCCATATTTGGTGTCCAGCCACTTCCTACTCCTTTATATTTGAAGTTAATAATCTTTCTCCATAAAGCTTGTTTTTCATTTCCATATCTCCACCACCATTTGGTTAGCAGAGCATCATTCATATCTCTAACATTTTTTATTCCAAGACCTCCACCGCATTTTGGCTGAGTTACTTTCGACCATGACACCAAATGAACTTTCCTTTTCAATTCAGATCCACCCCAAAGAAATCTAGCTTGGGTTGATTCAATGTTCTTAACCACGCTTTCTGGCATTTTAAAAAGAGACATGTAAAAGATTGGTAGACTGCAAAGAACGGATTTAATTAGAATGATCCTGCCTCCAAAAGATAGATATCTTCTCTTCCAAGATGCAAGTCTTAACTTGACCTTTTCAATAACTTCTTTCCAAGTAGACTTCAATCTTGGACTTGCGCCAAGTGGCATCCCCAAATATTTTATTGGCAATTTCTGCGTTCTGCATCTTAGAATTGCAGCATAAGCATTTAACTCCGCATCATCCATACATACCCCACATAGCACAGTCTTATGATAGTTTATTTTCAAGCCAGAAGTGATTTCAAAAGCTCTTAATACCCTCCTTATGTTTGCGACATTTTCCAGGTCAGCTTTGCAGAACACCAAAGTATCATCCGCAAATTGTAAATGGGTTAGTTTTGGACCCCCTTTTCCGAACTGCATTCCATGAATCTGCCCCTGCGCTTCCATTTTCTTAAAGCTCCAATTCAGTCCCTCAGCTGCTATAATGAATAAAAAAGGGGAAATAGGATCCCCTTGTCTCACCCCCTTTTGCATTTGAAATTCCACAGTTGGAACTCCATTCACCAAAATGGAAATCCAAGCAGATGTAAGACACTCCCTGATCCATTTGATCCATTTGATTGGGAATCCCATAAGGTGCATCATTTTGAATAAGTATATCCAATTCACATTATCAAATGCCTTCTCAAAATCCAACTTTATGATTAGTCCTTTCTTCCTACTTTTCTTCCAACTCTCCAACACCTCGTTGGCAATTAGTATGCCATCTTGAATATTTTTTCCACTGGAGAACGCTGACTGAACATCACCCACCACCACTGGAATAGTTCTCTTCAATCTCGCAGCTAATACTTTAGATAGAGTTTTGTACATGCAGCCTATTAAACTTATAGGTCTGTAATCCTTGAGACATATAGGATTTTCTACCTTGGGGATAAGAGTTATGAAAGAGTTGTTGATCCCTTTTGGTAGTTTGCAGTTTGTGTGGAACTCCTTCATAAAATCCATGATGTCCTCCTTCATAAATGGCCAACCCATTTTAATGCTTTGCATTGTAAACCCATCAGGTCCAGGACTTTTGTTTCCATCACAATTTTTTATCACCTCCCAAACTTCAGATTCTGAAAATTCTTCAATAAGCTGAGCAGCCATTATTTCAGATAAAGCATTGGCCTCACTTTCAGTGAACATAATCCTGCATTCCCACTCTTCCATATATAATTTTTTGTAGTACTCCAATACACCATTTCTGATTTGTTCTGTATCCTCCACCATTACAGACCCAATTTCCAAAGAGTCGATACAATTCCTTCTATGCCTACTAGATGCCATACTATGAAAGAACTTAGTGTTCTTATCACCCTTAAGATACCAGTTTACTCTTGATTTTTGCATCCACATCCATTCAATGAGTCTATTTACCCTCCAAAATTCATTTCTAACTTCCCTTCTGATTTTTCTCTCATCATCAGTTATGATTCCCTGTTCAGCTTTTAAGTCTAAAGCATGCAGATTAGACTCCAATTTTTCTAATTTTCCTTGTAAATCCCCAAATTCTACTTTAACCCATTCTTTCAACTCCTCTTTCATCTTCTTTAATTTGTTCATTACTCTGTAAGCAGCCCATCTTTGATTTACATTCCCCAACCAAGCCTCTTCCATGACTTTCAGACATTTTGAGTTTGACAGCCATGCATTAAAAAATCTAAAAGGTCTAGCCCCCCAATCTCTCTCATCCTCCATTAGAATAATAGGGCAATGATCAGACATTGTTCTCGGCAGCCCCCATTGTTTCAGTTTAAATTTGTCCAGCCACTCAGGATTCATTAAAAACCTATCAATCCTGCTCCATTTCTCATCTACTTGAGAATTAGACCAAGTGAACAGTCTACCAAGCAACTGCAAGTCCATAAACTCCATGTTTTCAATGAAATTGTTTAATTCTCTCATCCCTGACTCCCTTCTTGAACAGCCTTGTCGTTCACTTATGGTTCTTATTTCATTAAGATCACCACCCAGGCACCAAGGTTCAGGAAATTCTGATTTAAGCTTGAAGAGTACTTCCCATAACTTCCTTCTATCACTAACATTACAGGGTGCATAAACATTAACAATTGTGCAGCAAAAGTCAGGTTTGATGAACTGTATCTTTGACTTCCTGGAGAGCCCAATTTCTTCCTCCAAAAGTCAACCACTCCAATTCCATCAACATACTGATACTGATGAACTTGTTGGTTAAAGGTGACATAAAATCTAATAGTAAAATGAATTTGTTTATGTTTTTCCATTCACATTAAGAAAAGAATACTAAACAGGGGATAGGAACAGAGATGGTGGGACCCGGCATGAACCCAATACAAAATATGTTGTATGAGCCAGTAGCTAGTCATGTGAGTCTCTTCGTCATCTAAAAATAATTATCGTCGACGTTGAAATAAGTTATAGGACTATTTCATCTCAAAAGAAGTCTTAAGAGAAAATTATTGTCTAAGACTTATAAGCAATAGAAGAGAGAGTGATATAAGCGATGTGGGACTTCATTGACAATCTAATAATTATGGGCCAAAAAAATGAACTTCAAAACTGCTAAGAAATGTCTTAGTTAGAGGAGGGTGATTGGATCTTCTTTGGTGACATAAAATCTGTTTGGAAGGTTCAAAGTCACAAGCTACCTTACTCTATACGGAATAAATTCTACTGCATTCTCAGAGCATCTGCATTCTCACAACATTGTTTCCTTGTCAATTTTATTTATGTGGGAGATTGTTGGAAAAAAATATTGAAAACCTCATATTTTGAGCTACAAATTAACTGGGAATTGGTCTTCGAGCGGGGTGGTCCAACATACCATTGTATTCATCTCTGGGAAGAGATCAAGATCGTGTGATTGGTTTTACATAAATATTTTAAGGTGAATTGAAAATTGTCCCTAAAATGAGCTACATGAATATTGGTGGAATAAGGGATGTGGGTTTGTCTCACATAGGTTGGAGAAGAAAAAAATTTTGAGTTTATTATTAGGATTTTTGAAATTTTGTGAGCGGGCGAGCATGCACACAATTCTAAACACGCACGCGCGCCGCAAGCGTCCGGAGGGTCGGATCTTGGGCTTGGGCTTGGGCTTGGCCTGATGAATATAATCTTTTTAGCAAAAAATAATTTGGACTCCCTGTGTATTTCTAGGTCGCGCCTTTGTTTTTTAAAAGACGCATCCTTCTTCTCCAGTCAGTTGCTATGCCTCCAAATAGACACCTTTGTGCCTACAAATACAAAGGTTGTCCTAATTTTTTCGGCATCTAGAACATATTCTGCTTACATTGTGCGTACATATCATCATATTCTTTTGAGATTACACCATACTTTCCTGGTTTACTTGTCAAGAGGATCGAAGTATTGCCTTCTTTTGTTGATAATCGTTGTATCTTGGGAAGCAAATGTCCAACAATCTCATTAGCACCAATGTAGGGGTATAATTTATTTTAAGGACAGAGTATTCAAACTCGCCTCGATTTGCCAATTTTTAAAATCCTGAAATTGGTCCTTATATGTTTTCATTATTAGAAATGTTAAGAACATGCCATTTTTACACATGAGGACCCCAAAAAAAAAACTTGATCTATTCCACTGAGACAATTTGATCTATTCTCCCAACACCTCTCAGTTGTCTTCCCCATTTCCCCTCCCCCGTCGACCCCAGCCCCTCTTCCACCTCAACCTCCACCAACGACCACCACCGTCACGATCTCCATTCGTCGATGATCACCACCATCTCTGTTCACCGATGACCTTCGAAGAACCCTCCACCCCGACACAACGTTGCGCCCTCAAAACCTCGAACAGATAGGTCAATCTCTCTTTCTCTCTATCTCTCTATTCGAAGAGGAAGGAAAGTACATTACTTTTTTACACCTAAAATTAGAACCCTAGCTTTTGATCAATTAGGGTTTGAAATAGAGCAAAGGCAAAGAGAGAGAGAGACCTTGGTGGAGGTGTTGTGGCCGGCGATGGTCGGTTCGCTGTGGTATAGGTTTCTTCTACGCCGGCGACTGGTTGTGTCTGTGTGTGGGGGGGCGGTCCGGGGAGGGAGATGGGGAAGATGACTGAGACCTAGGGAAAAAGAACAAAAAAAAAAAAAAAATTATTTGGTTCTCTTTCAAAATAACACCTTGAATAATGTGTAAAAATAATGTTTTTGTAGCATTTCTATTTCATTACTAACCTTTACTATTTTATATTTTGTCACACTCTATCTCGCAGAAGATTATTAATTCGGTATTCCTCAATTGCATACTGGAATTTGATTACAGTTCACCGGAGACAACAAAATCAAATAGTAGAAAAAATTAAAATAGTAGATAACAAATGATCTCGAGCCAAAAGCAGTTTCACTAGTATTTTAATGGATAATGAAATTGAACACATAGTAGGGGCCAGATCTGACACCTTCAAATTTCGTTTGTACGTCTCACAGAAAATCATGCATATCTCTGTAGTTACGCAATCGATGGAAAACTAATCTTCATAATTATGAATAAACACTTTAACGAGTTTTTGTTAGCAAAGGGAACTCTATACTTCTAGTGCTACTATCTCCGAAATAGATTCAAGAAATTGTCTCGAATTTAAAATCAAACGTCATAATTTTTTTGGATTTATGAATCTATATATTTAAATAAATCATGACCACTAATCTTGAATTCGAAAATAACTTTTTAGTTTTAGTTCTGGGACAGTCTATGCTATACTTAATCCATGTGGCTAATAACTACGAGTAATGTTACACACACAGACCTAAATACACAGATCTTACACAGGTACTCCCAGAACCATATGCATCCAACGATTCCGAAAATATCTGTGTACAATCTGTGTTCCAAGACTCATCCTTTCATCTGTGTTTGAAGAGATATTGTAACTGCCAATCACAAGGCCTGCCTAACAGTTGGGCCAGATTATTTGAAAATTAGGTTGTAGTTGGGTTCTGGTTGACAGGCCTGGGCCTGGATGGCCCAATTACATGCTTACTTAAATAGTCAAATTGAGAAATTCTCAGTGTCAATTGACTCATTACCAATATTTCTTTGTATTACCCCAGCTATCCCCAAAAAAATTTCAGTAACAAATTATTTTTCCATAAATTTTGATTTAATTTTGATATCTTCCAAACTGAGGCTATTTTTAATAAGATGAAATAAAAAATGGTTTCCATATTTAGAGTCAGATTAATTATTCAATATTTTTACAGTACCATGTTTTATTTCAAAAAAAAAAATCACGTAAAAATAAATCTACAAACAAGAATTTTGATGGATTATTGATAAATAAGGAATAAATCACATTACGTGTTCTGGTGACTTTTAACTGAGATATTACATGATAATTCAAGAGTATTTGATCAATAGTGTTAGAACGACAATAAGAAAATAAGGGGACAATAGAAAAGAAATGAAATGAAATGAAGGGAAAGAATAAGAAATAAGCCTTTTTCCAAGGCAAGTAGGGTGCCCATAACCAATGAAAGAAATAAGACTCGACTTCTCTACAATATAAATCTAGCGGAATCGAAGGGGTTGGTTGAAAGGTAAGGATAACGTGATTGGCCGATTGGTTGGAAAGTAAGGATAGCATGATTGACAGGTTGCGGGGCCTTTAAGAAATAGTTACAGCTCGGGTGTCCGTCTTGAAAATTAATTGTTCATATTTGCTAAGAATCTTACTGTTACGAATCTATTTTTACACGTACGGTTCTTTTAATAAATTTAAATCATTAAAAATAATATTAGATGGCTGAGATTGAATGTACTGTTTTCTTCCGTCCAAAACTTAAAAGCTATTGGAACTTATGGCTCATATGGAGTGGGTCAGAAGCTGAGCATAGTGAAGCGGAGCAACTAAGCAGAGCGGAGTGAGGCTTTCTGGCCCAATGGGTTCAGCTGGTGTAATTGGGCCTTCGGCCCAATGGATTAGGGGGTGCGGGGGAAAAGGCCCCGTGGTACAGTACAACCTAATTAGAGTTAGATTACCTAATTAGAGTTGGATTGTATAATCTAACTAGAGTTGGATTCTAATTAGAGTTGGGTTACCTAATTAGAGTTAGATTCTAATTAGAGTTGGTTTACCTAATTAAAATCGGATTAGGATTGGAATAGAGTATGCCTATAAATACTCTTTATTGTAAAATCCTAGACAAGAGATCAAATAACAAATCTCACTTTGCTTCCGTGAATGTATCCAATTTTGGGGAACCACGTAAATCTTGTGTTGATTTCTTTACAGTTTCGTATTCGACATTGTGTGTGTGATTGAGTGATTGCGCTAATAAAAGCCAAATTCAAAAAATCAAGAGACTCAAACTAATAAAGACTAAGAAAATTAACTCAAGAACAAATTTATTAAGAGCTCCATTGTCGAATTCAAACCTAATCATTAAAAAAGAAGCGATGGAATCCATGAATACAAAGGAGAGGAAGAATAAAAAATTCTCTCTCTTCACTGCTCCGATGCAAAAGGAAACTCATTTTCATTCAGAAAGCTATTAAAAGTCCTCTAAACTGAAGGAATTCAATCTCCTAAAGCTAAAGAACCGAACCCCCCGGAGGAGAGTAAGAGCTGGAGGAACCTCGAGCGATATCCTCGTTAAATTCTCTTTCAAGTACTGTACTCGTGAAATTACACTAAAGATTGTTAATTTATCGTTAATTCCGGTTGATTATATTCAAAGTAGACGAAAAGGCTTCAAGAAAGTGAAAAGACGGTAGGGATTTCTTATTCACGCCATGGCTATGCATTTGGTTATGAAATGTCGAAAATGTCCTCCTTTTATACATCGCTAAGATATTAAAATATGAGTAACCTTATATTCATGAGAGGTCACTCCATTCATTGCCAATTGGTTTTGAATTGGATGCTTCCACATGGTATCAGAGCCCAAAAGGCCCAACGGCCGAACAAAGCCCACGATGACAGACCCAAGTAGAAAGGCTGCACGAAGACGACCCAAAAAGAGGCGCACGTGACAGACCGAAATACGGGCTGCACGTGAGGGGGCGTGTGAAGGAATCAATCCCACATCGCTAAGATATTAAAATATGGGTAACCTTATATTCATGAGAGGCCACTCCATTCATTGCCAATTGGTTTTGAATTGGATGCTTCCACACTTTTAGTATAGTTGGTTGGGAAGTTTGGTGGGATTTTTGGTAGTTTCACAAAAAGGTTTGTTAGTTTTGTATAAATTACAATTTAGTTTGGTTTTATCTGAATTTGGCTAAAGTTATTTTTGGATTTTATTTTTTTGCTTTTACTTACAAAAAAAATAGAGTTCAAGAAAGCGGAAGGACAATAGAGATTTCTCTATGCATTTGGTTATGAAATGTCAAAAATGTCCTCCTTTTAGTATAGTTGGTTGTGAAGTTTGGTGGGATTTTTGGTAGTTTCACAAAAAGGTTTGGTAGTTTTGTGTAAATTAGAATTTAGTTTGGTTAGATCTTATCTGAATTTGGCTTAACTTTTTTATGGATTTTTTTTGTTTGCTTTTACTTTAAAAAAAATTCATTAGTTTTTTTGTCAAAATTTTATGAATTATTTATTTATCTCGACGAGAGGTTAAAAAAGTTTTGAAATACAAAGTATCTACAAAATATTATTTCTTTATGATTTTTTTTCGTGTTTACTGAAATTTTTTAAACTTTTGGTCAAAATTAATTTTCACTTTCTAGATTCTTCCCATCAGACAAGCCATATTCTGCAAAAATTAAACGCAAAACTAACAAGCACGCAAAAAAAAAAAAAGAATAGAGACTAAGAAGCGCAAAAACAATTAAACGCAAAATTATAGCCTGTGAGATTCGAAGAGGCACGACAAGTCTCTGTCCTAAATCCACATGCACCTCCCTCTGTGAAGATTCTATCAGTCGCACATATCTAAAAAATACAACTTAGAATAGTCACGGCGGTTTGATCCATAATTCACAATTGTTAGTTGTAACAGGTACATAAGGCCAAATATGTTTTGGAAGTCCAAAGTCTATCGAAAGTAACGACAATATCTATCACATAGAGAGACGAATGTGAGAGAAAAGAAAAGGGAAAAAACGTTTCTTGAATGTAGAAGAGTTCTTTTCGTATAAAACTCTAACATGTCCTTTCAAAATGACATGTTCTTTCAAGCCAAATGACCAAAAGTCTTTTAAAATGAAAGTGGGCAAAAGTTTATTTCAAATAAAACACCTATTGATTTAAAAGACTAATTCTCTTAAATAATTAAATTAATCAAGTTTTGTGGTTGTTCTGATCAATTTTTTTTTCTCTTAGATGGTTTGAAAGTATACTAAATGAATTGAAATTCATCTTCAATCTCACATTAAATTATTTTATTTCGTTGCTATTTTTTATTTCTTTACATATTTCTATTCAAGCTCGTCTTTAATTAGATTTCATTATTTTAGATAAGGTTTTCATATTATTATTTTTAACAGATTATTCAAATGCACATCAATTAGCACGTTAGAATATACGTGCCTACGTGTAAGGCACCGCTAGTTACTCTAATGCTTGATACTGATGGATGTCATGAGCTTATAATAATAATAATAATATTTTATTATTATTATATATATATGGGGCCGGCTCAATGAACTAGCACTTTTTTAGACAAATATTATATCAACATCTAAATTCTTTATTCCAGATTAAATTTTAATGATTTGAACTATTCAATGTGTTTAAAACATGTTTTTAAGGGTATCCCCGAGAAATCAGCTCAAAATATTACTAGAAATGACCTGATCCAAGCAGTGGTTCAAAATACTAACATGAATTATTTTATGAACCAATACTTGGATCAAATCCTTTTTGGTAATATTTTGAGTTGATTTCTAACGGATACCTTTAAAAACATATTTTAAACACGTTGAACAATTCGGATCATTAAAATTTAATCAGAAAGAAAGAGTTTATATGTTGGTCTAATATTAGTCTAAAAAAATTTTGGTTCATGGAGCCTTTCCCTATAAAATTTAATCAGGAAGAAAGAATTATTTTATGAACCAATACTACGGATCTCTCGTTTTTTATCAATTTTGAGTGATCCGAACCGTTCAATGTGCTTAGAACATAATTTTAAGAATACTCGCAAGAAATTAACTCAAAAAATATCAGTAAAGGCTTAATTTAAGTAATTTTCACAAATGCTGACAAGAATACTTTTAATAAAAACTGCTTTGATCAATCATTTTTCGGTAATAGTTTGAGCTAATTTCTCACGAGTATCATTAAAAATATATTTTAAACACATCGAACGGTTTAGATCATCAAAATCTAATTGGAAAATAAATGGTCTATATTTAGATAAATGAAGGATCTCTTATCAGAAATTTTCTACATATATATATATATATATATATATATATATATATATATATGTAGAGAGAGAGAGAGAGAGAGAGAGAGAGAGAGAGAATGTACCTAAATTATTCCACCATTAGCGAATTATGATACTGGGTGGTCAATGCAATACCACAATAGATAATAATGTGTCTCCCACACTTCTTTGCCGCGCATATGAGCGTGGACTTTAGATACCTTTTTCACATTATTATATTTCTAAGTATTTAAGGGGAGGAAAAAACTTAAATTGGAAATAAAAAATTAACAACATATTAAGTATAAATTACGAAATTGTGTAATGAGAAAAACGAAACAATATTCGGCCAATTATTTTGTTGTGTTTAGTCTAAAAAGACGCAACAATTGTTGAAAAAACTCACATTTTGAGTTGGTTAATAGCACGATATTTTAATGTCCCCTAGTAGATATAAAGGTCGGTCGCATGCGATGCGCGTGCAAATCGATTTGTGTGTGTGACCACTTTTTTATGTTTTGTAATATTATTTTTCTATTTTTTGAAAATAGAAAATTAATATATTTTTTGCACTTTTTTTATTGTAAATGCAGTTCACAATTTCCAAATCACCTTAAAAAATTTTGAAGTGAATTTATATAAAAAAAATCGATTGCAAAACTCATTTTCCTAATCTAATCACATTTTTCTTCTAACTAATAAAGAAAGTAAATCCGTCACCCATCCACTACAAAACAATCAATCGTGTGAATATAATAATTAGGTTAATAAGTCTTTGAACGATTTATATGCTCACTTGAAGAATCCGAGACACAAATAAACAAGGACTAAATTTTTTAGTTATTTTTTATTGAACTTTTATTTTATTTGTCTAATCTGAACTAGATAAATAAAGACTGAGTTTGTACTAAATTATTATTTTTATTTATTTTTTTGTCAATTTTCTTATATCTTTTTATTCCTCTCGACGAGAGAAGTAAATAAAATACTAATATAAACTAAAACAAAACCAATTCAGATAAGACGATGTTAAATACATTAATAACAGTAAAAATATATATATTTCAAATATTTTTTCATATTTAGTGAATTTTGTATGACTTTTGATAATGATTTTTTAGTTTTTAGATTTATTTCATAACAGCGAATGCTTAATTTAATAATTTTAAAGCAAAATTGATAACAAATTGAGAAAAAATATGGAAAAAGATAATGACTTTGATATCAAATATTTTAAGGTAAAGAGGACCAAACTTTACCGACTAAAAGAAACTTTAAAAAATTAAAAATAAGCCAAAAGAATATTAAAATTAATAGGAAGAAAAAAACACAAAATTGTGGAATTGTGGGCCCAAATTTCCTACGATATGAAAGGGCAAGGTGGGCCCCAGAGGAGATCCGAATATGCGGTAAAATGCCTTTGCGTGTGAAAGGTCATACAACAATGCTACAAGCACAACAATAATGCACAATATTTGGCACAACATGTCAAAACTACGTCGTTTTATTAAGGAAAAAACAGTGAGGTTTTGTTTGTTTATTTTTTCCTTAATAAAACGACGTAGTTTTGGCATGTTGTGCCAAATGTTGTGCATTATTGTTGTGCTTGTAGCATTTTTGAAGGTCATATGCCCATTGCACAAACAAATTAGGGGCGGAATCAAAATTTAATGCGTGAAAAATAAAGGGAGTCGAATATAATTTATAAATTTTAAAATATAATTTTTTTAAAATATAAAATAAAGGGAGTCGAATACCTAAATTCTAATTTTTTAAAAATTTTTGCAGAGGCCCGGACACCTGAGCTCTAGGTCATTTTGCCCCCTGTCAAAGAGTAATACTAGGAACACAGATATTTTGGATTGAGATGTTGTCGGAAACGTTGGATGTACGTGAAACTCTTAATAATTTATGAATCTCACATGTATTTAACGATTTTAAATACATCTGCGTCGTGTTCGAATTTTTTTTTTTTTTTTCAAAAGTGTAAAAGGTGCCTACGTGTCTAATAGTTTGGCCACCGAAACATGTGGACTAGATTGGTTTTTGTCGATCCCAATGGGGCCCCCAATAGCTATGATGCTGTTGTCATTTCCCACGCACTTTTGTCCCCCCCACGAGACAAAACATGTAGAGACCCACACAGACTGAACAGATTACGGGATTTTCTAGATACATAAGGGCCCGATTGGATGGGGTATTATTTTCAGGGGGATAATTTTTGGAGGGGGTATAAGATAAGAGGGGGTATTATTTTTGGAGAGATGACCCACATTGATGTGATATTTATAGAGGGATATAAAAAAAGTAGATGGTTTGGATGAGGGATTAAACAAGGGGACAAAGGGGGATAAAGGGGACAAATGAGAAAAGTCTATAAATACACTCACCGATTTGTTCAAAATCATTTGATGTACATAGAATTTTTAAAAATAATTTAAGTTTTATGCGAATTAGATGATTCTGAATATATTTGTGTCCGGATTTGTGTATATAGAGGGTCACTAAAGAGACTTATCTTGCAAATTAAGTTATGAGGTCGAATTTTACCAGAACTAATCACTAAGCGCGACTGAAAATTTGCCCACTCGTTAATTTTAGGGCTCCGAGAACTACTCTGCATTATATTGGAGATAATTTCAAAAATCGACTGGAGATCTAGACTGTTACGAAAAATGGGACAGATCTTGCACGGATTTGATAATTTTCGTTGTTGATTTCCGAATCTAAAGTTTATCTTTATTCATGTCTCATTCTTTGAATAGAAAATTAGCTCCACTCTCTATTTTCATACAAGGGTGACGAGACGAATCAGATCGAATCAAACTAAATTGTCATCACCGATACTTTCTGTGGTTGGGACGTAACAATCTACTGTGGCTTTATTATTGACTCTTCTCGCCCATTTTTTCTTTTATAGAATGATTTATCTTGTTTGGCTTAGCAAGATTTCTACAAATCCAAAAATAAAATATTAATTGAACATTAATAGTAACATAATTAAGATATCGATCTTGCTAACATCATCCACTAGGCGGTCATGAATAAATACATAAAATTTCAAAAAAGTCAAAATTGATATTAAAAAAATTTAATAAAAAAGTTCATCTTTTTTTATGCTACGATAGCTGATCATAAAATATTATATTTTGAATACATGACAAACTCGACAAGTTGAGCCAAATGAGTAATTTGAACCACTTCTTTGAATCCACAACAAAAACTCATACTTGGGGCACAATAAACCTCCACGTCCGAACGAATAAGACATTTCTCCCACTAAACCCTGATTCAATTCTTTTGTTTTCTAAGCCCTTCTAATATACGATAGCCGCTCATTGTACGTTATATCTATCTACCCATTGAAAAATTATTAGGTGCTTGTGAAGTACTATTAAATATATCTCGACACTCTTCATAACTATACATTTCTATAAAGATTGAAATTACAACTAAATATATGAATTTCACGTAAGCGTGTAACTACGGAAGTGAATGGACATGGCCATGACAACAGAATAATTATTCATCTCGACCTCGTTTAATAAGTATTATAGATTGCAGAGGATTAATAGCGAGAACGACATTGAAAACGAGGAAGGATTAATAGCGAAATCGGTTATCATGTTTGTTTTGAAAACCACGAAAGACGCTTCTCAATTAGACTATGAAAGATACTTCTCTCGAGTTTGTCTATTCCTTCGTTTTAAAAACTTTATAGTCAGAATGAACTATAAGTTCGGCCCTTAAAAAGTATAACCAAATACTAGATTAATAACTACACGAGATTCATAGTCCAATTCCTTTATATAGAGCATCAATTACGGAATCGAGGAGGCTGTTACTTAACGTGTACAGTAAGACATATTATGTTTCAAAACAATATCGCTTTGACATCTTAAAAACAACTTGAAAATTATCCGCTCAATTACGTGGGCAATGTTGTAGGCTATAAAATAACATGGTTTTGACGCAATACACATACAGTTGTGCACGGTTCACATAATCCCAAGTCCATCAATCATGGCCTCAGCTACCACCCAACCCAGCCCAAGTGCTTTTTCTCTTGATAACCTTATCGTCCACTTATTGGCTTATCCCTCCACGTGTCAATCCAATGGATCTTCCCGGTATCTCACACCTCACATCCCAAATCACTTTTTCCTTTTTTTTCCTTTTTAGATCAAGAGTGCTACATATACATCATTTTAACATATCACTTAAAGCTACGTCGTTTTATATTAAGGAAGATCCAAATATGTTTTCAGCGATATGGGTTAAAAATAAATATAATTTTTTTCAACACAAAACTACATAATTTTGAGTGATGTGTGAAAGCGATGTGCAAAAGTAGTGTGTTTTTAGCATTTTTCTTTTTTAGATACCCGAAAGCTATTTTTTGCTTTAAATTTTCTCTGTGTTTCCAATAACAAGCTTTTTTTTTTCATATAAAGAAAAGTGCACAAATATAAATACGTTTAAATTCGTACTATGTAAGTACGTGGTCTGATTATAAATATGTTCGAAAATATATAGGGGGCGTTTGGAAACTTACTTTTTAGCTTTTTATTTTTGGTTTTTTGGCTTTTTAGATTATGGCCAGAATGAGTTTTGAATTTGGGAGTAGTGTTTGGGAGAAATGTGCAGAATGCATTTTGCAAAAGTAGTAGAATGAAAAATGAAATGAAAATGCAAAAAGGAGGTCTAAACCTCTTTTTGAGTTTTTGCTCCTAAAGTCGAAAATGGAAAATGAGTTCTGCAGAATTTATTCTGGAAACTGGCTCCCAAACAACTAAAATTCAAAAATGAGAATAGAAAAATACAAAAAATAGGCTCCCAAACACCCCCATAATGCACCGACTTTTTCTCAAGCATATATGCATTTGAAAAATTTAAAAACTTACTAAGCACGTATACCGAAAACGTAACAAATTTTCTTTCTATGTTGCGTTATCACCGTGACAGTATATTTATATATATATATATATATATATGTGTGTGTGTGTGGGGGGGGTGTATATTATGCTGCTTTATTTTTAGTTTTACTCAAATTATTTTCACACGTCAATTTACCTTCAACTACGAATTGAACCCAATCAAATAATCGTTAATTCTACCAAATAAAAATACACATGTTTTTATATTTATCAACGCTCGATCAAATTAAGTTACATATATGTGTGTGTGTATTATTTTTTTAAGAAGACGAAGAATTTGACGTACACATAACGAGAGTCGCAAATGATAAAATAAAGATAAGTCGGCTATTCGTTTTGACAAGTTGACTATGTCAAATGAAGATCTTGATGAACGACGAATTTTCGCAAGAAGAAACTACGTTAAGTAATAGCAGCTTAGGCGTCATAATAATTTAAGAAAAATGATATTCACACACTTCTTTGTCTATTTGTGATTTTTTTTGGTTCTTATTATATAAAATTACTGAAATATTCTTCTATTTAAAAGAAATAGAGAGTATTTAATGAAAAAATATTTTAATAATTTTATATACTAAAGACAAAAAAATACAAGTAGTTAAAAAAGATGTGTAAAAATCAAATTCCTAATTTAAAGGGGTATAAAAAATGATCTCCGTGCTTGGGGGGAAATCCCAATAGATGGGTTGTATTTTTATTGGACTCACAAACAAATTTAAATTTAGTTTCTTTTGTTTTTTGGGGGGGCTGTCAGAGTGTCAGATTCTTTCCTGTATTTGTGGTTGAATTACTAATCGCTCCCAATCTTGAAAAATCTTGAGATAAGAACAATATTCGGGTGTCAACCATACAACAGTAAGAGAGAGAGAGAGAGAGAGAGAGAGAGAGAGAAGAAGAAGAAATTGTAAGAGTCTGGAATAGTGGAGAGTTGGGTGGGTGTGGAAGTGACCTGGATAGGCAGTGTCACCATACAAAAGAGAAAGAGAAGTGACTTGGGCGGCCATTGATGCTTTCTTTGCTGTGATTGTGATGCCTTAAGAGAAAAATAACTTTCTTTCAATTGAAGGGAGATTCAGTGAATGGTTGGTTAGATTCTGGCCAATAAACAGGTGGGTTTGTTTGTTATCTTCATTTTTTTCCTACTCAAAAATATTTTATTTATCTGGTACTTTCTTTGACTCTGGTCATCATTTTGGTTGGATCATTCTAGCCCTCTACGTGTAATGAACTACGAAAAGTTAAGCTTATTTTAATCGAAATTGACTAAAAGTAGAAACCACCCATTACCCAAAGAGGATTGCTAGACAGTTACTTGCCCTTACTTTACTCCCTCTACCACTATATGGACATTAATTCTTGGATATCCCTTTGCTTCAAGCATTATCTTTGAGACTTTTCGCATTGTGAATTTTCCCATATTTTTTGTTTAGGGTTTTGAGGTTTATGATACTGAGATGACTCTTCTTGTAATTGTTGCTGTGTAAACTGTTTCCTTACTAGGATTTTTGGTTTCATTGTACAGAAAGTTTTTATTTGCTGCTTGAAGAGCTCAAGAACTCTGCTTCAACTGATTCTATTTCCTTCTTGTTGGATTTTCTTCAACTTTCCCACAAAAGAAGGAACTGGGTTTTGCTCAAAAGCAGATAAACTTTAGTTGGTTTTGCTCTAAAGGGTGGAAGATAGTTCCAAAAGTGCTTATAGCATCTGGGTTTCATTTCAAGCTCACGATGTCTGTTGCTTTATTATGGGTTGTTTCCCCAAACTCTGAGGTCTCCAATTGCTTTGGATTCCTTGAATCTGTCAGAGAAGGAAACCGCCTCATAGATTCCTCTAGATTCAATTCTAGAGAAAGGAGCTTTATTTGTCATAGCAAATTAAGGAAGGGCAAGAAACAGAACCGGAAATATAGCTCCTCAAGTCCAGATTTGAGCTATTCATTCTTTGGAAAGAAAGGGAAATCCACTATACGTGCTAGTCTGGTGGCGAATCCTGCCGGAGAAATGGCACTCTCATCCGAGCAGAGGGTGTACGATGTTGTGTTAAAGCAGGCGGCTTTGGTTAAAAAACAGCTGAAAAATGCAGAAGACTATGATGTGAAACCGGATATTGTGCTTCCGGGGACTTTGAGCCTTTTGAGTGAAGCTTATGATCGTTGTGGAGAAGTCTGTGCAGAGTATGCCAAGACCTTTTACCTCGGTTAGGAACTAATTTTCTGTCATCTGCTATTTTTGAAGTAATAAGGGAATTTGTTAAGGCAGCAGTAGTTGAGATTGGATTATTGATGGATTCTTTTAAAAAAAATAAAATAATTCTTTGCAATAAATTAATTTTGTTTTTTGCCTGTTTTGCAGGAACGCTGCTAATGACACCGGAGAGGCGAAGAGCTATATGGGCAATATATGGTGAGGAATCATAATTGAGATGCTTTGATTATCTTTTGCTTTACTTGGGTTAGAATAAAAGGGATATCCCAGGGTCTAACTGAGTCTGGACAATAATATGGACTATTTGGCTATTGCTTGTGCGGAAAACGCGGAACAAATACTTCTTGCAAATAATCCAAGGAACATGATGTCGAGAATAATCCAAGGAACATGATGTGGAAGTTGGATGCATGCTGATTTTGTTAGCTTATATTTGAACTGTAGTTATTGATTGTATTTGATTAGCGATACGAAACTAGATACCTCTTACATCCACTATGTTTTTGTATTTGTAATGGGACATAGTTTCCACTAATTTACTTTACTTTACTTTTCAAACTTGAGGAATTAGGAATCTTTGATTTCAAATTTTACTTTATGCATTTTGTTTTTTTGGGTATTTTTAGATGTTCAAAAGAACAAGAAAATGAAGTTAAGGCATGCTTCTGGTAGAATTTTGGGACTTTGCAGTTTAGGGCTTTGCTCAACTGTGCTCTCTAATAAGGATTTCATTCAATATAGGGGAAAACAAGATATACGATCTCAAGTTTGAATAACTCATAAATCTAGTGCTCGTTAAGACATCACGATTCTCATAATGTTGTGCAAAGAGGATGAATTGATCGTCTCTTTCTGATGGACGTGTTGGTTCATACAGTGTGGTGTAGAAGGACAGATGAGCTTGTTGATGGCCCTAATGCATCCCACATAACACCTACAGCTTTAGATAGATGGGAATCAAGACTAGAAGATATTTTTCGAGGACGCCCATTTGATATGCTTGATGCTGCTTTGTCGGATACAGTTGCAAAGTTCCCTGTCGATATTCAGGTTGGCAATCTCTTGATAGCTTTTTTTTTTTTTTTTTTCCCCCTGTGTGAATGATTTGTACATACAATCTCTTGAAATTATACTTTAAAGCTACTCAAGTTTCTGTTTAATGTATGCACTAACACTATGCGGTGCTAGACATTATCTTATCACTTTCTGCTATTTCTGCCAATTTTCTGTTATTTTCCCCGGGCTAAGATTATAAAGAGTGAACTGAAGCTTTGCGTATTATGAGTTAGTTCCATTTCGTTTTTCTTGTGTTATTTCAGTGCTAATACCCACTCCTTGATTTGCTAAAATTGTATGTGGGATTGAAGTTCTGCAATCTCCATATTCTCATGAAGTTTATCAGCTCCACATCTTTCACATCAGACCTGTCGGTCCAATAATGCAAAGGGCATCTGGAATAGGATTGTTCATATCATTTGTGATACCTAACTTCTTTACCTTGTCCATTCCTCAAAATACTGCAGCATTTCCTTCAGTCTATAGTCACATCCAAACACAACTTGCATTGTCTGTTAGTTTTCCTTATATGGGTATTCGGAGTTCTAATCATGATTTTCATTGTATCGGTTGGGTCGTTTTGAGGATTTGTTCTCTAAATTAGTTTTGCGTGCCTGTTTGAGCAAGTAAAGTGAATTTTGTTTTGCAGCCATTCAAAGACATGATTGAAGGGATGAGGATGGACCTTAGGAAGTCCAGATACAAAGACTTCGATGAGTTATATCTCTATTGTTATTATGTGGCTGGGACTGTCGGATTGATGAGTGTTCCGATTATGGGGATTGCACCAGAAACGCAGGCAACAACGGAGAGCGTCTATAATGCTGCCTTGGCTTTAGGGATTGCTAATCAGTTGACCAACATTCTCAGGGATGTTGGAGAAGAGTAAGCACACGGTTCTGAAGTCTTATTTCTTTCAAATTTTAAGCATCATGGTAAATTTTGCTAACACCACCATTTGTCGGAACTCGAGGCTGTGCCTTGGCATGATTTTGGGTTTTCCTCCCTGAATCCAAAGCTGTATTCCCCTGACCCTTTTATTTCCTTACACAAATCCAAGATCCCAATGCATCATAAAAGATACTGATTCATACATTTGATGATTAAGACTGTTTAAGATCATGCATGATGCTAAGTTGGTAAGACATGCGATAATCATGGAATCCTTGCACAAAAATTATGACTTTTTTGGATCACAGATCTATTGGGGGGGGGGAGTAAAAGATGACATCGAAGTGAAGAATCTATGTTTCTCTTTGTTTTCTGCTTTAGCATTTTTCCCCGTTGGTGAATTCCTCCAAAAATCCACCATCCAAATGCTGTCGAAAGGAAACATGTTAAATCACAATCTTTTCACCACTAGTTGCAGCATCAAATGCCTGAAATTTCTGAATATATTTGCCTCTTCACTTTGGTTTTTAGTGAAAATCAAATGCAACACATGCAATTAGCAATTGCTGCGAAACGTAACTTTTGTTGTACTTTCATGAAAAAAGAAGCGTATCTTCATTTTGCCATTTTCTTATGTCTTTGTTTTGCACCAGTTCAAGAAGAGGTAGGGTTTACCTTCCACAAGATGAATTAGCACAAGCTGGACTATCGGACGAGGACATATTTGTGGGAAAAGTAACAGACAAATGGAGGAGCTTTATGAAGCATCAAATTAAGAGGGCTAGAATGTTCTTTGATGAGGCAGAGAAAGGAGTCACAGAGCTCAGCTCAGCCAGTAGATGGCCAGTAAGTAATCCACAGCCAATAACTTCGAACTGAGCAAAAAAGTGGAAAACATGCATTACCATATTGCCATGCCTTAATATATATTCGACGCAAACTTTGGCCTTTACACCTTGATACCCTTCTGCTTTACTTTGCTGATAGTCCAATTTTTGTTAACTTTTCTCTTCTGTTGGGACTTCTCAGCTGAACTAAGCATTTCTTAAAACGCTTCGAGAGACTCTAGAGATTGTATTTATTAAGATTGAAAGTTGAAAAAATGCTTTGGAAATCCTTGGAAAACAATGTTTGTCTGGAACTGTCTTTACCAAGAAAAATTCAGTACCAAGGAGATGTACCTTCGAGACACACGTTCCGAAGTAGGTTTTTCCAAAACGAAAATTTAGCGGTCCGAGGTAATCCATGCAGTTTTTTCATGTTTATTTCTGTAAGGTTTCCACAGTTGAAATCAAGGGCAATTGGAGTTCTGGCAGAGAAACATGTAGAAACAGGCTGTAATGCTCATAGGACTTGTATTTGCGTGATCAAGTTAGTCTTGAAGAAATGGTGTTATGACACTCCTAACCTACACAACTCTTCCTCTAATACGACGCATTTTAGAGCATGTGGCATTTCACGTTTTCCTTCCCCTTCCGTGCACTGAAAAGTAATATAGCATCACCATGAATGCGTAATGCTTTTATCTACTGCTGCAGGTCTGGGCGTCGCTGCTGTTGTACCGCCAAATATTGGATGAGATCGAAGCTAACGATTACAACAACTTTACGAGAAGGGCTTATGTTAGCAAACCGAAGAAGGTACTTGCATTGCCAATTGCTTACGCGAAATCTCTCGTCTCCCCTTCAAGAATGTCATCTTTGGTCAAGGCATGAATGCAAGTATGAACATCAGAATAGCATAGACCAATGAGTTATATATACACTTGAGAAAAGAAAGGGCCAAAAAACTGTATATTAGAAAGTGTTAGCAATGGCAGTAAAGAGTTCATCAAGGTGGTAGAATAGCATTTTTCTGTGCCTTGTGTTGATGCTAGAAGTTTAGGGCCACAAATTATTCATGTGTTCCCTTTGGCATTCAAAATGTTGTAAGTAGTAATTCATAATTGTAACAGCGAATTGTTCTTGCCCCATGCGATTGGTCGAGTGAGAGCATAACAAGTAAGAGGCTTACTGCCTAAGCTCAGAGATTCAACTTTTATTGCCAGCAAAATAAACTCTTGGACCCTTGGGCCATTGGAAGTTTACTCGGTCATTAGCTTCTCGGTCTTGAGATTAGTTAAGGTGTACACAAGATCCTCCAGCCATTCGCTTATAAAAGAAACAGTAAATTGTTGTCATTAGCTTTCGTTATGCACAAAATGTTAAAGGATATTCTGAATAATAATGAGGTCAAAAAGTCTTTTTTTTCAAAAGATTTCTTTTTCTTTAGAATGGTTATTTTAAACATATTGAACAGTTCAGATCATCAAAATTTGAATAGAAAATAAGAATTCTGCACCGAAGCAAAATAAGGGATCTCTTCGTTGCAATGAACATATAATGTGTTTCTTTGAATGAGTAATGCTACACACGCAATTATTCGTGTGCTTCACGTGCATTCAACGATTTTGGACACATCTGTGTTCGGATCTGCACACAAATAGCTGCGTGCACAGACTTTTTGTTCTTTTAATCTAACATAAGAATGTATTATTTACTGTTTGACCCCAATGAAAACCATTTAAGATTTATGTTTTGGCTGCCCCTATAGCCTCAAAGTAGCATGGGTATACCTCCAAATCATCTTTGTGTCAAAATGAAAGAATCAAAATAAAATAAAAATATTCATATGGCATATTCAATACGTATTGAGCCATATCAGGTCCATATCCGTATCTACAATGTATCAGATTTTCATACGACGCTATTTTTCACAAGTATCTGTGCTTCATACCCTAATTCTCTTTCTTGCAACAGAGAAATACAGTCTCAATATTAGTTAAGGATCTAGGGACTCAAATGAAAAATATCAAAATTAAAAGAACAAAATACATTTTAAAATCTGGTCAAGGCCCAGCTAATAACCCTACCAGTTGGGCCTAGGGCACAGGCCTCATACTGTAGTTTCCTATTATTTCCAAAAGTTAGACTCAGCCTCCGATTGGGCCATGGTCTACCAGAAGATATATAATGGTAGAAGTACTATTTGTTGTTAGTTTAATATACAAAATCGAGTCCTGCAATAAAAATATAAAAAAAAAAGTACGAAAAATAATAATCTTATTAATTTAAATTAATCTGGGTAAAATCATCCTTTATATTATTTGCAATGAAAGAATAATTCCCCTGATTCAATCTCTAAAAATGTTCGCGATCCAACGACTGTAAAAGCTTATTGTTGAATGAACGGGTTGATGGCTTCTTAAATGAAGAAACCGAAGTTGTAATTTTGATCGAGGGGCTTGAATGACTTGATCTCGATTGACCAATAAAGACTCTACGCGATTTGAAGTGAAGAGTGCAGTTGTAGACGAATCTCTACTTTATTTGGATGCTTGTTGATTCTTTGCAGAAACTTGAGTTGTAGATAAATCGGAACAATGTTTGGATACTTGTTGATTCTTTGTAAAAACTTGAGCTGTAAATGAATCAACACGTTATTCGAGTACTAATTGATTCTCTCTAGGAACTTGAGTTGTAGACGGATCGACATGCTATTTATGTGGTTGTTGATTCTCCACGTGAGCTTGAGTTATAGATGAATCAACACGTTATTCAGGTGCTTATTGATTCTCTACAAGAGATTCAGTTGTAGACAAATTGACACGCTATTCCGATGTTTGTTGATTGTCTGTAATAGCTTGAATTATAGACAAATCAACACTTTGTTCGAGAGTTATTGATTCGCTGCGGGAGCTTGACTTGTAGACAAATCGACACGTTGTTTGGGTGCTTGTTAATTCTTTGTAAGAACTTGAGTTGTAGATAAATCGACACGTTGTTTGGGTAGTTACTGATTCTCTTCAAGAACTTGAGTTATATATGAATCGACACACTATTTGAGTGCTTATTGATTATATTTGCCTCAGATCTCTATCATATGAGACTCTATTTACAGTCTCAGGGAGATGGAGTGTTGATTTAATTGATAACTTCTTCAATTAGTATCAATGATTAATTTAACTGGGCTAATGTTTAAAAAATAAGATATTAATTTGCCCCCGTTATTTAATAAAAACAACTTTAAATAAGAAAAAGATAATATTATTTCCTTATTTTGACTAGGGCTGCAAACGAGCCGAGCCGAGCCGAGCTTTGGAGTGCTCGAGCTCGGCTCGTTAACTAAACGAGCCAAAAAATCGAGCTCGAGCTCGGCTTGTTTGTAAACGAGCCGAGCCGAGCCGAGTTGCACGAAGCTCATTTACTTAAACGAGCCTCTTTAAACGAGCCGAACATCTAAAACGAGCCGAGTTTTTACGAGCCGAGCCGAGCTTTCGAGACTCGAGCTCGGCTCGTTTATGAAACGAGCCTAAAATTCGAGCTCGAGCTCGGCTTGTTAACTGAACGAGCCGAGCCGAACCGAGCCCTTATCGAGCCGAGCCGAGCCGAGCTCGCGAACAGCTCAGTTCATTTGCAGCCCTAATTTTGACTTCAATTTATTTATCTTCATCAATTAAATGACTATAGGACCAGGGGCGGACCCATGTGAGGGCAGGGAGGGGCCCGGGTCCCCCCAAAAATTTCAAAAATTTTTAAAACCTAGGTATAAAAAAAATAAAAAATAAAAATTATATAAAAAATTACATTTTGGGCCCCCCAAAATTATATTCAACCCTCTATTTCCAAAAAAAAAAAAAAATCGGCCCCCCCAAAAAACCAATCCTGGTTCCGCCCCTGTATAGGACCATGCAAAGTTATAATGTCTGCAAATACTTTTATGTACAGATTCAGCCACAAATATTTGACTTCAATTTATTTATCTTCATCAATTAAATGACTATAGGACCATGCAAAGTTATAGTGTTTACAAATACTTTTATGTACAGATTCAGCCACAAATGTTTGACTTCAATTTATTTATCTTCATCAATTAAATGACTATAGGACCATGCAAAGTTATAGTGTCTACAAATACTTTTATGTACAGATTCAGCCACAAAAGAACGACTTCAATTTATTTATCTTCATCAATTAAATGACTATAGGACCATGCAAAGTTATAGTGTCTACAAATACTTTTATGTACAAATTTAGCCACAAATGTTTATAGAATTGTTCAATGCACGTGGGACTTTATCCAAACCTCATGTGCAACGAACAATTTCAGATACATTTATATCCGAATCTGTGCATGAGAGCCTTATTTGTAGACTTGCTATCTAGTTTCGTAACACATTCGGGTGACTAAAATGATATCGTTTTGACACGTAACACACTGCGCATCCTTGAGGCCCAAAAAAGAAGTATGCCAAATTTAATTCTCTTGGATAAATTGTCATGATCATAGGGGCACCCATCATAGCCATTGCTTCAAGAAAGTTTAGTGGCCACGCATGCTTCTCGTTAAAAACGTTTATTCTTTACTGCCAATGATGCTATTCAATTATGTTGAAAAAGTTTTAAGAGTATAAATCATACGTGTACATTCAGATATAGATGTGTTTGAAATTATCAGATGAACATATTGCTCACATGATTATAAATCATAGAAGACTCCACGTGTATTCGACGGTTTCAGACACATCTGTATCGAACGCGTGATCGAGTTTATAGTATTTTTTTAAATATAATAAAAATACCGATCAAGTTTATCTCATAATCAATTCGATTAAAAATTGTTAAAAGTTGAGAACTTGACTCGTTCAAACCATCGTATAACTATTTCACACGAGAGTCATAAGCTTTGACGAGCAGGAATTACGTATGAGATTGTATATATGATGAAATGAATAGGGAGAAATAAAAAGATAAATAAAAAGATAAACACATCAAGACTAGACTTGGCTTAATTTTTCTTTTTAAATTTTTTCTTTATTTAAAAGAATTATAATTTTGTTAGTTTTGCATAAAATATTTTGTGGGTTATTGATTTCGTCGTTATAAAAAATAAAAAATACGTAAACCAAGCTTCAAAAAATTTTAGAAAACACAAAAATAACAGAGAAAATCTATTTGTTTTGGATTATTGTTGCCTTTAGTGAATGTTCTTATAATTTTTGTCATAATTTTTATTTTTTAAATTTTTTTGGTAAGACTTTAAGAAATCTGATGCAAAACTTACGAAAAGAGAAGACCTTTGAATTTAAAAAAAAACACAATCAAGAAAAACGTTAAGCCAAGGAGCCAATTACAAGCTACAAAATTTCTTCCCTTTCTGTATTATTATTTAAGAAATTTACGAACATAGATTTTTATGCAAAAAGATGTGTTTGAATTCGTCAGATACATATGGTGTTCCCGCGCCCTGAATTGAATAAGTAATTAACTCTATGTTGAACTGCTCTTTCGTCGCCTTTCTTCTGAACTAGGCTCAAAGTAGGTTGTTGGGTCTCTAAAAAAAAAGGCGGGCTTAACAGGATAGGACGCCTTATCTTATCAGACGGTGTTGATTAGCCGGCTCAGTTTGGAATATACATATGCCACCTGATCTTTGACAAAACGTCCTCCAAAATAATATAGATTATACTTCCATTGAATGGTTCCGAATACATCTATATATGTACGAAAGTTGTGCTTACATGTAGACTTGCTTTTACTATTTTGCCCTCTTGATCAATTGAAAACAATTTCTTCGTAATTGTGAAAAGGAGGTCACGAGATTGACTTATAAGAGAGCATCTTATTCCTTTTTATTTAAAAATAATAATTAAAAAAAAGTCTGTCCACTTTATTTAGATTCACATTTGCCTTTTAATAATATGGCCTAAAGCTATAGTAGGTTCTGCCAAAAGACTCCAAAGGCAATATAGGCAGGGTCTCTACCACAAATTTTATAAACCAAATAAGTCTCTTATTATTTAAAATTGTGAAGTCTGAAATTTCACTTTTTGACTTTTCGACGACTCTTTGCTCTTCATTTCTTAAATTGCAAAACGCTCGATCTGAGTTAGTGCTGATCGAAATTGGATCTCCGACGGACACTCCAATATTTAAGTTAGATTCTGTATAGAGCAAAATTAACTTGAAAGCTTTTCGAGTGTAAATGCATATAGTTGAGAGTGAAGTCCCCTTGAACTATTTATAGAGAATCCTCAAAGGACTTTCAAGAGTACAGTTGAAAATGCCAAACCGTGGATCGCAAATCACGGCGCTTTTGCCATGTGACCCACGTCCATAATTGAATGGTCATATCCGCATGTCTCGTAACTACCTTGCCTTGCGTCTTCTCAAGCAATTGTTCGCAACTTGAGGGCACGTGTCCACCTAGTTGTGTTGAGCATAGTGCCCTCGGTGGCACAACTAAACACTACAAGTTGTGAGATCATTTGTCCACCATGAATGTTGGTTGCATAAGAGGTTCGGCCTTCTCTGGAGTCATGCACTAGGCAAAGCTTGAGGCACACAAGACGGCCTTGTCAAATCTCACAGCACAGCGCAAGTACATAAGCTCCTAGGCCTGACCCAACTCAGATGGGCCAAAGGCACATTACCTTGCATATCCGGCATATCAGATGACCCAACTCTTACAAGGTGTTCAACACTAGAGTTACCACAGCTTAACTCTGGATCTGTTCCATAGCGACCAAATAAAGTTTCGACCCCACACTCGATCGTGTACATGGGTCGATCTGATACCATTTGTAACGTTCCATGTATGCTAGCCCAATAGCTTATTGGAGTCTAACCATGTGGCCCAAATGCTTAAGTTCAAGTTATTAATAGTAGTTTACATGACTCATTATATACCCAGGATCACCCATGTACACTTTCGATATGAGACAGGATGTCATAATATAAGAGAATCAGTTGCGCATAGATTTTCCGATTATGAGATTTTCTTAGATCTTTTCTAGCAAGTCACCTATACGTAAACCAAAGATAGTTCAGAATTAGTAATCAAATAATTTTGAAATTTGTTCTAAATTATTGCTATGAAAATTAACTTAAATCATCCTGTTGGATAAACTAATTTTTCATTGGTGCAATATTTTATGTTGATTGCTGTTTTTAAAATCTATAAAGCTAATACTTCCATTCTTTTAAAATTATATTGCATTTTCCAAAACAAAATCATATAAAAGGGACGACATAATTAAGAGTATCTGTCACGCGTAGATTATACGTTTACGAGATTTTCTTAGATCTTTTTTATAGCAAAGTCACCTTATACATCAACCAAAGATAGTTCAAAATTACTAATCAAATAATTTTCAATAAGTTTTTAAAATTATTGCTATGAAAATTACTTTAAATTATCCTATTGGCTAAACGTTTCTATCAGCACAATATTTTATATTGATTGATATTTTTAAAAAATATAACGCCAATCCTAGATATAAGGGATATAATTAAGCACATCGATCATGCCTGCATAGATTTTACGTTTATGAAATTTTCTTAGATCTTTTTATAGCTTGTGTAAGCCTGATAAGGACAAGACTTGTCAAGTTATCTTATACGTCAACCAAAAATAGTTCAATTACTAATCATTGCTGTGAAAATTACTTTAAATTATTCTATTTGCTGAACTTTTTTATTGGTGCAATATTTTATATTGATTGCAATTTTTTTTAAAAATTTAATGCTAATCCTTCCATTCTTTTAGAATTTATTACAATTTTCAAAATAAAATTAGATATAAGGAACAGAAAAGTATCTGTCATGTGTACGTGGATTTTAGGTTTATAAAATTTTCTTAGATCTTTGTATAGCAAGTCACCTTATATGTCTACCAATGATAGTTGCTCTAAATTTGTCATTTTGTCTTTTTTTACTTGTATTTATGCATGTTTTTGGTAGTCTTTACTTCAAGTCTGTAAATTCTTAATTGGATCATGACGTTTTTTGTTTTTTATAAACGAGGTATCTGGTCGGCTTAGGACTAAGATGTGATAAAACTTAGGGGAGTCCGGACTTTATTACTGACTAGTCCTCGGAGCCCTGTATAAAAATGATTGATCAGGCAAATCCCTCAGGCCTCCAGTGGCCTAATTAAGTATTAAATTGTCGAGTTTGAACCGTAGAACGTCTAGGTTTACGACTCGTCCGCTCTACCACTCGAATATCTCCTGGGATTAATTGGATCATGACGTTGATGATGATCTGTAAATAAGGTTATAAATTCGGGTTGCTTCAAGAAGTTGGGTTCACCTTAAAAAAACTCTCTTTGTCATAGTATATTTTAGAACATCGCCGTACACGTATGAGGTGACGTGCTATGAAATTTTAGAAATTAAAAATATTATGGATGGCCACGAAAAATTAATAGATTATTTATTAGCAACACAAAGGTTATTAATCTAATAGAGTAGGTTGGAAAATCTATTTAGGAGTAGTCATTGGCGACTTATTTAAACATGAACAGAAATATAATTTAATACCCTTCAATCATAATATGTTATTCAGACTAGAATAAAGGTTCACGAACCGCAAACCCGAACGTCTTACGGTCGAAACTGAATAACATAATATTTGGAGTCATTGGGTGCGGGGTTTGCCCAATCTTTTCCAGCCAGAGTCCCGAAGACGAGTCGGTAATTGGGTGGGGATTCTCCCAAACTCTACCTTAATTTGATCTCAAGTCTAACGGATACCTCGATTATACAAAAAAAGAAAAAGAAAAAAGACGACTCCTAATCTCATTTGAGAATAATAATTTCATCATATCCTAGCTAGAAGCATCATGAGTGTTGAGTTCGGATTAAATTATTTTTTATTAAAGACATGCATTGATATTGTTTGATATTTCATAATTTTTTATATATTTTTGAATTAAAATTTTTTACGTTTTTCTTTCTTGTCTCGACGAGAGGAATCATAAAGTATAAAAATACTGACAAAAACTTTAAAAAATAGATAAAATGACGCTAATGACACTGAAAATAATAAAAATTAATCTTTTTTAGTAAAATTTTTTCGAGTTTTTTATCATAATATTTTAATTTCTAAATTTATTTTGTTAAGATCAATGATTAATTTAAAAGATTTAACGTGAACTTAATAAGAATTGAAAAAATAACCAAACTCTAATAACGTTCATACTTTTAATAATTTAAGACAAAAAAGCACTTAGTATTTTGTTTTTTTATAAACTTAAATTATTGAGCCGGCTTAGAGCATCCACATCAACCTCCCTAAATCCTCTCCTTCCCTAATTTGAGGAGTAAATTTTTTAAACAATCTCCACACCAGTCTTTCTATTCTTTCTCCCTATTCTCCAAAATAAATAGCGACTCCCTAATTTTAGGGTGTCACTATTCACTCCTAATATTTTTTTAAATTTTTTTCTCCTCCCTTATAACATTTGAAGTAAATATAAAATGAAAAATATGAATATTTTAATAAAATAGGGATAAAATAGAGAGTCTGATGTAGGAGACATCACAAAATATGACTCCCTAAAATCGAAAAGTGAAATTTTCTCTCTAATTTGGAAAAAAAAATAGGAAGACTGATTCAGATGCTCTTACATGCATGTCATGTCGACGAAGTGTCTGGGTTCTATCAGTTTGATAGTGACGTTGTTGCCGTTTGGCTGTATCAATTATTATAACTATTCCATTAATTAATAAAATATTCTACTTTGCCCTTATAAAATATTCAATTAATTAATTATCTAAAATAAGGATTTTAATTTTAATTTGCTAACATATAACGTATGCAAGTACATAGCTCCACTAGAGTGAAGTTGATACAGACATCTGCACCTAATTGTAATTAATCTATTTGTATTACGTTTGCACACATTTTTTTAAAATTAATTGTGTTTCCACCTATTATGCACAATCGCCAAAGGTATTCCGCGAATAAATATTGTAACGACCCGCTCCCGCCTTGTACAATACTGTCCGTTTTTACCGCCCAAACCCCATGGACTTCCCAGTAGGTCACCCATCCCTGAATTGCTTCAGGGTGAGTACGCTTAACTGTAAAGTTCCATTTGGTGTTAGCGTCATCACGGCTTTAAAAGGCCTTGTACAAGGAAGGTTCATAATCTTATAAATACCACCGAACTTACATCCACCAAGCGATGTGGGAACTTTGACCATCCATCCGGACGTCCTACTAAGACTCCATCTCCCAGACGCCGGCCTCACAGCTGGCACCACGGCCTGGCTGGGGTGTCACAATCTCCCCCACTTAGGAACACACGTCCTCGTGTGGGGCCGAGATTTCCCACATTTCCGGTTGGTGCAGGCTTTGATACCATTTGTAACGACCCGCTCCCGTCTTGTACAATACTGTCCGCTATTGCCGCCCAAACCCCATGGACTTCCCAGTAGGTCACCTATCCCTGAATTGCTCCAGGGTGAGCATGCTTAACTGTGAAGTTCCATTTGGTGTTGGCGCCATCACGGCTTTAAAAGGCCTTGTACAAGGAAGATTCATAATTTTATAAATACCACCGAACTTACATCCACCAAGCGATGTGGGAATTTTGACCACCCATCCGGACGTCCTACTGAGATTCCATCTCCCGGACGCCGGCCACACAGCTGGCACCACGGCCTGGCTGGGGTGTCACAAATATCTTAGTCGTAGTCGCTAAATTGAGGTTGCGAAATGTATTTGGCGACCCTGCGTTTGGTCGCCAAAACTATGACAAAATGCTGACCAGTTCAATTTGTTGGTAATTGATTTGGCGACCAACTGTGCGTTAGTCGCTGCAACATGATGTTTGGCGACCACAAGCTTTATGTCACCATAAAAAAAATGCCGAACAATTATGTAGTCGGTAATGAGTTTTGAACTGAAGGAACTTTCGGCAACTAAACATGTTTAGTCGCCATAAAAAACCAATACAAATCGATATTTGTAGTCTCAATTTATTCCGACTAAAAGTTTAATGGTGACAAAAGAATTTAGTCGCGATACATACATCAAACTACAACAATACACTTCTATTCGTTGCAAACCCAAGGCTATATTCCAATTGAACATTAATAATTTTCTACAGTGAAAGCATTGCATCGGAAAAAATCACTAAACTACCACGACTTGCATAAAACAAAACGTGTCCATCACAAACAACTCGTATCCCAAGCGACCAATAAACACCGTTTAAAGAAAACACTATAGACATATATAATTCACCAAATGCCAACAGCTACCAAAAAATAGAACTACGGGAGACCCCATCATCAATCTACCTATAAAACGAACAACCCATAATTAGTATTATTGTATATTATGTAATAGGATCTTGAAATGTGCATAAGTTTTGTGACTTGGAATATCATTAACTTACAATGAACCATATATTTATCACATAGCTCACAAGTCTATATTGGTTATGATATATTATAGATGAGTGTTTCTAACCCATTCTATTTCTTTTTGGGTATAGACATCCAACCAAGTAATTTTGCATGTCGTTCAGCTTAAATGGATTGTATAACCTGTATCACACTGATTTTACGCTAATAGCAACTACCAGTGTTGAGTAATATACTTACCTAAGTTTGTAACCAACATCACCCGAAAATAAAATGACTGTATCTACAATTATCCCTGAATTTTATTATAAAGTTTTTAAGTTCATCAATATCCCTTTGTTGGGCATCCTGACATCTCTCTGTCTCCTCATCCCGACATGTTTGCCCCTTCTCATGCTGTCTCTGCTTCTTCTCGCGTCATTATTGCTCTTCTTCCCGGTCTCTCTATCGCTCTTCACGCGACCAATTTTATTTCCTCGGCAGTGACGTTTCGGCGACCAAAATACATCTTGGTCGGCAATTTCATTGGCCATGGTGCATTTCTTGTAATAATTTTTGGTTGGCAAATTTGGTATTGTTTGATATTTTATAATTTTTTGTATATTTTTATTAAATTTTTTTTGTTTTTCTTTTTTGTCTCGACAAGAGGAATCATAAAGTATAAAAATACTGACAAAAACCTTCTAAAAAGTACAGATAAGACAACGCTAAAGATACTTAAAAATAATAAGAACTAATCTTTTTTGATAAAAATTTTTGGAGTTTTTTTATCATAATTTTTTTAACTTATTAATTTATTTTGTTAAGATCAATAATTAATTTAAAAGATTTAAGATAAACTTAAATAAGAATTGAAAAAATAACCAAAAAATAATGACGTTAATACTTAAGTATTTAAGACAAAAAAATCCCTTAGTATTTTGTTTTTTAATAACTTAAATTATTTAGTCGGCTTACATGAATGTCATGTCCACAAGGTGTTTGGATTCTCCATTTTTATAGTGACGCTGTTGTTGTTTGGTCGTATTAATTATTATAATTATTTCATTAATTAATTAAATATTTTTTGGGAACCAATCCTGAGGGAGGCATCTAAAATAATGATTTTTATTTTAATTTGCTAACATATAACATATGCAAGTACGTAGCTGATCCACTAGAGTGAAGTTGATACAGACCTCTGCACCTAATTATAATTAATCTATTAGTATTACGTTTCCACACCTATTATCCACAACTTCACTCTAACAAAAAAATATGGTAAATAAAAATTAAAAAAAGTCTAATTAAAGTAAAGATTCCAAGAAACCCAAATTTCCTTTTTGTGGAAAATAAAAACTTTGGCTATTTGGCCTGATTATATTATTAAATTATTAAAATATAAAATTTAGAATTTAATTTATTAAATTATTTAAGAAGAGTGTTAATCGGTAATTAATGTTTGTCTTGCTTTAACTTGTGAAAGAAGTATGCTAAAAAAGCGACTTTATCCCTCAATGTGTAAATACCATATACACACATATGTTCAGTACAAGGTCATATGCGTAATTTTAGAACCTCCAATTATTACGACTCAGCAACCGTTCGGCCAGTTTGAAGGTCTAGGCAAGCCATGGGGTAGAATAATTTAGTCGAAATCAATTGAATTATCAGTCCTTGTAATAGCAAATAATACAACTAGAACAACGTAGGGTTCATTTATTTGAAACTTTCCGGAGACTAAAAATTAAGTTGAAAAGTAATTTAAAAATGCTCGTTAAGGAAAAAAAACTAGCAGGATTGACTTTGTAATTACCACCAAGCGGATTGGTCAACTTATCACTGTACACTCTCAGTCAGCGACATATTTAGAAATTTTATACAGGAGGGTCACTTATTTAGAATAAATTTTAAAATAAATTTCAGAAGTCATACTATAATATAATGAAAGCAAATTTAGCTTAAACTTTAAATTTTAGATCGCATGTCAAAAATATAAAAATGGGTATGTGATGTGCTATGAGCACAACACACATGCTGTGTGATAAAAACGATACCATTTTGAAATTTAAATAAAACACCTCTTGTGTGTTGTGCACACAGACGTTAACATACTTTTACTTTAAGTTTTTGAGTTTGCGGTTAATCTTGAAATATTTTTTTTAAGTGAACAGTAAATTTTTAGATTTTTCTTGAAAATAAAATTGAGAGAATACGACCGAAAAGGTTCAAATGAACAGTGTCGGTCATTTTTTTTAATTTGGCAGTCACAAAAGTAAAAATAAAAAACAAAAAATATGCCATTTTGCCACTAGTGCATTAAAAAAAACGACACTACTAATTTAAACTACTTTCAATCGTAGTTTTTATTTTCAAAAAAAATTTAAAAATCCACCACTGACTTAAAAAAATATTTCGAGATTAACCACGAAATCAAAGTCATAGAATAAAATTTTATTAATGGTGTGTGTGCATACAATACACAAGAAGTGTTTTATTTAAAACTCAAAACGGTACCGTTTTTCTCATACAACATGTGTGCTGCGCTCCATAGCACAGTATCCACCCCATCCCCAAAAATATATGTATACAAAATAAAAAATAAGGGAGAGAATTTCAGAGGGGTCAAGTGACTCCCGTGTGCTAACGGTGAATCCACTCCTGATCTCAGTTGATAGATCAGCAGGGGCGGACCTATTAAGGGGGGCGGGGGGTCACGTGCCACCCCCAGGTTGAATTTAAAAAAATGATTTTTTAATCCTATCTCGCACAATTTTTCCACAGCCCTCAGTTCCTTTCCCTTACTTTATTTGCCGCCTCCCCTTCTTTGGCTGTTTCATCAGACCGTCACCCTCTTCTCCGGACCTAGTAATCGGCAGTCGGTGACGGTATCATCTCTTCGGACCCTTCGAACTGGTATTTCTCTCTTCCTCTCCCTCTCGTTCTCTCTCTCTCTCTCTCTTGAATCGCGCCATGTCGCAATCCATGTGCGGTGTGCCAATGTGCAGCACAACGCCACAGTCTTCAGTCAGTAACTAAAAGGCGCAAGCCACTGTTGCTGTAGGCTGCGGCAAGTTTGGCAACTGCAAAGTTGTAGTAGGTAGCTAACTTGTTTTATTTTCGGGGTTGGGGATTTCTAAAGATAATAAATTAAATATTAATATTTAATGGGTTAGTGGATTTTAACACAATTAGAATTATGTATTATTAATTATGCTACATAGAACCCCAAGGGGTTGTCCGAGTGGTAGAACAGGCAAGCTGTAAACCCCAGATGCTGAGTTCGAAACTTGGCAACCGCAAAAACTTGGGGCCACTGGAGGGTATTCCCGGTCGTTCACTTCAGGGCCCCGAGGACTAGTCGGCATAGGTGGGGGGCTCCCCCAGGCAATCCCAGCCTGGTCCCCAAGCCGTCGGACACCTCGGTTAACAAAAAAAAAAAAAAAATTATGCTACATAGCCAACATTGATACGTTGCTATTTATATATTATATGGTTATATAATTTATATCATTATTGTATTGTGCACATCAAGCATTTGTCATGTTCTGTAGCCTTCTATTTTCTACGTGTTTATTCCTCTACAATTGTTGTGCTGTGTCTTTAGGAGGAAGACATTGTCAACATAGGCGTTGCGATATATATTCTTGTTCTTATCTTCGACTAGAATTAGTTGCATTGTCATTTCTGCTACGAATTTTATTCTTAGCTTTTATTTTATTTTGATAGTGACCCCCCCCCCCCCCCCCCCGGGCGCCGCCCTGCCGGTAGATCCAGAGTACTATCGTCACCAAAACGATACTATTTTTCTCACACAAAATATGTGTTGTGGTCCATAGCACATGACACATATCCCATCTCCAAAAATATACTTATGAAAAGGAAAAAAAAAAAAAAAAGAATTTCAGAGGGGTCAAGTGACCCTATGTGCTAGAGTGAATTCCCCCGATCTTAGTTGATTTTTCGGGAGTTCAATCATCACCAAAAGTATAGTTTTTTATTTAGTTCTTCTTAGTTGGTATCTTGTCAATTTATTTAGTATGCTTAGAGTTTCAAGTGACATTTAATTATTGAATTATTATATGGTAATCTATTTGAAATTCGAATTTATCCATTGTAGCGCCTCACGGAATCCTTCTAAGTCTATGACAATACTTTAGGTAGGGAATCTCAACTCTACTCTCTCTCTCTCTCTCTCTCTCTCTCTATATATATATATATATATATATATATATATATATATATATATATATGCATGTGTTTGTGTTCAAACTTCAAACGCACCCTTTTTGTTATCAATTTCGTATTGACAAATGTATCATTTTTGTTACTAATACGATAAGTACCAGTACTAGATTTCCGGCATAGTGTTTTGAATTTAGTACTAAGAAGTAATATACATTTCGCAAATAATATTTTTAATAAAAATTATATTGAACATATAAAATAAAGTCTCACAATTTAAAAATAAATCACCAAACATAAATAAAAATAATTTTAGTCTTAATTTATGTGTAATTACCTAAAAAAATGTTCATTAAAAATTAAAAAAATAATTGTACCACTCGATACAGTTCGGTACAATGGCAATAACGGTAAAAAAAAATGCCGATATCACTACGAGACCGATACAGTACATACTGTCTAGTACCGAACAATACAATACTAGGTCAATGACTTTACTTCAAACACGAATTAGTTAACATTAGATTGGCCTATCTTCCTGTCCCAGACATTTCTTCGGTATTTCTGTTCCTTCATTGTCTCCCCCAAACAGGTCTTTGGTCCTACTAGTACTTTACACTGTCTTGTTCCTTAAATTGTGCTATAAGAAGAAGGTTGTTGCTAATCACCACTGAGTGGGTGGTGGATAATATACACATAATAATAAACAAATACGAATATCAATACATATTTTACAAATATCAATGCATATTCATGAATATTAATGCAAAGTTTACAGATATCGATATACTTTTTATACATTATCTACCGCTTAATGGATGGTGGTTAGTATTTTCCTAAGAAGAAAACTACTAGGAAAGATGGGGTGGGCTTCAGGCTAAGTGCTTGGAAATTGTACCTACAAATCTGCTCGATCTCTCAAACATTTTCACGAGACTTTTACTTGGTAGCAATTGGTTGAGATTGGTTGTTCAGAAATTATTAGAGGTACGCCATAAGCGTAAGCGTAAACTGTCCAAACACTTTGAATTATTTATAATAAAAAAAGAACTTGCAACCATATGCCCAACTGGTTTGGGTTTGGTCCATTTACACATACCTACTCATTTTTTGTTTGGAATCTTTTCCCCCCACAAAATAATAATGAAAAATAAAAAGTAGAAATAAAAATAATAGTGCAAGTGGTGAATTTTGGCAGCCCAATGTGAACCCTGTCCTTGGTGTATCATCCATAGGGTCAAGATTCTTCATTCAAAATTCAAAAACGTGGGGTTGGTAGCAGAATTATTTATTCCGTATTGTTATGATTAATATTTTTCGTATTGGTTTCATAACGATACTGAAGCATTAGCGTATTGTTTCGGACATCGTACCAGTATGTTCCGAGTGATTCAAGCCGATATCAGCTGATACTGTACCAGTCTATTTGTTTATAAAAAAAATCAATTAATAACTTTTTTTGATAATTAGACATAAATCGGGGCTTTATTTTATAAATCCAGTGTGATTTTTTTTCAAAAATTATTATTTGAGAAGTGCAGTATTGATTTTTACGATAAATCCAAAATGGTACACTGGTACACACCAATACCAAGATCATGTATTGTACCAGTAACAAAATCGATACTCGTGCACGTAAACAAGATTGATAACTTTGCAGTTACTTAAGAATAAATAGTGGTGGACACACATTATACATGTGCATATATAGTTGAATAGGCAAGGTTTGTGAGTAAAATGTGGGAGTAGAATGTGTAAGTGGGTAGTTGGCTTAAGTAGTTTACCAAGGGCGGAACCAGGATTGTAACTTTGGAGGGGCCGAAATTTTCTTTTTTGGGAAATAAATGGTTAAATATAATTTTGGGGGGGCCAAAATATAATTTTTTATTTTTTTATTTTTTTATACCTAGGTTTTAAAAAATTTTGAAATTTTTGGGGGGCCCGGGCCCCCCGCGGCCCCCACATGGTTCCGCCCCTGTAGTTTACTACTTTGACTTGTTAGATAACATCAAAACCAACTCCACCAAAATTGTCAAAAGTATTGTCAAATCCTACGTGACAATTGAAAAATGCTAACATCAAGTGTGAAATGTCTTTTTGCTTTAAATGTCTTAATTTTAAATGTTTTTTAACCTTAAATATCTCAATTTGACATATTTGTTGGAGATCAACAAATTTGAATGTCATGCCAAATTATCACATAGGCCATCAAAATAATTTGACACGTCAAAATTTGACATCTTTCTTAGAGATGCTCTTAGTTATTGAAATAAGTACAAATAAAAGAAGTTCAAGTGGTGAACTTTGGCAGCCCAATGTGAAAACCCTGCCCTTGTTGTATCATCTATAGGGTCAAGATTCTTCATTCAAAACTCAGAACTAGGGTTGGTAGTGCCAAAGCACCATTAATCCTATATATCATAACAAAATATGCATATGTGTGTGTGTGTATATATATATATATATATATATATATATATATATATATATATATATATATATATATATATATATATACACGAATATATGTGTCTCTCTGTGTGTGTAGATATAATTCTTCATGGGTGAGGCAGATAGGGGTACAAGATTTGCGATACTAATGATTTCTAAGGCCCATTATGATTAGGTATGGATTTGGTATACGTACAAATCATTAATTAAAATGTCCATTTCTATTTGGTTGATATCTTGCCAACAGGGTAAGTGTGCTTAGGAATTTAGGAAAGTTATAGTGCAGTTCTTTGTAGTACGCTTGTGGTGTACAAAATAACGTAGTTTAATCCGCTTTCTCCTTGAAACTACGTCGTTTTGATTTATTATGAGAATTGTTATAAAAATGCATGGGGTCCGCACTACACGCATACTACAAGAAGCTGCGCTGCACTATCCCTGAATCTATACTTAGGTTTTCATGTGATATATGATTGTCAGATTTTCGGGTTTTAATAGTGACCATAACTAAGTATTGAGGTAAAACCCAAAAAAAACAAAAAGGTGAAGTTTCACATTAATTTCTCTTATTAGTCCAACAATGAGGTCTGGATTCTTACCTCTAGGGTCTATTTGGACTGTGATATTTATTGAAATTTTTTCGTCCTTATATGAAATTTTTTTGCGATTTTTTGTTTTTCATCAACTTTTTGTGATTTATTGGTTCATCTCAATAAGAGCTTTCAGAAAAGTTATCAATCATCGGCCAAATTTGAAAAAAATTCAGAAAAGACAAAAATAAATCAAAAACAGAGTTTTTTTTACTTATTCGTCGTCTTTAGTGACATTTTTTTAACTTTTGGATATAATTTTATACTTTTTAGATTCCTTTCATCAAAACGGACCAATAAACTGCAAAACAATGAGGTTTAAACAACAAATGCAAAAAAAATAAATAAAGACAAAAATAAAAAATAAATAAAAACTATAGGCCAAATGGACCCCTAGTTGACTCATTCTGTATGCATCAGATATCCTATTAGTCCCTAAGTTTTAGGTCACTATAAAAAACTATGCTATTATTTTAGAATAAAAATGTATTTTTATGCATACTTTTTCAATTTTCTCACACCAATTTTTTTTTAAAAAAATGAGATTTTTTAAATTAACGTAAGATATTTTTTAAAAATTAGGTAAGATAAATTTTTTATCCAAAAGAATGTACGATTTTTTGTAACAGAGGCTGAGATCTGAAATACCAATATTTAGGGGTATTGGAAATAATGAAATTAGTAATTGGTCTAATTCATAAGAGTCGTGCTTAAATATTAGCTTTAAAAAATCTCATACCTTATCCAACCCTACCTCGGAAGTTAGATACGACATGGACCACTTCATAAAGAGTGGGCAAGTGAACAAAATTACGCTCACATATTAATGTCTAGTCAATTATATATATCCTTCCTTGAATATATTCGTACGGAAATATTAGCTTTAAGAAATTTCGTATCCTACCCAACCCTATTATTGAAATTTGATTCGATTGGATTGGATTTGATGTGAACTGCTGCAAATATTTTCTTGGATTTTCTTGGTTCGGTGTTATATTGTTTTACCAGATATCTTCTCATGACAGTGGTTTCCCTTTTGGTGTTGTTTTCTTTTATTTCCTTGCCAATATTTTCCTATTTCATATATTCTTTTTAGGTTAACTAATAAAATTTGTTTGTCTAACCCAAGAAGAAAAAACAAATCTTCACAAAAATTGGGCAAGTGAACAAAACCGACTCGGAATCTCATGCGTATAAAAACGATGCCGTTTTAGTGCACAAAAAACTCTCATATTCTGAATACAAACACACTCACATGTTAATATCCGTTGAATTATCCCTTTACACCAAAATATGAGATTTGTGGGAACTGTAGTGCAATTCTCTATAGTGCGCGTATAGTGTGGATAATGTCCGTTGAATTATCCCTTTCCACCATAATATGGGATTTATGGGAGCTGCAGTGTTGTTTCCTGTAGTACTACGTGTATAGTGCGGGACAAATAATTTAGTTTTGTCTGTTTTATCTTCGAAACTAAATCATTTTAATTTTATGCATTTTGATAACAATTTGCGTGATAAATTAAAATAATATAATTTTAAAAAATAAAAATAAAATTATGTTATTTTGCTTGCACTATACGCACTCTATAAAAAATTGCAGAATAGCCTCTCCAAATCCCAAGATATGGCCCCACTGATTTTTCCCCACACACATTTTTTCCCATATATATACATCTCCCACTCGATTATCCTCTTGTCAGTTATTCAATCCTCCACCCAACTCTCTCTGTCTCTCTCTCTCTCTCTCTCTCTCTCTCTCTCTGGGGCATAATGGACAGACTACCAAAAGGTACGGCAAATTATGTACCTCTAACTCCTCTCACTTTCTTGAAGAGGGCATCAATGGTTTACGCCAACCGGACCTCCATAATATACGGCGGAGTCCGCTTCACGTGGCGGCAAACCTATGACCGGTGCCGCCGCCTCGCTTCCTCTCTCCGATCATTAAACGTTGTCAAGAACAATGTTGTAAGATTTCTTTTCAACCCTCTCATAAGTTCGTCAAAAAATATGTTTATTACATAATTATACAAAATACTCTACCAGATTATACAGAATACTCTACTATACATACATACATACATACATACATATACAGGGCCGGCCCCGGGAATTTTGGGGCCCTAGGCAAGATTAAAAATAAGGCTCCTTCTAAAAATTTTTAAAAAATAAATTAAAATTAAAATACAAAATAACAAAACGTAAAGTGTGTTTTGTTACTTCACATTAATTGATTAAATTTCAAATTTGCTATTAAAAACTTTTGTATATGTAATTCTATTAATGCAGTAGAGATTTTATTAAAAAAAAAATCAAAATTTTCGTATGATAGTTTATCACATAATTTTGTAAAGTGTGAACTTTGTTATGAAAATTTATTATTTGTTAATGTTTATCAAATTTTAAAATAATGTTATCGTCTCTAATTAAAGAATAATTTATTTAAAAAAATTATGAATATGATAGCAAATAAATTCACAAAAGTTAAAATTTAGCTATTTATTGAAATATGAGTATTTTTCAATTATTTTATCAAACTATTCAGGGCAAATATAAAATATAAAAATTAACTTAAAAATGAAAAGAATTGATGAATGAGAGTCCGTCAATTTGCAAATTTTCGAGAAAAGAAAAGATAAAGATAAAAATAAAAAGGCCCACTAAGATGGGCATCAACCCTTGGGCCGGCCCTGTACATATATATATATATATATATATATATCACTAGAATATCCTCCAAAATTCAAATTTATTTTAGCCTATTTTGTTTAATTTTCATATAAAAATTCTCAATCACGCAAAGTGCGTATGATTTCAGGGTCTGATTCACTGATGGGTTATTGAATATGTTAACTAACACAAGGGTTAATTAAAGTTGGGCCCGCAACTAAGATGGGCATCAACCCTTTTGTTATGTATATATTATTGATATATATACTCATATACTATATATACATATAAGTACGTGTATATATAGTATATAAATACACAAACATATATATACGTATAATATATACAATATATTATATGTAATTATATTTTTGTAAGTGTGTACACACTCACAAAAATATAATTACATATAATATAGTGTATAATATTACATATAATATACATATAAGTATATTTATGTAAATAAATAAATATATATAAGTGTATTTATATATACACATGTATTTAATTAAATACATATACTTGTATATATACGTATAAGTATATAGATGTAAGTATTATCTATATATGTAAGTGTGTGTGTGTATATAAAAGTATAAGTATATAGATGTAAGTATATATATACCGTATATATTATACTTATAATATAATTATATATAAAATTATGTATAATGATATATATACATATATATTATTTTGAAATAATACATTAAATACATGACGAGGGGTAAAAATATTTTTTGACAGTTTAACCCTTTTTTTATTATCTAACACATCTAAATTAACCCTCCATTCAATCACTGTGTTATTTAACATACTCTTCTTAAAAATCACATCAATGTGGGTCACCCCGTCTTATTTAACACACCCAACTATTTAACACATCTTCCTTATTTAACACACAAAAAATTAAGGAGACATTCAATCGGGCCTTTATCAAGATGAATGAGAAACAGCAAAATAAAATGAAAAAAAGAAAACGTACAGAAAATTATAAAACAAAGAATAGTCATGTCTTTACCAAAGATAATTCAGTTCGAAATAAAACTTAGTCTATTAGGAAAAAATTATGCCCTTTTTCAGCTGGAAAGATAAAATACTTCAATGTACATTTTTTAATTTTTACATATCAATTTAAATACCTCAATAGCTTTCTAAATTTATAGACAAAAATGCTAGAGACACATCATTTTTACACACCACTTTTACACATCACTCAAAACTACGTCGTTTTGTATTGAAAAAAATCATATTTGTTTTTGACCCATATCGCTCAAAACATATTTGGGTCTTGCTCAATACAAAACGACGTAGTTTTGAGTGATGTGTAAAAATGGTGTATTAAAATGATGTGTATGTAGCAGCACTCATTTATAGACGATCTTTCTAAATTTTTACAGGTATCGGTATTGGCTCCGAACATTCCAGCAATGTATGAGATGCATTTTGCAGTGCCCATGGCTGGGGCAGTGCTCAACGCCATCAACACCAGGCTAGATGCTAACAACATAGCCACCATTCTCAGGCACTCTGAAGCCAAGGTCTTCTTCGTCGACTACCAATACGTCCCGGTGGCGAGCGAGGCCCTTCGGCTACTAATGACTGATTTCATAGGTTCTACTAGTGGTACGGTAGCCAAATCATCCGTACCGCTAGTGGTTGTCATCGACGATATCGCCTGCCCCACTTGTGTCAGACTTGGTGAGCTGGAATACGAGAAGCTAGTCTATAAGGGCAATCCAGTGTTTGTCCCGGACGAGATTGAGGACGAGTGGGACCCGATCGCCTTGAACTACACGTCTGGGACGACGTCTGCTCCCAAGGGAGTTGTTTACAGCCACAGAGGTGCCTACTTAAGCACTTTGAGCTTGATTATGGGATGGGAAATGGGGAGCGAACCCGTTTACTTATGGTCGCTCCCCATGTTCCACTGTAATGGTTGGACCTTCACGTGGGGAATAGCAGCGAGGGGTGGGACCAACGTGTGCATTCGCAACACGACGGCCCAAGAAATGTACTTCAACATCTCGTTACACAAGGTTACTCACATGTGTTGTGCACCCGTCGTCTTCAACATACTCTTGGATGCTGAACCACACGAGCGTAAAGAAATCACGACGTCGGTTCAGATGCTCACAGGTGGAGCACCCCCACCGCCGTCGCTACTTGAGAAGATCGAGGAGATTGGGTTCCACGTCGTCCATGCTTACGGCCTCACCGAGGCCACAGGGCCCGCACTTGTCTGTGAGTGGCAGGCCCAATGGAACAAGCTGTCGCGTCATCAACAAATGGCGCTGAAGGCGCGACAAGGTATTAGCGTATTAACGTTATCAGACGTGGACGTAAAGGACTTGAATACGATGCAGAGCGTCCCACACAACGGGAAAACAACCGGTGAAATCGTCCTCCGTGGCAGCAGTGTGATGAAGGGATACTTCAAGGACAAAATCGCCACTGCGAAAGCCTTTCACAAAGGGTGGTTTATCACCGGAGATGTCGGAGTTATCCACCCGGACGGGTACCTAGAGATCAAGGACCGGTCAAAGGATGTGATCATATCCGGTGGCGAAAACATCAGCAGCGTTGAGGTGGAGTCGATGATTTACCGACACCCAATGGTGCTGGAGGTGGCGGTGGTGGCAATGCCGCATCCACGGTGGGGAGAGAGTCCTTGTGCCTTCATAACCCTAAAAAAGAACTTTTCGGGCGCCGTAACAGAGGCCGATATCATCGCGCATTGCCGGAAAAACATGTCTGGATTCATGATACCAAAAAAGGTAGAATTTAAGGATGAATTACCCAAGACTTCAACGGGGAAAATTCAGAAATTCCAACTCAGGGAATTGGCAAAAACCCTAATTATCACAGAGACTGATCAATCGAACAAGAAATCAACCCAATTGAAGAGAGAGAATCACCCAACTGGGTACAGAAATCCGTCTGATGAACAGATTATGGCTTCATCTCGCCTTTAATTTTTTTTTTTTAATGGTGAATTAAGGGGGACTGGGTTGAACAGAGCCTCTTTGTACTTGATTATAGCCTATTAAAATATATAAATTAATGTATTAATAGCTATCGAGTTTGATAATAAATCATTGTACAGGCGCTTTTTATTTATGGGAAAGTAGTTCTTTTTTCTTTTTTTTAACTCTTTTATTAGATTCTTTTTTCGTTCGTGATTCCTTTTTTGTATTTTTTTGTCTTTTGCTAGCTTTTTGTGGATATTGGTTCGTCTTGACGAAAAATTTCAGAAAAATTATAAATAAAGAACCAATTTTGAAAAAAGTTTAGAAAAGACAAAAATAATAAAAAAAATGTCAATTTGTGTTGATTTGTTGTCTTTAATGAATTTTTTTTAGTTTTGAACATAATTTATACTTTTAAAACTCTTTTCACCAAGAAAGATCAATAATTTATAAAAATTTAAAGTCAAAATAATAAATGGAAATAAGAATGAATTAGAGATAAAAAGTGCTTAAATTTAATCAAGTTGAGGGTCACTTTTAGAGAAAAACCAGTGAGAGTAAGACCTACAGAAATATGTATGAATTCGGCAAAAGGATCTCCTCATTATCGGAGAGCTAGAAAAAATATAACCACAAAAGTTATTTCAATAGCAGCATGTAAAATGCGGCGCAACCAGAATTTTGAGGGATCTGGGAGAGGTATACTACAATTTCTTATATTCCGCGTCTAGTGCATTAAAACATCGTAGTTTTGTCCTTAAAACTACACTGTTTTGACTTATTACGCAAATTGTTATCAAAATGTATGTTATAAAAACGGTGTAATTTTGAGGATAAAGTGAATAAAATTACAAAATTTTAACTGCACTGCATGCACCCCACGGAAAACCATGCTATTGAAAATAAACATAGATCCGGAGATTCCCGAATAGGTCAACCTTTTGAACTGCTGTTGAATCCATAGACAAACAAGAGATAACCTGGCGAATTGAAACATTAGACTGGTCGAATCCAGTTTTTGAGTCGGTGGGGACAATATTAACAAGTCAATGTTTTTTTTCCTACAATGTATAATACTACAGTTAATCATTGTATAATAAAATGGAAAAGACAAATAAAACTGAAAGCATAATAAAAAAATATTCATCATTGAATAAAATGTGATAGGTATGTAAACATGTGCATATAAGAAATTTTTGGCACGATATGCATTTGTTTTTTATTTAAAAAAGATGTAATATTATATAATATAATTTATTAATTACTTAAACAAAGTTATTAGTTAAAGATGAAATAGATAAACATAAAATAATTTAAAAAAATAAAAATAAAAATCACGTGATATTTTGAGAATATTTAATAATTTATTATGTTATGATAGGGTACAACATAAGAAATATCAAGTCATAATTGACAAGGAGGGCGATAATTTAACATCTACTGCAGAATCTTCAAAAGATGCAATGATACACCTCGGAATTAAATGTCTTGTCACAATCCAATTAATGTTGCAGATAATAGTTAGGGAAAGTAACCAATTGTTATTTATTACTATGATTTAACGTCTCGAATTATTAGAAACGTTCATTTTAAAATGAATAAAATACTAGTTTCGGGTTACAAAATACTTGGGATATATGTTTGAAAATAAAATGTACAGAGTATTAATCTAAGATAGGTGAAATAAGGTGCAACCAGATCTTTTCTAGAATTGTTGTCTTCAACTGCCTAAAACTTAGATTGTCCAATGTTGTCTTTCGTGTGACACTTCAGCCAGGTTGTGGTGTTAGTTATAAGGTCAGCGTCTGGTAGATGGTGTCTCAGTGGACATCTAGATGGGTGGTCAAGATCCCACATCGCTTGGTGGATGTAAGTTCGGTGGTATTTATAATAGACCATGAATATACCTTGTATAAGGTCTTTTAAAGCCGTGATGGCGCCAAAATCAAATAGAACTTCACAGTTAAGCGTGCTCGTCTTGGAGCAATTCAGGAACAAGTGACCTACTGAAAAATCAATGGAGTTTGGGCAACAAAAGCGAACAATATTGTATAAGATATGAGCGAAGAGTTACACTTCGGTACTTGACATATAAAGCCAGGAGCAGAAAAATTACACTATGAACAATAAGGCTTAATAAATAATTTGTCTTCCAATACTACCCAATTTACGTAGAGATTAGAGTGATGCATGGATGTAAAATGAATAACGCAAGCAATTACTCATGTAAGTACAAAAATTGAAAATAATTACAATTCAAGTGATAAGTTTTGAATAAGAACGATACATAAGTCCACATTCCAAAGTTCCCAACTGGAGTGCTTTACAATACCGTTTGTGTGCCAATTAATTTCAAAAATCCCAATCCTGGATCATCACAAGTGTTGCCCGTAATTGAAAAACCATTATTTTCATGTTATGATGCTCCTATCCGACATGTTCTCGACCCCTATGCTAAACCGTCTTCCGACCACCAGCGTTTCTAAATTTTGGCTCTCAATCTCCATGTTCCTAATCATTATGCTCTCGGCCATTATATTTTTTCCTAGATCGTGTCTGATATCAAAATATCCTACTCATTTTCACTATACTATGTTTTGTTTAAAGAAACACAACACGACTTATGACATAACTTGTGTAAGGACTCGAATTTTTTTTGAGTTTTTAAAATTAATTATTTAAAAAATTTATTTGTTAGAATAACCATTTGATTTATTATTACATGTTTCAGATTTTAGTTACAGGATCCGAACCCAGGGACTTTTATTTTTATTTCACGCATGTCTCAATATGTGGTGTTTCACGTGGGAGCCCTTGGGGCCTTAAAATAAGATTTTGGGGGTTTAACTCAACCCATACTTGTAATTTCCCTCATCTCTTTCTCTCTCTAGTCTAGAGCTCCACATTCTCTCTAACCTCACCATCAATCCACATCACCATTGTCAAATTCCTTTGAGATATGGGAAACTTGAAATGTGCTTGACGTGGAACCAAAAACGGATCGTGATTTGAAACTTGAGAGTTTAGGATTTGAAGCTTGGAAACTACAGTTTATGCCTCTTCACTAAATCTTTCGATTTTGAAATTTGAGATAGGGATTCTAACCTCTGGTATGTGTTTATGATGTATTTGGACTCATATTTCATGTTTAATTCGAGTTTAGATGTCGATACTGTTGTGTCAAGGAGTTTGGAAAAAAAATTATCAAAATCGCGCATTAGAAATTCGCCCGAGCGTCCAGACGAAAATTTCAGTAGTGTGATCTAGGTTTTGCGTAGGGGAGCATCTAGACGGGAAATAGGAGGCGTTCGGACGAACCAAACAGTTTTTGTCTGATATTTTATTTTCGTTCTACTTTACTCTGTGTTTCATCTTTTTACCCTCTTTTCGACATCCGATGAGTGGTATATATAACCTTACTCATCTATGTTGTTTGTGGAGTGTTTAGTTTGTGTGGGCATAGAATTAGGAAACGGGTTTCTATGAATCTTGTATAACCCCTTAATGTTAGAATTATATTCTTACGTCTTTTAATACAAAAACATTAGTTTTTCCCTCACCATGAGATTTAGGCTCGTGTAGGAAAATTTGATTTGTGACATTATTGTCCTTTGGCTTGATACGTATTAGGAGGTAATTTATTGAATTGTGTTTAGTTATATTGCATTGACATAAAGCGATGTTTAGCCTTCGACGGAAAACGTGCTAGTTATGAGATGTCTAATTTTCATTCAAAAATGTGCTAATATACTTTGATATTGTCTAGCTACCAACAGGTGATGATGAAATCTTTCTCCAAGAACATAAAATTAATGGGTTTATTTGATACACGGTGACTGCACAATACGTGTTATATAACCACACAATACATATACGTATGATATATTGGCAAGTCTATGTGATTTCGTACAATGATAAACAAAAATTTGGTAATATTCTCAAAATTCTGGTGAATCACTAAAAAATCAAGTGATGATCTTAATATTCCGGTGAATCCCTAAAACAGATTTGTGGAAGTGATTTCACCACTAAAATAAATTTTGGGCATATTAATAGGTTTTAGTGAATGTATTTAAGATACCGGTGAGTATTTTTCTGATTCTGGTGATATTCTCAAAATTCACTGAAAAGTATTTACCATATTTCATGCATAATTTATTGTAATAATTTTAAACCTACCAAATCAGGAATTATATATTTTTATTTAAATGAGGATAAAAAGGTAAACTAACACTCATGACAAAAATATCAAATTATGTAAAAGTGAAATGAAAACATAACTTTGAAAAGTAAATATGATAAAAACCTTACAGTAATAAGATCCTGATTTAAATTACCTAATAAAAAAGGACAAAGTAATATAAAAAATCTTGAAAATTAGTCCACAACAAGAAATATAATTGAAAATTGGTCCATAACATGTGGAGAATTTCAAAACAAAAAGAGAATGACAAGACACTACTCATTCAGAAGACTTATCCCATTAATGTTACAACAAAGTTGGTTTGTTTGTTGTTTCTTTTGTTGTCATTTCATACCCTTTTGTTTGTTGTTTCTTTTGTTGTCATTTCATATCCTTTTATGTCCACCTATTTCTTCTATTTTTCACTCAATGTCACTTTTGAAACTCAGATTAAGAAAATTTTGATTAGACTTTTTTTTTATTTTAATTCGGCTAAAATTGTTCATTTGTCATTCGAAAAGGGTTGTTAATTAGTCCGACTTAACCAATTTAGAGACTAATTGATAGAACCAAACAACATCATACAAAAGGTGGTATTATTTTCGAGAGAAATATTCCAACTCTGAACTAAGTAAATTCTTATTAAGTTGTCCTTGATCTCTACGAAGTTACCCTCAATCCCATCTAAGTGACTATTTTGTATTGTGAATAATTAGAAAAATTTGTGTTATATTTTATCAAAAAATAGGTTTGTTTTAAAGTCTAATTTTGGTGAGAACTAGAGTAGGTTTGGCCTACTTTTCTTTTTGGATTATTAACTAATGAGTAAGTTCTTGTTCATAAATTTTTCTCACCGACTCCTAAACCACCTAAGCATTTACGACTTTCGCGGCTAAGGTCTTACTCAAATCAACTACTGATTTATCGATAAAATCTTTTCATATCACTGCCTTGAACGTACTCCCCCTTCTAGGGATCTGATCCGTCCCCTAGTGGTGTCTTTTCTTTTTGTTTCGTTATCAACTTTGTCCACTAAAAAAAAGAGGGAGCAAAAGAAAATAACCGATTGTAACTTGAAGACATCACACCTAATAAAAAAAAGTCTGATAAGAATCTTATTTCAAATCCTCTTAGTTTTACTTGGGCTTTAAATTATGAGTTTGGACTAAATTAATTTTTATTAAAGACAAATGGCATTATTTAATATTTTTTACATTTTTTATTTTATTTTGTGTTTTCTCATTCATTTTTACCAGAGAAATTTAAAAAAAAATCTAGAAATATGAACCAAAATATAAAAAATACGTACAAAGAAACTAAAGATAGTGAAAATTTATTTTTCTTTTGAACTTTTTCGTTATTAGTGAAATTTTTTTTTTGGGTGTAGTTATAATCTTTTACTTTGTACATTCCTATTGTCAAGGCAAATAATTAATTTAATAAATTAAATGCAAATCTGATAAAAAATTTTAAAAAAAGACCAAAAATAGCATGAATGAGCCGGGATAGGCTCAGCTCGACGCTCTGTTATTTGATATTTGGTCATTCAAATACTCATCCACTCGCCATGCTTTCATTTAGTAAAATAATCGCTCAGTTATTAGACGCTCAACACGGTATTACATGCACGCACTCATCCTTCTTGGAATCACCCCCCTCGGCCAAGGGAACCAATCACGGGAGTCGCTCAACGAGATCCCGCAAACAGCATCTCAGAGCATTCGGAATTTCGGAGATAGAGCCCTTATTTAATGATCCGCTCCTCCCGATATAGAAAGAGGAGTGTGATCAGCGATTATAAACCCATCTAGAATCCATCCCTCCTCCACACTATATCGATTACGGAAGTGGCCTAGATCGTTGGGAGATCTTTCGTCGAAAACCACCCCCAGTCTCATGACTTGCATGCAGGAACTACCGCAGAAGTACGGAGATAACCGTCACATTTTCGGCACCATCAAGTACCATAAAAATTTTAGGGGAAAGGTAAATTGGATATAGTTTTGTATAGGTAGGATGAATAACTGCATGCATTTTTTTATAAGTTCGCGGTGAAATTAATTCCCCATAGATTAATCAAAATATGCATAAACTGATCTAAACATTCTGAGTTATAAAAAAAAAGTTGTATGCATTCGAGAGTTTAGTTGAAAAAAATGGAAATTCCAAGCACCTTTTGAGTGGTGAAAGCCGCAAAAGGTGGGATATGATTGAACAATGTCTAATCTTGGTCACTTCTTTATTTTTCAGATAACAATAATCACTTCTTGAATCTTTAAGAAACCCATTTCATAGATGCCACATATACTACTTGGACCACATTTTTTCTAGACCACTGCTTCTCTTTTGATAACCAATACTTTTCAGATTAATTTACGCACACTTGGTCTAATCTTTTGAGAATTAATCTCGCCGTTCACTTGTAGAAATTCTAATTAAAATCAAAGCAAAATCATGTATAAATTGACGCCTAACCGTTTGCTTCTTATTGAGAGTGTTAATACTACTTTTATAATTAAAAAAATCTTGTTGCGTACTCGTAAGATATTTTGAAAAGAGATTACTTTGTTACTCCAGCCGTTCTGCAAGCACATTGAGTGAAAGAGTTGAATCGAGATAGTAGAAATTGGGGAGCCCGTTGCACAGTAGACGTGTTATGTACCAAACGGACGTCGTTTTGGCATACAAAGTAAGAATCCTACCGGTCAGAATCTTTTCGAAATAGTACTTTGTGCGCCAAAATGACGTCGTTTTTGTGCACAACACATCTTGTTGTGTATTATGCGCAACAAGACTCCCACGTCCGAGATAATAAGTGAGAGTTTTTGTGTACTGGCGACGATTTCATTTAATCAAAATTTACGTTGTTTTGGCGCACTGCACCCCCGTTGTGTGTTGTGCACAATAAAACTCTCATGTCCGAAATAATAAGTGAGAATTTTGTGTACTGACGACGACGATTTCATGTAATCGAAATGTTTCACATGTTTCACATTTTTCTTCTTCTTTTAAGGCTTAAGTCACACATATGAGCATGTGATCCATGCTAGATTATAACTATTATTCCATAACTAACCCTGCTTTATTAAGTCTAAAATATAGATAAAGGTATACCTGCACAAATCCAACCACACAAAATCAAGCACCAAAATTGATACTCTAGAACCTTTGTTTGTTATTAAATTCTCTTCTGGATCAATTTTTTTATTTCATTATTGGAATTAAATGGTTTTAAATTAAATCCTTTCTTCACCCAATTTTGTGAAAATCTCTCTGGATCAAATTCCGATTTTATTTTTGAAGGTTGTTTCAACTACCAGTCATTTTTATTTACATAACAAGCTTGTGATCCAGCATTACAGAGGATTGTGGGATGGGATGATATTTTGTAGGGTTTTGCTAAGAGACTTAGGAGACGTGTTGTGTGTCAAATCGACGTTATTTTGGCGTATAAAAATTGTTCGAAACAGTTGAACCGTGTTCGAACAAATTTTTATACAACAAAATAATATGATTTTGATGCACGGCACATCCTGCTAAGTGTACCGACATGAAATTTAGGACATTTACAGAGAGGTCCTACCAATGCCAAAAATAATGGTTGAAGTAGGTGGAGATTAGACTTGATTTGGTATAAATTCATGGATGTTATCATGAAGATTTGGACCATCGTTATTATTAGATTGTTTTTTTGTTTCTATTTTTTTAAAATTAATTTTTTTATTCTGTGTTAATTTCTTTGTAAATTAATTTTTTCATGGTTTCAAAAAAATAAAAAATTATGTCAAAAATCTAAAACAATTATGAAATATGAAAAATAAGTCAAACAGGGTGTGTTCTGGCTTATTTTTTTTTATAGCTTATTTTCTGTCTGTAGTGAAAAAAAGTTAGCTTTTGGACATAGGTTTATTCTTTTAAAATTTCTTCGTCAAGACGACTAATAATTCACAAAATAATTTATGCAAAATTAACAATATAAATTTTTTTGAATAAAGACAAAAACAAAAAAATTAAGAACCATAGGCCCCTTGGCTTGATTAGATTATGAAATTATTAAGGCCGTGTGTAGAAAATAATTTCGTACAGTCTTTTTGAACTAAATTATTTGTACAGTGTGTTGGTCAACAATTAATGCATATTTTTCTTTTTCATGAAAAAAATTAATAAATAAAAAAACAATTCTGCCCCTAAATATAGAAATGAAAGGGCATTTTTGTCAAATAGCATTTTTGTCTTTTGCATCTAATCCTAATCAAAATCCACCTCACTTGGGCCCGGTTGAACTTTACTCAGATTAAAATTTCCTCCCAATAATTTAGTCCAACTGCACATTGATTGTCTCACGATTTTTATTTTCACGTGGTATGTTGAATAAAAAAAATTATTGTAATATGACCTTTAAACTAAAAGAGTCGAATTTCTATTTAGACTGTGAATATTATTAAATCATTTGTTACTCTTTAAATTAGAAGAGATTAACAATATAACCTTTCGTGCATGGATTCAGATACATTTGTGTCTGAAATCGCCAGATACACGCAATGTACTTCAAAATAATTGAACATAACGTGCATCTGACAATTTCGTATGAATAAGTCTACTAACACATCAAGTTATATATCATGCTTACGGGACATATCATTATAAAACAAAATGTAAAAAAAAGTCCCTTGGATTTAGATATGTGTTCAAATTAATAGATGTCACATAGACATTGCTCATTTTGTATACATCTGTGTTCAAAATTATACTCAAAAATTGTGTTCCTAAACTTGTTATTTCCTTATTCTATCTTCCAAAACTACCCACTAATTCTACTCATCCGCACACATACACCCACACGGTGAGAGACCTGCAAACATTACACTGTTTTTTTACTGCACTACAGATGGTGTCGATCCCGATATTTAAGTTGTCTAAGCCCAAATTCAGCTTGATTGTCCACTTGAAAAAACAAATTTTCGAAAAATGTCTACTTTCAAAGGGTTTTTATTTTATTTTTTTTTACATTTACAAAAAAAAAATTGTTGCTCCGCACCAAGAATTACTTGAGCCCGCAAGCGGGACTTACCCCCTGGTTGGCCCCGACTACAAATCTGTAGAGAAACCAAAACAACATTTACAACTAAAACAGTATTTTTTTTAGCTACCCTATAGTACTGTAATACAACCCACATTACGACCCCCGTCCCCCTCAGTGTGTTGATCCCTCACACTGTATGTGATATTCTAGGATTGGTGATTGAGTAATGCTACACATACAGATGTATTCAGAACTATTTGATACACATAAAACCTTCAATAATTTGTAGATTCCATATACATCTAATAGTTCCGAATACATCTATGTTCTTAGATTTTTGTTGTGTACAAGGTGGAAATGTGAATCCATGAGCTAAATGAGCCCAAAATAAACCCCATGAAATGCATCAAAATCCCCATCAAGAAACAAAGAAGAGAGAGGGAGAATCCCTTACAGAAAACATGATTACAGGCTTTGATCCATTTTAGGGACATTTCTCCAAGATTTATTAGGGTAAACCATACATGTCATACGTGGATAAGGATCGAATAATGACAATTTCTTTGTACCAAGTATTAATTCACTGTATTCAGTCACACACAAACACCTAGTCATTTACAGGGTTCCCGACAACTTTTCGGACTTCCGGTCGACGGTATATAATGATCGTGGAGTGTGTTCCTGTTGAAAAATGAAAAAATCCATCACATTAAGACACACAAAGAAGCTTAAGCAAATTCAGATAATAGTTTCACAAGGTGATAAGCACCACATTACGATAAAGATGGAAAACACACGCGAAATTATTCAGATACTATATCCGATAACAATGACAGAGACAACATATCAGCACTATGATACTTTCTTTTCGACAAAAAATTACATATAAGAAGTGTTCTGCAAAACCACCAGAAATGTAACCTTGGCTTGACAATTCCCAGGAAAGATATTACTTGGAAGGGTAAAGGAGGACTAAAGAGGTAAAAGCTTTGGTTTTAACCCATGAAGACGTCTTAAGAGTTCGATAATGTTTCGGATACAGACATCCGGATAAGGCGTCCGATGCATGTGAGTCTCATAGTGCATTCCTAGAACCCCGATGTATTGGATGCTACGGACACATTTGTGATCTAAAAGGAAACTGCAAAAACGACAAACTATACCACAAACGAAATGATTGTTAGCAGCCCTAAGTCCACTAAATGAGGCCTCCACCATAAGAGGTCTGAAGCATCAACTGTTTTGTGATTCAAGGCCTGTTCTCTATAGCAAAGAGAGAAACAGTACCACAAACTTGGAGAAAGACGGACCCCCATCACGTGAGGACTGAACATCTTGAAAGCACCCCACTAGAATCTGTCAAAACAATAAATCAAATAAACTCCATTAACAGACACAAGGACGTTACCATAGGCAGGCTCATCAATGGAAGGTGACAACAGGCACATAATATATATAGCTAAAGTACAAGAACCGGAGTCCAAGGAGAAAATGGGGAACACAACTCAAGGAAGAGGACAGCTCAAAGGATATAGTCACTGACAAGGAGGAGGTGAGGATCACAAATCAAAAAGTGGGTTGGGCCCTATTAGAACACAGACAACTCAGAATTTCAAATCTTTACCTTCGCTCATGTAGCTATGGATATTACCCAACTCTGAAATTCATGGAAGAAAAACTAATGCGAAGGATGTAGGGACAGGCAGGACCATGCACTCACTTTCGTGGAGCATCATGTGACAAAAGACGGTCCCGTGCAAATAGTACCACGCGAAGTGATGGAAACCAACAATTACAAGGTCCGTGACAGATACAGGCAAAAGTGAATCATAGGAAAGGTACATTACATACATTAGGACTTGGTGAGTCGAAGTCCACAATGTGTTCATTCAATGGTTTGCAACAAATTTGGAAAAAATCTGGCAACCAATACTTTCAGAAAACAGTTTCCCCACCAACACTCCTTTACTTATTCATGTACCTACTTTCTTCAGAAGGATAAAGTCATTAGGAGTGTACTTAAAGAGAGTTAGGTTATACAGGGTAGCAATGAATTAAATTTGCATCAATCTTAACAAACGTCCAACTAAAGCATGAGGAATAGAAAAATAGAATAAATAACAATAGTAGAAAACCGTACAAAGAAAATCTAGGTCAAAGAAGATTACAGGAAAGAGTTAGGCACAGCATGATGCAGCCCGGGATCCTTCTGTTGGTCTGTCCACAAGAACCATCCCGGCTGGATTTTGAGCAGGCTGAGCTCTAGGCAACCTCTTAGCTGTTTACGACACAAAAAAGCACGATTGCAAGTAGCAGGTCATGGGCAGAGCAGATATTGACAACAAAATTAGAATATTGAAAAACAAGAGAAACCATATCAACAGAATAGCTGAACTCAATATAAGAGTCATCGCATCGGAAGTAAAACATCATTCAATTGGTGCTTAAGCGTCAAGACTAGCTATGACATGGAAAAAATGAAACACCAAAATCAATTGTTCACTGGTAACAATATGATTGGCAGTAACACTTGAACCCCTATTGTCTCTTGGCAACAGAAAGAACAGAGTGAAAAAGTTGGGAATTTTAGTTATTTTATTGATCATTTATTACCATCTGGATAGCTTAGTCACTGTTACTAGTTAGGGTTTTATCTCTTTACCTTATTTTATTTTTTTGTAATCAGTCTTGTATGATCGGGTATACCAGTGTGATGGAGGTTACAAAATTTCCCTCTTTCTCTACATGGACATGGTATAATAGCAAAGCTGACGAATTATACATGGGGGCTGCCAGAACCCTAGCCAAAGCCTTCCCTCCCTGGTAATGGAGGTTACAACATTTCCCTCTTTATCTATGTATGGACATGGTATTAGAGCAAAGCCAAAAAATTATACATAGGGGCCTGCCAGAACCCTAGCCAAAGCCTTCCCACCCTTGTTGCCTGAAGCCACTTCACAACCCATTGTCGCAAGTTCTCTGGTCTGCTCATCTTCTCTGACTCTTGTAAGCATCTCATCCTTGTTCTATTGTCAATCTGAGTCTGATTCGATCTTCACTGCTCCTCTATGAATTGCTTGATATGGCTCATTTGGCACGTAAGGAATTGCCAACATTTTATAGTTGTGAATTGAAGAATTGTAATGGCCACTTTGACCAATTCTTGATGTGATTGATCTTTCCATACACACGGAAGTTTATAGGGCACTTCACCGTAGAACGAAATCCTCTTTGGTCTCCCCCCTACCTGTGGTTTGATCCTAAAAGACTTCATCCCCTGAGTCCCGACTTCTAATATATGAGTAACATATACTTCTCGCTATACAATCATAGATGCCCAATAAATGCTCCCAACCTTTCCGTGCTCTTCTCCAACAAACCCCACCCCCCCCCCCCCCCCCCCGGGCAAAAACCCCCACCCCCACCCCAAACCCAAAAAAAAGAAACAAAAAAAAAAAACTACAGCTAGGAATATGGTTGTCCATAAGGAGGAGACAGTTCTTTAACATTACAAGGACCATATAGTAGATTTGGGAATGAACTCATCCTAAGAAATTTTGTGGACTTGGGCTAGGCAATTTAACTGCACTAAAAGGGCTCTTGCGGGATAGCCAGAACTGCCCTTGGATGGTCTCTAGGAATGGAAGCCAAGCTCTTGCAATCGAATGGTAGAGATCCAGGCATAAAGAAACAGGGAAACTCATACCTTCCATTCAAAAACTGGGGATTAAGTCTTAAGTGTCTAACTCAAGTTCTCTTACAATGTAAACTTGCTCGTCGTGATGCTTTCTGATACCAACTCTAGGATCCACTAACTTCCTATATCAATTCTCAGATTAATGAACTATCGTAAGATTATTTAGTATATCGGGTCTCCACAACTAGAATATATTCGTCATTGGTCCCCACCCCAACAACACAAACACAGTGTGGAAAAAGGCAACTGGGTCCCTTTTGGGACTAATCCTTATTGAACTCATGCTTATCCCCAAGTTGTCCAACTGTTTGGAGGAAAGAGACCAATAAATCTCCAGCAGCCACAACTTCTAGGCTTTGATCTTATTTTCTGATGATGTTGTGTCCTAAATGTATTTTATGCATTTCTTTTCTATCAGTGTCACTGATAATAACACCACATGTCAGCTGATAATAACACCACATTTCAGCTGAGCTCTTCAAAGTTCTTGAGAAGTATCATGCAATCACAACTGCCGCATCAAGATAAAAGAAACATCAGTTTATTCTCAAAGGAAAACATTCAAAGAAAAGGGAAGGACGGAAGGGAACCTCCAACCAACTTAATCTCATATAAAGGGAACAAGCAGTACAAGAAAAGTGCTTAAAAGATAAGTTAAATCTCTTCTCCAATTGCACAGGACTTCCATTTCAAATAAAGAAGAGATGTTACTCTTACAAAAAAGGGGTACAGGAAACCACAAATAAGTAGGGAAATGAAGGGAGTTGGTTTACACCTCGAAGCTCACTAATCAAATTTCCACCTCTCTTTCAGTGGGAGTGACATCTTAAGTTGGGAATTGATGAGATATTTATCTTTTAATCATCACCGCCGATAGATTTTCACATGCATCAATCAGCCATCTATCTCCTTTACTCAAGACAACCATATATAAACAGAGAGAGAAGGAAAAGAAAGGCATTTTCTGCAACAGCCAACAGGACAATGCAACCCCTTTGAACAGTAGAGCCGTCCAATACTGAATTATAAAATAGTAAGATAACCAAGAGATCTTTCCAAGTTAAGTACGCAATTAATGTGCACTACAAGACCAAGAGTTTCCTCATCCTGTCTCGTGATTTAACAAAGGACAGGCAATGGATATTCTAGTTTCTCTTCAAAGCGGAATCCCAATTTTGGTATCACTATGATAACAATAACAGATTAAACTTGCACAATCCAGACAACATTAAAAAAAAAACTAAACAAATGCCCGGCTTGTAGAGTCAAATATTTAGAGCAAACAAAAGGAAGAATAGCCAAATACAGAGCAACCATGCAGCTCATAATCAAATTCAAAAACTTAGGAAAGAGACTTAGAAACACACCTATTTCATGGAAAATATCATTAACGTTAGCAGCAGATTTGGCAGAGGTTTCCATGAAAAAAAGACCATTTTCCTCAGCATACACTCGTGCCTCCTGCAAAATTATAGAAAACTGTTAATATAAGAAACTGTAACAAATAACACTCCTTAAAGTGCGAATAACTTGAATCTCCAACAGCTATTTTATGTGTATGCCGTTTGCAAAGTTAAAGCAAGTTAGTAAATGAAATAAGATGGCAGTCTCACAACGGACAGCTGAGAAGATAAAAGCCATTCAATAAAAAACTGAAAACAATAAGATGTTACAGCAAACGAACGGAGATACAGCAATGACTCAATTGCAGTCAAAGCGACATTGTACTTCAGATTAACCACCCTCCATATGAAAGTTGATGGAATCAACTTTGAAATGACAATCTCAAGGGACATAGGGTGGTCAAGGTTGATGTGCACTGTGTGGACCTTAAAGTCCAAGAAGCTTTCTGAGAAGCAGCCAGATAATGTTACTCTTTCAGTCTTTCTGATGCAAGGGTTGCTGAGGCTTTTTTCTGGTACTGGTGTTTCGGTAGTTCATCAAGAGGAAGGGTCAGAGCTTCCAAATAAAAATGCTTTTGGGGAGGATTCTGACAGTGAAGAGTATTGGTATGGAGGAGCCTACTGCTCAGAAGGTTCCATGGAAGGATGGCTCTTCAACAAAAGAGATTGGGAAATCAGTTTTGGACCCTTTTCGCTAGGTGATGCTTCCTCCTAGCCGTATGGAGAATAGAGAAGCCAATAACACTATCAGGATGTGCAAGTTGGAATCCGAATGTGGTGATGGTTCAAGAGATAGAGCCATAGAGGTGTATGCTTAACATATACTTGGAGGTGGATGATTTTGGGTCAATCCAACAAAGTTAAAATTTCTTTGGGTGACCTGAGACTATTTTACTTGATTCTTCGAGGGTGCACATGAGTACAAACATTGGAGGAATTGAACTAGAATCATCAGGTATATGATCTCTATCAGAAGGCATGTGAGATCTGAATAACACACAGACTTGTATAGAAAGCAATTGACAATACATGTAAGCAGGACCTATCCACGGCTGAAAGGCAGCAGCCATTACCAAAAGAAAAGAGTTATACCGTAAACAGACACTTATTTATATGTGAGAGTGACACGTAGAACTTACTTCCACTGGCACTACCCTCTTATCTTCCAAATCGACTTTGTTTCCAGCAAGAGCCATCACCATATTAGGATTACCTGCACAAACGATACAAAATGGTCAAATGACTGCAACATTTGACAGAAGCCCCTATCTGAGCACAAGTCTTCCTGAGCACCTTGCTTCTGAAGTTCTTGCACCCACTTCTTAGCCCTCGCAAAGGAATCCTAAATGAATTCAAGAAAAGTAGAAATCCAATCAGCAATAGCAAATCATGAAGACTATAACATGAAACTAAATCAGAGGCAAACATATAAGCTCATATGTAAGAGCTTCTCCAATAGTTGGCTAAAGTACATTTGTTGCTAGCATTTGGAATGAACCCACCCACCCGCAGGTATAAAGTTTGCTAAATTTATGTATATCTTGTGCCAATGTGGTATATTTTCTTTATGACATGTGAAATCAATATGTAATTTGTCAACAGATTTAGCAGGACCTAAACTTTAGCAAGAACACATCGCTCTATCTCATGGGGGCTTGTGAATAAATTATATGGAATAGCATATGCAGCATTCAGCAACATTGCTAAAATATAACACCAGTGTTAATTGCTCAATTAGTAATTTAGCTATGCAACAACTGGAAATGATGCAAGTTATCAGACATGAAGACCCAAAAGGCTTTGAGACCATGTACAAGTAAGAAGCAGAACTGCAAATACTTAAAATTCAAGTACAAGGTAAGCATATTATCCAAAACCAATCACTCGTTTAACTCAACATAAACATAGACGGAGTAAAACATACGTAAACATAAATCTAATTATGGAAATATAGCAGCAGAGGAAGATAGGTTGAACCGTGCTAGTGATGTCGTAGACGATAATAGCAGCTGCTGCACCTCTGTAGTACATTGGAGCCAAGCTATGGTACCTCTCTTGTCCGGCGGTGTCCCAGATCTCGAACTTCACCGTCGCATCGTTCACCGCCAGCGTTTGAGAGAAGAACGCCGCTCCGATCGTCGATTCCTACCACCACCACCACCACAATCACAATCAGTAATCAGCCTCATCATCATCATCATCAATAACCACAAAATTAAACCTCGAAAATATCAGCAAAACCCTAGAGAAGTAGTCAAAATCGAAGATCAGCACCTGGAATTCGAGGAATTGGCCCTTGACGAACCGCAAGACAAGGCTCGATTTCCCAGCCCCCATGTCGCCAAGTAATACCTTGGAATCGTCGTAGGAATTCAAAAATCATAAATTGAAAAGACCGAGGTAACAGAATTATGTACATAATCAAATATATATGGGCATATAGAACTCACGAGTTTTGCATTGAGAGTATTTTGCCCCATTGTTGCCATGATCGTCGACTTGTTGAGGTCTTCTGAGAGCTTTGAACGCGAGAGAGAGAGAGAGAGAGAGAGAGAGAAGATTCAGCAACGCGCAGAAGGAAGAAAATATAAAAAAAAAATTCAAAGGAGTAAAAAAGAAGGCAAAAGATAAGAGAAGTGGACAATCGAATAGCAGTATAGCACTAAATAATAGTAAATTTGATTTTCACATTTTTTAATGATTATAATGTTTTTATCCTTTTGCGATAAATTATAATATAGTTCTTTCATATATACACAAAATTTCAATTGGATTATTTGTTGTTGTTATTTTTTTAAAAATCATAAGTTTTTTATTTTATATCTCGACGAGAGATTTTAAAAAAATAATATAATTTAGAACTAAAAACTTAATGAAAAACAAAAATAAATTAAAAAATTCATTCAATTTTAATTCTTTTTGTCTTTAATGAATTTTTAAAATTTTTTGACATAATTTTTTTGTTTTTTTAATTTATTTCTTCAAGACAAATTAATAATTTGTAACAAATAGGCACAAGACTAACAAATTTAATAAAAAAATATTTAAGCCAAATCGGCTGTCATAACTTTACACGTCAAAAAGTGCAAAAAAGAATAACTAATTAAAAATGTGAAAATTCATTACCCCAAATAATTTAAGAATAATTTTTACAATTTTTTCTCTATTTTTTAGAATTTTTCTATTATATCTACACTTTTTCATTTTTTTTCCTCACGTTAAATTATAATATTACACTTTTTCTTGTTTTATATGTTACATTTGAAAGGGCAATAACTTTAAACTTACGTAAATAAAAACATAGGTATAGAGAATAAGAAAAGGGAATTTGGAATTTTAATTATCATAATTAATCTACAAAAGAATTATCCTAAAAAACTATAAATAATTAAGTTGTTTTTCAATAGCTTATTAAAATGACAGATTTGATGGTCCTTTGAGATAAAACAATTTTGAAAAAATGTGGACAGAGAAAAGATGAAATTAATCCCAAGTATTAAAGAGTATATGATGGACAATGATTTAAGAACTTTCCGTTATTATACCTTCAAAGTCAAATAAATTTTGTATTAAATGTGATAAAAAAATACATGCACCAAAAAAAAAGTTTAAATGGATTTAATTTGATTAAGTTATACTTAAAAATATTATAATTCAATAATAATCATATGCCAAATAAACCGTATTATAACAAATGCAGTAAGAGTTAGTGAGGAGAGAGACTAAAGGGCTTTTCTCGCTAAGTAGAGAAGCAGCTCCGCTATTGTTGCTCTCTTTTTCTTTCTTTCATTTCTCGGCGGCTCCACCCCCTCCTCTGTCTTCCTCTTCTACTCCTCCTCTTCCTTTCTTTTTTTTCGTGATTGTGAGGTGGTTGTGACACCTTGTTTAAGGAAAAAATATCTTCCACTCTCCTTGTCATTTTTGGATTAAGATAAATATAGTTCGAGATCTGAATTTTTTATTAGCTCTTCAATCTCATCTACTGCGGAGATAGATTGTTGGGTTTTAAAACTCTTCATTATTTTATAGATCCATGTGCATCAAATGATTTCTGACACATCTGTATTCGAATATGTGCATAAGAGTCTGGGACCCTAGAGTTTTACAACGAACACAAATGTATTTAAAAGCGTCCGATGCACGTAGAACTCGAAGATTTCTAACACATCCATGTGAGAGTCTATATTCATAGACTTAAATCAATTAAAAAACCCAAAAAAGAAGAAACCCAATCAACAATAGTAGAAAGCAGAAATGGTTTTATTTTCTTCCAAACACCACCGTCCAATTTGGACTCAAAGGGTTTCTTTTTGTCTTTGACCATGCCAAAACATCAACCCCTGGCCTGTTCAAACCCATTTGGTTCAAACAAACAATCAAACTTTTCCTAAAGCTAAGATCCACTTTAAAAAAGAAAAAACATTCCTTTAGTTGGAACAAACCCTAATTTATGGGCCAGAGAAACATCTTATTTGCTTGAATGAGATTGAGGACATTTTACATCCTTGATATCTGGAGAGGAACTGTGGCTTCAAGATCTTCATCCCTCCCAGAAATGAGTTGGTTCATTTCCAAGTTGCCAAGTCTCTCCAAGAGATGTCTTCGACAATTTCTTGCAGCCATAATTCCGGACGAGTAGGCTCCGTGGACCGAACCCTGATTCTCCATGCTAACCGCTTCGCCCGCAAAGAAAAGATTACCCAATGGTAATCTAAGCTTATCGTACAAATCTTCAGGCTTGCCAACTGCATCGTACGAATAACACCCCAATGAGTTGGGATCCGTTCCCCAACGTGATAGGAGATGTTGAACCTGCACATTCGAGCCAAGCAAGCACCGGTTACTGGTTAGGAACATCACACTAAGTTACAGGCAAATCTACAATAGAACTTGGATTTGTTCAGAAACAACCGTAACTGGAATAGAACCTTTCAAACATGTGATATATGAATCCAAAACCAACAAAAGAGAAAGCTATAAATCAAGAAAAACTAGTAGAAGCCACAAGATCATGGGAAATGAGCAAAAAGGAACTTACAGGCTCGGTTGCTTGAGGGAACATTTTCCTGAGCTGCAACATCACAAAACTGATTGCAGACTCATCAGACAGCTTCTCAAGGTCATAAGCAAATCTTCCAGCAGCCATATAGACTAGCACAGGGTGGCCTGTTGCTTTGTGGAGATTGAGAAAATAGCCACAGGCATAAGAAGTGGGTGCGGCAATGCCTAAATATTCGACATTTGGCCAAAACACATTATTGAAGCGCAAGGCCATCTTGTTTTCATTTCCCATGCCAAGATCTGAAATTGCAGAAACCTTCCACTCAGGCAATTTAGGCTCAAAGTCAATCAATTTGGCTTTGAGGATCCCAAGGGGTACAGTTACAATGACAGCATCTGCAACGAAGTGCCTCATGTCATCAACCGTGACTCTAACTTTACTACCCCCATAGGATATTTTTGTGACCCTAAACAATAGCAAATACAAAACAGTATTAGTTTTTACTAACATAACAAAATTCATGCAAACAAAGAATTTCTTTCTTTGCAGGAATGAGTTACACCTTTTTACATTGGTTCCTGGGTCCCTAGAACAATATACCGTAGCAATTACGTAAGTGCGCTTTTATTTCTCTTTTTGTAAAATGAGTTCATTTTCTTGCATAAATACCTGATATATATGCTAGCTATGATTGAGAAAGACACACAGCTCCCGTCTATATTTTTTTAACATGTTATGAAAAAACCTTTTCCAAATTACAGCAGCTAAAAGAACGAATTATTTAACCACTTCAGAGAGGGATAGGAGGGAGAGCGTAACGGATGCTGAAGGTAGTTTCAGGAAACATAGAAATGAAACCAGGATGCATGTACGATTCAAAATAGTGCAAACCTACCGATGATTCAGGCGTATGTCAATATCTTTGGCGAGAGCCTTAATAACAGGGCCATAACCTTCCACCATTAGTCCATGACCACCAGAAAGAACATGTTCCTGCACATCGCACAGCAGTCCTCTACTATTAAGCACTCCATGTGGTGAAACCTGATGCTAGTGTGAATATGCAAAACGAGACATTTCTAGCTAGGAAAATACATATCTGACAAGTAAATGTCAGTGTAGTAGTTACCTGTGAATATATCCAATATCCAAAAGTTTTGTGAGAAAATTTTCAATCAAGTGGACACACTTGAGCTCTCTAATTAACTGCACTATGTGTTCAAATCAAATACATTGCCATAGCACAGCATCTATTTTGTTTTTAAAGATCAAGCGCAAATCTAAGGGCTGTGGAAGCTATCCAAATACCCTGAACTTCCATTAATTGAATTATTTTCAAAGACGGACGGCAATAGTATAGCCAATTAACCTATAAAGATCCACCAGTTTAACTTGCCTGATCCCAGGTTTTCAGAGAGATCATATCCGCATCTACAGCAAACCAAGCTTCCATTCTACATATATACCATTGCAAGACTTTGTGGGCAAGTCCTTCTTGCCTACACAAAGAACATTGTGTCAATGACTTATAAATTCAACACCACAAAATACTAATTCCATATAACCTAAACTTCAACCTTTGTTATACCTTAATTCTGGATGCTTGTCCAACACGAGTGATATTGCTTGAAGAACGGACATGTCATCTTGGTGTTCATCCCTCACTTTCTCTGTCTGTTGATGTCAAAATGCCAACCAGTTGTTTGTTAAGGGTCACCGGACAGAATTTCCCAGATTTTCCAACAGTAAAAGACTTACCTCTTTCAGAATTCTTATGAATACATCTCCAACTTCAATAACCATCTGTTGAGGAACTTGATGGCCCTCCATGTCAAAAAGTGCATAACTGAAACAACCAAATCAGGATCTTCACTATGATTTCGTCTAAAGACACAAGGTGCAATAAAACAAGGGAACATGGGAAACAGTCGTGAACTTGTACTACGTAGAGTTGACGGGGGTGTTGTAGCTCAGCTACCTCACAGATAGCATCATAAGATTCATAACCGACACAAAATTCAGGCCAATCCATTTTATCAATTTTATAGCAGCCATCATTAAGAAAGATATGCAGAAAAAATTAACTTAACTTTGGAGTTGTTTATGACCTGCATAGACTGTACAAAACAGCACTGACCAAAAAGAAAATTTAAGGCTAGCATTTTGACGAAGAAATCACTTGATGAAGGCAACAAGGCCTGAAAGTCGCTAAAACACTGCAAGGGGGAGGGAAGTGTGAAACATTTTTACCGCCTGGTTGAACTAAAACCATGACTTTTTACCTTAGGGAAAAAAGGTGCCTCACGTGCTGCTTGATCTAACTATTGTCAAGTACACTTTAGAAGGAAACAGAGAATGAGTCTGCAAATTACCTTTGCAAGTCATGATCATAGAGAACAGAGTTGTCACCACTAGTACGGTATAATGTAAGCCCCAATGAACGTATCAAAGGAGCCAAAGGATTTTCATTGCAAACACCATGTAACCTGAAAAATGAACATTGAAAGTTAATAAGCAAACCACCAACGCATAAACAACGAATTTTTACTAACATCGAGACAAAGGCATCCCTCGATGCATAAATCAATGATTCAGACGTGTAGTTATACATAATACTTATGTGATGATAAGGCACGTGAGATTTGTTGGCAAGAACATGTTATCTGGTATAGAGACAAGTCTAATTAGGCAACAAATTGCATAAAGCACAAAGAACTTCGAACTACTTTTCCAATTTAGTACCTGGGAAATCTTGTGAAACCAAATAATTGAATTGAGGTTGGTCTAAATAAGTTTTTACTTCAAAGCATGGAACTTGCTTTTACAATTTAGTAACTAACTATGTCTAGTGAAACCAAATCCTTTAAGTGTGGTCGGTCTAACAAACTTTTAACCTCAAAGTTTCAAACTAACCAATCATGCTTTCGATGAAGAAACCAAGAGTAGCTGGGCAACTAAACCAAACAGGACACCCGACGACATCAAAACAATCTGTGCATAGAAAGCCTTGCGCATTTATAAAAGCAAAAGAAGTATGAACTTGCCATGAGGCTCCCATATCTACTGGACAACCGAATGAGTAGTCAGTGTAGATACGACCACCAATTCTATCCCGTGATTCCAGCAACAGTACCTGAACAAAATCATAGCAGTAAGTACATGGCATTAGCAGATAAATTTTTTGCTGGAAGGAATAATTCCACTTTGACAAGGTGGGAGTTATTTTACATTGTCCTGTTCCATATTCACCCTTAACTCTTCAGTATTGACTTCTTGAAAGATTAGAAACTTTCAAGTTCCGTTTAAACAGACGTTAAGCAAGGAATTCAAAGATACACAAGACTTCTGAATTTTGGCCATGAATAGCGACTTGGGCCTTGCAGATAGGACATGGGGGCTACTACTTTGGGACACAAGTAGCAAGCTCGTTATTTGGAGATTGAAGAGATGTTAAGGTTGATGTAACCACCTTAATAGAAGCATTGTGGAGGATATGTGCAGCAGATATCCCTGAAATTCCACCACCAATCACAATGACAGAAGGAGGTGAACCATGTTGCCTCTCAATGTGTGACGTAAATGTGCCTAGTCATCAAACAAAGATATATCAGCAAGGGAAAATGGATGTCAATTCAGAAATAAATGACTATAAGGACCAACCAAAAAAACCCACAACTCCAGTTACAGAGACACCAAAATACATCAACTGAGAACATCAGTTATCAAGAGTAAAAAGATGGCATGTGATGACCACTTGACTACTGCAACCAATTGAATCATTTGATTAGTTTCAGACTAAAAGGCACTTGGCTAAACTCGACTCGTGGTTATTGATTGCACAGCAATAGGCACTTAGCTAAACTTGACTAATTGTCATTGGCCCATCCAAGAAGTAATCGATTTTAGTAACTGAATTCAAAAAACCGCAACCTAGGATCCTAAGATGCCTAAAATATGTTTTCAAGTCTAGATATCACCAAATATCTTAGCCACAATGATTACAAATACTATTCAGCGAATGGTCCAACCACTTAATTGTTCCAAAATGTCAAGCAAAAAGTAAATGAAACATGTAGGACTCGTGTACGACTCGTGTCTTTTCAGCATAAATAAGACCTCCCATTGTCCATATACCTTTTCTCAATGCAAATATACCAAGCCCTTTGTTGGAAGTTGAAACCAACAATTAAGCTACCAACTCCATGATAACTAAACTTCTTTTTAGCATTTAATCTTTTTCTGGGGGGGAAGGTACGTATGAATTTAATAGACCTTACCAAGTTTGTAGAATGGGCAGAAGTTTTAGCCACTCCTTTCTTTCGAATTTACATTTTAGCATCAAAGTTCTGGACAAAACATGTTTCCCTTTCTAGTTACACACAGAATAAAAAACATTACGAACCGTTTTGTTTTCTGTTTCCTGTTCTTGTTTTCAGGAAACAGATTAAAGCGGGTTGGGAACAATTTTCGAAACTGGTCCTGGAGAGATATTTTGAAAGAAAAGCATTTCAAAAAAACTATTTCCCTCGAAAATTAGTACGATGTGATTTGTTGCTATCGTATTTATCCCACCGTCAAAGTTCATCGACAGAACTTCATCACAATGTGAGTTAATAATCAGCAATATTTTTCAGGGATAAGATCCTATAACACAATTCCCATAGACATGTCAATCAACTAAAACAGAAAAACGAATACAAGCATACTACTACAGAAAAATCAACAGACATGAAATCAGAAACTCAAAGTTGATAAAGGCATCGGAAAATTAGCTAACCGTCAAGAAGGTCATCAGAAATCGAATCTTTAAGCTCCATATGAAAACAAACTGAATGCAGGTTCGATGAATTGATCAAGAGAGAGGGAGGGGGAGAGATTTTGAATTCGAAACGAAATCACAGATGACTTTTACGGATGTATAGGAATCAAGAAATTGGAAATTTTTTGAGACGAGTGATAGAGGATGAAGATCAAAAGGCCCGCAATGAAGCGGCTGAGATTGGAGGAGCAACGCAGCTTATCAAACCAGCTCATAATATGGAGAAATTCTATATGATTGTTGTTATTGCGATCTTATGTCGAATCGGTGGTGCGAAATTTCTAAGAATGGATCTAATGAGGAGAACAACAGATGAGTTTTGCGCCGGTAGCATAGATAGATGCCCTTCTCTCTCTCCGTTTCTCCGTTTCTCTCTCTAAAAGATGAGAACCAGAGATCTATAAGGACCCGCCACTTCTATACCAGCTGTGTCTGTATGTGCAGATAATGGACGACGATATTTGTAGCACAACGTTCATTATTTTTAGGGTAAATTACACTGACCTCCCTTGAGGTTTCTAATGATCTCTTTATAAATTATTCTAAACTTCATTTCTGTTGAAACTATTATATAGTTAGTTACTTCTCTTACCGTCAAAATACTCAAATATCGGTCGTTAAATTATTAAAATTTCAAGTTTTATATTTCTTTTGGCCAAACAAACTATATCATAAATTCTATCACATTTGATTTTGCCTATGATGAACTTTTAATTTTTCTAAAATTAATATTCTGACAAAATTTTTGAGATTTGATCGAGTTTTGAATTCAAAAGAATCTTTAAAATTAATAAATATTCTATTTTTAACGTGATAAAAATTATTTTATAATTTATCTATTTGAAGAAAATAATAAACTTGAAGTTCAATAGCTTGACTAAACACGTTTGATTGATTTTAACCAATATGAGAGGTAATGACATAATATGTTCAAAACTCAGGGAGATTAGGGTGATTTTCATTACTAAATGGGAGATTAATGTATTTGTAAAATCTCAGGGGAGGTCGGTATAGTTTATCGTTATTATAATGAGATAAAAACAATGAAGCATTATGCATGACAGCTTAGCCAAGGGGTATAATTGTCTTATAATTGTTATAATAAATTTTGTTTCTTAGCACATTAAAGGAAGCTTGTTAATTTCATGTAAAAATAATAGTTGTGGATGTAGCACATAAGAGAAAGTCCATTAGACTCCATTATTTGCCAAAATTATTAATAATAAAGAGATATAATTTTAGTAAATATATAATGACAATATAACTAACATTGATGAAAATAGACAGCAAATACGAGATTTTGAAAATTAACATTTTCAATTTGTAATACATATTATTCAAAATTTTTAACTTATGTTGAATTTTTTAGATTTTTCTCAAACCGAAATTTGAACAGATTTTTTAAGATTTGTATGATTTTGAATTTTAAAAAAAATTAACGTAGACTGTTTTGGGGCAATGATAAAAATTATACTATAGTTTGTTACGTTGAAAAAATCCTAAACTTAGAGTCTATTTAACTTGTGGTAATTATTGAATTAAATTTTTATTTGAAGGCTAATAAGCAAAGGTCATCAGGTTAAATTAATCAAAAAAAAAATAAGATTTTGAAAAGACAAATATCCCCCTGGTAGAATGTGTTGATGAGTTAGAATTCATGAGTATTTTGGTCAATTTTATCTCAAGTCAAAACTAAATCCTACATTTAATACAGTCAACACCCGCTTTAAATTGTTTAGTCCAAATAGACTACCAAATTAAATTTTATTGACATAATCTAATAATCTAAATTTTAGGGCTGTAAACGAGCCGAGTCAAGCCGAGCCAAACTAATTTCATTTACTTAATAAGCCTCTAAAACAAGTCGAGTTTTTATGAGCCAAACCGAGCGTTCAAGACTCAAGTTCGGTTTGTTTACGAAATGAGCCTAAAACTCGAGTTTGGTTTGTTAACTAAACGAGTTGAATCCTTATCGAGCCAAACTCGCGAACAGCTCGATTCGTCTGCAATCCTAAATCTAATAATAACGTTGAGTCAAATAGAGCATTAGTGTTTCAATTGCATAATTAATGACGTTTAATTTATTTTAATAGTAAAAGACGTAACTGCATAACAATTTCAAGAGAAAGAAATATCAAAGAAACTTCTCAAACTCAAGGAGATGTCAATGTACTAGTGACTCTAGTTTACTCATGTTTTACTTGTGATAGTGAATTCGAGACGTGTCCATTTTGAATTTCCATCCCCAATGAAACTTCTAGGCAATGAGCCAATGATAATCCAAGCACAAGAATTTTTACGAGTCGAAGTTTTCAAAACTCGAGCTCAGTTCATTTACGAAATGAGCTTAATAACGTTAAGTCAAATAGAGCATCAGTGTTTTAATTATTTAACTAATGACGTTTAATTAATTTTAATAATAAAAGATGTCACTGGATAATAATTTTAGGAAGAAAATAATAAAGGAATTTCTCAAACTTGAGGAGATGGCAATGTACTAGTGACTGTAGTTTACTCCTGTCTTTACTTGTGATAATGAATTCGAGACGTATCCATTTTGAATTTCCAACCTCAATGAAACTTCTACGCAATGAGCCAATGATAGTCCAAAACACAAGAATTAGCTTTTTAATGGTTTTTTTTTTTTTTTTTAGGAAGTCCACATATATAATTGTTTTTGCATACATTCGAACGCAGATGTATTCAGAATTATTCGATGCACGTAAAATTTTATATTATTTTGTAAAATTTATATCTATCAGATAATTTTAAATATATTTGTGTCTAAATCTGTACATGAAAGTCTGACTTTTTCTTTTTATTATTACAAGGTTTTGGAGGTTCGGCAACTAATAATGTGTATGGACCCCTTATGCTATCAAAAGTAAAGGAAAATGAACCTTTACCAAAGACTTTTGATACTGAAATGCATCTAACTTTATTGTGTGGTAGCTATTCATTGATGTTGATTGGAGCAGCAGGGTTTTGGCTGGCTATTACCAGCAAGAGGGCTATTTGGGCCCACCATTGTTAAATAAATTTGAGATATTTAAAAAGACACGTTATAGCGTATACTGGGTAAGTCAACGCGTAGCGAGTGGGAATTAAACACAAAAATATTCGCTGCATGTATTGTGTAAATCAAAGCGTTGTGAGTAAGGGTTATTCTGGCATCAAAAAAGAATTTTATAGATATAAAATAGAGTTGTTACATAAGAGAAAAGAAATGCAGTATTGATAGATAGGAAATCGACGATTGAGAAGGACTTTTCGACTCTTCTCATGTGATCTCCTTGGCTCTACTTGTTTTGGGTCCCTATTCGTGTAAAGTGGTTATCAACCCGGAGAAAGCGAGCTCCTCCCTTATCCAAACAGAGATCCAGGGCAGTTGAGACATGATTTTTGCAAAGAAAGACTCCTAAAGAAGACATATGCCACTTTGCGCACAGAGTTTGAGGATAGAGTCCCTGCATGTACATCCCAATCCATGCAGACAAAGACCCCACAAACGGCTAAAGATAATGATCTTATCACTACCTTATGGAAGCTCAAGTAGGACTCAAAGAGTTAATGAGATAAAAAGTGTGCACAAAATGAACAAACATGTATGGTATATTACTTGTATTATTCTTTTCCATCTTATCTTCTCTCCAAGAGGATTATTCCGATTTGACTCAGGCATCGAAAGAATGTTGACCAACACCACACTGGTGTTCTAGCTTTCTTGCATGTCATCGCTCCGAGGAATGATTGTCATAGGCATTATCAAGTACCAAATAACCAAAATTTGTGGTTACGAGCTAAAAAAGAATACAATAAGCATAAATTGAAACTACAACATACTGCTTCCGTCGTAAAAAGAATTAAAGAGTAAATCATTTGTTTCAAAAGGGTACCTTATAGACGAGTGATATACACACAATTTTAAAGAGACAAATTCAAACACAAATATATCTGAAATTATATCTAATACATGTAAAATTCTTATTATCTTTTTACCTTCACATGCATTGAATTGTTTCAAAAACATCCATGTACTTAAGTCTGTGTACATATACCGTCTCTATCTTACATTTGTCACCGAGCAGATCTTGGAAGAAGAAAAAACAAATCTTGCAAAAACAAAAAAAGGGTGCTCGATACACCCTGAAACGATCACGTACACAAAAAGTCAGCAGGATTTAAACACGAGACATTTAAATTTACAGTTAAATCTCTACCTTAAACTATTGATTATCTTGTGGGGGTTGTTATCAATTACTATTTCTGTACAATAAATTTATAATTTTTTCCCAAACACTTAGGGCCCGATTGGATGATAGGTTAGTTTTTGATGTGTTAAATAAAATAGTGTGTTAAATAAGACAATGAAGCCCACATTTAAAAAGAGTGTTAAATAAGATAATGATTGGATGAAGGATTATTTTGAGTGTATTAGGAAAATGAAAGATATGTTAAATTGTCCAAAGATATATATAGATATTAATATATTAAATACCCGACGAAGGGCAAATTTGTCTTTGGACATATATATGTATGTATGTATGTGTATATATATATGTGTGTGTGTGTGTGTGTATATATATATATATATATATATATATATATATATATATATATATATATATATGCACACATTCGTATATACGTATAATATATATATGTACACAACACAAACATATATATATATATAAAGTGAGCTTCTAATAAGAGGTTCCTTATTTTTCTATGGTGTGGACCTCCTATTTCTTGGTCAAATTATGATAATCCGATCCGTTCAATGTGTTTAAAACATATTTTTAAGGTATCGGCAAGAAATCAGCTCAAAATAATATCCAGAAATATTTGATCCATTCAATTTTTCATAAAACTGTTCCTGTTAGCATTTATCAAAAACTGTTTAGATCAAACACTTCTCAATATTGTTTTGAGCCAATTTTTTATGGGTACCCTTAAAAACATGTTTTAAACACATTAAACGATTTGGATCATCAAAATTTGGTAAGAAAATAGAAGGTCTGCACCTTAGTAAAATAAGAAATCTCTTATTAGAAGGGGACTATATATATGTACATATATCCCAAAAATATATGAATATTATTCCACCCTTGATTTTTTGGTAATTTTCGCAACCCAATACCCCCTTCCTTATTTAGCCTTAGGGGGTGGGGGGTTGAGGCAAATTAACCCACCCTCGGCTGCCTTATTTAAAACAGGGGTTGGTTAACACAAAGGATTTTTTTGGTTGCCAATCACTAAGTTAACGTGGGTCCAACCTTATTTAACACAAGTCTTAATTAACACGCTTCATAACCCCTCATCCAATCAGGGCATTACTTTTTCTGGCAATAGATCTAGTAGGAGTCATGCAAAGATATTCCTCTTGTTTTTTTTTTTTTGTTGGATTTTGTTGCTATATAGGGAACACAAATAGACAATTCAGCCATTTTTCAAGGTGGTTATCCGTAATTACCGGTTCTGGATATATATTGGTTTACATGTTGCAATCTTTTTTTTTAAGGTGAAAAAAATAGGATTTCATAAATTATAGATAAGTACATGCCTTGAATGGGCCACGTCATAAAATGTTCAACCATACTTCTTCTGTCTCGTACTGTTCGATTATTAGTTTTATAACGGTGTTGATCTACGCTTATACCGTTCAGTTGTATCAGCTTGTTTCGTGTTTCGTTTGATACCGTACGGGGTTGTATAATATATTTTGTTTAATTTTTACTTGATAAATTTTTAGATAATTACACATAAATTGAAACTAAAATTATTCCTTTTGTATTTGGTGATTTGTTTTTAGGGAGACTTGTCAAAAGTTCATATCAATGGACTTTTAGCTCAATTAGTCCATCTAAAACTAATATTATTAAAAAAATTTACCTTATGTTGAATTTTTTAGATTTTCTCAAACCGAAATTTGAATAGATTTTTTGAGATTTGTATGATTTTTTATTTAAAAAAATTAATGTAGACTGTTTTAGACATGATAAAAATTATACGATAGTTTGTTACGTTGAAAAAGTCCCGAACTTAGAGTCTATTTAACTTGTTGTAATTATTGAATTAAATTTTTATTTGAAGGCTAATAAGCAAAGGTCATCTGGTTAAATTAATCATCAAAAAGTAAGATTTTGAAAAGACAAATATCCCCCGGTAGAATGTGTTGATGAGTTAGAATTCATGAGCATTTTGGTCAATTTCATCTCAAGTCAAAACTAAATTCTGCATTTAATACGGTCAACATCCGCTTTAAATCGTTTAGTCCAAATAGACTTTACCAAATTAAATTTTATCGACATAATCTAATAATTTAAATTTTATGGCTGTAAACAAGTCGAGTCGAGTCGAGCAGTTCATCTGCTAGTGTATCAATTGCTTAATTAATAACGATGTTTAACTTATTGTAATAGTAAAAGACGCAACAGCATAATAATTTCAAGAGGAAGAAATATCAAAGAAATTTCTCAAACTCAAGGAGATGTCAATGTACTAGTGACTCTAGTTTACTCATGTTTTACTTGTGATAGTGAATTCGAGACGTGTCCATTTTGAATTTCCATCCCCAATGAAACTTCTAGCTTGGCAATGAGCCAATGATAATCCAAGCACAAGAATTTTTACGAGTCGAGTTTTCAAAACTCTAGCTCAGTTCATTTACGAAATGAGCTTAATAATGTTAAGTCAAATAGAGTATCAGTATTTTAATTATTTAACTAATGACGTTTAACTGATTTTAATAGTAAAAGATGTAACCGGATAATAATTTTAGGAAGAAAATAATAAAGGAATTTCTCAAACTTGAGGAGATGGCAATGTACTAGTGACTGTAGTTTACTCCTGTCTTTACTTGTGATAATGAATTCGAGACGTAACCATTTTGAATTTCCAACCTCAATGAAACTTCTACGCAATGAGCCAATGATAGTCCAAAACACAAGAATTAGCTTTTTAATGGTTTTTTTTTTTTGAGGAAGTCCACATATATAATTATTTTTCCATACATTCGAACGTAGATGTATTCAGAATCATTCGATACACGTAAAATTTTATATTATTTTGTAAAATTTATATCTATCAGATAATTTTAAATATATTTATGTCTAAATCTGTACAAAAAATCTGACTTTTTCTTTTTATTATTATAAGGTTTTGGCGGTTCGGCAACTAATAATATGTATGGACCCCCTATGCTATCAAAAGTAAAGGAAAATGAACCTTTGCCAAAGACTTTTGATAGTGAAATGCATCTAACTTTATTGTGTGGTAGCTATTCATTGATGTTGATTGGAGCAGCAGGGTTTTGGCTGGCTATTAACAGCAAGAGGGCTATTAGGGCCCACCATTGTTAAATAAATTTGAGATATTTAAAAAGACACGTTATAGCATATACTGAGTAAGTCAACGCGTTGTGAGCGAGAATTAAACACAAAAATATTCGTTGCATGTATTGTGTAAATCAAAGCGTACATTGTGAGCAGGGTTATTCCGGCATCAAAGAAGAATTTCATAGATATAAAATAGAGTCATTACATAAGAGAAAAGAAATGCATTACTAATAGATAGGACATCGCCAATCGAGAAGGTCCTTTCGACTCTTCTCATGCGATCTCTTTGGCTCTACTCGTTCTAGGTCCCTATTCGGGTAAATTGGTTATCAGGCCAGAAAAAAATGGGCTCCTCCCTTATCCAAACAGGGATCCAAGGCAGTTGAAACATGATTTTCACAAAGAAAGACTCGTAAAGAAGACATATGCCACTGTGCGCACAAAGTTTGAGGGATAGAGTCCTTGCATGTACATCCCAATCCATGTAGATAAAGACCCCCCAAACGGTTAAAGATAATGATCTTATCACTACCCAGTGGAAGCAAAGTTCAAGTAGGACTCCAAGAATTAATGAGATAAAAAGTGTGCCCAGAATGAATAGACATGTACGTTCTATCACTTGTATTATTCTTTTCCATCTTATCTTCTCCCCAAGAGGATTATTCTAATTTGACTTAGGCATTGAAAGAATGTTGACCAACACCACACTGGTGTTCTAGCTTTCTTGCATGTCATCGCTCCGAGGAAAGATTGTCATAGGCATTATCAAGTACCAAAAAACCAAAATTTATGGTTACGATCTAAAAAAGAATACAATAAGCATAAATTGAAACTACAACATACTTCCGTCGTAAAAAGAACTAAAGAGCAAATCATTTGTTTCAAAAGGATACCTTATGGACTAGTGATATACACACAATTTTAAATGCATAGATTCAAACACAAATGTGTTTGAAATTATCTGATGTACTTGGAATTATTATTATTATTTTAGCTCTGTATGCATTGAACTGTTTCAAATACATCCGTATCATAGTTGTAAACCGTCGGTATGTACCATTTTGGCACAAAAATGGTATCAAGTACCTCTGATACCATACCATTCTTAATACCAGTCGGGTACCGGGTTTTTTTTTTTTAAAGAGTTGCGAAATGAGTTTTCTCTCTATGGTTTATATATATATATATATTGATAGTTGCGGTAAATCCGATACGATACCCGATATATGATCAGTACCGGTACATACCGTACCAATAAAAAATTAGTACTCAATCCAATCCGATCCGATTTTTTTTTTGATAACCGAGGTATCTGAACGGCTTGGGGACCAAGCTGGTATTACTTAGGGGGTCCCCTACCTAATGCCGACTAGTCCTTGGGGCCCTGAAGTTAACGACCAGGTAAACCTCCAGTAGCCCCAAAGTTTGCAGTTGCTGAGATTTGACCTCAGGACGTCTGGGTTTACAGCTCGCCCCAATTTTCACTCGGACAACCCCTTGGATTCCAATCCGATCCGATATTCAGAACATTGATCCGTATACGTCTTTGTACACAGACCGTCTCTATCTTATATTTGTCACCGAGTAGATCTTGGAAGAAGAAAAAGCAAACCTTGCAAAACAGAAAAAAAAGGTACTCAGATAAATCCTGAAACGATCACGCATACAAAAAGTGCAGGATTTAAACACAAGACATTTAAATTTACAGTTAAGTCTCTACCTTAAACTGTTGATTATCTTGTGGGGGTTGTTATCAGTTACTATTTTTGTACAATAAATTATATTTTTTTCCCAAACACTTACTTTTTCTGGCAATAAATCTAGGAGGAGTCATGCAAAGATATTCCTCTTGTTTTTGTTTTTCTTTTGTTGCTATATAGGGAACACAAATAGACAATTCAGCCATTTTTCAAGGTGGTTATCCGTAATTACCGGTTCTGGATATATATGGGTTTTTATATGTTGCAATCTTTTTTTTTTAAAGGTGAAAAAAATAGGATTTCATAAATTATAGATAAGTACATGCCTTGAATGGGCCACGTCATAAAATGTTCAACCATACTTCTCTCTCGTACTGTTCGATTATTAGTTTTATAACGGTGTTGATCTACGCTTATACCGTTCAGTTGTATTAACTTGTTTCGACGTGTTCTGTTTTGATACTGTACGGGGTTGTATAATATATTTTGTTTAATTTTTACTTGATAAATTTTTAGATAATTACACATAAATTGAGACTAAAATTATTCATTTTGTATTTGGTGATTTGTTTTTAGGGAGACTTGTCAAGAGTTCATATCAACAGACTTTTAGCTTAATTAGTCCATCTAAAACTAAACTATGGCCGAAAGTTCTTTTGACATACGGTTTCAAAAATACCCTTACATATATAGATCAACACATAATGTTATTTGATAACATTATCTGATAATGTTAATTTTATTAGATAATGTTATCAGATACTATTTATTTCGGCATCAAATAATCTGATAATGTTATCAGATACTGTTTATTTTGGCATCTGATAATATTATTTGATGCCCAAATAAATTATTTTTTGACTTATTTCTTTTTTTAATTTTTTTTAAAATTTTGAACATAATTTTCTATTTTTTTTAAATTTTTTTCAAGATGAACCAATAACCAATAAAATATATAATTTTTTAAATATAAATAATAATTCAATAAATATAACAGCCCAAATACTAAACATATAAACCAACAAATAAATTTGTAACAGATAATTTAAAATTATCTGTTAATGTTATCTGATAAAAGAGACATGGTAAAACAACGGATGGTTAAACAATAAAATAAGGGCTATTTCATCTGTAAAAAGACCTCACGCGTTAACACTTTTAGAATCATAGATCTAGCACATTAAAACTTTTAAAATGATGGATCCTAACTCATAAATTAAATTAGCTTATTAAAACCAAATCAACCCAAATTTGTTCTTTTAACTAATTTTTCGTTGTTTTTAAGTTGTGAGATTTTATTTATATGTCCAATGTGATTTTTTGTAAAAAAAATATTATTTGAGAAATACATATTACTTTTTATCGATAAATCTAAAATGGTACCTCGATCACATCAGTAGCGATACATATCATACTAGTAATAAAAATAATACGCTAGCAGATACGAGATTGATAACTTTGTATTTAATATTTCGGCATACTCCACACATTTTTTTTTTATATTGTCAGAAAAGACCTACACTAGCTAACTGTATGTAGGACGCGTTTGTTTAATAGCACTAATAGGATAAGTATTAGATTTTATAAAGAATTGTATATTTTTATAAGATTCTAATTTAATAATTATACTTTTTTTTTGCGAGGAACTTTTCATGAATCCACTAATTTTTACAGCTTCTGTTATTGCTGATGGATAGGCCTTGCTTTTATTCGACCAAGCCAAGCTATCGAAGATATTGCGGGGGAAAAGAGAAAATTACGAGGTACTTTATTGCTTGGTTTGGATTTTTTTTGGAAGCTTAACACCCCTCACTTTTATCCTTTTAAATTAAAAAAAAAATGAGAAGATCATCTAGTCCCCAATCGTAACGTACCTTCTCTCCCACTTTACATCTCGGAACGCAACGTTCTTACAAAGAGAAACGCGCTTTCGCTTCTTCTTAATCGGAAATTGCTGAGGAGAGAAAATGTTTCTTTTTTAAAGACAACTCCTTGGACCAGATCTAGTGGAGACAAGGTGGGGCCTGTAGCTTGGAGAATACGTATTCACGATGATCTAATAATGATGAAATAATGATGTCACGACACTTATGGTATTTTGTATGCCACGTTTTGTAAGATCCTATATAAAATGACAATAATTTGACGTGGATCCTAAATATTTTAATCAAAGATTATGTAGACTCTTTGAATAAGTAAACCAATTAAATATTAATATCTCGTCAAAAAATGTGGGTTATAAAAAAATATTGAGATTCCAATGCTAGAGTTTGACCCGGCAATATAACAAAAAGAAATAGATTATCTCCGATAATTATTTTCAAGAATTCAAAAATATTTTATTCGCTTACGCTGTGACACTGACTGAAGACATATTTGATGTCAGGTGTAGTAGGGAGATAATTGGATTATAAATTTCATGGGCTCTTTAATCCACTATTTGAGTCCATTTTCTCTCTCTCAAAAGATTAGCTATATGTGTTCTTTTTCAAAATATTTTTTTATCTTTATTTATTCTTTTTTAATTTTACATCAAATGCTTAAAGTTATTTGTTCGTCCCGACGAGAGTAAAAACAATTATGATCAAAAGCTTAAATCATTTCCTTATAAATAAAAATAATCTAAAATAGATAGATTTTTTGAATTACTTTTGTTTTTTCCAAATTTTTTTTGCTTATATTTTTTTATTTTTCTGATTTCTCTTAACTAGACAAACTAACAGGCACAAATATTTAACGAAACACTAAGAAAAAGCAAATAACATTTCTTCTTCTCATTTTTTATTCATAAAATAAAATTAAAAATCTCTTGAATCATAAAAAATATTTATATTCATCACATGTTCCAATGCGCTCAATGTTAAAATAAAGACTGAAATCGCTCATTCGAATTCTTTAAATTTTATATTAAAAAAATTAAAAATTTACTGTTCACATAAACAATTATTTCGGGATTATCCGTGAACTCGGAATATTTTGATAAAGGGTAGCTAAATTTTGCGCTCAAAATATTCTAAGTTCACAGTTAATCTCAAAATAATTTTTTAAGTCAACAGTAAAATTTTTAATATTTTTTCGACATTAAAATTCAAAAAGCACAACCGAAAGGGATTGGAATGAGCACTGTCGGTCATTTTTTTCTCAAAAATTATACCTATTAGGACATGTGATGAATGTGAATATTTTTGGATGATTGAGAGATTTTTAACTTTGTTTTAAATTCGTAAGGCATGACAAAAAAAAGTTCGAATGAGCGGTTTCAGTCACTGTTTTTCCTCCAAAATTGAGCGAATTAGGACATGTGATGAATATGAATTTTTTTATAATTTAAGATATTTTTGACGTTGTTTTATAAATCAACAAAAAAGAAGAAGAAATGCTATTTGCTTTTCTTAGTGTTTTGTTAAATGTTTGTGTCCATTAGTTCGTCGAGATAAGATAAATTAGAAAAATAAAAAAAATATAAGCAAAAATGTAGAAAAGATAAAAATAATTCAAAAAATCTATTTATTTTAGATTATTTTTATTTATAGGCAAATGATTTAAACTTTTGATCATAATTTTTTTATTCTCATCGAGACGATCAATTATTTTAAGTATTTGATGCAAAATTATAAAAAAATAAAGATAAAAAAATATTTTGAAAAAGACCACATATTGCTAACCTTTTGAGAGAGAAAAAAAAAAAGGGAGAGAGGATTGTATAATTTTTCAAGGCCATCAATAGAGTGTTCGGTGGGAGAACGTATCTATCAACATTTTGTTTGTTTCCAATGAACATACCCCAAGCTTTGACCATGGGCTAAAGACATGGATAAATTACACTGGCCACTCCTAAAATTTCTAATAAATACATTGACCTCCTTTTGAGAAATTATTTAAACTTTCTTACTTTTAAAATTATTATTATGTGGCTTATAGTATTTATTTATTTATTTATTCTTTTTATTTTTATTCCAATTGTTTTCGTATTTGTTTTGTTTTCATCAATTATTTTGATGTTTATTGGTTCGTCTCGACGAAATAAATCTAAAAAGTACAAATAAACAAAATTCAATAAAGACGAAAAATAAGTAAAACAGACCATGTTTTAGTTTATTTTCGTCTTTTCTGATTTTTTTAGTTTTGATATAATTTTGTATTTTTTAGATTTCTTTCGTCGAAATGGACTAATAAACAATAAAAAATTGATAAAAATTAAAAAATTATAAACTAATTTTATAAATACAAAAAATAATCCGACAATAATTCTATAATTATCACTGTCCAAATGAACTCTTACAATATATTTATCTTGATTACTGTTAGAATCAATTAAACGTTGTTAGTCAAGTTATTGAGACTTTATTCGAGATTTTTTAGGGCAAAATAAATTCCAATATAATTCCTATAACCCCTGAAATAGCCTACGTAAAAATCGTAGAATTTGTGAAATCAATCAAATTGGACTATGTTGAGTTTCAGTTCTAAAAAAGTTGAAAAATTCAACATAGGTTTTTCTGGATGTGTTAGAAATTATGTTCATTTTTTTGAAAAAAAATCTCAAACTTAAAATTCCAATAACTTGACTAATAGTGTTTGACTGATTTGACGGTATGCAGGGTAAATGAATAATAATTTTAAGTGTAAATTACACTAAAAAATGATCTTTAATCAATTTGGAATGATCGATTATTCTTTTTAGTTAATTCTTGATTAAATATTAGTACAACGACAGAATATTTTTAAAATTTGGAATGATCGATTATTTGTCTCTATAGTCTCTCGATCAATCATTGTGACTGTACAGATTCTTTTAAAAGATAAAATAAACGTTTCAATTTTTTGTCTTGTAAGGCTCACAAAAAGAATTTTGGTGAGGGGAAACAAAAAAGTCAAATGGCAAGAACCTAATGGATCAAATCAAATGACATTTGTCATTCTTTTTAGCTATTACCATCTACTTTCTTTAGTCTATTAATAATGGCCCACTAACATCATCATCATCAAGAAAGAGCAAACTTTTCTTACACCCATATAATTTGCTCGATGTCCAGATAAATTCCAGCGCATATACTTCTCTCTCTCTCTCTCTCCCCCCAATCTTCCCAGTTAACCCAATGCCCCACACCAACCAAAGTTCTGCATACCAGATCTACTTGAGTACCGATTTTTTTATTGATACGGTATGTATTGGTACAGATCATGTACTGGATATCGTATCGGATTTATTGCAACTATCAATATATATATATATATATATATATATATATATAAACTATAGAGAGAAAATCTAAAAAAATTAATTTTTTTTGCAACTCTTTAAAAAAAGGGGGGTAGGGGTACTGGCTCATATGACTGGTATTAGCTGGTACGAGCCATTAATGAGAATGGTACGATACTAGAGGTACTTGGTACCGTTTTTATGTCAAAATGGTATGTACCGACCGGTATGGTACAATATTCATATCCTTGACACTAACACCTTCCTTCACTCTCCCAAATATTTGTTTTGTGCAACATGTTACATTAATGCATATATATATATATATATATATATAGGAAAATGTTATACGAACCAACACTTTTTTAGACCAATACTAGACCAACGTCTAAACTTTTCGTTCCCGATTAAATTTTGATAATCCGAACCATTCAATGTGTTTAAAACATGTTTTTAAGGGCACCCACGAGAAATCAGCTCAAAATATTACCGGAAAGGATTGATCCAATCATTGGTTCATAAAACAGTTCCTGTCAGCATTTTGAACCACTGTTTGGACCAAGTCCTTTCCGATAATATTTTGAGCTGATTTCTTGCGGGTACTCTTAAAAACATGATTTAAACACATTGAACGGTTCGGATTATCAAAATTTAATTGGGAACGAAGAGTTTAGGCGTTGGTCTAATATTGGTCTAAAAAAGTGTTGGTCCCTTGAGCCTCCCCCATATATGTATGTGTGTGTGTGTGTATGTATGTAGCATTAATATGTGTTGTGGTAGCTCGGATATGCAATACAATAGGTATGCAATACAATAGGTCATTGGCTCATGAGCATATGCTCGGCCCATTTGTGTTGGGCTTGAGCTGAGTCAAGCCCAATAATGGATCTATTGTTGGGCCGACAAGGCCACATGATGTGCTTCGGCCAATGCCAAGAGTACAGCATGTCAGTTTTGGCCGAACCTGCACTCGGTCGGCATTCTAAATTGGGTTGAAGATCTCTCAAGTTGCAGTCTCCGATCGTACCGACGAGGACTCTATGCTCGATACGGTCGCATGGAGGTGTACCACTCACGTTGCAAGTGGTTTGCCTCTATAGACATGGGAGAGAATTAATAGTTACAGAACACGCAAATGTGTTCATCCGATCTGCGCAGATGTGGAGCACGTAACGAAAACACCGTGATTTGCAGTCCACGACATGATATTTTTGGTCGGTGTCCTCGGCCGTCTCTTAGGGATTCTCTGTAAATACTCCAAGGGCACTTATTCACAAGTACATGCAATTCTCACTCCAGTTTTCAAATTGCTCTCTCTCTCTCTTTACATAAACTAATTTAAGTATCAGAGTGCCCGTCAGAACCCATCCTAGTCGACACTAACATAGTTTAGAGTGTTTTGCAACTCAGGCGAAGGGTGATGAAGAGATCAACAAGAAGTACTCAAGTGGGATTCTAGGCTCCACATGTGCTATATATTAATTTGCGAAAGATGTTATATAATGTTGTATGCACTCAAAATCCGTCAACTAATAAAAATGTACTACGTGGCAAGAATTATGGAGCTTTCCACACCCAATCAAGTTAAATTTGTTGGCCATCAAGCAACGTCGTTTATGGAAAAAAAAATATATTGACAGTTGAATATCTCAAGAGCTATTACAAGGGTCAAAAATATAATTTTCTCTTCAAGCACTTGCAGCTTGCGTTTATAAATATATACCGAGAGGCATTGAGAAAAAATGGGACCTCTAAGAAAAGACACAATTCGTTCCTTAAAAAATGGGACCTAATAGCAGTAATTGGTAGACTTGTTCAAATGAATTAAAATCTAAGAAGAGCACTCGAATGTAAGTTCTTGATTGAATTTAATATTCAAGTAAATACTTTACATTCTTGTTCTTCGATTTCTTTTTTTTTTTCTTTGTTCGATTAAACTGTGTGTCAATATTTAAAAAAAATATATTTGTTGAGATAAATGAATAGACAACACAAACAACCTGTAATTTTGATTTTTCAACTTCTAAATTATAAAAAGTGTAATTATAAGTTTTTTTTTTTTTCACGTTCACACTCGATTTTTAAACTTCTAAATTATAAAATTACTATTATTTGCTCCTTTTCCTTTATCCCATTGAAATGGACAAATATTAAAGCTTTTTCCTTCAAGTTTCTCTCTTAAAAATATTAATGACTACTTTGTCATTTCTTTATAATAAATCTTATAACTTACATTAGGACAAAATAAAAAATGCATATCACAATTTTCAATTAAAACAAAAATCGCATTTCTTTTTCTCCATCAATTCCTATATCTTAGATTCTATATCTCATTAAATTTATATTCCTTCCGTTTATCTCTGGACAAACAAATGATTCTCATAAGAAGTGGTTAAATTTGAAAGGACAAATTTATATAGTTTTAAAATTCTTGACTAAATCCTATTACAACAACATAATATTTTCAAATTTTGGGATGGTCGATTGTTTATCTCTATATGCCTCTCTAGATCAATCATTGATTGTTCAGATTCATTTACGAGGTAAATTAAACGATTCAATTTGTTTCATCTTATAAGGCTCACATAAAGATTTTTTCATGAAAAAATAGAAGTTATAAGCAATAGAAGATCACAAGGGATTGGGCTGGTAATCAAAACTTGCGATTTAGGAGTTTGCTACCTTTTAAAATTTCGTGTTTGAAACCTTTTTAGGTGTTATCAACTCTTATGCCGTAAGTTTATATAATGTTTTGTTCTGACTTTAATTGAAATTCCTGCAAGTGGCAGGCGGAATTGGTCCTAGGAGTTTGTTCATACAATGTTTTGTCTTCTAAGGCTTACAAAAAATCTTTGGTGAGGGGAAAAAAAAAGTTAGTCAAATGGCAAGAACCTATTTGATCAAATCAAATTATGTTTGTCATTCTTTTCGTCTTTAGTCTATTGCCCCACCAACATCATCCTAAGAAAGAGCAAATTTTTCTTACACCCATATTAATAAATTTGCACGATGTGCAGATAAATTCCAGCGCATATACTTCTCTCTCTCTCTCCCACCCGTTTCTCTCTCCAATCTTCCACAGCCACCACATTCTTCTCTCCAGTCAACCCAATGCCCCATACCAACACACCCTCCTCCAGCCTTCAAAATATCTGTTTTGTGCAAGATGTTACATTAATGCATATAATATGTAGCATTAATATGTGATGTGGTAGCCCGGATATGCAATATAATAGGTCATTTGCTCATGAGTATGCTCAGTCCATTTGTGCTGGGTTTGAGTTGAGTTAGGCCTAATGATGAATTTACTGTTGGGTTGACAAGGCCACATGACATGCCTTGGTCAATGTTGAGAGCACTAACATATCAATTTTGGCTGAACCTTCACTTAGTCGGCGTCTCTCATCAGATTGAAGATCTCTCAAGTTGCAGCCTTTGGTCGTGCAACCGAAGGCTCTATGCTCAGCACAACCATGTGGAGGCAACCCCTCATGTTGTGGGTGGTTGCCTGGGTAGACATGGAGAGAATTAGCAATTACAGAACATGTAGACATGTCCATCTAGGGATGGCAATCTCGTCCGATCCAATCCACTCCTACCCGTTCCCCGCCCCAAATGGATAGGGGATTCGGGGATTTTTTTGGAGATCGGGTAGGATTCGGGGATAAATTTTTTAAAAAAATGGGGACCGGGTAGGATTCGGGGTTAGGTGTCTCCACCCCGATCCCCGCCCCAATCCCCGCCTCCACCCCGCCCCTCCCCGCCCCGTGATGTTTTATCCCTTTTACGTAATAGGTTTGTAAGGAGAAAGAGAAGATAACCATGTTTTGCAATTGGTGGAAGAATAAAACAATCTTTAATAGACTCAATGACAATATTCATGAGTACATTTGGTTATTTTTGTTAGGATTGAAACTTATGGAACAATGTTATATTTATTTTAATTAGTTATTGTTGTTATTTTTGAAATATTTTAGATTGTAAAAAATGAATGACTTTTGCTTAAAAGTTTGCATGTTTTTATTGACTCTCTTTTGTTATTTTTTTGGATGAAAATGAGAATTATTTCAAATTTTAAGTAATTACTAATGTAGTTTTTTTATTTTCGGATATCCAATCTCCATTTGGAGATCCCCGTTCTCCGTTCGGGCGGGGGTGGAGGGCAAAAATAGTCTCCGTTCGGGGATCGGGGAGGGGATGAAGATTAGATATAGGTTCGGGGATCGGGGATGGAGACAGTAACATCCACCCCCGATCCAACCCGTTGCCATCCCTATGTCCATCCAATTTGCACAGACGTGGGGCACTTGACAGAAACACCTTGGTTTGCGATCCATGGCATGATATTTTTGGCCGGTGTCCCCAGCAGTCTGTCAGGGATTTTTTATAAATACTCCAAGGGCACTCACTCTCAAGTACGTGCACTTTTCACTCTAGCTTTCAAGTTGTTTTATCTCTTTACGTAGGCTAATTTAAGTATCGGAGTGCCTGTCAGAGACCCAACCCAATCGACGCTAATATAGTTTAGAACTGCTTTCCAGCGGAGACGAAGGGTGATCAAGAGATTAACAGAAAGTACTGAAGTGGGATTCTAGGCTCCAAAAGTGAAATTCTAGGCTCCACATGTGCTATATAGTAATGTTGTATGCATTCAAAATCCACCAACTAATAAAAATGTACTACGTGGCAAGAATTATGGAGATGACCGCACCCAATCAAGTCAAAATTGTTGGCCATCATGCGACATTGGTTAAGGAAAAAAAAAGTTATTGACAATTGAATATCTCAAGAGCTATTACAAACAATTACAAGGGTCAAAAGTATAATTTCCCCTTCAAGCGACACCCAAGGTAAACATATTTGAATAAGAAGGGGTGACATGTAAAGAATTTAATTAGTATGGGCGGTTGCGTAACTATAACCTAATAGCGGTGTAACGACTCGACTTTTTAAACATATAATATATAATTTTTGATCAGTTATTGAAATTCTTTTTGGTTCATTTTAATTAAAACAAAATTTATCTACATTGAATTTATTTATTCTTATCATAATTTATATTACAAGGGAGGACAGTGTGGGCTCCACATATTTTTACATCAACGGTCAAGATGAATTTGATCCAAAGGTTGAGGTTAGAGTATATTTTTACAATAACAGTCAGGATCGATTTGATCCAATGGTTAAGATTTATCATAAAAGAGGTTTATTGGAAATGCAAAAAAAATGGGTTCAAGATAAGAGCTGTATTTATTTAACTACCCCCAAAAGGAGAGAGAAAGAGAGAGACATGCATTCTTACATTTGAAGCATGAGTAATGCCCCACAAATTCCTAGAATGGAGCAGTGCTCTCCAATGGTCACGGCTGTGCATTATCCAATGCAGCATGCTTTCGCAAGGGATTAATGACCACATTTGTCTTGCATCAAGGCATAAAAAATTATTAAGGGATGAGTTCTCTTACTCTTTTCGTCTTCCAGAAGTTACATTTAATATACATCCATTGGAAATGTAAATGCGGAGATTTCATTTTCAATCCCTAAATTGTAATTTTTTTTCCTTCTTTTTCTTATTTTTTCCAAAAGCTAGCAAAAAATAAAAAGATGTTAGTTTTCATATTTGTGCATTAAAAATGTATTTTGAGTGTTTTTTCTTTTTCTTTTTCTTTTTCTTTTTACTCTTTCTTATTTGTTACACACTGATTTTTGCTTGAGTTAATGATGTGCTTCTTTAATTTTGAGTGGACAGTTGAATCCACACCACCGGGCTTACTCTAAACCTCACCAGTCTCTACTGTATTGTGTAGATTGCTCTCTGTACTATTTGTGACATATTTTGGTTAACTTCCTATGGGTATGGATCTGTCCATCATAATTATTTTTGTTTTGGTTTACATTTGGTTTTTGTTTTGCTGCGGGTAATAATTCTATTTGCTATGGGCTTCATGAGACAAAGCAAGATGTTTTCATTGTTTTTGTGTGTGTTTGTGTTTTGTTTGTTGGGAGGGTTTTAGGCACGGGTATTACGTATTTTTTATCTCACAAATTAAGATAGTGTTGGTCCCACATATTTTCGATCCAATTGCTAAGGTTAAAACATATTTTCACAAGGATATATGGCTAGAATTGATTTGATCCAATAGTTGAGATTTATTAAAAAAATTGAACAGGCCCAAAAAGAAAAAATGCATGTGTGCATCGGTATGTGTGATTTGTGTGCCTTTTGTATTTTACTAGATCATTTTTAGCCGCCACCCAATGAGAGGTCAATACATTCCCCAGTAGGCGTGTAAAACACACGTGTTCGGATAAGTGTTTTTTAACAATTTTTGAGGAAAAAAATTTTGAAATATTATTTTGTGTAAGTGTTTCATAAAAAATTTGGGAGTTAAATTTTGTTAGCATTTTCGAGGTGTTCTCTGTCTCTTCTTTTATAGAGAAATTAATATTGTTTAGGAAAAAAGTAACAATGTTTTGAAAAAAATTTCCCAAACATAGTCCACAAAAATTTTCTAAAATTTTTTGTGAAAAATTCAACCGAACACAATATGTGTAGAGCAATTACTGCTCCAGAATCACAATCCTAGCACGCCTTCTGTGCTATGTTCATGTGCTTTTGCTAATAACAAAGAAATGAGGATTTTTGAAAGGGCATGCGCGCATTCATTCTTAAAGCCTCAGTCATGGGTAAACAAATACTTCTTTGGTAAGTAATTGTTTAGGAACTTATATGTAATTTTTTTTATCAAAATTCCTTTTTGGTCTAAAATTTTTGATCTTTTTTAGCTGAACTCAGGTTATATGTAGTTTTTTTTAACTTATTTTAGGTGTAGGTCTATGTTGATTACTGTGTGATTTGGGTTAAATGTTTGTATTTTTTCTTTTTGATATTTAACAATTTTTGGGACGAATTATATCACGAGTGACCCATTAAATTCTGGAGAAACGTCCGTATGAATCGGTCTCAAAATTGCTCGAAGTTGTTTGTTCAGTCAAAGTGTTTAATTTTTTTTTTTTGTGTGTAGATGTGGGTTGAAGATTTCGATAAGGAAATTTTGAAGTTTTTAGTTACAGTGCTTTGATTGGGAAAATTTGAACGATTTTTATTGAGTTTTTATGACGGCTAAAAATCAGGGTTCTACAACGACCAAACATTATGTTCTTTACTTCATCTCTATTGTTGCATCCTCTAAAATTTTGAGTTCAGCCATCACTTTTTGTTAATTTTTTATGATGATTTGTGTGCAGAAATTCGGCGTTAAGATATACATGCAGCAAAGTTCAGTGGATCTAGACTCAACTCATGTTTATTGGGTAAGTTATTATTCATGTATATTTTCTTTTATCCTTAACAAACTTACTTTTTTTAATTTTGTGCACAAGCAAAATTCAAATCATGCAAGTTTATTGTTGAGTTAATATTCGAGTCTTCCAAATAAGCATTATAAATATTTTTTAAAATTTTGTGCACAAGTAAAACTCAAAATCACTCAAGTTTAATACTTAAATATCAATAGAGATGGTTAACACATTATGTGTACGGAAGTAACCCATTTTTGTTTTCTCGCAATTGCCGGACATTAGGATAGAGGTTTTGACGATTAAAGTGTTTTTTTAGCAACTTAATCTTCATATGGTCCCTTTTTTAGCAACTTTGGAGGCATTCGTTGTATATAGATTATTCATCCTATCAATGATGAGTTATATTCTTTATTTTTAGCAACTTATTCTCTCTTTTTAAGATGGATTACATTTCGTTGTTTCAATTTCGTTCGTAGTGCAGTAGACATGGGTAATACGTTAGGGTAATCAACGGACAAGTTCTATAATCCCTAAAGACACTGCTCATGACCTCCTAGAAATTTTGAATCTTGATTGTTTTTGGGAAAAAAATTGGGACATCAAAAGAAAATTAAGAAAAATAACAAAATTACTCGCAGCAAAATTGAGGGTAGTGACTTTGTGTTTTAATCGGAATAAATTGTTGTAACCCTAGATTTTTTTATCTTGACTAAATTTTTTCTTGATCAATAATTTGGAAAATAATTTAGCGAGTTGACATAGTAACGGTTGCAGAGATGATTTTTTCTTGATCAATCACCCCTTTCACGAAATGTATTAGCAGCTAATTTATACTTTGTTGGATTCAATTTCATTGCGTCGTGCCGTAGGCACGGGTAATACGCTAGTTTAGTAAATCAAACGATTGGTTTAGAACATGGATGCGTGTGTGTGTACTATTAGAGTTTTATACTAAAAGTCATGACTTTATGTAATTGAATTAATATTTATTTTGAATTATTTAAACAGTTATTCATTTTCTTGATAAGAATCTTTATAAGCAATGTTTGCATTATATCATATCATATTGTGCAAGGGTGTCTCTTATTCCACATAGTAGATAATTTTATGTGTAAAGTTTGGCTTACACATAGAGGATCAAATTATTGGTTATTGTAGAATATAAGTCTTTAGTTCACAATTTTACGTGGAATTGGACACACACTAGTAAGATTGTAACAAAGTATTTCAGTAGGTCTGTCTTGACTACAAAAAGTTGTATAGTTTTAACTCATTATGTTAGAACATTTGTGTGTATTGAACATGACTACTTTGAGGTAATTGTATTTACACTGATAATATAATACAATTCGTATTACATGGTTATTATGAATGTTTGTTCTACTTAAGCCAAAGATAATTAATGGATATGTACATTTAATGTTGTTGACTTTAATTTATTATAGAGTGAGATCTTGTGGGCTAATAGTCTCGATGAGTTGGATCATAATATTAAGTGTATGACAACTGTTAATTATTAATGGAATCCGCGTTCCTTTATAGGGATTGATGATATGCTCTTGAGAAAAATTATAAGTTTCGATTATGTCAAACCCTGTAGGTGGATATTAATATCTAAAAGAGCGACTAAGTTAAGTGGAAGGTCTCAAGAAATTTTATAAATGTTAATTAAATAAATTGTCAATAATTTATTTTAATCAATGACAATTTATTTAATCAACAAGTATTTGTAATCTTAACGCGGGGGATAAATAAGCATTTAATAATATGAAACTCGAAATATAATTTTGGGATATGGGAAGAGAATGCAATTATAATTTTGTAGTGGTATGAATTATAATTTATATAATTCAGAATTAATCCGACTTGGATTAGGAATCTCGAATAATATAGGAAGAGATCACGTTCTCCTCGGGGTCTCTATCGTTGCTTATATATACACTGTTATGCATTTTAGGTCAAACACACAACTTCATACTCAAAATATTAAGAGAGGTTCTGTGAAAGTAAAGAGATCACGTTTTTTAGCCCACATTTAGTTCGTGATTAAGGTACAATAGGATTATAGTAGAAAATCTCGAGGTCTGTCGATCAAGATCATAGTTGTGCTCAAAGTTTGATTAGGATCAAACTGTGAAGATAGTCGAGATCAAATCAGAGAAATCTCAGAGGTATGAATCCTAACTCTGCCTAGTAAGGTTTCTTTTTGTATAATCTGTACGCGTTCATCACTGGGACTTGGGAATCAATCCCTAAATGTGAAGAGTTAATGTACTATATTATTCCTAACCCTAGGCATGTTGACTATCCACTTTTCACTTTGTGCGTATGAACCTAAACTTTGAAACCTTAAAGCAATGAACCCAACCTTAGAATTAAGTCGCCAAATTCTATCTCTAAACTCTTAATTAATTTTTTATTAACTTCTCAACTCCTAATTTATTTGACCTGGATGAATCTTGACTTATGTTTATTCATCGTAAACCCTTACCCACCAAGTTATGCACTACCTCCTTGATTTCCCCAAAACTCTTTGATTTTACAAACTAAAACTCTCCAGCCATCTACTACCTTCAACTCTCGATTTGCATGATTTTGTATTCATCGCGTTGAATTTTAACCAGAGACACTACACTTACACATGTATACACTTTTATTGCGTTATGATTACGTGAGAGCAAAAAATACCAACTCGACCTTATTCTGTTTAAAATATGTCGTTATACTGCTTAGACTATTTTATCGTACTGATGAGATTTTGGATGGAAGTTGTTGTATGTGAAGTTATAACTTGATATAGTCAATGATGTTATGCTGCTTTATTGTTGAAAATTCTGGAAGAAAGTTATCGTATTGTTGAGAATCTGAACGTAATAAGGTTATATTGAGATTTTGACTAGGTTAATTTACAATTGTTATGTTGCCCGAATTCTGTGTGAACTATGTGATAAGTAGGATTTGTATGGGTGTCGATCGAAGTGCTGGACAACCCAGATGTGTTGAATTGTACCTGTCAGGGTGCTGGACGATCTTAATGCATTGAAAAGTACTTGATCGGGGTGTTGAATGGTTCGGATACATTGATCTGTATACGAGGTGCTAGATGATCATGACACGTTGAACTGTACTCTTTTATAGTACTGGACGGTCTTGATTTGTTGAACTGTATTCAGGGTGCTAGACGATCTTGGGCATTGAACTGTACCCGAACTCCTATAATGGTTTCGAAGGTTAAGTTTTGGATTATTATTTTTTTTTAGGAAAGAATTTTAGAAATGTTAAATGACAAATCATAATGAACCTATGTACTATTCTCAATTGTTTATTTCCTTGCGATATTTGATTTACTATGTTGTGTATATCTTTGTGTTTATTATTTGGGTATTATTTTCTACTGAGTATCACAATTTATGTAGCAATTTTTCTGTCCCTAGCAATATTTCATGCCAGATGTAGATTAGTAGCTGGAGATGTCACCCAAGCCGGAAGAACCGGGTGCTAAAGACGAAGGATTCAGCAAGATCTAGTTGTTAGTCTTTTAGAAGTTTTGAATTTTATAAATTTGTCTTTTCTATATACCCACTAGGGTATTTATGTCAATACAATTTACAATTTCACTATTTTTTTTATCATAAACGGGGCTAATTTAGGTATTTCTTTTAAAATATTTATGTTATTCAACAAATAATTTTGAAAATGATTTTTATTAACGTTTCTGGAATCGGAGCGTTACAAATGGAGATCCAAAGAGGAAAATGAATAAGGTTAAAAAGAAATGAAAGAAGCGAGAAAAACAAGTGACAGAGAATCACAACACTGTTACCAACAGGCATTTGCAGCTTGCGTTTATAAATATATACCGAGAGGCATTGAGGAAAAAGGGGACCTCTAGAAAAAGACTCAATTTGTTCCTTAACCTGTAATTATTTAGTTCGTATGGGTAAAAGTAGCAATAATTTTAGCACTAGCTCATAGTATTAGCACTAGTTAGTAGTAGTAACTGTAGTAGTAATTGGGATTTCACAATCAAAGCATTTTCCCATAGTTGTCGCATTTGTTTGACCAAAGTTTTTGAAAAAATTACATGTGTTTCCATCAATTTCGTCGTCCTCACGGGGTTCTTCATTTTCCATAGTTGTCGCGTTTGTTTGACCAAATTTTTTAAAAAATTTACATGTACTCCTATCAATTTCTTCATCCTCGCAGGATTCATTTTCCTTCGCCAATACCTTTTTCGCCCTTTGAAATAAGTTCAACATCATCAGGAAGGCCACCTCGAGTTGGTCTTTTTTCAACAAGTTTTTAGTCTTTGTATCTGGTTAATTTTGAGATCACATACTAATCGTTAACGACCGAATAAATATTTAGTGACCCCTATAGATTGAGTTTTCAACTTCTTAGTGCTTCGAGCAAGGTGATCCTTCTCTTCTTCTATGGTGATGTTATCAGGTGAGTTTCTGATGGTCGGTTTAACCGTGGTTGACGAAAGAACCCCTTGGTGGTTCTTTGATACTCCGTAATCCTTAAAGGGGAGAGATAAAAAGTAATCCATATATTTCTTTTTTGTTTTGTACTTGCACAACATAAAATCAATACTTATGTTGTGAATTTATTTTTTTATTCAAATTGTTTTACGTTAACCGTTGGATATTTTTTTGTTAATACTTATTTATATATGAAAAATATTGGACACTATTTTTAGTGTCACATACAAGTATAATTTCGGTTTTAAGTAGATTCCGTTATTCATCCGGTTATTTTACTTTGATTTTCTCAAAATCTGATATGGACCTACTCAATATTGTCACTACGCACATCAACCAAACTATAGGAGATGCAAGTGACATTTTCCCTAGAAAAACAAACATCAATAGAATTATAACCCCTTTTTTGTGATGAATCTTGATGATGAATGTGCCGTAGGAAGGTGGGTTGAAGATGTGTGGCTCCGATGATCTGATAAAATAAAAACCTCCATAGCTTTTGCATGATTTCAGCTTTTTGTTGCAAGGGTTTTCTGGCTTGGCTAGGTCTTCCAAGCTCCTCACACTTGTTAGGAAAGTGAGTGAATGGTACTACCATAAACAAACTAAAACCATCTACATGGAGAAATAAAATTTATCAACACATATTTTCTTGTATAGATCTGACACAGATAAACCATCTTGCTAGATGTTGAACTAATTATGTCATACATCATATTGCAACAGCTCATACACAAACTAGAACCATCTAGATGAAAAAAAAAAGGAAGTCTATGAACACACTCCCGAGCCCAGATCCTGATACAAATGTATCTAAAACTATTCGATACACGCGAAATCTACAAAATAATAGAAACGCCATATGTATCGATCAGTTTTAAACACTTTTGTGTTTGAATACAAGGACACAAATTGTGAACATAAACTTGCTCAAAAAGTATTACCAGATCAAATTCACAAACTACATTAAACAAATAAAGGGGTGTGATTAGAAATGCCACTTGTGGTAGTAGATCCATGAGGTGGAAGGGAGGAGATAGGGGTGGTCCTACTTCCAACAAAGCTAGGAGTCCTCTTTGCACTAAGTGAAGAACAAGAACCCCTAGGATTATAACCCTTTTTTGTGATGAATCTTGATGAAGAATGTGCCCTAGGAAGATGGGGTGAAGATGTGTGGCTCTGATGATCTGATAAATATAAACCTCCATAGCTTTTGCATGATTTCAGCTTCTTGTTGTAAGGGTTTTCTGGCTTGGCTAGGTCTTCCAAACTTGTCACACTTGTTAGGGATGTGAATGATTGGGACTTCCCTTGGAAATAATTTGACAGCCCTCTTCTGCAAATTACAAAGCAAAGACAATTAATAAAAGATGGGCAACTAGACTAGACACTATTTGCTTGGACAGATTATACCAATTGCTATGGTTCGGTAAATATCTAATCATTCTGGATAACGCTTGACTGCTAGCGTAGAGTTAGCTGCTTGCTATTAGCTATTTGTACGCTTTGTTTAGACTGGACACTATTTGTTTGGAGTCTTGGACATTGCTATGGTTCGGTAAATGTCCAATCATTCAGGAAAAGTCAAGCTTGCTATTAGCTACTTGTGCGTTTTGTTTACACTAGACACTATTTGTTTGGACATTGCTATTGTTCGGTAAATGTCCAATCATTCTGGATAACGCTTGACTGCTAGCACAGAGTTAGCTGCTTGCTGTTAGCTATTTGTACGCTTTGTTTAGACTAGACACTCTTTGTTTGGACATTGCTATGGTTCGGTAAATGTCCCATCATTCCGAATAATTCTCTATCCTACCGTGACTGTTAGCATAGAATTAACAAATGCTTATTCCTAATACTATTAGCTATTTGTACGCTTTGTTTAGAACGGCTAAAACAAATACCGATAGACAAATGTTTTAGATTTTTCTCGTGCAGACAAAGCGCATAACATTTCTAGAGTAAGCTAGGAACATACCGTTCGTGTACATATCTAAACACAGATGTGGATCCAGAATCATTAAATATACGTGGAACCTTCTAGAATTTTTTAAGTTTTGACGCAGATCGTGAAATAATTAGGAAAGACAAAATATAAAGTCTCTTTGTTTTGTTCAAGTAGTCCAAGCTTTGCTTGACAATATCTATGGTATGCAAATGTAAGATCTTAAATGTGACAGTAACTCCCAAATTCATCTCTAATTAATGGACTTCAGTTTCTATACGTCATTTGTCAAATTTGGCGAAAGTTTGGCAGCCAAAATTGACAAACGCAGTCCATTAATTAGAAATTAATTTAGGAGTTACTGCCACATTTAAAATCTTACATTTTGAGTATCAATTTGATAAAAATCCCTAATGTGAAAGACTTTTTAACTTATTTGAGTTTGAATTCATATTCGCTCGTTATAACTCGTTTAAGATCAGATTACTACATAAAAAAATATTAACTTTTTAAAACTTTTTTTTGACAACTTCACCACCTTAAGAAACTAATATTTTACTAGATCCGTAGCGAGTTTAATTTTAAACTCGCCCGGCCACGGATCTAGCCTCTCATAACACAATTTAATCATTAGTCGGCTAAATAAAACAAAAGAAAGTATTTTGACCTTAGTTTGAATCCGCTCGCTACAAAAGAGCGATGCAATCGACTCGATTAAAACTCGTTTCGATAAGCTAAATTTGAGCAATTTTAAGAATAATGTTAAAGTCGACCAATAAGCCTATTAATAATACTTACTTGAGGGGCAATTGATGCATGAGAGAGGACATGTCTTGCAACGGTGAAGAAATTGCTATCTCGCCGGAAGAATTGGAGGCGGACGCGGAAGAAGAGGGCGGCGGTGAAGGAGAGAAGACAGAAGAAGTTACCTCCTCATCCTCCATTAAATCAGATTCCGAAGATACAACACTAGATAACCCAGAGGAATCAGATGAGACCGAATCAAGAGCTTCCTTTTCCTCATCCATAGTCCCAATTCTGATTTCTTTGTCGAATGGAGAAAACCCCATTTCCAATCCGATCTTCGAAACAGAACTCTTCAATTCCCAGTTTCAATCTGCACCTACAAACTCTCTCTCTCTCTCTCTCTCTAGAACTTATCAAAATGGGTTGAAATGTGAGATGGGGATGATGATCAGGAAGGAGGGGGTGAGAGGACAGAAGGAAAAGCAGGGGGAGAAGGTTAAGGATAAAGGACTATATATAGAGATTCAATATTTGTATGTATATAAGAAAAAAGATTCGGCATTATCCATATATTTCGTTTCTTTGTTCCCCAATACCCACCACAACACCTGTCCCCCAACTTGTCCTAGAGGATGATCCAAAAGCCCAAGTAATCCCCTTGAGCGCGTGGAGTCAATGCTTATCAATTTGTGATATATATTGCTACACAAATATCATCCAAACACATTCGAATATAGATGTGTTCAGAATTAATTTGTTCTATCGTTAGATCAATTTTGATTGTGAAAAAAATTCAATTTTCGATTTGGAATTTGTTATCCCATATTCTGTACGGAATCGAACCGAACCGAACCGAACCAAAATAAATAAGGGAATCGAACCGAACTTACTCAACCAGGATAGACCAAACCGATAGGACATTGTTGTGGACCGAACCAACCCTAAATCGAAATGTCTAAAACAGAAAGAAAAAGGTGTAAACCTAAACCCAGTGGCGGAGCCACCTAGTGGGAAGGAGTGGCACTTCCCACCCCTAATTTTCAAAGTCTCAACAAAATTGAATCATCATGTTACGAGTAATTATTTAATAGTATTAAGACACTCAACGTAATGTCTCAACACATTCAATCAATAAACATTCATGTGAATGCTACTATATTGAATATTGGTCCCCACATAAATGAATATATGGTGATTGAGTGTATTGGAGCACCACGTGACGGTGTCTCATGATCACGCACCATTTTTATTGTTGTTGTGGTGCTCACCAAGAAAAATAGTGTGATGTAAGAGCTCTATTTTTTATTATTAAGTGTTGATTATGTGATTATTAATTACTGTTTTTTCATTATTGAGTGTGAATTTTTGAATATTAATTAAGTGTTTATGCTGTATTTTTTTTTCTTATTCATAGAATATGTATATTTTGATTTGATTTTTAAATAAGATTAAACTTATAGCATGTGAATTTTTTTTGATGTTATGAACGGTTATGTTGAACATATACGTGTTCAAATTTTGTCACCCTCAAATTTTATTCCTAGCTTCGCCCAATCTTAAACCTAAACTTAAAAGTTAGTAAGTTACGCTGTTAGTCTCTGCCTATAGTCACACCTCCCAGCTCGCTCTCTCTTGCTCTCTCTCTCTCTCTCTTTCCACAACACGTTCATCATCTTCGTTCACGACCTACAGATACTATGAATATTGCTAGGTTTTTTATTTCTGATTTTGATCGAACCAATCCTGATTTATGAGTTCGATCCTTTGTTTTTTTTTTCTTTTTGATTTCTAACTTTGTTCTATTTATTTATTTTTTATTTTGATCTATTTTTTTAATATCTAATTTCTATGTAGTTTGGATTCAACAAAGCTTGATTTCTGGATTCAACAAAACTTCGGGAAAATCAAGACTACCTAGACCGAAAAACCCAAAAAAACCAATCGGATTGAAAAATCCCGAACCCACTTTGGTTCCCCGAATTTCTCGATCGAGGTCAATCCTGACAAATTTTCCCCCGAACCGATTGTTCCGCTCTAACACCCCTACGAAAACCAACCGAACCGAACCGATTTCACATCTGGTAAATGTCTTCTTGAAAAGTTAGAATATAATTTTAAACATTGCATCTTGTAAAGTCGTCATTAAAAAAAAGAGCAAATTATGTGTCCAACATCGTCGAATACACATAGAATTCTTCATAATTATATGAGTCTCACGTGTATTCGACAGTTATTTCCGAATATGCACATGACATCTATGTTCCTAGACTTGTTCGTTGACATTTCCTATCCTATGATTTGCTCAATGTGCATACACATCCCCTCACATTTGTTTATTAACACATAAATTCACGCTATATTTTCAATGTCGTAATGTTTTCGTTGACAATTAGATGAATTATTATCCCTTAACTATAATGAAATCTTATCACATTAGCATATTATATACAACTTTATGATCGTTCGACTGAGATTGTGTATTTAGTTTTACGTTATTATGAGATTAAATTCTACTATAAAGGATAATATGCTCAGTTAGTTGGCTTAAATTATCCAGATGAAAATCAACCCACATCACCACAGATCAGGTTCACAAGTTTTGCAGTTCTACATAATTAAAGGATGTAAATGGACAATTTTGCTTCTAACTCAATTATTGAGATAAACACAAACTCACATCTTTCAGGAACCTTTCAGGACACTTTCGTTATTCAATCTATTTTTCTCCCAAGTCAAATCAAAACAAGTATTTAACGTAGTTAATACACATTTTAAATAATTTAGTCCAAACGAGTAGAATTAAATCAAATTCTACAAAAACTCGTAATCCTATAATCTAATAATAACGTTAGGTCAAACAAACCTAGAATCGTAATAGTTTTTTCACAATATTAGTGTTTCTTCTAAACTTTTTGGCTCTATTTGGCCAAATTTATTTTTTTGAATTTATTTTTGGCTCTATTCTTTTCTTTTACATTTGTTGTTTTAACCTCAAAATTATTTCGTCTTGATGAAATAAATTTAAAAAGTATAAAATTATGTTTGAAAGTTAAAAAAATTCACTAAAAACGAAATTAAACTAAAAAAAAAATTATTTTTAAAATTATTTTTGTCTTTTTTAAATTTTTTCCAAAATTTATTTATTATTTATAATTTTTTAAAAATTATCGTCGAAGTAAACTAATAAATCACAAAAACGTAACAAAAAATAAAAAATTATAAAATAATTTTACAAAAAGACAAAAAAAATCCAATAAAGATCACAGTGCAAATGAACCCTAGTTTGTTTCAAGAGTCCAAAAACTATTTATGGATAAGGAGGCTAGAAAGTGGGATGCACACACAGCATGTGATAAAATGAGCGCGTGGGTCTGGAATTAATCAAGAAAGGTACAACTATGGATAAGGCTCGAGGATCCCTATTCATCCAAATCTCTACCTATCTACTTTCTTTTTAATTTAAAGTGGAATATGCACACAGTTTTTTTTTAATTTAAATTTCCAGCGGCGCTCACTGTTTTAATTTATTGCACTGTTCGCAGAAAACAACAAATAGAGATATAACTTAGTCCGATTTAGTTCGATTTGAAAAAAAAATTACTAATTTCGTATGGAAAATTGTATATTTTTGTTATTGATACGGTACGTAATAGTATCCATGTGTGTGCTGACGTAATATTTAGAATTTATCGCTAAAATTAATATATATTTTTTAAATAATATTGTTTAAAAATAAATCATATTAGACATATAAAAAAGACTCACAATTTAAAAATAAATCAACAAACATAAAATAGATGATTTTAGTCTCAATTTATAACTAATTTTACCTAAAAAATTATTAACTAATTATTTTTAAAAAAAGACCTGCTATTGGCGGAAACAACCCGAATAGGTCAGAAAATGTCGGTACAATCACCAAAACGGTACGTCGATAGTTCGATACTACTACCAAGGTCAATACAAAACTTACCAGCTAGTACGGATTAAGAAACATTGCACGAAACATCACACCTAAAAGTACACATGAAACATTAACTATTTCCGAAATCATTGAATGCATGTAAAACCTACAAAATAATAAAAATTTCACGAATATTCAATAATTCGAGACGTAATTATGTTTGGATCTGTTCACAAATGATTATTGTGTGTACTATTATGTATTATGCATAAAAAATGTGTTACGTGCTGAAATAATATCATTTTAACGCATAACATATTTTATTGTGCACAATTTTCAGCAGCACCCAACTCCGTAATGCTCATGTTTTATAATTACTAATGATGCATTACCAATTGACATGGGTACATTGAAATTTAATTGGGCACAGCACTAGATATTAGGATGAGTCGGCACAGCACCCACCAGTCAGATTATATATCTAGTACTAGTACCCTTATTCTCTCCACACCTTATGCTCATACTTATCCATCCACATGAGAGAGAGGGAGAGGGAGAGGGAGGAGAGAGAAAAGACATGAAAAAACACAGAACAAAGTGTTTGTCTGCTTGGTAATTTCTTATCAAATGGAAAAGGTCTGTCGGGTTGGAAATTATGTAATAAACTTTTACCACCATTTTTAGAATTATTTTTATTTTACTGAAAAAATAATTTTTATTAATTTCACGTAATTTTTTTATGAATTTTTAGTTGACTTAATAAAAATTATGATTAAAAGTTTTAAGAAAAAATTGTAGATAATTTGTGTTTTTCTTGATATTTTATTACTTTGGCTGCATCCTATAATCAATAATCCACAATAAATTTATAAAATACAAAAAATTAAAAATATTGAAAAAAAAATTTTTTTTTTAAAAATAAGATCAAAAGATAGCAAAAGTAACACAAGCATTTTATTTGTTTTTTAACACCATATATTTTTTCGTACAAGTTAATTAATTATATTGATGTATTGTATCATTAAAGGTGAATGAGAAGCTCGTGCAATTTGGTTCACCGGTCTTGTAGCCCGTCTTCAGTAGGCGAGGCCTAAGGTTCGACTCTATTGAAGAAGAGGTAACCCACGTAATAATCTAGCATATTTATAACATACTAACGCAACATGTAAAGAGAAGAGACGGTGACTAAAGAGTTTGCCTCCCATACTCACGAGGTCGAATTTTACCAGAATCAATCATTAAGCTACTAGAGATTTGTCCGCTCATTAAATTTTGGGACCCCATAGTTGGTTGATGTAATCTCAATGTCGGCCGGATATCTTGACTATATATAAAAAAAGGCATGCAGTGTTACGAGACCCAGTACTCCACTCCAGATACGAATGTGTAAAAAATGTGTTTTTAACCCCTTCATAAAACTGGACCTCTGGTGGCTCGGATTATACGAGCGCGATTTGGGTTATATTTTTTGAGCTATAAGACTACCACATACCACTGCATGAGAGAGAGAGAGAAACGAAACCAGACCCAGAAACCATTAACAGCATGAAAGCACAATAGATTACCACACAAGATTGAATGTCAGTAATTTTCTCTCTTAGGTACTAACAGAAAGCCATATGAACATGTCTTTCTATTTTATTCAGGCAAATATCCATATGAACACGAACGAAAAAGATGGGGCAAAGATTGGCAGTTAAAAACGATACCCGGATACCAAGCCGCTCTGGTTACCAGCTTCCATTGGCAGTTAGAAGGATACCCGGACACCAAGCAACTCCATTAGCTGTGAAATGAACTGAGGGTGACCAGGCCAAGCCGCTCCAGTTACCAGATTCCCATCAGTAAAACAGCGGTCAATCGGATCAGGTTCTAACCACGATGCCCCGGATAAAACTACATTGAGTTTCACAGCCGGGTATGCAGTGCATTTCTTACCCTGAAGAGAAATTTATCACCCCCTCATCAGAACATTAGATTGATCAAGCAACAAGGAAAGAACATGTGATTTACAACCCATCGATAACATTAGATTCATAACGGAACAAGATTTTACATTCAAGTTCTAGGAATTATTGAACTTGAGAAAACCATGGCCACACAAACACAGAGGAAGATAACACGAAAGTGAAGCCGTATTCTTTGCCAATCAAGAAAAACATCATAACGAAATCATAAAGCAACAATCTTTTCATTTGAGTACAGTATCTTTGCCGAACGAGCAACATCATCACGAAATCATAGAGCAACACTCTTTTCATTTGAATGCAGTATCTTTGCCGATCAAGCAACAAATTTTGTTGGATATTGGGTTCAAGTACATTTTCCGCATTGCGCATAATCTCTAAGATGGTAAACTGGCCATTGTATTTTACCCTTGCCATGACGCAATATCCATACATATCACCAACTATGGTCAAGGCCAAGCGCTGACTAAAATCTAAATGAATTAAGTATCCAGTCATCTACAGGTGCCACTGTTAGGTGGTTAAAACTCAGTCTATCAACCTTGACGGTAAAGCAAATGTCAGAACCTCGTGTAGTGGGCTGGGTTGACATCAGGCCTGGGTTGTACCATGGATCAAGCCCAGATAGCCTAGCAGTCTCATGAACTGGACCAAAGCCCCAACATGGCCCACGAGACCTCACGCAACCAGCCAAGATTACGGACGTGCGTCGTTTGGGCCAGGCCATGTTAGGATCCAACAGGTCGACCCGAACCATGTGGTTCTAGTCCATTTCCACCTGGTTTCAGGTGAGAAGTACAGTACACACTATTCCTTCTACGTTACTTTTCTTTGGCCTTTTTGTTCACCTACTGACTTGGAGTGCTTCCCGACCGACATCGGCCGATGAGCACTAATTGGTTTTGACTGTTTGCAATACCAGGTAGCTTAGGAGTTTCTTGGGTTGAAGCCTGCCTCTGACGACTTCCATATTAAAGGACTCCGCACCTCCAATGCGATATTCTTGGCCCATCAGACAACAAACTAGGCTATGCATTTATTCAAACACATTTCCACCTATTGCCACATGAATCTCACAGATGGAAAACTGGCCATTTGAGCTTTTGATCTTGAACTTATTCCATTGTTGTGAATTGCATGTATAAGAATTGTAGTCAAACACAAATCTACCTACACTGATTAAAATTTTAAGGTATTTCAACTCAACTACATGTTAGTTTCACATTAAGACAACCAGTATACAAAGTAATGCATACAAGCACCTCAAGTTCATGGAAAATAACTTAAAAGTTCAGAAAATCAGCTTACCGAATTAGCAAGCGAAGGTCTATTTACTTAGGAAGATAATTAACCAGAATGTGGTAATTTTGAACAAACGACGCAGCACCAGTATATCGAAAACAGAAATTCACTTTATAGGAAGAATGTTGATTATCTACCTTGAGAACACCAGCAGCAGCCAAAATCTGTTGTCCGTGGCAGATTGATGCTACTGGCTTTTCAGCCCCCATGAATTCTTTTACCAATTTAATAACTGATCCATCCAGTGCCAGGTATTCTGGAGCTCGGCCTCCAGGGATCACAAGAGCATCATAGCTAGAAGCATCTATGTCTTCAAAAGTAGCTGTCAGAGTGAAATCATGGCCTGGTTTTTCACTGTATGTTTGGTCACCTTCAAAATCATGGACTGCCGTTGGACATTTATCACCTGCTGCCTTCTTGGGGCAAACAGCATCAACATGGCACCCAAGAGCTTGAAGAGACTGGAAAGGAACCATTACCTCATAGTCTTCCATGTAATCCTGCACAAGTAGAAATGAGGCGACAGTTCTTCATAAAGGTGCGTAAAGTTGCACACAATTGTTATCAATAATCACTAATAGGAGTTCAATAAGGTCCAAAATTTCACATCAAGTAGCTTTTACACTATATCTTCCTTGTTAAATAACTTCGCGAGTCAATTATTCAAGATTGTCAAGGGATATGTTCACTCGAAGACAATACCACTCAGAGACTACATTGTAAATTCCCAAACCAAACAAAATTGAAGTACTTCAGTACGAATAATAGCATTGAGTTACACATGCAAGCACTAGAGAAAATAGGCCTTCCATTGCTGCACTCTTGGTCTTTTGAACGACAATGCTTGCTCTATCCTTGATTGTCAAACTTTAATTACGAAATGTAAACAATCACATAGTAGTATACACAAAAACAGGGATCACCATATCCATACGAACTCAAATGGCCAGCATTTATCTTCAAAACAAAAATAATTATTTTGTTACTTTATCCGAAAGTAGCAGAAGTCACGGGTTAAGGTTGACTTGAATTGCCGACTTACTGTGCTCAAACTCTATGTTAACAGACGCGTCGACTTGCGAATGCCAGATTCTGTCAGCACTTTTATTTCGGATACACTACACTAAATTGAAGATTCTAAATCTTATAAATATGGGCGAGCATAAATTTGAGGACATCACTTTTAGTTCCAAGCAAAATCTGTTTGTCCTGTTCAATAAAAACTGACTTATTAAAATATTACTTACCATTATCCAGCAGGCCCATTCTTCGAAGAAAGTTATTCATGCCAATGAACATCCAAAAGAATACTTGTAAATTGAAAGAAAAAAGGACACATTGTACGAGAAATAAGAGTATTCAAGGGTTAAATGCGTATGGAGACCCCAAGAAAAGTTAAGTAATAAAACAGTTTCAACATGAATGTTGCTGCAAGAGAAATTCCCATCAAAGTTGTAATGTCGCCTACTTTAAGAGTATCAGATATGTGGTTTTGCATTAAGGTTTTGGGCAAAGAGAGCCCTCCATGTTTTGTTGCTCTAGTTCTACCTGTCAACGCGGCAATTATCTCAAATTCAGAGTCCATATGAAGTACAAATACAGGAGCCACAAAAACAGAGAACGAAACATGAAAGATATTTTGGAGAAGGCCTCAACTCCAGTATAAGTATGTTTGATCTCACAGTACAAGGCCGGCCTTTTCTGCTGGAACCTAACCAAGAGGAAAATGTCTTACCCCGCATAGAAACAGAATCCGTTTCTCAGAACCCTTTATGGTGCCTCCAAGTGCCTTTACAAAAAGCTGGATGAATTCGGGATGACTTCCATATGTAACCCCAGTTATGATATTCTCATCAACAGCACATGCCGACAACGTCTCTGGTTCCACCCAGTGAGCACCTGCAGCCACGAGTACAGGTTTCACAGCAGGATATGCTGTGCACTTCCGACCTTTAACAGATCCTGCACCTGCCAGTATCAGTTGCCCATGGCAAACAGAGGCAATTGGCTTTCCAGAGTCGGAAAATTTCTTCACCAAATCTAAAACAGATTCATTCAGTGTGAGATATTCCGGAGCCCGTCCTCCTGGAATTACCAACCCGTCATATTTGCTCAATTTAATTTCATCAAATGTTGCATTGAGAGCGAAGTTATGACCCCTCGACTCAGAATAGGTCTGCATCCCATATAAATGTGATTAGGAATAGATAACAGGAGGCAATGCAAGCAAATTTTTAGGGTGTTAGACCAACAAAACGTACTCATCAATTCAAACTCATTTACCTGCAGTGCTGAATAGTAAAGAAAAAGCATAATTAGCCTATCTGATTTTCCAAAGCAAATGCCCCTAAGTTGCAAAGTTCCACCAGGCACATAAGCAAGGTCACCAAATAAAACTCACATATATATCCATGCTGAAACCTGGGATAACCCAGATTTGTACACTCTAACGCACACTTCAGCAACTTATAACCCAGATTTGTACTTCAGAAACTTTCTTCTCCCAGTCGAAATGCATGAGAAACCTAATCCATACCTACTGAAAATGGCAAAAAGAAAAGAATACTAACATAGCTCTTGAATGTCTGGTTATTAAAGGCGAAAGGCGCACCGAGGCGCAAAGGGCATCTGGAGCCTAGGCGCGAGGCGCGAGGCGAGGCGCACCTAGTCAAGAAAAAAAAGAAGCAAATATAGCACATACGAATACTTACAATAGTAAACACCAAAACAATGAATTTGAGAGATAGACTATACTCTATAGCATAGATAGATTACATATATAGAGTACAAAGTACAAACTAGTCACTAGATAGCATATATAGAGTATATATACAGTAGATAGAGCATATATACATATTCGCTATGACACTATTTATTACTACATAGAGCTTATATATACACATATTCAGTAGAATTAGTACAAAACTACAACAAATATATACATATTCATATTCTGTAAAAGTGCAGAATATACAGTAGACAGCGTATGTATATAAAGTAGATACTAGATAGAGCATATATAGAGTATATATACATTAGATAGAGGAGCATATATACATACAATAATCAGTACATAGACCTTATATATACACATATTCAGTACAAAACTACAGCATATATATACTCATATACATATTCATATTCTGTAAAAATGCAGCATATACAGAGCATATATGCATATTCAATACGTACAGTATATATATACATATTCAGTACAGTATACATACATCATATATATGGTATATAGCAGAGAACAGAGAGGATCGGAGAGAGAGGTACGTACAGAGATAGACTACAGAGAGCAGAGAGGATCAGAGAGAGAGAGAGATTGCCAGCCACCAGAGAGGATCGGAGAGAGAGAGAGTCGCGCACAGAGAGGTCAGAGAGAGAGAGTCGCGCACAGAGAGAGAGAGAACACTAAGAAAAGAGAGGGGCGGTGGGAAATAGGGCAACAAGAAGTTTAAATTCAAACAGGCGCGCGCCTCACGTGCCTTTTGCGCCTCGCGTCTTTTGCGCCTAGGCTCCTAAAGCCCGCGCTTAGTTAAAATCGCCTCGCCTCGGACCATGGCAGGCGCAGGGGTAGCGCCTCGGTGCGCCTTGAGCCTAGGCGCGCGCCTTTTACAACTCTTCTCATGAACATTTTGATCATCCTCACTTGAAACTATGTCTCTATGGAGTGGTGGAAAGTCCTAATGGTGCTTTCCTTGAATGCAATATGATTCAGAGCAAGTGAAGTCCTTTTAGAACATATGTAGACAGAATGTTCAATCTCATATATGAAGGAGAATAACTGAATAACATTATACGATGGGTAATCATGTAACATCGTGGACACAAAACCCTAGTTTAAACAAAGATTAATTACCAAACCTCCAATTGAACAAAAATAGTTTCTATACAAGTCAAGTTTAAACCTTATACACTTGACCTTATACTTACTGCATCATGTCCGTGACCCCTAAATGCACAGAAGTACAAGGTGATGCGTATCTCAGAGAATCAACTAAAAAATGAGCAATTGCAGCATATTCCTTTGATCCCGAAAATTCATCGAAGTCAAATTCATTTATCCTGTTTGCACTTTGTTTACTAAAATCTCACATGCCAAACAGGTTATCATAGACCTCCAACAAAAATTCTATCCCATATGACCCCAACAAAATTTTAAACTAGGACCAAATTGAGGTGTAAGTTAAATAATATATTCCAACCTAATGAGCTCAACAGCCCTCGCTGATTCCTTATGGCCATGATAAGTATGGCAATATAAAGCATGCAACTCAAAAGCAATAGCAACAATGAAGAGGTGATAATTAACCGATGTATGGAACAAACTTCAACACCTCAACAAGTGGAGAAGCCACTTAAGTTCGTATGCACCAGTTTTTTATGTGAAGATTACCTATATGAGGCAATTTAACTATCCCACATCGAACTTCAAGAGAGTGCATGCGTGGCACACGACGTGAAAGGAGTGCACCTATGGACAATCAATCAAGAGAGTTTTGTTCAAAGACTCTGAAAGCCTAGCTCTAATAATAGCTTGTTAAATTCTCCAACTTAACATTTTGGAGGTTATACGAATGTGGACAAGCACTAACTGAAAAAATTGTGAAAAAATTCAAACATATATGACGGAAAAACATTTCTAAACGGTGATCAATCTTGGATACTCTCAGTAAACAGGTTTCAATTTCAACAGCTCTCGTTGAATCTCCCAATTGCCACCATACAAACGGTGATGTATCACTATCCAATATTGTGAAAGATAACTCAACGAAGTCCACTGGAAAAACGCTTGCAATTATACGCTCGTTGATTTACTGGTCACTGAATCTAATTCGTTGATTACCTAACGAAGTCCAGGGATTTGCCAATTACAAAATATGGAATTAACATCCACTAATTTGAGTACAAGTGAGTCGAGCTTTCCCAAATAGTCATCACTCGATTACATCTGATAGTAATTATACATAGGTAATAAGCAAAACCGAACCTGATGACCAGAAAACTGATGAACAGCGGTGCGGCAGATGTCCCCCGCTTTCTTTCCAGGGCAAACTGCGTCAACTGCCACTCCGTATGCTTGCAATGCTTGAAACGGAACCATCACCTATGAATCCATAACAATCAAACGCAAACAAGCTCATAAATGTTCATATATACACTATACACCTCTGGAGAGACAGAAGTGGGGGGAGTATCAGCAAAAGATCGAAAATACCTCGTAGTCTTCCATGTAGTCACCGCAAAGGATCAGTACGGTTTTCTGAGCTGCGGAATTCGCCATTTTAGATAGAGAGGTCAATGTGTGGAGCAGTTTTTTGAGGAAGTGATCCTGATTAGAACTTATATGAGGTACTGTACACAGAGACTAGTACATAAGGTACATACATACATATACACACAAGAGGCCTTTACGAATCAATGGGTGATATCAATTGAGCTGGATTTTTCAGCTGAAATTACGGACAGATGGGTTTTGGAGATCGGTGCTCTGTCGTCTATTTCCACGTGCTATCAATCATTTTTGCTGATATGGGAGTTTGATGACGAGACAAAATGTCAACGACGGAAAACAAAAATCGCAGATGGATGTTCTAGCAGTTTCTACGGCGGAGCCACCGCCTGGAAGTTGTTTATGTGGGATAAACATTTTCCTGGGAAACCCTTTTCCTTTTTTGTGTTTTTTTTTTTTTTTAAGTTTAGTAAACTCCAGAGTGTCAATTTTATTTTACGTAGGAAACTTTGTAAGTTAAATTCATACCATAACAAACAGTGACTAATTTTATTCTGAAGTCAGGATGTCTGAGTAAATTTACGCGTAGCTTGTCAATTTAAAAGCCTATGTACATTCTCGTATGAATTGATCACATAAAACTTTAAAATCCGTGAAAATTTTCAAATTTAAAACGTAAAAGAGACGAACTTCTAACTTACGAGCCCGAACCAACAAGCTAGCCCTTTTGGTTGATATAACTATATCAAACTAATACGATAAATTTTCACAATTAGGTGGCATAATTAAACTCCAAAAAGTATAAAAACACAAATTGGAAATATAGATTCGGATATTGATGTGGTCGGAACTATACGATACATGTTGGTTTTTTAAAAATAATACGAATCTTACGTGCATTGGATGAATATGTATTTTAAAAGCCCAACAGTAAGCCCAAAATACTAAACTGGGCCGGCCCATTACACACAAGACTTCGACTAGAAAGAAGATGCTGTCAACAGAGTCCACAAATTAAAATCCACTGCGGTCTGCTCCACGGCTCCACAATGGAAGTCGCCGGCCTTCTAAACAACGCCCCTAAACGCAAGCGTACCGCCGCCGCGTACGACGATGACGACGCCTTCCTCCCACCACCACCACCACCAACCGCGCGATACGACAACGGCGTCGACCTTTCCCTCCTCGAGGCCGTTGAGAAGTCCCAATCTGCCGCCGGCGAAGTACTCGACTTAAAAACCCTAAAAAAATTCGTCCTTTCATTCGAGCGCCGACTGAGGGACAACATTGAAGCTCGACTGAAGTACCCGGACCAACCCGAGAAGTTTGCCGACTCGGAAATTGAGCTCCACGATGAGATCCAGAAGCTCAAAATCCTCGCCGGCGGACCCGAACTGTACCCGGAGCTAGTTAACCTCAACACTATACCCTCGATTCTAGGGTTACTGACTCACGACAATACCGATATAGCCATCGACGTGGTCGGGTTGCTTCAAGACCTAACGGACGAAGACGTTGTGGACGATAACGACGAGCCAGCCCTAGTACTAGTTGATGCTTTAGTTGAAAACAATGTACTCGAATTACTTGTTCAGAATTTGCTCAGATTGTCTGAGAACGATCCGGATGAGATGGCGGCTGTGCATAGTACACTCGCGACGATCGAGAACTTGATTGAAGTGAAGTCGTCTGTTGCAGAAATGGTGTGCGAGAAGACCAAGTTGATGAGGTGGTTGTTAGGAAAGATTAAGATTAGAGAATTTGATGGGAATAAACAGTATGCTTCGGAGATACTGGCGATTTTGTTGCAGAATAGTAGCGCGAATCAGAAGAGGTGCGGTGCAATTTTTACTTGAATTCCTTTTCTTACTTGTTCAGTTAATTCAAAATTTCATTTTTCAATGCGTTATAAAATGGAACTCTGTTGTCTAATTGTGCGTTTTTATGTGCAATTTGTACTTGCACTTGTTTTGCATCTGCTTGTTTAGTTAATTCAATAGTGTTCTTCATCCTTTTCGAAATGGAACTATGCTTTCTAATTGTCCGGCTAGGTGCAATTCGTACTTGAATTATTTTTGTTATCTGCTTGTTCAGGTAATTAAATTGCATTTTCATTGCTTTTCTAAATGAAACTCTTTGTTTGTAATTGTCTGGCATTAGGTTGGGGCAGATAAATGGGGTAGATGTGGTGTTGCAGGCGGTGGCAATGTACAAGTCCCGGGACCCGAAGACGCCAGATGAGGAGGAGATGGTAGAGAACTTGTTTGATTGCTTGTGTTGTTTGTTGATGCCGTTGGAGAACAAGGAGAAGTTTGTGAAAGCCGAAGGGGTGGAACTGATGATCATTGTCATGAATCAGAAGAAATCCTGTTATGGTTCGGCAATAAGGGCGCTTGATTTTGCAATGACGAATTATCCGCCAGCTTGTGAACGCTTTGTGGATGTGATGGGGTTGAAGACTGCCTTTCCTGCTTTCATGGGTAAGGCAAGTTCTTGTTTCCCTTTTTCATTGTCTATGGTGTAATAGGACGGGTTGAAATGTGTTTTTCTAGTGATACTGAAATCAGTCGACGGACACTGAACTGATCAACTGCTAATTTTGGAGGGATTGCTTCAGCCCGTTTCTCCCCTTCGTTCATGCTGTCAGTAATCATGTTTATATGTTGCTTGGTTGACAAAATGTTTTCATGGCCATGTAATGATAAGAATTAAGAAATTGATCTTAGGGATGGTCACTGATAGAACTGATAATTTTAGATTAACTGTGCCCCTAGATGCACTTCAGAGGCTTCAAACTTGCCACAACGTGACAAATGCGTCACCATTGAAAAAATGACTATGTACATCTATGTACTGCTGCTGGCATACTTGATTTCCATGTCACTGGAACTCATTCTTCTTTCTTTTTTTTTTTGTCTTTTTCCTCAGAGGTGTTTTTTGGTTGATTAGAGCCTGGAAATCTGTTTATTTTTCGCCATTGGTTACATAACTAGTGTGTTTAGTATGTACTATACGTATCTATTTGGTTGGTGTTAAACATCTGGTGGTGTCTTAGTGGAAGGTGACAATCTTAATGATCTTTTTGTCATCCAGATTCCCATGAACAAGAACATGAAAAAACGCTTCAAAGAGGAGTTGGAAGAGCGTCTTGTGTCGCTAATTGCATCATTATTTGGTAAGTGGGCTGGTGAATTTCGGAGATTGAAGTTGTTTGTTTTGGATAAGAGATAGATAATTTGTACAAATATTCCCTATATACTGAGTTCTTAAAGAAGTATGATGATTTTTTGCCCTTTCAGTAATGATAAATATAGCTCCATCAACTTGGGTATCGTGTGCACAGTTAATTGCCATTGCTCTATAAATTACACTGGCAAGATATCATGACTGTCCATACGTTTCCTGAGAAAAATCTTTATCTTGAAGTAGTAAGGGAAAATTATGTAATATGGATTTATGTGATTTCGGTTTTATGATTATTGAGTTTAAACTGGTATTCTGCCTGTTCAGATGGGTTATAAGTTCTCGTCTATCATTCTAGGTTTCTTACGCTAAACCCTGCCAATAATGTTCCTTGGATGACGATTTAGTTGATTACTTCACAGTATCTGTGCATTATTGATCTACTTCACTGTAGATTTGTGGTTGGGTTACAAGTTCTCGTCTATTGCCTAAGATTGGTTTCTCCTGTATCATGTTCTTCATTTGTCATGCTTTTTAGCACCCACTTTGATTTTCTCCTCCAAAGTGAGACTTTGAAGACTTTGGGATATGTGAAAAGGTTAATGTACGCCATGATTCAACTGAAATACCTTTTCATACGCTATTGTTCAAGATTTCTTCGGGATTTTCTTTTCTAATTGAAAAGTCTAGTAACTGGCAACTGAATTTCTAAAATCAGCTTAGGCTCTTATCTCTGAACTTCCGTGAAGCATACACTTATGACTATGGTTTTTTAGCAATTACCCAAAAATCGGCAAATAGTGAAGAATCAGCATATTTTAATGAGAAGATTGTTCGTGTTTCAAGGTACAAATGTAGCCTTTTGTAATTGGATGCCTCCATTTTGGTCTTTCCTGTGTATACCAATGTAAGTGAAGTTTATTTGTCACAATTATCTTTTGACATTTTATTTTTGGGTTGCTTGCATGCATGTGTTTGACTTTTTGGAGTTTGCACTTTGTCATCGCTTCTGTTACCAAAGTTCATAGAATCTTCCTATTAAACAGGTGGAATTTTGAGGGGTTCCAGAAAGGAACGATTGTTGAGTAAATTCATCGAAAATGAGTGTGAAAAGATAGACAGACTTATGGAGCTCTATATGAGGTGATTACAAAACTTTTCTCTCTTCCAATATGTGAAGGATGGTAGCACAGCCTTAAACAATCCACTTCCTCAAAACAAGCTGAAGTGTTTTCCTTGTATAGCATTTTTTAAGATTTATTTGTTTCTTTTATCTAGATATGCGAATAGAGTGAAAGCAGAGACTGAACGGCTGGACCAGCTTGAACTTGATGATTTAGAGGTTATTTTTACTGTTTAGATATCTGATTTTAACCATTATCACAATTAACAGTTTCTAGGTCTTTGCTTTTTTGTGTATTGCTCATATGCATGCTTTAATGTTGTAGATGGATGAAGATGAAAAATACAATCGAAGGCTAGAATCTGGACTTTATACTCTTCAGGTTAGATATTGATGTTGGTCTTCTCTTTATGAGTCTTAAATTGTGAATGTCAATTGTTCAAGATATTTTACACAAAAGTATCATGACACATTCCTAAATTATTGAAGAATTGCACTGATCTCATCAGATCATTAGTTCATACAACCAGTAGTAATAGAAGAAATAAAAATCTTATGAATGTTGTTTGAAACAGCTAATTGCTTGGAAAAACTGCTTTAATATATGTGAAGGTAAATATTTTTATGATAAATAGTATACATGATTGTAGTACAATTATAGGATATATAGATGCATTATTCTTTAAGGTTAGTATTTTTACAATAATTCTACTCCAAATTGTTTTTTCTCAAGGAAACTTTATTGATTCAGTACCGAATGACCGGATCCATCTCCCATACTTGTATACATGGCATATACCTCAGCAAAACTGGAGAATTAGTCTATCACAGCTTGAAAGCAAGAGGAAATTGTTTGATAGTGTAACAAGTCCTGATATTCATTTGCCTGCACAAAAAAACCGCTGACTTTGTTGCGATTGTTAATGTTGTCCATACTTCGATTTCGATGTTAATGTTGAACATGGGTTGCTATAGTGTTGTAAATATTCGCAAAGTTTGGAAGCGTAGTTTTGATTGGTGTAGACATTGTGTAGTAGTTAGGGTCTTCAGCTAACCTTTGATTCTCTCTGATGGCTCTCTGTTTTTTTCCTTCTATAAAGCTATGATGATATCCTCCTTCCCGATACTCAATGTCTTAACCTTTATCATGCTTGATTCTGCAGTTGATTGCTGTCATTTTGGGTCATCTTTGGACCTCTGAGTAAGTTTGACATTTAAATTATCTTGCCTTCTCTTCCGCAAGTGATGTTTATCCGTAGAAGACTTGTGTGTGATATCTTAGTTTCCTTATGAGATTGCTAATTCTGTGCAGGCACCCCAAAATGAGAACAAGAATTGAACTACTACTGAAGCAGAATAAACTCACCAGGAAAGATGTTAAGAACATACTGCAGGTATGTGGCTTCTTATTTGCTTTTGTTTTTGTAGCTTTGCCCAATCTGTTTTCTCTCCATCCTTTATTTGTCTGCTTATGATGCCTTTTGCATTAATTTGTGGTGACCACATAGAAACCTTGATGTTGAGTGGAGTCGGGTTATGGTAGAGGTATAAACATTTGGATACTTGGGAGCTTTAGATTATTCCCCGCATTGTAGAAAGGCTAGGGTCTGCGGTATGAGTAATCCTAATAAATGGGAGAAAAAGGAGGCAATTTATTTTCAACCTTAAATTAAGTATTGAGAACAGTATAACCAAGGTATATAAGAAGTTAAAAAAAACGTTTGGATATAGGTTTGCTAAGTTTCATAGATCACGATGCTAGTAATATAGTTGCACATGATAGGTGCTCTTGACTTTTTCCATGTGAAGGTTTTAGATGGGAAAGATTTCAGAGCAGCCTTAAAATTGTTGAAGGGTTTGATGATGTCAAATGGTGATGCCAAAGAGAGTCACATTATTTTTTTAACTTTGCAAGAATGCAGGGTTGTCAAGATTCCATGACATTAAATGATATGCTTTTAAATAGGCCAAGTTATTAGCCAAGTTACCAGGCTAATGACAGTTGGTAAAGTGAGAAAGGTTTGAGGCTTGGGTTCTATAGCCGCTGATGGGTGGTGATTATTTTTTTCCAAAATAGGAAAATGTATTGGTTGAGAATTTGAGTGCAGTGCGCGGCTAGTTTGACTGGTCTTTATTTCATCTGTGATTGGTTCTGTTGGATAAGTAACTAACAGCTAGGTATATAATCCAGTATCTTCTCTCCTCCTGTGTGCTTCTTGTAAGATCTGGTCCAGTATATAGTGGTAGCTCACATACTTCTGTTAGATCTGTTCGACTGGTCTTTATTTCCACTGCTGTCGCTAAGTTTCTACAAGATGAAATCATCGGTCTGCTTGCCTCGTGCACTAAGTTCCAGATTTGTATATGCTGCATTTCCTAATTTACAAAGCATAAGAAAAAGGATGTACAATACTTTATGAAGAAGGTTCTGAGAAGGTATTCTGGATGTAAACTTTTCTTCACGAGATTGGCTCAATTTCTCATATTCGAGTTTCCATTCTTGGTAATAGGCCACGAGGCCCTGTGCACCAAGCAATCCTTCGGAAAACTAAATTTTCCTGAAGTGTTATCAAAGAAATTTCAGAAAAAAGAGATCCTTGAAAGATATCTTTCTCCCCGCTGTTTTCTTATTTTGTTGTGCGGTGGTCATTGTAGATCAATTAACTTCAATGCCTTTCTCTTAAATCATGTTTTTGTGATCAACCACAGGAATATCACGACAACATTGGTGATCTCGATGGACCAGAAGAAAAGGAGAGGGCACAGACAAAGATCCAGAAATTCATCTCAGCCTTTTGACATTTTTTTGATTTCTTAGTAATTGACATCTTCCAGGTGGGCATTTGGTAATTTGCGAAACAATATGCGTGCCCGTCTTTGTTTACATAAGTATTGTTAGTTCCAAGAATTCTCACCTCTTTGTACTCAAAATGCACTGGTTGTGTTAGAGCTTGATTCATCGGGTCTGGTATCTTAGGTTTTAGTACCAATGCTTGTTGTACATTCCTGTTGAGCAAAAATGGTTTAGGATTCATGGCACCAAGATGGTTGATCCATCCAAGATAGTTGTAGAGATTAGACCGCGAATTGATTATCTTCATGGATCAACTCAATATCTTTTGTTACTGAAAGTGCATCGAGGGGATAGCGGAATTCTAAAAAGTGGGACGGCATGAGAATGGATAGACGAATTTGAAAGGAGAACTAGACTCTCTTCCTAAACAGACAGTTTAGATGCAGTTTAGTATTAGAGCAGTGCTAGGGACACAAATCATTTGTACACGGATGTATCCGGAGCCGTCGGATGCATGTGGGACTCTCAATAATTTAAGGTTCTCATGTGAATCTAATGGTTCTGGACACATTTGTGTCCGGAAGATCTATGTACACAGAATTTTCCTTAGTATTATCATTTGTATATTTCTTAGCAAAGGGAGCCCTAGCTTCCCTTTATGCCTTATCCTGTTGCAGGAGCTGCTACTTTCGATGGTACCCTTTGGGATTGAGAGGCATGCATGTTGTTTTTCACATCCTAGGCATTTGAAGATTGCTCTTTGGAGAGCCCACTATGATGAAAGTTGCATTGTGTTTGGGGGGAGAGTGGGGAGGTAATATCAATGGTTGGCTTCTATGGTAGAATTAGTCAGGGATTGGAGAGGCGGTGGTTTGTTTTGCGGCGGAGGTTAGCGGTTCAAGTCTATTTATTTTCAACTCGTGAATTTAATACGGGCATCCGAAATGTCTATACGAAATAAATTTATTATTTTAGGATAAGAACGGCCAACTAAAGGAATAGGATTTGGGAACAACAAAATCAAAAAAAAAATTTATTTTATTTTATTTTGAACAATGGGACTGTTTCTTGATCCGTAAGTCTTGAAATACTAATAATTTCTAACTTCCTCCACTAATAACACCTGCCCCCTTTTCTGAAAAAGAAGGATTTGGTGAAATAAGGTGTTGATATTAGCATTTATGTCCCCAAGTTGGGTTAAGTTTGACTCCACTGAATTAAAATATAATATCCCGATACGAGGCATGTTTAGGGATGTATTTTGTAAGTTAGCGCCGTAAACGTAGGGTAAAATGCATTGACCTCCCTTGAGGTTTTTAACAATTGCAGCGACTTCTGGGATTTTCAAGAATACAATCACTTCTCCTATTTTTGAAACTATTAGATCATTATTCTCTGTCATTAGTTTTTATTAGTTTTTGTTAATTTTGTTTTTAAATCTGATCATTTTACTCTTTCTTTACGTTGACTCTTTTAATGTTTTTTCAATAATTGTTTTTGAAGAACTTTTTTTAGATTTGATATTTTTTACTAGAAACAAATATCTCGTAAAAATAATGAATATGTCATGAAAAAAATTATAACGTTAAAAGACTAAATATTTTAAAATATTGTATACTTGTTTGATAAGAGTATAATAGTAAAAAAATACGATAATTTTTATTTTAGAAATAAATTTATTTTATTTTTTAAAAATTTTAATTGAGGTGAGCGTAAATTAGTTCAAATAACCTAATTTAATATTAATAAATAAATTTTTAGTTTTTATAGATGCGTAGATCAATTACTTTTTTGCCTTATATTATAATTTATTTTTTTCATTATGAAAATTCATGCTAGTTTTTCAAATCAAAAGATTAAAGTATTTTTGTGCATATAGGTTTAAAAATTATTTGCACCAATTCGAAGAAGCAACTAAAATTTTTACAAGTTATGTATAAAAGAATTTTATTTTTTTTGAAAATTTGTCACCAATTTATTTTTTTACTTCTTTGAATTAGAGAAATACAAATTTTTAAAAATATGCACGAAATTTTTTTTATTTTTTGATTTGAAAAAATAGCATAAATTTATCTAAAAGAATTATTGAAAAAATATTAAGAGAGTAAACGTAAAGGAATGGAAAAATAGTTAAATTTAAGAACAAAATTAACGAAAGTTGATGAAAACTAACTGCAGGAGTAATGATTTAATAACTTCAAAAACAAAAGAGGTGATTGTATTTTTTTAAAAAAAATTTAGAGGAACTCCCTGCAATTTTCAAAAATCTCAAGGAAGGTCAGTGCATTTTACCCTAAATGTTATCATCTTGTCATAAAGATTTGAAAAAACTACAATTCTTGTTCTCTTTAACAAGGTTTTGGGTTTTTTTGTTTTTTTTTGCCAATTTTCTTTTCAAGTTGCCTCTCCCCCTCTCTCTCTCTCTGTTCCTCTCTCTCTCCCCCCCTTATAGCGAGTGAAGTGAAACGAAGACATAACTACTGAAAATAATACATTTGGGAAATAACATTAAGTTTGATTCTGCACGACCAAATGCAATTGAAGATATTCTATTCTCGTACAATACTTTGGCAAAATAACGTGATTTACTTTTATAATTATATATCAAATACTTAAGATAATGAACTCAAGACTTCAATTTGAATTTCAAAAATTTTGAGCAAGATTTGATTTGATAATTTATATTTTATGGTTTAGGTGAGTTTAACCTTTCGGTTGAGAATTTAGTCCGCCTTTGACTTATACCATTGATCTAATTGATTTTTTTATTTTGTTTAACTTTTTCATCGGGATGAATGAAAAAACACAAAAAAATAATAAACATTCATACGAAAAAATTATAAAATATTAATTAACATCTACTAACTACCATAGGGATGACAATTTAGTCCGATCCCGATTCGATCCGTTCCTTTTTCGTCTCGTTTGGATTAGAGTTTTCGAAGATTTTTTTCGGGAATCGGGTTGGTTTTGAAAATTTAAAAAATAAATGGGGGAACAGGTCGGAGGTAGGCCTGAGTACCTCCACCTTGCTCCCCATCTTGTTTTTAAAAAGTTATTAAATATAATATTTTATTTTATATTTAGGTTTGTCCGTATAATTAGATATTTTAACATTATCAGTCATCACAAGGGGAAGTGTATACGAGAACAACAAACAAAAGTTTTGGTTACTATTTTTGTTTCTTTTTCTTTGAGATTTGTTCCATTAGACGAGCGACTATCATGTAATCTGCTGTCACAACGCTTCAGCTGCAGGTTTCCTATTAAATTAGTCATGTATAGGTTTCTTATTCTTGTTCTGGGTTGGTTCTCTTTGGGTTCTTCCTTATTTGTTTTGTATAACTTAGTTAACAATTTTAGTGGGGCCTTTTGAAAATTATATAACAAGTAATTAATTTTTTATTAAAAAAACAAGACAGGGTGGGGCTTTTCGATTCCTGTCTGGGGCAGAGATGTAGTGTCGAATTCATCCCTGTCCAGGAAAAGAGACTGGGATGAAGGCAAATTTTTAATTTGAAAATTGGAGGTGGGAATGAGCAAATTCGCCTCATTGTCATCCCTAAACTTTAATTAAAAAATACTCCATAATTTAGTTTAAAGTCAACCTAAATTTATAAAATGTTACCTACCAATCGATACGGCCAACATTTAAATGAACCGGCCTGCAATCGATGCTTATATTGTTAGTTGGGATAGGACTATTGGAGGGGAAGCCATCACGCTTACCAAAGTCAAAACCCTAAACATAAATTTTAGTAGAAAGCGCATGGACTTTGAGGTTCTACAGAATGTACTGTCTAATTTTACAAATTATTTAATAGATTTTTTTATGTCGTTAATTTTTAACAAAAATCGTTTATTTTAATTAATAGAAGACTATAATGGTTTTTTTTAACTCTTTGTATACTTAATTTTATTATATATATTTTGTTTATTTATATATGTGTGCATTGAGATATATGTTAAATAATTATTATATGTATGTATATTATAAAAAATATATTTAAAAATAAAATGAAATGTTGAAATTAAATTAAACTTAAGATATATTTTAGTTAAATTTATACAACTAAATAGGAATTATTATTTTTTACAAAAATTATATTTATCAGTTAATATATTATTGTAAAATATTACCTACCAATCGATACAGCTAGTAAATTTTCAATAATGGAAATTTTGAACATGAAAGTCAAAACCCTTAAAAATAAATTTTAAAGCTGCCTTGGGAAGAAAGACAGAAATAAAAAAAATTATAATAAAATCTGAAGGGTTGAGATTTCCTACAAAAGTTTGGAATCTGGTGATCATTATCTCACTCTAATCTCACAAAGATAAGTAGAAGCGAAAGAGTGAAGATCACATCGGAATCGGAAAAAGATGGCCGGAGTGGAGCTTCTACCGGCAGAATACGGATACGTTGTTCTCACTCTCATTCTCTACTGCTTCCTCAACTTCTGGATGGGCGCCCAAGTCGGTAAAGCACGCAAAAAGTACGTCCAAATCCCTGTTCCCTCCTCCTTCTTCCTCAGTTTATTTTGTGATTTCCGAAATGTTTCTTCGCTTTTGATCGGACGAGATGAGGAATATGAGAAAGTTGCGTTGGATTTGTAGATTTTAAATGAACACAAATATATTTTGCAAGAAGGAAATTGAGAGCTTTAGATAGTGACTTTCTCCTTTCGGTAAGGGTAATACAGTGAGAAAGTGAAAGGAGAATGTTTTTATATATTTGGATACTTAAAAGAGATGGAGTAAGAAATAGTCAGAATCATTTTGTTTCTTAGCGAATCTCATTACTTTTGGTGACATTTCAACGCTTTTTCTCTCTTCCTTTTTTATAATTCAACGGTTCTGTAAAGAATGATGGGACATGAAATTCAACGTTACACGTATTTTTTTTGGCGAATTCTCATTCTCGTTGAAGGTATTCAGATATGTTAAGAAATGAAAAGTTATTGGTCGTCTGGTAGTGAAACACTATTGAGGTTGACCTTCTCCATCTCTCTTCTTGTGCTTAGGGATGATAAAGGAACAAAGCTACTAGAGTTAGAGCTTTCTTTTGCCCCCTGAAAAATTTGTTCGAGATTGGGTTGTTATGTAAACAAACTTACCTTCAACATATTTTTGGAGTTCGTTAAACTTCCAAATCAAGTTCGAACAAGATTTTAATAAAACCTTTCCATATCATGCCCTTGGGAGAAAGACGTTTTGCCCAACAAAGCATAGGTAAAATCCGTCTTTTCAAGCTACTTGAGATCAGTTCGAATAAAATTCGTTTGCAATCTGCTCGCCTCATAAACGAGATAAACTTGAATATGTTTTTGAAGCTTGTAAGTATTTCAAATCAAACTTGAACAATCAACTGCTCCGGTCATTTCAGCTCAGTTACAACTAGGCTTTTTTTCTTTTATCAGTTAGAAGTTTGAGGGTTTTTTTTTTTTTTTTTTTCACTCGTTAAAAGCTCATTAAGATCGGTTTATTAAATGTATAAATCACAAAAGCTTGAACATTTTTTTGATGTCCGTTGACCTTTTAAAGCAAGCTCGAACAAGTTACTATCCGGCTCGTTCAACATATAAGATATAAAATGTTCAAGATATTCAAGATCAGCTAGATTAGAAGTCGTTTGAAATCAGATAGCCTCATAATCAAGATAAACATGAATATATTTTTGAAGCTTGTTAAGTTTTCAAATCAAACTCTAACAATCAACTGCTAGTTCGTTCATCAGCCATAACTATGCTTTCTTTCTCATCCAAGTATTAATAAGAAAACACCATTTTTTTTCTTACTCCATTTTGTTCTTAGATTTCTGAATACAGTTTCTTTCCAACATTTAGTTTAACCTCAAATTTCTTCACATGAAATCTACTGTTATGAGTTTGTTGATATGCAATTTGTACAGATACAAGGTTTTCTATCCAGTCCTCTACGCTGTAGAATCTGAAAACAAGGATGCCAAGCTCTTCAACTGCGTCCAGGTTTGCTTTTTGTCATCAATTTTGTTTCATACTGGTTAGTTGTTTTAGTTATTTTAGTTATTTCTGGTTTTGGTAGACCAAGTTGAGGAGTAATGTGGTGGATTGTGTTGGCAGAGAGGGCACCAGAACTCACTGGAAATGATGCCTGTTTTCTTCATGTTAATGATTTTGGGAGGGATTAGGCATCCCATCATTTGTGCGTCCCTTGGACTTCTTTTCACCATCACTCGCTACTTCTATTTCACTGGCTATGCCACCGGGGATCCCCAAAAACGCCTTAGCATCGGGTAAATAATATTCCTGAACTTTGTACTCCTGTTGATTTGCTCTGATCTTACTGTTGGATCTATGTTCTAAGCTGTAGTACTATTGAAATCAAATCTCATGCACATGTCAAACATTGGAGCTTGAATTGCATCTGCCTCAATAAAACCTCCTTTGAGGTTGATTTGTCATATAAGCAGATTGAACTTGAACCGTGATTGAAATAAGACTATCCGAGCTTGAATTATAATCGGCTATGTCAAAATTGCTGGAGGTTGATTTGATGACAAACAGACCAGCTTCTTAATATCACATGGAGATTGCATCAAAGCCAACCTTCTGTAGAAATCGGAAAATTTTCCTTTCAGACACGAAAATCCTCAATATTGGATAGCCCTTTGAGTTTTCATGTGTCGTGCTTGGTTGCCCCTTCTTCGAACATGGGTAAAAATTGCAGTAACAGGCACACGAATCCTTTTGAGCATCGTCTATCGCAGCACCAATGTTTTAAAAATGCTAGTCACCCTAGTACCTGCCACCCCATCTTTAGTTAAGGCCCAGTCACTTGGTAATGTGCCACTTTTTGGAGCCTCCCTTGGAGCTTATTACTGTCACGTTTTGGTACAATAACTCTGTGAAATAACCAAAGATCCTTTGCCAAGAATTCAACCACAAAGTTTGCCACATCCCGAGCAGATTTCTGATGACCCCAAATACGCCAAGCCTCTTCAAAAAATTATGCTATTACTTCTGGCCTCAACTCTCTCTGAACATCCAAAGTTGTCGGGTCTCTCCCCTTCCTTCATGTATTTGCAGTCCTAAAACCAAGGCATCCGCTCCCAAACTGAGCGCTGGTCACATACAATTAAACGGCAGTTGTGGGTTGTTCTCCACAAGTCAGTCAATTTGGTATCAACAACGCATGCGCAGTGTAGGCAAGCTGTTATTGATCGTCTGTAACTTTCATATCGTAAAGACGAGCCCCTTTCACGAACCTCGACATCATTTTCTCGATCATAGGACACCGGACCATGATCACTATCATCATAAGGAACTGGAAAAGACGCTAATAGGAATAACAGCATCTGTAACTTTCATATCGCATAGACGAGCCTTAGCTGGTAAAATATTAGAATACCTTCTTTCCATGCGAATATCTTGACCTTGTTTGGCTAATGCAAATTCCCTAAAAGTCCACTTATTCGACTCGTTTAAATCTCTACTGGGTCTATATAAGTTATATTTCGGGGGCAGTGTGTTCTCCTCTCACCCTTTCTCAGTAAGTGGAATGCATTACCCTTGCAGCCCCCTCGCAGTCAATAAGTTGGTGCACCGGAAGGTCAAAGGTACTTGGGCACTTTTAAGCGTTGTGACTCTATGAGCTTGCTTGTACTTATTGATTGCATGTCTTGCTCCTCGCATACCACCGTACTAAAATTGTATTTCTTTTCTGTATTTGAAATACTTCAAATAGTACCCAGTGAATTATACCATCTAGATTTATCCTCCTTATTTCCTACGGACTTAAAGCAGATTTTCTTCCGAATTTACAGGAAATACGGTTTCCTGGCATTGTTTGGGCTTATGATCAGCACGATATCATTCGGGATCAGTCTCATCCGTGCATGAATACCTGCCTGATTCTGCAGTTTGTTCTTCCTTTGCATCCTCAGTTGCACTGTTCGTCGTCTGCTGTCTCTTTATAGCTTTAATGATTCCATATCTTGTGATAGTTTTGTTAACTCTCGAGTAGGCCTAAGAAGAACACAACCTTTTGTAGGTCGTGTTTGTTTTGTTCTAATAATGTGAAAACATGGATGCTTTGGTCCTGGTTTAGAAATATGATTGGAGTACTAGTCTACTACACTTGACTTGTGTCCCAGTCCTTTCTTATAGTTGGGTATTGAATTTTGTGATAGCACAGAATTACTCGATCCGGGGCTGTTGTGCGTGCTGTAGTGCGGACAAATCGACGTCGTTTAGCCAACGAATTATTATACAAATGCATGAAGTCAAAACTTTCGTTTGTCCACACTACAACATCCGGATCCAAGAACTACCAAAGTAAAATAAGTTGCACAGCTTCTTGGCAGGTGAAGTCATCCAGACCATAATTGTTTGATCTGGGTGCATGGGTCAAACTTGAGGGTGAACATTACTTTTATTCTCAATGGTTGAGAGGGAATGGATCCCATTAAAAAGTAATTTCAATTTTATCAAGAAGTGTATTGCACGACTGAGATCTATATCCTCTCAATCAACCAGAGTGAGGGTAAATTGCACTCGTGTGGATCCCAACTTAGTTCTATTTGGGGATTCGAGGAGTTCATTTTGTAGGATTCAAATGCAAAAATTTTCCAGAAAAAAAATCATCTTAATTGAATGTGTTGAGTTCTTAATCCCATCAGATTTATCTTGAAATATATAGGAGACAAAAATTCTAACCTTGCATGTTTTTCAAGACAAATCTAAGGGACTAAGTACTAAACACTTAATTATTCCTGATAATAATATTTTTTTGGATGAACTACAAATTAAGATGAGTTTAGATTAAATCATTTTTTGTTAAAAAGAATTTATATTATTCAATTCTCACTGTCGTCAAAAAACCTTTGGGATCATTGAAGTTTGCATTGTCATTAACTCCAAGACATTAAGACCAATCGAGTTGTATGCAAATTAGTCTTAACAATTAGTTATTAAAAAAATAACATTTTCCTCCACGGATCCAAGATGCCTATTGTGAGAGTTATTCTTAAATCGACAATGTAATCTCATCCATTTACTTTGTAGAGCTCAATGCATAGGACAACATTGTCATCTAATCGATTCAACATCACTAACCTAATCACAAATCATATTTTTACAAAGTTTGTCTGAAAAATCAAGACTAAAAATATGATTCGTTGGCTAAATTGATCTATTTTTTACAAAATCGTTCTACTCGTTCAATTCTATAAAATACTTCAAAATGACACCCAATCTAAGTAGAAAATCTATGCCAAATTGGACCTAAATATGCAAGCAAAATGGGTTAATTGACAAGAAAATCCTGATGTGTACCAAAGTTAATACTTTTTTTTTGCATATAGATTCGAATGCAGAAGTGTTCAAAATTATTCGATGCACATAAAATATACATTTTTTGAAAGACTCAATGTGCATTAAACGATTCTAAATACATCTACATTTGGATCTATATACGAAAAGTATATTACTAGATTTGCTCTCACTCAAACCCAAGAAAATACCCCAATGGACAAGCCATTTTCATTTGCAAAAAGCCCTATAAAACGACCGTTAAAAAGATGCAGATTCGAAATCGTGAAAGTGTTCAAGCTTCGAGGTCATAAAACAACAGCAAACAATGAGTATATTACTAGTGGCCCTGCGTGATACAAACAGTGGTTGTTTTATCTGACATCACTTAACGGCTCTATTCAATCACACCCCGCCCCTTTCGTCAAAATTTGAATCCCCCCTCTCTCCTCTACGCTCTCTCTCTCTCTCTCACACACTCACACACACACACAAACACCAAACAAATTTACCATTTTAAACACACAGGGTTTCTTGGACCTCGACCCCATTTCCCTTATCCACCACACCATTCAAATTTCTCTCACCAAACTTTCTTCCCTTCTCTCTCTTTCTCTCTCTGAAATGGGTTCTTGTTTTAGCAAGAAAACTACCATGTGCTCTTCTTCAACCACAGCAGCACTACCAGACCCACCAGACCAAAAACCCAAACTTAGCCCCCAACCCCAACCCCAACCCCAACCCCAAGTAGCAGAGAAGAAGAAATCAGAAGAAGAGACTACTACGAAAAAGGAGATCTTTCTCATCAAACACCGGATAAGCCACGACTCCTCCGATCGAAAATCTGATGAAGAAAAGCACAAATCAGATCCGAAATGTGACACCCCCAGTACTATTACCACAACGTCTGAAGCAGGTGATGTTGGTAGTAGTAATTTGATGAGTGGAGGGATAGTAGTGAGAACTTCAAGCTGTTCGAAGGAAGAAATCGATGCGATTCTGATCCAGTGTGGGCGGCTAAGCCGGAGTTCCTCCACCGGAAAAGCCGCCGGAGGTTGCAGCGGTGGACGGAAGTACTCCGGTTCGAAGAGGAGCTACGATTTCGATCACGAGAAAGGAAACGGTAATGATGATGACGATGACGTCATCGGAGGTGGTGATGAAGCGGTAGAGGCGGAAAGAACCCACCGCCACCGGCAGCGGCATCGCCAGTCTACGCCTTCTTCTTCTTCTGGCCGGAGAAGAACTCCTAGTAGGGAAAGAGACCAGCAAAATCAGAGGTCGGGAAGTCGAGAAAGAGGCAGTGGCAGCAGCGGTGGAGGGCGGAGGGTGAGCCGATCTCCCGGGAGGAGATCCGAATCTCCGATGACTGGTAATACAAACACAAATACTACTACTAACACTACTAATAGGCCTGGAAAAATGGTATCTGTTCCAGCAACGGTTTCTTCAATGGCGATGGATAAGAGCGGTATTGGAGGAGTTGAACCGCCGTCAGCGGCTGCGATTAAGCGGATTTCGGTGAAGAGAAACGTAGGTGCGGCGTCGCCGAGAGCGAGATCCCCTGCAGCTGCTACTAGGGTTTCAAATGAGAAACAGAATACACAATCGAATCAGCCATTGTCGCTCAGCCGTAGTAATTCGAGGAAGGCGGAGCAGTCTCCTTATCGGAGAAATCCTTTGGGCGAAATCGATCAGAACTGTATGGCTGTTGAACTCCCCATCAACAAGGGTTCCAACAACATCGTGTCTCAGGTATAATTGGCTCCTCCATTCTCATCGATAGGATGTTAATATGTTAATGAGTTAAATTTCGCTATCTCGGACTCGCGACCTCCTTCGAAACCAAATTCGATGCATGTTAGTATTGTGTCTCAGGTATAATTTGCTCCCCTCCTCTTAACGATAAGACGGTGGTATGTTAGTAAGTTAAATTTCATTATCTCGGACTCGCGACCTTCTTCGAAACCAAATTCAATAGAATGTTAGTATGTTATTAAGTTAAATTTCACTAGCACGAACCCACGACCTCACCCTTTGATTGGGTGAGAAATACTATGAAATTGTAGTAAGGTAGCGTCTCTGGTTCATTTTGGGAATGAATGGAATCGTCGTTTACCTAAATTGAGGAATGATGAAACCATGTGTTATGTATATTTGCTCAAGTTTTAGCAAATTGAAGGACGAGAATGAGCATTGTAACAGAACGCCCGTTCGTCCTATTCCAGCTTCATTCTCGTTAACCAAATACTATCTCACAGAAAAATAACTATCTTTCATGTTTAATTTCCAATATCTTGGTCCCACGACTTCCTTCGAAACCAAATTCGATAGAATGTTAGTACGTTATAAAGTTAAATTTCAATTGCATGAACCCGTGACCTCACCCTTTGAATGGGTGAGAAATACTAAGAAATTGTATGCTGGTTCATTTCAGTAATGAATGGAGTTGTCGTTCACCTAACTTGACGAATAATGATGCCATGTGTTATGTATATTTGGTCAAGTTTTAGCAAATTGATCGATGGAATGAGCATTATAATTGAACCATCATTTGTACTATTCCAGCTTCATTTCGGTTGACCAAATACTATCTCACAAAAATTGATGGAGTGGTCATTTACCTAAATTAATGAATGATGATGCCATGTGTTATGCGTGTATTTGGTCAAGTTTTAGCCACGGAGAACATGTGATGTTGGGTCGAAATTTGATGAACCAACTGGTTGCTCCTCTAGTTGAAGTATCGGGCCCTTTTTTTGTTGCCTAGGTTACACTTTCGGAATACCCTTGAAGGGAATTTTGATCTTACTTCCCCCAATCTTCACTTTACGCCACGCTGACTCCCCTTTGGTCATAAGGCGTGGAATTAGACCAAGGGAAATTTCCATAGGAACTAGTCCCTTAGATTTCGCACATAGGAGATCGAGACACAGCCTCCGGGCTATGGGAAAGATGTAGATCGATCGCCCTAGATAGACCTCTACATACAGGGTCATAACAAGTCTGTATAGTCTTTTTGAAAGCAGAATTTCTATTTATGTGTCTCTCGACTGCGTCAAGATGGAAACACTTATAAATAGGAAGATTAGCTTTTTCATTCAAGCACGATTGACTGGAAATGGAGTCTCACGAGGGATTTAGTTGTTCTGTGGCTGCATATTTGGTGGAGCACATGTTATTGAGTCGCTCGTACCTGAGCTCGAGAAAAGATTTCTTATACTGACCGAGAAAAGCTAGTTCCAGAGGCATCTTCCATTCATATCGATTTGGGTTTTTCCGCACCATATTTTGATCTGCCTCTTCTTCGTTCCGGTTTTAGCAAATCGAACGACAGAATGAGCATTATAATTGAACGATCATTCTGTCTTAATGGAATGAGCATTATAATGGAACGATCGTTCTTTTATTCCAACTTCATCCTGTTAACCAAATACTATCTCGCAGAAAAATTACATAAATTGATGAATGATGATGCCATGTGTTAAATCTATATTCGGTCAGGTTTTAGCAAATTGAACGATGGGATGAGCATTGTAATAAGCGATATTTCTTTCTATTCCAGCTTTATTCAAATATTTATACAATTCTTGTTCATTTGCTATATTCAAACTTGCTGTAATTCACATGCATCATTAACCTCTGCAGGCTCCAACCCAGAAGCCAAATAGTGAGAATGTGAAAAGCAACAAAAACATAGGGCAAGGAACTGAAAACAAAACCAATAGTGTCAGGGCAAGGGAGGAGCAGCAGCAGAAGATGGAGGATGAGGGAAAACCATTGCAACCATACACCGGAAATGTTACTGTGACAATGGTACCGTCAGGACCCGAAAGTCACAAACCACAAATGTTAACAAGAACTAGATCCTCAAGGCTATCGCGAGACCTAGACATCAACCCCGAAACCCTACTGAACCCCTCTCCTACTTCTTCATACACTGCGCTATTGCTTGAAGACATCCAAAACTTCCACCAAAAGAGCACTCCGGTAATCCCTTGCCTCACCAAAGCTTGCTCCATTCTTGAAGCAGTCGCGGACCTTAATTCCACTACAATCTCCAACCTTTCAACTGCTGAGCAGTTTGGGAAGAAGAAGAGGTTAGAGACTAAGGAGCCGTTTGTCGAGTCTGAAGTGATTGGTTGTGATGACTTAATGGAGCCGAGTTTTCAGAAGTATGTCACTGTTAGCAGGGGTGGAGGAGGAGGAGGTGGTGGGGATATGGAAGAGGTTGAATCCTCCGGGAGTAATAGCTTCATTGGTGGTGGACAAAGTTGGGTTTCTTCTTCCTTATGGGAACCCAACTCGGCTGATTCAACCGATAGCTGGAATCCTTTGAGATTGGGGGAGAAGAAGCTAGAAGGTGATCGGAAGCATAATGGAATAGGGCGTGGAAGAGTTGGTTCCGGTAGAAGTCTTCAATCACCAACACTTAAAGCTGCTTCATTGTCGTAACTTTCAATCCAGAACAGGATTGTTTTAGTGGTTGCAGACTTTTGCAACACTTTGCAGTAGTTTGGTTTTTCTGTTATTTTCTTTTCCTTGTTATTAATTGAAGGATTATTTCAGTATTCAATTGGAAAGATCATTCCTTGTTATTTCATCCCTGTGACTTCAACATTTTCCTACGGAACATCTGAAACTAGTTCGCCATTATCTTGATAATGTTACAGAACAGAAACCTCCATTCCGATATATACAACGGTTCTTCTCCCATGGGAGAACTGATTAAGAATACTATACAGATTTGTGCTTCAGCCTCTATACCTACTTCACACGAAGGCCTATCCTATCGCTGATTGTACAATGTGGACACCAATTTCATCGTAAGCGGATTGTCTGATAAGTGATTGGTAAGTACCTTTCAAACCCTGTGTCCACTTTTCTTCCCGTGACATACTTCTCCTTCCGCGTATGCATGTAATCAGCGACCAATTCATTGGCAAGAGGTAGAAAAGAGCCGATAAACAATAGCCATCGTGCCTGCAGCTATTTACTTGGTTTTTGTTGTCTGTTCCTCCAAAGTGTTCTTGTAATTAACCATGTATATTGCCGCTAGAGTAACAACAGCCCCGACGAGTTGCACAGGTGCAAAGGTCTCGTCGAGATAGATGAACCTGTAGTAAGAAATAACTATCAGAGAGAATAATGCGCAAATAAAGGTTATTATAAGAATCACAAAAGAAATAGGAAATCTTTTTTGGAGAAACCTTACCCGAAAATTGAAGCAAACATTGGAGTCAGAAAGGTTAGGGAGCTGAGCTTTGTCAAGCTGCCTGAAATGTATTAGCAAACCTATATGTTAATCCCAAAATATCCAAAAATAGAAGCAGCCTGGATTATACGAACTGAGTTGTAATTTCACTTAAATCGAATACAATGATTCGATTATGAGAAAATAAATAATAATGGAAGCTAGAAAATAAGAATGTGTAATTGCGAGGGTCACATTGCTAGATTGATTTAACTAATTAAAGGAACATCAACTAGCAACAATAAAATACCAAAGAGAATGTACCGTAATGATACTAACACCCATCAATAACATACCAAAGAGAATGTACCGTAATGATACTAACACCCATCAATAAAATACCAAAGAGAATGTACCGTAATGATACTAACATCCATCAACCGAGAGAAGTGGGTGTTCCGAAGGCCCGCCAAGGGGTGCCCCAACATCCTCCACCACCACGTCTTTATGCGAGTCCTAGTACTAAGTGTACGGACCCCTACCTGATTGTGTGGCAGTGGAAGATGTTGGGGCACCATGTGGCGGTGCCCCAAGACCACTGAAGAATTACTCACCAATTGAAGACGAGAAACCTACCCCTTGTAGCATTGTAGAAGTATACACCATAGCTGATGGCACTTCCGAAAAGAGAAGTATAAAGCAGTGCCAAAAGGTCATTTGACGTGAGCTCCTTTAAACTCCCATTGAGGGCAGGGTCATGATTCAGAAAAGAGATCACTACAAGGGGAAGTCCACCAATTATCATGTGCTGCAATAGAAATTGAGTCTGCATCAGTCCCTAAACTATGCTACCCTTGGAAGATTCCTCGCCTCTCCCTTCTCGGGGAATGGTTGAGCGTTCTGTTGAGAATGGAAGGAGTGCTACCCTTTACGCTAATATCTTTCTCCACAAATTTTGTATATCTTACAACAGAAATGTGGCAATAGTTGATCCTACGGTTATCTGGACAAAAAAGTTTAGAAGCTCTTACATGTTCTATACGTCTGCGATAGCGGAAGATCGCAATAATGAGATCATCTACTATTTTTAAGGTTGGAGAGTTCCCATGCAGCTTGAACAAGGATTATTTAAAATAGCTTGTATAGACAAAAATGCAGAAAAGATAACTCACCCATCCAGTTGCCATAACAGGATCAGAGTACTTGGAAACCCAGCGAACCATGACCGTACCAACTGCCATACTTTGAGCTGCCAGGAGCATCCACCACTCCCCACTCCCCCACAGTGAAAAGCTGCTATCATTTGTAGAAAGTGAAGGCACCTATAGGATTGATTTTCACCAATACCAAAAAGCAGCTTAGGCAGATAAATAAACACCAAATAATTGATACTTTTACTGACTAAAACGACAGGAGAAGTCTTTTCATATTTTTCGGACAAAGCCAGTCCAACTGCCTCAATCCCTACGTTGAGGGAGACCAGTGTAAGTTGCCTTTCATAGATGTGACGTGCTGTTTGTATATATATTATATGGAAACCACTCCTACAGAAGAGCATCTATGCTACTTAGGCTAACATAAGTATTCCGTATAAATACTTCTCAAGAACGAGGTCCAACAGAGCTTAAACTCAGGCTGCAAACATGTGTTCAAGGGAAGCCACTTCATGCACAGAACGTCCGGTTTGCTTCTACCCTCCAAGCAACCCTTGAGAAATGTGAATCAAAGCTGGGCTATGGCTTATTGGTAACGAGGGCTAGGCTTACACATCAAAGAGAATCAATGTCCACCTTCCATGTCATATGTAATTTACTACCTTCGAATTCCTTCAAAGATTACTCATTGAACAAGAATGTACAAAAACAGTTATTTGAGAAAGGGACGTCACCCATGAAGATATACTCTGAACACTTAGAATAAAAAGAGGTAAGCATGTAGCAGACTAGTAATCTTTTCAAGACAATATCTTTTTACTAAATGGGTACAACCAAACGTATGACATTCAATTAATTGGAAGTTTTCGCTTGCATATCATATGTAGTTTGACTAGCAAAAAAAGAAGTATTAATTACTCATAAATCAAAAAGAACATATCCGTATGAAACTTCAACTCTAAAGTAACTAAACCTCAACATCCCTAATAGGCTTTAGGATAAACCTAGTAGGGCTTAGTTGAATCAACCTCATGAAACTCTCAGATTACACGAAAAAAGGAGAAACAACAACTGCGATCTTCTGATACAAATACCTCAAGAAGTAGGAGGCCAATGACACCAAGAATAAGCCCTGCAGCTCCAAGAAAGCCAATGGATTCACCAAATAACAGGGAGGCTAATACAGCAACTGTCAAAGGCTGAGAATCAATTATGACCTGAAACAGTCCATTTCAACTTGTCAAATTCTAAGTTTATTAGCTATTAGGAAATCAATCGAACAAAATAATCTTATTTACATGATACGATGTATGTTAAAGTCAAAATAACTCGGATACATAGCTAATGGTTAATGGGTTGAAAAGGGAAGTTGAGTAAAACCAAATCACAACAAGGCATGTTAAGTATGGAGAATGTTATTCATGCTCAAGAAAGACAATGTGGTGTGTGAACAAAAGAATTCACCCAAGTTTTTGGTACTAGTCCTTTTTTTGCTCCTTAAAACTCGTTCTCTTATTGGGACTTCCCTCAACTCTGAATCTTTTGATTGAAACATTGTACTTGCAAACTTTAGGAAATCCTAATAAAAAAGTGAGATAACATTGTACAGTATGTCAGTATGTAATGGAGCTGGTCTTTTAGCATGCTTTTGTGCAGCGGTGGATGTATGTAGCAGCAAGTGGGGTCAATTGACCCCATTGAGTAAGAAAATCCCCTAGGATAGGTATATTTTGGTAAATTTGTCCCACATAATAATATATATGTCTTGCCTTACAAAGTTATATACTTGACCCCATGCCTATAAAACCTAGATCCGCCCCCACTTTTGTGATGGGCTCTTCTTCACTTCCAATCCAATAACTATTGGCTGCCACTAGTTTGGTTTCTCTTATTTTTATTGTTTTTGTGTATTCAAAGCTTTTAAAAACAGCTGATTTTTCTGGAGGAATAAAAAAACAAAACAAGGCTCCAAGATTAAAACACAGAAAAGGTGGTTTCACTCACAAGACATGGCATTTCCTCGAAAACTTCCAAGGAAAGATGTTTCAAGTTTTGAGAATAAAAACAGGAAAAATGTGACACTACCTACCTACTAGAATCCTGAAATTAATTGTACTTGATTATCGACAATACAGAAAATCAACCAACCATCGAATATCTACGACTCTCCTCAACTCCCAGAGGCAATTAAAGTATTTTGCGATAATGGGAAGCTATAACAAGGAAGAACAGCACATACACTGCCCAACCCTGCTGATGTCCGCTCTAAACCTTCAGCAAGAAATCCCTGTCCAAGCAATAAAAGCGTCAAGCAATAGATTACTTGCCCAGACATAACCATATATACAAAAAAAACATTGAACAAAAGCACACCTAAGGCCCTTTTTGATTGGTTTGACTATTGATGGGCATGCATAATACTATAGCACAAGCAATCCCACCGGACTACTAGTGAAAGGACTACCGATACCACATCCCAGGCATTATATTGAGTCATAATTATGAAACTTTATCATCCGTCACCACTAACTGTAATTCCCCTATGGGGCCGGTCCATATAAGAACTTACCCTGATTTTAGTTGATCCACTCTAGTGAACACAGAATTGGTCTATCAGATATTAATCAATCTAAGATATTAGTTAAGCGTACGCCAGTCCGGACATCCTGAGCTAAAACACTAGAAATCAAGTCCATTGGATATGTAATTCATGGCTGCATGTTCCATCCCGCCAACCAAACTTTGCTTTCGGTCTAATTCAATCTACGAAGAAGGGAATCATGCTGTGTAGGATTTGAACGTAAGTCATCCAGGGGCGGAACCATGTGAGGGCAGGGAGGGGCCCGGGCCCCCCCAAAAATTTCAAAAATTTTTAAAACCTAGGTATAAAAAAAATTAAAAATTAAAAATTATATAAAAAATTACATTTTGGCCCCCCCAAAATTATATTCAACCCTCTATTTCCAAAAAAAAAAATTCGGCCCCCCCAAAACACCAATCCTGGTTCCGCCCCTGAAGTCATCGGGTTTTGGAGACCCACGTTCTACTGACCTGAATTAAGACTGCTTTTAGCCCTAAATGTGGATATCGGATCTACAGTGGGTGATGGAAAAGCTTGCGGAGAAGATTCACCGCTTAAAATCTACAACAGAGAAAGAACTTGCCAATCTCTCGGACAAGATGTTTTGTGTGCCCCTATGGGTAGAAATGAGCTTCATTGTACTCATAATATCTGTTTTTTCAGTATAAAACTAGCACTTGCTAAAGAACACAAGCTTGTAGCAAGAAGATACCAAAGGAGTAAAAAAGAAAAGGGACCTGAAAACAAGTGGCATCGACGAGTGCGAAGAGAGAGATGGAGAGCCACCCCATGACTCCAGAAGGAAGAGGCCGACCTCTGGCGGCGGCGAAAGCAACCAGTAAAACTCCGGCAGGGATTAGCCGGAAGGAGGACACGAAGAAAGGACCTGTCTTAGGCAACACTTCCTTCATCGCTACCATGGCCGTCCCCCAGAAAAAGAACGGCGAGACAAGCAATCCCCATTCCCAAGCTACCCCAAGCAACGATAATTCCCCCAAGACTTTCGAGCTTTCGGATATCTCCACTGGTTCGGACCTGACGTCGGCTCCTGTGCCTATGCAATCGACCTCGGCGGAGGAAGGCGGAGATTCGAGTTGGGTATCTTTGGTAACGCAATTGGCTTTAAACTTGACACGATTGAGCTTAATTGTGCTGGAATTGCTGCGAGTGATGATTGTTTTCAGGTAATTGGGAGGGGAAGGATTGTTCCGAGTAGCAGTGGATATGGTGGGAGGAAGAAGGGGTGACACTGAAACTGCCATTGCCGCGGCCATCGGCAGTTCTGGTGGACAGAGAGATCATGATGTTGAAGTGGAAACCAACTTGTGGTCGACAGCAGGGTGGCATAAGGCTGGGTTTGTGGACTTGGGCTTCAACGAAAGAGCGGCGACTTGAAGCTTGCTAATAATCTTTTTCTTGGGCTTGGGCTTTAAACTTCTTGTGTAAAACTTTTGAAGACCCCAAGAGAGAGGTTTAGTCGATGTCCTTCCACTCTTCTAGCCCAATGGCATCATTCCAATTTCCAAGACTCGAAACAGAAGTTTGGAGGTCTCTCTCTCTCTCTCTCTCCAGGTATTGCTCACATCGTATGAACTTAACATTCTACAGTAAGTGTTTGATGAAATGCCCAAAAGAACTTGAAATGGTGTCTGTAACTAACAGTCACAATGGTGAGAAATGGTCAGATATATACAAAAAAAAAAAAAAATGATGATTTTTGATTGATTTCTTCCCCTTACTCACCAAATCTCATAAAAAAAATGGTCCGAAGGCACAGTGCATATAGTGAATTGAAGTATTGTGACACTTGTTTGGTTTGCGACATGTTTGTCCATTCATATTCTTGTTCCTCTTAAACTTTCAAAGAGAATTTGTGATATGGAGTGTTGGATCAAAATGCTTGGATTTCAAGAAATAAGTTCCCTAAAGAAAAACACATGCATTACATAAACAAACCAATGGAGCCGTTAGAACCGATTCAGTGTCTCACCATGGATATTGGAGACCACCCCGACGTCTGCTCCAAAGGTAAAACAGCTAACTTAACTGATGGAACACACAACTGCTTGTCGAACCCAGCAGCTTGTGTGTGTGTCTCACCCAAGAACACGAACATAAAGTATACTATTTCATGACAAAAATGTGGTAACTAGAACCATGGACAGGGTTGTAAAACTGCTAACTGTTGGAACCTGTAGGTTGCAACCATCAATGGTTTGTAGCAGAAACCTTAGAGCTATGAGAATCATTCCGGTTGTCTTGTGAGATCCTTCGGTATCTCAAATTCATTCACACCACTGTTTTGAATTCCAACATTCTTGTGTTGGTGGGTACTTTTTTCCCAGACTTGTAACCTAACTACCTAAGCTACATATTCATTGTCCTTGTGTGTTTGTGCATTTGATGGCTTTTTAGAACTTGTGTTACCGTTCCGCAAGTTCCTTGTGTTTCAATCAATATCGACCTTCAGGCCTTTGACAATTTCTGTTGCCCTCTGAATTTTTTGGTAATTTGGCTTGTTTGCATAGTGGGGGCGTGGGGGTACATGCATATTTAAGTGGTCCAATGTGCACCAAAAACCAAAGCTTCCCTCAATACTCTTTCCCTTGATACCAGTGCTTGCTCTTGCAATTTTTTTGCTGCACGGGAGCAGTTATTTTTTCTGATCAGTGGAGCGGTGCATTGGTCTGCAAATGTTGGTTGATTTTAATTTGGTATTTGCTTACATTACATAGTGCCAATATCTATCTGATTTGTTGTGCAAGTACTTGTACTACATGCATTATTCGGTAATAGAAAATGTGCCCGACTCAAATAACTCAAGTCAACACAAATCAATACAACCCAAAGTGGATGAGACTATTAATGGGTCCTCTATTCCGCCGTTGATTGACTTATCGATACAAGGGACTCTTCCTCCTTGGTGCATTTCGCTCACTTGCTTGTTCCTCTCTCTGGATGTTCCTAACTACCTAAGCAATAGTACTGGAGGTAAGTAGCTACTCAAATATGGCTTCTATCGAAGAGGTTAGGATAGGTAGTGGAGCAAGCACGGATGAAAGCTAGGAGAATATGGATGTCTTTCCTCTTGTGTGTGGGTGAATGCGTGGAGGGGTAGGCTGCTATTACATTTGTTCCTGAATCGTGGCTTCACAAAAGGCTTTGCTTTCAAGGCTTGAGATTGTTTTGCAATCATCCAGTGGTAGAGTTTGTCCATCCAATAAAAGGAAGAAATTGGTTTTAACCTCTTTTTTCTTCTATTTTCATACATCACCAGGATAACCTCTTTTTTTCTTTTTTCATTTTATCCTCTTCTTTGACTTCCTCTCTCTGATTCCCTGTCAAAGTTCAACTTTTACATTTTTGTTAATGATAAATATGAATTTTAGTTATCCTGGTCTTTTGACTTCTTCCATCTGAAACCTTCTAAGTTGTAAATAAAAAACTATGGTTTTGCTCAGAGGAATGACTTTGCGTATGTGTAAATTAGATTCTATGTAAAAGCATGAATCAGCTGAGTGAATTATTACTAGTTTGTTATTTCATTGTTTGCCCAGTAGATCGTGTTAGACTTTCCTGCATGAACCAAAGGTCAGCTCTTTTGAAAGCGTGGTTTTATTTCTTTTGTTTGGCAGCAGATTTTGACAAAGGTGTGAGTATCAGGCTGTTAAAGAATTCAGCTAGTAATCCACATTGTGTTCACAAATGTCAAGTGGGACTGGGCTTCTCTCTCTTTGTAGAACCATTGTGGGAAAATCCGTCATAAAGTAGTCCCCGCGAAGCTTTCGGGAATCAATGAAGAGCTGGGTGCCGGCCTAGATTTGTCACAACTGCGAGCTCATCTACTGAAGCCTGTTATCAATTAACCAGCAACATGGTATGGGCAGTTCTTCACTTGATGGATTTAACAAGTAAAATGGTTGGAATATAACCTATGGTATAAAAAGAAACTGTAATATATATTGCGCTGGTTAGTGGTTACAAATACTGGATGCGCTCTATCTGTACAATTAGATTCATTTTCCTATCTATTTCTGTCATTTTCAATGGTTTTGGATCAGCAATGTATGGAAGATTTGGCTAGGGAATAAAACAAAAGGACAAAAAGAAGTATACCACATTTTGCGGATAATTATATATAATGCTAACTCAAGGCTCGAAACTTGATAACCTAATCTATATAATACTTGGTATTTAAAGGTACATGGTGTGACACGCCCTAGTGTCACTTGTGAGGCCGGGCATTCGGGAGAGAGTCTCGGTGGACGTTTAGATGAGTGATCAAGGGTTCCACATCATTTAGTAGATTTAAAGTTCAGTGCTATATATAATAAATCACGACTATACTTTGCACAAGGCTTTTTAAGGCCGCGAGGGCATGAAAACCTAATAGAATTTCACGGTTAAACTTGCTCGTTCTACAATAATGCAGGGATGTGTGACCTATTAGAAAATCCATGGGGTTTAAATGGCTAAAATGGATAATATTGTACAAGACTGGAGCGAGTGATTACACACGGACTCTAGTACGGGTATCGGGTAGGTCTAAGCATTTGACCTTTGTAATCTTTAGTTGTAGAAGATTAGAATGTGTCCAAACGTTAGATAAAGGTTTCGGGATACCAATTGCACATTGTAGTGTATGTTGTGTGATATCCTTAGGTATTATGCTGTAAATTATTTGGAAATGCACTTGAAATGAAATGAGATTCAGAGGCATATGGAACTCTATGTTCCATGTAGAAATGTAGCAATTTAGAAATGAATTGCCATGGCCATTGATAAATTTTGTTATTCAAGTCTAAGCTCCAAACACTGGTCATTGCTTTAGACCAGGAATTTTAGGCATCTAATTATTGTGGTAACAGTCTACCACGTGAATAAGTCCTCCGAAATGATCATAGGAGTTGTTATATATAGCTAGTGCGCTTGTTCATATCCAATCCGGAGCTGATCATCACTTCCGGATTGGATGCAAGAATTGAAAAAAAAGTATGCACAGGTAGTCAGACATCTCATTTCAGAGAGAAATCCGATCTAACATCTGAATCTTGAAAAGTTGTTCAGTTTGCGGGTGATTTGACAAGTTTTGTTCTCTCGTAGACATGATTTGACAAAAGGATCCATATTCGGAAGAAACAGAATCCACATAGTCAATTGATGCATCTATACTATTGAGTTGAGAGAAAGAAAAGATTAATAGTTTGCTAATCCTGCTTTTCTGATCGTACCATTCGAAGAAAGTAATGTTTCGAATACTTATTAAAAATGAAATACTGCAGTGTAATAGGAACTCTCAATCAACAAATCATCTGGAATCGAAATATATAGAATGTGTATAGAGTAACAGGGTGGAGGAGGAAATCAACTATAATCCTCCACTTGGGCCAAGCAGCACCCAAACCCAAAAACCAAAGAACATCAACCATAGTAGTGATCTAATGGTATATATGATAAAAGTAATGGAAAAAATAAGTAAAATCAGAGCTTAAACCTAAACTTACACGTACTGCTCTTAATACTAACAACATTATTAGCAGCTAAGCTGTCCACCACCAGGTTGCACCTAACCAAGAACTTCCATTTCATGAGCTTGAGAGACCCAAGCTTGATCCTCACGGGTACTGTCGCCCTCATCCTCAGAGGAATGCTTCCGGTCTGCTGCTGGGCCTGCAGCGCCAGCAGCAGATTAGTCGCATTCTGGGTTTGTCCTGTCAGAGCCACATTGAGCACCGTCGTGTTCTGATGGCCCTGATAGAACTTAGGCAATGAACCCTGGCCAAGCTGTGTTGAGATGTACCACACCCTTATGCTGCTCCCGCTCTCGTAGTATATTCCGATCTTCTTGTTGGGATTCCTCGCAGTGACGTTGACGTCAAACGTCGCGTAGAGGCTTTGGTCGCTGTTGAGATCGAACTGGGTGATTCTCATGCTGTCTACAGAGTACTTTGGGATTTTGGGTTCGAAAACGAAGTAGATTATGGCAGCCAGGATTCCGAGAATGAGGATTTGGAGTATGATTAGACAAATTGTCCAACACAAGCACTTGCAAAGGCAACTTCTTGACTTGGGTGGTTTTGAGTGATTCACCGGAAGTGTGCGGCGGTAGGGAGGGTAATCCAGTGGCGTCTGGGAGGCTGGGTCGCCTTTGTCGGACTTGGTAACGCCATGGGGCACTAGCGGAGCGGTTGGAGTATGTGGCGCCTCGGGGTCCTGCACCACGGGATGGATTCTCTGATGATCTGCCATTGATGATGGGTTCTGAAGCTTTTCTTGTATCTTTGTTTCTAGAGTCTGAGGTTGGTTTTAAATAGGCTTCAGGACAAGCAAACCGTGTTTTTGTGCGTAGGAGTATGAAAGTGTCATTTTTTTAAAGTCACGTTTTAGCTTCCCTTTTTGACTTTTGCTAAAGTGTCATTTTCTTAAAGAGTTCCTTCCATATTGGGTAGTCCTCATATCATATGGCTCAGTTATTTGTATTTTGAGTGTTTGATTTGGTCTTAAGGTTTTGCATTTTTTTCAACTTTGGAGCTCTTTTCGCTTACAAGTAACAACATTTCTAATGCACGCTTGCTGTGTCCGGACCGAGCACAATTACCTTGTACGGTCCGAACACACTCTTTCAAAATAGGTGTGTTCCGCAGTGGGATCCACATGCTATTATACTAATTTCTTGCAAGAGATGTGTATCCGGACCTATATTCGGGATGTGTGCAATAGCTACTTTATTGTGTTTTCTATGAGCATTTAAATTGATATGTTTAAATTAGAATTAGAGACAGTTTGGACTAACTTAATTATTTTAAAGACAATGAGTATTCTCGGTGGTCAGTGAACTTTTTTTTTTCCCGTCAAAATATGTACATTAAGTATTTGTCTTGACGATAGCAATAGAGAAAGTTGAACTTGAGATTGTTTTTGGGATCATGCAGTGGTAGAGTTTGTCCATCCAATTACCATCAATTATTCCCTGTCAAGAAATTGGTTTTAACCTCTCTTTTTTCCTCTGTTGTTATACATTACCGGAATTTGTTCATTCCCCTTGTTGGACTTTCTCCAATCTGTTTCCCTGTCAAAAGTTCAACTTTTAGGTTTTTTCTAATGATAAATATGGATTTTAGTGTTCCTGGATCCATTCCCCCGTCTCCCGCACTGCTGTGGTCTTTTGACTTCTTCCATCTGAATAAACCATCTAAATAAAAAACTATGGTTAAACTTTGACAAATATGGATTTATTGTTTGCGTAATTTGTCATGTTGAACTTGCTGCGTGAACCAAAGATCAGCTCTTTTGAAAACATGGTTTTCTTTCCTTTGTTTTGCAGCAGATTTTGACAAAGGTGTGAGTATCAGGCTGTTAAAGAATTCAGCTAGTAATCCACACTGAGTTCACAAATGTCAAGTGGGACTGGGCTTGAATCTCTTGTCGATCGTGTGCAATCCAAGAAATAGTTTCAATATATGATTCTATTACCTTCCCTGCATCTCTGTCAAAACACCAAATATGGTCCGGAAATTTGTTATGTCACTTTCATAAGTCCTGAGTTTTCGTACTGGGCTTCTTTCCCTAAATTCCAGATCTCCTGCAGATTTTTCGAACGTCAGGTTGGCTCGGCTCTTCATTGGGAAACGTTGCCGATTTGTCCCGACATCCAGCCCTGGATCAGGCCTGCAGAATGTTGGGTTTTTGGTGCATCCAGACAGACACTCAGTCCGGCCCCTACCTGTCGGGTAAAATGGAGCGGCAGGCCCACTGCAATGTCTAACTGAAATGATTTCACTTTCTCTTCTTTCTATGACTTTGTTTCCTGAATAAGCAAATCTCTTTAACCACTTTTTTTGGACACTTGCTGAAATTTTTGTTTTGGTTTTTACAGAAACTCTTTTAGTCATCACAAAGGATGGACACAACATAGTGGTTAGTACGTAGTTTGGGCGGGGATAGGGGTGGATATCAAGTTGGAGAAATGGAGGCGGCGATGGTCAAATCCATTCCCGATCCGCCTCATTGCCATTCCTTTGTACAGGAAGGAGTCTAACAACTTGCAAGTGTTCTACAATTCCACTATGATATTTAGTTCTTAATCAATGCATACATTTTGGTTACCTCATAACTGAATTTATTGTTCTAATCTCCCTCTTTGTAGAAGCATCGAGGGGAATCAATGAAGAACTGGATGCCAGCCTAGATTTGTCAAAACTGCGAGCTCATCCGCGAAAGCCTGTTATACATTAACTAGCAACATGGTATGGGCAGTTCTACAGTTTGTTTGTTTAAGGGGTGAATCTGCTTGAAATGGGTTTAACAAGTAAAATAGTTGGAATATAACCTACCGGGACTAAGAAAATGTAATGTGTATTGACAGAAATACATAGGAAAATGAATCTAATTGTAAAGATATAGAGCGTCCAGTATTTTTAACCAGTAACCTACAGTTCTGTCATTTTCTATGGTTTTGGATCAGCAACCTGGGGAAGATTTGGCTAGGGAAGAAAATAAAACAAGAAGTCTACCACATTTTGTGGATTATTATAAGTACTGCTAACTCAAGGTTAGAAACTTTCGACGACCTAATCTGTATAATACTTGGTATTTAAATGTACATGGACTATGGTACGAGTATCGAGTAGGCATGCGGGTTCAATGTGCCCAGAAGTTAGATATAGGTTTCAGGATACCTATTAGACATTGTATTATTGTATGTGGTGCGATATCCTTAGGTATTATGTTGTAAATTATTTCGAAATGCACTTGAAATGAAATGAGATTATGGAGCATATAGAACTTCTATGTTCCATGTAGAAAGGTTTGCCATGGCCATTGATAAAATTTTGGTATTTACAAGTTTCAGCTCCTAACACGTCATCGCTTTAGAGCAGGAACGTTATGCATCTAATTATAGAGATAACAGAAAAAAGTCCACCTATAACATCATAGGAAATGTTATATATAGCTGCTGCGCTTGTTTCCCTCCAATCCGGAGGTGATGACCCCCGGAAGGAAGGAGCTAGAGGCCAAAAAAAGTATACATGGGAGGCCAGACATCTCCTCTAGAGAGAAATCTGAGCTAACATCTAAATCTTGAAAAGTTCCTTATATTTAGTTGTTCGCGGGTGCTTTGAAAAGCTTTGTTTTTGCGTAGGCATGATTTGACAAAATGATCTACATTCGGAAGAAACAGAATAAATAGAATCCACATAGTCGACCGATGCATCTATGCTATGGAGTTGAGAAAGAGAAGATGAGACTAGTTTGCTACTCCAGCTTTCCCAATCGAAGAAGGTAATGTTTCCAATACTTATTAAAATGAAATACAGCAGTGTATTAGGAACTCTCAATCAACAAATCGTACGAAATCGTATTATACATACTGTGTATAGAGTAACAAGGTGGAGGAGGAAGTCAACAATAATCCTCCACTTGGGCTAAACAGCAACCAAAACCACCAAAAAACATGAACCATAATAGTGATCTAATGGTATATGGTAAAAGTAATGAAAATAATGGAAGAAATAAGTGAAATCAGAGCCTGAACCTAAACTTACACGTACTGCTCCTAATACTAACAACGTCATTAGCAGCTAAGCTATCCACCACCAGGTTGCACCTAACCAAGAACTTCCATTTCATGAGCTTGAGAGACCCAAGCTTGATCCTCACAGGTACTGTCGCCCTCAGCCTCAGAGGAATGCTTCCTGTCTGCTGCTGGGCCTGCAGCGCCTGCAGCAGATTACTCGCATTCTGGGTTTGTCCTGTCACGGCCACGTTGAGCACCGTCGTGTTCTGATGGCCCTGATAGAACTTAGGCAATGAACCCTGGCCAAGCTGTGTTGAGATGTACCACACTCTTATGCTGCTCCCGCTCTCGTAGTATATTCCGATCTTCTTGTTCGGATTTCGCGCAGTGACGTTAACATCAAACGTCGCGGAGAGGCTGTCGTCGTTGTTGAGGCTGAACTGGGTGATTCTCATGCTGTCGACCGAGTACTTTGGGATTTTGGGTTGGAAAACAAAGTAGATTATGGCAGCCAGGATTCCAAGAATGAGGATTTGGAGTATGATCAGACATATAGTCCAACACAAGCACTTGCAAAGGCAGCTTCTTGACTTGGGTGGTCTTGAGTGATTCACCGGAAGCGTGCGGCGGTAGGGAGGGTATTCCATTGGCGGCCGGGCGGCTGGGTCGCCTTTGTCGGACTTGGAAACCCCATTGGGCACTAGCGGAGCAGATGGAGTCTGTGGTGCCTCAGGGTCGTGCACGACCGGATGGATCCTCTGATGATCTGCTGCCATTGATGGATGGGTTCTGAAGCTTTTCTTGTATCTTTGTTTCTAGAGGCTGAGGTTGGGTTTTATATAGGCTTCAGGACAAGCAAACCGTGTTTTTGTGCGTAGGAGTATGAAAGTCGTGTTTTAGTTTCCCTTATTGACTTTTGGTAAAGAGGTTGATGAGTCCCTTTCCATGAGGGTTTATGTTGGGTAGTCCTCACATGGATCATTTATTTTGTATTTTGAGTGTTTGATTTTGGTCCTCAGGTTTTGCATTTTTTTTCAACTTTGGACCTCTCTGGGCTTGCAACATTTCTACGTAACACTTATTGTCTATTGTCCGAACATCTATTCAGCTTGACCGTATTATTAGAGTATTGAATTATTGAATTATTGAAGTTCTTTATTGAACTTAATTTAATCAAATCTGTTTGATTTTATTTGAGGTGATTGACCATAATAAATGCTGATCTACCTTTACTTAGGCGAGAAATGAACTTGGAATAACAATTATGTCACACAATGTGGATAATCTTAAAGCATTTGGTGAATAATTCAAAGGCATTAGTGTCATTTTGTAGCTTCCGTAGGCTGAGTCGGTGAGGTAAAACTGCCTATTGAGATGAATAATTTGGTCCAAACAGCGTGGATTGTGAACCCTTCTTCTAGCCAATAATTCAATAAGAATCTTTGGCCGAATAGGGCCTTCTCATGTTTGGTCCGAACACACTTGCAAAATAGATGGGTTCCACAGTGCGACCCACATGGTAGTGTACTCATGTTTTGCGAGAGAGATGTATTCAGACGTATATCTAGTATGCGTGCAAGTATCTTTCTTGTAGTCAACTTTCTCGTTTGTTGCTTTAAGGTGCGTTAGAGCCTTTCCTTCAGCTAACTCCGTCCCATTTATTCATCTCCTTTTTAAAATGAATATTTAAGAATCTTTCTTGTTTATAGATCCTGAAATCGGATCAATATCTATTTAAAAATAGATCTTTATTTCTGTATCTTGAATCCTGTTTAGTCGTACTTGTCGAAGTTTAGAGACTTAAACTGGGTCTGGGTAAGTGCCTGCCAAAGATGAATTTTTTTGCTCGCTAATTACGAGGAAAATATGAAACCGTAATGTATTTAACTAGAAAATAGAGGGGTATTTTTTCTCTTCTTTGTTCGGCTACGCCGACAGAAAATCGTCTACGAGAAAACGTCTTGTTCAAGTCTTTCGTCAAAATATTTAGATTAAGTATTCTTCTTGCCGATAGCAATAAAAAAAGTACAAAAGCAATTTTATTTGGCTTTAGTATTTCTCAAAAGTTATCAAATTTTTTATTTTTAAATTTTCATCGAGAGCAGTTTAATTTTAATAATTTGTCATATACTTAAACAAAAAATTTCAGAAAATACAAATGAATAAAACTTTTGCTTTAATTTAAGGCAACATCTCTTAGTGACGTTGGTCGTACATATTAGTTTAAGAGTAGGTTTGTTTTTGTTGATGAGTCTATTCAGCCTTCTTATATTAATTTTATGTGAACACAAATAAATTCAACGTTAAAAGGATTGACCAATGGGTAAAGAATTGAGATTTACGAATTTATTTATTGTTAGAACTTTAAATATCAAATTTAAAATATTTCAGGTTTTATTAATTTTTATAGGATAGTAGTTTATGCGAGGTTTGTCAGGTTTAACACTAGTGGGCGGTGGATTGGTCGTTTAAAAATTAGTTAAAATATACGTAAGTAGCCTGAATTATGAAATTGGTCGCTTTAAATATTCGCTGAGGTGCACGAGTTAATATAAGTATATTAATTTATTACATAAAATCACATATAACCTAATCTCAAAGGCTTGGTGTGGTGGTTAAGGTCTGGACTCGTTTGTTAGCAGTCAAAATTTTGGAAGAAATATGATGAATATAATAAAAGGAGGGATACATTAAAACTGGAGGTTTATTATAGAGGATGATGAATAATTATAAAAGATTTGTTTGACTTTTTTTTTATAGAAAAGATATGATAAATATGAGTAAATGGATGATATTTTCGTAATTAATAATGATATTTGCGTACCGATACGATAGAGACCCGTTCGTGTTAGGTGGGATAATTTTCTCTCTCTTGACAGAAAAAATAGTACTTTGGATATTGTATTCAGGGTCCAAAAAGTAAACAAATTTTGGATGGCCATGTTCGGGGTGTATGCAATGAACCCTTATTTGATTGCTTACAAGCACGCCGGTTTGAGTCCTCTCCTAACGTCTTATGTTCGAAATCTCCTAATGCTATAAGCTCTTATGCATTCAGTCTATCCAGATTTTTACTTTCGTTTTAATTGAGTCGTTTGTTAGTAAACGATCAAATTAACCTTCCAGATATTAGTTAAATCACGCGTAAACTAGTTCGGATACTTGGAGTTACAAAAACAAACACAGATAAACCTGAAATTTGAGAGAGAGAGAGGGAGGGAGGGAGAGGGAGGAAAGAACAAGGAAATGACCACAGGACCAAGTCAAAATTTCTATGCTTTGGAAGCGTCTACGATCTCACCCATACGCAATACGCGGTGTTTGGGGAATCAAAAAACAGGACAAAGTCGTGTGATACGTATCCATAGCCGTTTAATGTGTTTGTATTTCACTTTGATTATAAAACCCTTATTGACTTTTTCTAGGCAATGACAGGTGACTTAACTTCTAGAAAACATTTGTACAAAATAATGGGTTTGTTAAGTAGGTTTGCATTAGTTGTTTGCTGACTTGAGAGTTTTGTCATGCACAATGTACGACACGGCGTGATTGTCTGATGTTTACAAAAACTACATTGTTTTGACGCACAAAATACTATTTAGACAGTTGTGTTGTGGAAAATCTCTCTTCAAAATGTGAATGTTGGCAATGAAATCTATTACAATATACGTAAATAAAAATCCTTTGAGGCGCGTTACGACGTTGCTTTTCTAAAGACAATTAATATTTGTTCCATCGGATGGTGTGCACCGGGTTACAGCAAACTTACCTTCAAGGTACAACGAAAGTGAATTTATGTTATCTGCGTAGTAAAAATAAAGAAAAACCAGAAAATCACCAAGAATTTTTATGTAGAATAACAATATTTGGACTAAATGCTTCCAAATAAAAGAACTTTTGAGAGAGAGAGGTAGGCAAAATTCAAGTAAGTCTAATTGTGTTAGAGAGGACTTATATTTATAGATGGTATAAGGGTACAATTGAAAAGTCCTAACCTTTTAATCTTTAAATGCATTGGAAAAGTTATAATTTTTCAATTAATACAAGTTAAAACTTTTTAATTCACAACCCTTAATGTAGAATTGCATCCGAATAGTCATAACTATCAATTTAATAAAAGTTACAACTTTTAGTGCAACGCTAATTAAATAGTCACAACTATTCAAATAGTTATGCCTTTAACAATTAGACACATCCCTTATAAGTCACAACTTTTAATTAATAAAAGTCACAACTTTCAATTAATAAAGGTTACAATTTTTATAATAAAAGTTACATCTTTTTGAATAGTCACAATTATCTAATTAATAAAAATCACACATTTTAGTGTGACACTATAATTGAATAGTTACAACTATTCAAATAGTTATGTCTTTAACAATTAGACACAACCCTTAATTTACTTTATAACCTTCAACATTAATTCATACCCCTTGGATAAGATTACACTTAAATGTCTCTCAAGTTTTCAATGCAAGCATTCCAGGAACAAGGAAAATTTTACAAAAAATACCCATTTATTTTGAAAATCTCTAACAAGTTGAGATGATGTTCAAGCAATTTTTTGTGGTAAAATAATATATTTTTGCTGCACGGCACGCCTGCTATGTAATAATCCCCCCTTTCCACATAAGAAAACGAGAATGCCTATCTCCCTTTTCTTCGCTACTTTTAATTGTAGTCGTAGGTTTGTAGCCGGCTTTGAAATGTTAATATAATCTTTCTCCTAATGCCGTATGTGTAATAACCCATAATTTTAATAAGAATTTAAATTTTATATTAAGCATATAACTTTGCAATTTAATTATTAAATTTAGAATTTTAAAATTTATGAAGGCTGCTCGAGCAAGTTGTCGGGTTGCATAACATTGTAGAAGGAATCTTTTGGGATTTTCTTTATATTTATGACTTCTAATCTAGATTTTATTGGGCGAATTAACTTTCTTCGGATTCCTTTTTTATTAAGACAAACGGATTTATTACGAGTTTTGATGAGGAATTATTGAAATATAATGGAAAAATCAATATGGGAAATTCATGGCTATGAATTATAGATTTAATTTCGAATTTATGTAGGATTTTACTCATTCTCTATATACATTAGGCCTTAATCCTAATAATCTTGCACTTAAGTTTTGTAATCTATAGATCAGAAAGAAAATGTGAGGATATTTTTGGTGTTCTTGGTGTTTTTGAGTGAAAAGAAACCCTAGCTACGGTTCTGTCAGATTTTCATCAATTCTACTTTGGTATCTCATTGTTTCTTTGGATTAAGGTAGGTTTCTTTACCTTCCAACTCATAGGATTCATTCATGTTGTTTAAATAGTATGCATGCTTTAGGATTTAGTTTCTTTTAGGAATACAAAAGTTGCAAGTTTCTGAAAAATGACGACTCGCTCGAGCGAGCTCTAGCCCCTCGAGCAACCTTGTTAGAACACTGTTCTGTTTCATATGGCTTTATGTGAGAACCTGCAATTGAGTAGCTCATTCGAGCCAGCTTAAGCAGCTCGAGCTACCTGTTCAAAAATTCAAAAAAATTATTGAATATTAATTTGTATATTGGGACCTTGTTTCAACACTGTAAGCTTGTCCAAACTGTATTAGATGCATCCAAGACACTTGACTTATGTCCACAGATTTTCATGTGATCTCGTGCGAATCGTTTGACCATGAATTATTATGTTTGACCATATTTAGCCATGATTGACTATGATTGTTGTATATCAATGTGGATGACAAAGTAAACTATAATTTAGACTCACGTGATCTAGATTAGTGTTGGAAGTTGTTGAAAATACCAAGTACGGCCATCATGCTATTCGAGGAGATTTTTGAGTCTATAGCCATTGTGAGACCTGAATTGTTGTAGAAATAGTGAGCCATCGTTGTTTAGACAACTTTGTTAACATGATTGTACTTGGGGATTTGTTTGAGGGAAAATCTGGTGTTTACGTTAGGGACACTGAATCAAATGTCGCCTATAACAAAGAAACAGAAGGTGTTGGGTGAATATTATAAAATTGTGAAATTGTGCAGAAACAAGTAGTGGCGTTAAAAGAAAAGGTGATAATTTAGTATTGGTGTCCGTCGTGGCAAGTGTTGATTCTGAGCGTTGATCCGTTGTTGTGGTTTTTGTGAAAGGACTCTAACTAGGAGGTGGGTGTAATCGGTTGGAAGTGACTTTGGGACCATTTGTGAGTTTCGCTTTGGACCTCGAGAGAGTGACGGCTAGTGTCTTGGGCGTCCTTGAGCTAATAAAAGGGAAGCGGCTAAGTTCATTGGTACTTGACCTGGTGAAGCTACGTTTTGATCGGATCTAGCTAGGGCAAAGTAGTTATTGACTTGAATAGACAGTAGAAGGTTTTTTTCGTAGTGGGTAGCGGGTCAATATTCTAGTCGGATATATAAACTCAGACTACGGGCCTTGAGTAGGTAAGACTTGGTCAATATCAGCTGAGTGGCCTATGTTAGATAATTGGATAGGAAATGGAGTTCGTCGGTGGGATTCCTAGAAACTTAAAAGGAACGAAAGCATAACATACCTATATGTTTACTTTCATTCAGTTATTATTTGTTCTGTGCTATATCCTGCTATATGTTTGATTTTTTTTTTCGAATTTGATTTTTCGGGTAATGTTCCCTTCTAATTTTAATTATTCACTGGAGCAATTTCTCTGTCTCTGTCGTTTCATGCCAGATGGAGACGAGCATAAAAGAGTTTTCACCCTAGTAGGGGGAGCCGATGGTCATCGAAGAAGAGTTCAACATGTGGCTATGCTATTTAGTTAATTTTAAAATAAACAATGTAAACTCAAAAGAGTATTTTTGTCATTTTATTTCAGACTCTATACTTATTTATTTTCAGTTGAAGTGTAGGAGTTATTTTTTTAATAATTATCTTGACAATAAAATAATATTAAAAATGTTTAAATAACTTTACCGAAAATTGGGACGTTACAATATGAGTTGTGTTTTGATGATCACTTTCAAAGGCTAAATTATATCAGCCAGCGGAGACTCTAACTCCACTTGAAATTTATACTCCTGTCTTCAAGTATTGCTTTTATTTTATACTTATGGGTACCTTGTTGGAACTTCTAACATGAGAAAATGAGAACATATATCCATCTTTTCTTCGCTATTTCTAATTGTAGTCATAGCCGGTCCTGAAATGTTAATATAATCTCTGTCCTAATGCAGTATGGGTTATGTATTGGCTCTGCTCCTGATTACATTTGAATATCATATCACTAGTGTTGCTCAATAATTATGTTTTTTTAAAGAATGAATAAAACTGTGTCTAATCAAACTAAATTATATAAAGTGACGTTTGATAAAATAATCCAGGCCATGAAAAATATGAAGGCCCTACTTGGCCAAAGGTTCTAATTGGATTTTTTACTAGAAGAAGGGTTCATAATCTCACATCTTTCGACTAAATTATTCAATGCAACGGTTAGCCTCATCATCACAGACCTGACACAATATGAGTGTGTGTGTCATAATTATTAGATGCTACAAAATAACGATATTACCCTTGATCTATCCACTGAATGATTAGGATTAGTGGCATAACTGTCTTTTCATGAAGTCAATATCCCTCTCAAGTCAAAATGAGAGAAATATTTATTGCGATCAGAGTTCACGTAAAAAAATTAATTACTTAATCATGCTTAATCTTATGAGTTGATAGGAAAATCATCGGCGAACGCCTTGACATCTTTCGCACAATTACTTCATATATATTTTTTATTTGTCTGTCTACGTTAAAAGAACTATTAATAGTCAAACTTTGATTCTTAAGTAACTCTTAAGTTCTCAAATTCGAAACTTTTATGTACTATTAATTTTTTTTATGATCACGATATTTTATGTACTATTTAAAAGTTTAGGCAAATTCAAAATGATTGACATACTGGTTATCAAGAAAAAGATTTGGAAGAAAACAGTTCAAGAGAAGAGCATAAGTCCATAGAGCCAAGTCCTTGTCATCAAGATAAAAATAATATATATAGCAGGTACGAATCGAATTTTGTCCCTCGCAAATCACTTTTTTATGCTAACACGCAACAGCAAGGAGCTAAGTGGTTGTTGAACCAATATATGGTGAGTTTTGGCGAAGCGCCAGATTGTTGGTAAGGAGCGTAAGGAGGCAGAAAACTCACACAAGTGAAGGGCACCATAAGAGCAAAGTCCATATCATCAAGGTAAAAATCATGAAAATAGCAATAGCAATAGCAAATCTCTAAGCAAACGTATACATAACAGGTTCGAATCATGTCCCCGACTAATCACTTTTTCCTATTAATGCACAATGGTTAGAAGCTAACTAGTTGTTGGACCAACATATGGTGTGTTCTAGCAAGACGCCGGATTGTTGGTAAGGAGCGTGAGCAGGTGGGAAACTCACACAAGTGGAGAGCCCTGTAGGAGCGAAGTCCATATCACCAAGATAAAAATCATGAAAATAGCAATAGCATATCTCTAAACAAACATATACATAGCATCATTTTGCAGTTAAAATGTCAGGAATAATGCAGCTTGTAAGCCTTTTACCAAGCAAAACTGTAGCAAAGACTTCATTGTTACATACTACTTGTCTGCCCAATGTCAATCCACTTAACCAATGAATAACATAGATCCAGCTTGCTTATGTCTGAATAGAGAGAATCATTTCACCCCACACCTGAAATCGCAAATGAGGCTTTGAATAAGTCAATGGAGATATGATGTTTAGGGAGGAAGCAGATACGCTTGATCCGGAATAGGCATGCCAACATCATACAACAACTCTATTGGGGAACCAACATCCACTGGAATTTCAATTGGTGGAATAAGAGTGGTGTTGCTTGATTCCACTATTGTGGGGGGTACATACACCCTAACATCAGGCTCGCTCAAAGGTGTTGGATTTTTATTTTTACTGAACGATCCTCCTGCATCCATTTTCCCAGTGATTGGCCCTCGTGGAGTTGATGAGCCTACTCCATCGACAGTGGTTATGTCGTGGATGCTTGCTCGCCTCCTTTTTTTGTTAATGGACCTCAGGCGGTTGAGATATTTCTGTGCATGGCTGGCCACTTGTGTAGGTGTTCTGGTTACCACAAAGTTCCTGGATATGCCACGCCAATCACCTTTCCCGAGTTTGTCCAAGCCCATAAGAAATAACCTAAATCATGAGAGAGAGAGAGAGAGAGAGAGAGAGAGAGAGAGAGAGAGAGAGAGATAAGACTGCTGTAGGCCCATATGATTCATTGACAGTAAAAGTAGAGTCCCCTTTGTCAAAGTTATTTGCTAATGTTTGGTCATAAACCAAGCGGTAAGTGTAGTTTCATCTATGAAGCATATTTCCTAACAGCATAGTTCCTAAAATTTGCAAGAATTCATAGACCCAAATGAATAGTGTGAGAACATATCAAGATAAACAGACATGTTCTCCCATCTATCACAAGGATCAACCGTATCATTTGTAAATACCAGTAATTAGACAAATTTCATATGAACATAAGTAGGGATTGGCAAATACATTAATGTTAACTTCACCAGTGTAATAGCCCAAAAGAAGCTGCTAACCATGTAAATGCAAAATGAAAATATACTAAAAGGACCATTTAATATAGCATAACCAACTACAGATCCCAAAGTCTCTACCGAAAAGAAGAAGGAAAAACAGGGAAAGGGCAAAAGGAAAGTGCCACTATTGAAATCGGATCTCCACGTGGCTGAAATATCATGCAACCTGCTCAAATAGGACAATAGCATAGCCTCACACAAATGCAGACAATTTTTTTGGTAATAGGATGTATGGTAATAACCACCAGATTATTTACCTTGAATACTCATATTGGAACAAAAACTCTTTGCCCAATAGAAATCCAGACTACAAGAGTTAATACCTGATTATTTACCTTGATTACTCATATTTCTGTGCAAACCAAAGAGTCTATCTAACTAAAGCAGCATGGCTGTATATTGCACTTGGATGCGCACAAGTACCATGTGTAGAAAACACCAAAGAAAGTTTGCTTTTAATAAGATATAATCTAAGCTAGAAAATGAATCCTCAATCTTTGACTATTATGCTCCTACTGAATTAAAGAAGAAAGAGGCTTTTAATAAATGGAATTCTTAAATTCCGGCAGTTTCGAGTGCATATACTTATGCACAAAGAAAGCAAGAAACCCTTTAATATCATGAGATTATTGAGTAAAACCATGCCAACATAACTAGAAAAAATATCTCCAAATTCCAGAATACTAGATAACATTTGAATGAACACCTTACCTATGTTCCTCTTCAGTCCAAGCTATTCCCTTCTTCCGTTCTTGATGGGATCTCAATGGCATCCTTCCATGACATCCAAAGTCGCCCCCACGACTTGCAGAATCGTTGTAGAAAGGCAAAGGGACACGACTTGCCTCGATTGCGTTGATATCTTCGACTAAAACCGTGTAGTGGTGCTTGATATCCTCAATTGTTTTCCCTGGCACCATTGATGCAATCTTCTCCCACCGATCAATGGAATCCCCACAATAGACTGCTAGGGCATTCTCAAACGTCTTATCCTGCTCTCTAGTCCAGGAGGAGCTATCGCATGCCATGTTAGTGCTAATAAATGACAACCAAAAATTGAAGAGAAACTCGAAGAAGGGAAAGATGAAGCTCACAAGTTCAATTGAAATTGTAGAGGACCGCAAATACACCATTATGTAACCGACGATAGCTTTACTTTCTCCACTTTTCCCTTCCATGCGATGGACACTTATTGTAATGGCAATTTCTGCATGAATCTACAAATAAGGATGTCAATAAATATGGCGATGAAATGAAGGGATAGCTACCGACCAGTTGGCACATCAAAGCAGAAAGACCGGGAAAACAAATCTTCTAAAGTCGTGCAAAAGTGAGAAGCAGCTGTATCATACACTACTTTTAAGTGTCAAAATGCCCACAAGAAGCCAAGGAAGGAGCAGAATAAACCACCGTCATGAAATCAAATTACAGCTCAAGTATACAAAAAGAAATTAAATTGCTGGGATGTAGAAATGCAATGGTGGGAAATGTAACACGTACTTAGACAATGGGCAATCTTTGGACGGTAGAATCTGAAGGAGAGAATTTCTCTCTCATACCCATTCAACTTGACCCCATGTATTGCGATCAAACTAAATGACGGGTAGACCATATGAATGACAATAGTCACCTCGAACAAATTTAGGTGTTGGCAGAAGTCTTTGCAATTGCATGCGTACTGGAAACACGTAATCCTCCCCTCGCCTTTTTCTTATTTTATGGTTAGCATGCTCACAAAATTTGGCATTGGTTTTTAGGTTCTTTAATGTAGTGAAAAAAACTCAAGTTTGTATCTCCGTTTCAGCATTGAATCCTGGATTGTAGGTTGACATTAACTAAGTTTTGCTCTTGAGATTACAAATACATATGATGCGCTACTGCAAATCATGAAAATTACAAGTCCTTTACAGATTTATCTCGGCTTTACCATATCCCAAACAAGGGCGTCGTAGTTCAAAACCAACCTGACATCTTATATTCTCTTTAACATAGAGTTAGGTGCAATGGTTGAGAAGGGGTATTCAGATGTCTGATCCATCTAATCAGATAGCCCTCCACAAGAGTATTTAGATGTCTGATTCATCTAAACTTATAGCACTCAACAAGAAGTTGCACCAATGACTAAATGGGCAAACAAAGTTTCCTATAGGCTATAGAATACCCCAAAAGTTGCCAGTTTGGCAATTTCATAATTGCACCTTGGTTTGGTTTGTACTTCATAGATAATGGAAAATGTGAAGGGACGGAGAATATAGTAGAACACTTAAAGAGCAAGAGAAGAGAGAATAATATCTCGGAACAAACGCTTGAAATCTCGGAAGAGAACCAAAGATAAGTTACTCCAATAGGACGCCAAATTGCACTCATGACAAGTTTACACATACAAGACTTTCGAGCAATGTTGTGACTTGGAAATTTCAAGGATATCGTAAGACATTGCCATCGATTAGATAATTGTTGCACTAGCAATCGCATCCAAAGCCTGTATGTTTAAGTTCCTACCTGTAGGATGTTGTCCCGTCACTGCATTCTTTTACTATTTTCTAACACTCGAGCCTTTGACTCAGAATGCCATAGAATCAAGCAACCAGCATAGAGAGCCAAACAGAATTATTCTTCCCTTTAACATATAACATCGGATATATACTATGTGAAACATATGATTTTCTCCAACACTGAATATGTACACCAATGACCAAAGAATAAATCAAGCTATTTTCCTAAATCTGTTGAAGTGTATAGCACTCATCAGGCGAAAAAAAGTTCAAAGTACATGGCAAAAAAGTAAGCTTTTGTTTGAGCAATGGCGGAGTTTTGGTAGAAGTTCAGCTGTATCTTTTACACGGTAAGTTTTGAATCTGTGACCATCCTTTTCAAATCAGATGCCTCTCTGCTGTAAATCATGCCTATGAGCACCACTGAGTCTATACTAAACATCAACTCCGACTCGATTATAGTTCATCTGGTGCAAATAAGAAACTGATAAAAGAATCTAGTTCGTAAATGCACAAGTCTAATCAGATCAATATTTCAGAATTTGTGCGCTTCATGTTTACCTTCTTCGAATTTCTCTAACATGGCATGCAATAACTATTGAGAGCATCAAGGAGGATAAGATTGCAACAATGATCGGTGGGGGAAGATTGCAAACTATTACCTTCAAGTTTACCTTCTTCGAATTTATCATAAGACGCTTGAAAATGCCCTAGCAAACTATTGTGAGTATTGCATTTGATGGGTGGGGGAAGATTGCAACGATGGTCCCAGGGAAAACAATTGAGGAGATCAGGCACCACTACACGATTTTAGTCGAAGATATCAATGCAATTGAGGCAGGTCATGTCCCTTTGCCTTTCTATTACGATTCTGCGAGTTGTGAGTTGTGAGGTCGATTTCTGAAATTGATAAGAAGGGGAACAATTTTGGCCAAATGCAAAGCAATTCCTGCCATGGAGGGATCCCATCGAGATCAATCAAGAATGGAAGAAGGGATCCCATTCAGATCAGATCAATAATGGAAGAAGGGACTAGCTTGGGCTGAAGAGGAACATGGAAATGGCCAAATGCAAAGCAAGTCCTGCCATGGAGATCAGATCAAGAACAGAAGAAGGGATCCCATCTGAAATCATGGAAATGGCCAAATGCGAAGCAATTCCTGCCATGGAGGGATCCCATCGAGATCAGATCAAGAATGGAATAAGGGCATAGCTTGGACTGAAGAAGAACACGGAAATGGCCAGAGGAAAGACCAGGGTAATGGCCAAAGTTTGTATGCTTTGGAAGCGTAACGCTTTCACCCATACGGAATAAGCGGTGGTTTGGGAATCAAAAAACAGGACAAAAAGTCATGCGATACATATGCATGGCCGTTCAGTGTGTTTGTATTTCACTGTGATTACAAAAGCCTTATTCACTTTTTTAGGACAAGGACAGGTCACTAACTTCTAGAAAAATTTTGTACAAATAATGGTGGTTTTTTAAAGGAGGTTTGCGTTAGTTGTTTGCTATATATTTATCTTTTCGGCGTAAGAAAACGAGAATGTCTGTATCTCTTTTATTTGCAATTTCTAAATGTATTCGTAGGTTGTAGCCGGCTCTGAAATGTTAATATAATCTTTCTATATGAGTTATATTTTGATGATTATATTCAAGGACAAAATTATACTTGCCAAGTATACCCACTTGTTCAATCAAAAGCGGATGACTCGCAACAAAAGACAAATATGATCTTTTGTTGTTTGAAAGCTTTTTCCTTACTAAAAGAGATCATAATGAGACTTTTTGGTCTTGATCCAGTACAATTTCTTAGTCAAGTCAAATTATTTGCTTTTTCTATCAAACCATAGTTAAAAGCGGATCAAAGATAATCTTTTTTCTTCTTGTTACGAGGATGAGATACGGTGTCGCTAGGACAAGGACAGAGAGTTCCGTGCTACAGGGCTTTCTTTTACTTCTAAGAACGAGAGTTCTCATGAAATTAGGGAATGTCGTCAATCACTTCACTTCATTATATGCAACATGGAATCAAGCGTATGCTGAAATTCGTTAAGGGCAATACCTTACAGTTTTCATGACCAATTGAATCCTGACCTAAGAGTAAGCAAGATCTTCGATGAATCTTTCAATCTTTAGAATATGCTCTGACTTTCTAATTTTTGAAATATATAAAAAGAGATAGCGGATATGAAGTCAATCTTTCTTCTATTTTTTAAAACGAGAACTGATGATATCCTTTGTCTTTTTTAGGGTAATAAGGAAAAATCAAAATATATCAAGTGCAATGATGATATTCCCTTAAGGAGTTGAAATTTGTAAATGTGACTAACAATTGAAGACAAAATAGAGTATTTTTCTACTAATTAAACATAATTTTGAGTATATTTTTATATAATAGTATATGTGTATCTTACGATAAATAATTATTGTTTAATCTTGTCATAATTCAAGTAACTTTACATTGCTATATGGAATTTCTCGATTACCTTTAGATGAGAAACAAGTATATGAGTGTTCGAGTTATTCGGGAAAAAAATCAAATAACGTCACATGCTTATTGTTGTATTGAGCCAAAAATCATCTTAGCATAAACCAAGAAAATTTTCATTGCTGACTTGAACATTTTAAATTATCAAAATAGCACGAAATTGGATATAAACCGAGAAAATTTAAAAAAAAATAAAAAAACAAAATTCAGCATTGCATTGATCTGGTGATGGGAAAATGGGGATAAACAACTTTGTGGTCCCTTCATATCAAGAAAAGAACTCAGCAATGACATAAACCAAAAGAAAATAACCCAAAACCAGTTTTAGATCGTTCACCTGGGTGAATTTCAAGTTGTCAATAAATCTACTTTGAAAATCAAAATTCGATGAGAATTGAAAATTTAGGCAAATTCGAAATGAATTTGTGGTCGGGGAAGAACGAATGTGTCATCTTGTAAACAATGATTGAGATGCTGGTTATGAAGAAAAAGATTTGAAAGGAAAATAGTTCGAGAGACGAGCCTAAGTCCAAAGAGCAAAGTCCTTATCACCAAGATCAAAATCATGAAAATAGCAATAGAAAATCTCTACACACACACGCATCATTTCACAGTTAAAATGTCAAAAAAAGTAAGCTATCTAAGGAAGCAGGCTAAGGATAACCATTTAATTCACACTCCATTCCTCTGCCTTACCAAGCAAAAGGGTAGCAAAGACTCCCATTGTTACGTACCACTTGTCTGCCCAATCTCAATCTACTTAACCAATGAATCACGTAGATACAACATGCTTATATCTAAATAGGCAGAATTACTTCAACCCGCACCTGAAATCATATATCATAAATCATGCATATTAGATCCAAAATCAGGATCACGCAATGGTAACCATACCTGCAATTTATGGAACTTTTGAAAGTAGAGAAAATAAAGACTTGCAGTTGTCCAAAATAGAAATAAGCCCGTTACCCATGTCGTAGCTATTTAGATGAGTTTGAGTTTCAAAAACGAAAACAGAACAAGTAACTCAACCTAGTATATGCTATGCTATAATGTTACCTATCATGGGTGGAACATTACAAGTACTTCAATCATAATATCAAAATAGAAAGACATTATTGATACTTTAATAACTTGCTTGAGATGAAAACACAAACGAGGCCTTGGATAATTCGACGGAGAGATTATGTTCAGGGAGGAAGCAGATATGCTTGATCTGGAATAGGCATGCCAACATCATACAACAACTCTATTGGGGAACCAACATCCATTGGAATTTCAACTGGTGGAATAAGCATGGTGTTGCTTGATTCCACAATTGTGGGGGGTACATACACCCTAACATCAGGCTCACTCAATGGTCTTGGATTTTTATTTTTACTGGACAATCCTCCTGCATCCGTTTTCCCAGTGATTGGCCCTCGTGGAGTTGATGAGCCTACTCCATCGACAGTGGTTATGTCGTGGATGCTTGCTCGCCTCCTTTCTTTGCTAACGGAACTCAGGCGCTTGAAATATTTCTGTGCATGGCTGGCCACTTGTGTACGTGTTTTGGTTACAACAAAGTTCCTGGATATGCCACACCAATCACCTTTCCCGAGTTTGTCCAAGCCCATAAGAAATAACCTACATCATGTGAGAGCGAGAGAGAGATAAGACTGCTATAGGCCCATATGATTCATTGACAGTAGAAGCAGAGTCCGCTTTCTCAAAGTTATTTGCTAATGTTTTGGTTGTAAACCAAGTGATAAGTGTAGTGTCATCTATGAAGCATATTTCCTAACATTTGCAAGAATTCACAGACCCAAATGAATAGTGTGAGAACATATCGAGATAAACAAACATGTTATCCCATCAATCACAGGGATCAACCATATCATTTATGAATACCAGTAATTAGACAATTTTCATATGAACATAAGTAGTGATTAATTGGCAAATACATTAATGTTAACTTTACTAGTGGAATAGCCCAAACGGAGCTGCTACCCATGTAAATGCAAAACGAAAGGATACTAAAAGGACCATTTAATATAGCATAACCAACTACAGATCCCAAAGTCTCTACCGAAAAGAAGGAAAAGCGGGGAAAGGGAAAAAGAAAAGTGCCATTATTGAACTCGAATCTCCACGTGGCTGAAATATCATGTAATCTTCTCAAATAGGGCAACAGCACAGCCTCACACAAATTTAAAGCAATTTTTTTGGTAATAGGGTCCCATAGTACACAAAATCTGAGCACAACGGAAAGGATGTATGGTAATAACCACCAGATTATTTACCTTGATTACTCATATTGGAACAAAAACTCTTTTACCCATAGAAATTGCAGACCACAAGAGCTGTTTATGTGAAGATATCCCGTGTGCAAACCAAAGAGTATATCTAACTATAGCAGCATGGCTATTTATTGCGCTTGGATGCGCACAAGTACCATGTGCAGTAAACACCGAAGAGAGTGTGCTTTAACAAGCTTCTGTCTTATTACGGTTTCAATCAACCTAGGTATGGCCGCTTTTGTAAATGTCAAGACAAATCCCAGGAATGTTTACAGAAGAGTTTCGTCTAAATAGTGCAAGTTACAAAGGTGTTTCATTGCAAGTTAGCTACAGAAGTGAAATAAACCAAAAATCCAAACTGAAGTCAGAAGAAATGCAGTAACTTTTTGTGGACGGAAGGCAGTGTTATGGGTTTGACAAGAACAGTCACAATATCAATCAAAGCTACCCATTCAATGACAAGCAAACATAGAATCTAGACCGGAAGAAGATTATCGAACACACCAACACGACACAAGATTTAAGTGGTTCACCCATGAGTCCATGGACTTGATGTGGCTTTGCCATGATCTTCAAAAGCTAGAGGACAAACTACTGAATATTATAGGGTGGCTAGGGCAAAGGCACAAAAGAGTTCAATACTACATTCAAAGGTTCTTGACAGAAATGTTTCAAGAATCTTTGGATCTTTTGATCCCAGCAGTCCCTATAGTTTAGTTGTTTCCAATGTGGGAAGTCCCAAATCATAGTGCTTTTAGAAAGTGTCAATTGTAAAACCATAGAACTTTAAAAAACTAACAACTTATAAATAAACCACCAAGTATTTAAGGTAACAACGAAGGGAAAATTTTAGAAATCCTTGTATCTTGATTTGAATTTGTATGCCTTGGTTACATGTCTCATTAAAGGACTAACTTTATGGGACAATGGACTAAAAAGGACAGAAGACGTGGTTAACAGTTTTGTGCCAACCAAATCATTACTATTGCATTAAGTAGGGGTATCACTAGTCAAAGGTAAGGATTTTGATGTGATCACAGCCTTCAATTCAAACAGACGGGTTTCTAGATCTTTAGAAATGTTCGAAAACCAAATTCATCAAAAGCTAGAGTATTATTGAACAATGTTTCTCCAATTGGACCAAGAACAATGTTTGAATAAAGTTGTTTTCATTACTATATCAACTTTACCAGTAAATTAAGTCTTCTAAAATCAGTCAGAAGTAAGATCCTATTCTTTTGCAACCAGCATTTATCATAGCATATGAACATCATGTAGGCAGGCACTCTATTTGATTCTCTCTAATTTTAGAAGCCCTTTAATCCTTGTCACATTAGCTGTTTGAAGATAGAAAGGATACCAAATTAAACATAAGTATTAACAAATAAAGTGGAATAGTAACATCCAGTATGCATACATACACCATAAATAAGATATGACTCCAAGCTTGAAAATGATTCCTCGATCTTTGACTTTTATGCTCTTTTTGAATTATAATCACTGGAGGATGTATTTAGCCACAAAGGAGAAAGAGGTTCTTAATAAATGAAATTCTTAAATTTTAGCAGTTCAAGTGAATAGACGTGTACACAGAGAAAGAAAGAAACCCTTTAATATCATGCGGTAATTGAGTAAAAACACGCCAACATAACTAGAAAACAGCTCTTGAGCAATATCGCCAAATTCCAGAATAGTAGAGAACAATGACTACAACCTTACCTATGTTCCTCTTTAGTCCAAGCTATTCCCTTCTTCCGGTCTTGATTTGATCTCGATGGCATCCCTCCTTGGCAGGAATTGCTTTGCATTTTGCCAAATTGGTTCCCCTTCCTACCGATTCCAAAATCGTCCTCACGACTTGCATAATCCTTGAAGCGAGGCAAAGGGACACGACTTGCCTCGATTGCATTGATATCTTCGACAAAAATTGAGTAGTGCTGCTTGATCTCCTCAATTGTTTTCCCTGGTACCATTGATGTAATCTTCTCCCACCGATCAATGGAATCCCCACAATAGATTGCTAGGGCATTCTCAAATGCCTTATCCTGCTCTCTAGTCCAGGAGGAGTTATTGCATGCCATGTTAGTGCTAATAATTGACAAGCAAAAATTGAAGAGAAACTCGAAGAAGGGAAAGATGGAGCTCACAAGTTCATCTGAAATTGCAGAGGACTCCAAATACACCATTATGTAACCGCCGATAGCTTTACTTTCTCCAATTTTCCCTTCCATGCGATGGACACCTGTTGTGATGGCGATTTCTGCATGAATCTACAGATAAGGATGTCAATAACTATGGCGATGAAATGAAGGGATAGCTACCGACCAGTTGGCACATCAAAGCAGAAGGACCGGGAAAACAAATCTTCTAAAGTCATGCAAAAGTGAGAAGCGGCTGTATCATACGTTACTTTTAAGTGTCAAAATGTCCACAAGAAACCAAGGAAGGAGCAAAATAAACCACCATTAAAAAATCAAATTATAGCTCAAGTATACAAAAAGAAACTAAATTGTTGGGATGTAGAAATGTAATGATGGGAAAATGTAATACGTACTTAAACAGTGGGCAATCTCTGGACGGTAGAATTCGAAGGAAAGAATTTCTCACTCACACACCCATTCAACTGACCCCATGTATTGCAATCAAACCAAATGGCGAGTAGACCATATGAATGACCATAGTCACCTCGAACAAATTTAGGTGTTGGCGGAAGTCTTTGCAATTGCATGCGTACTAGAAGCACGTAATCCCCCCCTTGCCTTTTTCTTTTTTCATGGTTAGCATGCTCACAAAATTTGGCATTGGTTTGTAGGTCCTCTAATGTAGTGAAAAAAACTCAAGTTTGTATCTCCGTTTCACCATTAAATCCTGGATTGTAGGTTGACATTAACTATGTTTTGCACTTGAGATTACAAATACATATGATGCACTAGTGCAAAATCATGAAAATTACAAGTGCTTTACAGGTGTATCTCATCTTTACCATATCCTGTTACTTGTAGGCTTTTCATATCATCACACTAGTATGGTGCCAATACACATACATGTACCCGAACAAGGGCGTTGTAGTTCAAAACCGACCTGACACCTTATATTCTCGTTAACATAGAGTTAGGTGCAATGGTTGAGAAGAGGGGTATTCAGATGTCTGATCCATCTAATCAGATAGCCCTCCAGAAGAGTATTTAGATGTCTGATTCATCTAATCTTATAGCACTCAACAAGAAGTTGCACGAATGACTAAATGGACAAACAAAGTTTCCTCTTCTTTCCTTAACCCTAAATGGCAACATTTATGGCATAAGAAATATGACATAATATGGTGGTGAAGTCATTGTACTATGGTCTATAGAATAGCCCAAAAGTTGCAAGTTTGGCAATGTCATAATTGCATCTTGGTTTGATTTGTACTTCATAGATAATGGAAAATGTGAAGGGGCGGAGAATATAGTAGAACAAATCAAAGAGCAAGAGCAAGAGAGAATAATATCTTGGAAAAAACGCTTGAAATCTCGGAAGAGAACCAAAGATAAGTTACTCCAATAGGACGCCAGTTGCGTCCATGACAAGTTTACACATACAGGACTTTCGAGCATTGCTATGCCTCGGAAATTTCAAGGATATCGTAAGACATTGCCATCGGTTAGTTAATTGTTGCACTAGCAATCGCATCCGAAGCCTGTATGTTTAAGTTCCTACCCGTAAGATGTTGTCCCATCACTGCATTCTTTTTTACTATTTTCTAACACTTGAGCCTTTGACTCAAAATGCCATAGAACAAAGAATACTGTGTGAACCAAAGAACAATTCAAGCTATTTTCCTCAATCTGTTGAAGTTTATAGCACTCATCAGGCGGAATAATAAGGGATCACATTCAGTTTCTAATAATCACAACCAACTTGCATGTTGCGGCGAATAATATTTGATCATACTCACCTTCCGGAAATTCAAATAATCACAACCAATCTTTTGCGGCGAATAATATGGAAACAAACTCATTAGTTTTTGTATTTTCAAATAATAAGGGATATTGTAAGACATTGCCACAGATTACTTAATTCTTGCACTAGCAACCACATCCAAAGCCTGTATATTTAAGATCCTCCTAGTACGATGTTGTCCTGTCACTGCATTCTTTAACTATTTTCTAACACTCGAGTATTTGACGCAAAATGACATAGAATCATGCAACCAACGTAGAGAGCCAAACAGAATTATTCTTCCCTTAACATGTAATCATCGGATACTACGTGAAACATATGATTTTCTCCAAGGATAAGTACACCAATGACCAGACAATAATTCAACCTATTTTCCTAAATCTGTTGAAATGTATAGCACTCATCATGCGAAAAAAAGTTCTGAAGTAAATGGGGAAAAAGTATGCTTTTGTTAGACCAATGGCGGATTCTGGTAGAAGTTCAGCTATCTCTTTTACACAGTAAGTTTTCAATCTATGACAATCCTTCTCAAATCAGATGCCTCTCTGCTTCAAATCATGCTTATGAACACAACTGAGTCTATCCTAAACACCAACTCCAACTCGATTATAGTTCATCTGGTGCAAATAAGAAACCGATAAAAGGATCTAGTTCGTAAATGCACCTGAAAAGATGGACATGCAAGTCTAATCAATGCAATATTTTTTAATTTGTGCGCTTCTAGTTTACCTTCTTTGAATTTCTCTAACACCGCTCTCTAACATGGCATGCAATAGCCCCTCCTAGACTAGAGAGGAGTATAAGACAATTGAAAATGTCCTAGCCATCTATTGTGAGTATTCCACTGACTGGTGGGGAAACATTGCAACAATGGTCCTGGGGAAAACAATTGAGGAGATTAAGCACCACTAGACAATATTAGTCGAAGATATCAACGCAATTGAGGCAGGTCATGTCTCTTTGCCTTTCTACAACGATTCTGCAAGTTGTGAGGTCAATTTTTGAAATTGGTGAGAAGTGGAACAAATTTAGCCAAATGCGAAGCAATTTCTGCCAATGAGGGATCCCGTGGAGATCAGATTGGAAGAAGGGAATAGCTTGCGCTGAAGAGGAAAATGGAAATGGCCAAAGGAAAGACCAGGGAAATGGCCAAATGCAAAGCATTTCCTGCCATCTGAGATCAGATCAAGAACAGAAGAAGGGATCCCATCTGAGATCAGATCAAGAACGGAATAAGGTCATAGCTTGGACTGAAGAGGAACATGGAAATGACTAGGGTAATGGCCAAAGTTTGCATGCTTTGGAAGCGTAACGCTTTCACCCATACGAAATAAGCGGTGGTTTGGGAATCAAAAAACAGGACAAAAAGTCATGCAATACACATGCATGGCTGTTCAGTGCGTTTGTATTTCACTGTGATTACAAAAGCCTTGTTGACTTTTTTAAGATAAGGACGGCTGATTAACTTTTAGAAAAATTTTGTACAAATAATGGGTTTGTTATGTAGGTTTGCATTGGTTGTTTGCTACATATTTACATTTTCGGCCTAACAAAACGAGAACGCCTATCTCCCTTTTCTTTGCAATTTCTAATTGTAGTGGTAGGTTTGTAGTTGCCTCTGAAAATGTTAATACAATCTGTCTACAATTGCAGTATGCGTTATGTTTTGATGATTACATTCTATACTCTGGCCCCACGTGGAATTTAGACTCATTTTGTCTTCAAGTGTTTCATTTATTTTGTACTTTATTTTAGAAAGAGTCACTCTTAAAAAATGAAGGGGTAAGAAATTATGACCTTGTTTTTGTATCCACAAGTTTTTAAATTATAAAAGCAATATCGAAATGTATCCACTTGTTTAGTCAAAAGCGGATGGCTTATGACAAAAGATGAATATGCTCTTTCTTTGTTTCAAAACTCTTTTGTTTCTAGAGGTGATCAAAGCGAGACTTTCCGGTCCTGATCATGTACTCTTTCTGCGTCAATTCAGGTCATTCTCTCTTTCTATCAAAGAGTTGTTAAAACGAATCAAAAATAATTTGTCATGTTCTTGCTAGGACTGAGAGTTCCGCGCTTTATGGCTTTATTTGACTTCTAAGAGCAAGAGTTCTTATGAAATTAGAGAAGGTTATAGATCACTTCACTTCTTTATATGCAACTCAAAACTAGAGGTATGCTAGGATTCACGAAGAGCAGCACCGTACAATGTTAATGAACAATTGAGTCCTGACTTATCAGAAAACAAGACCTTTGAATCTTTTGATCTTAAGAATATGACCTTCTTTTTGGATGTTTTGAAAAATATATAAAGAGAGAACGAATATGAAATCAAACTTTTCCATAACTTTCAAGAGGAGAATTGATAATGTCTTTTATAATTTTTTTAGATAATAAGGGAAAATGAAAATCAAAATGTATCAAGTATAATGATGAGATTTCCTTATGCAAATAATTTTTTTTAAATAGGACAAACAATTGAGGTCCAGACTCATTTCGCATTTACAATGTCAAGAAAAGCAAGCCATCTAAGGGGCCAAGGCTGATAGCAAAAAGAGAGTAGTTGATTTAGTAGCACGAAAATGCAATAAGGAATCGACCTAAGGATAGCTATTTAATTCACGCTACATTCTCTGCCTTGCCAAGCAAAAGAGTAGCAAAGACTCCCATTGTTACATTCCACTTGTCTGCCAACGTCAATCCACTAACCACTGAATCACATAGATACAACGTGCTTATATTTAAACAGGCAGAATCACTTCACCCCACACCTGAAATCATATATCATGAAACATGCATACTAGATCCAAAATCATAATCATGCAATGGTAATCATACTTGCAATTTATGAAATTTCCGAAAGTAGAGAAAATAAAAAGACTCGGGAGTTGTCCAAAATATAGTTAAGCTCTTCGCCTATGTTGTAACTATAAAAAAGAGTTTGAGTTTGAGTTTGGGAAAAGGAAACAGAACGGATAACTGTACCAAGTACACGCCATGCAATGATGTTGCCCATCAAGAGCAGAACATTACACGTACTTGTCTGTAATATCAAAATAGAAACACATTGTTGATACTTAAATAACCTGCTTGAGATGAAACTGCAAACGTGGCCTTGGATAAGTCAATCGAGAGATGATGCTCAAGGGGGAAGCAGATACGCTTGATCTGGAATAGGCACGCCAACTTCATACATCAACTCTATTGGAGAACCAACGTCTGCTGGAATTTCAACTGGTGGAATAAGCATGGTGTTGCTTGATTCCACTATTGTGGGGGGTACATAAGCACTAACATGGGGCTCGCTCAAAGGTGTTGGATTTTCATTTTTACTAGAGGATCCTCCTACATCCAATTGCCCTGTGATTGGCCCTTTTGAAGTTGATGAGCCTACTCCATTGACAGTGGTAATGTCGAGGATGCTTGCTCGCCTCCTTTCTTTGTTAACAGAACTCAAGCGGTTGAAATATTTCTGTGCATGGCTAGCCACTTGTGTAGGTGTTCTACTTACCACAAAGTTCCTGGATATGCCACGCCAATCACCTTTCCCGAGTTTGTCCAAGCCCATAAGAAATAACCTACATTAGGTGTGTGTGAGACAGAGAGAGAGATAAGACTGATGTAGGCCCATATGATTCATTGACAGTAGAAGCAGAGTGCTCTTTCTCAAAGTTATTTGCCAATGTTTTGGTCGTAAACCAAGTGGTAAGCGTAGTTTCATCTATGAAGCATGTTTCCTAACAGCATAGTTCCTAACATTTGCAAGAATTCATAGACCCAAATGAATTGTCTGAGAAGATATCGACATAAACAGACATGTTATCCCATCTATCACAGGGTCAACCGTATCATTTGTGAATACCAGTAATTAGACAAATTTCATATGAGCATAAGTAGGGAGTGGCAAATACATTAATGTTAACTTCACTATTGTAATAGCCCAAGCGGAGCTGCTAGCCATGTAAATGCAAAATGAAATTATACGTACTAAAAAGACCATTTTATATAGCATAACAAACTACAGATCCCAAAGTCTCTACTAAAAAGAAGAAGGAAAAACGGGGAAAGGGCAAAAGGAAAGTGCCATTATTGAACTCGGATCTCCACGGGGCTAAAGTATCATGTAATCTGCTCAAATAGGGCAATAGCACAGCCTCACGCAAATGTAATGCATTTTTTTGGTAATAGGGTTCCACAGTACACAATATCTGAGCACAACAGAAAGGATGTATGGTAATAAGTTAACCACCAGATTATTTACCTTGATTACTCATATTCGAACAAAAACTCTTTTGCCAATAGAAATTCCAGACTACAAGAGCTGTTGATGTGATGATATCCCGGTTTGCAAACCAAAGAGTCTATCTAACTAAGCAGCATGGCTATATATTGCACTTGGATGAGCACAAGTACAATGTGCAGTAAACACCGAAGAAAGTGTGCTTTAACTAGTTCTGTCATATTACAGTTTCGATCAACCTAAGTATGGCTGCTTTTGTAAATGTCAAGACAAATAGTGCAAGCTACAAAGGTGTTTCATTTCAATTTAGCTACAGAAGTAAGTGAAATAAACCAAAAATCCAAACTGAAGTCAGAAGGAAGGCAGTAACTTTATGTGGATTGAAGGTAGTGTCATGGTTTTCACAAGAACAATCACAATATTAATCAAAACTACCCACTCAATGACAAGCAAACATATAATCTAGAACAGAAGTAGCTTATCAAACACACTAACAAGAAACCAGATTTACATAGTTCGCCCAATAAGTCCATGGACTTGATGTGGCTTTGCTATGATCTTCAAAAGCTAGAGGACAACCTTACTGAATATTATAGGGTGGCTTGGGCAAAGGCACAAAAGAGTTCAACACTACATTTAAAGGTTCTTGACAGAAATGTTTCAAGAATCTTTTGATCCAAACCCCTAAAGCAACAAAATATAACTATTTCAAAGCTGCATCAAAGTTTTCGTTTTGTGGCGAAGAACCATAAATCACCTTCACCATGTTAAATGCAGCGTCATAGTGCTCCTGCAGTCCCTATAGTTTAGTTGTTTCCAATGTGGGAAGTCCCAAATCACAGAACTTTAAAAAAACTAACAACTCATAAATAAACCGCCAAGGATTTAAGGTAACATTGAAGGGAAAATTTTAGAAATCCTGGTCTCTTGATTTGAATTTGTATGCCTTGGTTACATGTCTCATTAAAGTTGGAACTCCCGAAAGGGACCAACTTTATGGTACAATGGACTAAAAAGGACAGAAGAGGTGGTTAACACTTTTTGTGCTGATTATTCCGTCCTTCCACCAAAGACGGCAAGAGAGGAGGTTAAACATACTATCCTTCCCAATTATTCCGTTCTAAGCTGACTCCATAAGGATAGGTTGATTTTAACAGACGAGGGATTTATGAAGCATAGAAGCATTATTGTTTCTGTTCAGTATTACAATAAACTCCTCATGTGACAAAGGTGCATCGACACACACTACCGCATTAATGTTATCTATTACTCGAACTTCATATTTCAGCTTCTTAATGTCAACTTCATGATTATGGCATTGTGCTTTATGATTGGCCTCTTAAAGCCAACTTTATGATTACAACATTGTGCTTTTGTAATTTCTCAAGTGTTTAGTGCCTCACCTCACTGGTGCTCTTCGCCAGATCTTTTTTTCATTTCTATCTATTGCTTTAATTGAAAGATCTAGCGCAAATCCTGCATATTTGGTTTTAGTCGGCAGCACCAAAACCTAGATATAAGGAAAGATGCTTTTATTAAATCATTACAATTGCATTAAGTAGGGGTAGCACTAGTCAAAGGTAAGATTTTTGATGTGATCACACCTTCAATTCAAATAGACGGATTTCAAAAACCAAATTCATCGAAAGCTAGAGTATTACTAAACAACGTTTTTCCAATTGGACCAAGAACAATTTTTGAATAAAGTTGTTTTCATTACTATATCAACTCTACCAGTAAATTAAGTCTTCTAAAATCAGTAAGAAGTAAGATCCTATTCTTTTGCAACCAGCATTTATCATAGTATATGAACATCATGTAGGCAGGAACTCCACTTGATTCTCTCTAAGTTTAGAAGCCCTTTAATCCTTGTCACATTAGCTGTTTGAAGATAGAAAGGATACCAAATTAAACCAAAGCATTAACCAATAAAATGGAATGGCAACACCCAGTATGCATATATACAACATAAATAAGATATGACTCAAAGCTGGAAAATGAATCCACAATCTTTGATTATTATGCTCTTATTGAACTGAAACCAGTGGAGGATGTATTTAGCCACAAAGAAGAAAGACGTTTTTAATAAATGAAATTCTTAAATTTCAACAGTTCAAGTGCATAGACTTGTACGCAAAGAAAGAAAGAAACCCTTTAATATCATGAGATAATTGAGTAAAAACATGCCAACATAGCTTGTAAAGAGATCCATAACAATATCTCCAAATTCCAAAATACTAGATAACATATGAATACAAACTTACGTATGTTCCTCTTCAGTCCAAGCTATTCCCTTCTTCCGTTCTTGATGTGATTTCGATGGCATCCCTCCATGACATCCAAAATCACTCCCATGACTTGCAGAATCCTTGAAATGAGGCAAAGGGACACACCCTACCTCGATTGCATTGATATCTTCGACTAAAATTGCATAGTGATGCTTGATTTCCTCAATTGTTTTCCCTAGCACCATTGATGCAATCTTCTCCCACCGATCAATGGAATCCCCACAATAGATTGCTAGGGCATTCTCAAATGCCTTATCCTGCTCTCTAGTCCAAGGGGAGCTATTGCATGCCATGTTAGTGCCAATAATTGACAACCAAAAATTGAAGAGAAACTCGAAGAAGGGAAAGATGGAGCTCACAAGTTCAACTGAAATTGCAGAGGACCACAAATACACCATTATGTAACCGGCGATAGCTTTACTTTTTCCAATGTTCCCTTCCATATGATCAACACCTGTTGTAATGGCGATTTCTGCATGAACCTATAGATAAGGATGTCAATAAATATGGCGATGAAATGAAGGGATAGCTACCGACCACTTGGCACATCAAAGCGGAAAGACCGGGAAAACAAATCTTTTAAAGCCATGCAAAAGTCAGAGGCAGCTGTATCAGACGCTACTTTTATGTGTCAAAATGCCCACAAGAAGTCAAGAAAGGAGCAGAAAAAACCACCATCAAAAAATCAAATTATAGCTCAAGTATACAAAAAGAAACTAAATTGTTGGGGTGTAGAAATGTAATGGTGGGAAAATGTAACACTTACCCATTCAACTTGACCCCATGTATTACTCAAACCAAATGACGAGTAGACCATATGAATGACCATAGTCACCTCGAACAAATTTAGGTGTTGGCGGAAGTCTTTGCAATTGCATGCGTACTGGAAACACGTAATCCCTCCACTTGCCTTTTTTTTTAGACCTGGGCCTTTGGTACTGGCCGCATGATCTAACTATACTCTTACAAAGTATAAAGGCATTAAATCTTGGATTGTTATGTTGACATTAACTAATTTTTGCACTTGAGATTACAAATACATACGATGCACTACGGCAAAATCATGAAAATTACAAGTGCTTTACAGATGTATCTCAGCTTTACCATATATGACATTGGTGCTGAAGTCATTGTACTATAGTCTATAGAATACCCCAAAAGTTGCCAGTTTGGCAATTTCATAATTCCAACTTGGTTTGGTTTGTACTTCACAGATAATGGAAAATGTGAAGGGACAGAGAATATAGTAGAACACACTCAAAGAGCAAGAGAAAGAGAGAATAATATCTTCGAACAGACGCTTGAAATCTCAGAAGAGAACCAAAGATAAGTTACTCCAATAGGACGCCAAGTTGCGTCCATGATAAGTTTACACATACAGGACTTTCGAGCAATGCTATGCCTCGGAAATTTCAAGGATATCGTAAGACGTTACTATCGGTTAGTTAATTGCTGCACTAGCAATGGCATCCAAAGCCTGTATGTTTAAGTTCCTACCTGTAAGACGTTGTCCCGTCACTGCATTCGTTTACTATTTTCTAACACTCGAGCCTTTGCCTCGAAATGCTATAGAACAAAGGATACTGTGTGAACCAAAAAACAATTCAATCTATTTTCCTCAATCTGTTGAAGTGTATAGCACTCATCAGGCTGAATAATAAGGGATCACATTCAGTTTCTAATAATCACAACCAATTTGCACGTTGCAGCGAATAATATTTGATCACACTCACCTTCCGGAAATTCAAATAATCACAACCAATCTTTTGCGGCAAATAATATGGAATCAAACTCATTAGTTTCTGTATTTTCAAATAATAACAACCAATTTTTTGGGGCCAATAATTTTAGCGGAGGACGACCCCAGAGATATAAAAAAGTCATCAAATTTGCCATCATGCTCCGAACCATATTTGGTGGTACACTAACAACTTCTTTGTCATGCTGCTGCTGTAAATGTGTATCGAAAGTATTATAAGGCACGTTTATTAAGTAACCTTCTACCCCATAATGATCTAAAAAATTCATTAATTTCGTAATTTTGACTACCTTAATAAGGATTTTGGGGGAAAAAATATCTTTAAGGAATAACAAAAATGTGACCAATTACATATAAAAAACACTATGCAGGAGAAACAAAAGGGAATTATTGGGATTACACCAGTGACAAGGTGGTATGAGCCCTACTCTGAAATGAAAAGCGACCAGGATGCTGCATCCCGTGCCCTCAATTTCTGTCTTCGTTGGTGGGTACTCTATTCTTCCTTCAATACATAGTAAAAGTTTGATGGGAATCATGAATGTACGTAATTAATCAAAAGGGATATGTTGAAAATTGTACACATACAAGACTTCTGAGCAATGTTATAACTCGGAAATTTCAAGGATATTGTAAGACATTGCCACAGATTACTTAATTCTTGCACTAGCAACCACATCCAAAGCCCGTATATTTAAGATCCTACCAGTAAGATGTTGTCCCATCACTGCATTCTTTTGCTATTTTCTAACACTCGAGCCTTTGACACAAAATGCATAGAATCATGCAACCAATGACCAGAAAATAATTCAAGCTATTTTCCTCAATCTGTTGAAGTGTATAGCACTCATCGGGCAGAAAAAAGTTCGAAGTACATGGCAAAAGAAATGTTTTTGTTCGACCAGTGGCCGAGTTCTTGTAGAAGTTCAGCCATCTCTTTTACACAATTAAGTTTTGAATCTATGGCCATCCTTCTCAATTCAGATGCCTCTCTGCTGCAAATCATGCCTATGAGCACCACTGAGTCTATACTAAACATCAACTCCAACTCAATTGTAGTTCATCCGTTGCAAATAAGAAACCGATAAAAGAATCTAGTTCGTAAATGCACCTAAAAAGATGGACATGCAAGTCTAATCAGAGCAATATTTCTGAATTTGTGAGGTTCATGTTTACCTTCTTCGAATTTCTCTAACATGGCATGCAATAGCTCCTCCTGGACTAGAGAGGAGTATAAGACAATTGCAAATGCCCTTGCCATCTATTGTGAGTATTCCATCTGATCGGTGGGGGAAGGTTGCAACAATGGTCCCAGGGAAAACAATTGAGGATATCAAGCACCACAACACAATTTTAGTCGAAGATATCAATGCAATAGAGGTAGGTCGTGTCCTTTGGCTCACTACAAGGATTGTGCGAGTTGTGAGGTCAATTTTTGAAATTGGTAAAAAGGCGAACAAATTTGGACAAATGCGAAGCAATTCCAGCCATGGAGGGATCCCATTGAGATCAGATCAAGAACAGAAGGAGGGATCCCATTCAGATCAGATCAAGAATGGAAGATGGGAATAGCTTGGGCTGAAGAGGAACAAGGAAACGGCCAAAGGAAATACCAGGGAAATAGCCAAATGCGAAGCAATTCCTGCCATGGAGGGATTCCATGGCCATCTGAGATCAGATCAAGAACGGAATAAGGGCATAGCTTGGGCTGAAGAGGAACATGGAAATGGCCAAAGTTTGTATGCTTTGGAAGCGTAACGCTTTCAGCCAAACGCAATAAGCGGTGGTTTGGGAATCAGAAAGCAGGACAAAAGGTCATGCGATACATGTGCATGGCCGTTCAGTATGTTTGTATTTCTCTGTGATTACAAAAGCCTTATTCACTTTTTTAGGACAAGGACAGGTAATTAACTTCTAGAAAAATTGTGTATAAATAATGGGTTTGTTATGTAGGTTCAAAAAGTTTAAGAACACTTATGTAAAAAAATTAAATAGCTTCACATGCTTATTGTTCTATTGAGCCAAAATCATCTTATTATAAACTGAGAAAATTTTCCTCACTGACTTGAACACTCTAAATTATCAAAATAGCACGAAATTGGATATAAGCTGAGAAAATTTTCACAAAAAAGAAAAACAAAATGCAGCATTGCATTGATCTGGTGATGAAGTGGGGATAAATAACTTACTAGTTATCAGGGGAGTTTCTACTTATAGTTCATGAATCTCCCTTCATACCAAGAGAAGAACTCAGCAATAACATAAACCAAAATAAAAATCACCCAAAATCAGTTTTAGATCATTCATCTGGGTGAATTTCAAGTTGTTAAGAAACCTACTTTGAAACTCAAAATTCGAAGAGAATTGAAAATTTAGGCAAATTCAAAATGAATTTGTCGTAGGGGAAGAACGAATTTGTCATATTGTAAACAAAGATTGGCATGCTGGTTATCAAGAAAAAGATTTGAAACAAAACAGTTAACAGAGAAGAGCTTAAGTCCAAAGGGCAAAGTCCATATCACCAAGATCAAAATCATGAAAATAGCAATAGCAAATCTCTAAACCCACACACACACACATGCATCATTTCGCAGTTCAAGGAAATCAAGCCATCTAGGGGGCCGAGGCCGATACCAATGTAATGGTAATCATACCTGCAATTTATGGAACTTTCGAAAGTAGAGAAAACAAAAAGACTTGTAGTTGTCCAAAATAGAAATACGCCCATTACCCATATCATAGCTATATAGAAGAGTTTGAGTTTAAAAATGAAAAAAGAATGGATAACTCTACCTAGTATATGCTATGCTATAATGTTCCCTATCAGGGGTAGAACATTACAAGTACTTCAGTCATAATATCAAAATAGAAAGACATTATTGATACTTAAATAACCTACTTTAGATGAAAACACAAACGAGGCCTTGGATAAGTCGACTGAGAGATTATGTTCAGGGAGGAAGTAGATACGCTAGATTTGGAATAGGCAAGCCAACGTCATACAACAACTCTATTGGAGAACCAACATCCATTGGAATTTCAATCGGTGGAATAAGTGTGGTGTTGCTTGATTCCACAATTGTGAGGGGTACATACACCTTAACATCAGGCTCGCTCAAAGGTGTTGGATTTTCATTTTTACTGGACGATCCTCCCGCATCCGTTTTCTCAGTGATTGGCCCTCGTGGAGTTGATAAGCCTACTCCATCAACAGTGGTTATGTCGTGGATGCTTGCTTGCCTCCTTTCTTTGTTAACGGAACTCAAGCGCTTGAAATATTTCTGTGCATGGCTGGCCACCTGTGTAGGTGTTCTGGTTACCACAAAGTTCCTGGATATGTCACGCCAATCACCTTTCCCGAGTTTGTCCAACCCCATAAGAAATAACCTACATCATGTGAGAGAGATAGAGAGAGATAAGACTGCTATAGGCCCACCCATATGATTCATTGACAGGAGTAGGAGAGTCCTCTTTCTCAAAGTTATTTGCTAATGTTGTAGTTTCATCGATGAAGCATATTTCCTAAAATTTGCAAGAATTCACAAACCCAATTGAATAGTGTGAGAACATATCGAGATAAGCAAACATGTTATCCCATCTATCACAGGGATCAACTGTATCATTTGTGAATACCAGTAATTAGACAAATTTCATATGAACATAAGTAGGGAATGGCAAATATATTAATGTTAACTTCACTAGTGTAATAGGCCAAATGGAGCTGCTAGCCATATAAATGCAAAATGAAAATATACTAAAAGGACCATTTAATATAGCCTAACCAACTACAGATTTCAAAGTCTCTACAGAAAAGAAGAAGAAAAAACGGGGGAAGCCACAAAGAGTAGTAGAAATTCCATACTACAAGAGCTGTTGATGTGAAATAATACGTGTGCAAACCAAAGAGTCTATCTAACTAAAGCAGCATGGCTATATATTGCACTTGGATGCGCACATGTACCATGTGCAGTAAACACCAAAGAAAGTGTGCTTTAACTATCTTCTGTCATATTACAGTTTCATTCAACCTAAGTATAGTCGCTTTTGTAACTGTCAAGACAAATAGTGCAAGCTACAAAGGTGTTTCATTGCAAGTTGGCTACAGAAGTAAGTGAAATAAACCAAAAATCCAAACTGAAGTCAGAAGGAATGCAGTAACTTTATGTGGATTGAAGGTAGTGTTGTGGTTTTGACAAAGAACAATCCCAATATCAATCAAAACTAACAACTTATAAATGCAGTGTCATAGTGCTCCTGCAGTCCCTGTAGTTTAGTTGTTTCCAATGTGGGAAGTGCCAAATCGTAGAACTTCAAAAAACTAACAACTTATAAATAAACCGCGAAGTATTTAAGGCAACAATGAAGGGAAAATTTTAGAAATCCTTGTCTCTTGATTTGAATTTGTATGCCTTGGTTACATGTCTCATTAAAGTTGGAATTCCCAAAAGGGACTAACTTTTTGGGACAATGGACTAAGTTTTGTGCCAATTATTCCCTCCTTCCACCAAAGACGGCAAAAGAGGAGGTTAAACATACTATCCTTCCCAACGCCCTTGATAAGTTCTAACCTGACTCCATGAGGATAAGTTGATTTTAACAGACGAGAGATTTATGAGGCGTAGAAGCATTATTGTTTCTGTTCAGTACTAAAATAAACTCCTCACATGAGAAAGGTGCACGGATAATAAGCACTACCACATTAATGTTATCTATTACTCGAACTTCATATTTCGGCTTCTTAAAGTCAACTTTATGATTACGACATTGTGCTTTATGATTTGCATCTTAAAGTCAACTTTATAGATTACAACATTGTGCTTTTGTAATTTCTCAAGTGTTTAGTGCCTCACCTCACTGGGCTCTTCACCAGATCTTTTTTTTATTTCTTCTATTGCTTTAATTGAAAGATCAAGAGCAAATCCCTGCATATTTCGTTTTAGTTGGCAGCACCAAAACCTAGATATAAGGAAAAAGGGTTTTATGAAATCATTACTATTGCATTAAGTAGGGGTATCACTAGTCAAAGGTAAGATTTTTGATGTGATCACGGCCTTCAATTCAAATAGACGGGTTTCAAGATCTTTAAAAATGTTCGAAAACCAAATTCATCAACAGCTAGAGTATTACTGAACAATGTTTCTCCAACTGGACCAAGAACAATGTTTGAATAAAGTTGATTTCATTACTATATCAACTTTACCAGTAAATTAGGTCTTCTAAAATTAGTCAGAAGGAAGGTCCTATTCTTTTGCAACCAACATTTATCATAGTATATGAACATCATGTAGGCAAGCACTCCACTTGATTCTCTTTAATTTTAGAAGCCCTTTAATCCTTGTCACATTAGCTGTTCAAAGATAGAAAGGATACCAAATTAAACCAAAGCATTAACCAATAAAGTGGAATGGTAACACCCAGTATGCATACATACAACATAAATAAGATATGACTCTAAGCTAGAAATTGATTCCTCAATCATTGATTATTATGCTCTTAGTGAATTAAAATCAGTGGAGGATGTATTTAGCCACAAAGAAGAAAGAGGTTTTTAATAAATTAAATTCTTAAATTTCAACGATTCAAGCATAGACTTGTACACAAAGAAAGAAAGAAACCCTTTAATATCATGAGATAATTGAGCAAAAACATGCCAACATAGCTTGGAAAGAGATCCACAACAATATCTCCAAATTCCAGAATACTAGATAACACATGACTATAACCTTACCTATTTTCCTCTTCGGTCCAAGCTATTCCCTTCTTCCGTTCTTGATGTGATCTCGATGGCATCCCTCCATGACATCCAAAATCGCCCCCAAAACTTATAGAATCCTTGAAGTGAGGCAAAGGGACGCGACCTGCCTCGATTGCATTGATATCTTCGACTAAAATCTTGTAGTGGTGCTTGATCTCCTCAATTGTTTTCCCTGGCACCATTGATGCAATCTTCTCCCACCGATCAATGGAATCCCCACAATATATTGCTAGGGCATTCTCAAAGGCCTTATCCTGCTCACTAGTCTAGAAGGAGCTATTGCATACCATGTTAGTGCTAATAATTGACAACCAAAAATTGAAGAGAAACTCGAAGAAGGGAAAGATGGAGCTCACAAGTTCAACTGAAATTGCAGAGGACCACAAATACACCATTATGTAACCGACGATAGCTTTACTTTCTCCAATTTTCCTTTCCATGAGATGGACACTTGTTGTAATGGCGATTTCTGCATGAATCTACAGATAAAGATGTCAATAAATATGGCGATGAAGGGATAGCTACCGACCAGTTGGCACATCAAAGCGGAAAGACCGGGAAAACAGATCTTCTAAAGTCATGCAAAAGTGAAAAGCAGCTGTATGTATCAGACGCTACTTTTAAGTGTCAAAATGCCCACAAGAAGCCAAGGAAGGAGCAGAATAAACCACCATCATAAAATCAAATTATAGCTCAAGTATATAAAAAGAAACTAAATTGTTGGGATGTACAAATATAATGGTGGGAAAACGTAACACGTACTTAGATGGTGGGCAATCTCTGATTACTTATAATAGATTGTGCACGGAAAATACACCAATAATGAAGTGAGTAAAAGGGAAATGATATTCTGGACGGTAGAATCTGAAGGAGAGGATTTATCTATCATACCCATTCAATTTGACCCCACGGACTGTAATCAAACCAAATGACGAGTAGACCATATGAATGACCAGTCATCTGGAACAAATGTAGGTGTTGGAAGCATGCATACTGGAAACACGAAATACGCATAACACCCCCTTCTTTTCTTTTTTTGAGACCAAGTCTTGGGTACTGGCTGCATGATCTAACTATACCCTTAAAAAGTATACAGGCACTTGAATTGGACTTGTAACAATAAAGAATGAAGTTAGATTGCTAAGACTTTCTTTTTTTACTTTAAAGTTAAAAAAAAAAAAAAGAGGTATTGTTAAGAGTGTCAAAATAGGACTTTGTAAAAAATTAGCATGCATAGAGCAAAATATAACAATTCCTTAAATATCCAGAGGTTCTCTTATGGTTAGCATGCTCACAAAATTTGGCATTGGTTTGTAGGTTCTCTAATGTAGTGAAAAAAGCTCGAGTTTGTATCTCCCTTTCACCATTAGATCCTGGATTGTAGGTTGACATTAACTAAGTTTTGCACTTGAGATTACAAATACATATGATGCACTGCTGCAAAGGGACGGAGAATACAGTAGAACACACTCAGAGCGAGAGAAAGAGAGAATAACATCTTGAACAAACGCTTGAAATCTCAGAAGAGAACCAAAGATAAGTTACTCCAATAGGACACCAAGCAGTGTTATGACTCGGAAATATCAAGGATATTGTAAGACATTGCCATCGATTACTTAATTCTTGCACTAGCAACTGTATCGAAAGCTTGTATATTTAAATTCCTACATGTAAGATGTTGTCCCGTCAATGCATTCTTTTACTATTTTCTAACACTCGAGCCAGACTCAAAATGCCACAGAATCAAGCAACCAGCATAGAGAGCCAAACAGAACTATTCTTCCCTTAACATATAATCATCAGAGATATATACTATGTGAAACATATGATTTTCTCCACTCTGGATATGTACACCAATGACCAAAGAATAAATTGAGCTATTTTCCACAATCTGTTGAAGTGTATAGAACTCAACAGGTCGATAAAAGTTCGAAGTACATGGCAAAAAAGTATGCTTTTGGTTGAGCAATGGCGGAGTTCTGGTAGAAGTTCAGCTATCTCTTTTACACTAAGTTTTGAATCTATGACCATCCTTCTCAAATCAGATGCCTCTCCGCTGCAAATCATGCTTATGAGCACCACTAAGTCTATCCTAAACACCAACTCCGACTCGATTATAGTTCATCTGGTGCAAATAAGAAACGGATAAAAGAATATAGTTTGTAAATGCACCTGAAAAGGTGGAAGCTTCATTTTTACCTTCTTTGAATTTCTCTAAAATGGCATGCAATAGTTCCTTCTGGACTAAAGAGTTTGAAAATGAGGATTCCATTTGATGGGTGGGGGAAGATTGCAGCAATAGTCCCGGGGAATACAATTGAGGAGATCAAACACCACTGCACGATTTTAGTCGAAGATATCAATGCAATTGAGACAGGCCGTGTACCTTTGCCTCGCTACAAAAATTCTGCGAGTCGTGAGGGCGGGAGGGCAAACAAATTTGGCCAAATGCGAAGCAATTCCTGCCATGGAGGGATCGCTTTGAGATCAGATGAAGAAGGGAATAGCTTGGAGGGATCCCAAGGGTGGGATCCCATCCAGATCAGATTAAGAAAGGAACAAGGGAATAGCTTTGGAAGGATCCCATCGAGATTAGAGCAAGAACGAAGAAAGGAATAGCTTGGAAGGATCCCATCGAGTTTAGAGCAAGAACGGAAGAAGGCAATAGCTTTGACTGAAGAGGAAGAGAACATGGGGGAGGATTATTATGCAGCTTTTGTTCTATCTAAACAAATTTTGGTCATCATCTGCATAAGCTTGAGGATTGAAATTATTTATTTTATTCTAATTAAAAAATTTAGTTATTTAAAAATAATTAATTAATTGAATATCAATAGGTGATTTGATTTAAAAATCTAATTTTAAAGTTTTACAAATTAAAAGTTTGAAAGTAAAAAAATAAGATTTTTAGGTCAAACATATATCGATATCCAATTTAACTAAAAAATTTCGTGATAACTAAAAAAATTAATCCCAAAAAATAGATAAGTTTTTTCATTGAAACGGAATCTCAAAGTATGGAAGGTGAACAAAATTTGTTCACTCTAAGATGAATAAAATTAAACTCGAACAAATCTCAGAACACAAATTATTTGTGTAGATTCGGACACAAATTTGTCTAAGATCGTAGGACACAAGTGAAATCTTTTATAATCAGTCCAGAATAGTTGTATGCACGTTGAATCCGTCATAATCACGCGAACTCTATATGAATTTGACTGTATCAAATACAAATACATCTGAATATACACAAATAATTTGTATTTTTAAACTTTTTGCGTCTGAATGTACGATTTGTATTTTTAAACTTTTTCTCCTACTTAATTATCTCATGAAAAACATATTTGGTTCACTATTGGAATTGTGGTCTATTGTTGCTTCTATGAGACAGAAGTGTTGCCATCACCTATTGGTAAAGAATCTCGAATGTTGCCACCTTTTATGAATCGATACATATATAATATATTGCACTAAGGGATCAAGAAGTTGGACATGATTTTCTTGTCGACTGTATGCTAAAAAATGGCCTCTGGGATGTCTGTAAAGAGTCAAAGACTAGTGGTGTGTTCGATTATGAGTTTGAGAGACTTTCTCTCAAACAAGTTTCTAGAACAGTTTCTGAAACAGTTTCAGAAACAGTTTCTGGAACATTCTCCCAGACAACTTTTTCTCTCTATAAAAGAAAAAGTTTCTGAAACAATTTCTGAAACAGTTTCTGAGACACTTATAACCAAACAACGTCTCAGAGACATGTTTCTAAAACTATTTCAGAAACACCCTAAAACGACATAATAACCCGTAAATACCCGTCATACAGCCAACCTCCTGTTTTTCTTTGTGAGGGGAGCGACATGAAAGACAAGCAACCCACCCAAAAGTTACAAAATTAGGTAGACTCGAATTGGGAAATTCTATCAAGATGGGCAAGGAATAGTATACATAAAATACCAAATAAATATAAATATTAATACATATTTTATAAATATCAATATATATTCACGCATATAAATAAACAAATTATGAACATCAATATATTTTTTATACATTATCTTATACTAACCCTACTCCTTTCTCTCTCTCCCATTTCTCAATCCTAACAAATAAAAATGCTAAAACAACACACATTACACACAAATGCAAACCTTCATCCTCCCTCGCAATGAGGCTACACACCACGCACACATGTTCAGTGTGTGTGGAGCCCACAACTCATTATGAGTATGCATGCACATTTCTCTGTGTAGGCATTTTACCTTATGAGTAATGTTAGGAACAGAGACCATCCGAATAAAAATGTATCCAGAACTGTTATATGTACGTAGAACCCAAATAACTCAAGAATTTTACATACATCTAACGGTCCCAGATACATCTGATGTGAGATATTTTCGGAGGGTCTATATACTAGAGACTTTTACCTTATTTTAGTCTGTAAGAAAACAAATTAAAGAAACAATGTACGCATGAAATAAACCACCACCTTACCAAAAAGCAAGTCAAAAAAATGGAAATCAATTCCTCTAAATCAGCAAGTCTACGATACAATTCATCTAAAATATGATATAAAAAAAAGCCGAAGTTGATATTTCAGCAGCAGCATTACTACAAGAGGGACTCGATTTACAACCGGACTTCAGGCAACAAAGGAAGAATTGGCTCAAATTAAGGCGATGTCACTGACGGCTAAGCTTGCGCTTCCTTGCCTCATGTCTCAACTGTTCTTGTCTTGCTTCCTCCTCTATTTTGCGAAGTTCTTCTTCATCCTCCCTCCTTGCAATCCTTGCACTGAATCACAAGAAACCACACAGACAACAGGCATAAAACACTACTCAAATGAGAACAGGATCAAACATTAAACACAGGTAGCAGATAAACCTACTTGAGCAAACAGTATTATTAGCTGACACAGTCAAATAAACAGCTGAAGGTAACGGATGCACCAAATGGAATTTCATGTTCATTCACCTAAAAAATACTAACCTCCTTTTCTCCTCCATCAAGATATCATCAAAGTTTGCTTCCATGTCACTATCATCTTCATCATCACCAGCAAATTTCTTTGGGTTATACCTGCATAAGATCCACCACTTCGCTTAAGTTTAATAAAAGAAAAACAACTTTTCATAGGTGAGTTTTAATGACACACATACATAAAATAGGAATGGAAACCCAGAAAAGGCATGCAATTGGACACTTGACTCAAACCCGGGGAGAGAATCAGAAGTTATTCGATACATATCCGGTTTGATTGCACCAAGGTCTGGTGCTAACAGCGTTGACCGCCGACATATGGGTAGCACAAGAAGCCATACAAAATCCACTGAAGTTAAGGTAAACCCAGACCGGCAACCTATTCTTATTAATCCCAGGTTACATTATCACTGGGCAAGATTTTCCACTTCTAGAAAGCCAGGTCTTGCAACCACCAACATAAATGACAATCAACTCTAGAGAAGCAAGAGCAATTCTGGGGGAATGAGAAAATAAATAATGTCGGAATACATCTCCACCAAGACTGACAGTCTTGAAACCTAGCGATTGATGATTAAGATCAACATCAAGATCGCTAAAATACTGCACCAGCACTACGATGATACAATGGTAGAAAAACCAAAGGAAGAAATAGAGACTAATTACCTGAACATGTTTCTAATCATGCTAATTGCATTTCCACTTTCATCATCATCCTCATCTGAATACGGTCTCGCAGGCCTTCTCTTTGGGCGGTCATCTTGCAATTTACGACGCGAGGACATTTTTGCAGGTGGCTTGTTTATCTGTCAACAAGGGAAGAGTACAAATAATTAAAGAATACTACTAAAATATGCCGCAATAAGAACTATCAACGACAGACAGGATGTGGGGCAAATTACTGCTACATTGTTAAATACACAGGAAAGGCAACCAGAATGTTTGTGAATGCAAAAATATGCAACGGACCTGGGATTTTGGGTGCACCTTTTCTTTTCTATATTCCTGAGATTCCTTTCTCTGGTCCCCGTGTTTCTTTAAAGTAGAAGATTGCTTTGAAGCAGATGAGTGCAGTTTCGAAGGGGGTGGCCTCTGTGCACTAAGTGAGGAACTCTTCGCAACTGCTGCAGGGACCCTCCTCTCTGAGGCGGCTGCTGGCTTCCTAGAAGGCAACTCTTTTTGCCCAAGAGGCCGACCTGGCCCACTCCCATTACTGTTACCAAGCTGTTTTCTAGATTCAACTGATGTCAGAACGGGCCTACTCGCAGAAGTCAATTTGTGGGATCCTGCTTTAGGATGCATTTGGCTGCCTGAGGACACGGATTTCCTCTCTTCACGACCATTGGGAACTTGTCTGACAGTTTTGTTCAACGAATGTTTGCTCTTTGGTGGCATTTGGGCTGATCGCGCCTCTTCAATGTTAACAAACAAACAGGAAAAATGATGTAAGATTTCTAAACGAAAGTCTTATTTTGGGCAGTCATTCCAATGAACAGATGCTCAAGTAAAGCAGCAATACACACGCACAAGTAAAGCAGCAACACACCAGAATTAGGAACAGGAATATGTCGAGGTGGAGGATCCTTTGTGGGAGCTGGGAGCTCTGCATCATCAGATAAAAGAAAAGAGTAGTCCCTCGTCTGCTTCAGATTCTGGGCTTTCACTTTCGACTTCACAAATAAGGAGAGAAAGGTTAACTACATTTATCATCAACAGGAAAGTATAGTAAACTTAAGAGGAAAAATCTTATAGGGAGTGCTTTTATTAACCTGGTTTTCCGTATGACGGTGATCATGGGGTTGAGCTTTGGATCCAGCAGCCGTTGATGCAACGCTCTTATTTTTCTGCACAGACAAGCAGGTGATCATCAGCAAATGAAGAAACCCTAGGCCGGATAGATGGAGAAAGAAGAACAAAAAGTAAAAGGAATGAGTAAAATTGTCTACACTTAACTAGAAATTAAGGATGTCAATTATGAAATAGGCAATTTACTAAGCCGGTAGATGGAGAAAAGAACCAAAACTAAAAGGAATGAGTAAAATTGTCTACACTTAGAATAGAAATTAAGGATGTCAATTATGAAATAGGCAATTTACAACCCTACTGACAAAATAAGAAGTGCTACTATCACTGAGATGTGGGCGTGCTCACCAAGGAATTCACAATTTTAAGACATAACATCGGGATTCTATTCATAAACAGTCTCAGGATGTTTTACTCCCACCATAACTTTGAGAGAGTCTTCAAATAACCAAAACTGCTGAAATACGATCTGACAATAATTCAATCGGCGCACATTTGGTTTCAAGGCCAATGTCTTCAGTTAAATAATCAGTTCTAGCGCTTCATGCTGACCAGGATATATGATCATCTCCAGAGTCCAAATGGGGTGCAATTAAAATTACACAGCACTATCAGAGTTCCCCCCTCCCCCCAACAAAAAAAAAAGACATAGGGAAACACGAGGCTAAGTTCATATATGCCACGGCACAGACATGTACTACCACAACCCAACCAAAGACTTGGGGAACTTACATCATAATGGGGTCTTGAAACCTTTGCGGCCAAATGCTGGTTTTCCAATAACGACTTGCTCTCTTGAATTACTCTCTGAGCAATAACAGGCTGTGATGGGCCAAAGAACGATCCAAAACTGTGAACATTGAAAACAACTGAGAACAAAGACGGTACGTATATCATATATATAACATATACAATAGAAGACTTAACACTGGGTTTTAGGATTTTTTTGCAGTATTGACGGTTAAAAATTATTGCCCGAAGAATAGCAACCTTAACGTCAAACTCACCCAAACATTTGTGCCCAATACCCAAATCCCATCACAAAAAGGAGAAAGATAGAAGTTTATGTACTTCATGAACCCCCACGGGGAAGACACTTCTAACTGAATCTCAGAAGACTAAATTCACATAAGAAAAAACAAATATCCAAACTTTCTACTCTTGGTAAGTGAAAAATAGTACATATTTGAAGGCCAAAAACATAAAAAAGGAATAGAAACAGGAAGCAAATAGAAAAGAAACAGAAAGCCAAAATTAAAGGAATAAACTGTTTTAAACTTTTGTTTGACATACACCCCAGGACAGAATCTCTCAAAGCAACAGTGCGATATAACCGTGACAGTGTACAGGAAACCTGCAATAACTGGGTCCACACCTATGCTACCAGCGAACGCTAATATCCTATTGAATTACATTTTAGTATGCAGGTTCCAAAACATGATACACATCCATTCCAATCAAGTATATTTAGCAATCCAAAGCAATCCCAAAATTTTTTCTAAGAATCAACCTGTTAAGTTACATATCTAGAGAGATTAAAATCTTATGGTAAGAGAAAATATTAAAAAATTGATTAGTATACTCTTAGAAATGTGTTTCATATGAATAATTTCAAAAATAATACTCTTGTTTTACTAGATGTTGATCGGTTGGAAGAGTAAGTTCTAATTTTGTTATCTACAGAACCCCTGGCATCCCCTTTCCCGTTTCTTGTATGGGTACGATCTGACTTCCAGGTCCAAACATAACTAACAATGAACAAAGGTTCATACCTATCGAAACCTCACCAATTTGCCCATGAATCACTGTGCTAGTTGAAATATGTTAAAATCGATTAGTTCAACACACACTTGACACCACAAAGAAAACTTAACTTGGCAGAGATGATGCAGCAAATAGTAAGCAGCATGAAAATATACACAAATGTCATGATATGCCACCGAAGTAACTGAAACACTTCATAATGAGTTGGTCAAAATGAGAATTAATCTCACTTCTGATAGGGCAATTTCTTCTTCTGCTCTTGGGTATTTGCGAGGGCAGAACCAGATTCCTTCTTCATCTGATTTCTGATAGATTCTTTTAATCGTTTCCTCAACTCAAGGTATTCCAATTCTTCTTGAGTGGTTTGTGGAGCTTCTTCTTCTTCATACTCTTCTTCTTCACCATCGCCTTCCTCTTCTTGCTCTTCACCCTCCTCTTCATATTCATCCAAATCTTCATAATCCTACAGGAAACGGACTTTAAGAAAGCAACACAATACAAAAGTAGTAATTCAATTTTTTCCAATGATTTAAACATGATCTCAGAAATTGCTTACTTCTCTACTATATCGCGCCATTTTGAATCTCCAAACGAATTGTTCAGGATGATATATACCTACAAGAACACCGACCTGAGAGCATTATTAGAAAACCAGGGACTTCAACCACCAAAACAAAACAAACATGTGCCATTCAGTCATTGCTCAAGGAGGAAACTTTGTCCTGCCTGTAACTCAAGATTGTGCATATCAGATACTATCCTTTTCTTTTTGAAAATTCATAAGCTATAAGTAGGTACTTTCCACAACAAAGTGCTGATATATTCATGACAATCCAGACTTTCATCTAGTACGTAGAAACAACACAAAACTGCACAAGATCAGCCAATCTATCAAGGATCTTTGATGACAAAAATAAAAATAGGAGTACAAAATCAGATAGCTTAATAGAAAGAAAAATAACAAAATATTCCTACACAAACAGATATATACCAAATTGTTATCTTTAGGTGCAAGGCAGAAAGGGAAAGCCCTAATCTGGAATTGAAGGATACCAAGAGAATACTTTAGTTCAAAATCTGGAAGTAGGGATCAAAAAAAGAAAATCACAAAGTTCTCATCTTCCGATAGAACGCACATAAGAAAAGCCCTAATTTTCTTATAATGGAGATACTAAGCAAAATCAGAATCGGATTCTATCTTGAACGGAATAAACGAAAACTCAAAATTGTTATCACATATAAACAACATCAAAAGTAAAAAACTAAAACGTAATGAAATACTTATCAATTACCGATTCGAACTCAAGGACAAATCCGCTCAAAATGAGCAGATCAATAGTACCTTTAAGCGCACAAAAATAACAAGAAAAAAGAAAATCACAAACTTTTCATAACACCGAACGCACAAGGGAAAAGCCCTAATTTTCTCAAAGTGGAGATACTATGAAAAGTTTGAATCGATTCTATCCAACATGAAGAGCAAAAAAAATACAGAAAAATTTACAACAAAAATCAAAAACTTGTATCGAAACAATTATCAATTGCACGATCCGATCTCAAGAAACGAAGAAATCCGCTCAAATTGAGCAGATCTGCGATCGAATCACAACATAGACACCGCATAAAAAAACACAAAAATTTCAACAAATAGACGTCGATTACCTGATTCGATCACGAAAACCGATGGATCCAGAGAAATCGATCGATTTTTCAATCGAAAAGCACTAAATCGCACTTCAAAATGGAGAGAGAGAAGCGGAGACTCCGAATCGGCGGAGTGTGCGGAGGCTAGACCTTCCTACGAGACTTTGGGGATCGTAGAGAGATGAGGGAGATAAAGGAGGGGCGTATGAAGGGAAGGAGCCAGAAACAAATGAGGACAGTGCTATCGTGCGCGTGGGTGCGTAGAGGGCACCACTGACGTCGGTTTCGACTTTCGCCCATGTTCGAAGTCGGGAGATTTCGACCCACTCGTCTCATCTGTCAGAATTAGGTCTTAAACATAAATGGTAAATTTATAACGCCTAATTTTATTTTAATTAATGTTTGGGAGATTTTTTTCCAAATAAATTTTTGGAACAAGTTTTTCAAATATTTTTACTTTTTTTAGAAAATTTTATCTCTATAAAAAGTGTCTCTGAAACACTTTTTTCCCAGATAAGTTTCTGAGACACTTATACCAAACAACGTCTCAGAATTTTGTTTCTAAAAATTATTTCAGAAACACTCAAAACGAACACACTAAAATTTACACCCCCAATATTTGAAATTAAATAGTTTACCAAAAAAATTCAAGGAAAGTTTTTTTTTAATTTTTCGAAGCGGTTATATAGCTTGGATGGTGAGAAAATAATAAAATACTGTGATTTATCACCAAATCTCCACCATTTATTGGTTTAATTATTTTTTTAATTCTCATTGTTTCGGTAATGAGCTCGTGTGTTTTTTACACATTTTTATTTGTATCGGTGTTCATGTGCATTACTCAATCACGGAGAAATCTTCTCATCTTTTAACATTTTTAGGTAATTTATCGATTGAAATAGAGTGCAGACATGTACCAAAATTTATTACCAAATCTCCACAATTTATTGATTTTAATTACATTGTTTTCTTTGATTTTCATTCTCTCATTACAAACTTAAAATTTATAGAATTTACTACTAAATCTCCACCCATTTATTGGTTTAATTACATTATTTTCTTTTAATTCTCATTCTCTTGTTACGAGCTCCAATTTTTTTAATACCCGATTTTATCTGTATCAATATTTATGTGCATTATTGGGCACTCAATCACGAACAAATCTTCCCATCTTTCGATATTTTTGCCTACCAAAATAGTACCAGAAACGTCGGTGTAGACAACATTTATTACCAAATCCTCCACCATTTATTGTTTTAATTACATTGTTGTGTTCTAATTTTCATCGTCTCACATTACGAGCTCAATGTTATATGTACATTGTCAGCAACTTGCTTTATTTTTTACATAAATGAAACAAAAAGAATTTCACAAACCAAGAATTGCACCATCATACTAGGTCAAGCCAACAATACCCTCAGATTGAAAAAATTATTGAGTGGTCTTGCAGGGCCTCAGTCTCATTCACAAGTCTCGTATGAATTTGTAGCGAAGAAGAGTATTAAAACACACAATAGAGCAACGATCTAGGAGTGGATTCCCGAATCACATGAGAATAGTGGACAACCATCTTGAGACACATCACGGCCTACAAGCAATATCGGCAAGACTTGGGAAGAAAACCCGATTGGGAGTCAAAGAATCTATAGTACATGCAACCTGCCTGACTTCATCATTTTATGTATCTCTTTTCTGCAACTAAAGATACAAGGAAGCAAATTTGACTCAACATAACCTAATTCAGAGAGTTCGAGTCTGCTTGGAAATCTTACTTATTATCTTATTTTGCTTATTTGCTCTTCAAATATTTACTTATTTATTATCTTGATTTAAATACAAAACAAATAAACAACGGCTATCGCTTAGGCCCTTATTTCATCAAAGGTAAGAACATCAGTATAGTTTACATGGAAGTCAAATACACGAGAGTAAGTTGAGCTATCCCGATCATTCCTGATGCAGGGATGAGGGTGAAATAGCTCGAGGGCAAACTATGTATCAAAAAACACGCAACACATAAAATTAAAACGGGGGACTATTACATTTACAAGACCATCCACCCCCGACTCTACAAAAAAGGGGACTAAAAACACTGTTTTCCCCATGCTTAAAGAAAGGGTAGGAATTTTACCCTAGAATCATCACCAGGAGAGAGATCATGTACGGTTCTGTAATAGCGATGTGTCTCGAACTTATATTCAATGCAGTTAATACTGATAGAGCAACGAGACCCACGGCAGCAACAAAAAGCTAACCATGATCGACAACGAACGGATAGGCGAAAGAATCAGCACGGTAGCAGCAATGAGAGAGACAATTAACTCCATGGATCTCTATTCTTGTCTAGTGATAGGAAGATTTCCAAGAAAAAACTGAGCTGCATTAAGCTGCAAGTTGTCACGTCAGCCCTGTTAACTGATCAAAACAAACAGAGAGCGAATGAAAATATTGTTACAAGTAAAGGAGAGGGCGATTGAACAAATTTGGGTTTGTGGATAGGTAGGCAACGGGAGCAAGACCAAGCCGAGCCGCTAGTGGACTGACGAAGGAGCCCTACTATACATACCAGCCACCAGTGAAATACGAAAAAAACTATAAAAAAAAAAAAAACCAGTGAACTATTGAAGCTATCAGTGTGATTGATCTGAAAAGTACCAAGGGCTTTCTCTTTCATTTCTGAATTTGCTTGCGACTGGGTGTTTGGATCGTAGATTAGTTAAGGATTTCCAAGGGAGAGGAAATGACGAAAAAATATTTTGGCTTCTTCACGTGGTTATTCTCTATCTTTTCCTAGACATTTCTCCTTTCCCTCGGTTAAACTATCTACAAAATTCACGATCCACACACAGCCTTCAACACCTCATGAGGACATTGGACTACTACGGAAGAGCAAAAACATAAGAGGATCCTACAAAAACTATGCTTGATTTGACCGGTATAGCAATTTCTAGCCAAAATACCAAAATACATATTAATGCAATACACAGAGTTGGCGTAAAAAAAGATTATGGAAATTGGTCTTTCGTTAGCCGATAATGAAAAAAACAGTAAGGGAAATAAAATTCAAGAGGGGATGTTATGATCTAGGAATGGTCAAGCCAAAACCCGAGGCCTAAGGGATTAGCTGTTTGAAGCATGGAATTTATTAGCTTGAAAAACAGATCAAGGGCAGACTGTTCATATAGAATACAAAAGATGATCAGAGAAAGATAGCCTGAAAATAGAAACAAACAACAGAGGCAGCAACAAGTTCAAGAACAACAGAAAGAAATAGATGCTATAACGTTTCAGAATATAACGATTACGAGTACCTGACCAGACACGGGTTGGAGTCATACCGACAAAACGGAAGTGAAACAGGATCATAAAGATTGAAGCATATCCATAGAATCACACTTGTTTGTTAAAGCTAAAGCCTACTGCTGATCTATGACCAGCCCAAAAGGGAATAAAATTTAAGAACCTCGCACTTTGTGTTTTTCATACTTTGTATCCTATTTGAGATGAGGAAATGGAGGAAACCTGTAGTGATGAGCTTGCCAAAGAAAAAGCTGCAAGTTGGAATGAAAAGGAAGAGGCAAGATGACGCCCCACTCACAGTTAGAGGAGGTTACCATGCTAATCACACACCCTACACATTAGTTATCTTTAGTTCATGCCTATCATCAAAGAGTGAGGAATAACTTGACAAAGAGAGAGAAAATAGATTAGCCCCCGAGAAAGTTGGAATGAAAATTTCTATAGAGTACTCTACATTTGCATGAAAGTCGCAGGAGATGCATCACTTTTACCCTCTGATTGTATACAAACTTTCGACCCGCGTCCAACTCCACAAACCTGACTCATTTCGTTTGCTAGGTCTCACCAAAATGGGATACGAGGACACTGGTGACATTAAAATTTATGTCAAGGTGTGTAGTCGAGACGAATCAATGATATTTAAAGAAAACTTGACATAAATTGCAGTATCCACGGAATCAAAGGTCCAGGGGCTCCTAAGACAACAGAATACAGAACCAGAAGCTCAAAAGCTAAGTACAAGGGTTAGACTTCCGGGGGGCATGCCAAACTGGATACTACTAAACTATTCTGAAATGCAGAAATTGTAAGTTTGACAATTTACAAGAAAAAGGAAGGTAGCTATACGCATGTAATGCCCTTAATTAAATACACTCACAGATAAAGCAAATTACCTCTTTCAACTACGAGTAAAAATTCCATGGAGAGAACCTGCGACTCCTCGTTTCCGCCCCTAGAATTCGAAAATGAAACAGACACAAGTTATGAGGAAATTCATGAAAAATCTTAGAGAATGTCCACTATTCACCTTCTCGGTGTTGAATAAGTCCTCCGCAATAGCCTCCATTTGTTTACGCTTTTTTTCTTCTTTAACAGATTCAGCCACTTCCTCACTTCCATAGTCAGAATCTCTGCAATCAACAAATGTACAACCAAAATGTAAATATCATACGCACTCCATGTTCTTCTGGAGGTTACATACAATATAATTGGAATTAAGGAACAAAGAGAGGGATCATACTTATATGGGTATTTTGCAAATGGAATAAGATTGTCAAAGCTATTCCCTGATGGATGTGTCCTCGACTACAAGTCCATTCATTCACAGCGAACAAACAAATAGATATCACACACTATAAGTGAATGATCAAAAATATAAGATGTGTAAATTTGTAAAAATAATTGACAGCAAATGTAATAATGACTAATGGTATCTAAATCAACTAAGTCAAAACAACTAAGCATTATTTTGGAACATAACATCATTAAAAGAAAGACCAAAACAAGGAGATCTCGATAGAAGTTGACAAAGGATTTCCACCCGCAGCATACAAAGGCAGAAAGCATGGGAATAGAATCTTTTTACTACAATAATACAAATACAAGCGGAGGTCATTCACCTTTCTGAAGCATTTAAAATTTGGAACACCATTATCCGTTGAAGGATAGTCAGGAGTTGGTAAGTTGGTATCCCTGACAATTAAAATTTGACTATATATAATATCTGGATTTCCGCTTTCAGGCACATCAATGCGGTCTCTTCTTGATGTTATAGTAATATCTCGGTCATTGGAGCTAATATCTGGATTTTCACTTTCGAGCTTATCGACCTCATCTTTTTGTGCTGTTATATCATAACCTCTGCCACTGGAGCAAGTGTTGTTGTCACTCCCTAATCTGGTAGCAGCATAATCTGCAGAGAATTCATTTTTCATCTCATGTTTATTCGATTCAGTGGGCTTGATGGCAACAGACAGGTCAACTGATATTGCGGTTTCAGCTTCTACATCAGAATCTGCTACCACTGTCTCGTCTGTCGAGCATGAAGATGAGATCACAACTGCAAAACATATTTATTTTGAGTGAAATACATGGACATATCCCGAAAAAAAAAAAAAAAAAAAAACATTTGGAACGAGAAAATATACTTTGTGGTGATGATCCCTTGACTACTTTTAACATATTTACGAGGTGCTTTATGCGAATGCTAGCGGACCAGAGGTCCAATCTTGAACTACAAGACAATTATGCGGAGGTGAAGGTAACTTTCCACTACTAATTAACCCGATAGCAAAGTGAACTTCTCCTGAAAAGTTGAAGGAAAAAAAAGGACAGACAAAATTCTTACCAGGTGCTGCTACTACAATAGAAGGGTCCAAGTGTCCAGAGAAAGCAGCACAAATCAAATCTATCTCCTTCACTCTAGATAGATAACTAAGATTACGATTGGACACAGATTTGTCCATCAATTCAGGAGGGGTGACAAGCACAAACTTGTTATCTTCATCTCCCACGACCTGCAGCTATTTATTCAGTAGCAGTACTTCACAAGAAAAAGACGGCAAGAACTAAGTACTTGTTGGCTTCAAAAAAAATGACAGCAATGGCGTACTTGACTATTCACCGAAAATACTTCAACACAAACAACTTTTGCGCCAACCATTGCCAATAATGACGATAGCTTATCCTTGAACTTATACTGCAAGATCACAAACAAGTGTCATTTATTCATCTAAGAATCATCCCTAACATTTTCAAAATCAATCGCATAACAGAATCTGAGAGCGAGAGAAGGCGCTATTAATTTTAAGTTCCCAAAGAAAAAAAGGAAATAGTTGGCACTTAATACCAGAAAGTTCAAAGCAATCAAAGCTTTTAACAAGCCAAGACGGCAACAACCAACTTGTTTTTAAGAAAAAAAAACAAAATAGTAATATCTTGAGTGGAGGAGGAATGTCACCTTGTGAACCGATTCTAATACGAAAGTGTATCCTCTCAAACAGTTCTCCCTGGATTTGGGGTCTGCAACTTTGACCGATACTCCTTCCAACACCAAGGTTGGAGCATAACTGCGGGAACACAACAATGACGGCATGCTTCGTTACCTATGTTACAATGTGAAAGTAGTCCTAACAAAATTAGGATAAAACAGTACTTACGAACTGCAGCTTGGAATTTCAGTACATATACTTTTCCCTGCAAAGACCTACATATTGGGCCATGAATTATGAAAGAACCAGATCAAATGCAAAAAACTAAATATTGTGGTCAGCATCTCTGATGATACAAATCAAAATATTATGTACACACAACTAGTATATGACTTAAAAGTTGAACTGAAGAACAGAAAGTAAATCAACTAGTGTCCATACGATGCGTTAACAAGATACAGAGCACTATAACTATACCTCAATCCAGTCTTTAAGGACAAAAGGCTTTTTGGCCACAAAAGCATCAACTAACTCTTCTGTCAATGGCCTGAATTGGTTAACCAGCACATGAGTGCAGTTTGGATTCCAGCTATGAGTTGTACGAGCACCTAGATGGAAAGCAGGTAATTTATCAATCCTCATCTATCATATACAGAAAGATTTCTAGGTTCGATAGACTTCTAAGGTATGCTAAACTTTTTATATAAGAAGCTAAGAAAAACAAGATGCAAAAACTAGAAGACATCAGAAAATTGAAGAGAAAAGAAACTGAGGCCTTCCCACCATTTTTACTGTCCATTTTCTCTTCTTCATTTTACGTCAATAGGAAGACAGCATTCCAAAATAACAGCCAGGAACATAATAAGTACTACAATAATAACTGCCAACGCATTACCATTTTGTAGAAACACAAACAAGCGGAATTACTAACCTGTTGATGATATCTTCTCATGAAAAAGTTGATTTTCTTCGAAGGGTTCCGAGCAGTAGACAAAAATTATGAGTGGAACGAAGCAAAACCTGCGAGATATTAGCTAGAATAAAGAGAAGCAGAACATGGTGCTTTAACTTCTACATGGTAACATTCATCTACAGGTTCTACAACTACATTTGGTACAAAAAATATCAAATGTAAATATGTAATAATAGAAGAAATTCAATACATTCAGAAACTAATTGTACAAAACTGACAAAATACCTGTAGGTTGCATTGCCAGTTCCAAATGAAACCAGGTCGCCATCTGTCAGAGTTGTTTCTTTTTTGGGGAACTCATGAACTTTCTGTTTTGACCCAAAATTCTTGATAATAAACGTTCCATATTTCGAACAATCTCTTATCCAAACTTTGGAGGATACATTAGAAGACTTGTTTTGTAGACCATCCAAGGAAGTCATCTCATCAACCACTATTTCTGCATGGACTCGAGATACCCCTTTGTCTTTATTAACTATTACATCACATCCTACAAAGGACAAATTGAAGTAAGAATGCGAGATCATCATGAGTTGGTGCAAACTGCACTTAATAATCAACACAAAAGTTATGATTAAAGGGTTCAAATTGAAAAGAAAATTCTAGGTCTAGGTTCAAGGATCGGTGGGCTAATGTGATTGTCCTAGTTTTCATATCCAGCCTTCATTAGATTTTACAGAGCGTATACCAGTACTTTTGCCCTCAAGTGAGAAGAAGGCAAATGTGACAGCCATGCTAGTGAATACTGTCACTGTGGTCATATGTTGTTGGTGGATTTCTAAGTTTGGATACTAGGAACCTAAATTAATTAAGAGTATGATTTTAGGGGAAAATTTTACAGAACAACTATAAGGCCAGCCTTGCTATATGGGCCAGAATGTTGAACAGCTAAAAAACAACATAAAAAAGATGAGTGTAGCTGAAATGACGATGTTGAAGTGGATGTGTGGTAAGACTAGAAAATATGGTATTAGAAATGAAGATATTTGTGAATTGGTAGGGGTAGTACAAATTTAAGATAAGGCGCGAGAGAATAGGCTCAGGTGGTGTGGTCACATACAGTGGAGATCAAGAGATGCAACAAGAAAGAGAAACTGTTGTATTGTTTTTGATAGAAATGTCAGATAGAGGTAAGGCTGATACGATATGTGGTGGTAGAAAAAATATGAATAAAGTAGAAACTGCAGTCAATTTTCACTAAAATAAAATAGAGTTTTTAATGTTTTTAGATATTTCCTATGATGTCTATTGGAGCTTATTATTTGTTGGTTTGAACAGTAAAATTGCAGATCTAAATGAAAATATTCAGAGCAACTGGCCCCTGTCAAGCGTACCTTTTCGACCCACTTTGTATGTCCCTTTGCTGAAGATATAGTAACTCTCTTCACCTGTCACATGAATGACATGTACTACAATCAGCATAACCGTAGTCTTTCACAGGATTACAAGGTAAATGTGTTTCTAGTCAATAAAACATAAAACCCAAGACTTGGACGACTTGGACTTTTGTTTCTTTTTTTTTTTTTTTTGGGGGGGCGGGGGAGGGCGGCAGTGTTAGCCTGCAAGTTAACTTCTGATGAAAGTACTAAATGAAGATGTCGTGAAAAAATAAGTGTGAAACCTTGGCCTTGATAACAATCAGAACTACAAAGTTCCATTAGGCAGTTCAGCTCCCAATGCTAGTCCCTCATAACTGAGGGTGCTGTGAGGCATAGACTGTTTTCTGACCTAATTTTGGAGATAATATTTAAGTTGTTGTTCTAAAATTTGTGCCCAGTCCAAAATTCATAAACCTATAAAATAACCAACATTGATGTAGAAATTACTACTTATTAGTTATTACATCCACTACCACTAAACACCAACAACAATGACAACCATCCACAAGTATACCCCCTCTTGGGCCACTTCACTTGGAAGTTGGCACCTACGGGTCAAACAATCATAGCACTGAAACACAAAAGCCACCATAACCGCTGACATAACCAACAAACTAACCAAGTTGCTAGCAACATCACATGGATTAGAATACGAACTGCTCTGGTTGGTTTGATTTAGCAGTCAAGATCCACACACCCCACCCCCACACACCCCTAACAAAGGAGCTAGCCCACACCACAAGTCAAACCAAAAGCTCATCCTATGGCCACTTCACTAACAACCCAAATGTGCCCTGCCAAATCTGTCAATACTATGCCTAAATGTCTTCCAAAACACCCACTCCCTGAGAGCTTAGGAAATCTTTAAATGTCAAACCCTACCTCAAGGCCAAATTTTTAATCCAATACCTAACTCTAAATGCTCCACACTTTAGAAGCATATCTCCAAAGCTATTTCACCAAAAATGGCTAACAGAGTTTAAAAAATGTCGAATGCCCATCCACCTTACATGGGTCTGAAAAACATCACCCGATAAGGTGGTTGAACTCTCACTTGAGGACCGAGGTCTCCCTATAAATTTTCAAATTTGTTTAAACCTCTCAACTATTTAAGTCTTGAGAGAGATACATTACATAGGTAGGAGACTCAACAACATACTTATAGTGAGGGTATGGTTTCCTACCTTTGGAAGGTACTCTCTTCCACCCTTCCAACATCTTTCAAACAAAAAAATCAATGACAATCTTAATCTCAAAGTCATGCCTATAGCAAGGGTAGTCTATGTAGCCCAACAGAGATAAGCTCACTTTTTACACATGAACTGACAACAAAAAAAGCTGCCTCAAAGCACTTACGGAAAACGCCACAGCTGCTCCTCAGCATCAAGAAAAACAAATGGCATCATTCCCAAATAGAAGTGGGGATGGAGTTGGAAATGGACTCACCACCCACTTCACTCCTCATGATATCCAATCATGCCACCCTCATAAACTTCCTACTCGAGATGAAACTAGCTAACTTCCAAAACATTGGGCACGAAAACAAGTTTAGCACAGCAAACAAAAGAAGGGTGTAGCAAACCCCCCTAATATGAGCCCTATACCATTCTCTCGATTGTGAGAGTTTGTCTTTAGCTATTCTTGGCCTAGCCTTTTGCGATTTGGAAAGTTTTCTACATAGACTATCCATGTGAGCCGCTTGCAGCGTGTCTCGCTCCTCACTTGTATGACCCCTTTGTTTATTTATAGAACACTATCAAACAAATAATCATACTGAAGACCTCCATTACCATCATAATAACAGCATATAAACGCAAAACTTAACCCAAGACCGCCACTTCTCCCCAACCCCACTATCTTCAGAACATATAGGAGAAAATCGAAATTAGCATAAACAGATGCTTCCTCGTCGTCAAGCTTGCAAACAAAACCCAACCTAGTATCCACGCACACTGTCTATACTCTATAGAGAGGCGATTTCAAATTGACCCAGCATAATGGCACTAAAAGAACCAAAATACAAGTAATACACCAACTGGAACTTCTTGGGTATCAAAGACTGTAATAGGTACAGAAGAGGAAAGAAATAAGTCGTAACCTGGAATTGGGTCGGCAGGAAACAGAGCCCACACCATATTTAGTGAGGTTTTTTCCCCCTAGTCAATGGTTTTCGCTCTTGATAGCGATAACTGCGTTTATGGCTTTCTTGCCGGCGATTGGCAGATGGGTTTGTATAAAAAACGCAGTAGTGATGAAGCACAAGAGCCCGAGAGAGGTCCAGCGCATGGATTAATGAAATATTGGTTTAGGACTAACAAGAACCTTCGGCAACAAATTTTCCCGGCCAATTTGCTTTGCTGATAATTCAACTTATAACTTGTGGAAAAATATAAACCACCCTAAGAGCATCTCCAATAAATATGTAAAAAGTATTATCAAATTTTATGTGACGATTAAAAAAGATTTGATATTAGATTTAACGTCAAATACTTTTTGTTTTAAATGCTTTAATTTTAAATATATATTTCTTTTAAATGCCTCAATTTGACATCTTTGTTGAAAATTAAAAAATTTAAATGTTAAATTTGAAAATGTCAAATTGTCACATAGGCCATCAAAAAAATTTAACACATTAAAATTTGATATTTTTTTTGAAGATGCTCGAAGAATGTTTTCGGGCATACTTTTCTTTTTTACTTAAAAAAAATATAAATCATTTAAAAATTTACATCAAAACATTAAAAAAGTTGGTGTTTCACTTGATCAATTGGTGTTAAAATGACTGTATATTTTTTATGACTTGTTTTAGTATTAAAAGGTTGAAAATAACAATATTATTGTTCAATTTGGTGATATTTGTTATAATAATTCATATTTAAATTATTGAATTAAATACATATTATTTTTTATTCATCCACCTTAATGACGCAACAAATTTAACAAAATTAAAATTACTGTCAAATATTGTACAAACAATGACATCATTATTTTTTTACAGTAACTTGTCGATAAATCACTAATTTTACATATTTTGATTTAAAAAATGAGATTTCTATCATACACTATAGAAAGTAATTTCTTTGATCTCGCCAAAGTGTATTTAATAATTCTAATATTTGAAAGACTAATTTTGAAAAGATTTTTTTCACAAATTTGAGTTAGTAATTATTGAGATGAATGCATGGAGGATCCGGATAAAGACCTAACCTTTCTTGTAAATTGTATATTGTCATTATTTAAAAAATTATATTTATTAATTTTGTGTTCAATTTTTATAAATTATTGTTTCATCTTGATGAGAAATTTTAAAAAATAATAAAATATAAATTAAATTCTAAAAAATTAATTGTTAAATTTTTTGTAATTAATCATGAATTTTGTAGCATAACTTTAAAGATCTCATTGAAAATTTACAGCAGCTTGCGAAACAAAAGTGCCAAAATGAAAAGGAGATGTAGGTTTTAGGTTTTAGGTTTATTTTTGTCTTTAATAATTTTTTAAAAAGTTTTAGTCATAATTTTTTATTTTTAAAATTCGTTTTATCAAAATTAATGCACAATAGAGAGAAAAAATAATTAAAAATTTTTATTAGCCCAAATTGATAAACCCCAAACGGGGAATAGTTGTTTGTTCCGGTAAATCAGTGACACTGAGCTGCGGGCCAGTGTCTCCTCCTTTCCCCCCAGCAACAACCTTTATTCTGCATCAATGGCAACTCAAATCCTCAAGAGACTCAAATTCAAACCCACCGCCACCGCCCCTCCATTTTCCACCGCCGTCCGTTCCAAAACCACTTCATCTCAGTACGTATCCTCCAGAGCCAGAGACCCCACCTTCGAAAAATTCATGGACAATTACAAAAACCTCCTCAAGGTTATCTCCATTCAAGACCTAATCCTCGCTAACCCTAACAACCCACCATCAATCTCCCTCGATTTCCTCAACCGTCTTTCCCAAACCCTCCACCTCAACCGCGGCGCCGCCGCCTTCCTCCGCAAGTACCCCCACATTTTCCACATCTTTTATAACCCATCAGAGTCCCAGCCCTACTGCAGATTAACCGACGCCGCCGTCGAGATTTCCAGGCTGGAATCCGCCACCATCGCCGCCTCCTTGCCGCTTGTAGTCGATCGTTTGGTTCGGCTTCTCTCCATGTCCATATCCAAATCGCTTCCGCTCCGAGCAATTTTCAAGGTCTGGAGAGAGATTGGGCTGCCGGACGATTTCGAGGACTCGGTAATAGCTGAAAACCCTGACCTTTTTGAACTCTGTGATGCCCATGAACCCAATACTCATATACTGAAACTCAGAAATCAAATTAGTAGCAATAGTTTGTCGGCCGCAGTCGAGAATTGGAGGGTTACAGAGTGTTGTAGAGAAGACTCTAGTGTTGATAGGACTGAAATTAGGTTCAGTTTTAAGCATGGGTATCCTCCGGGAATGAGGTTGAGTAAGAATTTTAAGTCTAAAGTTAAGGAATGGCAGAGTTTGCCGTATGTCGGGCCGTACGAAGAGATGGGAGAGAAGAAGAGATCTAGGAGTGGAATAATGGCAATGGAGAAACGGGCGGTTGGGATTGTTCACGAATTCTTGAGTTTGACGGTAGAGAAGACAGTGGAGGTGGAGAAGATAAGCCACTTTAGGAAATGGTTTGGGATTGATTTGAACGTAAGGGACTTGTTCTTGGATCATCCTGGGATGTTTTACTTGTCAGCGAAGGACAAGAGACATACTGTATTTCTGAGAGAGGCGTACCAGTGGGGATGCTTGATTGAGCCAAATCCTGTGTACAGTGTGAGGAGGAAGCTTCTGGATCTTGTTCTAATGGGACGTCGTGGGTTTTTCAGTGACGATTCAAAGTCAAGGGATGCAGTTAGAAGCCAAGAGGAAGGAGTGGTTTCGAAATTAGGCATAAAACCTCCTTAATAGACAGTGGCAGTGGCATAATCTATCTGAGGGAGATGTTGGACATCAGAATGAATGAGTGAAGAAAATGTATTGTTGGCTGAAGAAAATATTTTGTGTAATATGTATACTTGGTTTGTGGTGGCTCATATTGTTGATGAGCTCCAACACCAGTGATATAAATGACACACTAGTGGAAATCCTGAAGGGAGATGAATACATTTTTGGTCAATGGGACTTGTTGGATCTGTTTTTGTTTTCATTGTCTTGAGGTGGGCATTTGAAGTACCGCTGACATGGTAATCTGTTCCTCCACATTGGTGATTTTGATATGTGTTGATGAAACTATACTGCCACCCGTAGGCCCTGCTGAAAACGTGCCCACTGAGTTCTCATTCACTTGGTGCCTGTTTCTGTATGGAGAGTAGTGCCAATTGTTTCAACATAATTACACAGAAGTGTCTCACCCAGGTGATTTTTCTTCCTCCTCTCTACTGTGAAACTTTGTTGCGCTCGGGTGAATCCTATATCTTCTTTGAGGTGAAAAAACATCAGCAAAGAACTTGTGTGTTTCACATGTCATTTGATGCTTAAGGCTATATATGCTGAAGCATAGCACATTCAGGTAAACTTGAGACAGACTTCAGAAGGAATTATACCGAATCCTTCAACTACAATCTGTATAAAAAATATTCAATTTGTGTACATCATTTGCTGGGAAGAAGCAGAATGCACAAGGGTCTGTTATTTCAACTCATTGGGCCTAGTCGCTAGGGCTTGTCATGTGCTGTTTGCAAAATGTCAAGTTCATAGTAGGTATTCTCGTCACCATTTATCGCAACACTGGTTTCGTTTTTATGGTTCTTTTCATTTGTAGGAGAAGATCATGCGCGATGGTAATCTTGATCCTTGATGCTGCAGGTTGCCTTCTCTACTTTAATCGCTAAAAAACACGCCTCAGGAAGCATTGTTTGTAGGGTTGCCAAGACAAAGCTATAAAAAGCACTTGAGAATTTAGAACCACATATCAGAGGCAACAAACAGTTGTAATCCCCTGTATTGCAATCCATTGGTGCTCCCTTGTACCGCATTCCAAGTCGAAGAAGCTGCATTCCAAATTGAAGAAAGAGACAAAAAATGGGGCAAAAATTGCTCCCCAAACCCGAGTCCCAACGTTTGCTTCTCTTCACCACTCAAGAAGTTGGCGAAAAGTTGGCTTCGCCAACACAAGATTAAAGAAGGGTCCATTGCCTATTTCCCCGGATATAATTTATACAGCTTTTTATATGCGGGAGTTTATTTATTTCTTTAGACCTTGAATATGATTTGCGATGTACTATTTTATCCGTTTGGAGGAAATTAAATTTTTCCACCTCTTCTTCTATCCATATTTTATCTCCTTTTATATCCATTTTCAATTTCTCCAAATATTATTATTAATTATGAGAATGTTAGTATTAATTACGAGAATATTATTTATCTACTTATATCTATCATGTTCTCTTTCTCTAAAATGTGGCCGCACAAGCATAATAAGTGGAAGTAACAATCCTCTTCAAGTAAAAGTAGAGCTGCCTTAATTTCCACTTGGTATTCAAGCCTATTCAAACAACTTAACTAATTTCGGTTCTCTAAACTTCCATCACATATTGGATTCTCACGGAGCACCACAACGTCATACCTTAATATTTTGTATCACCCTGTATTCATGCGGGCAAGAATATGCGTGAAGCTTACATGATTTTATAGTAATAAAGAATATTAAAACACCATGTATTAGTAATTGCAAGACCTGAATAATCCATCGAGAAGAAGACATCATTGGTCTATCTAACCCACTAGTGTCCCAAAGTTTATACATTCCAAACTGAGAATATCCATTGGTTTTTCCACTAAATTTATAGTATGAACGACTCGAATCATTGTGAATTCAAAACGAGCTCTGACCAATTCAAAATTAGACCAATCATTAATTTCACAAATACAAACTGATATAACTACTAATTTCTCTGCTAGGCTTACCATATAAACAATTCAAATCACCGTTATGAGTCCAAAACGAGCCCCAAAGTGTTCAAAATTAAACCAATCATTGGATGTCAATGGGGTGCTTACAATATGAAGGATTCGTATCACCGTTATGCGTCCAAAACAAGCCCCAAACAGTTCAAAGTTAGAAAATCATTGGATGTAGACTGGAGACTTACAATATGAACGATTCGAATCACCGTTATGAGTCAAAAAAAGCCTCAAAACAGTTCAAAATAAGCCCAATCATTAGATGTCACAGGGGCTTACAATATGAACAACTCGAACGAACAATATGAACTACTCGAACGAACGTTATGGGTCCAAAACGAGCCTCGAACAGTTCAAAACTAGACCAATAATTGGATATCGAGTTCCTCTCTAATCACAATTTTTTTTTTGGGTGGGATATTCAAAAGCTAGTTTTAAAATGTTGAATTTTCTGGAGACAAGCTTGAGCCCTCTCAATCACAACCTCAACCCTATCTCTCCTCTTCCTCTGTATCTTTTGCTTGCTCTGTTCCATTTTACCATCTCTCACCTCCGTTCTTCCCATCTCACTCCTCCCTTTCTTCCTCTTCTTCCTGGTTGATGATGCTGTTCACATGAAAAAATAGAACCCTTTATTGCATCTTTTCGAATAAAATAAAATAAATCAACTTCAACAAATGAGTTTTAGATTCAAATCAGTGTTTGGGTATTTCTTTTTGGGTGTCCTGGAATCTTTGAATCTGGGGGAGGGGGTTAGCTAACCTTGAGTGGTAGCAGTGGAAGACGACACCATGTTGTTCTTCTTCTGATGAGAGAGAAGCACTTGGTTTTGGGAATGGAGAAGATATATGAAGGATTTGAGTTCAAGCTTCAGATATTCAAACCGATTGGGGTGTTGGGTTTCCAATATTTGCAGCTCTTCTTCGGCTTGTTCGATCATCATCTTCATATTCATCGTTTCATACCCACACGGAGTTTCTGACCATTCCATTTCCATCTCTCTCTCTCTCTACTCTCTCACTACAATGGAGAGAGAGGGTGGTCAGATGGTTAATAGTCCCATGGAAAATGGAAAAAGCGCAAAACCCTTAATGATGTTGGAGAAGGTGGAGAGATCCAATGAGCTTTTTCAAAAAGAAAATGCTAATTATCTCCCCTTAATATTATGTAAAAATTATACGATATTTATAAATTATGTATTAATATATATAAATATTTATAAAATATATATTAATATTAATACTTATTTAACATTATGTGTATATTATGTATCCATATTAAGCAACAGCTAGCCAGACCCTTTAAAAAAGGATTGAGTACAAAAGTAGGAAAAAATAATATGAAAAGACATTCTGTCTGTCTGTCTGTCTCGTTAAGGGCTGTGGCGACGGTCCTTTGTTTAGGGGATAGTTTTGTCCTATTGAGTTGGTAATAATAAAAGTCTATGAACCCTCGTGTGGTGCTGCATATTTTAATAACGAATTTTGGTACAAATAATATACAAATATAGGGTTCATTTGGCGTAACTAGATTATGGAATTATTGGATTGTTGGATTATGTTGGGTGCCGAACGGAATAATCTAGCTCAAAGTATTTGGACTAAATTATTTTTTATATGTTGGTTATGTTGTATTTGGAGCTAGATTAATCCAGATTATTTGGGTAAATAATTTAGCCCAAATGGGCTAGATTAAAACCCCAAATAATCTAGATAATCCGGATAATCTAGTTTGGCCAAATCAGCCCATAATAGCAGGGAACGGGAATAGAGGCTCACCCGGAGATAAATGGGCCCACCTCTTTTATATTTGTACATTATTTATACACCTTATTTGTATTCATATTAAAAAAAAAATTTAACTGCTTCAATTTTTCTTACTATTTAATTTATTTTGTAAACACTGTATATCATACAGTTTGCAAAATGATGTAAACACTGTATATCAGACAGTTTCAAATTAAGATAAAATTTTAATAACATAATCGTTTAGAAATATTGGAATCTTTATTTTAAAGCAGGTGCAAGCCAAATCCAATTCTTTTTTATTCAAGTATTCTAGTCAAATTAGGGCTCCTCGTGCACGAGAGAGACTCACTCGAGTTGGTCTGTCGAGAGTTAACTTGTAAAGTAGAGACAACCGAAAAAATCAAGAAAACGAGGAGTAATCGAGAAGACCGAGACAATTCTAACTGAGATATTGAATAAACTAAGTTGTCGTTTTTTACCTATAAATATCAATATGAGGTCTTGCTAATCATCACTTGATGAGTAGTAGATAATATGCATGTGGAGACAAATAAATACAGATATCAATACATGTTTTATGATATCTATGCATATTAACAGATATCAATACACATATAATTTACGAATATTGATCTATTTTTTATACATTATTTATTGCCTAATTCGTGGTAGTTAGAGCGCGCACATATTATATATATATATATATATATAGATATACACACACATGCATATGTATATGCAAAATCTTAATGGGGAGAAGGCATGAGGGGACAATACATGTCCTGGAATTGGTGTGTCTCGAGGAACAAAGCTCAGAGCACCAAATCGCTTCACTCGATCCTTTAGATTTTAGTGGCCGAGTTGTTGCTCACGCCAGGGTCTGAAACTTGCTTAGGGATATGTATAGTCTTTTTCCAAGGATGTGTTTGGGGAAAAGGACTATGTTGCATAGCTATCTTAGATATGTTTTTAACGTAAAAAAATATCGTCTGAACAATATTTCAAATGTCTGAATAATTTTTTGTATACTAAAATAATATTATTTTAATACACAATATGTCATGTTGTGTACTATACATAACCAAAGCACAAGTCAAATGTTAATATATTTTGACCGAACTAAACGTTTTATAGACTAAACATTTCACATCAACATGGATCGTACAATGGTCCTAAATTGGACAAAACTAAAGATTAGTGAGTGAACCAAATTTATTAGGGTCTTGCTAACTATCGTTTAATGGACGGTAAATAATATACACAAAATGTTAAACACATGAATATCAATAAATATTTTACGAATGTTAATTCATATTTACAGATATTAATATACAATTTATATATATCAATATATTTTTTTTATACATTATTCACCGTCTAATGGACGTTAGTTAGTATTTTCTAATTTATTAATATGCGATGGTAAAAAAAACTGAAACACTATGTGACATTACTCTAAGAGCATTATATAGCGGGTATCCAGAGGCACTAAATAATTACTTTTAAAACATATGATGTTGAGTTGCACCTATCATTATTTGATTGAGTCCCAGGCTCATATTGACCTATGCCACAACAATGATTTGTAATTGGTAAGATTATTTATAAAATAGTGTTACATACATAGACTTTTAAGTGCATAGCTGAAAATGATATGTAAAAATTGGCGACAAAGGAGGTCCTCTGATTAGCTCTTCTTATGTGGTCTTCTTGGCTATTCGTTCTAGACTTCTACTCGATTAGAACAATTCTTGACCTGAGAGAGACTAGTTTTTTACTTATTCAAATGAAGATGTAGATCAGTTAGACAGTAAAGCTAACATAAGAAGACTACCAATGAGAGAGGTCACCACCTCGCATGTAGATCTAAGGGGATAAAACCCTTATCTGTATAGATAGAGGCTCCCAAACAGAGGGATCGTCTTGTTGTGACTCGTGGAAACAGACTCTTGGTAAGACTCAAAGCACGAGGGAGGTAGTTGATGGCGCAAGTACAACTTATCGTTCTAGTATTGTTCTTCTTATCTTATTTTTCTCCAAAATTCTCAATCACTTAGGCAATCGAAAGGGTTTTGACCAGTACCGCACCAGTATTCTTAATTTTCTCATAAGTGATTGTCAGAGATGAGTCAACAAAGACATTATCACCTTATTATTTTGTGAACTCTATGCGTATTAAATGATTCCAGTGCGTTCAAACTTATTCATATAAGTTTGGTAAACAGAAAAGCATAGCATTTGTGGAGTCATTTAGGATATGCTTCCGATCATGAATTATTGAGAAAGTGAAAAGTCCACTCTTACTTGTTCATTTATCTTCCACACAACTGTCCGGTTAAAACTAAAAAAGACTGATTTTCTCCAAGTGTATGGTTTAGAGAGAGTGAGAGAGAGAGAGAGAGAGAGAGAGAGAGAGAGAGAGAGAGAGATGTATGAGAGAGAAAGAGAGGACTATTCTGTATGCATTGACACAAATTTGTAACTATTGTTACAAACATCCTAGTCATCATGAATCCATATCTACATCCACACCTACACACGGACTAAATACTTTTCAAATAATGCACAACAGCTTGAATAATATTTCGGTAGCTAAAACGGCACTCTTTCAGCACACAATACAAATTTGGGGGCTTTGGTGTGGCTCTACCGTGCACAGCAAGATGCGATGTGAGCTATAAAAATAATATTTTGGCACACAAATATTGTTCAGACAATTAAGACAGTGTTTAGGCAGTATTTTTTACGTCAAGATGATATTGTTTTGACATACAGAAAGCCTGCTGCACAACAAACTCTTTTTTTTCTGTGCAACTTTCCTTTTCCGTGTAACACATTATGCTGTGCACGCACAAGAGGGTCCCCGAGTCCCACGTGTACAGACACATCAATCTAGATACTTCCTGAATGAAATGGATGCGAAACTCCAGTGGAAAAGGCCAAAAAAGGAGAAAAGTACTAGAAGCATCACATGGCTCTCCTATTTAAACTGCTTCATAGCATTCCCTCCAAAATTGTCAACCACCATCAACTGCCCAACCCAAAGGAAAACCACACTCATCATCATCATCATCATTTCATACCATTTAGCAAGCAAAATGTCACCTGCTCTATCTCCATCTCTCTCCCACCTCACCCTCTGCAAATCCGAAGACCTCTCCAAGGAAACCCACCTCCCCAAAACCCTAAACAGAGAAAACCCATCTCAGAAAACACCTCTAAACATCAAAATCAGCAAGAGAAACCTACTGAATTCAACTGGGGGCTTAGGTCTTGTTTGGGGGACTACTCTATCTCAGCCAGCAAGAGCTGAACCAGAAAGCCCAATTCAAGCAACTTCAACTAGACTCTCATACTCAAGATTCTTACAATACTTAGATGAAGATGCTGTGAAAAAAGTGGACTTCTTCGAAAATGGCGCCGTGGCGATAGCAGAAGTTTTCAATCCCACACTGAACAAAATCCAGAGGGTTAAAGTACAGTTACCTGGATTGCCACAAGAACTTCTGAGTAAATTGAAGGAGAAGAATGTGGATTTTGCTGCTCATCCAATGGAAGTGGACATGGTGGGTGCAGTACTGGATTTGTTGGGGAATTTGGCTTTTCCATTGATATTACTTGGCAGTTTGCTGCTAAGGTTTTCTTCTTCAAATACTCCTGGAGGCCCAAACTTGCCTTTTGGACTAGGAAGGTATGCTGAAACTAACTCTTGTCAAATCCGTCCCTTAGCTATACATCATGTGGAGTGCTAAGATCTGTCAATCTGATTTGATGCACTTTTAATATTCTGAGTAGTAGTTATTGTTTGTCTAAGAAATAACTCGTTAGTGTCATCCGGCCTAGACAAGTTGAAAGCCACTTCGATGCTTAAATTAGGACACGTAAGATAAAATACAAAAGTGATTGTACTTGTAATTGAATGTGTATCTTATTAAGTTTTGTGACTCTTTTATATAGACCTTCGTGTGCCTTCAGATTGGTTGTGAAATCATCCCCAAATTCTTTTCCGAATGATTGAGAATTCAATTATGGAAACCGTCCATAGCTTTTGGGTTCCCAAACGGGTTCCTTCTATAAGAGTGAGCCTTCCATATCAAAGTTTTTACCACAATCCTGAAGTTTCCATACCAGGCTACTTTCCATAAGACATGAATCCTCTCCAGATCGTCCAGACAACGGGTCAAATCTTCGGCCCGGTAACGGGCTAGGTTGTCAAACTAGCCTATCGACTACTGTCTAGTACATTGGAACAGGCCTGCACTCTGGTGCCTGGTTCGTCCAGGCTGACCATTGGTACGGCCTACAAGGACCACTCAACCTGGCTAATCAGGGCGGTTCGATATTTTGGCCTATTACACATTCTTGTCAGATCCAAAAAATTAATCTCAGACTCCCTGAACTGTTCCTGGTATAGAACTCAAATTTTGACTATATTCTTTTAAATCTAACAAATGAGTTCCTAGTTTTAGTTCATCAGACCAGGGAAAGCACACTTTTGCATGTTTTGAGTGGTTTTTTACTGCCTAGTTTTACATCCTGATGTTCCCTGTTCTTTCGGCAATTGGATCATATGAAATTTTTTTCACGTGCATTAAGATTCTCACGTGATCCAATAGTCGAAAATACAAGGGAAAAACCGGTACTAGTAAAATTGGGTACAGAAGATTTGAGCTCTTTTTTACTCTGGAAATTTAAAGATGAGTTCCACAACAAAAACAATAAGGACTGATTAAATTTGAAATCTAAATTAAAATTTGCGTGACACTAGGTTTAAAAGCACCGAGTTACTTACGTTATAACACAGTCAAGTAGACTTATATCATTACGCTCACGAGTAGAATCCTTAAAATGAAAATTGCTTAACTGGGCTTGGACCATATTTCCCGAACAATCTCAGTACATATGGTGCAAGATGATTCTATATATCGAGGTCAGAATGTGATCGGGTGTTTTCACGTCTCACTATAGTGTTCGATTTGTCTTGATTTCCTATTAGTGAACAAGAAGTAAAATAGAGCTATGGGATTATGTGCCCCATGATCCAAAGGACCAACAACCTGCCAATCATGCTCTCCTTGCCTTCCAACAAATTGGTCGATCATGTTATTCTTACCTTCCAACCAATCAGTCAATCGCGCTATCCTTACCTTTCAACCAACCCTTTCAATTCCACTTCTACAACAGTATATAATCTCGGTCCTTTACCTTGATGCCCACCTCAATTTGTTTTTCAATGTTGACAAGAATTCGTGAAATGCTACTTTTTTTTCTTTTTCTTGTGCTGTTTCTAAATGACATCATAGCTACACAAGGAAAAGCAATGCTGAAATGCCTATTCCACCATCACGGCCCAGCAAGCAGCATAATTTTGTATGAGGCTGCGCTTCATTCCAGCAATAGTAGTATATGGTTCACAACACCATATTCCATTCAGTGCGAGGCGTTCTGAATCATATATTACTGTTGCTAGAATGAAACACAGCCTCGAAACAAAATTATGCTGCTTGATGGGCCCTGTTGGTGGAGCAGACATTTTTTGGAAAAACAATGGCCCCCTTTTGCGGCAGAGTTGGCATCATCGCTTTTTATCGTATAGCTATGATTCCATTCAGAAACAACACAATAAGACGAAAAAAACAGTATTTCTCTTGTGCATGCAGTGATGCACCAAAAGGGTCTCTGCTAAAGTTTTGACCTCTCAGAATACCTCCAGGACATAATCATGGACCATAGAAAGATTTAAGGAGAAAAGACAGATGAAAAGATCAGTTAAAATTTGTTTCTTTAGTTTCCCTATCATTTGACTACCCTCTGTAAATTCCTTCACCAATCCTATTTCAAAACACACCTAATTGCAACAATTTTGCTTTTAACCCTGTACATCTGTGAAAAACTAAAACAACCACTTCGCACATTGGGTAAGGTTGCTCGTATCTGAATAATTCGCAGGTGCTATAGTAACGGGAACCTCGTGCAATGAGTTGTACTTATACGATAAAGCAATACTTGATAATAATATTTGTCTACATACAGGAGCAAAGCCAAATTCCAGATGGAACCAAACACTGGAATAACCTTCGATGATGTAGCTGGAGTTGATGAAGCAAAGCAAGATTTTCAAGAGATAGTTGAGTTCCTCAAAACCCCAGAAAAATTTGCAGCAGTAGGGGCAAAGATTCCCAAAGGAGTACTAATATTAGGGCCACCAGGTACCGGAAAGACACTGTTGGCCAAGGCCATCGCCGGTGAAGCTGGTGTGCCTTTCTTCTCCCTCTCTGGTTCAGAGTTCATTGAGATGTTTGTGGGGGTGGGGGCTTCAAGAGTGAGGGACTTATTCAACAAGGCAAAGGAAAATTCGCCGTGCTTGGTTTTCATTGATGAGATAGATGCTGTTGGGAGGCAGAGAGGGACTGGAATAGGGGGAGGGAATGATGAGAGGGAACAAACACTCAACCAGCTGCTGACTGAAATGGATGGGTTTAGTGGAAACAGTGGAGTCATTGTGATTGCTGCTACTAACAGGCCTGAAATTCTTGACCAAGCTTTGCTTAGGCCAGGCAGATTTGACAGGCAGGTCAGTTTAGGTCTTTCCCTCCTACTATTTTCCTTAGCGGCATCACTCTTCTGTACTGTTGCATTACTGCCTTTCGTTCTACAAAATGAACCATCTTAGTCTGTTCTGCCTCACCTACTAGTCTTACCAAACATCCGTCAAAACATTCTCATCTAGCATCTCAGCAACACAATTTTAGTGATGTGTTGTTTCTTAGTTGTTCAACATTCTTTCGTAAAGCATTTACGATCATACACCCGAGCTGCCAAAATATGCCAGAAGCAACCTTGTACTAACTCAACCCTAACTAATCCTTATTACTATTGAGCTTTCGATAGTGAATTGCTTACAGTTGCACAATGTTGAAAATTGATCACTTAAAGTATTGACATGCTAGAAAAGGTTTGTCAGTTCCAACATTCATCTCAATCCATCTTTTGAAGTAAATGACTTAAGTTTGGTTGAAACTCAAGCAGGTTAGTGTTGGACTACCTGATATTAGAGGAAGAGAAGAGATATTAAAAGTACATAGCAAAAACAAGAAACTAGACAAGGACGTCTCTCTCAGTGTCATTGCCATGAGAACACCAGGTTTCAGTGGAGCTGATCTAGCAAACCTCATGAATGAAGCTGCCATTCTTGCTGGTAGGAGAGGCAAGGATACAATTACATCGAAGGAGATTGATGACTCAATCGATCGGATTGTGGCAGGAATGGAGGGAACCAAGATGACAGATGGGAAGAACAAGATTTTAGTGGCTTATCATGAAATTGGGCATGCCATTTGCGCGTAAGTTATTACATACTCAACACATTTTTCTTTGGCATTATTTGTTGAACTTTCGAATGAGAAGACTAGATTATGTACCTTGTATCCACAAAAATACTAGCACAAAATCAGGACTATTATTTTTATCGCGTAAACACCCAATGCACTAAAGTAACCACAAAATAGAAACAATTAACAATACGATGGAAAAACAGTTAAGCCAACTTAAATACTAGAATCCTAAAGACTTGTAGTAAAAAAATGGAGTCAAAATGGAATAGTTCTGGACCGCTGCCAAATGAAACTAGAGCCGTTCCTCCCCTATGAACTCGTTAGATGAGAAGAGGGAAATATCCTTCGTACATGCATTGTTGAGGCCCCTTTACGGGGCACTTGCCATGTTGGAGATGACAAGAATCCTTGAGGGTTGAGCTACTTTAGCTACATATTGATGATGACAAGAAAGGTGCAGTCTTTTCAATTTAGGATTTCAAGCAGCAGCTAGTTTCAAAGGAATGCCTTATCCATTATGGTTTCCCTTCCAACTCTTCTTGGCATTTTTCTAAACATCAACGGCTGAAGAGCATTTTCCCATGCTCTACCTATTTGCAGGACATTGACTCCGGGCCATGACCCTGTACAAAAGGTGACCCTTATTCCTCGAGGCCAAGCCCGTGGTTTAACATGGTTCTTGCCCGGTGAAGATCTCTCTCTCATATCCAAGAACCAACTATTTGCGAGAATAGTTGGAGGTTTGGGAGGTAGGGCAGCTGAAGAAATCATTTTTGGCGAACCAGAAATTACTACCGGTGCAGCTGGGGACTTGCAACAGATCACTCAGATAGCGAGACAGGTATGATTCGTTTGAAGTTTCAGAAACAATTGGATAAAAGCTTATTAAAAGAATTGAGTCGTAAATATAACTGCTAACAGCTGATTAAAAATGCTGTAAAAACTGTTGATCCTAGTAAGTAAATAAGCGACTATAATTTTCTAAGCTAAAAGCTAATAAAAAATTGCATCCAAACTGTGCAATGACCTTTAAATCTTCTAGTTATTACATTACACTTCTAAGTTGAAGATGAGTGGAGGCCGTATCCGTGGTTTCGCCGCAACTAAGGTCTCACTACTTTGAGTTGCAGATCCATTATCTATTGCTTTTTACAAACAATGTATATATCCCTAACTTCTAGAGCTGAGGTAATGGATTTTCCATTTTTTTCCCTCTCCAGATGGTAACAGTGTTTGGAATGTCTGAGATTGGACCATGGGCATTGACTGATCCAGCAGTACAAGCCAGTGATATAGTACTGAGAATGTTAGCAAGAAACTCAATGTCAGAAAAACTAGCAGAAGACATTGACGCATCAGTATGCAAAATCATCGACAGTGCCTATGAAGTTGCAAAGACCCATATAAGGAACAACAGGGAGGCAATGGATAAGCTGGTGGAACTTCTAATAGAGAAGGAAACCCTCACCGGGGACGAATTTAGAGCAATCCTTTCGGAATTTACTGATATCCCTTCGGAAAATGTGAACCGGAAACCAATCCGAGAGCTGATTGAAGCTTAAATCAACCTCTAAATGCACAGCCGTGAAGAAAATGTAATGCCACTGGTAACACATACGTATATAGTATACTCACCCAGTATAAGGGAATACTTGGTCTGAGATGTAATCATTTTAGCTTTCTCTCAGTTCTTAGTTCCTTCGATTGTTAAAATTATAGAGAAGCTAATTCTTACTTGACTGAAAGATCTGACAAACATTCTTCAACTTCATGATCATATCATTACAAAAGGTTTGTGGGAATGGAAGTAGGTAGTGTATCACGGATAACCAAATAATACACTTTAAGTGGATACACAACAGCCATATTAAAAGGGGGGAGAGGTTACATAGAAGTGGAACCTAAGAAGATGATATAAACCTGAAACAGGAGGGCCTGAGAGCTAGTTTGGAAGCCTTAAGAACCCAAGAAACCATCAACCCTTGCATTTGTGTTCCTTGCCAGAAACTTCATGCATATAGGTGGTTGTACACCCGCCAACGCCAGAATCGAACTAGGCAAAGTCCATATCCCGTCCCCGCAAATCAACCCAGAAGCCACGGCAGGTCCAAATGCATCGGCCTTGGCCTTGTTTATCTTCCGCCAGATGAACAGTATCAAGCTCCCAAGACACATATCGATAGCAAAATAAGATCCGAGATAAAAGGGTATTGCCATAGCCATAGGAATAGGAATATACTTTGCAACCTTCTTTCCCACGGCATCTCTGATGCCATTGATAACGGCAGCCCCGATGAAGAAAACGTAGCAAAGAGTAAGGCAGTTCTTTGGCAAAGCTGAGAACCCTTCAACCCCAAGGATTGACATGTTCCTATAGACAGTAGCGTAAGGGGCGGGGTACTGTGAGCCAGGGACCCCAAGATCATGAAAAGCATTGACGAAGAGCCAAAATACACAAGGAGCAATAACACAACCCATTGCAGTTCCAATGACTTGGCTCACGAACATGGACCGGGGTGAAGCCATGGTCATGTACCCGGTTTTGAAGTCTTGCATTAGATCCGAAGCAGTTGAGACGATGTTCATCATGACCCCACAAGCAGCTAATCCGGCAAGTACCCCACCGTGAGAGGCTCCAGCCCACGCCCCAATTGTGAATATTGCCAACTTTCCATAGGTGGAAGCCAAGGACCAGTCGGTGAGTCCACATCCATAAGCATTGCAGAAAGCTAGTGTAGGTGCAAAGATGTAAATAACCACGATATAGTACCATTTGAGTTGTGGGAAAATATGTGGAAGTGATGCGGCAGATATAATGGCTATTCCGACGTAGCCAACAACTGCAAAACAAGTTGGGATTTCGTCTTTGAGAAATAGTTCTGTCCTACGCTGGTCGTCATAAGAGATGGAAGAATTCGGTGTTGAGGAGGGAGCGCCAACTGGGAGGACACTTCCAGCATCTTTCTTAGTGAGTTGGCGAAACAAACCGAAAAGAGTGTAACCAAGCACTTTAACAAAGTTGTAGAGCCCATCACCAAGGATCATGGCTATTCCAATAAAGACCTGTGAAAAGGAATGACTGAAATAAGTTACAATGCAGGCTATGTTATCTCAAATGCGGATCATTCTACCACAAGAAAGGGGAATGGGGTACGCCACCTTTTCTAAATTTTCTTATGGTAGGAGAAGGCTTCTATAAACTAGACTATTATAATGTACTTAGATGAAGTAATAAACAACCTATATTAATAGAAAAAACCTTTGGCTTTCAATCTCTAAATTCCCCATTTTGGAACATAGGTGTACCATATGCCTGTACATACGCTAAAACCGTAGTTAGGGAATTAGTATTTCTGGTAGCATGCATGGCAAAACTCAATCCATAGATACAAAAAAAGGGAAGGAATTTACCCTGTAACCTTGAATGCCATGGAGGCTGCTTGGACTGAGCTCTGCAGGGTACCAATGGCCCTTTCTGTCTTGTATAAGTGGCCACATTATACCCCATGAGAGTATGCCTCCAACTAACAAGGATACGTTGATTATATACGGGCATATCATCCCAACACCAACATAAGTTGCAGAGAAATCAAAGTAAAACCTGGTTTTGATTGGGAGGGAAAAACCCCAAAGAAGATCAGAAGTCTTGAATAGGAATGATGAAGTTTTGCACACTAAATAAAGAAAACAATGAGCTTGATTTCCAATATTATGAGGTATTCAAGGATTCTTTTGGTATCACCTTCATATGGAATCTAGGGACAAAACCATAAAGCCAATTTTTTGTTGCTTTATCATCAAAGTCGGTTGAAAAACATACCTGTTTTCATATGCTTTCAGACCAAATGTTGGGAAGCTTGAAAATCCACAACTATCCCCGGCAGTGAAGAACCACTGGAAGAAGCCCCACAAGAAGCTGAATGAGAAGAACTTTCCCAGAGCTCTGACTTGTTTCCTAGAATGAATGTTGAGATGATGTAATGAGAATCAAAGAGAACATGTTTAATCAAATTTAGTACACCAAATGATGAAACAAATTTGATCAAGGCCTTACTTCGCTAGCTTGGCTCCTTGAGGAGTGTGGAAGCTGTTTATAAGGTGAGCAGTTGCAGTACCACTTGGATAAACCAGTTTAAAGTCTATGATCATTATCTGAAATACATTCCACGTGTATGTTATTCAGGAAGGGTGACAAAGAAAACATGAGATTTTTTACCACAGGTACAGACTAGTTTGGTAGTAGATAATATAATCTAACCAAAAGATAAGGAGAGCAATGGGAATAAATCATGCTGACCTTGGCAGGAATACTGAAATTGGTGTAATGAATTTAAGAATGTTACCTTTCTAAGCGGTACTACAGAGAAAAGTCCAAGAAAGCTAACGATAAAAAGAAATCCAATCATCCACCCCAATCCTGGGTTCTTTATATTCTGTGCGTCATTAGCCTCAGTGGACTGTTTAGCAACGACTTCGCTCATGCCAAAAAGATAACTCCCAAAGCCTCCTGCTTGTCCCAATTTGAAGGAATATTGTTAAATAGATAGATCTTGGAAGATGATCATAAATACAAATGTGAGGAAATGTCCTTGAAAAGTTCTATAGCTCATGCGTTAGTAAGCTCATCATTTTGAAGTATATCCTCAACATGCTGTAACTTACATTGGTAATCCTTTTTTTTTTTTTATCTGCAAAGAAAATTCCATTTGTCATAAGGATAAAAAGGTAAAACTTACAATAGGTAGAGAACCCATAGAGAGAGTATCAAAGAGCGAACATAGACCCTCTTAATACTACTACTAGCAAGAAACTCGCTCTTCTCCTCAACCTCCCGTTTTTGCAAATAAATAAAACGTCATACATAAAGAGTTAACAAGGAGAATAGCCCAATAAAAACACCTAGAAAACCTAAGAATCTGAAATTGGATATATCGTTAATCGTATCTCGCCTCCATAGTAAAGGCCATTCCCGTCGCTGGCTCCGCCACACCATCTCCTTCACCAAGAGCACAACCACTACCAATTTCGCTACCTTTCCGCCCACTTTCTCCAGCTGTTCACAAACCTACCTCCATTATACAAAACCTTAATACCCATAGTTGAACCAATCAAGCATGGTTTGGCTCCCTACTGTCCTGCTTTCCAACCATTCGGTAATCCTTTACACTCACGGAGATCTAAGAAGTTCCGAAATTCTGTTACCAACAAATTTCTCAAGACATGGATCTACCCACTTTTTGGTTGGAAATTGGTCACATCTTGATTATGCTTCCTTGTGGGGCAGGGGGAATGATGGTATTAGGGCATGAAAGTGTCTTCAATGAGCTAAAACGACCAATATGAGTCCTAGCTATTTTATCCAGTTATCCAAGAGCAATATGTTTGAAGACTAAACTGGTGTCAAATAGCATCAATAAATCTGCTTTCACCCAACAAGCTCCTATTTCCTCATCCACGCAGTTGATTTTAATCCACAAGAAATTTATGCATGCATGACATTCTAAATTATGTACATCTGTTAATCATTTTAGCATGAAGCCAAGGCTGACTCAGTATTAAGGTCAATTAAAAAAGAGTGAGGCAAGGGGAGGCAACAATTAAAAATGGACAGAGAAACAAAAAAAGAAGGAAGAAGAAAGAGCACGGAAGTGAGAGAGGTCGGCATTTGGAAGGATACGTAGCTCCATATATAATGAAGCAACTTGTCCACTACATTTTCTTTATGTTATTGTTTGAGTCAAACGATTGGAAAAAAGGTTTCGTCCTCATTTACATCATAAGTTGACCGATTAACATTTGGATGGATAACTAGCTTCCATCAGCAATCAACTTGTACAAGGCATGAAGATATATCATAATTACAACCTGACATGTTTGACACCTAGAGAGAGAGAGGGGACGTCACCCTACATCTGATATCTCGGAAGATATATCATAATTACAACCTGACATGTTTGAAGTCGTATACCATACCTACCATCTGATTCACTACTATGGTACGAGTTTCTATATCACTTAAACCATCCCTTTGCATCTGACGGACAGTCCACGCTCTCATGGTGAACTCTAAAGGAGCCTTGTCACTGTCCACTCTACCAACCAATGAGGAGGGAGCTTAACATATGAATTCCTACCTCTTCAGTTAACCATTCTCCACTGCCACTCCTCTCTCTCTACAAAGCTGCCTCAAGCTCTCTTACCCTCCACCTCCGGTGGTCTCGGACCATTGTAGTGCCCGCCACATTGAAGGCTTGCTTCCACTCCTAATACCCACTTTCTTATGGGAGATCACCCCTTAAATAACTGGAAAATACTAACCGCATCCAGCATCACCTAACATGAATTTCTTCAGGTGACAAACAAGTTAAAAGCCACAACCATTTCTCTTTGCTGATGTTTATCAGCAATTTTTATCCCAAAGCCACTAGAATATACAACAAACAAGAATATAAAACAACTACAGACACAACATGTGCCTCCCCATAACCCCAAGAGGTTGGCCTGATGGTCAAAGTTTGAAACTTAGAGATATGTTCCCTTCTAAGTCTCAGGTTCGAATTAATTGGAGCTCCCGCAGGTGGACGGTGGGATTGGTTCCCCAAAGACTAGTCGGCATTATGTTTGGATTAATTCCTAAGCCGGCCGGATACCTTGGCTATCAAGAAAAAACATGTGCCTCCCCATATTCACTGAACTGGTATGTTTGTGAACATTATTCCCAAGGGGGGTTTATGTAATTGGTCAAATGCAACTATTTGTCAAACCTTACTGCAAGATTCAAAGGATCTTGTAGTTATATGAATACGGAAAAACAAGTATGGTAGTAAATTGCTAATTATTGAAGCCCGAGTGGTTGTTCTGGTGCTCAGATAGTAGAGTTGTGAATTTGCTCCATTCTATAGTTCCAGGTTTGAAGCTTTTTCAGGTTCTATAAACTCATACAGATACAGGTCATATGGGAGTTTATCACGATTTTAATCAGGTCTCTTGCTAGTGGACGACGGAATTAGTTCCAAAGATTTGTCCGAGTTCTCGGTGTAAGTTGACAAGAAGACCATGAGTTATTGAAAAAATAATGCTAATCATTGTACGGTGTGATGGGTGGGAAAAGGGTTGTTCGCCAGACTATAAAGCAAAATCAGAGAGTCAAAGTTGCGCCATCTTTTCTTTTCACAATCACCAATAAACCCAAGACAACCTAAATTATTTCATCATAAATTCTAGATCTCTTACAGTCGGAAGACTCGTGTCCAGGATAGTGATTGATACCTAGTTGGGTTTGGTTTACCTTTCCAAAAGGTAAGATATCTGATGGTAAAGAAACCAAATTTTCTAACTAGAAAATCATGTTCACGCTTGACTTTAAGTGACGAGAATAAAAAGGTAGAACTAATATCATTTCTTATTTTCGTCCCAGCTGTACTGGTATTTTCTATTCACACTAAATTGAATTTAAAATGAACACCACCACTGCACCCTATTTGTTTAAGAGTTTTTTTTTTCTTTTGCTAGTTTTCTTATATACTTTTAATATCGGTTTTCAATAAAATATGAGGAAATGTACATAAGAAGACTCAAAAGTCAATGAAATATGTTGCATAACGTGAAATTTTTGCTTTGGAGCCCCACCACCTATCACGCTATTTTTTCTAATGCTATGCGCTTAAGGATCACGATAATGACATGGTCCCAGTGCCTTTGGATTTATCGAACTCAAAAGTAATAATTTTGTCAAAAACATGATAAATATGATAAAAACTAACAAAAAAATTGAAAATTTATATAAAAAGTGATGATACATCAAGAGCAATAACTTATCAAAAACGGTAAATTTACTGAACGATTTTTTGGATAAATTTACTGAATAATTTAGTCGTGGCAATCCGTGGGAGGAGACAGACAAACATGATGTTATTAGTTCCAACTTGAATACATAAATTTAAATAAATTTTTCCTTTTATTTGAAAGGACATTTTTGTCTACTTCACTAAATTGTTATCTAATTTAACTCTTTTAAGGGTAGAATTTATCATACATCTGTGAATTTAAATTATTCCTAATCCAAACACAGCCTAAACGCTTGGGTGGCGGGAATCTTAGGATAGAATTAAATTATTTTCCCGGATTCCCTAGATTCTCACATTTGGAATTGAATGAAATAAAAAAAGGAAAATTCTTGGAATAGTACATATCATCCGGACACATATGCGTCCGAAACCGTTGGATGCACGTGTGATCCACAAATTATTAAAGACTCAACGTGCATCTAATAATTCCGAATACATCTGTGTTCAAATGTGTACAGATGATCTGTGTTCTTAGTATTACTATATAAAAAATGATCCCTCATAAATTACTAAGAGGGAATCACATTCTCAAACTTAACAAGAATCATAATCTCCAGATTTACCCCCAAAAAAGAATCTAATCTCCAGATTTAGCCAAAAAAAAGAATCTAATCTCCAGTCTCCCTGGACAATCTAGAAATGAAAAACCATAATCAGGCCGACAATTGTACATTCTATGATTCCCGAGGAACTTCTAGTCAAACTAAAAGCCTAAAAAGAACAATAATGGAATTTCTACTACTGACAATTCCTTTTATCCACAGCTATAACCATATTACTTAGGCCATGTTTAGAAAGTCCAAAACACGGCAAAAATTCTAATTTTTTTGAGCAGTCAAACAGTACATAGAACCCCCCAAAACAAAAGAAAATTGAAAAACTTTGGAAGATAAATCTACTAAAACAAAAATTCTTTAATTTTTTTGAAGAACTTGGCTTTAATTTGTTAAAATCCTGATTACTTCAGTTCAGATAAACCAAAAAACTTAAGAGTGAGAGGAATGAGAGAGACGGCAGCACAGCAAGCACATCCAAGTTACTCAAAAGCTTCTCGTGAGAGAAAAAAAATAAAGTAGTAACTGTGAGAAGTAAAGAGTGAAATCGAACATACCGCTGAAAGCGATGCCGGAAGTAGCAACGACACAGGTCTGAATCACCGTATTCTCTTGACGAGTAAACGGCTGATTAAGCAATCCAGATTTCTCAAGAAATTTGGTCCATGTCTTCACGAAAAAAAACCCTAGCAAACCAGCCGATACGTTGAGCGAAGGAATAATCCCCGTCGTTAAATTCAGCTTCATCACTATAAAAGTGAAAAGCACCCCGAGCACTAAGCTCACCACGAAAGCCCTAATCGTCAGCTGGCTCTTCCACGGCGGAACCTCCTTCGACTCAAAAATCCTCTCCACCGACAACTTCGTTAAATCCTCTTGTTCTTCCTCTTCATCTACCTTCCTGTACTTCCTGTTGTCGTCGCGGCCGTCAGGGTAAACAGCGACACCGTTCTCTTCCGAGACGAGATCGGACTTTCCGTTGCTGGTGGATCTCTCCATGGTTGATTGGTCCGTAAATGACGGCTCAATTGCTGATCTGTGTGGAATGTGTGTGAACAAAGTGGGCTTGGGTCTTAACAGTCGGGCGTTCCTCTGTTTTCTCTCTCACTCCTCTGGGTTTTCTCTCTCTAGAATGTCGTTATCGGATATGGAGGGAAGTTCGTAGTTCGATGTGCTGACTTGAAAATAAACGGTGCCCACATTTATAGCTAAGTAAATGGAAAATTGGGGCTGGCGTTTGGCTGGCGTGAGGACAGAGTCATAGTCTTTGAATAACGTTGTTTTCGGTAATTGCGTGGGCCCCTGGTTTATTTAGATCGTAAAAATTATTGAATTATTTTTTTAGCAAAACTTATATTTAAAAAATCAAAACTGGATGAGTTAGGGTTTATTTTTCGTCATTAGGGAATTGTTTTTAGTTTTTTAACATAATTTTATATGTTTTAAATTTATTAGACAAACTAATAAATTATCAAAAAATGATGTAAAAACAAAAATATTTTTTTAATAAAAAGTATAATTTAGGTAAGTTAGGCCAAATAGACATTTAGAATTATCTATTTTGTTCCAATTAACTTCTTAAGTTTTACAAAAAAAAAAATAACTCAACTTGATATAAGTAAATATTTGATCTAAAAATTTATTTTTTAACTTGAAAATTAAAAACTTTGAAGTAAAGAATTAGATTTTTAAGATAAGTAACTATTGATATTCGATTAAACTAAAATTTTTCATGAAATTCTAAAAAATTGATTTGAACAAAATAAAATATTTCAATTATTGATATTAAAACTTAAAGTGGTCCTAGAGAGCCAAGTAAAAGAAATTGGACTCTCCATTTAAAACCAGAATAAAATTTTATTCAGTTACTAAAAAATTATCTCTGACTTTTTCTGAATCTTTTGTGAATTTATTTTAATGATTAAAATTGTTATTTTTTAAATTTATCAAAATATCAATCACATTGAAAATTGTAATTATTTTGAATATTAATAAACATTCTTTCAAAACACGTTGATAGTAAAAAAATAGATTTTGATTCACGGTTTATACCTTTGTTTTCTTTACCTACAAAGGTGTTTGGGAGAAATTTTTTGAGATATTTTTGGATTATGAGATTTTTTATTATGAAATTTTAAATTCTGAAAACTCATAATCAGAATCTGTGAAGTGTTTGGTAAAATTGTGTAAAATAGATTATGAATCTGTGAAGTGTTTTAGTAGTATAATCAAATTATTAGATTGTGGTTGAGCAATTGCGGTTAGAATGGCAATAAAATTTCATAATATAAAATCAAAATCTCAAAAGTAGCTCCAAACCTACTTTTAGGCTCCAAAGACCTGTTTTAAGAATCCCATAATTAGAATTTCAAAATTAACATCCCAAACACCTAAAAATTCCAGAATGAGAATTTTAGAATCCCAAAAACACATCTAGAATCACTCTCAAACACGCACTACATTTGTTTCGAAGACATATCGATCAATTATATGGAGCATGATTTTTGGGTTGATTAACAGTATCAAAAAAATTCTAAGGACTTGTTTGTTAGGGGTCATAATAGGATCTTTTGCTTATCACACCGGATATAGTTATCCAAGTTGTTAATTCGATGTTTATCTACTTCTTTGGATCTCGACATGATACATATCTTTGATAATATTTTATCTTTGTGGAGAGATAAAATTATCTCACCTTCACGTTTTCATATTTTATTCTTTTCTATATTATTTTTATTTACACAAATACTATTATTAATTACGAGGATGTCATTATTGATTATAAAAATATTATCTGCTTATTTATCTTTATCATATCCTCATTCTAATAAAATATTCAAACAAATTATATAAATTATTCACACCTCAATAAGAAATCTCCCCTTCTATATATTCCTTTTCTTATTTTACAGCGCGCGCGCGCGCACACACACACATATATACTTCTAAAAATTTGACTATTAACAAATGAGCTATAAAAAATATAATGTTCAAACGTTTTAAATGAATTCATTTTGGACCCATTACAATGTTCGAAACAGTTTTTAGAATCGTTAAGAACATCAATCATACCAAAAAATATAATTGTCAAATGTTATGATGGATTTTCATAATGCAATCGTAAAAACATGAATCTCAATACAATATTTCAATTATTATTTTCTTAGATATATTTAATTTTGTTTAAAAATTTATCAACTCATATTCGATGAACATAAATTTTGATTTGGTTGATGTTCTCTTTGAAATGGCTCTCAAAGGGACCAATTAGACAATCCAATCTCTATTTCGGGATCGGAGAATGGTTCAAACCGTTTATTTTGTATACTTCATAAAGAAATGTAGATTTTTTGTTTGGACAAATATAATTTGTTCATATAAATATCGATGTGCGTTTGCATTAATTTTGACAAAAATCTATTTTGCAAAGTCTACCAGATGAGTTGTCCATATTATCCTTTGTGGGTCCACAATGGAAGAAAAATGCTTAGAGTTGAAAGGTACTAAAATTGGAAACTAGATTTGAGACAACTTTTATTAGAATACAAAATTTTTATTGTGCACGCCACAAAGCAAGGTACGTTGCGTATTAAAACAGTACTATTTTAGTCAACAAAAGATGCCCAATTACTACTTGATCATTTGGACAATTTCACGGTGATCAAAACGGTATTACTTTTAACATGCAATTCCCAATACATATATAGCACATTTCCGTATATCGACGAGCGTTCACACATACATACATACACACACATACATGTATATCGACAGGAGCGTTCTCATTAATTTTGTTGCAAAAATTTTATTTTGCAAAGTCTACTAGATGAGTTGTCCATATGATTCTTTGGGGTCCACAATGGAAAAGTCGAATGGTACTAAAAATTGAAAACTAGACTTGAGACGACTTTTATTGGGGCACAAAAAAATCTGTTGTGCATAACGCATAATGAGTATAATGTGTGTCAAAATGATGCCCTTTTGGCCACTAAAAACAGCCCAATTTATGTCTAACCATTTAATTACCTAAAAAAATGCCAAATTATTTTGACAATTTGTTGGTGGCATTAAAATGCAATGTTTTAACACTAGAAATTATTTTTTACCCCTTTCCAAAGACAAAAATCACACCCGCTAAAGAAATGTTCCATTTCTTTCTTGAAAATTCCAAAATTGTCACCTCCTTTCCTTTCCTTTTCCTTCCCCTCTAAATTAAAAAAATGTCACTATCCCCCTCCGAATTACGAAAATGATACTTTTCTTCCTTTCATTATTTGACATTACGTTTTTTAAAAATATATAATTAAAAATTTTATCTTCACACCAATTCTTTATTTATTTTTTTAGAATCCATAAAATTAGAGGTCACAATTAGTATTGACAACAATAATTTTTTTAAGAACTAATTATTTTGTGATAAATTATTTTGTCGATTATTAGTCTTTATTGACAAGAATAATTTAAAATATAACTACAATCAATTTTTTTTTTATAAAAATACTAAAACTAAGACATTTAAAACATGCTTTTTTAAATTATTTTTAATCCTATGAAAAATATAATTGATACTTTCGCTTCTTTGGATTATTGGCCATCTGCTAGGAGTTTCGAGCTTAATAGCGATATTTTAGCAACAAATACAATAAATCTAATTGTAGTACTTGATAGATTGATCTTTTTTGAAAAAGAGTGTGTGTGAATTGTTTATATTGAGAATAAACTGGATCCAACTAGCTGTACTTTTTTCGTTCTAATTAGGAAAGAAATGATGCATGATCTCAAGAATTACTTCCAAATAAATCAAGAAATTATATGCAAGAAATATGTCATTTTGTGATGAGCAATGCTAGAATCCCAGAAATAAAATCTCATAATTGACCCAGAAAATGACGTGGCAAACTCAACCTCCTCCCGGCCTCTCTCATGCATTTGTTTTTTTATTTTTGATTTTTGTATTTATTTAATTATTTTTTGTATTTTTAGCTTAGCATAATTTCTTTTGAATGCCATAAATTTTAAAAGTATAATTTTCTAACACCCTCAATTTTTAATATATTATTATAACCATTTATCATAAATAAGACCTTACAGCGCTTCATATTTCTTTTCAAACACAAAAGATGACTCGAGAAGAAGTTAGTTTATATTTTTTAAAAGTTATTTTCAAGATGTTGGATCTCTCCTATCAAATCTTCGAAACATGCATCTTACCATGCATTACACACGCTTCAAGCAAAGCGTCTGGAACAACAACTGTAAAATAATAGGGTGAGCTACACAGCCCAGTAGGAATGTCTACACTCTAATAATGTGTTTTAGAAGAGATATGACATGTGACGTAAACAAGTCATAATGACGTACGTAAGTCGTGATGTTAAGCCAATGCAATGAGACATGACAAGACTCACAAGTTCATCTTTCTACTTTTTTCGTTTTCGACTCATTATCCATCAACCGTTCCACAATACAAGTTCATCATTCACTGGACCAATCCACAATACAGACTCATCATTTCATTACCCGTGCCTCAACACAGATTCATCATTCCTTTAAACCGTCACTCTCTATCGATTCATTTTTCATTCCATAATTCATACTATTCATCAATGTATCACCAATTTACTGTCAAGTCAGTATCTCTATTTGTATGTTCACTCACTGGGTTGTTCCACATATCCCATGTCTCCACGTATAATCAATGTGTTTCTCTTCACCTCAAATGTTTAAGTCTCAATTTAATAAGATTACCCAAATATATAGTTCAGAAATTCGTATTTAAGCTAATATGACACCAATTGGTCTTCAGATGGACCATTCAACTGATATCCAACTCACACGTATCTTTATATCCCTATCTTCGTGACTTGTTAATCATCCATAGTACATCAATGAAGATGGCTAACCATTTCATTGTCATTCTCGATACTTTCCCAGGGGAGACCGATACACCGATTCTCATCTCTCCTATCACTCTCCGGATGTAGGCAAGTATACCATCTCATCCATTAGTGACCTCCCGAAAAGAATAAGTTATTCTTATATTTTACAAATTCATTAACATATGTTCACATTCCACGTTAAGCATCAAAATAGTACACCAGTGAGATCAGAAGAGAAAAACGATGATAAACTAAGAATAAACATTACATAACTTTGCAATGATTATTCATAATCTCTCAATTCTGTTAATGCTTACCACAACTCACGTGCATCACTAATATATTTTTATTTTATAAAATATCAAGATGACAGTCTATGCTCCATCATGACGCATCATACAATTTTCATTCACAATATGTCATAAAGTTCTATGCAATTCCAATAGTAAATGAACAGTTAACAATTAAGTCACAAAAGCGACAAACACCTTGGTGTATACAGGAAACAAATAATAGAGATAGGTGAATTGTCCTCTTTCAACGTGTTATTCACCAATCACTACACGTCATTTCAATGACAAAGCATCCCGATGTATTTCGCTGTCATTACCTTTCATCTTAGTGTTATATCTCACTTGTGTTCATCTTAATCATGATATGAAAATATTACTTCATAATTCAACGATTCTCATGACCAGTTCTTGGTCCACATCTCATGTCTTTTATCCGTCTTCACTCCTAACCCTCACTCAATAATGGCTAGATGAGCCATATTATTTATTGACACGATTCCCGAAGGGAACTAGGAAAAATATTTTCATATGTTTCATTCAATTTCAATAATCTACACTAACACGAGACACAAAGGTGGCTAAATAAGATAGATTATCTTACTAACACGATTCTCCCGAGAAACTAGCCAACTTTAACCATTACATTATTTCATGTGTTCTATTCAAACTCATTTGTCACTGACGGCACCTCACCCGAAGGTGGCCAAATAAGATATATCATCTAACTAGCACATTTTTCTCAGAAAGCTAGATAAGTTTCATAACCAAAACCATTCCTAACAGAGACTAGTATAATCTATTTTCGTTCATCACTATCTCCTTCGGAGGCTAGGACATAATTCATCAATCACTAGCACATTTTCTTATGGAGGCTAGACCAAAAGACATTGTGTCGAATATATGAGAAATCACAAGTTCAACTGTAATATATATTTCACAACTCAAACGGTTATGGTTATCCAACTAACACTCATTATTCACGAAGTCCAACTATAAATAAAAAGGGTAGAATCTCACGTGTCACGCCACAAATCATGGTCAATTCACCTACATCATCTTCAAACACGATTCAACTAAATTCATAGGTAACTCGATCTTGGGAAAAGATTATCTACGCAAGACAAGAAAGATGGTAAATGGATACCAAAACTCAACACTCGAACCTCAAATCCAAAGAAAAACGCAATCTGGAGAAATATTGAATAAAATTCTCACAATGATCAAAATGAATAAATATGGGCCAATACGCGTAGAATACTCATAAATCAAAGAGAAAACATTCCTACCTCAAGTGTTTTGCTCTAAAACTCGAGCTCCAATGGTGGTGAGAAACTCCAAAGAAATTCTTCCAAGTGAAATAAGTGTCTCCAAACTTGAGATATGCACTAATCTTGAGATAATAGTAGAAGATCTCGAAGAAATTTGATAGATTTGATGTTGGATCAAAGGTTTGAAGTTGGTGTTTGATGGGGAAGAAACCCTAGAGAGAGAGAGAGAGAGAAGCCCTTTTGAAAAAATTAGATATTTTTTCCAAAAAATCAGATTTGCCCTTTAAAAACGCGCGTCCAGAACCTGACCAGAAGATCTGACTGAAACGTTCAAAACCTGACCAGTTGGGGTTTGATGGGAAGAAGACCCCTAAAGAGAGAGAGAGAGAGAGAGAGAGAGAGAGAGAGAGAGAGAGAGAGAGAGAGAGAGAGAGAGAGAGAGAAAGAAGCCCTTTTGAAAAAGTTAGATATTTTCTCCAAAAAATCTGATTTTTTACTTTAAAAACAAGCGTTTAGAACCTGACCAGAAGATCTGATCGGAAAGTCCAAAACCTGACTAGTCAGGTTTCCCACTGACTTAAAATTTTTAAAACTTTAGGCTAAATTTTAGATCTAACTGGAACACCTGACCGGAAGGTCCAAAACCTGACCGGTTAGGTTTCACCACTAACCAAATATTTTTAAAAATCCGACTGAATGATTTCTAAACTTAACTGGATGGTTTTTTATCTCTCCTTTACTTTGCACTTCACCTCATTCATATTCAATCACTCAATTTACGTAATATTTTTCAATACGAAGTAATTAAGACGTGTCGATTATATAATAACAACGAAAAAAATTTCCAGGCCTTCACAAATTTTTTATCTAAAAATTAAAAAAGTTCAGCAAAGATAAAGAATAAGCTTAAACAGGCTCTGTCCCGAGTTATTTTTCGTCTTTTATGAATTTTTAAAATTTTTAATATAATTTTTAATTTTTCTAAAATATCTCGTCGAAACGAATCAATGATATTTTTATTGTGTAATTGTTTGTTCGTCTCAACCAGATATTTTAGAAAAGTAAAAAATTATATACACAAATTAAAAAATTTATGAAAAATAAAAAATAAGTCAAGACAGATCATTTTTAGGTTTATATTTTGTCTTTAATGAACTTTTTTTCTCTTTTAGACAAAAAAATTATACTTTTTAAAATTTTTTCGTTATGACAAATCAATAACTTATAAAAATAAGTAAATTAATAAATACAAAAATAATTGAATAAATACAAAAATTAAAAATAAGAATAATAATTTAAATTTATATATTCAAAAATAAATGTACGTGTGAGCACGTCATGTCTGGATCCATTCTGGATTCTATTCTCCTGGGATCCGAGCATTTTCCTTTCATGATTCATTGGTAAATTGACTTTGATTCTCTATTAACTAATAATGCGGGACTTTTAATATGATTAAAGTTAAATTATATTTTTTGAACATTTTTCAAGTTTAATTTATTTATTTTTTAATTTCTCCCAGTGCGATTTATTTATTTATTTTGTTGATTCCTCCCATCAAGATAAATTAATAATTTGAAAAAAACACAAAATAATTAAACGCAGCAAAAATTTGAATAAACACAAAACAAAAAATTAACCGAGAAAGAAAGTTGGGCCAAACTTATCCCGTTTTGTCTCATGTTCTCTTTAGATTATTTTTTTGTTATTTATTTTTATAGTCATGACGAACGAATAATTCATAAAAACTTGCTGCTAAATCAAAAAATTAGAAAAATAAATTAGAAAAAAATAATTAGAAAAATTAGGCCAAACTTAATGTAAGTTAAATTGTGAAGTTGTCCGAAAAAAGTTTACAACCCAATAATTATTGACACCACATGTTGCGCTATCCTAGAATCAATTTTTCACCAACCATCTCCGTAATATTTTGTCATCTATAGCCACTATCAATTGGCTCTCAAACTATTATGTACAAAATAAAATAATATTATATACATACATAAATAGCTCATATATACTTAGAAAATCTACTTTTAATTTGAAGATTTTAAATAATATTTATTTATTTAGTTTGATACAAAAAGTGTGTGTGTTTTGTATCCCAATGACGGTTGGTTCAATTCAAATCTGTTTCGGAATAATAGGTATATTATGAGTGAGTTCATTCATCCCAAGAGTAGAATTCCACTTGCATTTTAGTAACTTTGTTTGGTAATATAATAGATGTTAACAGAGTGGTTCAATAGGGGATGTCAATGTAATTTCAAAAAACATAAGAAACCGTGTAATTATATTAAAATTAAAAAATGGCAGAGAGAGAGAGAGAGAGAAATTTTTTGGTAAATGGAGCAGCCACCCCCCTCCCCCCTATTTTGTTGGTTGGGGTGTGAAAAGCAACTCTATTTAATGCCCGCACACTTCTTGTATACCATGCATAACAGAGTCCTCGGATACGAAGTGCACAACATTCCCCAAAAGCCCTATTTGCTTTCAATTTTGGGAGTCTTACAAATATTTCAATTTTGGCCATTCTAAAAATAAATATGGAGAGTTTTGTTATTCATTTTTAACTTCAACCATACATTGATATTTATATCTCTATATCTCAAAAGCTCACTTGGAGTTTAACCAAATTTATTTATTTCTAAAATAATGGTTTATTTTCATTGGTAATAAAAAATAATTTTGATCAAAATATTTAAAAATTTTAAATTTATCTCAACGAGAGCTATCAATTTTAAAAAGTTAAAAACATTAATTTATTTTAAATGTTTTTTGTCTCTAAGGTTTTTTTTTCTAGCTTTTGGTTGTTTATTATATATATATAGACACACACACACAAACACATACATATACATATATAATGTAGCTTAATTAATATTTGTTTCCTCGTTCGTATTTTGAAACTGATGCAATATATAGGAGGATGTTTGAAAATCAATTATTTTTTAAATTCTAGATTCAAGAATACAAAATATAAAATATAAAATTTTAATGAGAATTTCTGAAATTATTTCAATGATAATGCACATTATAGATTAGTTAGAAGGACATTGTATAAATTTTGGATACATAATTATTTAAAAGGTTCATTCGAACGTGATTATGCAATTATAGAATCTTCAATTTATTTTTAAAATATACTTTATAATTTATGTCCAAACACTCAAAATAAAAAATAAAAAATTAATGTGGCCAAACAATTCGTAATTGTTGTTTATCTATATTGGGTCAGCAAACTAACTGCTTTGGTTAGTAATAGATCTTTGTGTGGACCCTTTCCTTTGTCCCGAGGCTCAGGGTCTCTTTTTCAAGACAAAGGTGCCCAAGTTATGCTTCCTTTTGGTTAATTTGCTTCTTCCTTGCCATGTAGGTAGTAAAGATTCAATTTCTGGCTCCTCTCTTCTAGCAGAGTTGCATTGATAATGGCCAGTCTTGGTTTGGCCAGACAAAACTTTTGGAGGTTCGAAAGGGTGTCCCCCCCGAGATGAGTATTTAGGTGGTGCTAGCCCCCTAATGATTAGCTGCTAATCATTCTAGTGACGCGTATCTTTCTGATTTCATTAAGTTGACTTCTTTTTGCCGGCCTGTACTTGTTGTCATTCTGGCTAAAACATGATTATTATGATTTGTCCCTTGATAGTGAGATAATTTTACGGAAGACTTAAAACTTGAAACTAAAACCCTTGCAATCTACATATTACGATTTAGAATTAGATTCTTTAATTGTTTATCAGATTTGAAAAAATCATTGCACAAATTGAAATCCAATTTTAAAAGATTTTCATATAACTTGTAAAATAAGATAACAAAATTATTAGTATAGCTCAATTTACTTATTCCCTTCACAACTCACGAAAATTCGCTCTTATAATACTTTATTAAAATATCTAAGGGGGAAAATAAAATTTTATACCATATATAAACTCTGTTAATTACGTGGCAAGTTCAAGATTTGTTAAAACAAGTCACTTGAAAGAAATCTCAATTATTTTCTATTCTGATACTTCATAAGTTCAAATTAGCTTACGTATCTTGACTAATTTTTAAGAATTCAATCTTAGCATTCACTAATGGAAGCATATGTCACACGCAAGTTTTCAAAATTGCACTTTTACTCCTAAACTCTGAAAATCATTTCAATTCTCCCCTCTAAAACTGCATATATATCCTCATAATTTGTTCATAGTTCCAAAAAAGTTCACATAAGTTAACCCCTTGAAATTTGCATTTTTCAACCAGTACTTATCTTGGTATTGATTGATAGTATGCATATAACACTTTATTTTCTAAATTATTCATGGATAAATACCTTAACAAAAAAATCAAACTTAAATATGTGGAACATGTGATTGTTTTCAGTTCAATATCTTTTTCGTTCCACGATTGTGTATGGAATATTTTTTTTTTTTCATCAAGATTGTCTGTAGCTGCCTCCAGTGAAGCAAATCTTTGACTCCGTCACTCAAGGCTAGCCCTAAGGTATTTGGGGCCCTAGGAGAGTTCAAAAGATAGGCCTATTATATATTTTTATTAACAAATTTATAAAAAAAAGTTACCTTCGACTACTTTTTTTTATAGAACTACAAAACATAAATATTTATTTGTTACTTCACAATTCACCTTATTTATTTTAAACTTGATGCTAAAAATTCAATCGAAGTAATTTTACTTACTTTATTTAAAATAGGTATATCATTATTACAAAACTAACGAAATTTTCACCTTAGGAAGAAATTTTATTATCTTCTTATAGAAACAAAATTTATAATTTTTTTGATTCAACTTCAATGAAAAATAAAAATATGAATATTGTATGTAAAGAAACCATTGATGTAAAAAGTAATCTATTTTTCAAATATATGCTTCTTTCTAACTATTCAAATTAATCTACTAAAAAATAATAGAAAAATTAAAAACATAATATAATTAAAAAATAAGAAACATTTGACAAAAGAAAAAGAGTTTTACTAGATAATACATGTAAGTTGATTTTTTCTAGGAGTGGCAACAGGGCGTATCGGAGTGGATATCGGGATATCCGTATGATTTGATATCCGAAGTATATATGATAATTTTATCCGCTTCTATATTTATCGGGGATAAAAATACTTATACCGCAACCGTATCCAACGGATAATAATTATTAACCGAACTGAATGGATATTCGTAATTTTATTTTTCGCAAATCCATGCCACACCGATACAATTCACTCTGTATATGGTAACTTCACAGAATTTCAATTTGGTAATATAATAGTTGTATAAATATTATAATCATATAATTACATAGTTAAAATATATTATAACTATTACCAAAACCATGATATATTTTATATTCTTATCTATATCAGTTCGGTTTGGATAGCGGTTCGATTCGAATATCAATTCAGTTATTTCCAGATATTAATCTAAATCATATCGAAATTGTATCCGAGCGGATATTCCTCGGTCGCTACATATTCGTATCCACGGGAAAAAAAGTGATTACAGTTCCGGAAAAAGGGATCATTTCTGTTCGGTTATCCATCGGATCAAAGCAAAATGTCATTCCTAATTTTTTCTGTTATAGCACATGGAGTCAACAGACCCTACTGAGTTTAAAAAAAAAAAAAAACTCTCTAGAATAGGCATATTATTTAGGTATTTCGATAATTTTATTTCTCAAAATATTATGCATTACCCCGCAGATAATATATTTCAGTGTATAAATCCTAAATCCACCCTTGACTCTCTTCGAAATTTATTCGTAGTTCCAAAAGAGTTCATGTAAGTTAAACACCTTGAAATTTGCATTTTACCTATGCTTATCATCCATCCATGTAATAGTAAATTTTCTTATCTTCTAACCACTTATCTTGTTTTTGGTTGAGAGTACTATCACACTTTATCTTTTAACCACTTATCTTGTTTTTGATTGAGAGTACTATCACACTAAATTTCTTATCTTCTAACCACTATCTTATTTTTGATCGATACTTGACCTCAGAAAGAATAAAAATCAACACAAACGTCACTGATGATGCAGAAAACTTTTTGTTTTTTTAAAGAGAGTATATGGGGTTTTTACGGGTATTGCTTGTATTGACGGACTCTTCTACTTACTTATCCCGAATCACCATGTTGTCTTCATGTGAATCTCTGTGTGGACCCTTTTCTCTGTCTCGAGGCTCAGGGATTTTCTTTTCCAAGACGGAGGTGCCTCGATTATGCGTCCTCTCGGTTAACAACCTTCTTCCTTGCCTTGCATGTAGGAAATAAGGATGCGATTTCTGGCTCTTCTCCTATGATGGAAGTGCATTGATAATGGTCAATCTTGGTCTGACCGGATATAACTTTTGAAGGTTCGAATGGGTGTCCCCCCAAAGATGGATATTCGGACAGTGCTAGCCACCCAAAGATCAACTGATGATGGTCAGTCTTGGTCTTGCCATGATCATTCTAATCACGCATATCTTTATGACTTCATTAAGTTGACTCTTGAATTATTATGATCTGTCCATTGATAGTGAGAGATATATGGAAGACTTTTAAAAATTTGAAACTATCTAGAACCCTTGCAATCTATATATAGTATTGTATAGAAGAGGAATCTTTATCTGTTTTTCGGATTTGAAAAAATCATTGCACAAACCAAAATCCAATTTTAAAAGCTTTTCATACTTCTTGTAAAATAAGAACAATAAATTAATACTATCGGTTAATAAAATAAGAGTACCGATTAATCTATTCACGTCATTCACAACTCACTAAAAGTCGCTTCTATAATACTTTATTAGAACATCACTAGGGAAAAAAAAAATTACACCATATAAAAGTTGCTACCTACGTGGCAAGTTCACAAGTTATTAAAAAAAGTTCCTTTTTTTTTTTTTTATAGAAAATCTCAATTATTCTCTTTATCTATATATTATGGTTAGTATATTTTATGTGAACTAGTTGTCATTTTCATTACAGTATGTTCAGATTAACTTACGCGTCTCAATGAATTTTCAACTGACGCATCTTGACCGAGTCTTATATTGATTACTCGTATAAGAGTTTATAGCACTTAAGAGATCTCGATCTTTGGACTTAATCGAAAACAAACTCTCGAATATCCAGTTTTAATCACTAGACCAATCTTCTTTCTCTCTCTCCCTCTCTTCAAAGTTAAAACACAATGTTTACTGACATAACTCTTTAGATTAAAAATAATAGCTTTACTTACACATTTCGAATTGTACTTAAAGGAGTAATTATTTAGTGGTCTTGGGATGCCGTTACGTAATACCCTAACATTTAGTGATATTGTGAAGGATTAGTGTTAGAAAACCAAGTAACGCTGTCCAAAAACTACCTAGTAATTGGTTATAAAAACAACAAAAAAAAACTACATAGTAATTTTTCTTCTCAAAGAGAGTTGTTCCTAACATAAATTTTATTTTTGTCTATTGACTTTACCGAATCACTCTGTGACGTTCCAATTAAGTTGTGGTGCCAATTGCAGAGTCGGGCATTCTGAGAGAGTCTCGATAGATATTTGAATGGATAGTACTCAAGAGTCTCACATCGTTTGATGGATGTAAAATTCATTACTATACATAATAGATCATGAACTTACCTGTATAAGGTCTTTTAAAGTGGTGAAAACGTCAAAACCCAACGAAACTTTGAAGTTAATCGTGCTCGTCTTGTATCAATACATGAATGAATAATCTACGAGAATTCTATGGAGTTTGGATGATCAAACCACACACGTGGCGTGAATGTGATGGTGGAATAGTTTTCCTAGGACCTCTTAACGAGGACAAGTCCAATTTGGACAATTTATGTGGGCCATTAGCCTTTTGTCACATTTGGTGAATCAATCCAAGCCATTAGCTTTTTCCACGTTTCGCTTTATTGGGATGACTTGACCCAAAACAAGATAGACTAATTATTGGGTGCTTTCAGAATATTAGGTGACATTATTTATATGATATTTTATGACAAATAAATGCACCAGCATAATGTGTGAGTCATCTTTTATCTCTTCATAAAAGGGTGTGTTGTGGGTCGAATTAACCAAATGACTCGACTGTCTGGCCAAAGGTACGAACAAATGTATGTATAAATATGTATGTCCCGGAGTGTATGACGATATGTATGATCTTACTTCGATTTCATATCAAATCGCATTAACAGTACTTGAAGAGAGATTTTAAAGCATGGTCGAAATGTTTAAGTCTTTCTTTTATAACTCCTGCATGTTTGGGCCAGCTCACACTTAATTATACCATCCAAATCTTGTGCCGGTTAATGTGATTATCAAAGCATGATAATTTAAATTTTCTAGTATAATCATCTAGAAGATCCGTTAAATTTCTCGGTGTGCTTATTCGAGCCATGTACCTCTAGTGTGATTGTCTAAGCAAGATAATTCAAATTTTCTGATTTGTCAGAAAGATCAGACCAATATTATTCAACTTCATGATTATATAATTACCAAAGGTTTGTGGGAATGGATGAACAAATAATACACACTTTAAATGGATACACAACAGCCATATTAAAAGAGGAGAGAGGTTACAAACAAGTGGAACCTAGGAAGATAATATAAACCTGGAACAGGAGGGCTTGAAAGCTAGTTGGGAAGCCGTAAGAACCCAAGAAAACATCAACCTAGAACAAGAGGGCCTGAAAGATAGTTGGGAAGCCTTAAGAACCCAAGAAACTATCAACCTTTGCATTTGTTTTCCTTGCCAGAAACTTCATGCATATAGGTGGTTGAACACCCGCCAATGCCAGAATCGAATTAGGCAAAGCCCATATCCCTTCCCCACAAATCAACCCAGAAGCCACGGCAGGTCCAAATGCATCGGCCTTGGCCTTGTTTATCTTCCCCCAGATGAACAGTATCAAGCTCCCAAGACACATGTCGATAGCAAAATAAGATCCGAGATAAAAGGGTATTGCCATAGCCATAGGAATAGGAATATACTTTGCAAACTTCTTTCCCACGGCATCTCTGATACCATTGATAACGACAGCCCCGATGAAGAAAATGTAGCAAAGGGTGAGGCAGTGCTTTGGTAAAGCTGAGAACCCTTCAACCCCAAGGATTGACATGTTCCTAAAGACAGTAGCATAAGGGTTGGGGTACTCTGAGCCAGGGACCCCAAGATCAGGAAAAGCATTGACGAAGAGCCAAAATACACAAGGAGCAATAACACAACCCATTGCAGTTCCAATGACTTGGCTAACAAACATGGACCGGGGTGAAGCCAAGGTCATGTACCCAGTTTTGAAGTCTTGCATTAGATCTGATGCAGTTGAGACGATGTTCATCATGACCCCACAAGCAGCTAGGCCGGCAAGTACCCCACCGTGAGAGGCTCCAGCCCATGCCCCAAATATGAAAATTGCAAACGTTCCATAGGTGGAAGACATGTTCCAGTCGGTGAGTCCACATCCATAAGCATTGCAAAAGGCTAGTGTAGGTGCAAAGATGTAAATAACCACGATATAGTACCATTTGAGTTGTGGGAAAATATGTGGAAGTGATGCGGCAGATATAATGGCTATACTGATGTAGCCAACAACTGCAAAAGAAGTTGGGATTTCATCTTTGAGAAATAGTTGGGTCCTACGTTGGTCATCATAAGTGATGGAGGAATTCAGTGTCGAGGAGGGAGCGCCAACTGGGAGGACACTTCCGGCGTCTTTCTTGGTGAGTTGGTGATACAAACCAAATAGAGTGTGACCAAGCACTTTGACAAAGTTGTAGAGCCCATCGCCAAGGATCATGGCTATTCCTATAAAGACCTGTGGAAAAGGAAGGACTGAAATACGTTACAATGCAGGCTATGTTATCTCGAATGTGGATCATTCTACCACAAGAAAGAGGCATGGGGTATGCCACCTTTCCGAAATTGTCTACAGTAGGAGAAGGCTTCTATAGATTACAAATTTACAATATTCTAATGTACTTAGTTGAAGCAATGAACGACATCTAAAGCTTCCCTTTAGATTACTAATCCATTCCATCCTCTCTCTTTTTTTGGGATAAGCAATCCATTCCATCTTATATATTAATTGTGGGGAAAACAAAGAAAAAACCTTCGGCCTCTAAGTTACCGGGTCTTGGAACATAGGTGTACCATTCCGGTATATACTTTACAGATCATAGTTTGTTACAGTATTAGTATTTTCTAGAAGCATTCATGGGCATAACTCAGTCCATGGATACAAAAAAGGAAAGGAATTTACCTTGTAACCTTGAATACCATGGAGGCTGCTTGGGCTAATGTCTGCAGGGTACCAATGACCCTTTCTGTCTTGTATAAGTGGCCACATTATACCCCATGAGAGTATGCCTCCAACTAGCAAGGATACGTTGACTAGATGCGGGCATATCATCCCAACACCGACGTAAGTTGCTGAGAAATCAAAGTAAAACCTGGTTTTGATAGGGAAAAACCCCCAAAGAAGATCAGAAGTCCGGAATAGGAATACGAAGTTTTGCAAATTAAACAAAGAAAACAATCAACTTGTTTATGCCATATACTCAAGGATTCTTTTGGTGAAATCACAATCAGATGGAATCAAGGGACAAAACCATTAGGGAAATTTTGTGTTGCATCATGATCAAAGTCGGTTGAAAAACATACTTGTTTTCATATGCTTTTAGACCAAATGATGGGAAGCTTGCAAATCCACAGCTATCCCCGGCAGTGAAGAACCATTGGAAGAAGCCCCACAAGAAGCTGAATGAGAAGAACTTTCCCAGAGCTCTGACTTGTTTCCTAGAATGAAATGTCGAGATGATGTAATGAGAATCAGAGAAAACCTGTTTAATCAAATTTAGTACACCGAATGATGAAACAAATTTGATCAACGCCTTACTTTGCTAGCTTGGCTCCTTGAGGAGTGTGGAGGCTGTTTATAAGGTGAGCAGTTGCGGTACCACTTGGATAAACCAGTTTGAAGTCTATGATCATTATCTGAAACACATTCCATATGTATGTTGTTCATAAAGGGGGACAAAGAAATCATTAGATTTTTTACCTCTTGGGTCCATACTAGTTTGGTAGTAGATAATCATAAGCTAAGCAAAAGAAAAGGAGAACAATGGGAATAAAGCATGCTGAACTTAGCAGGAATACTAAAATTGGTGTAATAAGTTTAAGAATGTTACCTTTCTAAGAGGTAATACAGAAAAAAGTCCGAGAAAGCTGACGATAAAAAGAAATCCAATCATCCACCCCAATCTTGGGTTCTTTATACTCTGTGCATCATTGGCCTCAGTGGACTGTTTAGCAACGGCTTCACTCATGCCAAAAAGATAACTCCCAAAGCCTCCTGCTTGTCCCAATTTGAAGGAATATTGTTAAACAGATAGCTCTAGGAAGGTGATCACAAAATAAAAATTTGAAGAAATGTCCTTGAAAAGTTATATAGCTCATGTGTTAGTAAGCTCATCGTTATGATGTATATCTTCAGCATGTTATCTATAACTTCGATTTGGTAATCCTTTGCGCTCGCAGAGATCTAACAAGATAAATGATGGCTGACTCAATGTCAATGTCAGTTAAAAAAGGACTCAAAGGCAAAGGGAGACAACCCTCAACCCAAATGTAATACCACGGATGCCTCATCCTTCAATACTAAGGTTCCACTCAGCCCAACGACTCCTCATTTCACAATACCCCGGGCCGAGAGGAGGGCCAAGGTACCTCAATGAGGACCTAAGGAAGCATGTAGTTTGGAGGTTAGAGCAAAAGGTCTGTCAAGGAAGATGAACCCGTCCTCGGGTGAGGTCTAACTTAACTGATCTTAGAGAGGGGAGACGTCACTTGACATCTGATACCTCGGAAGACATATCACAATTACATGTTGGGAGTCATATCATACCTACCATCTGATTCAATACTATGATACAAGTCTCCATACATCACTTAAAGTACCCCTTTGCATCTGAGGGACGATCCACTCTGATGATGCGATACGACTCCCAACATGTGCAACATCAAAGATCTCCACGGAACATAGAGAAAAACCAAACAAAAACGTAAAACAAGTATAGACACAACACGTTGTATGAAAAAATAATGCGACAAATTCAAATAGTCAATCGAGAATTCAAAAAATATACATCTAATTTTTATTAGTAACGGAATCAATAAATACAGAATTGATAATACAAGAATCAAAATATATAAATAAATACAGTATTATCGAACCGAATCCTGTGTTTAACACAATTCCCTTAAAACTAAATCGCCACCTCACCGTGGGTGTTGGAGGATAGCTCCGGCATCATCTCCTAGGGTAAAACGGCTCCACAAACTAAGTAACACCTAACCTCGTTCACCTATCGAACTTACTCGTGTCTGACTCTCTCTCGCTAGAATAATAAACTCGGGATAGACAAAATTTCGTTCGATTTTCTCTGCCTCAATACAAAAAACGAGCTTGGTATATAAAGGCCTTTGGGATCCACAAGCAATGAAAAGACTACAATGAATGAAGTCAAAAAACGGAATGACTCTTGGATAGTACATAAACGACCTTTGGATGATACACGAATTAATGGTCTTTAGATGGTACACAAATGAATGAGTTCCTTGGATGGTACATGAATGAGACATCATGGTGACTCTTGAGGTGTGAAACAACCGAGACTTTCTAGTTGTCCCAAAATCTTCCGGTGTCCCGTTCATTCAAACCTTTCGAATTTCCAACGCACGTACCTTCCCATATTCATTGAGCCCATATGTTTGTGAAAATTATTCACAAGGGGGTTTATGTAATTGGCCAAACGCAACTATTTGTCAAACATGACTGCATGATTCAAATGATCTTTTAGTTATATGAATATGCAAAAACGATTATACTAGCAAATTGCTAATCATTTAATTATTTAAACGAAGCGTTAGTCTGGTGGTTAAGGCCCGAGAGTCAGGAATTAGCTACATTCTAAAGTTTGAGGTTCTGTAAACTCTTATAGTACTAGTCTATGGGAATTTATCCTAATTTTAATTGGGCCAACTGCTAATGGACAAATCGATTAGTTCTCAAAAATGATTCGAGCCATGCACAATTTGACATGAACACCATGGATTACTAAAAGAAATTGCTAATCATTATACAGTGTGATGGGTTGGAAAAGAATTGTTCGCCCAAATGTAAGGTAAAATCATGACAAAACAGATATCATGTCTTACGTTTGTCCTAGCCTAGGAAGCACGGATACCGATATAAAATACGAATACGATATGATAAGGATATGTCAATACGGCAAAACTTTAAAAAATAGGATACGGATACGTCGGGAATACGATTATAAAAATTAATTAATTTTTATAATTATCAGTTATGTACTATGCATAAAAAGGAGCCAAAAAAACTAAAAGAGGAGTTGAATTGCTAATAATATTATACCAATAATTTAGCATAAGTTAATTTTCAAAAGTAATTCAAAATATAAAGAAAGCTACCAAAGTCTAAAATAAGAAGCGATAATTCCTACTAATTTTTACCTATATCAATTTAAACATTCAATTGCATCCCCTTAACCTCCATCGGAGAATATCACGACTTCTATATCCAACTCAAGGAAAAAACTAGCAACTTCAAGTATATCAGCACTCTTAAGCGAATCAAATACATCTCCTGCCGTATCCCTAAAGTATCCAGCCATATCCTAAAAATATCCATTGAGCATCTAAAAAGTATCTGAAATTAAAATGATATAACTTTAAATGTTTGATACTTATTCGACGTATCCGATACGTATCGGAGTGTATCGAGTGAGTATCGGTATTCGTGAAGTATCCGATATACGTACGTGACTAGTTTCAGAGTATCCGTGCTTCATCCCAACTGTAATAGTATTTTCCAGTCACACTAAGTTGAATTCAAAACGACCACCACCATTGCATCCTATTCTTAAAGAGGTTTTCCTTTCTTTTGCAAGTTTTCTTGTATATTTCCAATAAAATATAACAAAATTGTCCATAAGAAGACTCAAAAGACAAATATATATGTTGCATTACGTTATATTTTGCCTTCGGAACCCCACCACCTATCATGCTATATTTTTTAGTGCTATACGTTTAAGGTTCATGTCATGATGATAATGACATGATCCCAGGATATTCGGAGTACACCAAGGCAGACTTAAGTGGTGGCAGTGAGTTGAAAAAAATAAGTATATTTTTTTCGAAAATTATATATTTTTGGGTGTTTTGATAAATCGGTCCCGCAGAATATCGAGTCTACCACATAGTTGAGATAATTTTTTGATGAACTTTGCTTAAATTTGCTAAAAGTCCTGATTACTGTAGTTCAGCAAAGCAAGAACATAAAATTCAAAAGCTTCAAGTGAGAAAACAAGTAGTAATTGTAAGAAGCCAAAAGAGTGAAATCGAACATACCGCTGAAGGCGATGTCGGATAAAGCAACGACGCAGGTCTGAATCACCGTATTCTCCTGACGAGTAAACGGCTGATTAAGCAATCCAGATTTCTCGAGAAATTTCGTCCATGTCTTAACGAAGAAAAACCCTAGCAAACCAGCTGATACGTTGAGCGAAGGAATAATCCCCGTCGTTAAATTGAGCTTCATCACTATAAAAGAGAAAAGCACCCCGAGCACGAAGCTCACCACGAAAGCCCTAACCGTCAGCTGGCTCTTCCACGGCGGCACCTCCTTCGACTCGAATATTCTTTCCACCGACATCTTCGTTTCGTCCTCTTCTTCTTCCTTTTCATCTATCTTACTGTTGTCGCCGACGTCAGTGTAAACAGTTACACCGTTCTCGTCGGCGGCCTGATCGGATTTTCCGGTGCTGGTGGATCTCACCATGGTTGTTTGTCCGTGAACAGTGGCTCAATTGCTGATCTGTGCAGAGTGTCAACAAAGTGGGTTTGGGATTAGTTCGGCGCTCCTCTGTTTTTCTCACTCACTCCTCTGTTTTTTCTCACCAATGGTGCTACACGTACAACACCAAACACAACACCAAGCACAACAATGAATAAAACGACGTCGTTTTATTAAAAGGAGGGAAGAAAGTCCAAAACTCAAAACTCAAAACTCAAAACTCAAAACTCAAATTTCAGGTCGTGTCTTCTTCCCAAATCTAAATCTAGGTTTCTCTCTCTCTCTCTCTGCCCCGCCCCGCCCGCCCCCCCCCCCCCCCCCCCCTTCCTCCTCCTCCTCCTCCTCTCTCTCTCTCTCTCTCTCTCTCTCTCTCTCTCTCAATATCAGAGACTCTTTGGTAGCTTCGGGGTGGCAGGCGATGCTCCAATCGTCTTCGGATCCGAGGCAGCGGCAACGTCTAGTGGCGCTGATGGATTCCTGACACCCGCAGACCGTTGAGTCGATCCTCGCAAGGATTGAAGCTGGAAAGGACCTGATATGGCCTTCATTTCTCTTTTTCTTTTGTGTACAGTTTGTTTCTGTTTGATGTGGGAGAGATAATTTTTTATGCATTTCATATGTTAAATTGGACATTATAATCAGTAGTTGCTAGTTTCATTGAGACCTTCGTTTTGTGGAAGTATATTCATAGGGACCTTTGTTATGCTCATGATGATGAAACAGCTGACGATCAAGAAGAAACTGGGTAGAAGTATATTCATGGGGACGTTTTTATTAGTTGTGCTTATCACTAGTAGATGAGCAACCTTTTGTCAATAGGCTTTTTGTTACTATTTAAATATCTTCTACTCTGATTAGTTTGGTAAAACATGTAATGCTGCAAAACCTGAGCAGCTTGGTATGTGATATATTTTGCTGATTTATTTCACTTATCTGGTTGTGTTAGGCATTTCTTTCATCATCATGTAGCGCTCTAGTTTCCCTTAACCCCTTTTTGTGGCAGAATATAAATATAGGGCCAGCACTACTGATTCACATGACAATAAATGTAGGCATTCTTATTCATATGACACTTATTCCACCACAACTGATGGCCTTCATTCTGTTTTTGCAGGTGATGGCTTTATTGATGGCCTTCCACTACAACTGATGGCATTTTTGATCCATAGAATTGGTTGTGTTCTGGTTTTTGTTTTTTTTTTTTTTTGGTATGTTATATTTTACAATTGAATTCCAATGAAAATGTAATGGTTTAATGTTGTGGATTTTTATTAGGTTTTGAATGGTAATATGAAATGGAAAAGGCCTGGAGTTGGCTCTTATACAATGTTGTTACTTTTATTCCATTGCTGTTGTTATTAGTTTGAGACGCAAGACATCGGGTAAGGCTGTAAAGTAATAGAACCATATCAAAAAAATTCAAATTGCTCCATGTCATTAGCTCATAACTCGAACAAATCATTGGCATATTAAAAGGGTCAAACCTCAATAAAGTGTATTATGGCAATCGGATACACCGATACACTCTCGAAATCAGCAATTCCATTGCACGGTTTTATTAAACTAGACAACATGGAGTTGTTTGAGTAAAATCCGAATTCGATTATTAGAGAATATATTTGCACTGTCAGTGTTGGATAACATGAGTTGGACACGAATTCAAGAATGCTAGCAAGAGTGTATCTATTAGGTTGAATCAAGAAGTCGCATATGCGGGAAAACATTACAATTGCCTAAAAATTCCATTCTCAAATAACCCAGCAATCAGAGAATTCCAAGAAACAGAATCTAGACAAATCATTTCATCAAAAATGCACTTGGCATTGCCCATCAATCCACATTTTCCATACATTGAGATCAAGGAATTACAAACAGAGACAACAAGTAGATGTCCAGCCCTCTAACAAAGGGTATGAATTTGTTTTCAAGCATTCAACAGTTTTGTGAGTGCAATAGCAGATAGAACATTAGCCATCATATACTCATTTACTTCTAAATGACTAAACCTCTACAAGGTAAATTCCAAATATTTCATAAGTTTCCACTCCATCACAGGTAGCACCAATTTGCCGGTCCACGGAACAATGCCTGGGTAAGGAATTTCATCAAACACTTTGACAGTGTTAGATTTTCTTCCACAGCTAGAATACATGAACATTACTGCATTAAAACACTCCTTCCCTGGTCAAACTCTTCAGTCCAAACATACCCATTGATCTGATGTTGTCACCCCTCGAAACCACGGAATCCATAAATAAACACCCCTCGAAACAAATTTCAACGGCATTAATATCACCCCATTTCGAGTACTTTTCCACAAGCCCACTGACGAAAAGCACACCTTAATCCAACCCCAATTCAATTGAAACTCCATGAGCTATCTGGGTTTGCTCCAAATTATGACATGAATTTATCAAAGAATTGAATGTGTAAGTGTCTGGTTTCGGTTTCAGAACTGATTGTCTTAACTCGTTGAGGAGCTTGAACACAGGCCCGAGTTGGCCAAACCGGGCGAGCCTGTAAATGAGTGCGTTGTAGACGAATGTGTCAGGTTTGTGAGTATCGTGGAGGAGTTGGGTGGCGCGTAAAAAGTCACCGGAGAGTGAGAGGTGGGTGATGAGGCAAGTGGAGAGGAAAGGGTCGAAAAGGCAGCCTGATTTGAGGAAAAGACAGTGTCGGTGAGGTGTGGGTTGTGGAGAGAGAGAGACCTTGGTGGTGGTGGTGCACCCAATGCGCTCTCTCCCTCTCTCTCTCAATCGACTGGTCAGGCGACGACATTGGAGGACTGAAAATGGGGTTGGATGAAGGAAGAGTGGGGAGAGAGAGGAAGAAGACGAGTTTTTTGGTTTAGGGCTTTTTTTATATTAAACGACGTCGTTTTAGTCACCGACATCAGCATGACATCAGCAGTTGTGCATTGTGTTGTGCTATGTGTTGTGTGTGTAGCATTTTTGTTTCTCACTCATCCCTCTGTGTTTTCTCTCTCTAAAATGTCGTTATCGGATGTGGAGGGAAGTTCGTACTTTGATGTGCCAAGTAAATGGAAATTTGGGGACGGCGTTTGGCTGGCGTTAGAGTGGAAGTCATCTTCTCTTCAAAGATCTTTTCCGGATGTTATGGGGATTATTTTTTAGTCCTATCATTTAGTCATAATTATGTTTTCATCCGAGTTATTTTTTAATTTCAAAATTCAAAAAGTACTAAAATGCCCTTAACTCTTGATTGCGCATGAACAAGGGCGGAACCAGGATTGGTGTTTTGGGGGGGGCCGAAATTTTTTTTTTTTGGAAATAGAGGGTTGAATATAATTTTGGGGGGGCCAAAATGTAATTTTTATATAATTTTTAATTTTTAATTTTTTTTATACCTAGGTTTTAAAATTTTTTGAAATTTTTGGGGGGGCCCGAGCCCCTCCCTGCCCTCACATGGTTCCGCCCCTACGCATGAATATAATTCATTTCTAAAATTGTGATAACTTTCGTAGTTTTTTATGTCCACAAAATTCTAAGATTTCTCTTACTAAATTTTGAGAATTAATTGACGGTGTTCTTATCATTTTTCTTGTTTTTTTTTTTTTGATAATCGAGGTATCCGACGGCAAAGAGCCAACCGACTATTCCTCGAGGCCCTGGCGGGTCGACCGTTGAACACCCCCAGTGGCCCCAAGGTTTGTAGTTGCCGAGTTTCGAACTAGGCATCTAGGGTTTACAGCTTGCCTGTTCTACCGCTCGGACAACCTCTTGGGGTTCTTATCATTTTTCTTGTTGTTGTGATGCCTTTTATGATTTAAGTGGCAATGACTTGTGATCTCACCAACTCTTCAAAACTCTTAAAAGAACAAGATACCAAGCTTATTAAAATTGAACAACACATGTTTTAATGGATGAAATGGTAAAATATCATTAGAATTTTAATAATTTTAGAGTTGTACAAATAATTATTTTCGCAGAATGTAATGGTTTAGTTATTAAGCTTACATGTTATTTTTTCTACTAGTATTTTTTGTTGATATTTATAAGTTGATCATTGCAAAAATTTGATGTTTCATTAATTTAATTTCATATATGAGGTAAATTTGATTATCGTAATGGTAATTTGATGTGCTTTAAATTCAATTTTGATGATAAATTTGATGGATGTGATGATAAATTTATTAGGTTGTAAATTCAATTATTATGGTAAATTTGTGATGGCAAATTTCGCGTGTTGTTTTGGTAAATTTGTTAGGTTGTGATAGTAAATTTGATGGGTTGAAGCAATAGTTATGATGGTAAATTTTCAATCATTGGTCTTCCTCCTACTAAATTTACATTCACCGAAAATTTGTTTCCTACTTTAAAAGATTTAAACCCAAAATTAAATCCTAATATCAAGCCTAAATAAATATACATAATTTTATTTCATCCACTTAGGAATTACATGATATCACTTAAAATGAATAAAAGGTAAATCTAACACTCAAAATGATAGCAATTTTATCAAATTATGCAAAATTAAGACTAAAACCTGCAATTCTTGACGTGATGAAAATATAGGTTGCATATGAAAATAGGATCCTGATTTAAATTACTCTTTATTTTTTTTAATTCATCAAGGATATTATTTACATAATTTTATTTAAAAAAAAATTTCACATAGTTTCAAAACACATTTACTTTAAGAAATAGATTGACATTTGACTGGCTTGAGAACAGAGCTTATCGTCTCTTTAAAGATCCTTTATGACTTTTTTCTAGATCTTGTGCGGATTTACTTTAAGATTAAATTTATTTATTTAATGAATTCGTCAAGGACGTTAATTATCCAGAAAATTATGTTTATAAACTAAAAATTAATATACATTTAGGTTAACAAATAGACCGGTATTTGGTTGGAATCAGAACAAAGGTCATTGTCTCTTCAAAGATTCTTTCTGATTTTTTTTCCGAATCTTTTGTTGATTTACTTTAAGATTAAGGTTATTTATTTTTGGAATTCGTCAAGAATATTAATTATTAAGTACACAAAAATTGTTTTTATCAAGTAAAAATTAATATATTTTCATAACACATTTACGCTAAAAATAAATTTTAATTCATTATTTCTATCTTCGTTTCATTGTTACTCGAAAAAATGATATTATCATAACTGTCACAATAACAAAGGAAACTCCATACACTCATTGCTTTTCCTGTCCTTTTCCGTTGCCAAGGAATCTCTCACTATTTCTCTCGACTCGACTTTAGTCTGTCTAAGGGTTTCTCTAAGTTTGTTCAATCGTTAATTTTAAAATTTTGATGACTAGTCGACATTAAGTTAGGATTAATTCTAGCAAACCAAATACTCAGCTATATATATATATAAATAAACAAATGTTTAGTCTGTCTAGATCAAAACTTGTACCGAAGGATTTGTAAATAATTGTTTCAAAATAAGTAAATTAAATTAGGATCCCAAGTAGAGGACTCATAGTTCTCTTTATACCAATCTCGTTCTTAGTTTTTAGAGACATGAACTTTATCTATGAAAGAACTCTCAGATTATGTTTCTTCAAGTGAGAGAGATGTAGGCATAAGAATGTTTGATGGACAGACGTTGTTAGATGTTACTCCATTTTTGGGAGTCGTTTTATCCTAGGAGACAGAAGCCAAAGCGATCCTCCAAGACCCATGATGAGGAGACAATTTTGTCTTAGGAGGACTTTTTAAAATACATGACTCGATTCAATTTGTTTTCTGATATTTGCTGTTTGTAATTTTTTATTCATATTCATGCTTTTATGCACTGTACTTTCGATTTCAATAATTAATAAAAATATATGTATATTTTTTGTTGGAATTCTGAGTAATATTCGAATCTATCCGAAGGATCTTCCATACAATTCCATCCAAAAAGATAGTAGTCTTAGTTTTTTTTTCCCAACTAATACAAAATGGAAATTATTATGGGGTTGCTAGATCCGCTAATTTAATTTGACGCGCCTTCTTGGATTCGAATAGCCCATATTATTTGCGCAATGAACAACTCGTTAGTGTCACCAAGCCAATACTAGTCAGAAGACATTTCAATGCTTAATTTCAAGACATGAATGAGTAAATACAAAAATATTTATACTTGTATTAATTGTGTACTTTTCTAATTTTGCTATTCTCCTTTAAATAGATGGTTATTTGTTCCAAAAGCCGGTAGTGTAATCTGTCCGAAATCCTTTCCCCGAATAAAGGTGGATTCCATTCTGGAATCCTTCAATTTTTTGACTTTCCAAATGGGGTTCCTTTCATGAGTCTCGAATTTCCGTTCCAAACTTATTTTCATAATATCTAGATCTTCCGGAGAGGCATGTAGGCTCGGCATGGGCAACACCGCCGACCTGTCTTAGTACCCAATCCTAGATCATCCTTGCAAGCTCTAGCTTCTAATATGTTCGGATTCCGAACAAATACTCGGCCCAACTCTGTCAGAATCAATTGTTTATTCACTCCTTAAATTGTTTGAAAACTGTTTTTATTCCGACCAAGAGAACAAACCATCATCCTTGGGAGGGCATAGGGAAGGCCATTGAGCTAGCTAATACATAAGCATGACTCCTTAATTGGCTGGGCCTCGACATAAACGAAAGAGCCCACAAATACAAAATTTCAAGGCCCTCAAAACAGATCCTCCAAAAGTCCAAAACAAAGACAAACTCCCTCTCTCTCCCTCCCTCTCTCCCTCTCTCTCTCTCTCAACAAGATGGGTACTCCACGTCGTAAAAGGAGTAATACAATGCATACAATTTTTTCTGCACAGATTTAAACACAGATATTGGATGTACGTAGAGTTCTCATTTAATTGTAGACTCCACGTGTATTTAACAGTTCCGGACACATCTATTTTTGAATATGTGCATGAAAAACTATGTGTGTAGACTTTTTCTTAGAAAAATAACACATAATGTTGCCCTTGGAGTGCCGGTGAAATTTACTTATGTAGTACTTCTGATCAATCAATTACCACAATGCATATTATATGGATACGATTTGTCTCTTGACTACATGAGAAAAGTGATTACTATGTGATTGATTGAGAATACTACATGAAAACATCGAATAAATATTACTCCTTCAAAATGTGTTTTTAGAAGGGAAGGAGAGAAGATGTATACTTGAATCTCATTTGTCTAAATCAATTTCTTTTATTAACTTTATAAGGGCAGAGGTGTGTTGGGACCGTCGTGCTGCCTCATCACCTCTCAAATCCCTTATATGTTCACATAAAATTTATATATAGTTAAATAGGTAGAATATAAATAAGAACCTAATATATATAATTGTAATAAATTTAGCTTGGTATTTAATTCAAACACATTTACTTTAATCATTAACAACTTGCCCTAGCCAATTTCATGATAAAATATAACGAAAGATGAGCATTTGTGTGTTCTAGTTACTAAACAAAAAGACAAAAAATTTACGCTTCGTTTGGAACTTGTGGAAAAAAAGGAGACAAAAGAGAAAATAATTAAAAAGGAAATTGGATGGAAAGCAAGGTGCTTCGGGAAAACAAAATAGATATTATCAATTAGTGGACAAGATTTTTATGAACACGGGTAAAAGTCACATCGTGTAGATGGAGGGAGGGAGGGAGAGAGACAGATAGATATATAAACATGAAATTTTCATGGACACGGGCAAAAGTCCCCATCGTGTAGGTGGTAGGTCATTTTCGGGCACCATGGCTGCCACCTTCGGCGGAGGCAACGAAGGGACGCATGGCCCGGCCCTTTTACAAAAAACAACTTTATATACGTAAAATTTTGTCAATTGAACAAATTTTGTTCTAGGTATACTAAGTTTCGAAGGATTCAATCGTATTATGATGCCAATTATTATTAATACATGAGATCAGTGATTTCTCGAGATTTATACCAATTTAACAAAAATAATATTTTGTGCGTCGTTTTGACGCACAACACGTCGTGCTATGCAGGACCCATGTCCATTTCTTTGCTGTTGCATGTACCATTGTAATCTATTAGTGGAGACGGTGGAGACGGTTGCCATAATTAAGGCATTGAATTCCCAAAGAGCTGGAAACCATAAACATCAAAATCATTTCTCATGTCTTTGTTGCCTTATCTTTTCTTATCCACTTCTTATAGTTTTTGGCTCTCCCTCACTAAATTCATGTTTTTATTAGATTAGCCATAATAAATGTAGTATATTTGCATTTATTGTTTTTTACACTAATTATTTTGTAATCACAACAACTATTAGTCTAGAATTAATAACCAATATTAATTGCATTATTGAAAGAAATAACGATAGTTTCCATACACTCAAACAAAATTTATTCTTGTCTATTCTTTTAAGAGAAGACAATAAAAGATTTTTTTTTAAAAAAATTATTAAGACGATCGAGTGAGCATTGTCCCTTATCATCCTCCTCAACCCAACAAACAACTAACGTGCAACGTGGTTAATAAATAATCACCGTCAATGATCATCTAATTACAAAAAATTGCATGCTTAAGCTAGCGATATTATCTACAAAATTTTCATACGCTTTATTGTTAATTCTAATAATCCAATATAAAGCAACATAATCATTGACTTTTTGAATTTTAAAATTAACAAAATAAGTAATTAAGAACAAAAACTTAAACAAGAAAATATTTAATTTAGGATAAGTTTGGCGCTATAAGTATTTGAAACCATCACAATTAATAAAGTAGTTGGAGAACTCCTCATTTACCAATATAATTTCTTTTTCTTAATTAATATAGTCTTCATTAATTTCTAAGTTTTAGAATTCCATAATATATTTAAAAATTTGAGAGGGTGAGCTAATTCTAAAAACCCGTCTTCAGTTCGGATGGAGACTGCAACTCGTCTGCATCAAGCTAGAATCTTTAGCAATCGTCGGTACTCAACATATGGAGGTAAATTAGCAATCATTAGCAATCGTTATTCCCGGACCTTGTACACACCGTCCATCACACTAAGAGAGCTGGCATGCGCAAAATCATTACACTATCTTAACATTCCTTTGATGGTTTAACTAATGCCCCAGGGGCATCGTTTAGCATTTGCCTTCTTTTTGAAACTATTATTGAAGTCGTGGGTATTGTTTTGATATATTACGAAAGTCGTGGTTGGAAGCAAATACTAGATTGAAACAAGGACCGTTGGTGTAATTACACCTCTATTTAAGTGTGAACCTACGTACAATGGCCAATTATTATGCACCCTCAACTGCTTCAACTAATTATTTGCCCAAATAAAAACCACTCCAACTAATTAATGTGGCCCTTAAAGATTGGACGGTTATACATCTATCAGCCTTAGATTTTTAATGGAGATAATGACTATAGTAGGCCAGATTTGCACAATAATGAGTCTTGGACGCACGATCTTCTTCGGCCTATTTACATTAGGTCTAAGTTGAGTTAGGTCCAATAATGGATTTATCAATGCTCAGCCAAGGGGCTCGGACGGCCCCAAAGAGCTTCGGTTAATGTCGAAGGCATAGCAAACCAGACCCGACCGAACACTCACGTGATCAACACTAGTCTCCAAAGGAATATCCCTTTGAGTCTTGACCTCAGGCCGTGGTGCCGAAGCTTAGATGCTCGACACGTCCACATGGAGATGCATTTCCCACATTTTCAGATAGTTGCACGGATGGATGTGGGGAGGTAGTTATTGGACATGCATACGTGCCCGTCCGACCCGCACAAACGTGGAACACGTGGCAAGAGCACTGTAACTCCTGGATCATGACATTACATTCTCAGCCAGAGCCTCAAGCTGTTGGATTCCTACTCTATAAATGCTCCAAGTGCACACTCTTGCCTTTTTTCGTTTTGTTCCTTTTGTTAAAAAAAAAAACATGCATCTTGTCAGAAAAGAAATATATTTCTGTGAATAAATTTTTCAATTTTTTTTGCACCCGTTAAGAAATTTAATTCATATCTTTTTATTGGCATAAAAAATTATCCATAATTTTTAAATTCTCTCTCCTCCCTCTCTTTCTTTACACGTTAACCTTGTCTCTACTCTTCTCTCTTTCCTCTTCCCACGTAAAACTCTGCATCTATTTATAGCGTTGTCTATTTGCCCTATCGTTATTTGGATTATTAAATTATGTTAATTTTCCTAGAACTTGACCACATTAAATGCAAAGTTTCGCTTTAAAATTTGATAAAAATGCCCCTGAACTTTGATCCATCAACACATTCTATTGAGAGCATATATATCTTTTCCGAACGTTATTTTTTATAATTAATTTAACCCAAAAATAACCTTGTTTATTGGTCTTCAAATAAAAACTTAATATATTAACCACAAGCTACATAGACTCTAGATATCCTACAAATCTTTTCGATTGTTTAATAATATAACTTTAGTCTATTTATTAATATCACATAAAATTGTACTTTATTATAACTTCATTGAAAAGGTTCTATTTACTAATAAACTGGGTGGCAACGTGAAACACATTATATGGTGAATGGAGTGTGTGGTGTGCTGAAAACGGCACAGTTTTGTGTCCAAAACAAAACTCTCTTTTGTGTATTTTCTGCGCACAGTCTGTTAATTTGCGGTTAATTTTGAAATATCCGTTTAAGTCAATGGTGAAATTTTTAAATTTTTTGAAAATAATTCAGAGAACATGACCGAAAAAGGTTCAAATGAGCGGTGTTTGTCATTTTCTTTAACGCAGCGGTGGCAAAAGTAAAAAAGAAAATCACAAATATATGCATATTTTGCCGCTGCTGAATTAAAAATAGTGACCCGACACCGCTCATTTAAACCTTTTCGGTCATCCTCTGAATTTTATTTTTGAATTTTTTTAAAAATTTATTGTTAACTTAAAAAAAAATTTCAAAATTAATCACGCAGTCCAAATTTTAAAATAAAATTTTATTAAGAGACTGTGTGTACAAAGCAAACAAATGAGACGTTTCTTTTGGACAGCCGCTTTAGGCACAGTACACACCCTATTCATATCTTGATAGAGGCCTTTATGGGCTACTTGTGTGTGTCTATATATAATATATATTTTATATACTCTTTTGAGTGAACTACAATGACTTCCCTTGAAATTTTTAAATTTATCAAATTTTTTTATTTTTTAAATTATTATACAATTACTTTAAATATCATTAAAATCAGTTAAACATCGTTAATTAAGTTATTAAAACTTTAAGTTTGAAATTTTTTTTGACAAAACGAACAGTAACATAGTTTCTATCACGCTCAAAATAGCCTATCTTAAATTGCTTGATACTTTTCTAAAGTTAAAATTCAGAACAGAGTTTTGAGATTTGTCCAAATATCGGCTTTAGAAAATTTTCAAAAATTCAACATAAGCTATTCTGGACGTGATAGAAATCATATTGTAGTTTGTTCCATCAAAAAAAAAAATCTCAAATTTGAAGTTTTAATAAATTAACTAATGATGTTCAACTAATTTTAACGATGTGGGATAACCGCATACTAGTTGAAAAAGTAAGAGTAGTGTTAAAGTGTAATTTTAAAAACATCAGGGGTGTTTTATTCGTTAAAAATCTCAAAGGAAGTTAATGCAATTTAAATATTTTATTGGGAAAAAAGTATTAGATGGATATGACTTAGGTGAGTTCCCATTTGCAAATCACTTTTGTATTGAAAAATGCCTTGATGGGAATTTCAACAGACAAAATTTTGGGGCCACCACTCACCTGCAATTCTGTTCATACTCTTTTAAAAAAGGTGATAATTATCTTTACTTTCAAATCGTATAGATCCTATTTCTACAAAATATTTTTTAACAATAATATGAAAATCTCAACTAATAAAAAGAGGATAATTTTCCCTCAAGGCGAACAAAATTCAATATGATTTGACCCCATAATATTAAAGGACAATTCTTTAATCACTCTTGAGCCAACCCCTTAGAGTTTATGTCATTCGTATGTTTTGCGGGTTTTATTAAATTCCATGGCCTCAAAAAGATCTAAAGTTATGATGTAGGAAGACTTTTGACTTAGTTCGGGCCGCAAAATAAATGCGAGTTATCTCTACATTGTCCGAGACTCAATTTAACAAGAGTTCATTAGAATTTTATTCGTTTATTGAATGAATTAAAATCGAGTCTTAATTTTAAACCCGTTTAATAAATAAGTTGAACTTAAGTTCCCAAACCTGACTTAAAATATAACAATATTTTTTTCTCTAATCGTAAATATTTATTTTTTGGGGGTACATAGATAAACTATGTAGTTCATTTTTTACTAAGTATATATTGAAGAGACAAATTGAGATAAAATTATTTGTTTAAAATTTTATTCTGAACTGAATTTTCTCCCAATTGTGATTTCTCCATTAGGATATTTTTCTCATAATAAGTTTTTTTTATTTTACATCATAGATGCCTACGTCGAACATAAATATATACATTTTTAGCTCGTTAATGTTCCTGAATGTTAATGAATAAATATATTCTACTTAGTTTAGGATTATGATTAATATTGATCTTTATCATCACTCTCTTATATAAAGAAGCTTGTGCATTGATTATATTATGAATATTGACAGAAAGAATAAGCTCTATATATTATTGTATTTATAATCAATGTACAAGCTTCTTTATATAGGAGAGTAAGGATAAGAATCAACATTAATTATAATCTTAAATTAACTAAGATATATTATAATCATAAATTAACTAGGATATATTCATTCATTAACAATGAACAAGCACAACTTGACTCAAACCTAGGTCAGCTCGACTCGTTAAATTTTTGTTGGGTTCAAGCTTGAGTCCGAGTTTGAGTTTGCTAGAATTTAATGAACAAACTTGGGGCATACAAAAGTTTGGCTCGACTCTGCTCAATTCGGTTATGGTCCTAAGTTCAAGGAATTTATCACATTTTTTTTGAATTTTCAAGAATGATGTTATGAGTTTAAACTGATGAAACAACGTTAGTTATTTGTGATAATTTAACGTACTAATATCATATCGCGTAGCAAAAACATATTACCTTGTTGCAAAAAACAGTTAAAGATATATAATTTTCGATACTATTTTGAGTTAAAATCACTGATTTTGCAATGGAGGTTTTGTGATAATTATTAAATTATTTTTAAAAAAACGTCATTTTTTTTTCATCAATTTTTTTTGAGTGTTGATTAGTCAAGATATTTTAAAAAAGTACAAATTTATATAAAAAAACTAAAAAAGGTACAAATATTTTCTGTCTTCAGTGTAACTTTTTTTTAACTTTTGGACAAAATTTTATACTTTTTGAATTCATTTTACTGAGACGAATTAACAAACCTCAAAACATTAATGAAAAAAGAAAAAATATAATTTTTTCAAGGATAAATAATATATACATAATGTCAAACATACACATAATCAATACACATTTTGTAACTACACTATAACTTCTCTACCTTTTTCGGCCATCTTAAAATAGGTATGGGCAAAGACTGAACGGTCGGGATTGCGCCAGATTGATCGATCGATTGGGCCCAAGTTTGAAGGGATCTGTTCAGTAAGTTGCATTCCTGGTTGTTGAACGATTAATTGAGTCCAAATCGAACTCATTGTTTGTTTGTTTTTTTTTAAGGGGAAAAAAGGTAGATGGATATGACTTTGGTGGTCAAGTCTCCACTTGCAAATCACTTTTTTTTTTATTGATATTTTGATAAAGGCCCTTATGGGTTACTTTGCAAGGATTTGCATATTGACCAAGAGAGAAAGAGAAATAATTTTGCTACACACACAATAAGAAATACAAACAATTCAAAATGACGTCGTTTTGGATTGTTTAAAAAAAATAAATTCAAACTCAGCAAATGAAATCCTTCTTCCCCAAACCCCACCCCTCATTTCCCCCTCTTCTGTTGTGATCCCCCCCCGCCCCCCCCAACTCTAAATCGTGCCACCACATCATCAAATCGCCCAACGTCTTCTTCCCTCAACCCTAGCTCCCCATCCACCAGTCGAAGAGAGAGAGAAAGAGTTCTGCAACCAACACTCCACAGCCACAACCACACGACGGCAACCACCACTGAGAGAGAGAGAAAGACCTTGTGGTGCGGTGACGGTGGCGGTGGCGGTGGCGATTTGGTGGTGCGCGCGGTGGTGCAATCTAGAGTGGGGGTGGGGGTGGGTTGGAGGGTCACAACAGGAGGGGAAAAGGAGGGGTGGGGTTTGGAGAAGAAGAGTTTGTTTTGCAAACTTTTAATTTTTTTTTTTTCAAAAATCCAAAAACGACATCGTTTTACACTGTATTGTGTAATGTGTTGTGCAAATGTGTTGTGCGTGTAACATTTCTCAAAGAGAAATCTCAGTTCCACCCCACTTGGGTTCGGTGGAATTCAATTTCAGCCGACAAACTTTGGGGCCAACAAGGCACTAACAACCAGCACTTTGATCAAACTTGATAAAATTGTCCATATCATCACCCCGTCTCTGTCACCAATTGTGACGGTGGAAATATTATGTCATCCACATGTTTTGCGGGGTTTCATTAAATTCCATGGTCCCAGTAAACAGAACAATCTAATTAAAGTCATTAATTTTGTACTCAAGATTGTACAGTTTTTATTATCTTTACTGTGCATATTAGTATTGGTGTGTATCATATTGGACAAGAGCGGGTCAATAATGTTATAAGGGTAATATCAAGTAGAACGGTATAAAAGTGAACAGAGTACCATTATGAGGTCGATAGATTATGAACCGCCAAACAGTGAACCATACGGTAGAAGATAGAAAACTATGGATCTAATTTTTTATCCCGAAGGACGTTATGTTTCTGGGAAACTTTTCTAACTTAGTTCAAGAATCGCTGCGAAATAAATTGAGTTGTTTGTGAATCATTCGGGACTCAATTTGATATTGTTCGCAAATTATTGGAGACTTGGTTTGATAAGTGTTTGTTAAAATTTGATTCGTTTGCTAAACAAATTAAAGTCGAGTCTTAATTTTAGGCTCGTTTATTTAATAATTAAACCTCAACTTAATAGTACTCGACTCTATTATACTTCTGAACCTGAGTTAAAATATTTTTTTTGGTCTACTATAAATATTTATTTTTGGGGGTATTTTATTTTTTTCCACCAAGTATATATTAAAGAGACAAATCGAAATATAGTTTGCTCAGAATTATATTTCAAATCGAGCCTTCTTTTAATTGTCATATTTAACTTAGGATATCTTCCTTATATAACAAGAGTTTTATTTACAGTCTAAATACCCACATCGAGTATAAATATATGATATTTTTAGCTCGTTAATATTTGAGAACAAGCACGAGCTTGCCCTTGGTTGCTCGGGTAATCTTGAGGATGGCACCTTTGATTACTCAGCATTTTAGAGATTGCGCACAAGTTCAAAGGACGATCCTCCCAACGTAAAATGTGGGTGCTGATAATTACAACAACCTACCCTTCTTAAATTGCTTCTTTCACAAAGTATTAAACATCATTTTCGACCATGAGTTCATATACACAACCATTCATACTTTAATTTTTAATACGATTATCTAGTTCCAAGATCATTCTAACTTAATTGTCGATGGGTTCTTGGAGAATAACCACTCAAAAGTCACCAACCTTGTATGCAGGAGTCAAAAATAGAAGTCCGGAGCAAGTTAACATTTTTAGACATCATCAATTACTAGTATTCGTATTAAATTTTGTGTATTTTTTAATTTGTTTAAAAAAAAAAACTATAAAGCATTTGTGTACTTAATTAGTAGTTAGATATATGTATAGATATAGAGATGCAATTAAAATAAAAAATACCACTCCACTTATTTCATAAATTCAATAATCCAAACTTATTGATATCGAAATACAATAAAAGAAAATCTTTAAACATAATTCTGGTGCACAGATTTGGTTACAAAGGTGTTCGAAATCACTCGATACACTACATTGACAAAATAATAATGACCTTATGTCAACCGAACGGCTTCAAATACATATATGTCCGAACATGTATGAGCAGTACAATAAATCACATCCTCTATCACACCTTTCTTTTTTCTTATTAACCCACAACACTTTTTAAATTTCAATACAAACCCCTAAAAAACACAAAAGTATTGAGATTTGAAACAACTTTTGTATATGGAGTATGAAGTTCACATGATTAATTTCATAGAGAGAAGAATACTCATTGGCGTCCACTGCGTTAATTCATAGTCGACTCAGTCGTAACGAACCCATAGCCTTTGCACTCTCTCTCAATAGTCTCTTCTGAATCTTCCCTGTTGACGTCTTCGGAAGCTCCTCCGTGAAAACCACCGTCCTCGGCACCATATAATGCGGCAACCTACCTCTGCAAAACTCAATCATTTCCTTCTCAGTCGGAATCTGACCTACCACCGTCGCCGCATCCGTCGCGGCCTTCAGACTGACAAAAGCGCACGGTGTCTCCCCCCAGAATTCGTCCGGCCGTGCCACCACTGCCGCCTCATTCACCGTCGGGTGAGAGTAAAGCACCGATTCAACCTCAACGCTACTAACGTTTTCTCCGCCAGTTATGATAATGTCCTTGGATCTATCTTTAAGTTCCAAATAACCATTGGGGTGCATTACGCCCACATCCCCGGTATAAAACCACCCATTCTCCCTCATGCAATACGACGTCGCGACCGGGTCTTTTAAGTATCCCAGCATCAAACTTCCTCCTCTCAAAACAATTTCACCCAGGGTCGACCCGTCTCGCTCCACGCTAGCTCCGGAAATTGGATCCACCACGTCAACTTCCGTTAACCCGATTGTTCGAACACCTTGTCTCGCCTTCAACCGTGCCCTTTCCGCCGCAGGAAGCTGATTCCACTCCTGCTTCCATGCGCACGAAACCACCACCCCCGCCACCTCTGTCAATCCATACCTGTAAAAAATATGAAATCATATAAATTGCTTAGTAAGAGATGACAATGGTGCTGATCGATGACGGATTTAACGATTCCTTTTTCCAATTTTTGAATTTAAAATATACTTCTATTTTTGCCTCATTTTTCAAATAAAGAATAAACTCCACCCTCCACCCTCCAATTTTCATTTCTTTTCAGAAAGAGGATCAAGAATCCTGTTTTCCCATCAAAAAATAATATCCACCCTCCATCCCTTACCTAACCCTAAATAGGAATTCTCACCTTCCTCCCACCACAATTTTTTTTTTTTGAAAAAAAAATCAATTCATATATGCTAGAGTTAATTAAAAATTCATATTGCAACAATATACAAGTCGCACAAGTATATGTGACATAATAAAAAAACCAAGATCTAATTTTTAAAAATTAAATATAAAGATAAGTTGCATAATTTGGAACTTGAGCATAACATAATTAAATTATTCAAACATTAGTTTTAGATTAAAAATATTGGGATAATTAAGAAAATTTAATTACACAACACTAATTATATTATTATTAGACTAAGCAAAAAATAAAAAAATAAAAAATTATTAGTATTTAAAAAGGGATAAAAATAAAATTTTACATATTTAATAATTATTAAAAAAATAAATTAGGGAAAGAGACAGGGATGGGGGAGAGTTATTCGGACTCGCCTTTGACTTGTTTTTTGTTTTTTTCTTTTCAAATTTCTTCTTTAAATCTAATCCAGTCCTTAATTTTTTTTCGAAACATCATTCCAAACAGGATGAAAAAACGGGACGAATCATATTGGACCAGACAAAATTACCATCTAATCAAATCAAACAATCAATTTTAAATTGATTGATTGTAATGGAGTTAAAATAAAATGATCCTTCCTTCACATTTTTATGTTTGATTCCCAAAAAATCATTTAAATCAGGACGGACCTATAGAGAAGAGATGTCAGGTTATACTCCCATGCTCTGTCATGATTAATTAAATTTGAACACTTATATTTTTTAGTTATTAAATATAAATTTTATTCTTAATTATTTATTTGATGATGACACTCAGATTTAATTACTCGGTCCGCCCTGATTCAAAGGTATAATACAAGAGACTGCATTAGGGTTAAGAATCATCCATTACCCGTGGCTGACGACGAAACCGAGTGATTCCGTCCGGAGGAGAACGGCGGCGGGAGGCGGAGCTCCACCAGTGAGGAAATGAACTGGGTTTTTGAGCGGTTCTTTGATTGGGAAGTTGGATAGCATGTTGAGAATTACGGGTGCTCCGCACATGTGGGTGACCCCGTTGTTCTGTATGGCGGCGTAGACGGCGGGTGGGTCCACTTTCCGGAGGCAAATGTTGGTGCCGCCGACGGCCGCCATGCCCCAAGTGAAGCACCACCCGTTTGAGTGGAACATGGGTAAGGTCCACAGGTAAACGGGCTGTTTGGGTACTGACCAATCAATCAGGGTATCTAGCGTCATGATGAAGAGCGCACGGTGGGAGTGGACCACCCCTTTGGGAGAAGAAGTTGTCCCCGATGTGTAATTTAAGGTAATTGGGTCCCACTCGTTTACGGGTCGGATCCACTTGAAACCTGGATCACCATTCTCGATCAATCCCTCGTACGTTTTTTGATCAGATGATGGGGTTTTGTGTGAAGGTGCATCATCAGCGATGAGGACGAGGTTAGGGGATTGTAAATTCGGAGGAAGCAAAGAGATGGCATCGAGGACGAGAGCTTTAAACTGGAAATCGACGAAGATGAGTTTTGATCCGCTGTGACGGAGGAGAACGGAGATTGTGTGTGCGTCAAGTCGGGTATTGACGGCGTTAAGTATAGCTCCGGCCATTGGGACGGCGAAGTGAAGCTCGTACATGGCAGGAATGTTAGGGGCCACCAGGGAGACGACATCGCCTCTCTTGATGCCGAACACGGCGGCGATTGAAGAAGCTAGTTGCAGGCAACGGCGGTGAGTCTGAGACCAAGTATAAACGGTGGTGGAGTTGTAAATGACGGAGGGGCAATCGCCGTAAACGGTGGCTGCTCTCTCTAAGAAGGTAATTGGAGTTAAAGGACATGAATTTGATGGGTTTGGTTTCAATTGATCCATTTGGGTTTTTGTTTATTTGCTCCTCTCTCTTTCTCTGCCCTCTCTTTCTCTCTCTATTTATGACACTGTCTTTTGCAGGAGAATTGAAAGAAGGGAGCTGGAGACGAGGAGCTGATGTTTGCAGGTGTATTTATGATACTACTACTAACTTTCGTTCTCGCATTAAAAAAAAGAGGAGAGAGAGACCGATGAAACAGTCATGTCGTGAATGTAGATGGACCTTTCCAGAAGATGGATCATAAATTCCACTGAGTTCATGGTAGTTCAGAAACAATGAGTTTTTAACTAAATTTTGTTGATAAATTAAGGGGTATATTTGGCCTATGGTTATTTTTTGTTTATTTATTTATTTGTTGGTTAATTAAACATGTTGATTTGGTTTAATTTATTTTTTGAATCTATATATTTTTCAAACTCCTTACGGTGAGGAAAAAATCAAAATTATCTTCAAGCGTTGTTGTCCTTTCCCATCAGACTCCGTACGGACAAGGGCAATATGGTCATTTGTCTGTCAAAGTCAAACAAATTACTTAATTCATTCGGTCAAACAACATAACAAATAAATTAATCCAAATGGCATCAACTACTTTTATATTTATTCCAAACATCATAAATAAATAAATAAATAAACCAATAAAAACCATAGGCCAAATGGACCCATTGTCTGTGTATTCAATAGAAAGTATCTTGAATGGATTTGGAGGAACCGTAGTGTACTTTTTTTATAGTGGATGTGTAGTACGGGTAAAATGATATATTTTGTCCATTTTATTTTCAAAATTATATCGTTTTAATTTTCATGTATTTTGATAACAATTTATATAATAAGACAAAACGATATAATTTTGAAAACAAAGTAAATAAAACTATATCGTTTTGCCTACACTCCAACCTCCCTGAATCTATCTTAAACCAACTTATCTCCAAAAAAGATGACATTTAATATATATTTATAGTATGACTAGCATGTTTTTTTCCGTGAACAAGTTTAGAAACACAAATGCTTCGTGTATATTTTGACACGGATGTATTCGTAATCGTCAGATTCACGACTCTCATGATAACAGAGAATCCCACGTGCGCCGCTCCAGACACATTTATATTTAGATGTGCAAGAAATATCTGTATTCCATGAAGTTATTCTTTGTGACAAATGCTCTTGAAGTTTATGTGGCATTAACCCCAAGAATTGTTACAGCGGAAGGAGAGTTCGGTCGCTAACTTCATAGCTCCGAAAATTAATTGGCATTAGATTGATGATAATTTTAAAACTGGCCGGATATTTCGACTATTAAAAAAAGTCATGCAACATTAGTGTTTTCTTCTACAATCTTGGTTAACCATATTAATGATTTGAATTTTAGATATGTAACATCAAATGGTAGATAAAGGTAAGATACAATGTTGGAATCTAAAATAGTTTTATAAACACCAAACATAGAAAATACAGTAAGATTTCTCATTTATTTGTTAGATTATATTAGAGGATATCTCGGCACAATCACATATTAGAGGATATCTCAGCACAATCTCCTTAACGGGATATTTCCAATTGCTATGAATGTGCCGTAATATCCTCTTGCTGTGATGCTTGTCTCCGCTGCTTTTGTACAATCCAAAGCTGATCACTCTCTCTTCACCTGCCAGGCTGGCTCCACCATTCTTGTTGTTCTCGTATATGTTGATGATTTACTTGTTACAGGAAATGATTTAGCTTCCATCCAACAACTACAACAGTTCTTGTCTCGAAAATTCCAGCTTAAGGACCTTGGGAAACTCAAATATTTTCTGGGAATCGAAGTGGCTCGCTATGCCAAAGGAATTTTCATCAATCAGCGCAAATATATTCTGGACATCCTCACTGATGCTGGCCAAACTGGCTGCCGCCCTGCCTCCACTCCGATGGAACAACATCTTAAACTCACTGCAGATTCTGGTGAGCTCATCTCGGATCCGAGTTTATATCGTCGTCTTATTGGGCGCTTGATATATCTTACAATTTCCCGGCCCGACATTACATTTGCTGTCAATCTCCTTAGTCAGTTCATGCAAACCCCACGCCTGCCTCATTTGAATGCTGCTACTCGCATCCTCCGTTACTTGAAAGGTACTGTCTCCCATGGATTATTTTTCTCTGCCAACACTACCCTCAATCTCACAGCTTATACTGACTCGGATTGGGCCAGCTGTCCAATGAGTCGCCGCTCGACTACCGGCTACTTTGTTCAACTTGGTGGCAGCCCCATTTCTTGGCGCACCAAGAAGCAAAGTGTTGTCTCCCGCTCCTCTGCTGAAGCCGAATATCGCGCCATGGCTTCCACAACTTGCGAACTATTATGGCTCCGTCAATTACTTCTTGATTTAATGGTTCCCCTTTCATCCCCCATCCCTCTTCACTGTGACAATCAAGCCGCTATGCATATTGCCCGCAACCCAGTTTTCCATGAAAGGTCCAAACACATTGAAATTGATTGCCATCTCGTCCGTGACCGAGTTCAACAAGGTTTCCTTCACCTTACTTACATCCCTTCTCCTGACCAACTTGCCGATGTCTTCACTAAGGCCTTGGGCGTTGACCACTTTCACCGTCTCACTACCAAGCTGGGCATTACGTCCCTCCATGCTCCATCTTGAGGGGGAGTATTAGAGGATATCTCGGCACAATCACAGCAAGAGGATATTACGGCACATTCATAGCAATTGGAAATATCTCGTTAAGGAGATTGGCATTATCTTCAGTTAGGAAATATTGGGATTGTGATTAGGATTTAATTTGTTTCCTTATTTTAAGGATTATGATTTAATTTGTTTTCTTATTTTAAGGACCTAGTTTCTATCTTTACATTGTAGTGCTTCCCTATATATGTAACCAAATGATCAATTGATGAATACAAGAAACAGAGAATGATTCTACTCTACCAATTCCCTTTTTAACAGATTATGTAAGATTTTAAAATTAAAAAATATTAACATCGCTTATTTTATAAAAAAAATCAAAATATTATTCTTTTACTAAACCTACGAACTAAATTGTTTTATACCTATTATATTAAAAAATATTTGATTAGTTAAGAAGTTTCGTGATTTTTAAAATTATCAAGATTTTGAAAGAAAAACATATATACTCTCTCCCTTATTATTCTCCTTTTGAGAAATTCCGAAATCATGTGTCTGTACTTTGGTAAAGTTATTGAAAAAGATATTAGTAACTGCATATACTTTTCTATTTAATATAATGGAAAAGTTAGTACCTCGGTTATGACAGAAAGAATATCTTTTCTCACTTTGCAAATTTGATATCTGTAAAATAAAAAATCATCAAACAACTCTTCGTCTTTATGATGGGAAGAAACTTTGATAATTAAGTCAGTACTTGAATCATAAATAACTCTTAATATGAATGTGAGGAAAAATAATTTACATCGTACCTTTAATTTAGGTATTTATTGTCTAAATAAAGTGTTATCAACTCTTTATTATAAACGGATTCGAAGTTCCTTTTAATTGGCACCTAACAAGTAACAAGACAAGTCAAATTTAGACTCTACAGACACTAATTGTAAGGACCCGGGAAATTCGAGTTTTTAAAATAATTATTTGAGAGTTTATTTTGGATAAATAAAGTTAAATAAGTGTATTATGAATCGGATTATAACCATAAGACCCGAGCCCGGAGCCTCTTGTTTTATTTCGCGCGCGTCTTGTTACGTGACTTATTACGTGGGAGCCCCCTTGGGTTTAAAAATCAGATTTTTAATGGGGGTATAGGACAGGATGACCCATTTTCCCCTTCTCACTCTCTCTCTAACCATGGCTCTCTCCTCTCTCTACCATCTCCACCCATCCACGCCACCATTTTCAAATTCCCCGGAGATATAGGATGATTGCATCGTGCTTGACAAGGATTCGAAGACGGATCGTGATTTGGTACCCGGGAGGTGCGGATTTGAAGCTTGGAAGCTCAACCGAGCTAGGGCTTTCAACCCCTTTGCTCAAATCCAACATTTGAAGCTTGAGGTAGGGATTTCTACCTTGTATTATGTATATATGACGTGCATTGATGTCTATTTCGTGGTAGTTTTGATGTATTCGAAGGTTTTGGCCCAAATGCGAAATCTGCGATTGCGCAGTTTTCTGCAGATCGCGCTCGGGCGTCCGGACGGGACCCAGGGGCGTCCGGACGGATGGCCCAGGATTTTGGACAGAGAGGTGGTAGAATGGGCGTCCGGACGGGGAAGCCTGGCGTCCGGACGGAGCCGGCCCGGCGTCCGGACAGGACCGGACGGTGACTGGGCGGCCGGTTGTTTTGCGTGCTGAGTTCATTTTTGTTACGTATTATACTGTGGAATGCCGTTATTTGGTGTTTTGATACGAAAATAGGTTATTTGGAATTGGTTGTGTATGAATAAAATTATTGAACGTGATATGGATTTTGACTTGTCATATGTTGTTGGGAATGAAAGGACAATGAGACTAGTACCCGGAATGGGAATGTGCTAGGCGGACAACGAGACTAGTACCCGGAATGGGAATGTGCTAGGCGGATAATGAAACTAGTACCCGGATGGGATTGTGCTAGGCGGACAGTGAAACTAGTACCCGGATGAGATTGTGCTAGGCGGACAGTGAAACTAGTACCCGGATGGGATTGCGCTAGGCGGACAGTGAGACTAGCACCCGGATGGGAATGCGCTAGGCGGACAATGAGACTAGTTCCCGGATGGGAATGTGCGAGGAGACGCCATGAATCGGCATTGCCTAGCTTCCGTTGGGAGAAGTGCTAGTGTATGAACTATCTTGACTTGTGTGTTTATATTCGTCTGGCATTGGATGTGAGTGATGGGTTGATCAGGAGAGGTGGTTATTGTATGTGTATTGGCGAACGGCGGATTGTCGTTCGTGTGGTGGTGTATGACATATGAAAGTGATGCATCGTTATACCATGATAATTGTGCATGCCATGCATCTCCCGCGCATATATTCTTGGCATAGATTTTCCCACCGGGCTCGTAGCACAATTACTTGTACATCACGTCGAGTCTATGAGTTTGGGCTAGTTGTGCGTGATTAGAGAGTGTCGATGGACACTTGTTCGGTATGACCTTTGATTGGAAGAAATTATACAATGGACCATGAGGGATTGGAGGAATTCAATGACACTTTGAGGATGGTTGGGGTTGAGTCGGGAATCGGGTAAGGACAATGTTTGACCTACGAGATGTAAGTTATGTTAGAGCTTTAAGCCAGTAGCAATGATGTGTTATTGGGAAGGGATCTTATATTTTGTGAAGTTATCGGGTAATGTTAGAGTTGGATGTGAACCGCATTTTGACGGGTTACAAGTATACCCTTGTATTGAGGTGAACCTGCATCGAGACTACTATCACCCTTGTGCCCCTCATGGGAAAGTTGTCTACCTATCCTTAGGCTTAGACTTGCTTGCGAGGTACCATACCATTGACTGAGGGTTGAATCGGGTTGTGAGATATTCGTGGGAGAGAATCTTCTTCCTTGAGCTTATGCCCCTTGTTATCATGTCTAGAAGTGATCTACTATGTCGTAGTGTCGTGAAGGGTTCTTTGGTTCCGTGAAAGGATGAGAAACCTTGGAGTGCCTTGAGACTTTAGAATGATTGGGGTTCGGAGTAGAGTATGGTTGACGGGCCAGTAGGTTGATGTGCCTTGTCTGTCGAGATTGACACGCTTGTGTGAGTTAATAATAAGTTCTAACGGAACGACTTGATTGTGAAACGGGTGATGAGGATTCGGTTTGAAAGTGATGTTAGTGTGCCGGTGAATGACGTGTGGTGCACGGCTGCTATTACGTGCTTTGGCGTTCCTTTTCTTTATTGTTAGAACGGATAATCGTGTGGATATTGTAGAGTGTTGTCTCCTTTGACTTGCTGAACCGCATGGGATTGATAGACCGTTCTTGTGTGACCTTGGACATGGGATGGTAAAGTGTGAATGAAAGAAATTAAAGGGGAAATGTGTACTAGCTTTGACTAGCCTCCGGATGGAGATATGCTAGGTGAATCTTAACATGATTAGTCTCTGGTGGGAGAAGTGGTTGTCAAATCTGAATATTGTTTGGCTTCCATTCGGATACGTGCCAGTTATCTTTCGATGTTTTCTAGCCACCGTGGGGTGAGGTACTGTTTGGAGAGATAATCTTCGAATCGATACGAGTAGTGAGAATTGAGAAATGTGAAAATACTTAGCACGACAATGTCCTAAGTTTATGTAAGGAATGGATGATAACGATTTGATGATGAGATCTGGAAGTCTTGGGTGGATATTGAGAGAGCAATGGGTGGGTTGGTGAGGAAACGTGTGGAAGGGTTGTGCATGTCTAACTTAAGATATAAAGTGCAAGTTCATACTTATGTGATTGTTGAGTATTGGGTGGCATGTCATTTCATTTCATATGTTCATAATATCTGTGTAGACTTTCCTACTGGGCTGTGTAGCTCACCCTATCCCTTTCAGGTATCCTCTCGGAGTTTAGCATGGAGAGCTTGGAGTGCATGAGATGATGCATCATTCTGGAGGACTACGCATAGATTGCATGTTGAGTCTTATAACTCATCTGAAATATTATTATTTTGTTAAAGCCATGTACATTGTAAGCTTCATGTTGACTGGATGATTGGTTGTCAATAAAATATTTGGGTTTATCGATGAGAATTGTGAGGTTTTCCTAAAAAGATATGTATTATTTTTATGTTCGAAATTCGGGGCGTGACACTTATTTTCTATTGTTAGAGCTTTATTTAATTTCAAATTTCACATTCTAAGTTGAATTGGTCTAGAACTTCTCATCTATGTCTGACTTAAACTGTTTAGAGGTAATAGAAGTTTTGTCTTATCTGTAACTCAATTTTGTTAATTGCCTTTCTAAAGCTAACTTATTCTGGTAACCGCCTTTCTCGAGGCAATTAAATCGTAATCCATCTTGACAAGTAGCACGTGCACAAAAGTACCCTTTTGTCGAGCAACTGATCTTCGATTTAATTAACTCAGAAAAAGTTAATAAAATATTTGTCAAGTTTTATATACTTCAATTGTCTCGCCAGCTTTGTCTGCTCCTTACCGAGCTAATAGAATAAGCAAAGTTTATCTAAATTAATTTTTCATTGAAAAGAATCTCTTTAAAAATATTAACAAATTTTTATCAAGTTTTACCTCCTTCAATTACACATGCACATGCTTTTAAAAGAGTCTTGTTGGCTAAAATATCTAACAAATACCATTTTTTGTCACTCCAAGAAACTCTCCACTTCACTATCAATTTTGCTAGTCGGTTAAGTTAATTTCATTAGATAGCACGAACAAAGAGCTGAATTAGAATGCATAGCTGAAAAAGTAGATAGACAAGTTAAAGAGTTTTTTTTTTTTGTATTTTTACTAGCTAAAATAACTAGTAGTGTTGGAGTTGCTTTTATGAGTATGTATTTTTATATTTGTGCTACAGTGAGAGAGTACACGAACAAATAATTCTCTCTGTGGATAGGATCGAAGGCCGAACAACGTAATACGTACATCTACATACTTATATGTATATATACAAGTATATGTAATTAATACGTACACACACACACACATAAATATACTTATATGTAATATTATACACTATATTATTTGTAATTATATTTTTGTAAGTGTGTATATATATACAAGTACATATACACTTATGTAAATATAATTACATATAATATACTATATAGTATATGTAAGTATTATACGTGTATATATATATATGTGTATGTATATACTATATATATATACATGTATTTATATGTGTATATATACCTATAATCTATAAATAACAAAAGGTGTTTATGTGGGCATTTGTGTAATTTGCACCCCCTCCTTAATTAGTCTGGGGGAAGGGGGGTTAAGGCTATTTAACACAATGGCAGCTGTATTAAATAACCCCATTGCTAATTAAGGCAGGCCCAGAATTTGTCCTAATCACCACCTTAGTTGTGGGCCCAGCCTTAATTACCCATTGTGTTAGTTAACACACCCAATAACCCATCAACCAATCAGGCCCTAGGTGAGTAAGTGTTAGATTTGATTACTTTAACTATTAGTGAGTTATTGCCTTCACTTAATTACTTTTAATATTTGTTTCTTTGTTTATTATTAGTTGGCAAAATGATATTAATATATACAACTAACCATATTATAGGAATTAAGTACTCTCCAACCTGTCAATTTTCATGTGGCAACTCTTATTCTCTTGCCATTCCAAAAACATTTGCACCTCCGAAAAAATACAAGATTGAGAGAGAGAACTTTTTTTTTATTATTATTCTTCATAGATTAATAATTTTATGGGGATTGGCCATAAATTATCAAAAGTATAATTGAGGAAAATAAAAGATGAGGTTAAATACAAAAAATAAAATATAACTATTCTCATTCACTTTCTTTTGACTCGGAAGACAATTTTTCACGGGTTTGTTGGATCGAATGAAGTCGTTGATTTTCTTCGTGTAACTTGATGGAATATCCCAAGTTTTGTTTGGAAGATTGTATGTATCGTCCAAAGATGATTGGATGGTGTTGTCCGTTAGCCTGTCGACTTAACGTGAGTGAGCTTTTCCTTCAAGAAAAGGGACAAGTCAGTGTAGACTAAGTCTGGATGTTGAGTACCCTTTCCATATTCACCGGAACCATGTTTCGTTAATGAAACGAGGCCTCAAACATCAAACCTTGTCTTACTGAATAATCTGACTGAATCAAGTGAGGTATAGACAAATTACATTCAATCACAGCTTGTGTTGTGGCGACATACGCTACTCATAAAGACAGAATTCTCTCCAGATTCTATCTCTCCATGCTCACAAATTCAATTTTCACCCTCAGCGAAAACTCTTAAAAACATTAGACGTTTCTTCAATCGTTAACTTCAAAGCCTTCAAATTAGGTAAAGTATTGTGTAAACTGACTCGAACTCCAAAAACAAAAAAACTAGTAGTTTGTGAAGGACTTTTTATTTACATAAAGAAAAAAATTAATGCAATTTGAAAAAAAGCGAGTAGACGCAATGAATTTCTGTGCCAAAAGCGAAGCTTGTTTGGGAGTCCTATGGTTGGTTGCCGCACCAAAACATGATATGGTTTACTTTTTCATTCAATTTCTATTCTAGGATGGCTCTCCCACTATTCCAATAAAGGCTGGACTGATCCCTATCGGATGCTCAGTTATATGTTGTATCCGATAATGAATGATCAGGAGAGTAAGGTTTCATGATAAGTCAGATCTTTTAATACCCGTCCAAAAATGTTAGAGCATTCGGGTTTAAATTTTCCCATACTTAATTTCCTGCTCGAAATAGAAGTAGGTTGATGGTTCCAATAAACACGCAATGTATTAGGAAAAAATTTTGGATATGTCAGGAGGATGGAGGATTATTGAAAAAACTCTTTTAGAGATAATACTAGCCAATATTATTGTTAAAATTAAGGATTAAGGATTTGATTTGATATGGTCAATATCCTTGATTCTTTCCTTGATTCAAGTTAGGCATGTGCGATATCCATGCTCCAACTTGAGGGGGAGTGTTAAAATTAAGGATTTGATTTGATATGGTCAATATCCTTGATTCTTTCCTTGTAAATGTTTGTACTATATTATTGTGAGACTACAATGAATGAAATTATCAGAAATTTATTCCACAATTGTGTTTATTTGACATGGTATCAGAGCCTTCTTCAATATCCTCTTCTTTACCCTAGGAATTGAAGTTTGGTCCTGTATTCACAATTGTTCTTTCTGTTCATACCATTCCGCTGCGAAGGGGCTGTAATGGCCTCTCTGAAAACTCCTACTTCAAAGAAGGATCGAAAGTGTACTCATTGTAATGGTACTGGTCATACGGTGGATACGTGCTTTCGACTCCATGGGTATCCAGATTGGCATCCAAAGGGCAAAAAGGCGGTGTTGCCTTCTCGTCAGTAATCGTCGTTGTTGTCTCTCTCCTGACAGCCGCTATCCGCCGCTGTCTCTCTCTTTCGCCGCTACCGCTGCCCCTTTTTCCATTCCACTGTTGTCGCCTCTCTCCTCCGCTACCGCTGCTGTCTTGACTGCTGCTTTGGTTTGGATATGGCCTGACATAATTTTTAGTTCATTTGTTCGGTTTGCTGTGGTTGTAAACTACAGTTTGGTCACTGTTTGGTGACTTGTTGATGATCTAGAAGGTTGTCTTCTGTCCGGTGCATTTGTTCGGATTGTTGTGGTTGTAAACCACAATTTGGTCACAGTTTGGTGACTTATTGATGATTTCTGGTTAAAATATCCACTAGTTGGGAATCAGATTTCATATATATGTAACAAACTGGGCATGATTGATGTATATGCACCAGTTTGAGGGAGGGTGTTAGTTGTTATGTAGGATAGATTAGGTTAACCCTAATCTCATCTATAAATAAATGGCTCTCCCCTCTCTAAAGAGCGTGCTCTAGGTAAAGGGTTATTGTTCACCAAGAATAATCACTTGAAGGTAGAAGGTTACACTGATGCAGATTGGGCTGGTTCAGCTAATGAAGATCTACATCAGGATATTTTACTTCTGCTAAATAAATGGCTCTCCCCTCTCTAAGGAGCGTGCTCCAAGTAAAGGGTTATTGTTCACCAAGAATAATCACTTGAAGGTAAAAGGTTACACTGATGCAGATTGGGCTGGTTCAGCTAATGAAGATCTACATCAGGATATTTTACTTTTGTAGGGGGAAATCTTGTGACTTGGAGGAGTAAAAAGCAGCCAGCAATGTTTTTGATGTCTCTTGATTCAAGTTAGGCATGTGCGATATCCATGCTCCAACTTGAGGGGGAGTGTTAAAATTAAGGATTAAGGATTTGATTTGATATGGTCAATATCCTTGATTCTTTCCTTGATTCAAGTTAGGCATGTGCGATATCCATGCTCCAACTTGAGAGGGAGTGTTAAAATTAAGGATTAAGGATTTGATTTGATATGGTCAATATCCTTGATTCTTTCCTTGATTCAAGTTAGGCATGTGCGATATCCATGCTCCAACTTGAGGGGGAGTATTAAAATTAAGGATTAAGGATTTGATTTGATATGGTCAATATCCTTGATTCAAGTTAGGCATGTGCGATATCCATGCTCCAACTTGAGGGGGAGTGTTAAAATTAAGGATTTGATTTGATATGGTCAATATCCTTGATTCTTTCCTTGTAAATGTTTGTACTATATTATTGTGAGACTACAATGAATGAAATTATCAGAAATTTATTCCACAATTGTGTTTATTTGACAATTATATTCTTGTGACTTGGAAAAAAAAAACATTATCTTTAACAGGAGTATGGGCATCCCACATGCTATATGTGGGGAAAAACTGTACATGGAACTCTTCCACGAGTCATGTCGGAGCTAGAAAGGACAAAAACATTGTTTGTCTTACTCGATTTCAAGGTCCAATATGCATAAGGAAACACCCGTTAGAGAGACATTTCGACTTCTTGCTGAACTGTCCTTGTATCCTTCGCCCCCCATCCTGGATTGATGTGAAGTTTTGCATAGCCAGCTGAACTACTCGGCTCATGTCCGATTAGGTGTATCCGACCCGAGTAACCTTGGATATGATGGCAATTTCGGAATTGGAGGGCTTGTAGTTAGCTGGCTCACTACATGAGTGTAGTGAGCTTATCCGGCTGTTCATTTCGGCAACGGACGATTCAGATTCAAATTAATATTTATCTGTAAAAATAATTAATAAATACTGATTTGAATTTGAACCGTCTATTATCAAAATGAACGACTGGATGGGCTCACTACACCTACGTAGTGAGCCCCTCACTACAGGGCCCATCTCCAGCAATTTCCTCAGTCGAATGTGGACACGGATCATCTAGGTTGGCTTCTGTTTGTAACCATTACCGAACAGGATAATTGTAACCACCACAATTTTAATGTTTTTGTTCACTCAGTTAATGATGGAACTTTATGCCAACTGTCTTCGTACTACCAATAAATTATGAAGAGATTTTGTTTTTTTGATTATTTTTGGTAAACTAAACAAGCTAAAGTATCACCAACTTTTCACCAAATTGTTTTAATTATTGTTCTTAATTATTCTTGGTGTTCAATTAGTGATGATTATCTCCAACTTTTCATCTTTAGTGAATTTATTTTTTAACTTTTGAACATAATTTTATACTTTTTAGATTCGTTTCGTTGAGACGAACAAATAAATCATAAAAAATAACGTAAAAATAACAAATATAAAAAAAATTTGAATGAAAATAAAAAATAATTAATTTAGATATATAAGTCTGGCCAAATAGACCCTTCTCGAAGATCCTCCTAGACTTGCTACTTTTTTTTTTTGCTGTCCCATAATTTAAGCTATTGTAAAACATTGTGTTATTTTTTAAATTAAGAAACTTGGTTTTGTGCATAGTTTGATTTTAGTTTTTTGCAATAATTTTAAAAATTGATTGAGATATTTAAATTAGTGTAAAGAAAATGGAATATTATACATGACGCTCTTTATTTTTGGATAGAAAAAATATCAACTTTCCATTAGGCTTGAACATGGTTTTGAAAATCGTGTTACTTTTTAAAATTCGTTGTAAAACTACCATGTTTAAAATTACGTTGATCATATACAGTTTGATATGATTTCAATATATATAGTGAGCTTCTATTGAGGGATCCCTCATTTTGTTAAAATGAGGACCTCCTATTTTCTGATCAAATATTGATAATCGAAACCGTTCAATGTGTTTAAAACATATTTTTAAGGGCACCCACAAGAAATCAGCTTCAAAAAATATCGAGAAGGGCTTGATCCATGCAGTTGCTCAGAAATCGGCTTAAAAAGATTGCTATAGTCAATCAAAATCGAATTTTCTCAACTTAGATGTGTTTGGCAACACGGTGTAATTGTGCACGGACATATTGTCGAGCAAAAGATTATGTTTGTTGACGGTTAGAAAATTATAATTAAATTCTAACAATGAGTGGATAAATTTCAGAACTGAGTAGTTCGGGACCAGATCTGGACAGACAAGAATGATAAATACTAGGCTTATTTAACTATAACGTGAAATTAACTGTTGAATTAAATTCTAACAGTGTAGATAAGATCAAATTTCGGACAGTCTGTATAAAACTTATCTTGTTAAGGGCTAATTGTCAAGATGAAAGCCTGTAATGAAGAATTAGAGATGGAAAAAGAAGGAAGGAGAATATCTATAAAAAAGAATAGCCCACATGGGGTACAAATACACCTATACTCTGTAATTTTTTTGCTCTATACGGAGAGTTTACAAGATTGAGTATTGGCTTAATTATTGGAGTATCTTCTCGCCGACCAAAGACGAAAACTTTTTTAACGATTTTTGATCTTACATAATAAATTTTCAGTGAGATAACAAATTCATGTGTTCGGCCAAAGTCTCACACTGTTCTACACTTCAACAAAATGAAACCTAGGGACCCTAAACTTAGTTCAAGTGGTCTATCCCCTTCAGGTTTTCTTAATAGTAATGCTGTGAGTTCGGCCATATAATTCATTGGGGTTGGTTCAGTGGAAAGAAAAATCGAATCTCAACAGAACTAATATCTAGGGGTTACTGAAAATTTACTCGATCATTAATTTCAGGACCACAATACTAGTCGACATTAGGTTAGGAATAATTTTGAAACCGACTAAATATTTCGGTTATCAAAATAAACTAACATACTAATATTTTACAGAGAAAAAAATAAAAAGAACTACGAGTCCAAAGCAAGTCCATTACTTGGGCCCCAATCGTACCCCTATAGTTTGTTAAAGGATTCATGCCATTATGAGATACCCAAGCCCATATATGTCTTCAAGTTACACACAATTTTGTTTGAGAACCCTTCGTATGAAAACCAAGCCCATTCAAAACCCATATCTGTCCATAGTGCATACCAATCTATTATTATTGATCTCGTATATGCAAGCATATTGTTTTTGTTATTTATATAGTACGTATAGGTATTGATGCGTATCCAGTGTAGGTCTCGATATATGGATTGTGCAAGCCCGACGTCGGATTGATTGCCCACTTAATTTTAATAATAAATTTTTTTCAGTAGGTTTCAATTGTTTTTGCTATATTTATAAAAAAAAAATTGTTGCCTTACGCCGGGGTTGCTTGAGCTCAAGGGCTTGTAGGGTTTACCTCCTGCTCCTGGGCGACCCTATGTGTACTGGATCTGGAGAGGTTGTAGTGCATTTTCCTGTAGTGCGTGTGTAGTACAGAAAAAATATCGTTGTTTTGTCTGTTTTGTTCTTGAAATTACGTCATTTTGATGTCATATATTTTTATAACAGTTTATGTGATAAGTCAACACGGTACAGTTTGAGTACAAAGCGAGCAAAACTATGACGTTTTGCACGCACTACAGGAAAGTGCACTACGGCTCCCCCAAATCCGTGTGTACCGGCGTATTGTTTCGAATTTATCGCTAAAACTAATAAATAAATACTTTTTTAACAAAAATCATAGTAAATATATAAAATAAAGTCTCACAATTTAAAAAATAAATCACCAAATATAAAAATGGATAGTTTTAATCTTAATTTATGTGTAATTACTCAAAAATAATAAATTAAAAATAAAAAAAATTGTCCAGTATAGTATTGGTCGAAATAGATCAGAACGGTAGAAGCGGTGAGCAGATACTATATAAATAAGAGCCCTCTTAGGGCCCTTTTGGCTAAGTGGTCAATACGAAATCTCAAACCTAGGAAATTATTCTGAACAAGTATAGGGGTAGTGGCTGTAGTTTAGTGGTAAGAATTCCACGTTGTGGCCGTGGAGACCTGGGCTCGAATCCCAGCAGCCACACTACTTTATTTTTGTCTAACCCTTTGGGTTTGGTTCAATAGAGGGAGAGATGGTGATTAAGGGACTTACCCTTCAAAGTCACGGGGTCTGATTTTATCAGAACTATCCTCTAGCTGCTGTTGAGCGATTTTTCGATCGTTAACTTTAGGATTTCAAAGACTAGTTAGCATTATGTTGCAGGTAATCTCAAATCCAATAGGACTCTTTTGCTTGCTTGAAATATTTTGTTCCCAAGCTCAAGAGTGGCAAACTTATATCCTTAATCATTGGTCAATTATGCCATACGTTTTGCATGTTTTATTGACTTATTTGTTTACATAGTTTGAATCTGAGTATAATAGCGTTCAGATTCAGACTCAAAATAAGATAATAAGACAAAGAAAATAGTAAAACGGGATAATCAGATTTTTAACCATATTTTATTACTTTTAAGATTCATTCTGTCAAGATGAATAATTAATCTAAAATTTAACACGAATATAATAATAATTAAAAAAATGTCTAAAAGACGGTGATATTAAAACTAAAAGATTAAGACCAAATGAAGCACTCTAGTCAAATCAACTCTCAACAATCTACCAATATTTTAGTATATGGCAATGACGTCGTTTTGGCGTGAAAATAAAGACGTCTGTGCAGAAACCTTCTTATTTTTTTAAAAAATGAGAATGGTAAAAGAGACCAAAAATATAAAGATTAGAGGGTTGGGAACTAAAAAGTTGGAGAGCACAATGAAGTTTTGTTTAGCCCAATGGTGGTGAAGATTGGAAAATTAACAAAGAGAAATTAAGACTCAGGCCCTATTTGGCCAAACTAGATTATGGAGATTGTCTAGATTATTAGGGAAATAATTTAGCCCCATTTGGCCTAAATTATTCACCCAAACAATCTGGATTAATCTAGCTCCAAACACAACATAACCAACATATCCACAAATAATTTAGTCCAAACACTTTGAGCTAGATTATTCCGTCCGGCACCCAACATAATTCAACAATCCAATAATCCCATAATCTAGTTACGCCAAATGGACCCTCATTATGGGTCAAAGTGAGTTTATGAAAATATAAATTGGGGGATTGAACAAGACAAGATACTCCAGAAAAAAGCATGACATCGATACTGATTTGAACAAAATAAAGAAATTGAAAACAATACTTAAAATCAAACAAGAGATGAATTTCAACTTCAACAGATGACTAACCTACGACGAATAATCAAAGGAGCAAGTTCAAATCAGGTTTAGTTGCTACATAAAAATAGAGCAGGAAGGCATTTTGAGCCCATATGTTCGAATTTTAAGATAAAAGCTTACACGGGATACGACGCATTCCATTCTTTTTAGAAGCATCCTTTTGCATTGGCAGCGAGTGGAGCTCCACAATTTCATTCATCATTTTTAATCTACATAAGCCAAAGCTAATAGCACTATTGGGAATCAAACAACTTTTAACTCTTCTCAAATAATGCGACATGGTTGCAAAATTAAGTAAGTCTACATATACATTCTTTGTGCACAGATTCGAACATAAATGTATTCAGAACTGATAAAAGCATGTGGGATCCTTTGAGACAATGTGAGTTTCGCGTGCATTTAACGGTTGAACGATATGTTGTTGACTTTTTGTTGAGAATTAAGGTGCATTTAGGAGATTCAAAAAAATAAAGAATTTCCAGACTTTTCCATACTTTCAGTTCAGAAACAAGCTATGATTAAAGACCGTTGGAATTCCTGAGAGTAGAATCTGCTATCTGCAGTTTAGAAAATCACAGTTGATTTAAAATTATGTATTGCTGTTTTATGTCTTTATTATATTATTTGTTAATATTTGCTAGCTTTTAATTTTTGTTCATTAATTAGTTCATCTTGATGAAAAGAATTTAAAAAATAACAAATTATGTTCAAAAGCTTAAAAAGATTTACTAAAGACAAAAATAATCCGAAATCGACAACTGTTTTGGGGTTATTTGTCTTTTCTGAACTTTTAAAAACTTATTTCATATATAATTTTTATTTTTTTGAAATTTCTTGTCGAGACGAATCGATAATTCACAACAAATTAACGCAAGACACAAAAAATATAAAATACTCCAAAATGGACAGTTTTGGGGGGTTATTTTTGTTCTCTGAACTTTAAAAAACAAATCGTATTTTTTTTCGAAACCACTCAAAATCACAGAAAATATAAAAAATTAAATACAAATAAAAAATATTTCAAAAGAAAAATTAGGTCAAAATTTCAGAGACTAATGAAATCGGTGATTTGGCTAAAGATAAGAGTGGGTGACTTTTTGAATCAAAGGGAAGTTTTGAGGGACCGATTGGATGAAAGATTATTTTTAGGATGATAAGTTATTGAGGGATATTATTTTTGGAGAGTTGACCTACATTAATGTGATATTTATAGAGGAGGGATAAAAAAGTAGATGGTCTAAATGAGATAATAAAAAATGGAGTAAAATAGTACTTGGTTTGGATGGAGAATGAAATGAAAATAAGGTTATCTTGTAGTTGTAATAAGGAAGAGGGAATATTATTCTTCACTAATACCCAGAGATAACTTTTGGACAGGGCAGGGGTGCCCAAAAATAATACCCTTCTATCCCTCTAACGGATGTTATTTTTAAAGGGGTAAAAAGTTATCCTCCTGTATTTTTGTCCTTGCAGATCATGCTAAATATCTCACGTCGACCCTTATACCCCCTCCAAAAATTATCCTTTTCCTTATACCCCATCCAAACAGACCCTAAAGACGACATTTTGGATTTTTCTTTTTTCTTTTTTGGGTGTCAGGCTGCTTTAATTGCACGTGATTCGGTCTGGTGCAAGTATCAACATATTTGAAATGTATACATATAGTATTAATGTAATTTCTTCCATTGTTTCTAGGGATGATAATTACATTCGTTCTGATCTGATTCATTCCGTTACACGTCCCATTTGAATTGGAGTTTTAGAAAATGTTTTGGAGATCAAATCATATTTAGAGACAAAAATTAGAAAAAAAATTCAAGAATCGTATCGGTGGTGGGTCAAGAATCGGTCACACTCTGTTTTTTTCAATTCACGAAATATATGCATATGTATGTTTTTATTCTTATTCTATAATCACAACATATGTAATTCTATAAAGATTCATCAGATTATTCATCTTGGGCTTCTAAAATTAATGAAGATACACATAATAAACTTGAATTCGATCAAATTTAATTTTTGTAAGGACGTTATAGTCGATGATTTTTACTTGCATAACTTCTTCTTTTTGACCGAATAATAAAAAAGCACTGGATTTCCAAAGGATCCCGTTGCAGGAGAACCAAAACGAAGAGCTTTTCCAACATTTGCGTCCTACTCTTTGCTCTTAAGAGTGCTAGTTTTAAGTTTTAACAATGAGTGATTGTCCTTCTTCAACCTTTACTACCTATAGGGTTACTAGATCTAGGGATGACATTTTGATTCAATCCGATGAATATTCGAATTGTAACCGAAATTTATATCTAAATTGTAACCAAATTTTTTCTCGTGGATAGTTTATGGAGCAATCAAATGAATATCCTTTCGGATACGGATCGGATACGACTATGATTAAATATTAGAAAACAATCAAACAGATCATATCCGAATCCGACCGGATAGTAACCGTAACCGTAACAGAATTATATTTATGAGATTGCCCTTAATTAAAAAATATATATATGGATATATATAAAATAAAATATATTTCCCTTGTTGGTTTAGTTACAAGTGATGAACATTTTTTACGGTTATGTAAGGTGTAATGTGTTGTTTATGAGTTTGATTTGCTAATTTTGTTCTTTTCAAAATACAAAGCGGGTTCGTAGAAAATTTTGGATACTCATTCGATTCGGGAATTATCTGATATCCGTTGGATACGGTTATGGTTTACCAATTTTAATAACCGACGGATATCAGATCGAATTCGGTTATCAATTCATGTTCGGATATCAGATATGAATATTCAGATATCCACTCCGATCTGCTATCTTACCACTCCTAGCTGGATCCGTCAATCTAACATGATTCTTCCTCTTTGACCTGAATGAAACCTGTTACCAGTTCAAGATGCAACTCGTTAGTACTATCCAGCCAATACCAACCGGAGAACACTCCGTTGCTCATTAGTCAAAGCAAGAAAGAGAAAGGGTGAAAATTTTATTGTTATATACCGGCACGTGATGTTTCGGCCTTTTGGGTTCTCCATCGAAAGTCTACGTTTCCTCAAACGCCATGCAAATTTAACGGTTCCTCGAACGAATTTCGGGGGATTTCACCAGGAACGGTCAAGAATTTTTTCTCGAATTTAAAATTAAAGGTCTTGATTCGTTTGAGTTTGTGCGTAGGGCCGACCCCGAGATAAGTCCCGCAAGCCTCCAAACTCAGGCAACCCCCCAGAGCTCGGGTTTGAGCAATCTAAATATGCTGGAAACTTGAGAGGGTAGCTTTTGGAAGCGTTCGCCGTTAACCAGGAGTCGACATTGACCGTATAAATAAATGAATCATGACCATTAATTTTGAATTCAAAGAGAATTTTTTATTTTAATTCTAGAACAGTAGACTTTTCTGATGCGAAAAATACGGATCCCAGGAGAGTCTCCAAGATATATAAGATCCAAAAGTAGTTGCATTATTCAATGTCTTCGATTTCCAATGCACGATGGAGGAAAATGCGATGCCAATACCTTTGGTAACTGGAATTTGCATTGTTTAGTAGGAGAGGGTGGGGTGTTAAATAGAAATATCCCCAATCCTTGGATTGGTTCATGGTGTAATTTATTTTATGAGTAGTGCTACAAATCAAAAAAACTTATTTAGATATTTTTCCGTATTCAAGATTCAATGGTCATGATTTACTTTGATTTGTGGAAATTATTGATTTTTGAATTCGGAGAAATTTCTGGATAAATTTTCTAAGAGTCTAGATTTTCCTTATTTTTTTGGGTCAAATCTATTGGGTTGGTCCTCTACTAACCATAGGTGGATAAAAATTTATACTTAAAAAGTTAAAGAACTTATTTATTGATTGAAAATGCTAGTGCTTTGATTTGTTTAAAACTTTAATACATGTAAAATAATAAACCGTCAAAGGACATTTCATCTCTAGGCGACAAAAGCAGTTCGATAATTAAGTCACTACTTAATTATAGAGAAAAACTTGATTATTAATCATCGTTCTATCACTGGACTTTGTGTGCTTTAAAACTCTCTTAACGTCTATTTGTTTGGTGGGATAAGGATAGTTTGGCATTTGATTAATGAAGTGATTGGACATTTCAATATAAATTTTGGCCCACAAATTGTTTGTTTATTAGACTTGAAATTAAATGTTCGGGGAGAGTTTATATTCTGAAGGGAGGAGGACAATCTTGTCACATAAAACTGAATAATTGGTAAATAAATTAGAGCACAATCTTATCACATAATAGTTGGTACAAGGATAAAGTGGACAATTAAGCTTCATATCGACCCATAACAAGGTTCATATTCAAGGATATTCATTTGAAATAAACACATGACATAGCGGTATATATATAGACAACGATAGTGATGCTAAGGAGAAATATGTGTTAAACTTTCTATATAATTTGGAATAGTAATTCAGCTCGGATTAATTCCGAATTATATGAATTACAATTCATACTACTATAGAATTATAATTGTATTCTCTTTTCATATCTCAAAATTATATTTCGCGATCCGTGTTATTAAATACTTATTTATCTCGACGCATTAAGATTATAAATACTCGTTGATTAAAATAAATTACTAACAATTTATTTAATCAACATCTATAAAATTCTTTAAGATCTCCCATTTAATTTATTTGTTATGTAGGATACTAATATTTACCTATAGGATTTGAAATAATTGAAATAATCAATTTTCTCAAGCGGATATCATCAATTTCTATACTGAAATGTGGATTTCATTAATAATCAACAGTTATCATACATTTTAATATTGTGACTCAAACTATTGAGACTATTGACTCATAAAGTCTCACTCGATACTGAATCAAAGCCAACAACACTAAATATACACATCCATTAATTAACCATGAGGTGCTAATTGTATTATATAGTCAGTATAAATACAATTATCTCAAAGTAATTATGTTCAATATACACAAAGTGTATTAATACAATAAGTTGAAAGTATATTATTTTCTGTAATTAAGACATACCTATTGAAACACAGTATTACAGTTCTACTGGTGGTGTGTCCAATTTCACCTAAAACTGTGAACTAAAAATTTATATTCTACAAGAACCGATAATCTGATCATCTATGTGTAAGTCGAACTCTACATATCAGAATATCTATTATGTGGAATAAAAAACACCAATGCACAATATGATATGATATAATGCATATATTGCCTATAAATATTCTCATCAAAAAAATAAATAAATAATTAATAAATAATCTAAACAAATACTAATATATTACATTAAGTCGCGGTTTTTAGTATAAAATCTTAATAGTCAGTTTCTACCCAGATATGTTTTAAACATTGCAATGAATACATGGCAAGGGTGACACCGTGTGCCCGGCCCTTGGCTGCTCGAGTAATCTCGAGGATGACAACTTTGGTTGCTTAGCATCTCAGAGATTGGGTATAGGATCAAGGAATGATCCTCCCAAGATGGAATGTGGATGCAGGTAACGGCAACCTACGCTCCTTAGATTGCTCTTTTTTGCAAAATACTTAAAATTATTTTCGGCCATAAGATCATGTAACACACTATTTTTACTTTAGTTTTCATATTATGAGACCATTATAACGTGATTATCGGAGGATTTTTGGCCGAACAAGCACCCTCTGCCACTGAACTCGTGTTCAGGAACCAAAAGCACGAGTACAGAACAAGTTATCATTTTTTGGCATCATCATTTAGTATTCATATAAATTTGAGTAATTTTTGTACTTTTTTCAAAAAATATTAAAGCATACTGTGTATCATATACGTAATTAGTAATTAATATATATGTATAGATATGGAGATACAACTAAAAATAAAAATCCCACCAATTTGTCTCATAAATTCAATAATCCAAACTTATTGACATCGAAATACAATAAAAGAAAGTCTATGAAAATAACTTTGGTGTATAAATCCGGATACAAATTTGTTTGAAGTTGTTTGATGCACCACATTTGTGGAGTAATCGAAAATTAATTTTATGTCTATCGAACGATTTCAAACACATACGTAAATCTGTGTACCAATAAATCACATCCTCTATCGCACTTTTTTTTGGCTTGTTAACCCATGACACTTTTTAAATTTCGTTAGAAACCCCTGAAAAACACAAAAGTATTGAGATTTTATACAAAAGATTTGGCGTATGAAGTTCACAGATTTCATAGGGAGAAAAAATTCACCAACGGCCACTATGTGAACAGTGAACTCAAAGTCGACTCGCTCGTAACGAACCCAGAGCTTTTGCACTCTCTCTCAACAGTCTCTTCTGAATCTTTCCCGTCGACGTCTTCGGAAGCTCCTCCGTGAAAATCACCGTCCTCGGCACCATATAATGCGGCAACCTGCGTCTGCAAAACTCAATCACTTCCTTCTCTGTTGGAATCATACCAACCGTCGTCGCCGCCTCCGCTTCAGCCTTCAAAGTGACAAAAGCGCACGGCGTCTCTCCCCAAAACTCGTCTGGCCGTGCCACCACTGCTGCCTCATTCAGCGCTGGGTGAGAGTAAAGCACCGATTCCACCTCGATGCTACTGACGTTTTCTCCACCAGTTATGATAATGTCCTTGGATCTGTCTTTAATTTCCAAATAACCATCTGGGTGCATTACGCCTACATCCCCAGTGTAGAACCACCCATTCTCCCTCATGCAAGACGACGTTGCTTCCGGGTCTTTTAAGTAACCCAGCATCAGACTCCCTCTCAAAACAACCTCACCCAGGGTCGACCCGTCTCGCTCCACGCTGCATCCGGAAACAGGATCCAACACGTCAAGTTCGGTTAACCCGGCCGTTCGAACGCCCTGTCTTGCCTTCAGCCGCGCCCTCTCCGCCGCCGGAAGCCGACTCCACTCCCGCTTCCACGCGCACGAAACCACCACCCCTGCCCCCTCCGTCAATCCATACCTGTCAAGAAACCAATAAGAGACATTGCATTTGGATGATCAGTCGTCAACTTAGTTAAATGGGTGATTTTTCTATTTCATTTGCATAAGAGACATTGCGATTGGGTTAAGAATCGTCCTATACCCGTGGGTAATGACGAAACCAAGTGATTCCGTCTGTAGAAGAACGGCGGCGGGAGGCGGAGCTCCACCAGTGAGGAAATAAACTGGGTTTTTGAGCGGTTCTTTGATTGGGAAGTTGGATAGCATCTTGAGAATGATGGGTGCTCCGCACATGTGGGTGACCCCGTTGTCCTGTATGGCGGCGTAGACAGCTGGTGGGTCCACTTTCCGGAGGCAAATGTTGGTGCCGCCGACGGCCGCCATGCCCCAAGTGAAGCACCACCCGTTGGAGTGGAACATGGGTAGTGTCCACAAGTAAACGGGCTGTTTGGGTACTGACCAATCAAAGAGGGTATCGAGGGTCATGATGAAGATCGCACGGTGGGAATGGACTACCCCTTTGGGAGAAGAAGTTGTCCCCGATGTGTAATTTAAGATTATTGGGTCCCACTCGTTTTCTGGCCAGACCCACTTGAAACCTGGATCACCACTCTCGATCAATCCCTCGTACGTTTTTTGATCAGATGATGGGATTTTTTGTGAAGGTGCATCATCCGTGATGAGGACGATGTTAGGGGATTGTAAATTCGGAGGGAACAAAGAGATGGCATCGAGGACGAGAGCTTTGAACTGGAAATCAACGAAGATGAGTTTTGATCCGCTGTGACGGAGGAGAACGGAGATAGTGTGTGCGTCGAGTCGGATATTGACGGTGTTAAGTATAGCGCCGGCCATTGGGACGGCGAAGTGGAGCTCGTACATGGCAGGAATGTTAGGGGCCACCACGGAAACGACATCCCCTCTCTTAACGCCGAACACATCGGCGATTGAAGAAGCCAGTTGCAAACAACGGCGGTGAGTCTGAGACCAAGTGTAAACGGTGGTGGAGTTGTAAACTACGGAGGGGCAATCGCCGTACACGGTGGCGGCTCTCCCTAAGAAGGTTATTGGAGTTAAAGGACATGAATTTGATGGGTTTGGTTTAAATTGATCCATTTGGGTTTTTGTTAGTATTTGCTATTTTCTCTCTCTCTCTCTCCCTGCCTTTCTCTCTCTATTTATGACACTCTTTTGCAGGGGAATGGGAGCTCTGTGCATGTGTATTTATGGGTACTTCTCAGTTCTCACTTTCGTTCTCGCATTAAAAAAGGAAGACCGAGAGAGACTGAGAGAGAGAGCTCACTTGTTCGTATCTAATATGATTTGTTGGATCATATAAGATTTTAGAATTAAAAAAAAAATTCTTAAATATTATAATGAATTACAAGACTCAATAAATAATCATATTCTATCAGATGATCGGCTATATGTTATCTAATAATGAATAGAAAGGGGAGTTAGGTTTTACAATAAGTCAAACCTCTTATGATTCATCAAAAAATATTAGAGCATTCGAGTTTAAGTTTTACACAATATTTTGGCCCGGAACACGAATAGGTTGATGCTTCTAATAGATATATTAGTATCAGGAATAAAATTTGGATATGTCGGAGGATGGAGGATTATCAATTCTTGTGATTCGGCCAAAAAATACTGCATATCCTTGAAAGGGATGGCAAAAACAAATGTTTCCCGGCCTGTCCGGAGTACGGGCATCCCACGTGCTATATCTCTAGGTATCTTTTATTGTTTTTCTAATTTCTTTCAAAAGGGAATAGTTTTTTATTTCATAAAATTTATGTGCGGGAAAATTGTATGAAACTTTTTCAGGAGTCCTGTCTGAGCTAAAAGGAACAAGAACGTTGTCTTTCGTACACGATCCCTAGATCTAAACTACACACGAAAATACCCGTCAGAGACATATCGACCTCTTATCGAATTACCCTCAGATGGTTCAATAAAATTCAGGTTTATAGCTTAAACAGGTACTCGTGAATTTTTTTTTCATACCCATCTGAAATGTAACGCTCTATATAAACCCAACAACTTGTTAAAGTCCAATCACGCGGTCCAAAATGCGTAAGTTCAAGTTGTTAGTAATAGTTTATATGGTTCCTTATATACTCAAGATCACCCATGTAGACTTTCAATGTGGGAGGAAATATCACAATCTCCCCACCCTAAAGACTTGCACCCTTGCAAGGGGTTGAATACTAGAGTCACCACACTGCCTAACTCTGGGTCTGTTCCCTAGTGATCGAATAAAGTCCCGACTTCACACTCAATCGTGCATACGAGTCACTCTAATATCATTTGTAACACCCTATGTAAGCCACTAACTCAATAACTTGTTGAAACCCAATTACATGGGCCAAAATACTTAAACCCAAGTTACTAGTAGTAATTTATATGGTTCCTTATATACTCAGGATTACCCATGTAAATTTTTGATGTGGGATGAGACATTACAATTTCTCCATATTTTAAGACTTTGTGCCCTCACAAGGGTTGAACACTAGAGTCACCACATCCTAATCACGGGTCTGTTTTTAGTAAACAAATAAAGTCCTGACCTCACATTCGATCGTGTACACGGGTCGCTCTGATACCATTTTGTAACGCCCCATGTAAACCATTAACCCAACAACTTGTTAGAGCCACGCTGCCCAAAATGCTTAAACCCAAATTGTTAGTAATAGTTTACATGGTTCCTTATATACCAAGATCACCCATGTAAATTTTCGATATAGGACGGAACATCACACGGATTATCTCCCATATGAAATACTAGGCCGATTTAACTATATGGTGAAGCTAACAATTGAATTAAACTCTAAGTGTATAGATAAGGTCAAACTTCGGACAGTCTGAATAAAACTTATCTAGTTAAAGGCTAATTGTCAAGATAAAAGCCAGTAATGAAGAATTAGAGATAGAAAAAAAATCATGGACGGAGACTATCTATAAAAAGAGAGAAAGTGAGGTCAGTCGATCGTAATGCTGTGAGGTCGGTCGATCGTAGTCATCTAACTCACTAATATAACCTCTTGGAGTTAGTTCAGTAAAAAGCGAGAAAGTGACTAATGAATTTGTCTCCTAAGGTTACGAAGTCAAATTCCATTAGAACCAATCTCTAGAGTTCACTAAACGTTTGTTGGGTCGTTAAATTTAAGCCCCTAAGACTAATCAACATTAGGTTGAGAGTAATTCAAAGTGGATCGGATACCTCGACTATACAAAAAAAACTAACATACTAATATTTTACAGAGGAAAAACGAAAAAGAACTTAGGCTTGTAACAAGTCCAAAGCAACTCCATTACTTAGGCCCCAATTGTACCCCTATAGTTTGTTGAAGGATACATGCTATTATGAGATACCCAAGCCCAAATATGTCTTCAAGTTACACATAATTTTATTTGAGAACCCTTCGTCTGAAAACCAAGCCCATTCAAAACCCACTTCTGTCCATACCAATATATTATTATCAATCTCATACATGCAAGTATATTGCTTTTGTTATTCATACCGTATGTATCCATAGTACTGATGTGTACCGGTGTATTTTGAATTTATCGCTAAAACTAATCAAATAATATTTTTTTAATAAAAATCATATTGAGCAGATAAAATAAATCCTCACAAGTTACAAATAAATCACTAAATATAAAACAAGAATAGTTTTAGTTTTAATTTATAAGTCATTACTTAATAAATATAAAAATTGTTCGGTGTAATACTGGGCGTAACAAGCCGAAACGGCATTAATGGGACAAGGGCTGAGTCCTTAGGTTCAAAATAACAACCAGCAGTGTCTTATTTAGGGGTAAGAATTCCACGTTGTGGCCGTGGAGACCTGGGCTCGAATCCCAGCAGCCACATTATTTTATTTTTGCTTAACGGTTGGTTCAATAAAAAGACAGATAGTGACTAAGAAACTTGCTCCCTAAAGATCACGAGATCGAATTTCATCAGAACCACTCTCGAGGGGCCATTGGATGATTGTCCGGGAGACCTGGGCTTGAATCCCAACAGCCACACTATCTTATTTTGATTGGTTTAGCCACTATTTTATTTTTGCTTAACGGTTGGTTCAATAAAAGGAGAGGTAATGACTAAGGAACTTGCTCCCTAGAGATCACGAGATCGAATTTTATCAAAACCACACTCGAGGGGCCACTGGGATGATTGTTCGGGAGACCTGGGCTCGAATCCCAGCAGCCACACTATTTTATTTTGGTTGGTTCAGCCACTATTTTATTTTTGCTTAATAGTTGGTTCAATAAAAAGAGAGATAGTGACAAAGAAGCTTGCTTCCTAAAGACTACGAGATCGAATTTCATCAGAACCACTCTCGAGGTGCCACTGGGACGATTGTCCGGTCGTTAATTTCGGACTCCAAAAACTAGTCAGTATTAGATTCGGGATAATTTCAAAATCGATTGAATACCACCACTATGGGGAAAAAAATAAAACAAATAGAGCTTAAGCACTCTTTTGGTTGCTGAAATATTTTTTTCCTAAGCTCAACACTGCCAAACTTGTAGCCTTGATCATTGGTCGATTACGCCTTACGTTTTGCACGTTTTTATTGACTTAATTATTTGCTTATTTGTTTACTTAGGGTTTGAATCTAAATACAGTTGTGTTCAAATTCAAACTCAAAATAAAATAATAAAATGGGACAATCAAACATGCTCTAAGACCTACTTCTCACTTGCTAGTAATTGGATCACAATATTGGCCCTAACATAACAAGCATAAATAGTTTGGCAAGTAATCAACACTAATCGAAGCATAAACAATTATAATTCAATGTTAAGACTTTAAGCTGTAAGAGTAATGCTAGGAATATGATGTTTTGGACACAAATGCTTCCGAAACTGTTTGATGCATGAGGGCCTTTCATTAATTTGTGGACTCCATTTGCATGTAATGATTCTAGACATCTTTGTGTCCGGATACATATGTCTGAAATATTTATGTTCGTAGGCTTTTTCAAACTTTAACTATTGGTTGAGTGAGTGCATGGCACCAAGTAGGAGTGTAACCATAAACTGAAAAATCGGACCAGATCGGTAAACTGAACCAAATCAACAATGTGGTCTTTTTTTGGCTCAGATTGGTCCAGTTCGATCCGGTTGGAATTTCTTTTGATTTTCATAAGTTCTAAAATTTCTTAAGATTCTCCGAATGCTATGTCAACTCAGATTCCCCTTTAGGCCACATCCCCGACTTAGCTTGGCATTTAGGTTTGGGCTTAGACTTGCAAACTATAGTCTCCAAGTCTTCCGACTCATCTCTCGGCTTGGTCCAGATCAACGCTTGTGCTTCTGTTGAATATACAGAAACGACCCGACATTTCAACCTACTACTGTGCCCATTTTAGATGGTGGGTGTGGGGAATGTGTGGTTAGAATATTTCCCACGCAACCCACACGGTTATCTAACATTTAAGTGTTATAATTTGCGTTTTTTGTTATCTAATTTCTTGGTCAGTTAAAATTCTGACTCTTATTAATGACCATGAAGGAGATGCTCCCATAGATTTGAATGGTCATTAGTCAACGCAAGAAAGGGAAAGGGTGAAATTTTTTATTTCTTCTCATACGTACCGACACGTAGTGTTTCGGGCCCATGTTTCATCGCGAGACTTAAGATAAAGTATATTACCACGGCGTTAGTTATGATGACAAAAAAACTTGAGATATGAAGTGACGGTGTCTCATAGGCACTAATATATAATTAGTAGAGAAGGTAGGTGAGAGTGTGAGGAGCGGATTTCTCACTTAATTATTTTCGAGAAATAATTATCCTCAAAATTGACTTTGTTAATGCAAGAAATTACGATTCTAATTAAGGTTATAAATGGGTAGAAGAGGGGGTGAAGAATTTATATAGACAGCTCGACAGAAACATATTTTAACTCAGAATTAATCAAAATAGATAAACAGTTGATTGATGAAACTGCATATTAGTAGAAAGAATCTCGAGTTTTTTTTTCGTAAGCATCCACAAAGAAACTTGACCTAATATGAACACAGAGAATACAAATTTAAGTTTCGGATTTTTAACGCCTGACAAGAAAAAATACCCTTTTTTATTAGGGTTTTGAATGTTCAATTCTCTAAAAATGATTAAAAATGGAGTGATGAAGATTCTCTTATAGATATTAAAGTTAATTAGCCAATGTTCATTTCTCTCGCAATAAACAATGCTTAGAACAAATAGAAGTAGGAAAAGAGGAGATAAGTTCCAGCAGTAGCATTATTCAATACCTTTGACTCCCAATGGATAATGGAGGAAAATGGGTTGCCAATATCTTTGGTAATTGGAAGTTTCATTATTTAATAGCAGTGGGTGGTGTGTTAAATAGAAGAAAATATTTAGGAACATAAATTATTCTCGTTCTTAACCAGACGTATACGACTGATTTGCTTTTGAATTAGTCAATCTCACAAGATCGATGTTCCTTGGATTGGTTCTTGGGTTGGCCCCTTACCAATCGATAGCATGATTTCTGTACGGTCTATACATTTTAAATAAAATAATTCTTCTTGCCGAGTAAAAAAAAAAAAAACTTTAGACAACTAGATGGCTTCATTATCTTCAAAAACATTAGCGAAAGATTCACACTTTCGGCACCTGAATTGATGTAATAATCTGCTATAATTGTTTCTTAACTATAATTCTCCGATCGCTTGGCTTAAGGAAAATACGTATAATATACATCAAGATTTGGACTCAAGAGTATACAGCCTTTGGAAGAAAGTCTTTTCGATCCACTCCAGGTTTGTTTGATCTGTTGCTTTCTCTAATGTGGATCAATTGTATCCGTCGTGAAAGACGTATGGTCATTATAGGTATAACCACGGCCTATACCTTACTTGTTTTTCTTTTTTCTCAACAAATAAATTTATTAGTCTTTAAAGATGAGTACAAAGATTAAAAGAACTTCAAGCACTAAGGCATCACCCTATACTTTGTTGATCCAATCCACCTAGCTACCTTATTAGCAAGTTGCTTTTCTTTTCTGTAGCAATTGTCCAACCCCTAAACTCTCAGAACCGTTTGGCTCTCTCCCCCCAACTTCACTCTACGGTCCTACTAAGCGACGTACGCGTGCTGCGGAGTGGTTAGATGAGTGGAGTATTTTCTTACTTGGGTACTTGAGAAAGAATAGTATCAATTGTTAGACGAGGCCTTACGACTTCTTTCCCTTACATTAATTCCTATGAAGGGTGAAGCAAATCTGGTTTGGTCTGATTTGATGGAATTTATGGGACTGCACCGACTTTTCTTTTTGGAAAGTTTGTAAATCAAAATTGAACTAGTTACACTGGTTCAGGTTCAACCGATTTGGGACAGTTTCGGTCCGATTTGGTCTATTTGATTTTTTGGATAACAATTCGGATCAAGTCCAAAAAATGTAAAAAATTATTAAAATTCATAAAATAAACCTAATTAAAATATAATTTTGGGCCAATATAAAATTTATCAATAATTCAGGCCAATCCCATCAATTTAAACAAAACTAATCAGCTCAAATTCAATCACCCCAAAACTGGACAATGTTAAATTGGACAATTTAAACCGAACAATCGGTCTGGTTCGGTCCAAACCGATTTTTAACACTCAGAAACTAAAAACCAGACCGGATCTTCAATTTTTCAAAGGTTTCAAATTGAAACCGGACCGGACCGAATTTTGAACTCCTTAAATTAATGATCCAGTTTTGTTTTTAATTTCACTCTGCACAGTACCATGTGACACTCTGAAAACCATGCCAAGAAAAAACCCTGCAAATTATATAGTATGACATTTAAAATAAATAAATATATATATTTTTGCCATGATATCATATTATGTGATGAGTTGAGAGCTCTCCTCACGAAAAATCATCTTATACGTCTAAAAGTTCATTAGTCAAGGGTGGGATGAGAGAGAGGGGTTGATTTCTCACTCATTAAACAATGCATATAACTAATAGAAAAGGACAACTCTTCTCACTCATTTAAAGTTTTCTTGTAAGAGTATCCATATCAAACTCCTCAAATGTGCTCATTTTTTAATTTGAGGAGCAAATTTTCTTAATAATCTTCACATCAGCCTTTTTATTACTTCTCCCTATTTTTCAAAAGGAATAGTAACTCCTTAGTTTTAGAGAGGAACTATTCATTCCTAATATTTTATTTTTATTATTTTTTTCATTTTTTTCTCCTCCCTTGTTTGTCTATAAAATTTGAATTGAATATAAAAGGAAAAAAAATATTTTAGCAAAATAGAGATAGAATAGAGAGTCTGATGCAGGAGATATTACAGAATATGGCTCCCTAAAATAGAAAAGTGAGATTTTCTCTCTAATTTGGTGCAAAAAAAAAGGAGATTGGTGTAGATGCTCTAAGAAGATTTGCTTATCAAATTAGACAAGGAGCACATTTGAGGAGTTTGATGTAGATGCTCTAAGGCAATTCTCGCTTCTTCTTTTTTCACAAGTTGGTATAATCCACGTGTCCACTACATTCTTGGGTTTTTGTGTCCTTGAGAGAGAGAGAGAAACAAAAACAACTCGTTCAACAGACGATCAAATATTGATCGGTAATTCTTTCATGCGAGTGAGCCATTTTAATCTAGTAGAGATGCCATTGAGATAGCCAACATTCATGGTGAATTGACGAATCTATTTTAAGAAGATTATGAATATTTCACAATACTCAAGGTTCGATAATGTTTTGTTCTATATAAATTCTAACGTTCTTGATATTCTCATTATCGAGTTACTATTAAAAAAATTGTTTTGCAATAAAAAATGATAACTTCCACGTTTAAATTTGACGATAATAATTTGAATTGATATCATGCAGTTTCATTTAATTAAAGTGATTGGGATGATCATCTTGCACGTTAATTTTAAAATACATGAGGTGCAGCCCCACACATATTATATGAATATTGGATATCTCTATTATCATGAAAATTCAAGTGTAGGAGTAAGTTATACTTAAGGATGGCAAAATGATGGATTGAGAACGAGTTTGATTATTTTCACTTCTAATTTCCGAACTTGATATTTATTTTCATCTCTAGCATATCCCCGCTCTACCCTGAAAACTTTTCAACGCAAAAAATTTAAAAACTAATATAACTGTAGTAAATAATTACAAAAAATAACGTCAGTGGAGGACTTCTCAACATGCCTGGATGGAATCAGTCAGACCAAGGCAAAACTTTTTTTTTTTTGGTCAAAACAATCCAAAAATCTAATAATTTTTTTAGGCCAAATGGAGACATCACATCAAGCCTTTCTAGTGAAATCTTGTTGCCACCATTATTAATTAGACTTAATTGTGTGTATCTATTGCCATAATTTATTGATATTTTTATTGACAATATCTAGTTCGTCCGTCCTACGTACATTGTTAAGTTTACATGAGAAATTTAACTTTTTAAGGGGACATTTAATTAATGCAACTCTCTTTTAAAAAATCTCTGCAATATCTCTTTGCATACCCCTTATTTAGTTATTTTGTCCTTATATATACTCGTTATCATTTATTAGTGTTTATTTATGTACCCACCAATGTGGGATGATTTGACTATTACTTTTCTCGATGTGTTCATCTAAGTTATTATACTACTTGGTGTCTTTATTCATGATCCATAGAGCATGAGCTAATTTCCCAATTCCTATAACGTTATACGTAGACAGATTGGAAAAGTCTGCTGTACATTATATTTATTCTGAAGCACAATAAAGTCGTTTTAGCGTAAAAATAAATATTCTTATTTGGTAAAAGTCTATCCCGAATAGGATTACGGCACAATACAACTTGCTGCGTACTGTGAACAACCACCTTTAAAAATAAAATGTATCCCAAAGTATAGCCGTAGAGCATGTGCTAGTTGATCTTATTACTACAATGGGATAGTAGGCTGCTTGTGCTTTCACGACCATTTTCTTGGAATTCGTTAACTTATTTAATTTTGCTTAAAAATGAAGTATTAATTCTCGAACCTATAAAGATTTAAAGTGGATCCCAAACCATTATTATTAACCGTTGACCTATGGCCTTAATATCACCATTTGCTTGGAACTCTTCCTAATCTTATTTTATGCATATATGAATTCCCAAGAAATCACTGGTTATATATAGATATATATATAGAGAGAGAAGAGAGAAAATTCCCAAGAAGTCACTGTTAAACAAACAGATAGAGAGAGAGAGAGAGAAGATTGAGGTATTGAAGTCTTAACACTACCCTTTCCTCGAAGTCGATTCCCATTTTGCTATAAAAATTTATAATAAGACGTGTCGGATGTCAAAGTAACGATATTTTTTTTATAAAATACTGTTCAAATATAATAGAAACAGTATTTAAACACTACCCTTTGCTCGAAGTCAATTCCTAATGGATCTTAGAGGGATGTCAGTAACTGGACTAACTAAATAAAATTAATAGTTTAAGAATATTTTAAAATTTTTTAGCATAATAGACTAAGTAAATATTTTACTCAAAATATAAATATGCTGACCAAGAATATAAATATATATACAAACCAATAAAGTTATACTCCCTCCGTCCCAATTTGTTTGTCCATTCTCGAAATTCCAACTTATTTAGGAAACACAATCATTACTCTTAAAAATTTTTACTTTCCAAGAATACCCTTAACTTTTTTAACATTAAATGAGAGTTTACGTTTTCCAAAGCATGATTTTTTAAAAAAGGAAGGGCATTAAGAAAATTTTGACAAGTCAACTTCAAAATTAGACAAACAATTTGGGACATCTAAAAGTCAAAAAGTGGACAAACAAACTGGGACGGAGGGAGTAATTAATATCTACCAAATTTGTACAAAAAATATAAATGTTCAAAAATAAACAAAAAAAGAGTACAAAAAACGTAAGATACTACTAAAGTTGGGCCCTATGGTGTTTTAGAGAATAAAAATCATTCATAACTGAATCTGAGTCAATATTTGCAACAAGTTCCCATTCAATAAAGATAATCATAGAATTCATAAGAAAATCGTCTTTCATCTTGTTACGAATATTAGTTTTGACATGCTTCATAGCTGAAATTGCTCTTTTTTGTGGTAACCTTAATAAAATGAAGAGTTAAAACAAGACGAATCAATCTTTCGATCAAATGACAGTTCTTTGATTTTTTTGTTTTAACTAATCCTCGACATGAGATACTGTCTCTCTTGTTTAGTGAAATCAATCAAGATAAAATTTCTTAATAAGAATGTAAATATCATCTATATTAAATGATTTAAAGTAATCTTTTAATTCTGAAGACGACGAGGGCAAGAAGTTCTAGTACCCCTTCCCTAAATCTATTATTCAATTCCACCAACTGCCTGTTTTTACGGTATTTCAATATCAATGCAGTAATAATGATGGACTGTGAAAACATTTTTTTCCTGACAAGTACGATCCTTGATTTGCTTTGCCGTTCCTTGCAATAACCTTCGGGGGAAGAGAGAGAGAGAGAGTTCGCAAGAGACTCATTGGTTAAACAAATGGAAAAGTCTGTGTAATCTGTCTACATAGACTCAGATACAGATGTATTTAAAATCATCAGATGCATGTGATGCTCTTGATAATTTAAGGATCTTATATGCATTCGACGGTCTGAACACATCTGTGTCCAAATCCAGTGGCGGACCCAGGATTCAAATTTGAAGGTGTCACCATTAAAATAAATGAACAACTAAGAATAAAATTTGTATTTAATAACTAAAAAATATATGTTTCAAAATTTAATTAACTAGATTTGAGAGACTTTAGCACAACAAAAAAGATATGTACATGTCACAGTGCTATGTGGTAAACTTTAATTTACTGTTAACACCTTTAAAAAAATAAAAAATTAATGGAGCACGGGGGATCGGGGGTGTCACGTGACACCCCGCCCCCCTCTTTAGGTCCGCCCCTGTCCAAATCTATGTACACAAATCTATGTATGTAGCATTGTTCTAAACAAATAGAGAGAGAGAGAGAGCGATTATGGAGGTATTGAAGCCTTATGTTATGCGTCAATAAAATATTATTCAAATAGTTATAATAGTGTTCGAAAAATATTTGTCATATCAAAACGACGCCTGCTCCACATTTCCTCTTATTTTATGCATACATGAATTCCTAAGAAGTCACTAGTCAAACATATATCTACTTATACTATTATAAAAGAAACGTGAACTCTTTTTTAAAATTGGGTAACATATTTAATTTTTCAACAAATACTCAACTAGAAAGGATATTTTCAAATTTACACTCAATACTTCACATAATTATAGGAATAATTTTGTACAAGTAAAGTGTTAAAAAAATTATATGACTAAAAATAAAAAAATCAGCAGTTTTAAAATTATTCGCTTTATCTTCTTCTACGTTTTTATTATCTGCACACACAGCGCCACCCGCGGTCATATATATGTATGTGTGTGTGTAGATAGAGAGAGAGAATTCCCAAGAAATCACCGGTTAAGCAAATAGAGAGAGAGAGAGAGAGAGAGAGAGAGAGAGAGAGAAGATGGAGGTGTTCAAGCCAAGCGCAGCAAACTCCAGTCCCCTGACCCCATTAGGTTTCCTAGAGAGAGCAGCAACGGTGTACGGCGACAACCATTCCGTAGTCTACAACGAAAAGACTTACACATGGAGCGAGACTCACCGTCGATGTCTCCGGGTAGCGTCGGCCATAGCGTCGATGGATATCGAGAGAGGCCACGTGGTCTCGGTGGTGGCACCCAACATCCCCGCCATGTACGAGCTCCAGTTCGCAGTTCCGATGGCCGGAATGATCCTCAACAACATCAACTATCGCCTCGACGCTCGCACCGTATCTATACTCCTGCATCACAGCGAATCCAAACTTGTCTTCGTTGATTACCAATCTTCCTCTCTCGTCCTGGAAGCGCTCTCTCTCTTCCCCCTAAACTCACCACGCCCAAAGCTAATCCTCATCACCGACGATGAATCCTCATCCTCATCAGAATCTACCGTTGACTTCCTCAACACTTACGAAACCTTAGTGGAAAACGGCGATCCCGAGTTCAAGTGGGTCCGGCCGGAATCCGAGTGGGACCCCATTGTATTAAACTACACATCTGGAACAACGTCGTCGCCTAAGGGTGTAGTCCACTGCCACCGCGGGATCTTCATCATCACCGTCAATGCTTTAATCGACTGGTCCGTACCGAAACAGCCGGTTTATTTGTGGACTCTACCCATGTTCCACGCCAACGGGTGGAGCTTTACGTGGGGTATGGCCGCCGTGGGTGGCACCAACATCTGTTTACGGAAAATCGACGCCGGCATCATATACGCCGCCGTTAGTAAACACGGCGTGACACACATGTCCGGCGCGCCGGTGGTTCTCAACATGCTGTCGAACTCCCCCGACGGCAAGCCTTTGGAAAACCCAGTTCATATCATCACAGCAGGAGCTCCTCCACCCGCGCCGGTTCTCTTTCGAACTGAATCAATGGGTTTCGTGGTGAGCCACGGGTACGGGTTGACGGAAACGGCCGGGTTGGTTGTGTCGTGCGGGTGGAAGCCGGAGTGGGATAAATTGCCGGCGACTGTGAGAGCTAGATTGAAGGCGAGACAAGGGGTGAGAACGGTGACGACGACGGAGATTGACGTGGTTGACCCGGAAACGGGAGTGGGAGTGGAGAGAGACGGGTCATGTGTCGGGGAAGTGGTTTTGAGAGGCGGGTCGATCATGCTGGGTTATTTGAAAGATCCGGAGGGAACAAGGAAATCGATGAGAGAGAATGGATGGTTTTATACAGGGGATGTTGGGGTTATGCACCCAAATGGGTATTTGGAAATCAAAGATCGATCGAAGGACATTATCATCACCGGCGGCGAGAACGTCAGCAGCGTCGAGGTGATTTTCTGGTACTCCGATGATATTAATTTGTCATGATCAGTTCATTCACTTCACTCCACCCCATTTCCTCTTTTTACGATAAGTATTTCTTATACAATAAATCGGTGATGACATGATTACAGCTAAATAAAACTTGTACGAAAACGTGCGATAGAGACATTCTTACCGTTAAATCTCAACTAGTTTACTCCTTTACTCCTCCCTCTGTCTTTCTGGCTGTCTCTCACTCTCTCCAGAATCCTACCATACTCTTCAATGTCGACAACTTTACTGCTCCCTCTGTTTCTCTCTCCACAACCCAACCATACTCTTCAATTTCCTACTTTACTCCTCCCTCTGGCTCTCTCTCTCTCTCTCTCCAGAATTGTTAAACCTCTCCTTAGGATTGGACTACCAATCCGAAAAGGTCCCTAATCTTTTGTTTGTTAAACCAAATAAGCGGTCTATTTGGCCAAAATTTTTTTTTGACTTATTTTTTGTCTTTATTCAAATTTTTTTTGTATTTGTTATTTTTATGTCATTTTTTCGTGGATTATTGGTTCGTATCGACGAAAGAAATCTAAAAAGTATAAAATTATGTCCAAAAGTTAAAAAAAAGTCACTAAAGACGAAAATAAGCCAACACGGACGCTGTTTTTGACTTATTTTTTGTCTTTTCTGAACTTTTTTCAAATTTAGCCGATGATTGATAACTTTTCTGAAAGCTCTTGTCGAGACGAATCAACAATCATCAAAAAATTGATGAAAAACAAAAAATTAAAAAAAAATTTCAAATAAGGACAAAAAACTAAACAGTGAATAATCCAATAATAACCACAGGCCAAATGGACCCAAGGTCCGGAGTAGTAATCTATTAGTACTCTAATCCGGCAAAGGATTCGTAATACCCTCTACCTGGGGTTATTGTAATCTAATCCCAAGGCCCCATGTGCAAGAAGATGAATATATCCCTGATTAATTAAGTTAATGGCCAAACTAATATTAAATAAGTATATCTAGTTCTCAGGGTAGAAAGGAGAATTCGTTTTTTCAATCTAATTCCCATGATTTGGAAACAAAACATGTCACAGGACTAATAATCCAATCCCAACACCTAATATTATCCAAAACAAATGGGACATTGAGTATTCATATCTCATGATATTATGAATCCAATCCTAATCCCATCACCCATGAATCTCAGTATTTTCAGTCGCGTTATCAAACGAGGCCTTTAATGTCAGTGTCAACTACTTTGACTCCTCTCCCTCTCCCGCCTCTCTCTGTCTCTCTCCAAATCTGTTCTCATCTACAAAATCTGTACGTTTCTCTCTCTGTCTCTCTCATAGAATTTATTTCCCTTTTGATTTACAACCAATTTGGACTAATTTTTTCCTTGGTATTATTTTGTTGTCTTTAGATATTGTCCTTTTTTATTGTTTTTCAATTTTTGTTTTTTTTATTACTATCATAGAGAGAAATAATAACACACAATTTTTTTTTATGCGAAAAAAATTTAAAAAAAATGAAAAAATTATCAATCGTAAAGTTAGGCTGACTTGTCCCTTAAACATAACCAACTTGCATTTGTTAAATAAAATGACGTGATTTTAAAGCTGCAAGACTTGCGCTAACAAGGTACTGTAATTTGCTCGTTTTGATAAAATGAGTTACTATTTTAAGTTAAAAGACTTGCATCAATAAAATATTGAAACTTGATCTTATTCATTAATTGATTTGTTTTTTAAAATTAATTAGATTTGCACCAACAAGATACTAAGAGCATCCGTATCAGCCTCCCCAAACACCCTCATTTTCTAATTTGAGGAGCAAATTCTCTTAATAATGCTCACATCAGTCTCTGTATTCTTTTTCCTTATTTTCCAAAATGAATAGTGACTCCCTAGTTTTAGGGTGTCACTATTCACTCCTAACATTTTGTTTTTATTTTTTTCTCCTCCATTGTAACATTTGAATTAAATATAAAAGGAAAAAAAGAATATTTTAATAAAATAGGGATAGAATAGAGAATTTGATGCAGGAGACATTAGAAAATATGACTCCCTAAAATAGAAAAGTGAGATTTTCTCTCTAATTTGGAGAAAAAAATAAAAAGACTGGTGCGGATGCTCTAACACTTGTTCATTCTCGTAAAACACTTGCTCTTGAAAAAACAAATAAGTACTGCTGCGAATAAATTGATTTATTAGTAAATGCTTACCATTTTTGTGGAATAATTTTTATTCTTGCAACTATTTTTGGTGTTTCAAAACTTGATACAGTATTTTGAGATTTATTCTTGTTCAATGCCACTTATTTTTAATTTTTCTCTTAAATGTTTTAGGGGTATGGTTTCACTATTACGCAGAGTATTTCGCACGTTTTATGTCTATACATCTCATTCCGGTAAAATTTTAACCACACTGAAATTCACCGGCATATAGATTCAAAAATCGAGATGAGAATAGTAATATATATTTACCTTCGATCTGCCTGTTGCCAGCCCAAGTAATATAGCTCCGTGCATATATGGTCCATTAAATTGTCATCATATGATTTGATTTGCACTGTACTTTCTAATGAGATTGGATGTTGTTTATAATGTAATGGTTCAGTACTATATCATTCTTTTTTGATAATTTTCACCAACAGGTAGAAGCAGTGCTTTACTCTCATCCCGCGGTGAACGAGGTAGCGGTGGTGGCGCGGCCGGACGAGTTTTGGGGTGAAACTCCTTGTGCTTTTCTGAGTTTGAAATCAGGGACCGGTCAGAATCCGCCAACGGAGAAGGAGGTTATAGAGTTTTGTAGGGCTAAAATGCCCCATTATATGGTGCCGAAGACGGTGGTGTTCAAGGATGACCTTCCCAAGACTTCAACTGGAAAAATTCAGAAATTTGTGCTAAGAGAAATTGCAAAGAAGCCTAGATTGTATTCTTGTATGAGGACTAAATTTGTAAATTCACGCTCTCATGTGAGTTTGTTTCCTTCAAGTTTTTCTTTTTGTTAATTATTAGAATCGTGCTCCCGTGCGTTAACACGTGGCATGTAAGCGTGAGATAATTAAACTTGAATGTTTTTACTATTTTGATGTGACGACTAATTTATGTCGTAACAAAAGTTGTTATGAACTTTTATTTTCTATTGATATAGTGTCAAAAAAAATACTTTTGTAAGTAACTCTTCATTAGCGGTGGTCCACATTTCTTCACCATTAGATAAGTAATATCAGAACTCTTCGGCGTCGGACCTTACTTACACTAGTAAAGTTTAATTTAATAACTAAATTGTCGTTATAGTTGGAATGGCGTAAAATGCCTCATCTTTGTCAATCTAGGTTTGGTCCCGAACTCTTCGGAGTTGGATCCAATCGATCAATTACACACACAGTATAGAATACGAAACAGTAAAGAGATTAATACAAGATTTATGTGCTTTTCCAAAACTGAATACATCCAGAGGAGAGGAGTGAGATTTATTATTTGATATGATGTTTAAGATTTTACAATAAAGTGTATTTATAGTTTTACTCTATTTCAATCCTCGCTTCGATCACTTCGCTTCCCTCGCTCCGCTCCACTACGCTTGACTTCTAGTCCTCTCCATATGAGCCATAACTTCCAACATATATCTTATCCCTCATTGTTAGAATTCAAACCCAATTCTTTATCAGTAGTCCACAAGTTGGCCAATCCATGAATCTACATGAGTACTACATACTTGTGTACAAGAATATCTTGTTGTTGAACTGACGTTTCGTCTCGCCCTCGTGATTAGAAGACTTTCAATTGTGGATTGTTTCCCATGCAATTAGAAAACCATCTAAGAAAATGGGCATGAACTTCTTTATTCTGTTAGCTAAGACCTTGGATAGTAAATTATATATACATCCCACTAAACTGATTGGCCCATACTCATTGAGAGCAAGAGGGGTATCAACCTTTGGTATTAAAGTTAAGAAGCAGAGTTTATACCTCTTACCAGAATTGCCATGCAAATGGAACTCTGAGAAGAACTCAAAAATGTCCTTTTCATGAACTTTCATGCTTTTTTTTTTTGAAAAGCAAAAGAATGTATTGGATGAAAATATAATGTGTACAAAGGATAGGATGGAAAGAATCCAGCCATGACCAAATTCCAGGACTTAGAGGCCTTTTTACAATTTCCTACACTAACAGCCCAAATTAAGCAGACTCAAAACCAACAAGCAGCAAAGCTCCCTGAACCAAGACGAAATACAGCAGGAGAATTAATTGAACCCATTTGGTCCTGGTACTTTTAGGTTTGCTGCAATCATTCAAGGCTGCCGTGATCTCTTCTTCTTCAAATTTATGTTCTAACTCGAGAGCTTGACCATTGTGTAGTGTTCTTGGCATCCTCCAAGTGGGTTTTGTTTCGATTAGAATGTTGGCGTTGTTATCCACTTTTGTTTTATCTTTTTCATTGGTTTCTTCTTTTACTAACCACTGGAGTGTTTGTACTTTCTTTGCTCTTTCAATTTATTCTTCTTTGCCAAGCACAAAAAAAAAAAAAGGATTTCTGTCCCCATTAATACCATCCCAATGAGGTTTATTTCTTCTGGTTCTTACTTTTGCTGCCAGTTGAAAGTATCTTGTTTTTCAATCCCCCAGTCTCAATTAGGTGAACCTGGCCTTCTTCTTCCATAGTGACTCTGCCATCTTTGATAATTTATTCCATTCTGTCGTGATTCTGAAATATTCCTCCATCTCTGTATGGTTTAGGGTTTTGTCCTCCCTTAGTATGTCAAAACTTGTGACAATTTAAACTATAATAAATAATATCAAAATTAAATCCAACAAAAATATCAAAGTATTGTCAAATCCTACGCGACAATTAAAAAGGTTATAACAAATTTGATATCAAGTGTCAAATGCATTTTTGCCTCAAATTCCTTAATTTTTAAAAAATGATATAAAAACTAACTCCAACAAAAATGTCAAAAGTATTGTCAAATCATACGAGACAATTGAAAAAAACAATTTGATGTTAAATTTGACATCAAGTGTCAAATATCTTTTTGCCTTAAATGCCTTGACCTCAAATTTTTTTTTTGCCTCAAATGCCTCAATTTAACATCTTTGGGGGAGATTAAAAAGTTTGAATACCAAATTAAAAAAGGTCAAATTGCCACATAGGATTTAACAATAGTATGATCCATGTGGGGATGAAGTGGAAAACTAAAAAAATTGATCGAAAAAGTTCGTTTCAATCGGACCTAAAGATGCCATGTTCGGTTTCGGTTTTCAGGTAATGGGTTTTTCGATTTTGGTCTAGTTTCAATTTTTGGGTTTTTTACTTTAGACCAACCGAACGGATATATATTAATAATAATATACATAAACATATTTTATATTTCTCATCAATTTGAACCCTTAAATTTGGTTCTAGATAGATTTTTACTTGGCCCAAATTAATGATAGATTTGAGTCCAATACCTAAATTTCAAAAACCGACTGAAATTGAACCAATGACACTTCTAGCTCCATGTGATTGTTTTTCCCCTCAGCAAATCCTTCTCTAATTGACTTTTGTCCATGGATAGGACTTCATCTTCATCAGATATCTGTTCAATATACACGTCCTTGCCCTTCCTTGCCTCCAGCATAACCATTCAATCCTATTTTTTGAGAACAATAAATCACAAAATAAAACAAGCAAACAGTCGTGTGTAATGAAAAACGAAAACAAAAAATACGAGACACAAGATATACGTGAAATACCTCAACACGAAAAACCCACAAGAGACACACTAGTCTACTATGAAATCAAATTAAGAGTACAAGTTTTCTAGCAATTTCTCTGAGACTTGCGTTTTCTCTAGCCTCTCCTCTGTTTTCTTTCAAAATTTTGTAATCTTAATTACATGCTAACTGCTACATATTTATAGGCAGGATTCTATGGCCAAGAAATTACATGCACAAGTCGAAAAATATCGTTTGCTTTTCGTGGGGGCTCCGCCCCCACATCGCCAGACGTAAATCACGATTGAAAGTTGTCTGCACCCCCACACAGGGGCGGAACCAGGTGGGGGCCGGGGAGGGCCCGGGCCCCCCCAAAAATTTCAAAAAATTTTAAAACCTAGGTATAAAAAAAATTAAAAATTAAAAATTATATAAAAATTACATTTCGGCCCCCCCAAAATTATATTTAACCCTTCATTTCCAAAAAAAAAAAATTTCGGCCCCCCCAATGTCATAATCCTGGTTCCGCCCCTGCCCCCACGGCCCCACACCCTCCTTCATGATTGCCATTGAAATATTTTCTGGGTTGTCCACTACATCTAGGCCTTGATTTGAATTTGGTGAGACCTCAGAAGTTTGTCCATATAGTGACAGATAGATTGGACCCCAACACTATGAGGGCTTGTTTTGGGGCTTTAACTTGGGCTCTTGCCAGCCCATTACAATACAGATGGTCTTCCAAGTTGAAATAAAGTATGCGAATGACCAGAGTCGGCTCTGGGTATAGCCTGAAGAAGTCAGAAAAAAATGCCCCAAATTATTTAGTTCTCTTTAGTATATTAGACCATTTTTTTTAATATTTAGGTTGCATTTATAAAAAAGGCTGAAACTATATAACTAAGAATGGATGGTTTTATACAGGTGGTTTATCCAAAAACATGATCTGTTTGTGTTTACTCGTCGTCTTTAAATAATTCTTTTTATCTTTTGAACATAATTTTATACTTTTTAGATTACTTTCATCGAGATAAACTAATAATTTACAAAATTTTAAGGCCAAAATAATAAATAAAGAAAATGAATAGAAACAAAAGGTGCTTAGTTAATCGAGTTACAAACTGAATTTGTCCATGAAGGGTTTTATGAACGAAGGCTTAATTAGATGGTATTAGTCATAAAAGATACTAGTGGCTGGGCACACGTAATATTTATGTCAGTCGAACATCATCAAATACATGTAAAAATAAGTATCATACTAATGTCACTTTGGTCATCGTAGACCTAAGTAGAATTTTAAAGAATAAAATTGGTGAAAGTGAAAGGTAGTACATATGTAAAGACGTGATTAAAAACTTCTAAAAATATTTTAATAATAAGTGAAAGGTTGTACATATATTAAAAACTTTGTCAAGGGACCAATGTAGGCTACGCACATTTAGGAATGGTAACGAGGCGGATCGGGGTGGATGTTACTATTTTCGTTCCCAATCTCTAAATTTATATTCAATCTCCATCCCGCTCTGATCCCCAAATAGAGATTGTTTTTACCCTCCACCCCCGCTCCGAACGGAGAATGAAGATCTCCAAATGAAGAATGGAGATTCAGAAATTAAATTAAAAAAAACTAATATTTTCGTTACTGTTTAACAAATTTTGACGTTCTTTATTGTAAAATTTATACGAAATTTCTGCTACCAAAATGAACGAGTTGCGTTTCATATAAGTCAACAGTCTCTGCTTTTTCTCTATGGATTTGGCCACTATCACTAGAATTCTAAATAGACACATACAGAAAACTGGTAGACTGGCCAAAGTTGATATTACCAGAATTAATCTTCCCCCCATGGATAGATACTTCGTCTTCCATGTAGATAATTTCTTCCTTACTTTTATCCAACACCGGCTGCCATGTTGAAGCTCTTCCAGGACTTGCTCCTAGTGGAAATCCAAGGTATTTCATGGATAGTTGGCCTGCCTTGCATCTCGTTATCTCCACCATAGAGTTAATTGCCATTTGATCCATATGCACTCCACAAACCATGCTTTTGGAGAAGTTGATTTTCAAACCTGTCATTGCTTGGAATACCCTTAGTATCCTTTTTATATTTTTCACTTCATTTTGGTCATTATTACAAAAAAGATTAGTGTCGTCTGCAAACTGCAAATGGAAGATTATTTGACCATTAGGACCAATTTGAATTCCCCTGATTAGTCCCAATGCTCTTGCCCTTTCCAGCGTTAAATTCAACCCCTCTACCACCAAATTGAATAGGAATGGTGAAATGGGATCCCTTTGCCTAAGTCCTTTGTGGGTTTTGATTTCTGAGGTGGGTGACCCATTAACCAGGATTGAGATGGACACTGTGGATATACACTCCTTAATCTAAGAACACCATTTTGTACCAAATCCCAAATTAGTCATGAAATACATTAAAAATTCCCAATTAACATTATCATAAGCCTTTGCGAAGTCTAGTTTCAGGATCATACCTCCTTGTCTTGATGATTTGAAGTGTTGGATCACTTCATTGGCTATATGAGTACCCCCTCCTGTAACCATTTCCCTTCTGTAAAGGCCGATTGAGATTCACCTATTATATATGTATAGCAGTATCCTTTTTAGTCTATGAGCCAGCACCTTAGCCAAAACTTTGTATGTACATTGAATCAGATTAATTGTCCTCAAGTCATTGAAGGTAACTGGATTATCAACCTTAGGTATCAAAGTTGTGGAATTAATTCCTTTTGCTAGCTTGGAGTTGGAAAAAATTCATGAAAGAATTCAGTAATGTCTGACTTTAAGAAAGGCCAAGCCTTCTTGATGAATTTAAAATTCAATCCATCAGTACCTGGACATTTGAAGTCATTACAATCCTTTATTGCTGCCTCCACCTCTTCCTGCATGAAGATATAATGTAATTAAGTGTTACAAACAAATTCAATATATTTTACCAACATTTATGTACGCCTATATAAATATAATAATATTTTTATACATGCACGCATAAATGGACTAAATATATAAAAAAAGATAAAATAATTAAAGATGGGATATCGGGTTTTATCGGAAATTAACAGCAAAAAGAAACCTGGTAAATAATTTTTAAAGTACGAGGGGTTAATGTATTTATTAAAACCTCGGTGTCTATATTTATTAGAAACGCGAAAGGAGGTGAGTGCATTTTATTTCAAAAAAAATATTCGAAAAAATATTAATGAAATGAGCGTGAAGGTATAACAGAATAATTAAATTCAAGAACAATTAAACGGCATCTACTAAAAATAACGATGAAAATAGTCAAATATTTAAAAAAAAATAAAAGTGGTGAATGTATTTTTTGAAATTTAAAAGGTTCTTGCAGAACAGTACATTTTATCTTTTCAATAATTTGATCCCAGCAAAGTCCACTGCAATCCACACCACTGCACTCCACACCACACACAGGAGACGACAGAAGACAGAAGACAGAAGACAGAGAGAGAAAAGATGGAGGAATTGAAGCCAAGTGAAGCAAACTCCAGACCCCTAACTCCTTTAGGTTTCCTGGAGAGAGCTGCTACGGTGTACGGTAACTGCCATTCTGTAGTCTATAACGAAAAAGCTTACACATGGAGCGAGACTCACCGTCGATGTCTCCGGGTAGCGTCGGCGATAGCGTCGATGGGGTTCGACAGGGGCCACGTGGTCTCGGTGGTGGCCCCCAACATCCCCCCCATGTACGAACTCCATTTCGCCGTTCCAATGGCCGGAATGATCCTCAACACCATCAACACCCGCCTCGACGCCCGCACTGTATCCGTACTCCTCCGTCACAGTGAATCCAAACTCGTCTTCGTTGATTACCAATCTTCTTCTCTCCTCCTCCAAGCCCTCTCTCTGTTTCCCGCGAACACCCCACGCCCAAAGCTAATCCTCATCACAGATGATGAACCCTCATCAGAATCCACCGTTGAGTTCCTCACCAATTACGAGACCTTTGTGGACAAAGGTGATCCCGAGTTCAAGTGGGTCCGGCCGAAAACCGAGTGGGACCCCATTGTGTTAAACTATACGTCCGGAACCACATCGTCGCCGAAGGGAGTCGTTCACTGTCACCGTGGGATCTTCATCATGACCGTAGATTCGTTAATCGATTGGTCCGTACCGAAACAGCCGGTTTACTTGTGGACCCTACCCATGTTCCACGCTAATGGGTGGTGCTTCCCGTGGGGTATGGCAGCCGTGGGTGGTACCAACATATGTTTACGGAAATTTGACGCCGGAATCATCTACGCCGCCGTGAGTAAAAACAGCGTGACCCACATGTGCGGCGCTCCGGTGGTTCTCAACATGCTGTCGAACTCCCCCAACAACAAGCCGTTGGAAAACCCAGTTCATATCCTCACCGCCGGAGCTCCGCCGCCCGCAGCAGTTCTGCTCCGGACAGAGTTGATGGGTTTCGTGGTCAGCCACGCGTACGGGATGACGGAAACGGCTGGGTCGGTTGTGTCGTGCGCGTGGAAGCCAGAGTGGAATAAATTTCCGGCCACGGAGAGGGCAAGATTGAAGGCGAGACAAGGGGTGAGGACGGTGGCGATGACGGAGATTGATGTGGTTGACCCGGAAACGGGAGTGGGAGTGAAGAGAGACGGGTCGTGTGTCGGGGAGGTGGTTATGAGAGGCGGGTCTATCATGCTGGGTTATCTGAAAGATCCGGATGGAACGAGGAAATCAATGAGAGAGAATGGATGGTTTTATACGGGGGATGTTGGGGTTATGCACCCAGATGGGTATTTGGAAATCAAAGACCGATCCAAGGACGTTATCATCACCGGCGGCGAGAACGTCAGCAGCGTCGAGGTTATTCACTGTTACCCATTGTATTTCGTGCGCTTTTATGTCTCTGTTCGGGGATGTCTAACCTATGTAACTGTAGTAGGCCGGAATAGTCATTGATGGGCCCCCGGCCCATGACCAGCTGCACCATACTCATGGGGCTCCACGAAGCCCAAACTCACCTGGGTTGGGCCGAACACTCTACCGGCCGGAGCATTTGCTCGGCTGTTCCGAACGGGTTTGGATCTCGACCCTGCCGAACAGTGGGATCGCAATCCGCACAGATCTTCGGCCCCCTTGGGGCAGCTTCTTGACCAGGTCGTCTCAGAAACGCCCGGTAATTCAATTTCCAAAGCACGAACACACGTTCTCCGCTTTCTAAGGGACGTGCAGGCGCACCTTTCCAACTCACTCGAACGTGGGACGCATGGTAGAAGACGTGCAAAGCACATCCTTCCGATCCGCTTCGGCGTGGGACACGTGCCAACGTTCCCACACTCTTTGGACCACGTCCTACATACTGGGCCGGACGTTCCGGAGACGGTTGGATTCCTATTCTATAAATATCCCGACGGCACTCCAAATCCAAGGTACACGCACACTCGCGCTTAGAGCTTACTTTCAAGTTATTTCTCCTCTTCCTAAAGAACTAACTTGATCGTCGGAGTGCCCACCGGAGATCCAACTCCCCCCGGTGTGCACTAACTTAGTGTTGAGTGTTTTGCAGATCGAAGATCCGATTCTACAACCCGAGAAGTCGAGAGTGGATTCTAGACTCCACAATTTGGCGACCACAGTGGGAGATCCTTCTGACTTCTCATCCTCACCTTAAAGCTTCACCAGGATTAACAATGGTGGTCACCGGAACTGACCCATCGGCCCTACCAGTTATTCCACCCCCTCCTCCTGCTGATCTGAGGGACAGAGCCTATGTCGAACGCCTGGAGGCTCGATTGGCAGAACGAGACCAGCTGCTTCACCAGGTCAGAGAGGAGATTGCGCAACTCAAGGTTGCCATCAAACCTAACCAGAATGGCGAGACTTCGCAGCCTCGGCGACGGAGACGCCGCAGGACACGCTCTCCGGAACAGAAAGAAAGGAATAAGCGTCCGGCCCTCGAACGGCTGGGAGCCGAAACCGAGGTTGACGCGATCAACGAGACACGGGGCCAGGGCCGAACCCGAACCGCGCCATCTGCAAACTGTTCGGATTCCGAACGAGGAGCTCGGAGGGTCTCGGTTCACAGAAGGTTGGGAGCTCAGCCAGTGAGTAGCACCCAATCGTACTCTCCTCCGACAACACCTTCGGACGACACCCCGACCCATGAGACTCAAATGGATCGGAGGTATGGCGGCCGAAGGGATCAATCCCCATCTAGACGTCAAAACTATCGAGGGCGTTCCCCTCGGTATCACGATGGGCAGGACCTCAGACCACAACTGGTGGCTAGAAGAGGGGGAAGGGCCGAGCAGGGTCCTCGGCCAGCACGTTCGCAATGCGACATCATCCACGACCAGCTCATCTCTTCTCCCTTTACCAGAGAGATAGATGGAGTGCGTCCGCCGCGTGGCTTCAATCCCCCAAAGTTCAGCAAGTACGATCCTAAGACAGATGCCTACCTGCACCTGGTGCACTTTCGGCAGATGATGTCTCTCTACAGCACCGACGACGCCTTGATGTGCAAGCTGTTCCCTTCCAGCTTGGGGGAACTGGGGCTCCTCTGGTTCGACAAACTGCCGAAGGGTTCCATCCCATCTTTCAAGGACCTATCCCTCGCCTTCCTGGCTCGGTTCGTCACCAGCAGCAGGCAGAAGAAAGGAGTCGACTCCCTCCTTGCACTTCGGAAGTCGGCGAATGAGTCTCTCAGGCAGTACGCTGCTAGGTACTGGGAGCTCTTCAATGAGATTCAAGGCTGCGACCCTGCTATTGCTGTGACTTCATTCAAGCTCGGACTGGATCACCGAAGCAGGTTGTTCGAGGACCTCATGTTATCCAATCCTACCGACATGGATGACCTCATGGCCCGGATTGACAACCACTGCCGGTTGGAGGAGGCACGCAGCGAGCGGCGTCAGGCCGAACAAAACCATCCCCGTCAGGGGGAAGGGAACAAGCATACACCACACGGCTCGCGCCGGAGTGTGAACGTGGTGTCCTCTGGGAAGAATAAGGAACCTCGGGCTTTCGAGTTTGCTGCGATGAAGACGGTCTTCAAGATCCCGACGTACGAGCTCCTCAAGAAGATACAGAATGAGCCGTACTTTGAGTGGCCGAGGCGGCCAATGGGAGAGCAGCGAAAGACGCCGGACTCTCCGTACCGTTGTTCGTACCACAGGGAGAAGGGTCACTTGACCACACGTTGCCGAGCGTGGAAGGATTTCCTGGAACGGTTGGTATCGCAGGGACTCCTCAAGGAGTTCATCAACGAGGAGAAAACACAAGCCGGGCCACAGACAGAACCGGAGAAAGAGAACAGCGGGGAAGTCCGGGTGATCGATGTCATCCACGGAATGGTGGATGCAGCAGCCGAGGAAACTCTTCGGGCCGAGATCAGGCGTGCGGCATGCGGCAAGCAGGTCATGTCCGTAAGTGCGGGAAGCAAACGTCCGCATCTCGACAGCCATTCTGGGGGGAACCTGTCATTTTCTGATCAAGACCTTCAACGCCTCCAGATGCCGCATAATGACGCGTTGGTCGTCTCTCTCACCCTCGGCAACTCGCTGGTCCGCCGAATACTGGTCGACCAGGGGAGTTCGGCCGAGGTCATGTATTACCCCCTGTTCAAGGCATTGCACTTACAGGAGGCCGACCTCACACCTACCGAGGTGCCGCTGGTAGGGTTCAACTCGGCTCCTGTTTGGCCCCTCGGTAAGATCACACTCCCTATCCGCACGGGCACAAGGACCGTAGAGGTCGAGTTCGTGGTCGTCGATGTGCCGAGCCCCTACAACGCCATCGTCGGCCGCGTCTGGCTGCACAAGCTTGGGGCCGTAGCCTCGACATATCATCAAGTCCTTCGCTTCAACGGAACATGGGGACCCGAAGAAGTGCTGGGCGATCAATTAGCCGCCAAAAAATGCTATGTGGCGGCGATCAAGAGCAAGGTCTGCCCCGAACAGGTCCAATGGGTGGAAGCGCCGGACGCTCCCCTCCTGGACGATGTCGGCGCACCAGCTGCGGAGAAAGCAGTTGAGGATCTGATCACAGTACCGGCCGACGACACCAATACCGACAGAAATTTTCTGTTGGGATCAACCCTATCTCCAGCCGAACGGGAAGCCATGACTTGCTTCCTCAGGAAAAACATTGAGGTGTTCGCATGGACACCGTACGAGATGCCGGGCATCGATCCAGAGTTTATCTGTCACCACCTCAATGTGGACAGATCCAGCAGGCCCATCGTTCAGAAACCGCGACGCTCGGCCACGATCCATACTGATGCAGTCATCGAAGAGGTCGACCGACTGTTGGAAGCGGGGGCAATCAAGGAAGTACAGTACCCTACCTGGCTGGCAAACACCGTCGTTGTAAAGAAGAAAAATGGCAAGTGGCGCGTCTGCGTTGACTATACAAATTTGAACGACGCATGCCCGAAGGACTGCTTCCCGGTACCGAGGATCGACCGACTCGTCGACGCTACATCTGGGCACGCTCGGTTCAGTTTTATGGATGCATACCGGGGGTACCATCAGATTGCTATGCACGGACCGGACATGGAGAAGACAGCCTTCATCAGTCCCCACGGGTTGTTTTGCTATAAAGTTATGCCCTTCGGCTTGAAGAACGCAGGGGCTACATACCAGCGGATGGTGACGAAGATGTTCGGCAAACAGATTGGAGACACGATGGAAGCCTACATCGACGATATGGTGGTCAAGAGCAAATTTGAGGCCGAGCACCTCAAACACCTACAGGAGGTGTTCGACATTCTGAAAGCGCACAAGCTCCGTCTCAACGCCGACAAATGTGCCTTCGGTGTCGGTTCTGGGAAATTTCTGGGGTACCTTGTAACCAGAAGGGGCATCGAGGCCGACCCGAATCAAATCACTGCAATCAACAATTTGGCAGCACCATGCAGTATTAAAGGGGTTCAAAAGTTAACAGGGATGGCGGCCGCTTTGAACAGGTTTATCAGCCGATCTTCGGACAAGTGTCGTCCATTTTTCGCGCTTCTGAAAAAATGCAGCCGAAGGAGCTTTGAATGGACCCCAGAATGTGATCAGGCGCTCCTGGATTTGAAGGCCTACTTGTCTTCGGCGCCGCTACTCTCAACGCCGAAGGACAAGGAACCACTGTTCATCTATCTGGCCGTGTCTCCACACGCGGTCAGTTCTGTTCTTGTTCGGCAGGATGACCGAGCTCACCTACCTATCTACTATACCAGCAAAACACTGGTAAGTGCCGAGACCAGATATCTGCCCTTGGAGAAACTAGCACTAGCACTGGTCTCCGCTTCCAGAAAGCTTGCGCCGTATTTTCAAGCGCACCCCATCACGGTTTTGACTTCACAACCTCTAAAAAGCCTGTTCCGTAAGGCTGATCTGTCTAACCGAATCTCGAAGTGGGCCGTGGAATTGGCCAATTTTGACATACATTACCAGCCGAGGACGGCGATCAAGGGGCAGATTCTGGCGGATTTCATTGCCGAGTTCGCGCCGGATTCAGAGCCCACACTGCCGAACAAAGAGTCGGCAGGATCAGTTCAATGGCAACTATTTCATGGCGATTCTTGGAGGATGTTTGTGGATGGAGCATCCAACAATCATGGTTCCGGGGCCGGGGTCGTTCTGATTTCACCAGAGGGAATTGTCCATGAATTGGCAATCCGGCTCGACTTCCTCGCCTCGAACAATGAGGCCGAATACGAGGCCGTACTTGCCGGTCTTCGTTTCGCAGCAGGCCTCGGTTCGGAGAACATTAAAGCTTACAGCGACTCTCAGTTGGTGGTTCACCAACTTTCCGGCGAGTATGGAGCTCGCGACGACCGAATGTCTCGCTACCTTACCGCTTTACAACTTGCCAGCAAACAGTTCCGCACTTTTTCATTGGAGCAGATTTCTAGAGAACACAACGCCCATGCCGACGCTTTAGCCGGTCTCGCGTCGGCTACGGACGCTGGGGGGCAGAGGACCGTATCTATCGATATCCTCCCACAGCCGAGCATCGAAAAATCTGCGACCGAGCCAATTTATTGCATCTCACAGGAACCCAGTTGGATGGACCCTATTGTAGCGTACCTTCAAGACGAGGCGTTACCCGAAGACCGAAGGGAAGCACACAAGATCACTCACAAAGCTGCCCAGTTCTGGCTAGGACCAGGTAACAAACTCTACCGGAGAGCCTTCTCGGCACCTTATCTGCTTTGTGTGCACCCCAAACAGACTGGGGCTATTCTTCAGGAATTACATTCGGGCAGCTGCGGATATCACTCTGGAGGACGATCGCTCGTGCATCGTGCCCTGACTCAGGGCTATTGGTGGCCTAACATGAAAAAAGAGGCCGACGAGATGGTAAAGAGCTGCGACCAATGTCAGAGGTTCTCTACGCTCATACATCAGCCGGCCGAAGAACTCAATCCGCTATCTAGTCCATGGCCGTTCGCACAATGGGGGCTGGATATAGTTGGAAAATTCCCTGTGGCCCCAGGAGGCTTTAAATTCTTGATCACCGCTACGGACTACTTCACCAAATGGATCGAGGCCGAACCATTGGTCAAAATTGAAGACAGAGATGTGAAGAGGTTCGTATGGCGAAATATCATATCAAGGTTTGGTATCCCCTATGCTTTCGTATCAGACAACGGCACGCAGTTCGTTGGGGACCTGTTTACCAACTTCTGCGCCGAGCACAGGATCCGCTTCTTCAATTCCACACCGTCATACCCACAGTGTAACGGACAGGCCGAAGCTTCCAACAAAATCATCTTGAACGGGCTCAAAAAACGACTGATGGCAGCGAAGGGTAAGTGGGCCGAAGAGCTTTATAGCGTTCTATGGGCATACCGGACAACGCCTCGCCGCTCCACTGGCCGAACACCGTTCTCCTTGGCCTTTGGCACAGAAGCTGTTATACCTTTGGAAGCTGGCCTCCCGACGATGCGGACAGAAGGATTTCATCCGGACACCAACGATAAGGCTTTATCAACGGCCTTGGACCTGGCCGAAGAACAGAGGGAAGCTGCTCGGATCCGAATCGCCGCTTATCAGCAAACGATATCTCAGGGTTATAACGCCAGAATTCGGCCCAGATCTTTCAAACCGGATGATCTTGTTTTGAGAAAGGTCGTCGGCGCGAAACGTACAAATAAGCTCGGTCCTAATTGGGAAGGTCCCTACCGAGTGATCAAGGTCATTGGGGTCGGCTCCTACAGACTAGAAGACATGGATGGGACGCCTATTCCCCGACCTTGGAATGCTCGCAACTTAAGGAAGTACTTCCATTAAGTTCTCTATCTGTTTGTCTTGTCCCGAGAAGTGCGTGGTCTACGGCCTCACTTTCTTCAGTTTATTCATTTTTTGGTTTATTTTTGTAATCGAGATTTGTTAGCAGTTCGTAACTCCTCAGGTTCGGTTTATTCTTTACGTAGTGAAATTTATGAAATTTCTCCAAACGTTCGGCGACGTGCCTCTGTGTTATCCGTTACTGAACGGTTCGGTTTATTCTTTACTTAGTGAAATTTATGAAATTTCTCCAAACGTTCGGCGACGTGCCTCTGTGTTATCCGTTGCTGAACGGTTCGGTCTATTCTTTACTTAGTGAAATTTATGAAATTTTTCCAAACGTTCGGCGACGTGCCTCTGTGTTATCCGTTGCTGAACGGTTCGGTCTATTCTCTACTTAGTGAAATTTATGAAATTTCTCCAAACGTTCGGCGACGTGCCTCTGTGTTATCCGTTGCTGAACGGTTCGGTCTATTCTTTACTTAGTGAAATTTATGAAATTTCTCCAAACGTTCGGCGACGTGCCTCTGTGTTATCCGTTGCTGAACGGTTCGGTCTATTCTTTACTTAGTGAAATTTATGAAATTTCTCCAAACGTTCGGCGACGTGCCTCTGTGTTATCCGTTACTGAACGGTTCGGTTTATTCTTTACGTAGTGAAATTTATGAAATTTCTCCAAACGTTCGGCGACGTGCCTCTGTGTTATCCGTCACGGCACGGTTCGGTTTATTCTATACTTGTGAAATTTTGAAATTTCATCAACTGTCCAAACACTGTGACACTCTGCTCGGCGAGGTGCTTCGGTGATCTTTATAAAGAAGAGACAAAAGGCACGGTTCGGCAAAAAACAGCTGCTCGTATTCAAAATTGAAGTTCAGTACATGAAAAGCTATTAAAGCAAAATGAAGATAGAATTGGCGCGCAGGCCCTACTCTAAGTTCCTACTTAAACGGCCGGGCCACCATCTTCGGCGACGGAAGAGTCAGGTACTCGTTCCGTGTCCGGGAGGCCGGTCTCTTGGGCCGGGGATTGCGCGACAGCCGCAGCGTCACTGGCCGGCTCAGCAGCAGCAGAAGGTTCTCCGTACGGCGGGATATCCTCGTACAGAGCTGACCCTTCCGGCACTCCAGCAGCCTTCAGTGCCCGGCAGTAGCCGCTACGGAAAGCCCCCTCCAGAAGCTCGGCCAATTGGGCATTGATGCCCTCCATTTGCCTCAGGAATTTCTCCTGAGCTTCGGCATAGCCGTCGTTGTAGCCTCTGGAATCGGCCTCGTCGACCCTCTTGGCCGTGTCTGCTTTTGAGGCCTCTAGCTCTGCGGCAAGAGCCTTCCCATTCTCCTCGGCAATGGACAAGGCCGTGCGGATGGCATTCCGCTCTTCTCGAATTATGTTCTTTGACGCACTCTCCTGCTCGAGTGCGGTCTTCAGACCACGGATTTGATGGGCCTTCCGCATCAGCCCGTCGGACACGGGAGCCAGATGTTGGGTCGCCTGCATTACGAGACCGAAGAAAATAATCAGCACGGCATCCTTAGGGAGTGTCCACGGATTTGGCGAAAGTAGGAAAAGGAAAGGATAAAATACCTTGACCATGAGCCGAGCCATCTCGAGGAAAGACTGGTCCAGCGGCGTCGGCAGCGCCTCGGCATCCTTAGGGAGTGTCATCCCTTCAGCCAAGGTCAACGCCATGAGCGGGTCGGCGTTGATGGTGTCGTCAACGGTTAACGGCCGGCCGAGGAAAGTGAGTTTCGGCTTGAAGAGTTGGGGCGTTGACGTGCCCGTTGCTTCGGTTGAAATCGGGGGCTGGCTCGCCTTCGGCGGAGCCATAGCTACCCCCTTCGCGTGCCCGGCCACAGAGGCCTTCTGTCGGGAATCCCCCTCGGACTCCCTCGTCTTTTTGGAGGCAGCAGTGCTCTCCTCCGCCCCTTTCCTCTTCTTCTGAGGATCGGCAGTACGGGGTGGCTGCTGGGTAGTTTTGCCGATGGCAAGCTTCAGAGTGACCTCTTCGGGGGCCTTCCTCGGCATGTTGGCAGCCTCTGCGATAAATGTCCTCAGTCCTTGTTCACTGAAGTCAAATGACGAGCAAAGACTATAACTTGACGGGGTTGATGATGAGCAGGTACCTGAGGAAATTTGGATGACCTCGGTGTCGGCTCGGTTCTCTTTTAGAGCTTCGGAGCTCTCGCTGCTGCTGGAATCTCCTCGGCACTTGAGCTTTGACCGGTAAACCTCGACGTAGCCGAGCAGAGCGGAGCAGTGTCTATGCCTCCTCCGAACAGTGAATGCTCGGCTGATTCTATCCCAGTCGGCCTTACTCCGTAGGCAGTCGACGACTCCTTTTCCTGCAAAAAGATAAAGGAATCAGAAGCGAGCTAAATGGCAGAAACGAACAGGTCAGCGGACCATACAAAGACTCACCGGCAAACCCAGGAACGCGCGGAATGGAGTATTGACGAAATTCGCCGGACGCGAATTCGAACTCTCCTCGGACTACGACGAAGTCATTGGCATACTTGTCGGAGTCCGGGAGCCCTCTGATTAGCCTCCTTTGTCCGGTTCGGCAGCTCAGGTATTTCCTCCTGGCCACCTTGTTCTGGCTTACTAGGTAGAGGCCGAACAAGTCTTCAACCTCGAACTCGAGGTGGTACCTCTCCTTGAGCTCTATGACCCCTACCACTATTCGGTAGAAGTTGATAGTCACTTGGGAGGGGGTCAACTGGAGCACGCTCAGCACTTGCCGAAGGAAAGGATGGAACGGGAAGCGCACGCCGCCCTCGATGATAGCCATCAAGGGCAGAACGATCTGGGAGTCGTCTGTCGTGACGTTCTCCTCCGGCCGAACGAGGTCTACGAAGACACTGTCCGGAATGCCGTAAGTTGCGCGGAAGTCTGCGAGACTCTCCGGATCCTCGAAGAAGCGGGAGTAACGGTTCTTCACCGGGTGAGTGGCCGAAGTCTTCGGCATCACTTCTGGGGTCCCTGCCGAGCCGCTGGTCCCGGCTTGTTCGGCGCTATTGGATGACATCCCCGCTGAGTCTACTTCTGGTCTGGACATCCTATAAAGAGTGCACGGGTGTTAAAAATAAAAAGGTGACTCAGCTGGGGCCTAAACTAATGGGGCCGGGGCTTCGGAGCCCCTCAGGATATCCTCGGCAAAAACACCGTCGCTCGGCCAGAACGCTTGTCGCTCGGCCAAGTTTTGGATTTTTGCCCAGGCAACACGATTCCTAAGGTCGTTCTAAACCTATCAGAAAAGGGAAATTATTGCAGAAAAAAGAAATCAGCGGGAACTTACCCAAGCGAACGCGGTGATTTGTTGACGGAGTTTGGAACTCTTCAAACTCTGGATGATCGCGCAAGAACTGGAAGAAAATTCTAGAGAGAGAGGGGGTCGCAAGAATCTGGGAGTAGGAAAAGCTCCAAGATCTCCCAGGGCCTCTATTTATAAGAGGGTACCAAGGCGGGGAAAACGGCCGGCGTGAGTAACGAGGCGCCCCTGCACGAGGATTTGAATCGTTCCGCCTTCCACCGTCAAATAGGTACCACGTGTCATCACTTCAGGTTCTGACGTTTCGCGTGCGCCGCCCTTCAGCGCCCCTTCGGCTCTACCGTTTGATGAAACCACGTGTCGCGATCTCAGATCCTGACACTTCACATCCGCCGTTCTGCAGTGTCCTTTCGGCTCTGCCATTAAAGAAAGCCACATGCCATCATCTCATTGCTTGACACCTCGCATCCGCCGTTCTGCAGTGTCCTTTCGGCTCTGCCGTTGGATCGAACGCCACGTGTTGCAATCTCCGCTACTGACGATTCACGTCTGTTCGGTTCCGAGCAGAATGCCCCAGGGCATCAATAACAGACACAAGTTCTTCACGGCTTTCAAGAAAAATTTGCCCTCATGCCGGGGCTCGGCCACATGGTCAATTCCCCCGTACCAAGCTGCGTACGACTGAATTGAGGGGCTATTGTAGTAGGCCGGAATAGTCATTGATGGGCCCCCGGCCCATGACCAGCTGCACCATACTCATGGGGCTCCACGAAGCCCAAACTCACCTGGGTTGGGCCGAACACTCTACCGGCCGGAGCATTTGCTCGGCTGTTCCGAACGGGTTTGGATCTCGACCCTGCCGAACAGTGGGATCGCAATCCGCACAGATCTTCGGCCCCCTTGGGGCAGCTTCTTGACCAGGTCGTCTCAGAAACGCCCGGTAATTCAATTTCCAAAGCACGAACACACGTTCTCCGCTTTCTAAGGGACGTGCAGGCGCACCTTTCCAACTCACTCGAACGTGGGACGCATGGTAGAAGACGTGCAAAGCACATCCTTCCGATCCGCTTCGGCGTGGGACACGTGCCAACGTTCCCACACTCTTTGGACCACGTCCTACATACTGGGCCGGACGTTCCGGAGACGGTTGGATTCCTATTCTATAAATATCCCGACGGCACTCCAAATCCAAGGTACACGCACACTCGCGCTTAGAGCTTACTTTCAAGTTATTTCTCCTCTTCCTAAAGAACTAACTTGATCGTCGGAGTGCCCACCGGAGATCCAACTCCCCCCGGTGTGCACTAACTTAGTGTTGAGTGTTTTGCAGATCGAAGATCCGATTCTACAACCCGAGAAGTCGAGAGTGGATTCTAGACTCCACAGTAACTAAGGGTCCATTTGGCGTAACTAGATTATGGGATTATTGGATTGTTGGATTATGTTGGGTGCCGGACGGAATAATCTAGCTCAAAGTGTTTGGACTAAATTATTTGTGGATATAGAAGTTATGTTGTGTTTGGAGTTAGATTAATCCAGATTATTTGGATAAATAATTTAGGCCAAATGGGGCTAGATTATTTCCCGAATAATCCAGATAATCCAAATAATCTAGTTAAGGCAAATAGAGCCTAAAAATTATGATAACAAATAACCACGGCCCAACACAGATGTGCGGAACATGCACATGGGCCAAAGGCCTATTGACCAACGTATCGACCTACCACAACTACAATTTCACTATATTTGTTTTTGGTAATATCAACGACAGGTAGAATCAGTGCTTCACTCCCACCCGGCAGTGAACGAGGCGGCGGTGGTTGCGCGGCCAGATGAGTTTTGGGGTGAAAGTCCCTGTGCTTTTCTGTGTTTGAAATTAGAGACCGTCCGGAACCCGCCAACGGAGAAGGAGGTTATAGACTTCTGTAGGGCTAAAATGCCCCATTATATGGTGCCGAGGACGGTGGTTTTCAAGAATGAACTTCCCAAAACTTCGACCGGAAAAATTCAAAAATTTGTGCTAAGGGAAATAGCAAAATCCATGGGACCGTTGAGGAAAAGTCGTATGTAAAGAAGCTTGTATTGTATTATTTTTATAACCACAAAATTGGTAAGACTCATATCCTCATATGAGTTTGTTGTGTTCACCTTTTCCTATTACTTGATTATGATTAGTAGAAGAGTGTTGGATTAGCAAGTTTTTGCTAAAAAATGTTATTTTAGCAAAATTTTATCTTTATTTAAATGGGTCCTTCTCCTCGATTGGAACGGTCTCGTATACTGTTATCTTCCTTTCTGTGAGAAGGTTAAGTTCGAGTATTTGGTTTGGTAAAAAATATTCAAGAGCAAATAAGAATTTGTCATCAAAAGCCTCTGCTTCAACTGGAAAAAAAACTTATCCCATTTTGGTACTAGCGGATGCTTGTGTGTAAAGGCACAAAACAAACATAAATGCACATGTCAAATTAATTCAAAACCAACTCCTCACAAACCAACCGTCAAACCTAAATTACAAGTGCTGAAAACACTTCTCAAAATCCAAACTACAAAACTAAATTAATAATTCTTGATTATAGCAAATCCAAGCCAACGTAAAACATCTACTTTCAAACAATTGTAACATAAGGTCTTTCAAATCCAGTTACCATCTGCTAGTTCGGCAATATGTCAACTTACTGTGTTTGGGAGCTTATTTTTCAGCTTTTCATTTTTTACTTTTTGGCTATTTGGATTATGACCGGATGAGTTTTGAATTTAGCAGTTGGAAAAGAAATGTGCAAATGCATTTTGCAAAAGTAGTTGAATGGAAAATGGAAATGAAAATGCAAAAAAAGAGCTTTGACCTCATTTTGAGTTTTTGCTACTAAAATTAAAAATAGAGAATGAGTTCTGCAATAAGGAAACACAAAAATGAAAGATATACGAAAAGAATAGTAGACCTCAATTTCGCATGGACACGAATATGGATATGGACATAGACATGGACATGATTAATACGTGCTAACATGGGACATAGTAATTAATTCTAGAAAAATCAAAACACGAATGCGGAAGGGGACACGATAGTTTTAAAATAATAATTTGATTACGCATATATACATTATAACTACTAAATAGTTTTATTTTGATTTCTAATATTGAATGCATTATTTAGCCGGCAATGTATGTCTATATACTTTTCGCACCAATACTTTCTGTAATTACAAATTTTTACTCTAAAAAACCAATTAAAATTTGACGAAAGTCACCCCTATGTCCGTTCATGTCTCCGTCGTGTCCCCTTAAAAGTATATTAAAATCTAATGGAAGTACAAAAATAAAAGTCAAACCTCTTTGAAATATTGTGTTTTCTTATGTTCAAATACAGAACTTCAAAAGACGAACGGGTAGCTTTTGAACATCCAATGCATTGACATGTACAAATTACACCGTTTTTAAATAATAGATGCACAAACACACAAACATACTTACACCCTACCCAACCAAAGTACATCGGCAGTTTAAACCAAATATATCCATTAGATACAGATAAACCATATTGAAAGAGTTCTAGACATTAAATTCTGAATCCGACATTTTACAATAGCTTCTAAAACAAACACCAATACATGAGATCAATGCAGCTAAAATAATTCCCATCATCGCTAGAAAAAAGGAGAGATGCGAACAAGAATAAAGTTTTAGTTATACTCTTAACATAAATTAATGCAACTATTGATTACCCGAGATCTTTGTAAAAAAGGAAGAGACGGAAGAAGTTGCGATCTTCTACCCCAAGCAATTTTGGCTTCCCGTTTTAAAGTAAAAGCAGTGAGACCCGAAACTCCAGACTCCATGTCCCCGGCCTCTGTGTCCCTCCTTGCCTTCATGTGTTTCCGCCGTGTCCCCCCTTAAAATTATATTAATTAAACCACGAAAATAAAATTCAAATCCATTTGAAATACCATGTTTTTTCAATCTTTCCGTAAATTTCTCTCAAAAATCCTCAGATCCATAACAAAACAATTTATAATTTTTCATGATAGAACTATCGTTATCCTAAAAAATAAAAAATTAAATTAGATTTCTCCTTCTCCAAATAGTAAACACTCCAAAGCATCCAAATTGTACTCTATTCTTGTGGGAATTCTTTTGTTAGGTTTAATTAGAATGAAAGGTGGGTCTTGCTAAGCTGATATTAAGAGGTAATTATGAAATGTAGATCGAAGTACTGAAATGATAGAAAAATTCAGCGACATACATATTAAAGCCTAAAGAAAGCAGGAAAAACTTTGTAAATGAGGCAGAGGAGCTCTCGACAAATGGGATGGAGCCACTTCTAGCAACCAATTCCGCTTTCCTCCCACAAAAGTGATCAATGGACGCAAAAATTGTTGCTATAGAAATTTCAGGGCCAACACTGCTAGTTTCAAGCTTTTTCGGATATTATTTTGAGCTGATTTCTTGCGGGTACCTTTAAAAATAAGTTTTAAACACATTGAATTGTTCGGATCATCAAAATTTGGTCAGAAAATAGAAAGTCCACACCGTAGCAAAATAAATGATCCCTTATTAGAAGTTCTCTCTATATATATAGACACACACACACATACATGTATGATAAGCTAACAAAATATATTCAGTTACATTGAAAACTTCCGAACCAAAACATTTTTTCAATCACTCTTATTTTTAAAGGTAAAATATTTTCGATAAATGCAGGAACCTCTCCTAAAGTTTTGATAAATGCATTGATCTCCTCTACTTTATAAATTATTTAGCAGATTCTTTTTTGCCATTAATTTCTTACCAACGCCGTTAGTTTTAATTGATAAAAGACTAAAATACCTCTCTTAAATCTTTTTACTTCTTTTTTTACTATATTTAATCTATTATAATATTGAAAACTTTCAAACCAAAACATTATTTCCATCCCTCTTATTTTTAAAGTTATCTCATTTCTCTACTAAGTATTCCATGGTACTTTAAATTTTTTAATTTGTTTTTCACCCTTTTTTTTGTTTACAAAAGGATGAAAAATATAAGTGTTCGGTGATACGAAAACAAAGGCGAAAAATATTTAAAATATCATTTGTAATTATCATAAATATATTACGTGATGTATTATTCTTTTTATGTTCCATTTCAATAATTAGTACTTCAAAGTTATATTTAACAAAATAAACGAGTTAAACAAATGTTACATTCTCCCCACTTGAAAAATTACTCCCATTTAGCCGACTATCTAAACTTGAATAGTTGTAGTCAGCTATGATGTTTTGTGAATTACAAAAAAATAAATTTTAAGAAATAAAAATATAAATAAAACAATTAATTTCGATCTATTTTTTTATCTTTTTTCAACTCCTTCTATCGAATGAATAAAAAACATAAAAACAAATAACAAAAAGTAAAAAGTAAAAGCATCAAAATAATACCAATGTTTTTAAAAATAATTATTCAACTCAATTAATTCACACTGATTATCATTGTGAAACAAATATTTAGATAAAGACTTGAACCTTGAACCTCACAATGTTGCAATTGGGAGGAATTAATTATTTAGTGCTTTACACTCTAATTTTTTTATAAAATATAAAAATTTAAGGATGTATATTTTCAAAGACTTGAACCTTAAACCTTACTTTTTTAAGCAAGAAACTTTACTACTTGAACTACATCACAACTTGATTAAATTACTTAATGTTTATTATTTATTATCATCTTCGCAAATTTTTTTATTTAGTGAACTTATTTGATACCTATAAAATATTTAAGTAAATTAGAATACAAAAATCTAACAAATATCTAGTTTAAGAAAAATACACAATAGACTGTGAATTGATCAAAATCAATTTGAAATTTTAACTATACCTTAATGAATAAATTCTAAAGCTAAATGTGACATCCAATTTTATGAGTTCTCACAAAAAAATAAAAAATTAGTGTGAAGATAAAAATTTATTGGTTAAAAAATTTTAAATTTTAATTGATAAAGTTTAAGACTAATTGCGACATCTAATTTTATGAGTTCTTATCAAAAAAATTAGTGTAAAAATAAAGAGTTCAATTAGTTAATTTTTAAAAAAAATCAATGTGAAATAGTGAAAGAAATAAGAGTGGCATTTTTGTAATTTAGGCGTGGAAGGGGAATGATATTTTTTAATTTGGGAAGAAAGGAAAAGAAGAGTGGCATCTTTGTAATTACATAAAAAAGGTTGGGTATTTGTAAACTAATTTAGATGAAGTGGATGCGTAATAATTGATTGGTTCAAATTTCGACACTCCAGCAATTTAATTTCTTGTACTATGCCTTTTAGGTACATCTAATAAGACACGTTTTCATTATGTGGTGGTGGGCCGGGCACATTGTTACCGTGTACCGTAAACTCTGAACAATTATTTTTACATTTAATAATTGAAGCAAAAATGCTAGAGACACATTTTTTTTACACATCGCTTTCACATATTACTCAAAATTATGTCGTTTTGTGTTGAAAAAAATCATATTTATTTTTGACTCATATCGCTGAAAACATATTTGGATCTTTCTTAACATGAAACGACGTAGTTTTAAGTGATGTGTAAAAGTAATGTGTATGTAGCACTCTTGTAATTGAAGTACGTAGATATTTATTTGTGTTTATCAAGTTAATTATGTTACACACGCAACTTTTCAACAGTGTTATACATAAATTTGGTTACAAGTGTGGCCGAAATCATATGATGTGTATAAAATTTTTATTATTTAGTAGGTCTCATATCTATCGAACAGTTTCGAACAAATCTATATCAGAATGTGTATTCCTAGCTAGACTTTCTTCCTTTCTATTTATATCCACACACTAGTTAGTTCTCTTCACCAAACCTCTACGCAACATGGAACTCCCGCTCCTGATATCACTCTCCATTTTCCTCCTCCTTATTGCTTTCATATTACTGACCCAAAAACACCACCAATGCCGCCGCAACCTCCCTCCAACCCCACTGTCCCTCCCAATCATCGGCCACCTCCACCTCCTCAAACAACCTATCCACCGTACCTTCCACAAACTCTCCCAATCCCTCGGCCCCATCTTCTCCCTCCAGTTTGGTTCCCAACTCGTCGTGCTCATTTCCTCGCCGGCCGCTGCTGAAGAATGTTTTACAAAAAACGATGTCGTTTTAGCAAACCGACCCCGTTTGAGAACAGCAAAATACTTCAGCTACAACTACACCAGCGTAGTCACGTCTCCATACGGTGACCACTGGCGGAAACTTCGCCGCCTTATGTCCCTCGAAATCTTCTCCACCGGCCGCCTCAACGCATTCCTCTCTATTCGGCAAGATGAAATCGGGCAATTGCTCCGCAAATTGTATGAGAAATCGTCGGCCGATTTCGCCAAGGTCGAAATGAAACCAAAGCTCTTTGGGCTGACGTTTAACATCATCATGAGAATGATCGCCGGAAAACGGTACTACGGTGATGATTTAGAAAATTCGGCAGAGGCGGAGCAGTTTCGTGAGCTCGTGAGTGAGGCGTTCTTGTACTCCAGCGCGTCGAACCCGGGGGATTTCTTGCCGGTTTTGCGGTGGATTGATTATAAGGGTTTTGAGAAGAATTTGAAAAAAATTCATAAACGAATGGATGGATTGTTGCAAGGGTTGGTGGACGAACACAGGAGGGATAAGAGTAAGAACACAATGATTGATCATTTGCTTTCGTTGCAACGGTCGCAACCAGAGGATTATACAGATGCAATTATTCGTGCGATTATGAATGTAAGTGGACTCGCAATTCTCTATATCTAATTTCCCTCAGTTTTGGCCCTTCTTTTTTCACGTGTATACGAGAACTCATTGGTTCAGGAATCAAATATAAATCTCCAATTTTGACCAAAATAATTGGTGGATCAAAATAAGTTCGGAATAGTTCGACCCAGTCGAGTTTTTTTGGGAATTTCAAGGATATTTGGGCTGGGTTAAAATTTTTTTTTGTCTTGGGTGCGTTTCAAAATAGTTTGGGTCTAGTTATAATGTTCGGGCCATGTAAAAAATCGGTTTTGTTATGAGTCTATCGGTTTGGTTCGGTTTGGCCGGTCCAGGGTTCATTTGTGGGGAACCGGGCCCAAATTGAAAACCAAATTTTTTTCTAGAAATAAAAAAACGAAACCAATCAAATCAAAAACTGGACTAACCGGGTTAGTTTTGTAGGTGGTTTCGGTTTGGTCGGTTTTTTTTTTTTTACCTCTAACACCAACTATACCCACTAAAACAGTAAACAGGAAGCCTAAGTGTGTAACCACAGCCTCCATACACAAAAGCGCACATAGATGTATCCTGAACCGTTCGATACATATGGAGCCATTCAAAATAATATGAACTCTACGTACATTAGACGGTTCCAAATATTTGTGCCCGAATCTTTGTATGAAATGTTATATTCTTGGACTTTTTCAATATCAAATTGGTTTCCTTGAGTGGACAGTTGGAACTTTGATAGCAGACATACTTTCTTCTTTTGAGCAAAGCTTTTTAAATGAACACAAAAATAAATTTGTGCAGGACATGATATTAGCGGGAACAGACACGTCGGCAGTGACAATAGAATGGGCAATGTCCCTTTTGATGAATCACCCAGAGGTGTTGAAGAAGGCTAAAGCCGAGTTAGACGCTCAAGTAGGGCAAGATCGCTTGATTGATGAACACGATCTTCGTAAGTTACCTTATCTTAATGCTATCATGTCTGAAACCTTTCGACTTTGCCCAGTTGCACCACTGCTAGTACCACACATGGCAATGGATGATTGTACCGTTGGGGGTTACAACGTGCCACGCAATACGCTTTTGTTGGTCAATGCATGGGCCATTCACAGGGACCCAAAAGTTTGGGATGACCCTATGAGCTTTAAACCTCAAAGGTTTGAAGGTGCAGAAGTGGAGGAATACAAGTTAATGCCATTCGGGATCGGAAGGAGGGCCTGTCCCGGACAAGGTTTAGCCCGACGTGTTGTGGGCTTGACCTTGGGGTCATTGATCCAATGCTTTGAGTGGGAGAGGGTGGGTAATGATCTCGTGGATATGACTGAAGGGAATGGGCTTACAATGCCCAAAGCTAAGCCATTAGAAGCTATGTGCAAAGCACGTACCATCATGAAGAAGGTTCTATATCAGGAATGACTAGAGTAAGCAGCATTAATTTTATCGAGGGAAAATGACTTAAATAATGGTCTCAATATTAATTTTGATGTCATAAAGTATTTAAGCGATTATGTACATGAAATTAATTGGATAAACTTGGTTATTCTTTTAAGTAAAATGCTCATTTAAATTTTCATCCTACCTATTATCATGAATTGAGATTTAATCCTCTCAATATATGATTTATCCCTTTCCTATAGGCATTTGATTATTTTGTTTCCACTCGTACAATGGGAATAATTGATTGTGTTACGAGATACAGATTTCGAAGGCATATACAGATCTTTACAAAAATTATTTCTATAAAAAATCTCAAATAGCCTTATGGTGCATGCGTCTAAACATGGTAATTTCATTAGTCCATTTTACAGTTTTCTCGATTCGAAAACATAGATGTAATCGGCTAGCACAAGCCAGGCCACTTAATAAATCTCAGTATCTTTCTCAGTACGGTACATAAAATTACGTGTAACATTTGTCTTTCGTTACAATACGTACTGGCCGATATTCAGTATGGTATTAGTTACTCTCGGTGACAAGCCAACCTTACTCTTCTTAGTATCTTTGTCGGGATGGTACCTAAGGCTACTTGGTACCTAAGGCTACTTATACTGTTCCTCTTTCATTATAATACGTACTGAACCATACTTGGTGCAATATTAATTACTTTCGGTGTATGTAGATTTGCTCATTCTGAAAAAGAGGGGGAAAAAAAATAAAAATGACGGTTCTATTGGGGCCAACACATCAGGTATTTGTTGGGGCCTTGGAAGTACCGGCCCAATCCTTTCCACCACGGAGTCCGGGGGTGGTCATTGCTCTAACAAGCCACCCTATCTTTGCCGATATGCTTCATAAGGCTCCGTCTACTATTTTTCTGTTGTTACAATACGTACCGATTGGTGCTCGATACAATCAGTGGCGGAACCATGTGGGGGCCAGGAGGGGCCCGGGCCCCCCCAAAAAATTTCAAAATTTTTTAAAACCTAGGTATAAAAAATAAAAATTATATAAAAAATTATATTTTGGCCCTCCCAAAATTATATTCAACCCTCTATTTCCAAAAAAAAAAATTCGGCCCCCCTAAAGCACCAATCCTGGTTCCGCCCCTGGATACAATATTAATTACTCTAGGCTACTACACTTGCTCATTTTGCGAGAGAGTGCTAAAAAAAAATGACTGTTCTATTAAGCCAAGACATCAGACGATAGTAGGGCTTGGAAGCACCGGCGTCGAGACCAGCAGGTGGTCGTTGCACTGAGAAGCCAGCCTTACACAGTTGCCTCGGGGGCAAGGACTGCGATGTCAAAGGCCTTCGTCGGGGCTCAGAAGCCCTAGTTGGCGTGGAAGGGCCGGTATGTCGCAACCACAAGCTTAGTAACATCTGATATAGTCCTCATAGTCCAATGACCTTAATGCCCCCACTTGGGTCACAGGCTTGCGTTGCTAAACCCGGCGAATTGGAGTTGAATTTCACTAAGTTATATGGTAATAAATATTAGTGGTATTTCTCGATGTGGGAAATCTATGAATTAGTGTTTTCCCTCTCATCCATTCCCTCTCGCTCTCTCTCAAAACCTCTACTCTTATCAAAGTTATTAATTTCGTACCAAGAAGTGTATTTTTTTTGTTCTTTGTACGGTACATACCGGTCAAGTGTTCCGACTTATAATTCTTAATTTAGATAAAAATAATATATGTTTCTCAAATAAATTTTTTTAACAAAAAATCTTATTGTTCAGTAGCTTTGAGCCTCTTTTGGGTGAGTTTCAGTATTTCAAACTTTCTTTCTATCGCCTTCTTTGTGGCGGATTTCTATTTATGGCAACATATTATTTAGGTTTAGTTACATTTTTAGTCTCAAGTGTAAATACAAAAAATGAATAATTGATAATTTTAAAAAAATGGTATCGGTACAGGTTGATAATTATCCGGTACATGTCGGACCACCCGGTAAAATTAGTAATTTTTTAGGTATGGTACATAAAGTTGATTGAATTTCGACAATTATGATAAAACCCGGAATCTACATAAAGTTTTCCACCCGTTTAGAAAGTCCACTCGCTCATTTACTCATAAAGTAAATTGAATTTCGACAATTCAATCTTATTATTCTTCTTCTTCATGATCATTGTGGAGTCTAGAATCCACTCTCGACTTCTCGGGTTGTAGAATCGGATCTTCGATCTGCAAAACACTCAACACTAAGTTAGTGCACACCGGGGGGAGTTGGATCTCCGGTGGGCACTCCGACGATCAAGTTAGTTCTTTAGGAAGAGGAGAAATAACTTGAAAGTAAGCTCTAAGCGCGAGTGTGCGTGTACCTTGGATTTGGAGTGCCGTCGGGATATTTATAGAATAGGAATCCAACCGTCTCCGGAACGTCCGGCCCAGTATGTAGGACGTGGTCCAAAGAGTGTGGGAACGTTGGCACGTGTCCCACGCCGAAGCGGATCGGAAGGATGTGCTTTGCACGTCTTCTACCATGCGTCCCACGTTCGAGTGAGTTGGAAAGGTGCGCCTGCACGTCCCTTAGAAAGCGGAGAACGTGTGTTCGTGCTTTGGAAATTGAATTACCGGGCGTTTCTGAGACGACCTGGTCAAGAAGCTGCCCCAAGGGGGCCGAAGATCTGTGCGGATTGCGATCCCACTGTTCGGCAGGGTCGAGATCCAAACCCGTTCGGAACAGCCGAGCAAATGCTCCGGCCGGTAGAGTGTTCGGCCCAACCCAGGTGAGTTTGGGCTTCGTGGAGCCCCATGAGTATGGTGCAGCTGGTCATGGGCCGGGGGCCCATCAATGACTATTCCGGCCTACTACAATAGCCCCTCAATTCAGTCGTACGCAGCTTGGTACGGGGGAATTGACCATGTGGCCGAGCCCCGGCATGAGGGCAAATTTTTCTTGAAAGCCGTGAAGAACTTGTGTCTGTTATTGATGCCCTGGGGCATTCTGCTCGGAACCGAACAGACGTGAATCGTCAGTAGCGGAGATTGCAACACGTGGCGTTCGATCCAACGGCAGAGCCGAAAGGACACTGCAGAACGGCGGATGCGAGGTGTCAAGCAATGAGATGATGGCATGTGGCTTTCTTTAATGGCAGAGCCGAAAGGACACTGCAGAACGGCGGATGTGAAGTGTCAGGATCTGAGATCGCGACACGTGGTTTCATCAAACGGTAGAGCCGAAGGGGCGCTGAAGGGCGGCGCACGCGAAACGTCAGAACCTGAAGTGATGACACGTGGTACCTATTTGACGGTGGAAGGCGGAACGATTCAAATCCTCGTGCAGGGGCGCCTCGTTACTCACGCCGGCCGTTTTCCCGCCTTGGTACCCTCTTATAAATAGAGGCCCTGGGAGATCTTGGAGCTTTTCCTACTCCCAGATTCTTGCGACCCCCTCTCTCTCTAGAATTTTCTTCCAGTTCTTGCGCGATCATCCAGAGTTTGAAGAGTTCCAAACTCCGTCAACAAATCACCGCGTTCGCTTGGGTAAGTTCCCGCTGATTTCTTTTTTCTGCAATAATTTCCCTTTTCTGATAGGTTTAGAACGACCTTAGGAATCGTGTTGCCTGGGCAAAAATCCAAAACTTGGCCGAGCGACAAGCGTTCTGGCCGAGCGACGGTGTTTTTGCCGAGGATATCCTGAGGGGCTCCGAAGCCCCGGCCCCATTAGTTTAGGCCCCAGCTGAGTCACCTTTTTATTTTTAACACCCGTGCACTCTTTATAGGATGTCCAGACCAGAAGTAGACTCAGCGGGGATGTCATCCAATAGCGCCGAACAAGCCGGGACCAGCGGCTCGGCAGGGACCCCAGAAGTGATGCCGAAGACTTCGGCCACTCACCCGGTGAAGAACCGTTACTCCCGCTTCTTCGAGGATCCGGAGAGTCTCGCAGACTTCCGCGCAACTTACGGCATTCCGGACAGTGTCTTCGTAGACCTCGTTCGGCCGGAGGAGAACGTCACGACAGACGACTCCCAGATCGTTCTGCCCTTGATGGCTATCATCGAGGGCGGCGTGCGCTTCCCGTTCCATCCTTTCCTTCGGCAAGTGCTGAGCGTGCTCCAGTTGACCCCCTCCCAAGTGACTATCAACTTCTACCGAATAGTGGTAGGGGTCATAGAGCTCAAGGAGAGGTACCACCTCGAGTTCGAGGTTGAAGACTTGTTCGGCCTCTACCTAGTAAGCCAGAACAAGGTGGCCAGGAGGAAATACCTGAGCTGCCGAACCGGACAAAGGAGGCTAATCAGAGGGCTCCCGGACTCCGACAAGTATGCCAATGACTTCGTCGTAGTCCGAGGAGAGTTCGAATTCGCGTCCGGCGAATTTCGTCAATACTCCATTCCGCGCGTTCCTGGGTTTGCCGGTGAGTCTTTGTATGGTCCGCTGACCTGTTCGTTTCTGCCATTTAGCTCGCTTCTGATTCCTTTATCTTTTTGCAGGAAAAGGAGTCGTCGACTGCCTACGGAGTAAGGCCGACTGGGATAGAATCAGCCGAGCATTCACTGTTCGGAGGAGGCATAGACACTGCTCCGCTCTGCTCGGCTACGTCGAGGTTTACCGGTCAAAGCTCAAGTGCCGAGGAGATTCCAGCAGCAGCGAGAGCTCCGAAGCTCTAAAAGAGAACCGAGCCGACACCGAGGTCATCCAAATTTCCTCAGGTACCTGCTCATCATCAACCCCGTCAAGTTATAGTCTTTGCTCGTCATTTGACTTCAGTGAACAAGGACTGAGGACATTTATCGCAGAGGCTGCCAACATGCCGAGGAAGGCCCCCGAAGAGGTCACTCTGAAGCTTGCCATCGGCAAAACTACCCAGCAGCCACCCCGTACTGCCGATCCTCAGAAGAAGAGGAAAGGGGCGGAGGAGAGCACTGCTGCCTCCAAAAAGACGAGGGAGTCCGAGGGGGATTCCCGACAGAAGGCCTCTGTGGCCGGGCACGCGAAGGGGGTAGCTATGGCTCCGCCGAAGGCGAGCCAGCCCCCGATTTCAACCGAAGCAACGGGCACGTCAACGCCCCAACTCTTCAAGCCGAAACTCACTTTCCTCGGCCGGCCGTTAACCGTTGACGACACCATCAACGCCGACCCGCTCATGGCGTTGACCTTGGCTGAAGGGATGACACTCCCTAAGGATGCCGAGGCGCTGCCGACGCCGCTGGACCAGTCTTTCCTCGAGATGGCTCGGCTCATGGTCAAGGTATTTTATCCTTTCCTTTTCCTACTTTCGCCAAATCCGTGGACACTCCCTAAGGATGCCGTGCTGATTATTTTCTTCGGTCTCGTAATGCAGGCGACCCAACATCTGGCTCCCGTGTCCGACGGGCTGATGCGGAAGGCCCATCAAATCCGTGGTCTGAAGACCGCACTCGAGCAGGAGAGTGCGTCAAAGAACATAATTCGAGAAGAGCGGAATGCCATCCGCACGGCCTTGTCCATTGCCGAGGAGAATGGGAAGGCTCTTGCCGCAGAGCTAGAGGCCTCAAAAGCAGACACGGCCAAGAGGGTCGACGAGGCCGATTCCAGAGGCTACAACGACGGCTATGCCGAAGCTCAGGAGAAATTCCTGAGGCAAATGGAGGGCATCAATGCCCAATTGGCCGAGCTTCTGGAGGGGGCTTTCCGTAGCGGCTACTGCCGGGCACTGAAGGCTGCTGGAGTGCCGGAAGGGTCAGCTCTGTACGAGGATATCCCGCCGTACGGAGAACCTTCTGCTGCTGCTGAGCCGGCCAGTGACGCTGCGGCTGTCGCGCAATCCCCGGCCCAAGAGACCGGCCTCCCGGACACGGAACGAGTACCTGACTCTTCCGTCGCCGAAGATGGTGGCCCGGCCGTTTAAGTAGGAACTTAGAGTAGGGCCTGCGCGCCAATTCTATCTTCATTTTGCTTTAATAGCTTTTCATGTACTGAACTTCAATTTTGAATACGAGCAGCTGTTTTTTGCCGAACCGTGCCTTTTGTCTCTTCTTTATAAAGATCACCGAAGCACCTCGCCGAGCAGAGTGTCACAGTGTTTGGACAGTTGATGAAATTTCAAAATTTCACAAGTATAGAATAAACCGAACCGTGCCGTGACGGATAACACAGAGGCACGTCGCCGAACGTTTGGAGAAATTTCATAAATTTCACTACGTAAAGAATAAACCGAACCGTTCAGTAACGGATAACACAGAGGCACGTCGCCGAACGTTTGGAGAAATTTCATAAATTTCACTAAGTAAAGAATAGACCGAACCGTTCAGCAACGGATAACACAGAGGCACGTCGCCGAACGTTTGGAGAAATTTCATAAATTTCACTAAGTAAAGAATAGACCGAACCGTTCAGCAACGGATAACACAGAGGCACGTCGCCGAACGTTTGGAGAAATTTCATAAATTTCACTAAGTAGAGAATAGACCGAACCGTTCAGCAACGGATAACACAGAGGCACGTCGCCGAACGTTTGGAAAAATTTCATAAATTTCACTAAGTAAAGAATAGACCGAACCGTTCAGCAACGGATAACACAGAGGCACGTCGCCGAACGTTTGGAGAAATTTCATAAATTTCACTAAGTAAAGAATAAACCGAACCGTTCAGTAACGGATAACACAGAGGCACGTCGCCGAACGTTTGGAGAAATTTCATAAATTTCACTACGTAAAGAATAAACCGAACCTGAGGAGTTACGAACTGCTAACAAATCTCGATTACAAAAATAAACCAAAAAATGAATAAACTGAAGAAAGTGAGGCCGTAGACCACGCACTTCTCGGGACAAGACAAACAGATAGAGAACTTAATGGAAGTACTTCCTTAAGTTGCGAGCATTCCAAGGTCGGGGAATAGGCGTCCCATCCATGTCTTCTAGTCTGTAGGAGCCGACCCCAATGACCTTGATCACTCGGTAGGGACCTTCCCAATTAGGACCGAGCTTATTTGTACGTTTCGCGCCGACGACCTTTCTCAAAACAAGATCATCCGGTTTGAAAGATCTGGGCCGAATTCTGGCGTTATAACCCTGAGATATCGTTTGCTGATAAGCGGCGATTCGGATCCGAGCAGCTTCCCTCTGTTCTTCGGCCAGGTCCAAGGCCGTTGATAAAGCCTTATCGTTGGTGTCCGGATGAAATCCTTCTGTCCGCATCGTCGGGAGGCCAGCTTCCAAAGGTATAACAGCTTCTGTGCCAAAGGCCAAGGAGAACGGTGTTCGGCCAGTGGAGCGGCGAGGCGTTGTCCGGTATGCCCATAGAACGCTATAAAGCTCTTCGGCCCACTTACCCTTCGCTGCCATCAGTCGTTTTTTGAGCCCGTTCAAGATGATTTTGTTGGAAGCTTCGGCCTGTCCGTTACACTGTGGGTATGACGGTGTGGAATTGAAGAAGCGGATCCTGTGCTCGGCGCAGAAGTTGGTAAACAGGTCCCCAACGAACTGCGTGCCGTTGTCTGATACGAAAGCATAGGGGATACCAAACCTTGATATGATATTTCGCCATACGAACCTCTTCACATCTCTGTCTTCAATTTTGACCAATGGTTCGGCCTCGATCCATTTGGTGAAGTAGTCCGTAGCGGTGATCAAGAATTTAAAGCCTCCTGGGGCCACAGGGAATTTTCCAACTATATCCAGCCCCCATTGTGCGAACGGCCATGGACTAGATAGCGGATTGAGTTCTTCGGCCGGCTGATGTATGAGCGTAGAGAACCTCTGACATTGGTCGCAGCTCTTTACCATCTCGTCGGCCTCTTTTTTCATGTTAGGCCACCAATAGCCCTGAGTCAGGGCACGATGCACGAGCGATCGTCCTCCAGAGTGATATCCGCAGCTGCCCGAATGTAATTCCTGAAGAATAGCCCCAGTCTGTTTGGGGTGCACACAAAGCAGATAAGGTGCCGAGAAGGCTCTCCGGTAGAGTTTGTTACCTGGTCCTAGCCAGAACTGGGCAGCTTTGTGAGTGATCTTGTGTGCTTCCCTTCGGTCTTCGGGTAACGCCTCGTCTTGAAGGTACGCTACAATAGGGTCCATCCAACTGGGTTCCTGTGAGATGCAATAAATTGGCTCGGTCGCAGATTTTTCGATGCTCGGCTGTGGGAGGATATCGATAGATACGGTCCTCTGCCCCCCAGCGTCCGTAGCCGACGCGAGACCGGCTAAAGCGTCGGCATGGGCGTTGTGTTCTCTAGAAATCTGCTCCAATGAAAAAGTGCGGAACTGTTTGCTGGCAAGTTGTAAAGCGGTAAGGTAGCGAGACATTCGGTCGTCGCGAGCTCCATACTCGCCGGAAAGTTGGTGAACCACCAACTGAGAGTCGCTGTAAGCTTTAATGTTCTCCGAACCGAGGCCTGCTGCGAAACGAAGACCGGCAAGTACGGCCTCGTATTCGGCCTCATTGTTCGAGGCGAGGAAGTCGAGCCGGATTGCCAATTCATGGACAATTCCCTCTGGTGAAATCAGAACGACCCCGGCCCCGGAACCATGATTGTTGGATGCTCCATCCACAAACATCCTCCAAGAATCGCCATGAAATAGTTGCCATTGAACTGATCCTGCCGACTCTTTGTTCGGCAGTGTGGGCTCTGAATCCGGCGCGAACTCGGCAATGAAATCCGCCAGAATCTGCCCCTTGATCGCCGTCCTCGGCTGGTAATGTATGTCAAAATTGGCCAATTCCACGGCCCACTTCGAGATTCGGTTAGACAGATCAGCCTTACGGAACAGGCTTTTTAGAGGTTGTGAAGTCAAAACCGTGATGGGGTGCGCTTGAAAATACGGCGCAAGCTTTCTGGAAGCGGAGACCAGTGCTAGTGCTAGTTTCTCCAAGGGCAGATATCTGGTCTCGGCACTTACCAGTGTTTTGCTGGTATAGTAGATAGGTAGGTGAGCTCGGTCATCCTGCCGAACAAGAACAGAACTGACCGCGTGTGGAGACACGGCCAGATAGATGAACAGTGGTTCCTTGTCCTTCGGCGTTGAGAGTAGCGGCGCCGAAGACAAGTAGGCCTTCAAATCCAGGAGCGCCTGATCACATTCTGGGGTCCATTCAAAGCTCCTTCGGCTGCATTTTTTCAGAAGCGCGAAAAATGGACGACACTTGTCCGAAGATCGGCTGATAAACCTGTTCAAAGCGGCCGCCATCCCTGTTAACTTTTGAACCCCTTTAATACTGCATGGTGCTGCCAAATTGTTGATTGCAGTGATTTGATTCGGGTCGGCCTCGATGCCCCTTCTGGTTACAAGGTACCCCAGAAATTTCCCAGAACCGACACCGAAGGCACATTTGTCGGCGTTGAGACGGAGCTTGTGCGCTTTCAGAATGTCGAACACCTCCTGTAGGTGTTTGAGGTGCTCGGCCTCAAATTTGCTCTTGACCACCATATCGTCGATGTAGGCTTCCATCGTGTCTCCAATCTGTTTGCCGAACATCTTCGTCACCATCCGCTGGTATGTAGCCCCTGCGTTCTTCAAGCCGAAGGGCATAACTTTATAGCAAAACAACCCGTGGGGACTGATGAAGGCTGTCTTCTCCATGTCCGGTCCGTGCATAGCAATCTGATGGTACCCCCGGTATGCATCCATAAAACTGAACCGAGCGTGCCCAGATGTAGCGTCGACGAGTCGGTCGATCCTCGGTACCGGGAAGCAGTCCTTCGGGCATGCGTCGTTCAAATTTGTATAGTCAACGCAGACGCGCCACTTGCCATTTTTCTTCTTTACAACGACGGTGTTTGCCAGCCAGGTAGGGTACTGTACTTCCTTGATTGCCCCCGCTTCCAACAGTCGGTCGACCTCTTCGATGACTGCATCAGTATGGATCGTGGCCGAGCGTCGCGGTTTCTGAACGATGGGCCTGCTGGATCTGTCCACATTGAGGTGGTGACAGATAAACTCTGGATCGATGCCCGGCATCTCGTACGGTGTCCATGCGAACACCTCAATGTTTTTCCTGAGGAAGCAAGTCATGGCTTCCCGTTCGGCTGGAGATAGGGTTGATCCCAACAGAAAATTTCTGTCGGTATTGGTGTCGTCGGCCGGTACTGTGATCAGATCCTCAACTGCTTTCTCCGCAGCTGGTGCGCCGACATCGTCCAGGAGGGGAGCGTCCGGCGCTTCCACCCATTGGACCTGTTCGGGGCAGACCTTGCTCTTGATCGCCGCCACATAGCATTTTTTGGCGGCTAATTGATCGCCCAGCACTTCTTCGGGTCCCCATGTTCCGTTGAAGCGAAGGACTTGATGATATGTCGAGGCTACGGCCCCAAGCTTGTGCAGCCAGACGCGGCCGACGATGGCGTTGTAGGGGCTCGGCACATCGACGACCACGAACTCGACCTCTACGGTCCTTGTGCCCGTGCGGATAGGGAGTGTGATCTTACCGAGGGGCCAAACAGGAGCCGAGTTGAACCCTACCAGCGGCACCTCGGTAGGTGTGAGGTCGGCCTCCTGTAAGTGCAATGCCTTGAACAGGGGGTAATACATGACCTCGGCCGAACTCCCCTGGTCGACCAGTATTCGGCGGACCAGCGAGTTGCCGAGGGTGAGAGAGACGACCAACGCGTCATTATGCGGCATCTGGAGGCGTTGAAGGTCTTGATCAGAAAATGACAGGTTCCCCCCAGAATGGCTGTCGAGATGCGGACGTTTGCTTCCCGCACTTACGGACATGACCTGCTTGCCGCATGCCGCACGCCTGATCTCGGCCCGAAGAGTTTCCTCGGCTGCTGCATCCACCATTCCGTGGATGACATCGATCACCCGGACTTCCCCGCTGTTCTCTTTCTCCGGTTCTGTCTGTGGCCCGGCTTGTGTTTTCTCCTCGTTGATGAACTCCTTGAGGAGTCCCTGCGATACCAACCGTTCCAGGAAATCCTTCCACGCTCGGCAACGTGTGGTCAAGTGACCCTTCTCCCTGTGGTACGAACAACGGTACGGAGAGTCCGGCGTCTTTCGCTGCTCTCCCATTGGCCGCCTCGGCCACTCAAAGTACGGCTCATTCTGTATCTTCTTGAGGAGCTCGTACGTCGGGATCTTGAAGACCGTCTTCATCGCAGCAAACTCGAAAGCCCGAGGTTCCTTATTCTTCCCAGAGGACACCACGTTCACACTCCGGCGCGAGCCGTGTGGTGTATGCTTGTTCCCTTCCCCCTGACGGGGATGGTTTTGTTCGGCCTGACGCCGCTCGCTGCGTGCCTCCTCCAACCGGCAGTGGTTGTCAATCCGGGCCATGAGGTCATCCATGTCGGTAGGATTGGATAACATGAGGTCCTCGAACAACCTGCTTCGGTGATCCAGTCCGAGCTTGAATGAAGTCACAGCAATAGCAGGGTCGCAGCCTTGAATCTCATTGAAGAGCTCCCAGTACCTAGCAGCGTACTGCCTGAGAGACTCATTCGCCGACTTCCGAAGTGCAAGGAGGGAGTCGACTCCTTTCTTCTGCCTGCTGCTGGTGACGAACCGAGCCAGGAAGGCGAGGGATAGGTCCTTGAAAGATGGGATGGAACCCTTCGGCAGTTTGTCGAACCAGAGGAGCCCCAGTTCCCCCAAGCTGGAAGGGAACAGCTTGCACATCAAGGCGTCGTCGGTGCTGTAGAGAGACATCATCTGCCGAAAGTGCACCAGGTGCAGGTAGGCATCTGTCTTAGGATCGTACTTGCTGAACTTTGGGGGATTGAAGCCACGCGGCGGACGCACTCCATCTATCTCTCTGGTAAAGGGAGAAGAGATGAGCTGGTCGTGGATGATGTCGCATTGCGAACGTGCTGGCCGAGGACCCTGCTCGGCCCTTCCCCCTCTTCTAGCCACCAGTTGTGGTCTGAGGTCCTGCCCATCGTGATACCGAGGGGAACGCCCTCGATAGTTTTGACGTCTAGATGGGGATTGATCCCTTCGGCCGCCATACCTCCGATCCATTTGAGTCTCATGGGTCGGGGTGTCGTCCGAAGGTGTTGTCGGAGGAGAGTACGATTGGGTGCTACTCACTGGCTGAGCTCCCAACCTTCTGTGAACCGAGACCCTCCGAGCTCCTCGTTCGGAATCCGAACAGTTTGCAGATGGCGCGGTTCGGGTTCGGCCCTGGCCCCGTGTCTCGTTGATCGCGTCAACCTCGGTTTCGGCTCCCAGCCGTTCGAGGGCCGGACGCTTATTCCTTTCTTTCTGTTCCGGAGAGCGTGTCCTGCGGCGTCTCCGTCGCCGAGGCTGCGAAGTCTCGCCATTCTGGTTAGGTTTGATGGCAACCTTGAGTTGCGCAATCTCCTCTCTGACCTGGTGAAGCAGCTGGTCTCGTTCTGCCAATCGAGCCTCCAGGCGTTCGACATAGGCTCTGTCCCTCAGATCAGCAGGAGGAGGGGGTGGAATAACTGGTAGGGCCGATGGGTCAGTTCCGGTGACCACCATTGTTAATCCTGGTGAAGCTTTAAGGTGAGGATGAGAAGTCAGAAGGATCTCCCACTGTGGTCGCCAAATTGTGGAGTCTAGAATCCACTCTCGACTTCTCGGGTTGTAGAATCGGATCTTCGATCTGCAAAACACTCAACACTAAGTTAGTGCACACCGGGGGGAGTTGGATCTCCGGTGGGCACTCCGACGATCAAGTTAGTTCTTTAGGAAGAGGAGAAATAACTTGAAAGTAAGCTCTAAGCGCGAGTGTGCGTGTACCTTGGATTTGGAGTGCCGTCGGGATATTTATAGAATAGGAATCCAACCGTCTCCGGAACGTCCGGCCCAGTATGTAGGACGTGGTCCAAAGAGTGTGGGAACGTTGGCACGTGTCCCACGCCGAAGCGGATCGGAAGGATGTGCTTTGCACGTCTTCTACCATGCGTCCCACGTTCGAGTGAGTTGGAAAGGTGCGCCTGCACGTCCCTTAGAAAGCGGAGAACGTGTGTTCGTGCTTTGGAAATTGAATTACCGGGCGTTTCTGAGACGACCTGGTCAAGAAGCTGCCCCAAGGGGGCCGAAGATCTGTGCGGATTGCGATCCCACTGTTCGGCAGGGTCGAGATCCAAACCCGTTCGGAACAGCCGAGCAAATGCTCCGGCCGGTAGAGTGTTCGGCCCAACCCAGGTGAGTTTGGGCTTCGTGGAGCCCCATGAGTATGGTGCAGCTGGTCATGGGCCGGGGGCCCATCAATGACTATTCCGGCCTACTACAATCATAGACATAAACACATGGGTATATGGGAACACAGGTTTATAGAGAGAGAGAGAGATATATATATATATATATATATATATATATATATATATGAAGAAGGGATGAGAGGGAGAGAAAAACACTAGTCCATAGTTTGCCACCATTTCGAAATTCCACTCCTTCTATCAAAAAGAAAAAACTTTGAAAAATGTTTCCCTTGCCACTCGTCTATACTCCTACAGCCTGTTAAAGGGTTGGTTAGCCCACCTAATTACAAATGTTAAAATTCTCGATCGATTTGAATGAATTTGGAGAACTCTATCTCACTATTTATATGAGTGAAGCTTTCGATCAGTATGTTCTTGCCTCTTCCGTTTGGGCTATCACTTGAATCAGAAACTTTATGCTATAGACAAGCACTCAAGCAGTATGAATCAGTATCAATTTTGATATCACAAATGATCTAAGTAATAGTGATAAATGATACTAGGTTAGACATATTTGTACTACTTACCTAATATTTAATGTCATGAATAATTCAAGTGTTACGAAATACAGATTTCAGAGGAATATACAAATCTTTACAAAATAATTAAATTGATAACGGTTGTGAAAACAACTTCTTGCAGTCTGACATGTGATGGATGTAAAAAATTTTTGATGATTAAGAGACTTTTACCTTTGTTTTATATGTTTTTTAATGAGGTAATTTTGATTAAGGGTTGTTAAATTATTGTAAGGTATTTGTCGATTATGTTTTAAATGAGCTCTTGAATTAATGTTCGATAATTCCGTAGCGAAAGTTATTTCTCTTCTTTTCTATGAAGTTGTTTCTCCCTTTATACATTGTTTCACTCCCTTTGAGTATTGTTTTTGAAATTTCTCCATTTTTCAATCAAACTGGTTAATTTTGACAAAATTAATTTGTCAAACAAAGAATTAAGGTGAAGAATTATAAAGCCTTTTAAGCACCAAAACTAGTGATTTTAGTGCATGACAACTTTTGCTGCACAGGACTGCACAACAGGTCTCCCCTTTTTGTCTATGAACACGTTCACTCGTGCACGTATTTTCATACAGACGTATATATGTCTGCATGTACCAGATATGTGCACAAGTGATGTTACGTTTTGCTCATTTTGAAAAAGGGAAAAGAAAAAACCAAAAAATAACAAACTCAAATACAGATGCATTTGTATCGGATGTGTGCACGGATGACGCTACGTTTGCTCATTTCGAAAGGGGGAGAAGTAAAAAAACCAAAAAAACGACTGTTCTAGGCTTCCATAATCAGTCATTAGTTGGGCCCTTTGGCAGACCTGACCTTAGTCCTTTTCCCAAGTCTCATCTCATGAAACCCATGGTCCAGTGACCTTAATGACCCCACGTGGGTCACAGGCTCGCAACAAATATCGGTGTTATTTCTCGATGTGGGAAAACTATGAACTAGTGTTTTTACTCGGGACAATAATTTCATCCGATCCGATCAAATCTATTCCATTTTGTTCCTCGTCTCGAATGGATTTGAAATTTGGAAATTTTTTGGAGAATCGGGTAGAATTCAGACATGAATATAGGAAAAAATTCAACAAACGGATAGGACTCTGTCCCCGATCTCCGCTTCGCCCCATGTTTCCGTACATTTTAAATTTTTTAATCCTATATTTGTGATTGTATTTTGCACTGGTGGTCATGACTCTTTCTTCACTTGTATTCATATTGGTATTCTTTTTATTTTTGTTGTTGTGCCGCAATTTCATCTCTGTATTTGGAGAAACAATAATTTCATTTACCTTCCTTATGCTGTAGTTTTCAAGTACTGTAATTTATTCTTGATTTTTAAATGTTTTAGTTGTTGAAAAATAAATGATTTTTACTTAAAAATATGCATATTTTATTTTATTTTTTTATCAAACTGAGAACTATTTAAAATTTTAGGTAATTCAAAATGTAAGTTTATTTAAAATTGAAAAAAATAGTTTTTTTTTTAATTTTTTGGATCTTCATTTCCCATTTGGGATCTCCATTCCGCGTTCAGGCTGGGGTAAAAAAAGAAAATTTCCATCAGGATTCACGACGAATATGAAGATCAGATATAGGTTCAAGAATTAAGAATGGAGACAAGTGATATTCACCCTCGAATTGTTTGACATCTCTAGTTTTCTCTCTCATCCCTTTGTTGTAAAACTGAGAGAAGAAAAACAGTAAAGAAAACAGAGGTAGACTGAAAACTCTGAATACTTTATTGATAAGAAAATGGCCATTATATAGGCTGAAAACAAACAGTAAAACCCCAAAAAATAGGCACCACTAACACATGTTAAACAAACTCCTACAAACTAGGTAACAAACTGCTGAAACCTAAAGACTAGGGCAACCTGCACAACCTGCAGCTAATTTATCTCAACAATTCTACTGAACTCCTAAAGACTAGGACAACCTGCAACTAATTTATTCAACAATCCCTCCCTTAAACTGATGTTCCACACATAACATCAGTTTAATAAGACTCAAGACTTTGAAGGACCATCTCTCAGATAAAGTCCTTAAAACTGCAAACACCAAGTAGCTCTCTGAGCTTCTGAAATGCTGGAAATTTGAGAGGCTTTGTAAGAATATCAGCAATCTGGTCTTCACTTCTGCAGTAAACCAAATTAATAACTGCATCATTTGTGAGATCCCTCAAGAAATGATACCTCACATCCATATGCTTGCTTCGACCATGTAGAACAGGATTCCTTGAGAGTTTTATTGTTGAACTGTTGTCACAGTAAATGAGAGTAGGACCATCTTCTTTGAACTGCAGCTCTTCAAGAATTTTCCTCAGCCAAATAGCTTGACAAGCACAAGCTGTTGCTGCAACAAATTCAGCTTCAGTGGTTGACAATGTGACTATTGGCTGCTTCTTTGATGACCATGAAATAGCTCCTGTTCCCAACATAAAGACATACCCAGATGTGCTTTTCCGATCATCAGAGTCTCCTGCATAATCACTATCTGTAAAGCCAAACAAATCTGACTTTTCTCCCTTTTTGAAGATCAACCCAAACTCTTTAGTACCTTGCAAATACCTAAGAATTCTTTTTGCAGCCAAAAGATGAATCTCTTTTGGACATTCCATGTACCTACTAATGACACTTACAGCATGCATTATATCAGGCCTTGTTGCAGTCAAATACATTAAGCTCCCCACAATTTGCTTGTACAGAGTACTGTTAACCTTCTTTCCTCTATCATCCTTGCTTAGCTTCAAACCAAATTCAGATGGTGTATTCACAGGATTACAATCCTTCATCTGAAACCTTTCCAAGATTTCTCTCACATACTTCTTTTGAGATATAAGAATACCAGTAGAGGATTGTAACACTTCTATACCAAGAAAGTAATGCATCATGCCAAGATCTGACATTTCAAATTCAGCCATCATGGATTTCTTAAAGCTTTCAAACATGGTTGCGTTATTTCCGGTATAGATTAAATCATCTACATATAAGCAAACAATGAGCATTTTCCCACCATCCTCAACTTTTATGAATAGTGTATGTTCATAAGGACATTTTTGAAATCCTTCCTTCAAAAAATAAGTTTCTATACGATTATACCAAGCCCGTGGGGCTTGTTTTAATCCATATAGAGCCTTTTTTAGTCGATACACTTTATGCTCATTTTCAGATTTCACATAACCAGGAGGTTGATCAATAAATACCAGTTCCTTCAAATCTCCATGGAGAAATGCCGACTTCACGTCCAGTTGGAAGATAGGCCATGAGTTCTGAGCTGCTAATGCAATCACTAACCTGATTGTGTCATGTCTTGCAACTGGAGCAAAGACTTCTTTGTAATCAACACCGAACTCTTGCTTATAGCCCTTGGCGACCAAGCCTGCCTTGTACTTGTCGACTTCACCGTTCTCCTTTAACTTTGTCTTGTAGACCCACTTCACACCAATTGTTTTGTGCCTTTCTGGAAGATCAGATAACTCCCAAGTGTCATTCTTTTCAATGGCTGCAATTTCAGCATCCATAGCCTTCCGCCATTTTGATTCTTTGACAGCACTTTCAAACATTGTAGGATCACAATCTAAAAATAAAGCAAAATGAGTGATTGGATCTTCAATTTCAGTTACCTCATAGTCTTCCATCCATGCGGGCCTTTTTCGAATACGACGATCACGAGCTGCTGCTTCAGTAGTTTCTGCTGCTGTTGGAAAAATTTCAGCCGCTGTTGGGTTTGCTTCTGGTGAATTTTCAGGCATAAAGGCTGCTGGAGTTTGGCTCTCTTTCAGAATCATTGTCAACAAGAACTTGAGTAGGTTGCTGCCTATTCCAATCCCAAGTGTTTTCCTCATCAAAGACAACGTCGCGGCTGGTCACAATCTTCTTGGTTAGTGGATTAAATAATTTATACGCTTTGGATACTTCACTAACACCAAGAAAGACACACTTTTCCCCCTTATCATCAAGTTTCTTCCTTTTCTCATCCGGGATATGTGCATAAGCGATGCAGCCAAAAATTCTAAAATAATTTACATCTGGTCTCCTTCCACTCCAAGCCTCCTCTGGTGTCATATTTTGAACAGCAAATGTAGGACTTCTGTTCAAGATATGAATACTCCAATTTACTGCTTCAGGCCAAAAAGATTTTGGAATTCTCCCTCTTGCCAACAAGCTTCTCACCATATTGAGGATGGTTCGGTTTTTCCTCTCTGATACACCATTTTGTTGTGGTGTATAAGCAGCTGTCAGCTCTCTTCGAATGCCATGAACTTCACAAAAACCTTCAAATTCGGTTGAGCAATATTCTCCACCACGATCTGTTCGGAGGGTCTTAATGGTCTTTCTTGTTTCATTTTCCACACGAGCCTTGAAGCTTTTAAATACACAAAAAGCTTCTGATTTTTCTTGTAAAAAGTAAACCCAAGTTTTTCGAGTATAATCATCAATGAAGGTAATCAAGTATCTTTTACCTCCATTAGAAATTGGGGTTATCGGGCCACAAATATCGGAATGAATTAGCTCCAAAACACCTTTTGCTCGCCATGACTTCCCTTGGGGAAATTGAGAACGATGTTGTTTGCTAACAACACATTCTTCACAAACTTGGGAAGAAATACTAATCTGAGGAAGACCTGTCACCATATTTTTCTGTTGGAGAGTCTTTAATCCACCAAAACTCAAATGGCCATAGCGAAAATGCCACAACCAAGAAGGATCTTTTACTTCAGCTACCAAACAAGATTGCACACTTTCAATTTTCAATGGGAACAATCTGTTTGAACTCATTTGCACAACAGCAATAGCTCCTCTAGTAGAATCATAAATCTCACAAAAACCCTTTTTAATAGTGATTACATAACCCTTTTCCTGCAATTGACCAGCACTTAACAAATTGCTTTTCAAATCAGGAACATAAAGAACATTGGAGATTGTTTCTACAAAACCATTCTTGGTTCTAATCTCAACATCACCCTTTCCCATCACCCTCACAGTGGAACAATCACCAAAACTTACTGTAGAATGAAAGCCTTCATTTAAATAAGAGAAAGAAGACTTACTTCCACACATGTGGTTGCTGCAGCCCGTATCCACATACCAAACATCAGACTCAGGTTCCTGATTAGCTTGAACAGCCATCAACAAAGTTTCCACTTCCTTCTTCTCGGCAAAATTCGATTTCTCTTCCTTTTCTTTGTCATTAGGCAGCCTAGTGTAACATTCAGAACGATAATGACCAAATTTATGACATCTAAAGCACTCTACCTTGGATTTGTCAAAATGTTGATCTCGTCCTCTGCCTTTGCCCTGAAATTGATCATCATTGGCTTTGAAAAAACTGCTGCCATCTCTATTGCCTCGATCTCCCCTTCCTGGACCTCTACCTCTACCCCTTCCTCTAGAGTTTGAGAAATTAGTAGAGATAGAAGCCTTTAAAGCTTGCTCCTTTAAAGATTGCTCCTCTGAAGTTGAACTTCGGTTCAGCTTCTGTTCATGGACCAGCAAGGAGCTCTGCAGTTCATCAATTGACATTTTATCAATGTCATGAGACTCTTCAATAGAGCACACAACATAGTCAAATTTTGGAAGCAAACTTCGCAGGATCTTTTCAACGACATCTCCATCGGCAAGCTTATCACCATTGATTCGCCTTTTGTTTGCGATCTCCATAGCTCTTCCAAAATAATCTGTAACTGACTCTCCAGTTTTCATTTGGAGAGTCTCAAAATCTCTCTTTATGGCTTGAAGAGGTGCTCGCTTCACTCTTGCTGAGCCTTCATACTTTTGCTTCATGGAATCCCAAATATCTTTGGAAGTTTCTTTGCTAAGAATTGTTTCCAAGATGGGACGATTAATTGCCTGAAAAAGATAATTTTTAGCCTTCAAATCTTTGAGCTTTCTCCCTTCCAACTCTGTTTTCTGGACATCTGTCAAGTTTGCACTTGCTGCTGGTGCTTCAATTCCAGATTCAACGATCGGCCAATACTCTTTTGACCGTAGAAAATTCTCCATTAGCATACTCCAATGGTCATAGTGACCATCAAAACGTGGGATCGCTGCCTGCACAAAATTTGAATCTGAAGCCATCAGAAAATAGCTGCTGCTATTTGGAACTGTTTTGAGAACTCTCACTGTTTGGCTCTGATACCACTGTTGTAAAACTGAGAGAAGAAAAACAGTAAAGAAAACAGAGGTAGACTGAAAACTCTGAATACTTTATTGATAAGAAAATGGCCATTATATAGGCTGAAAACAAACAGTAAAACCCCAAAAAATAGGCACCACTAACACATGTTAAACAAACTCCTACAAACTAGGTAACAAACTGCTGAAACCTGAAGACTAGGGCAACCTGCACAACCTGCAGCTAATTTATCTCAACAATTCTACTGAACTCCTAAAGACTAGGACAACCTGCAACTAATTTATTCAACACCCTTCTCTATCTCTCTCTCTCTCAAAAACCTCTGTTCCCATAACCCATTAGTTTGTGTCTATGGTTCTGAAGAATCATAAAAGTTGAATTGTCGGAATTCAAACTACTTTGTGAGTGAATGAGCGAGTAGAATCTCAAAACGGGCGGCAAACTATGGACTACTGTTTTCTCTCTCGCATCGCTTCTCTCTCTCTCTCTCTCTCTCTCTCTCTCTCTCTCTCTCTCCTCTTCTCTTCTCTTCTCTCACTCATTCACTCGGAAAGTAAAATTAAATTTCGACAATTAATTTATTATCATTTATCAAAAAGTAAAACTATGAAAAATGTTTCCCTTTACCATTCACCGGCCTGTTGGCTGTTCTTGCAAAAAATCATAATTCAAATATCAGGAATGAGTTAAGTGATTATGTTCTTAACTCGGATTAAAAAGATTCGAACATTTACTGCCGGTTATAAAAACTGATGCCTTATGTCACGGACCGCCAACTTTCGTGACATTGGAAGCCCTTAGAAGTGGGTAAAAGCTTGAAGAAAATTCTAGGACGCTCAAGATGAGTCCGGAAAGGTCCGGAATATCCTAGTCGAGCCTACAGAATTTCGGAAAGGTCCGAAAAGTCGGAGAGGAACCTAAAGAATTCCGGAAAAGTCCGGAAGGTTGGGAAGGAAGCTAAAGAATTCTGGAAAGGTCCAGAATATTGCAGAAGATGCTGGATGCAGCTGGAAGATTCTGGAGAGGTCCAAAATATGCTGGAAGCTGCTTGAAGGCTCAAGAAGATGGTGGAAGGTTTGGAAATATTCTAAAGTTGTATGGAGTGTTCTACTTTGTTCTTAGAGTTGTGTGGAATATTCTAGAACTTAGTAGAATGAGAGAACTCTAGATGTTTCCAATGAGTTCCTTGAAGCCTATAAAATGATGGAAGGCCTCGTTTGTGAGGTAGCATATGAGACCTTGAAAGATCTAGGCTTGTGAGAGCTTGAGAGTGAAAGCTTGTAAGCTAGAGAGAGAGAGAGTCTTATATATCTTGTCTTGTAAAGAGATTATTTATAGTGAAAGAACTTCCTTTACCCAAATCTCCTCTTAAGAGTGTGTGAGTGTGTGTCTCACTTGGGTGGTTGGGTAGGACTAGCTCGTGGGAAGAGGTTGACTTGGGCATCAAGAGTGTGATTTGCCTAAGTGCCGCACTGTGCGCAAGTGGTGAAATTCTTGGGCCGTGACACTTACCACTTGTATATACTTCATATGGCCTCTTAAAGTGTTGGTTGGCCCACTGTACAGATCCTGAAATTCTCAATCGACTTAATCGTATGTGGAAAACTCTTTCTTACTATTCAACACAGTGAATCTTTCAATCAAGATGTTCTTCCTCTTTCGTTTAGACTCTCGTTCGAATCCAAACCTTTATAGCGCTATAGACAAATAGTATTAATTTTATCGAGTGAAAATAACTTAAATGATGGAATCAGTATCAAATTTGATGTCATGAATGATTTAAATGATAGTGATAAATGTTACTAGATCGGATTTACAAACATTTGTACTGCTTATATAATATTTTGATGTCATGAATGAATTAAGCGATTATGGACATCTAATTAAATAGATAAAGTAAATCATTATTCTAGACAAAAGGCTCACATAAGTTTTCATCTAACCCATTATCATAAGTGTAATGGGCCGAATTGTTTAGCTGATCCAAACTCGAGCGAACGGGTCATACAGACGGGTCAAGCCCAAAGATATGGATTGTGTCGCCCACATGGGGCTTCGGCCGCATATTGTCAAACAGATAAAAATGAATGTTGGACTGGGCCTGACAAACATGAACCATGTCGGCAGCATATTGTTGAAAGGGCATTCTTAAGACCGAACAACCATGCCGCCATTCTAGGGTGGTCAGAAATTTCTGGAGCGATAGGAGGCCTTAATGAAAAACTTTACCATTTTTTAAAGTTCTTACATAGGGAATCCTTATACTGTAAGAAATGGCCAGATTTAGCAATAATGAATTTGGGAAAGTATTCCAAGATATTCTATTACCAAATTGAGACATCAGACGACTTATAAATAGAGGATCTAAATGCAACATTAAGTATGCAATTAATTATAAGTACAAACACTTTTGTGCTTTGAATATCATATATATTCCAACTTAAGAATCAAAGTGTCTTCTAAAAATAGTCTGTCGGCAATAATTGATTATTTCCTGCATAAGCTACACGAGTAATTCAGATTTTGGAGACGAATCGAATCAAACTGGTAGATATTCGCAACACAATTTGTTAAGATTTAATCCTCTCATTGTATGATTTATGGATTTTACCTTTCTTATTCAGTGTAGATATACATTCATATAATTCTCTAAGGTTTTAAAATTAATTAGTGTGATCGTGTTTTTTCTTATGATCACCTATAACTTGTATTGAAATTCGGATTCTTTCAAATAATGATTAATGTAAATACCCCAATTTAAATCATCCTCGATATTCTTTGACTCTGTAACCAATGTTCTAAATATCTTTCCGATTGTTTACGACATTAAAATTTTAAATTCATATCGAATATATTGGGCAGCTATAAGTAAACCCAAGTTGAACAAGACATTTGCGGCTCCCGATGCTACCTAGAATCCCTTTAATCACTTCTCTCCTTTCATGATTTTTCATCTTATATCTCTGCCCGTCTTTTTATTTTTGACCGGCAATTCCAGCTAGGATTAAAAGATGACGATAACCAAAGGCCTCGATATTTCTGTGGTAATGAAATTAATGGATGCTTCCACCTAAATAATGTATTGAATTAAGCATTGATTCTCTAATATTTTAAAAGTATTTTCTCAAAAAGTTTTTAAAATGAATCTAAAAATGTCATTAATACCGTTGACTCGTGGCCTTTGCTGTACTGTCTGATGGAGAAATCTTACTCCTATTTTATGCATATATTAATGTCCAAAAGTCAACAAAGAATCTTAAAAAAGTCTTACATTAATATTGTCTCCCACCGACCTTATCAATTTGTAAAGTATATCTTGGGCTACTCAACTTAAGTGTCACTTTAAACCTTCACATTTTAGGTATAAAAAGTCTACTAACAAGGTTAACACATTATTTTGTACATAGATTCACACGGACATAAATGTGTCTGGAATCATTAAATACACGTAAATACCATATTATTTTAAAGGGTCACATGTGCATTTAACTATTCCGAATATATCTATGTTTGAATCTATACATGAATAATGTGTTCTTAAACTTACTCTTTAGGTATAGTATCACGCAATGTTCTGAATACCGGATCGGTTTGGGTACCGGTTTTCCTACTGGTACGGTACGTACCGGTACCGATCATGTACCGGGTACCGTATCGGATTTATCGCAACTATCAATATATATATAAATTATAGAGAGAAAGCCAAAAAAAATTAATTTTTTCCGCAATTCTTAAAAAAAATTAAAAAAAAAAACAAATCCGGTACCGGCCGGTACCGGTCGATATGGCCGGTATTCGCCGGTATGGCCGGTATCCAGCCGGTATTGAGAACGGTACGGTACTAGAGGTACTTGGTACCGTTTTTTTGCCAAAACGGTACGTACCGGCAGGTACCGGCCGGTACGGTACGGTATCGATAACATTGGTATCACGTCCTCCCCTTGGATCCTATAAATAGTAAAGTGTATCTTATACCTTGGTGTCTCGTTTTCAACCCTTTCGCATTTTTATAATATATATATATTCTAATATGAAAAATGGCTACTAACGAGTTCAGGTTAGCTTAGTACTCCATCGCTCAGCACATGATTGTTAAGATTTAGTCACTCAGCAATCAATTTTAAATTATCAGTTGACACACAGTCATTCAGATCACGTGTCACTTAACAAAAAAAAATATTCAAGGAAGTAATTTGGCAAGATCCCGCATTTGAAATTTGAGAACACTTAGAATCAGAGATGGAATGTTCAGTAAATGGACCACTCCTCTTTAAAAGGGAATGAGGACTTGATCACTTACATCATATCCTATAATATTCTTCACCATTCATCTTATAAAAGGAGTCGTTAGAGCAAGGCCATGGTACTTTCACTAGCAAGTGTCTAAACATTTACTCATACATATGCTTCTATACCGGTGATCTAACTTGATCGTCAGGGTACGTGGTTAGAAAATACCTTCGATCTTTGGACTTGTAAGCAGGAATCTCAATAGCAACCTTGAAGGTCGCTATCCAATTTTTGACACTATCTGCTACTTTGTTTGGTTTGTCCAACCTCTATTATAACTTGAAGTTAAAACATATTTAATCTTAAAAATTTATTAATCTTTTATGAATCAAAACTTATTCAAATCAAGATAAATGGTTTAATTCCATATTAAATGTTTTTCAATATTTGATCAACACAAAGGTAGGACTGGCAAGCTGTAAACCCCAGATGCTGGGTTCGAAACTTGACAACCGCAAAAACTTGGGGCCACTGGAGGGTATTCCCGGTCGTTCACTTCAGGGCCCCGAGGACTAGTCGGCATTAGGTGGGGGGCTCCCCCAGGCAATCCCAGCCTGGTCCCCAAGCCGCTGGACACCTCGGTTATCAAAAAAAAAAAAAGAGTAAAACGACATAATATTTTTGCCTGTTTTATCCTCGAAACTATATTCCATACATTTTCATAATAATTCGCGTGATAAATTAAAACGACGTAGTTTCAAAAACAAAACAAGCAAAACTACGTCATTTTATTCGCACTGCACACACATTACAGACAAAGGCACCACAACTCCCTAAATCCATGGTTGACTTTTTATAATGCAAGGGTTCAAAAATAAAGGGTGCAATTTGCAAGGTTGGAAAGTATTACTTACTCCTTTATCAATTAGCGTCTCATTTCAAACACTCGTGTATTTAATTTAATTTATAAATGTTATGTTTTCAAGCATGATTGCACATCAAGCACTCGAAAGTCTACTTCATGCTGATTTGGCCCAATCATGAGTGTGAGAACACATGAATGTATTTACTATCATGTATGTATACTTAATAGTTTTGACAAGTTTCTGAAAATAAATAATTTTTTTAATTAAAATAAGTATGAAAACGACCAACAAAATTTTTTAACAGGATCCTCTTATCCCAAAAAAGACATAAGAGAATCTTAACATTTGTGTATTTAATTACAGCAAAGTCAACACTACTCCACTCTAAAATTATTAATCTCGTATCAAACAAATGTGTCATTTGTTATGATACAAAATTCTTAACAGTCGTACACATTAGTTAAGAAAAGAGCAAGATTATACACAAAAATACACGTATGGACTTGGAGTCCGAAATCATTCGAGACACGTAAGACTATTACTTTAGAGGTTCTTATGTCCATTTACTGTTTCAGATATATATATGTATGGTATTTGATATTCACATCTTTTTTGTTCATTTGCACTCTTTTTTTTCTATTATATAAAGTTACTGAAATACTCTTCTATTAAATAATTTTTACTCTTATTTTTTATTTAAATAGAAAAATATTTTAATAATTTTAATATAATAAGAAGAAAAAAAGGAGTGCAAATTGATAAAAGGGGTTGTGAATATAATTTACCTATATGTATTCACGTATATATGTATGTATACACATTTTATGTGTGTAGACTTTCTCTAGAGAGAGAGAGTGAGAGGAAGAAGAAGAGGAAGAAGATGGAGGAAATGAAGCCAAGCTCAGCAAACTTCTGTCCCCTAACTCCTCTAGGTTTCCTGGAGAGAGCTGCTACGGTTCATGGCAGCTGCCCTTCCGTAGTCTACAACGAGAAGACATACACGTGGAGCGAGACCAACCGTCGATCACTCCGGGTAGCGTCGACGATAGCGTCGATGGGGATAGAGAGAGGCCAAGTGGTGTCGGTGGTGGCCCCGAACATCCCCGCCATGTACGAGCTCCAGTTCGCCGTTCCAATGGCCGGAATGATCCTCAACAACATCAACACTCGCCTCGACGCCCGCACTGTATCCCTACTCTTGCGTCACAGTGAATCCAAACTCGTCTTCGTTGATTACCAATCTTCCTCTCTCCTCCTCGAAGCCCTCTCTCTCTTCCCCCTAAACTCCCCACGTCCAAAGCTAATCCTCATCACCGACGATGAACCCTCATTAGAATCCACAGGTGACTTCATCACCAATTACGAGACCCTGGTGGAAAACGGCGATCCCGAGTTCAAGTGGGTCCGGCCGAAAACCGAGTGGGACCCCATTGTATTGAACTACACTTCCGGAACGACGTCTTCACCGAAGGGAGTAGTTCACTGCCACCGTGGGATCTTCATCATCGCCGTCAATGCGTTAATGGACTGGTCCGTACCGAAACAGCCGGTTTACTTGTGGACCCTACCCATATTCCACGTCAACGGGTGGAGCTTCGCGTGGGGTATGGCTGCCGTGGGTGGCACCAACATATGTTTACGAAAAGTCAACGCCGGAATCGTCTCCGCCGCCCTGAAAAAACACAGCGTGACCCACATGTGCGGCGCGCCGGTACTTCTCAACATGCTGTTGAACTCTCCCGACGGAAAGCAGTTGGAAAACCCAGTTCAGTTCCTCACAGCCGGAGCTCCGCCACCACCCGCGATTCTGTTCAAGGCCGAATCGATGGGTTTTGCAGTGAGCCACGGGTACGGGTTGACAGAAACGGCTGGGTGTGTGGTGTCTTGCGGGTGGAAACCGGAGTGGGATACATTTCCGGCGACGGAGAGAGCTAGATTGAAGGCGAGACAAGGTGTGAGGACGATGGCGACGACGGAGATTGACGTGGTTGACCCGGAAACGGGAGTGGGAGTGACGAGAGACGGGTTATGTGTAGGGGAGGTGGTATTGAGAGGCGGGTCGATCATGCTGGGTTATCTGAAAGATCCGGAGGGAACGAGGAAATCGATGAGAGAGAACGGATGGTTTTATACAGGGGATGTTGGTGTTATGCACCCAGATGGATATTTGGAAATTAAAGACCGATCCAAGGACATTATCATTACCGGCGGCGAGAACGTCAGCAGCGTAGAGGTAAAAATATTCCATACAAAAGACATACAATAATTTACAGAGAAATAGAATTTCCGATGCATCGTCCCGTACTCACTTCTCTTTCAGACCACATTGAATTTTCTTAACAAGTCATTGCTCTCATCATAATTGGCCAGCATCCCATCACTTCTTTGTTCATTTTCCATAGACAGTTACTCATGTGAGCGCTCCAAGTACTCCTACACTTGCTTTCTGTGTGTGAGCAACTACTTTTCACCATGCTCATTGTTTACAATCATGCATACAACTTGTCCCGGGCTTGGCATCAGCCACAAAACTCATTCTCCACAAACTTGTATAAGTTTCTCACCATCCGTCAAGTCAGGCAATCAACATCTAATCTCGAATCAAAACTACATTTTTAGATGATATGACTTCACTATCTAATTGAACCAGACTGCCTTTGATCAGTGCCGATCACCTTCGCAATCTAAATTGTCTTGATCAATCTTCGATCTCTATCATTGTAAACTCTTCCAGCACCACTCATCCCCATCAATACCTTCACAATCTGAACGTATTACTCCAACTCCACATTGAACAATATTTTTATTCCCACCTCTGCTCCCAAGACAACCATTTTGACGCTCCATTGAGACATTGAAGCAACTTAGGAGCAAAAATTACAAAAATAGAAATGACGGTTGCGTCTAGAACGCTTCAAAATGATGATACGAACCAAACTATAAAACTGTCAAAAGTCTAGGGACTGAACTACCAAACAGCAAAGTTGAAAGACATGATTGAAGTACCCCAAAACCTCACGAACCTATAGTGTAATTCGTGGGTTTGGAACTATTCACGGAGTCAGTTCGAATCACTAAGCCGGCTTAGTCCACCAGTTTAAATCGAACCAACCGGATCTGCTAGATCTGCTCTATCTTGGCTCATGTATAACATTCTCCAATAGTACCAGCCACACTGAATCATTTTCCTTTAATCTTCTCGAGGTTTTCAGTCATTTCCCAAAAGCCCTAAAAAAAATGAGCAAAGCATCCATTGATATCCCGTGCGGACACATACGTGTTCTCTACGTCGTTGAACTCGTATCATCAAGGGCTATCTACATACGTAGTGGTGTCGTCAAAAGTTGAATTCGACTAACTTTATTTTCAAGCAATTTTTGACAGAGACTTTATTGTTGTGCATATCTAGTGTAATTTTGGCACCTGAAACGAAATATTGCGCCCATGATCAATCACAAACAAACAAACACAAAGACACAAAAAATTTACATGGTTTTCAAATTTGGTACATCCACATAGAGAATCACAATAATTGCACAAAATTTAGGAAGTATTTTATATTAGTAAACTCATGAGTCATGACTCACCTCTCTCACTTTCTGATTTTGCCCTTACCTCGCATCTCATTTTCTATACCCCACGAGAGCCTCACCGAAGGAAGAGCTCTGCTCTTTCCCGAGGGAGAAGCCATCTGTTTAGAGTGATACTGTAGACACAGACCTTATGGATACAAACCGGATACATCTGTGTCCAGCATGTGCACACAGACTTTTCCATCTCTTTTTCCCTAACACTCATTGCTCTGCTCTGCTCTGATAGCTATCCACAACTCACTATAAATAGCAAAGGAATGGGAGAGTAAATCCAAAGTTTTTTTTGCAATATTAAAAAAGCTCATAAAAAATATAAAGTGAGAAGGCAAAAGTCAGAGATGACTGCTAATTGGATAAAGTAGCAGTCTTCAGTCACATCTGACACATGGAAAAATCCAAACACATTTTTATAAGTTTATGATTTTGTGAATTTGCATAACATAAGGATTTTTCTGAAATTAAGTTGTGTTCGTTTAGAAGTTTTCAAAATATTTTCTGAAAATTTTCTGAAAATATTTTGGAAATTTGTTTGGAAAATTTTTCTCCAAACATTTTTATTTTTTTCCTAAACAATTTCATCTCTCTATAAAAGAAGAGAGAGAAAGAGAGCACCTCGAAAATGCCAAAAAAATTTAACTTTCAAGAGTTAAATGTTTTTTGAAACACTTACACCAAGTAACATTTCAGAGTTTTTTTCTCAAAAATCATTTCAGAAACGCTGTACCGAACACAGTAAATGTTTGATTTCTCTAACATAAGGACTTCATGTGTTTTATATATCTGTACATCTTTTTTAATGGGATGGTTCATTTACCATATTTGTTTCCGGTAATTTTACCAATAGGTAGAATCAGTTCTTTATTCCCACCCAGCAGTGAACGAGGCAGCAGTGGTGGTGCGTCCGGACGAGTTCTGGGGTGAGACCCCTTGTGCTTTTCTAAGTCTGAAGTTGGAGGCCGGCCAGATTCCACCAACGGAGAAGGAGGTTATAAAGTTCTGTAGGACTAAGATGCCCCATTATATGATACCCAAGACGGTGGTGTTTAAGGATGAGCTTCCCAAGACTTCAACTGGAAAAATTAAAAAATTCGTGCTTAAGCAAATTGCGAAATCCTTGGGTTCGTGGAGGGAAAGTCGTCTGTGAAGACTAAATTGGGTTCGGATAATTTTGAACACATCTCCGCTCGAATCTTTGTACTAGAATGTGTCCAGAACCGTCTAAACCCAATTTGTGCTCAACCAAAAATTGTGGATGTTTGTTATTTTCCTTTTCGCTGATCTTTTGTTGTACACTAAAATATGAGTGCCAACTTTGTTCGAATGTGTGTATTCACGTATGTTGAATACATTTTCTTCTCGTGATGTACTTGTCCCGTTTCGTTGTTCTCTTTTGTACTACCTATTGATCGACTTCCATTACTGGAACTGAAATCAAGTAGTTAAGATAATAAAAGAGGCTCAATATCTGAAGAGAGTAAGTCGACCTATAACCAGTCTCTCGTATCTAGTTGCAGGGGCTTACTGTGTGTGAAGTCTTTGACTATATGACTTGTCAGTCTTATGTATATCATTTTCTTTTCGCGATGTTTGGATGTCTTCACAAATCTTGTATTCATGTGGTCATTTCATCTCACTTCTAAAAAAAAAAACATTTGTTCAAGGCTATTATACCCAATCCAAGCTAGAAACATACCATGTTGGTTAATTGAATGACGTAACCAGTCATCATGTCACATGTTCCTGCGTAGAGGTGTAATTGGTTCCATTTCCTTCGGTTATACTTGGAGGAAAAACTCGAACTGAATCGGTGTGTTTCGTGTAGGGATTTAGAAACTGAAGCCTAACTGAACTAGTCCGGGGTTCAATTTGGTTTCAGTTTGCTCGGTTTCAATTTGATTTTCAGTTTATCAATTTGTTTGGGCAGCAAATGGACCAAACCCAATGTAACAATAAAATTAGGTTTTTCAATACACAAATAAGCATTTGGGCCATGAATGAGCCAAATCTTTTTAAAAAAAGAAGAAGAAGATATTAACTTGTATGAAAAAGTGCATCACGTAGCAAATTGATCATCAATATATTTAGAAAATTAAAAAACATATATAAGGTAAGTGATTTGGTTCAATCTGATGTTGGCCGAACATTTTAAAATGAGCCAAACCAAACTAGTTGAAAACTCCGACCAAACCAAACCATCAATTGGGTTCAAATTTTTAGTTTTTTATTACACCCCTACCCAAGTTGTCTAACAAAAATACGATGACCGGTTAGATGTATCGGTGCATCATTTTTTTTTTTTAAATAATTGACGTATCCGGTTATCTTGGGACATATCTCACATGTTACAAACTAGTTCTTGGATTGTGAAGTTAACGATCGGACAACGGGCCTCCAGTGACTCCCAAATTGTGGTTGTCAAGATTTAACCTCCGAATGTATAAATTTACCTCCCATCTCTACTTAGATAATCTCTCGGGGTTATGTGTTGGTGCATCATAGGCCCATCTAGTGACTCAAACACGCAAGTGCTAAAGTCATATTACAACCTAAATTAAAGAACTGACCTCTCATAGCTAATGCATAAACATGAAATGATGATCCATAAGTCAAAACAACCTATGGGTGAGATTAATTAATTGGTGGGGTTTTTGGTGGGTAGTTCCTGCTTCAATTAGAAAGTTTGAAAACTAAAGACAAATTATTCGTACATGTTCAAATATGGGTGTAGTCGGAATTATTGGATGTATGTGGAGTCTTTCGTAATCGTATGAGTTTCACGTGCATTCAACGGTCTCAGACACATCTATATTTGGATGTACACAAATAATTTATGTTCCTAAACTTTTTCTAAGTTATACCTTGAAATTGTATGCGACCGACAAAACCTTAACAGAGAAAAGTGCATGTAGCTTTATATTTTAGAGAAAACAATATCACTACCAAATAAAACAGACACCAAGAGTTTTATATGAACAGAACTCTTGTGACTTCACAGGACGTATCTTTTTCTCTCTTCTCTCACGTTTGGCTCTGCTATACATATTGTTGTTATTTGTTTACATGTATTGGGCATCTGAAACATACTTGGCATTATGCCCGCTACAACAGTGAATTGTGGGTCAAATCGTTGTGAGCATTTTGCGTTATATCTTAGAGTTGTGTGCGACTGACAAATCCTTCATAGGGAGAAACTCATGTGGGTTTAGGACAACGACTTGTCGTGCATTTTCTAATCTCACAAACTATTTTATAAACTATTTTCTGTGATAGGATTTTATAATTTTCAATTTATTTAGATTTATGAATTTGAATGTTCAACCAAAACCCATTAAGATTTAATCAAATAATATTTTTTTTATAAACCCTTATTTTGTGTGATAAGATCGTCCCAACCTCCTTAACATTTGGCAGTGGCTAAGACAAGGCCCAATAGGTCATTGCCTGGGCTCCAATAATTGGGGACCGTAGTGTTATTTGGTCGCATAGTTATGCAAGGATAAAACTGATTTAAATTTATTAAGCCCAATTAGGTATCATGTACGATTCTATAATAATACAAAAACAAATGAGAAAAAGATCCATTCAATCTTTAATTAAAAATTTTTAATGGAATATAAAATATTATGTTACTAAGAATAAAGTTAATTTTTATGTAAAAATAAAATGTTTTTTTTTATGTATATATATTGTAGCACCATCCGAGCAAACCCAAAATTTAGGTCCAAATTTACAAAATTTTCCACCATAACACCACACCACCATCCAAGCAAACCCAAACCCCACTCCCCAACCCTTAGACATCACCAAAATAGCCCCTTTCCATCATCTCCTACCCACCGAGAAAGAGAAAGGAGAAAGAAAATAGAAACAAGCAATTGTCACAGTCAGAGCGCAACTGCTGATGACAAGAGACGCTAGAACCACCAAACCACTCCACAACCCTAACACAATGTTCGTCGAGCGTTGACCCGCAATCTGAGGTAGTCTTCTGAACCCCCCGAAGCTTTGAAATTCATTTGATGGCAGATGGTTTGAATGAACATAATCATAGGTCTCTAATTTTCTATTCTTTGTAGATTGACCCACACAAACCTTAAATAAAGGTGTCAAATTCATAATTAACAGGCAATGTTAAGAAATTTAAAAATGCTTAACAACATAATTTATGGATTGTGAGCATGAAAACATAATTCTAATTTCTAAGTGTATTTGTAAGAATGTTTCCATATTTACCCTTGCCCAAACTTTGTATTTATAGTTAACTCTCCGCAATTTCAAATACTACAATTTTACCCCCTAAATGAAGATTAAGGGATAATGTGCCATGATTAATTAACTAAATAGGGTAATATTTACATTAATGGATGATTAATAATTCATAATTATTTAAACAAAAATTCCTTTTGTATATGCTAGATTTATAGTTTAGCCCTTGTCGATTAAAAACTAAAATTTTGACCCCAAGCCTATCAGCTTCAAATTTTACACAATTAAATTACGTGGATACATGAAATGGTTATTTGAAGATATTATAATGATAGAATATATTTTAAACAATTATTATCCATTTTCCTAAAATTATGTTTAAATTAGATTAGTAAAGTTATGAATTTTATTCGCATGACTTAATCTTGAACAACAAATCAAACAACAAGCATTCTACATGATATTGAATAGTAAATGTCTAAGATTTTTATTTAAGTCCTTATAATATTAAAATAAGATTTCAAATAATTAAGTAACTATTTGTTTTAGAATTGTTAATTCCAATAGATAGTGAAAGTAAACTCGTAAATCTATGTCTGCATAAGTGTTGGGGTCCATCTGAAATTTAGAGAAATCTAGGGGTGGTGTTTGAAGATTAGCTAAGCTGTTGTCTCAAAAAGGCAATATGTTGTAAAAAGGGCAACCAGTCGACCTCCTGAAGTAACAATGGTGAATCAAATCAATTATTTCTAGCAAGCTTTTTTAGTCTTGAATTCAGGGTACGTAGTTAGCTGTCAATTCCCGCTTGGATCGGCTCGATCGATCGACCACCTCGTCATCTGACCCAACATTCAAATGGTCATATTGTCTTCTTCTTCATTGGTTGTTATGCCATGGAAGCTCTGTGGAACTCCGTAGGAATACAAAGCAATATACGAGGGATGGGAAAGAGATTGATTCATTTTCTTATGGGTTATCATAAAAAGGATGCATGTGCTAGCAATAGGTGTCAACGAAGAATGTAAGATGTGAATGCAATGTGTCGTCTTTACAAGCCAGCCTCGACTTTCATCTTATAAGCTTTTGCAAGGCGGAATCAGGATTCGATATTTGGGGGGTCGATATTTTTTTTTTGTAAAAATGGAGAAGCCAAATGTAATTAATTTGAAAAGCTGAGATATAATTTTTTTAATAACTTTTAAAATTTATACCTAACTCTTAAATTGTTTTAAAATTTTTTAAGGGCCCAGTCTCTTACTAGTTCTGTCCCTGAGCGTTCGACATAGAATATTGATCCGTGCCTAATATGCTATGGATGTGATCGTACTTTCATTTTATGTTTATTTATTTTGATATTTTCATTTACATTATTTGCTCATATATATTTTTGCACGAATTCAGGGTGTGTTTAGTTGAGCTTTTTTAAAGAAAATCAGAAAATATTTGTGATCATTACATCATCATATTTGTCAATAATTAATGCATTAAAAATTCACATTTGATCCTCTTTTAGTCATGTCTAACACCGTTTATTTGATCCCTTTTGGTCATGTTCTTCAAATTTTATTTTCAGAAAAATTTTAAAAATTTACTGTTGGCTTAAAAAATATTTTGAGATTAACTATAAATTCAAATTTTTAAAATAAAAAATTTTGTTAATATAATATATGCACAAAAAACACAAAAAAAAAATTTTATTTTAAACACGATATTCATTTTCCTACAAAAAGAAGGGAAGGGGGGGAGAGAGCCTTAAAAATGCCTCTTAATTTTGTTGTGAAACATTTATACCAAATAACATCTCAAAATATTTTTTTTAAAAAAATAATTTCAGAAATACTCAATCGAACATATCCTCAATAATATTAACTTCCATGCATTCACATGTCTTGGATTGACTTTTTTTTTTTTTTTTGGTTAATATGATTGGCGCAAAAGATTAATTTTTCATCACATCCTTTGATATTGACACGAATGCAATAGATTCAACACATTTGTAGGGACCAGATTCGGCAATAGACGAACCATGTGGGTGGGAAGTGGGAACCACAATGACCCTAAAGTCCAAGTCTCTGCAAGGTAATCAATTATGAGAGAGAAAGTAAACATTCTCTCTCTTTTATTCTACAGTATCTTCCTCCTTTATAAATTTGGCAACTATTTTCTGCTAAGAGTTCGTCATTAATTTTAAAATTTTACAAATCAAAAAATATTAATTTTAAGTTCAACAAAGGAAGCGTATAATATTTGCCAAAATGATATGAAAACAAAGTCATACTTTTTAAACACCTTAAAAAATAGGTTTAAGTTGTCAATTCAAATCCAAAAGACCAAAAAAAATGACTTCTTTTTTGGTGTACACAAGTCATTGGTTCAAAGTCAAATAAATTAGGTGCTTATTTGAATGTGAACATTTAGAGTTGAGACTCACGAGATTGTAAAAGATAATATGTGAAGTACTTTCTCTTTCGAATGAAAAATTACAAAGAAAAATTGACGAAAGATTTAAATATTAATTGGGATTTGAATGAGAATTGAACGAAGATTTGTTACCTTATCTTCTGAAATTATCCTTTTAAATTTTAATTTTGCATTGAATGTTTATTTTTAGGGAAATTTTTTTTAAAAATTAGAATTTAGTATTCTAACACGCGTCACTTTGAAGGCGGCTCTAACATAAAATTGCAATTACGGCTCCACAAAGAGAGAGAGAGTGTGTGTGTGTGTGTGAGAGCTTGAAATTAAAAAAAAAAAAAAAAAACTTAGCGAATATACAAATTTACAAGGGATCATATCCCAAAAAACAACAATAAAAGAAATCAAAGCAACAAAAGTGAACTAAGATATAAATTCTCCCACTTTCTAGTAGATAGTGAAGGAAACTATATACTAAGGTGGGATGTATGCCAAAATAATCAATAAGAGATTAGCTGGAAAGGATGGGAGATTAACATGATACAAGGGGCATACTCCAGTATTAGTATGAAAGAAATACAAAATACAAGATACAACGGGCATACCCCGTGTTAAACATGAAATAAAGTTAAAAAATACAAAAGGCATAACCCGAGATATAAAGTAACTAAAAGAGTGCTAATATCAAATAGGTGAGCTTCATGGGAAAACCCATGAATATATATGTCCTTAGAATACTGGGTATGATGCCATTCAAATCTTGAGCTATGATAAAATCTCAAACCAAAGTTGCGCATAGAGAAGAGAAGACCACACCGCCGAAGAGTTACCCAACCACCTAGGCTAGGATATCTTACTTAGAGGATAGGATCTACCCCAAAACTACTCACAGCAATCCAAAATAGCGACCTGAAAATAGAGTTCATGGCGAAACTGTGGTATATGATGGATGCAAGAATGCATGAAAGTGGGGGTGAAAATGTTTTGAAAATTTATTTTGTTCCTCTTTAACCAAATATGGTAAACCGTGGATGTAAAGAATAATTCTGTGAGAATGCATCTAAGATTTCTACCATGTGTGTCACGTGAAAAATGTGTTACCCATTCACCCAAAGAGGAGGCTTGCCAGCCATGACAAAGTTTGAGACCAAAGATCACGAGTTAAGAGCATCCGCATCAAACTCCTCAAACACCCTCCTTCCCTAATTTGAGGAGTAAATTCTCTTAACAACTCTCACATCAGGCTCCTTATTCCTCCTCCCTATTTTTCAAAATGAATAATAGCTCTCTAATTTTAGGGTGTCACTATTCACTCCTATCATTTTATTTTTATTTTTTTAATTTTTTTCTCCTTCTCTATAACATTTGAATTAAATATAAAAGAAAAAAAGGAATATTTTAATAAAATAGAGATAGAATAAAGAGTCTGATGTAAGAGACATTACAAAATATGACTCCTTAAAATAAAAAAGTGAGATTTTTTTTAATTTAGAAAAAAAATGAAGAGGCCGATACGGATGTTGTAAAGGGCAATTGAAGAAAAGATGCTCATGGTCTTCCATACCTTGACAAAAGGCACAAATTGAATGATTTAAAATGCCAAACAATACTAAGCGGTCCCCAGTTATAAAAATATGTATGTTGGCAGACTTAATAAATTGGTCGCAGGAAACTCCACTCCACCACATACTGAGAGAGAGAGAGAGAGAGAGAGAGAGAGAGAGAGAGAGAGAGAGGTGGGGATGGAGGAATTGAAGCCAAGTGGAGCAAACTCCAGACCCCTAACCCCTTTAGGATTCCTGGAGAGAGCTGCTACGGTATACGGTAACTGCCCTTCTGTAGTCTACAACGAAAAAACTTACACATGGAGCGAGACTCACCGCCGATCACTCCGGGTAGCGTCGATGATAGCGTCTATGGGGATAGAGAGAGGCCACGTGGTCTCAGTGGTGGCCCCCAACATCCCTGCCATGTACGAGCTCCAGTTCGCCGTTCCGATGGCCGGGATGATCCTCAACAACATCAACATCCGTCTCGACGCCCGCACCGTATCTGTTCTCTTGCGTCATAGTGAATCCAAACTCGTCTTCGTTGATTACCAATCTTCCTCTCTCCTCCTCGAAGCCCTCTCTCTCTTCCCCCTTGAATCCCCACGGCCAAAGCTAGTTCTCATCACAGATGACGAACCCTCATCGGAGTCCAGTGCTGAGTTCATCACCAATTACGAGACCTTTGCGGAAAAAGGTGATCCCGAGTTCAATTGGGTCCGGCCGAAAACAGAGTGGGACCCGATTGTGTTAAATTATACGTCGGGAACCACATCGTCGCCGAAGGGAGTAGTTCACTGTCACCGTGGGATCTTCATCATGACCGTCGATTCGTTAATCGACTGGTCCGTACCGAAGCAGCCGGTTTACTTGTGGACGCTACCCATCTTCCACGCTAACGGGTGGTGCTTCCCGTGGGGTATGGCGGCCGTGGGTGGCACCAACATATGTTTACGGAAATTTGACGCCGGAATCATCTACGACGCCGTGCGTAAACACGGCGTGACCCACATGTGCGGCGCGCCGGTGGTTCTCAACATGCTGTCGAACTCCCCCGACGGCAAGCCGTTGGAAAACCCGGTTCAGATCCTCACCGCCGGAGCTCCGCCTCCCGCGGCAGTTCTGTTTCGCACAGAATTGATGGGTTTCGTGGTGAGCCACGGGTACGGGTTGACGGAAACGGCTGGGTTGGTTGTGTCGTGCGCTTGGAAGCCGGAGTGGAATAAATTTCCGGCGTCAGAGAGAGCTAGATTGAAGGCGAGACAAGGGGTGAGGACGGTGACGACGACGGAGATTGACGTGGTTGACCCGGAAACAGGAGTGGGAGTGAAGAGAGACGGGTCGTGTGTCGGGGAGGTGGTTTTAAGAGGCGGGTCGGTCATGCTGGGTTATCTGAAAGATCCGGAGGGAACAGGGAAATCGATGAGAGAGAATGGCTGGTTTTATACAGGGGATGTTGGTGTTATGCACCCAGATGGATATTTGGAAGTCAAAGACCGATCCAAGGATATCATCATCACCGGCGGCGAGAACGTCAGCAGCGTCGAGGTGATTTTCTGTTGTCGGATATAAATTTGTTCGGAATTTTTCAATTTATGAAAGATTTACATATATTATATGAGTCTCACATGCATAGATATGTTCTCGCAATTAAAATATGGAAACTAGTAGAATTATCTGAATCCAATGCTTTTGGTAATTTCTATGACAGGTGGAATCAATGCTTTACTCTCACCCGGCGGTGAATGAGGCGGCGGTGGTAGCACGTCCGGACGAGTTCTGGGGTGAAACCCCTTGTGCTTTTCTAAGTTTGAAATCAGAGATCGGTCGGAATCCGCCTACGGAAAAGGAGGTTATAGAGTTTTGTAGAGCTAAAATGCCCCATTATATGGTACCCAAGACGGTGGTGTTCAAGGATGATCTTCCGAAGACTTCAACCGGTAAAATTCAGAAATTTGTGCTAAGGGACATTGCAAAGTCCATGGGGTCGTCGTCGAGGAAAAGTCGCATGTAAATAGAAATTTATATACGACTTATTCATATTTATTTGATATAATATGTATATTGTTCACCGTCAATAAAATTAATATGAGACTTATATTATTACAAGACGACAAAATTGGTGAATATTCATATCCTTTTATGAGTTTGTTGCGCCAACGTTTTCCTATTACTTTGTTATGATTTAGTGGAAGAGTGTTCGATGAGGATGTTTTTCATGTTGGAGTCATCACTGAGGTTTTTGTTTATTCGAAATACAGATTTGTTGTGCACAATATATATTAAAATATATTGTGCATTAAAACAATATTTTAACGATATTATTTTAGTATGCGTTTGGTCGCATTTACAAGTCAATAGCATTTTTAAATGTATGGCGAGAAAAAGTCAATACGATATTTGGAACTAAATTATTAGAGATGACAATAGACGGTGCTAGTTTATTAGAAGTATGACGAGAGAGAGAGAACATGATATTTGCGTTGATTTTTCTAACCAAACTAAACGCTCATATCAACTAATGTTTGGATATGGAATAAGGTATTCACGATCTTGTCCGAGGTACATGAAATATAAAATGCTATAATTTCTAGAATATTGTATTCCTTATCCACCTTTATACTTTATCTATTGCTATCATGCTGTCATCAAATTATGTGGTATATATAGAGTGAGTTGTCAAGTCAATACAATATACAAAAATGATATACACACATCACTTTTACACATCATTTTTACACATCACTTAGAACTACGTCTATTTGTATTGAGAAAAAACCGTATTTGTATTTGACCCATATCGCTCAAAATATATATGGGTCTTTCTCAACACAAAACGACGTAGTTTTAAGTGATGTGTATGTAGCACTCTTGTATAATATATGCTTGGGATTTAAGCATAATTATTATCAAGTTTGTATTAAGTTTTTAGATTTATTATTTGTCTCGACGAAGAAAATCGATTCGTTAATCGATTGGTCCGTCGGGAACCACATCGTCGCCAAAGGGAGTAGTTCACTGTCACCGTGGGATCTTCATCATGACCATCGATTCGTTAATCGATTGGTCCGTACCGAAGCAGCCGGTTTACTTGTGGACGCTACCCATCTTCCACGCCAACGGGTGGTGCTTCCCGTGGGGTTTGGCGGCCGTGGGTGGCACCAACATATGTTTACGGAAATTTGACGCCGGAATCATCTACGACACCGTGCGTAAACACGGCGTGACCCACATGTGCGGCTCGCCTGTGGTTCTCAACATGCTGTCGAATTCCCCCGACGGCAAGCCGTTGGAAAACCCAGTTCAGATCCTCACCGCCGGAGCTCCGCCGCCCGCGGCAGTTCTGTTACGCACAGAATTGATGGGTTTCGTGGTGAGCCACGGGTACGGGTTGACGGAAACGGCTGGGTTGGTTGTGTCGTGCGCTTGGAAGCCGGAGTGGAATAAATTCCCGGCGTTTGAGAGGGCTAGATTGAAGGCGAGACAAGGGGTGAGGACGGTGACGACGACGGAGATTGACGTGGTTGACCCGGAAACAGGAGTGGGAGTGACGAGAGACGGGTCGTGTGTCGGGGAGGTGGTTTTGAGAGGCGGGTCGGTCATGCTGGGTTATCTGAAAGATCCGAAGGGAACAGGGAAATCAATGAGAGAGAATGGATGGTTTTTATACAGGGGATGTTGGGATTATGCACCCAGATGGGTATTTGGAAATCAGAGACCGATCAAAGGACATTATCATCACCGGCGGCGAGAACGTAAGCAGCGTCGAGGTATCCGGATATAAATATGTTTGAAATTTTTTGATTTATAATGTTTTTGGAGTTTCACAGTATCGAACTTCGTGTCCAGATATATTCTCATAATTAAAATATGGCAACAAATACAATTATTTGAAGTCAATGCTTTTGGTAATTCCAACTACAGGTGGAATCAATGCTTTACTCTCATCCAGCGGTGAACAAGGCGACAGTCGTGGCACGGCCAGACGAGTTCTGGGGAGAAACTCCTTGTGCTTTTTTAAGTTTGAAACCAAAAATCGATCGGAATCCGCCAACAGAGAAGGAGGTTATAGAGTTTTGTAGGGCTAAGATGCCCCATTATATGGTACCCAAGACGGTGGTGTTCAAGGATGATCTTCCAAAAACTTCAACCGGAAAAATTCAAAAATTTGTGCTCAGGGACATTGCCAAGTCCATGGGGTCGTCGTCGAGGAAAAGTCGCATGTAAAGAGAAACTTACATACGACTTATTCGTATTTATTTGATATAATATGTATATTGTTCACCGTCAATAAAATTAATATGCGAGTTATGTTATTACAAGACGACAAAATTGGTGAATATTCATATCCTTATATGAGTTTGTTGCGTCAACGTTTTCCTATTACTTTGTTATGATTAGTGGAAGAGTGTTCCATGAGGATGTTTTTCATGTTGGAGTCATCACTGAGGTTTTTGTTTATTCGAAACACAGGCTTATTGTGTACAATGTATATTAAAATATATTGTGCGTTAAAATAATATTATTTTAATATGCGTTTGGTCGTTGAAAAAATCACATTTAAAAGTCAATAGTATTTTTTATGTCAAAACAATGTAATTCGTGATATCTTACTCTTTTTTGAAAAGAAGATAATTTACGAACGTTCTCAATGCTCCGTCTTTTCTATCTATTCTTCAATGTATGGCGAGAAAAAGTCAATATGATATTTTGGGACTAAATTATTAGAGATGACAACGGATGATGCTAGTTTATTAGAAGTATGACGAGAGAGAGAAGAGAGAGAAACAACATTATATTTGCGTTGATTTTTCTAACCAAACTAAACGCTCATATCAACTAATGTTTGGATATGGAATAAGATATTCACGATCTTGTCCGAGGTACATGAAATATAAAATGCCATATAATTTCTAGAATATTGTATTCCTTATCCACCTTTATACTTTATCTATCGTTATCATGCTGTCATCAAATTATGTGGTATATATAGAGTGAGTTGTCAAGTCAATATTATAATATATGCTTGGGATTTAAGCATATATTATTATCAAGTTTGTATTAAGTTTTTAGATTCATTATTTGTCTCGACGAAGAAAATTCAGAAAGCAAAAAAAAATATGAGCAAAAAATACTAGACGGCAAAAAAAATTTAAAAATTCATTTTTTTACGGTTTTTGGGATTTCAAAAAATACGCCATCGTCTGATCTAATTTTTTTAAATTTAGGTTCATATTTTTAGACTTTTCGAGTTCCTCTCATCGAGACGAATGAAAAAACGCAAAAAAAAAAAGAAAATTGATAAAAAAAACTATGTAAGAAATTATAAAATATCAAATAATATCAACCATCTTTAAGGAAAACTAATTTAGTCGAAACTCAGACCAAGTATACAAAAACACTACATTTAAAGTTCATTTAAAAAAACATAGTGGGTTTCAATCTCGTCGGTTTAAAAGACACGAAAATTTTACTGTGCACATATACTATATATAGTACATAACAGGGTGTACAGCGCGTCAAAACTATATTTTTTGACGTAAAAATGCATCTGATTTCCGAACATGATATCTCAAATGTCTAGACGCTAAAACAGTATTGTTTAAACGCGCTAGAAGAATTTCCGGTCCGGTTTAAAATGGGTAATAAGGTAGGGGAATATGTATTACTTTAGTGATGAAGATGGGATGTATCATTCAAGACTTAAGCATTATGCTTTGGTTTTATTTAAATATATATCGGTTTATATCTGTCCAGACTCAGAGACTGCATATCAAATGCATTTTGGTGGGGCCTCGAAGTTGTTTCCTGGAAACTGCTAACTTTGAAGGATGGGTAGCTTGTTGTGTGCGAAAATAACGTTATTTTTGCGTATAAAATATTGTCTGAACATTGCTCTGTCTACTCGTCGTTTTGATATACAAAATATGTCTAAACACTGTCCTACCTGCTCGAACAATATTTTTTTAGTCAAAATGATGTTTTGACGCACAACGCACCCTGCTATGCACTGTGCACAACAAGAGCCCTAAGTCTAATTATTAGATTATTTGATTATGTTACTTCACGTAAAACTTAATCTAATTAAATCTATTTGGACTAAATTATTTTTGATATGTTTTGATCGTATTTAACACAAGGTTTTATTTCACTCGTGAAGCATAATGATGAAAATATCTTTAAAGCTACTCAAACTTAAGACATCTATCCCTTCTTACCAGGGACAATTTGGTCTTATGATTGTCACCTATAAGGTAGTCACTTACCCTACAAAAAGCCAAAAATACTTTCTTGTTCTGAAACAATTTATGCCAAATAATCAAGACTTATTTGACTCAAAAAATATAAAAATTCAACTAGAGGCCAAATGGAGCCATTGACTTGAATTATTATTTAAAACTCGCATAGTATATGGGACATTTTTAAGTGGCATTGTCAGCGAATCATGTAATGATAAATTTTACGAACAACGCATCAACACTCTCATTTATTAAATTATTAAAAAATAAAAAAATGACTTACGACAATTGATTGGTTAGGAGTTATTTCAAGACAATTAAGTAGTGTCAACACAAAATCAGGATTCAAAATTTGGGAGAGTCGAGAATTATTTTTGGGGGGGAAAGGGAGATATAATTTGGGAGGATCGAAATGTATTTTTTTCACGACATAGTGTATGAATCTCTAGTTGTGAAGAGACTCGAGCTCTACAAGACGATGAACACGAGAATTATGACGTGCATAGCATACAGAATGTGTTGCAAGCGGGAAAAAAAATGCTATTTTAACTGTCCAAACATCATCCAACCGTTTGTGAATATTTTAGTGACCAAGCGACATCATTTTAACACGCAGTGCACTCTAATGTGCTCTATGCACAACAAGACGTACGGTTTCAGGAGACGGTACTCCAAGACGACTAAAGTCTTGCTATCTTTAATAAATAAATTTTAATTACATATTCTTCAATAATAGCACGAGACTTGACTTCAAAAGAACGTGGCTTTCAAGGACTTTGAAAATGAAGGCTTTTTTGGATTTGTCTCAATAGAATAAAACTTGGATTTCATTCAATACTTCCAAACAGTCTCTATTAAGGGCGAAATTGGTTCGAGCGGTCGGTTTTAGAGAACGTAATTCCAAAATCAATCGGTCCGAGATGAATATTTTTCAAATTGGTCTTAATCAAAATTAATAAAGATTGGTAGTTTGGATTTTCAAGAGTTTAGATTGACTAAAAATAGACATAATCATGCGGCATGTAAAATAAAAATCTAAAATATAATTGACTCAATATTTTTTGATTCGCTAAATTAAAACACTTTCGTTAAAAGATATCATTATCCAAATCAAATTAGATAGATATTAAGTATACCATAAGCTTACAAAGTCGTCCCAAAGTTAAAGTATTTACAATCCCATCGAATTTTTCCAAATAAATATTTGATTTCATCTATAGAATATCATCGCAAACAGCGAATACTACGCGAAACTTGATGAAGAAAGAGAAAGAACATTGCAATCGAACAAACTCTTTGAAGGAAACCTTACCTCTACAAAGAACCGTAAATTAAAAGGCTACACACTAATGATGTCTGAGGGCTAATTTTAAAATAATGTCATCTCTGAAAAATCAGATAGTCCTAAAAAAAATACAGCTAGGTTGAAAAGACAATTATCTCACTTGCAAATACGGTTAGAACAATACAATTTCTATATAACTCATAGGCTAACTCAACAAGTTTGCAACCAAATATAATTGTCAACATCCCAGATGTCCACAACTATGCCTCTAATCAGCATATGGTAAATCAAAGACGGTAATATATACAGAACAATTATTTAGTCCAAACCAATTTCCGACACGAAAGTTCAGTCCGAATCTTATCTAAACTGCAAGAATAATTAACTAAGTCGTGCCATAAGGGGACATTCTCCAAACGGGACGGGACCAAGGTCCAAATACTTACACTTGGTATGTATATACATACATTCAGAGAGAGAGAGAGAGAGATAGAGAGGGAGAGATCAACTTGATCACAATATATTACTAGAAAATGAATAAGTGAATCCCATTTTTATATGACAATCCAAGTTTGTTTCCACCAACTAATCAGATCTAATTTAGCAAGGCATGTTGACATCTTATCCTCCATGTACACAAATTCTAGAGAAATTTTAAAGCCTGTTTTTTAATTTGTACAAGACAAATAACAAAAAAAGTCATCCTTGTGACATCATATCCCACATCGAGTATCTACACGGGTGATTTTGAATATATAAAGAACCATTTATGCTACTACTAATAACTTGCGCTTAAATATTTTAGACATGTAGTTAGGCTCCAACAAATTATTGAGCAAATGCTATACATATGACATTACAGATAGTATCAAATCGACACGTATACACGATCCACTGGGGCCGAGAATTTGTGTAGCCACAAAAAAAAACCCATAAAATATCGTGGTGACTTTGATCACTAAGGAACAAACTTGGGTAAGACCTTGATGATTCTAGTACTCAACCCCTCGCAAGGATGCGAGTTCTTAAAAATGAAGAGATTATAAAGTCCCGTTCCACATCGAAAATTTACATGGATAATCTTGGGTATATAAAAGCCATGTATGTTGCTTCTAATAACTTGCGTTTAAGAATTTTAAATCATGTAGTCAAGCTCCAATAAGTTACTGGATCAATGATTCATATGGGGAGTTACATTCTATGCACGAGAGTCCTGCTACTGCAGCATCTTGAAATAGGTTGGTTGCTTAAAAATGCATAATATCACTAGAAATGTCCAGGCTTGTCTTACCAAAAGAGACATTTTTGTTTTAAATGCAGCATGCATGGAAGTTTGATTCTATACTATACAAGTCATAACTCTTACTGAGAAAGACTCCGCGATCTCTCTTACATCAAAACACAGAGGAAGAACAAGTTTCAACATAAACTGTTACAGCATAAAGCAGGAACCGCGAGAAGTACAAGTAGCAAGCTGTCTGGATAGATGTTTGTATATCTATGCTCTCTTAAGCTTGTTCTTTTGAATAAAAATTTATCATGAAAAGCAGCCAAAATAACGTACTTGGAAATTACGGTCTGCCTCGTAAATTCACTTTTTCGATCCCATCTGAGGTGCAGCCTCTGACTCATCTATGTCGGAGAGGGCAACAAGACGCTCAACTGGGACTTTAGTTACATCACTACGTACCCCGATATCAGAATAATAGCGGCTAACACAATACCAACCCACCGTGGCCAGTACAGGAAAGCTGGCTGCCAAGACGGTAAGTCGCGCAAGACGTGAGCAAACAACAATTCCAGTGACAGCTTGAAAGGATGCCGCCTGTCCACTCCTACCCAAACGATTGAAGCATAAACCTGTCTTACAATAAATTGCAAAGTCCTCACAGTTGTTATCAAAAAGCTTGTACGCACCAAAACCATTCCTCAATAAGAAATCAGCACGGTGAAGGACATCCTCTGTTGGGTCAGAAGGGGCAAGAGTGCAGGTCCCACCTCGAGCTTGGGCAAGAAAGACAGCTGTTGATACAGAATACTGAAAGACATAGAGGTCACCACCATTGAGAAAGCAATCGAGGCATGAACACATGACACCATCAAGCCTTGATTGATCACCGCATTGTAGGCATGGAGAGTCAACACAACGAGCGGGGAATGAGCTGAAAATTATGCGGTCTAAAAATGTTCCAGTCCCTACCTCCTGGCCGGCACCCTGAGTGAAGTGGATCACCTTTCCGTCACCAGCATATATACCTGGTATTTGACATCAGACAGGTCAGAAAAAGGATTATAAGAATATCAGCATACAAATGACAAAAACGATTACAAATTAATCAGTAAGAGGACACTTAAAAGGGCATAAAGAGAAGAATAATCGTATGGAGTTGGAGAAGAAAATGAGTCGAAAATCCATGCCCACAATGACAGGTACATTTTATGTTCTAAGAAGGATCATTTTAACCAATAGAAAACTACGAAAGTTTGTAGAAGATGTTAGGTTCATTTTGGTAAGAGCAATACCAAAGTGACAGGACAAATGAATTGCAGGTGGTTGAAATGTCGTCCCTCCACATGATCACTCGAACAAGAGGGGAAGGACTGGGGGGTGCTTAAAACCAAAGTTTCCTTCTTCTATACAACCTGTAATCCACTTCTAGCCACAAGAAACTCATGCCTCTAGGTTGTTGAATTACGAACTCATTATGTCATCGGACATCCTCAAAATTACCCTTTGCCATGGAAATTTTTCAACACAAACAACATAATAGATTGGGATCTGTTTCGTACCATAAAGGAGTAGTCCTCATCTCATATTTAGTTAGTGCTACCTTAGCTTGCGCTAATGCCGATTTTTGGCAATACAAGGTTTTGAGTTCTTGGGGAACTGATTCATGTGACCGATCCCAATTGATTGGGACTTAAAGGCTCGGTTTTGTTGGTTTGGTTTGGTTTAGTTTACAAGGTATTGAGTCCTGCCACCAACTTATCCCAGCCATCAAGCAAAAATTTTCTATCGTTAAATATGTTGGTACACAGTACAATCCACAACAACTGGCCCAGAAAATAAAATCCATCAATTTGGTTTGGAGTCTTGACATTTGTATTCACTCAGCATTTGTTCACAAAAGCATAGGAAATTTATTTTTAAAGCACATCTAATTTTGATTTAATATAGTTGACGCTGTAATACCGAAGTACCTTGACGTGGGTCTCGTAAGAGATGTACTGAATATTATAACATTTCTTGTCAGCCTGCGGCCCACATAAGAGGTGAATAGGATCCCAAATAAGGAAAGATATGTAAAAAGCAAGTCCAATGAGGTCTATCACTAATCCTAAATGGAATGTAGGAAACATAGTATCTATTTCGAGAAACTCAAACAACCCCTTCTCACAATGAGATGTATTTCCGTATTCCAGTCTGGTCTGGTATGCAATGAACTTACAATCATGGAACCAACTCGATCATTAGATTCTAGATTATAAGTTGAATACCCTAGCCCATTTTCATTATGGACAGAACAAATCTACTCATTTTTCAAGATAGAATTCTATTCTTCCTCAACTCTCCATCCGCTCTCCTCCAAGCTTTTCAACTCATCGCCTTAAATGTCGAGTCAATCCGCCCCTCTAATTAACATTTGACTTATTACCCAGCTCCTCCTCCCTAATTTAAATACTGAACGATAAACATGGAGAATCGTAATTTCAATACGTATCTTTCTACTAATTGACCATAAAATCGATCCAACTTACTATCCCGGATTGCAGCTATGCAGAGATCACCAAGATTAGTAGAAAAGAGTAACAAACAACAACAAATGACAGCTTGAGAGAAAAAAAAAATACAAGTTCAAATTCTAATTGATTACGGGTTCTAGTCAAGCCTATTATGCTAGAAACATTAAGTATATTGTTCAATTTGATCATCATTTAGGTCTAAGATGGCCTGGTGGTCAAAGATTGGGACTTAGTGATTTACTCCATTTTCATCTAAAATCTCAGGTTTGAAACCTCTCTTGGTGCTATCAATCCTTACAAGTCAGTCTATAATTGGGATTCGCAAGTTGGTGGTGGGATTGATCCCAGAGATTAGTCGAAGTGCATGGCCGGACAATCTGAGTTATCAAAAAAAGGTGCTCTACTGAAAAAAAAAAATTTAATAGCCTAGATATTTAGTCGGATTTTGAATTATCCTAACATAATGCTAACTACTTATCGGGATCAATTACACCGTTCACTTGCGAGATCCCATTTAAAACTAGGATTTTGGCCTCGTATGATTGGTCATGTAAGAGTTTATAGCACCTGAGTCCTAAAAGAGAGCATATCTCCAAATATCAAGTCTTCACCACCACGCCAGCCCCTTGGATTGTGCTCGAAGCTCCAATTAAACCAATGGATCGATATGAGGTCTCATTGTAAGCGAAAATGCATGTGACATAAACTGAATCAAATGAAAATTGAAGAGAAGTAAAGGCAAATGCAAAAGAGGGGGAAATGGAAAACGGACCGTGATGGGCATAGATGTAGGCCTGCCTCCAGGAGTAAATGTGATCGCCTGGCTTTAGTTCCTCCCGGCTTATCTTGTTCGATAGCACTCCCACCATCACTCTCTCTGATCTCTCTCTCTCTCACACACTCTCACTCTGTCTCTATCTCTATAAATGCAGGGTGGTATCTGGCTATTTCCTTCGCCTCGAAGGATCTCGAAGGTTCGGTTGACGTGGGGACCATCCCAGTTGGAGTCTTTTGCGCCTTGCGTGGAATGTGAGAAATGATATATTTACTTTATTCTCTCTCTCTCTCTATCTCTCTCTCTCTCTCTCGCTCTCTCAATGCAGAATGGTATCTGACTAGTAAAGTAGTTACTTTATTCTTTAACTTTACTTTCCCAATTGCTTCTTCTTGTTAATTTTTTTCCCTTCTCTTTAGTTTTAAGAGCAAGTCTGCGTCCGAAGAAAACAAACAACCCCTTAATACGAACACTCAAAATTAATAACATCGGTTGGAGACCTGAGCGGCAATGATTAACCCTGCAATTGATTTCAGTAGTTCGAGTCTGCTTATTTTCAATTCGTGAACTTAATCATTACAAAACTATATGATAGCACTTAATTTTTTAATTTTAGTAATCCGATCTATGATTTCTCATTCATATTCATGGACATTGATAAGATTCTTTCATTTAGCAACACCTTAAGATGGCAAAACACTCAAATTAATAAACCCTCGAAATTCATAGTTCAATTACTCTATCTATACCGGAAACCAAACATGACCTTAGGAAGCTATACACAGTCGACCTCATTTTTTGCGTCAACCAGTCAACCTCGGACAACTTTGGTCCCAAATTTGCATGGGTCTTTCTTTTTGAGAAATATATGAATGGAGCAAAATATTTAAGTGCTTAGCTCCACTTACATATAAAGAAATTAGTACAGAAAATTTATTTTCGAAAAAAATTTCATAAAATAAACAAAAATATAAATATTTTTCTTGACGTGTTCGTTTGATTAAAAAAAAAAAGCTTATGAAAATGTTGAAAAATATAATAGTTAAATTGTGAAAAAAAAAAACTAGTGTAAAAGTAAGAATATTCCTGTAAAATCTTATTCGGGGATAAATTTTGAAAGAATTAACTTTTCTCTTAATTGAAGATATATATGTAGCGACCCATTTTTTCAAGAACAATAAATTATTTACAAAAAAAAAAAAATTCTCAAAAATCATACAACAATTCTAGGAAAATATTATTTTGTGTTTATTGTAAATTTATAATAATTTTTTGTAAAAAAAAAAAAAAACTAGGACAGCAATTTGGGAAGAGGATTGAATTTTTCTATGCATTTTCTACCCATCAGATGTATCATGAGGTTTAGCTTGTTGTGCATTGCGCACAACAAGTTGTGTTGCGCACGCTTGCAAAACACTGCTCAAAAAATATTTGACTACCCTCTAATTGTTCAAATTGTATTTTACAGACTAAAATAACATCATTTTAACATGCAAGACGTCCTGCGCAACACCATAGGTCCATCGGAGGCCATCAAAAGACTAATTCAACCCATGCAACTCATTGCCTTTCCGCAAAATGCTACTTCCTCCGTCCCAATTTGTTTGTCCACTTTTTTATTTTTAGATGTCTCAAATTATTTGTCTAATTTTGAAGTTGACTTGTCAAAATTTTCTTAATGCCCTTCCGTTTTTTAAAAACCACACTTTGGAATATGTGAACTCTCATTTAATGTTAAAAAAGTTAAGAATATTCTTGGAAAGTAAAAACTTTTAAGAGTAATGATTGTGTTTCCTAAATAAATTAGAATTTTAAGAATCAATACACAAATTGAGATGAAGGGAGTATCAATTTGTGCATCCAGCAGTGTCTGAGTAATTCACATATATTACGACCACGATAAAAATGCTCCCTAATCTCCGTAGTAGTTTCTTAATTTAACTTAATTTTGTACTCTTATTGATATTGCGAGCCCCCAAACTCTCGAAACATTAATTTATTATTTTTAATATTTTTAATTTGTCAAAACAATAATAAAAAAGAAAGACTTTTTATTGATAAATAATTTAAACAGTTTAAACAAAATACAAAATCTAAAGTAAAAATAACATAAATACCTCTTCTGAGTTTACATTAAAAATTAAAATAATTAAGAGAGCAGACTAGGCGAATGATAGCCACACATTGAACTCTTCCTCTATGACCACTGGTTCCTTCTGCTGAAGCAGAAACTCCGTTTGTTTGTCTTCATCTAGCATAAAACTCCATGAACAAAGAAGTTATTCCAGTGAATAATTAAACTCAATAATAAACATTACCCAAGAATCAAACATGCAATGTGATATACAACTGTAATTAATTAAGACTAGGCGAATTAAGTAAACACACAAGTATGTTAAAAAGACCAAGTATCAAATTAGATCGGTAATTCAGCCCGGAGACCCAAAGTCCAAACCGATTGAAAATCTTGAAAGATCATTGGAGGATCTTAGAAAGATCTTGTAAGAATCCTGAAAAGAACTCGAGAGAAACTTGAAGAGATCTCAGAGAGGATCCAAAAATGATTTGAAAATTTTCTTGAATGGATCTTGATGACACGCTTAGATCATAGCTAACTTTAAAAAGGATAGCATATAACTCTATAAAGATACATTCTAAGTGGGTGTTTGGGAGAGATTTTTTTAGGTATTTTTGGATTCTAGATTCTCATTCTGGAATTTTAGGTGTTTGAGATGCTAATTTTAGGATTCTAATTATGGGATTCTGATTGTGAAATTCTCAAAACAATCTTTTAAAGCCACAATGTCAAACGTAGGTCTGGAGTTACTTTTGAGATTCATGATTTTGAATTCTGAAATTTTGTTACCATTCTACCCACAATTGTTCACCCACCATCTAATAATTTGATTATACTATTAAACAGTTCACAGATTTATAATCTATTTTACACAATTCCACCAAATACTTCACAGATTCTGATTATGAGTTTTTAGAACCTAAAATTACAAAATCCAAAAACACCTCAAAAATCTCTCCCAAACACCCTCTAACTAAAGTGCATATACTCTTGTACTTTTTGCTCAAAGTTTTGACTTAAGCATCGGAATAGCCTCCTACTTGTATTGGCAAATAGCACTAACAAGTTATTTCTCTCGCAAACTAAGAGGTTCTCTTCAAATCAAGAAGGAGAGATCATATCATATTGACAGATCTAACAAACCCACAATATCTATAGTTAGCATATTAAAACTGTCTCAACTTCATCACATTTCGGGCTACAACACTAGGGATGGCAATCTCGTCCGATCTAACCCGCTCCTACCCGTTCCCCGCCCCGAATGGATAGGGGATTTGGAGATTTTTTTGGGGATCGGATAGGATTCGGGGATAAATTTTTAAAAAAAATGGGGACCGGGTAGGATTCGGGGTTAGGTGTCTCCACCCCGATCCCCGCCCCAATCCTCGCCTCCACCCCCGCTCCTCCCCGCCCCGCCTCGTGATGTTTTATTCCTTTTACATAATAGGTTTGTAAGGAGAAAGAGAAAATAACCATGTTTTGCAATTAGTGGAGGAATAAAGCAATCTTTAATGAACTCAATTACAATATTCTTGGGTACATTTGGTTATTTTTGTTAGGATTAAAACTTATGGAACGATGTTATATTTATTTTAATTAGTTATTGTTGTTGTTTTTGAAATATTTTTAGATTGTAAAAAATGAATGACTTTTGCTTAAAAATTTGCATGTTTTTATTTACTCTCTTTTGTTATTTTTTGGATGAAAATGAGAATTATTTCAAATTTTAAGTAATTACTAATGTAGTTTTTTTATTTTCGGATATCCAATCTCCATTTGGAGATCCCCGTTCTCCGTTCGGGGCGGGGGTGGAGGGCAAAAATAGTCCCCGTTCACGGATCGGGGCGGAGATGGAGATCATATCATATTGACAGATCTAACAAACCCACAATATCTATAGTTAGCATATTAAAACTGTCTCAACTTCATCACATTTCGGGCTACAACACGAGTCCAAATAAATAAGTTTAACAAAAGAAAACAGAGAAGAAAGTAAATCAAGGACAACTACAATATACCAAAATACAATAAAGTGTAAATACTAGATGGCACCTCTCACATCTAGGTACAAAATAACAAACCAAACACATAAAGAAAAACAAATTTCAACATTAACCGTCAAAACATAAAGCAGGAACGACGAGAACTACAAGAAGAGGCAAGAATAAACATTTATCATGAAAAGCAACAAAAATAAAGTACATGGAAATTACGTTCTGCATTGTAAACTCAGTCTTTCTTTCCCATCTCAGGTGCAGCCTCAGACTCATCTACACCAGTGCAGGCAACAAGACTTTAGTTACATCACGTCGCGCCGCAATATCAGTAACAAAACGGCTAACACAATAAATACCCAAACCCACCACGGTTAAACCAGGAAAGCTGGTTGTCAAGAAGCGAAGTGGTGAAGAAACGACACACTAGTGGCAGCTAGAAGGGATGTTGCCTATCCACTCCTACCCAAAGAAACGCTAGTGAAGACAAGTAAACCCATCTTGCAATAAATTGCAAAACCATTCTTCAATAAGAAATCAGCACGGTGAAGCACATTCTGTGGTGGGTTAGACGCAGCAAGAGTGCAGGTCCCCCCTCGAGCTTTGACAAGAAAAAGAGCTGGTGATACAGTAGTACAGTACTAAAAGATGTAGAGGTTACCACCATAGAGAAAGCAATTGAGGCAAAAACATATGACACCATCAAGCATTGATTAATCATTGCATTGTGGGCATCGAGAGTCCTTCGGATGAGAGGGAGATGAGCTGAAAATTATGCGGTTTAAAAATGTTCCTGTGTCTAAGTAGAACTCTCAAGCTGCAATGACAAAATATAAGGTTAGAATTACAGTTGTAGCTTGATGAAGATGAGCTCTTATTTGCCATCTTGACTTTTGCAGTGTACTAGGGCAACTTGGAGGAGCTTCGATCTTGCGTCAATGGTGGGAGTATTCCAATCACAATGAGGAGGGAAGGAAATCGAACCAGGAGGAAAGGGAGGCAGAGAGAGATAGAAATGTAATGGCAGTTATGAGATATATGTAACTTGTACCCAAAAAAATTAAAAGGATAACTTGAAAAAGGGTCATACTCGAAGGGAGTAAAGTATGATTAACCCTTACTTTATTCTTAACTTCTTTTTCCCCGTTCCTTCTTATTATTTATTTTCCCCTTCTTTCTTAGTTTAATTTACTTCGTCAATTGCCAATATTCCTTAATTGTCTCAATGCCAAAAACTACTTTTACCTCATTTGCTTTTAAAATTTATACATTTATCTCTTTTACTGTTAAAACAGTCCAACCCCGCTAATCTGTTTCAAAAAAATTTTAAAATTCAATATAGACTATTTCAGACGTGATAAAAATTGTGTTACAATTTGTTTAGCCAAAAAAAAAAACCTTCAACTCGAAGTTTTAATAGCGTGACTAACGTGATTTAACAGATTTTGACAATATCACACATAATAATAGTTTCAAAAGTAAGGGAAATCAAAATAATGCTCAAACTACATGAAAGGATAGTGAATTTGATCTATGTTTTTTGACATAAGCAAATAGACCTATGTTTTTTAACATAAGCAAATTGATCTCGACAAACTTTATACGGAGTAGAATACGATGTCAAACTTAAATATAATTTGTTTGTCAATTCTATTTACAAATTTAAATTAAAAAGTAAAAATATTATGAACTCGTAATTCATTGTCATAAAACAACTCCTAAAGTGGAATATAAATACCAAAATTTTACAAGTTAAAGTTAGATATTGATATGAGTGATATGTAGGATGCATTTAGTGTTTTCACTTTTAAGAGGTTTTAATGCTACTAAATTTTGAGTTGAAGCTCATGAATTGAAATGTTCAAACCATTATCCACTCCAACAACACTAGTCATGATGCACTCAAATTCATGCATACGTACATGCACACACACATTCGGATACACTTGGGTTTGGTTTTACGTGGGATAGGCTAAAGAAGATTGATAGTATGATGCTTTAAATTTCAAAGATGTTAAAAGTAAATATTTGCTCAAAATTTATATAAATATTAGATCATGAAAAAGAGTGCGGAAGCTCATAATACAACCAAATTGAGAGTTTGAACAAAGTTTCCAAAAATAAAGTTACATCCCCAAAAAGAAAAATCTACGTACATAGACCATCGGGACACAAATGTGTCCGAAACCGTTGATACACGTGAAATCCTTGAATTATTGAGGGTCTCACGTGCGTTCAAGGGTTCTGGACACAGATGTATCAAAATAGTCTGTGTTCCTAGCATTACTCTTCCCAAAATAGTAGCATGAGCTATCCATGGATAACAGTTTAAATAATGTGTCACACCAATCATGTGATCCTTCTCTCAACGTTTTTCTCCGAATGCTCTCACGAACTATGATCTCATACGCTTATGCTCCCATATCCTAAGTTCCAATACACCAAGTTCACGTACACTATACTCCTGTACGCCAAGTTCTCATTCACTATGCTCCAATACATTATGTTCCAAAGTCATACCAAAGTTAAAAAGTATTACAACCATATCGAATTTTTTCAAATAAGTTTTCAGAATGACATCAAGCAAATAGTTTCAAAATAAGTTCCGAGTAACAAAGCCAACTAATCCACTTGCTACTTGTAATTTCCAAGTGAATTTATGATGCACGCCGTAATTTCCAAGTAGGTTATTTTTGTGTCATAAATTCAGTCTTTATTTCCCATCTCAGGTGCAGCCTCTGGCTCTATGCCAGAGCGGGCAACCAGCCGCTCAACTGGGACTTCATCTACATCACGACGCACCCCAATATCAGACCTATAACGGCTGCGACAATGCTTACCAACATGCACCCCAACCTGAACAAGAAAGCCGGTGGCAGTTAGAAAGGATGCTGCCTGTCCAAACCTACCCAGACCAGGACAGCGGGTTATCAAGAAGCGAAGTGCTCGAGGACCAAAAACACTAGTAACAACACCAGTAACCGCTTGGAAGGTTTCCGCCTGTCCACTCCCACCGAAGGAACTGCTAGTGAGGACAAGTAAACCTGTCTTGCAATAAATTGCGAAAAGTTCACAGTTGATCTCAAAATCCTGGTAAGCACCAAAACCATTCTTCAATAAGAAACCAGCACGGCGAAGGACATCCTCTGGTGGGTCAGAAGCGGCAAGAGTGCAGGTCCCACCCCAAACATCGGCAAAAAGGAGAGCTCGTGATACAGAATACTGAAAGATACAGAGGTTACCACCACTCAGGAAGCAATCGAGGCAAGAACGTATGACACCATCAAGCCTTGATTGATCACCGCATTGTGGGCATGGAGAGTCCACAGGATGAGCGGGAAATGAGTGGGAAATCATGCGGTCTAAAAATGTTCCGGTGCCTTTCTCCTGGCTAGCACCCTGAGTGAAGTGGATCACCTTTCCGTCACCAGCATATATACCTGGTATTTGACATCAAACAGGTCAGAAAAAGGACTATAAGAATATCAGCATAGAAATGACAAAACGATTAAAATTAATCAAGAAGAGGAAACTTAAAAAGGCATAAAGAGAAGAATAATCGTATGGAGTTGGAGAAGGAAATGAGTAGAAAATCCACGCCCACAATGGCAAGTAAAATTTGTGTTCTAAGAAGGATCATTTTTATTAATAGAAAACTACAAAAGTTCGTAGAAGATGTTAGGTTCATTTTGGTAAAAGCAATACCAAGGTGACAGGACAAACGAATTGCAGGTGGCTGAAATGTATTCCCTCCGGGTAATCACTCGGAGAGGAGGGAAAGGACTGTGGGGTGCTTAGATTATTTGAAAACCAAAGTTTGTTCTTCTATACAACCTGTTATCCACTTCTAGCCAAGAGAAACTTGTGGCTCTAGGTTATCTGAATTACAAACTCATTAGGTCATCGGACATCCTCAAAATTCCCCTTTGCCTTGGAAAATTTCAACACAAACAACATAAAAGATTGGGATTTGTTTTGCACCATAAACGAGTAGACGTCGTCTCATATTTAGTTAGTGCTACCTTAACCTTGCGCTGATTCCGATTTTTTGCCATACACCATTTTGAGTCTTAGGAAACTGAATCATGTGACCGACCCCAATTGATTGGGGCTTAAAGGCTCATTTTTGTTGGTTTGTTTTACAAGGTATTGAGTCCCGCCACCAAGTTATCCCAGCCATCAAGCAAAAAATTTTCTATCAGTTGGTCCAAACATGTCGGTACATAGTACAATCCACAACAGCTGGCCCAGAAAATAAAATCCATCAATTTGGTTTGGAGTCTGGACATTTGTATTCACTCAACTTTTGTTCACAAAGGCGTAAGAAATTTATTTTTTTAAGCACCTCTAATTCTGATTTAATACAGTTGTCGCTATAGAAAATTAAAGCATTAGCAAGCGGATACCGAAGTAGCTTGACGTGGGTCTCGTAAGAGATGTACTGAATATTATAACATTTCTTGTCAGCCTGCGGCCCACATACGAGGTGAATAGGATCCCAAATGAGGAAAGATATGTAAAAAGCAAGTCCAATTAGGTCTATTACTAATTATAAATGGAATGTAGGAAACATAGTATCTATTTCTAGATGCTCAAATAATTCCTTCTCACAATCAGAATGTATCTCCCTATTCCAATCTATTCTTGTATGCAATGAACTTATAATCATGGAATCGACTCGATCATCAGATTCTAGATTATAAGTTGAATACCCTACCGGCCTAGTCCATTTCCATTATGGACAGAACAGATATACTCGCTTTTCAAGATAGAATCCTATTCTTTCTAATCTCTCTGTCCGCTATCCTCCAAGCTTTTCCTCTCATCGCCTTAAAAGTCAAGTCAATCCGCCCCTGTAATTAACATTTGACTTATTACCCTGCTCCTCCTCCCTAATTTAAATACTGAACGATAAACATGGAGAATCGTAATTTCAAAAGTATCTTTCTACTAATTGACCATAAAATCTATCCAACTAACTATCCCCGATTGCAGCTATGCAGAATCACCAAGACTAGTAGAGTACCAAACAACAACAGAAATTGACAGCTTGAGGGGGAAAAAGTTTTAAAATTCTGATTGATTCGGGGTTCTATTATTAGTTTGATCATCATTCCAGGTCTAAGATGGTCTGGTGGTCAAAGCTTGGGATTTAGTGGTTTACTCAATCTAAAATCTCAGGTTTGAAACCTTTCCCAGTGCTATCAATCCGTATGAGTCAGTCTATACAAAGCAAATGGCTTTAATCGGAATCCACAAGTTGGTGGCGGGATTGATCCCAGAGATAGCCAAGGTGCGTGACCCGGACAATCTGAGTTGTCAAAAAAAAGTGCTCAATTGAATTTTTTTTTTACAGCTGATGTATTCGGGCGACTTGGATTATCCCACCTAATGTCAACTATTCCTCGGGAACCAATTCCACCGCTCATTATTAAGTTTGTTAGATTGATGAGCTGCCATTTTCTTGTAAGCCCTAGAAAAAGGGGTTGGCTTCATTGTAGTAGTCCATGGAAAAACGTCTATAAGAACAAGAGGTGATACTACAAGATTAAGGAATTGGTTAGTATCCTAAATGCAGAAGATAGACATATTATGAAGAAGTTAGATCAGATGAGTGAAGACAAAACAAGTGTTTTTGCTGCTCAAAAGACAGGAGAAGCAAATGGTTCAAGTGTGCAGAATATCTCAGGAAATAGTGTGATTCAAACTGCAAATACAATTCCTTCATCCCAGCTTCAATATTTTCCTCAACACTTTCCTGAAAAAAATGCATCTCGATTTTATAATCAAGGGTACAATGGTGGCTTTAACAGAGGACGAGGAGGAAGATCTGGAAATAATGAAAAAGCAGGGTGTCAAATATGTGGTAAAACTAACCACACAGCAATCTCTTGTCATCATAGACTCAATCTAAACTATCAAATGCCTGATTTTTATGGATGGAGAAGTAATCAGCTTTCTAATGTCAGTCAGTTTGCTAATGGTTTTCCTATGTTTGCTCAAAGCTCTTTTGTACCAGGAAATACTCAGATAAGAAGACCATCAAGTTATCCTAATAGTGGTTTCAGTTCAGGAAATTTTTCATATCAAGGGAATTCTGGTTCTCAACCTCAAGTTAATATGGTAGCTTCACTGACTAGTGGTACCACATTCCTCCTTACAATTTCAAGTGCCATATACTCTGCTGTTTCATGAAAAACCTCATTATTACTCTCTCAAACCATTTGGCTGTGCATGCTTTCCTTGGCTTAAACCTTATAATACTCATAAGCTTGAAACTAAGTCCACTCCTTGTATTTTCTTGGGCTATTGTCTTCACACAAAAGGATATCGGTGCTATGATCCAAAAGATCACAAGGTTTATGTCTCAAGACATGTTCAATTTTTTTAAAATCAGTTTCCTTATTCTTCTCTTGTTTCTTCTCAATCCTCTTCTGAAAGTCCTTCCTATTCTCAATTTCACGTACCTATTACGTCCTTTTCTGAATTTCCAGTGAATGTTCCTCAATCTTCTTCTTCAATACTCTACCTTGTGCTGTTGCTACTTCTAGTTTTGACACAGATTCTCATCCAAATTTCCATTCTTCTTCAGCATCTAATGTTTCATGTCCTGTATCTAATGAACCTGTTCCAGAACCTATTGTGTCAGAACCAGTACATACCACTGTTTCTACTTTTGTTTCTTCTCATCCAATGCAAACTAGATCTAAATCTGGTATTGTACGGCCTAGACATCCACTATCCTTACTGGCAGTCACCAAATCAGACTCAATCTGATCAGAACCAGAACGAATGCAAATGCAAATTGAAGAGAAGTAAAGGCAAATGCAAAGGAGGGGGAAATGGAAAACGAACCGTGATTGGCGTAGATGTAGGCCTGCCTCCAGGAGTAAATGTGATCGCCTGGCTTTAGTTCCTCCCGGCTTATCTGGTTCGATAGCACTCCCACCATCACGCTCTCTGATCTCTCTCTCTGATCTCTATCTCTGCTGTCTGATGTCTCTCTCTCTCTCACTCTCACTCTATAAATGCAAGGGTAGTATCTGGCTATTTCCTTCGTCTCGAAGGATCAGTTGATTAGGGGGCCATCCCAGTTGGGCGCGCTTTACGCCTTGATTGGATGGTGAGAAAGTAGTTACTTTATTCTTAACTTCACTTTCCTAATTCCTTCATGTTATTAATTTTTTCCCCTTCTCTGTAGTTTAAGAGCAAGTCGGCATCCGATGAAAACAAACAACCCCATAATCCGAATACTCAATTAATAAAATTTGTGGGGAATTTGAGAGGCAGTGATTAACGCTGCAATTGATGTCAGCGGTTTGAATCCGCTTATTTCTAACTTGTGAACTTAATTGATACAAAACCATATGATAGCACTTAATTTTTTTAATTCAGTAATTCAATCTATGACTTCTCATTCATATTCATGGACATTGATAAGATTCTTTCATTTAAGTAGCACCTTGAGATGGCAAAATTCATAATTCAATTACTCTATCTATACCGGAAACCAAACATGACCTTAGGAAGCTATACATAGTCAACCTCATTTCTGCGTCAACCAGTCAACCTCGGACCACTTTGGTCCCAAATTTGCATGGGTCTTTCTTTCTGAAAAATATATGGATGGACCAAAATATTTAAGTGCTTAGCTCCATTTACATATAAAGAAATTAGTATTCTCGAAAAAAATTTCATAAAATAAATAACAATTATAAATATTTTTCTTGATGTGTTCGTTTGATAAAAAAAGCTTATGAAAATGTTGAAAAATATAATAGTTGAATTGTGAGAGAAAAAAACCTAGTGTAAAAGTAAGAATATTCTTTTTTTTTGATAACCGAGGTATCCGGCCGGCTTGGGGCCACGTGCGGGTAGCGTGGTTGGGTCCCCCACCTAAACTGCCGACTAGTCCTCGGGGCCCTGAAGTTAACGACCGGGCAAACCTCCAGTGGCCCCAAAGTGTAGTTGCCAAGTTTCGAACACAGCATCTGGGGTTTACAGCTTGCCAGTCCTACCGCTCGAACAACCCCTTGGGGTTAAAAGTAAGAATATTCTTGTAAAATCTTATTCCGGGATAAATTTTGAAAGAATTAACTTTTCTACTAATTGAAGATATATGTAACAACCCATTTTTTCAAGAACAATAAATTACTTTTAAAAAAAATTGTTCTCAAAAATCATATAACAATTCTAGGAAAATACTATTTTGTGTTTATGGTAAATTTTTAAAATAATTTTTTGTTAAAAAAAAACAGTACAGCAATTTGGGAAGAAGATTGAATTTTTCTATGCATTTTCTACCCATCAGATGTATCACTGGGTTTAGCTTGTTGTGCAGCAAATTGTGTTGCATGTGCTCGCAAAATACTGTTTAAAAATTATTCGACTAGTGTCTAATTGTTCGAATTGTATTTTACACATTAAAATAACATCGTTTTAACACCTAATACGCAACACCACAGGTCCATTGGAGGCCATCATTGAGAGGGGAGGGGCGGCGGCGGAGTCCACACACACAATTCATCACTTTTCAGAACTACTTTCACCATTTTCTTTCCAGAAATGCTACACACACACCCTTTTAATACACCCTTTTTACACAACATCCAAAACGACGTCGTTTTGGGTGTGGACCAATAAAAAAAAAACAGAAAACCCAGGATTTGTTCTTCCTTCCCCCGCACAACCAGACGACCCCCACCCCCACCGTCCCACCCCACCGTCCCACCTCCACCTCCACAACCGACGGCCACTGCCATCATCTCCGTTCGCCGACGACCACCACCATCGTCGTTCGCCGACAAGCTTCGAAGACGAGAGAGAGAGACCACCCAAAACCCAGGATTTGTTCAAATTCGAATTAGGGTTCCTAAAATTGGAACCCTAGCAAAGACTTGGCCCAGAACCTGACCAATGTATGAGACGGGGATTGTAGGGCGATATGATCTAGACATAGATCTCACAGCTGCATACCGCATCTTCTCCACATATAGATCTGAAGCAAAACAAATCACTCACGTATGTTTACTAATCTGTTGAAACTTGAAAGTGTTACCGAATCATGGAAGTTAAAAGTAGAGAGAAATTACTCACCCATAAGGCAAGTGTTCAAGTTAGGAGCTGTCTTGTATAGCCTAAAGAAGAGGACATAATTTCCAGAAGTGACAGCTGCACGAACTGCAAGAGCGTGTTTTACAGCTTCATCCTTTTTGTTTTCAACTGATAATCTGGAAACCACTAGGAAGTGAGTCACTTCAGAATTCTAGATGAACTCATAAGGAGGAAAGGAAAAGAACAGATATTTGCCCAAGTAGTTAAAGTCAGCCATGGTATGACCAGATCATATTTAAGCGGAGAACAAAACATGGAAACACATGTGCGGGAGCTCACGCAGACAACTCCATGTGATCCCTACAACTATGCAAAAACGTGCCAAGTCTTTTCTAGGGTTCCAATTTCAGGAACCCTAATTCGAATTTGAACAAATCCTGGGTTTTGGGTGGTCTCTCTCTCTCGTCTTCAAAGCTTGTCGGCGAACGACGATGGTGGTGGTCATCGGCGAACGGAGATGATGGCAGTGGCCGTCGGTTGTGGAGGTGGAGGTGGGACGGTGGGGTGGGACGGTGGGACGGTGGGGGTGGGGGTCGTCTGGTTGTGCGGGGGAAGGAAGAACAAATCCTGGGTTTTCTGTTTTTTTTTTTTTTATTGGTCCACACCCAAAACGACGTCGTTTTGGGTGTTGTGTAAAAAGGGTGTGTTAAAAGGGTGTGTGTGTAGCATTTTTGTTTTCTTTCTTCATTTTCAATTTTCGTATTTTCTTCTTTTTTTTCAAAAGACTAATTCAACCCGTGCAACTCATTGCCTTTCTGCAAAATGCTACTCCCTCCGTTCCGGTTTGTTTGTCCACTTTTTGACTTTTAAATGTCCCAAATTATTTGTCTAATTTTGAAGTTGACTTGTCAAAATTTTCTTAATGCTCTTCCCTTTTTTAAAAATCACACTTTGAAATACGTAAACTCTCATTTAATATTAAAAAAATTAATAGTATTCTTGGAAAGTAAAAACTTTTAAGAGTAATGATTGTGTTTCCTAAATAAGTTAGAATTTCAAGAATGAACAAATAAATTGGGACAGAGTGAGTATCAATTTGTGCATCCAACAGTGTCTAAATAATTCACAATTTTAGTGTGTCGTTCCCGCCAATAATGTACACATATCTTACGACCACGATAAAAATGCTCCCTAATCTCCGTAGTAATTTCTTAATTTATCTTAATTTTGTACTCTTATTCATATTGCGACCCCCCAAACTCCTTTTTTATTGATAAATAACTTAAACAGTTTAAACAAAATACAAAATCTAAAGTAAAAATAACATAAACACCTATGCTGAGTTTATATTAAAAATTAAAATAATTAAGAGAGCAGACTAAGGGAATGACAGCCACACGTTAAACTCTTCCTCTATGACCATCGATTCCTTTTGCTGAGGCGGAAACTCCGTCTTTTCGTCTTCATCTGGCATGAAACTGCAGGAACACAGAAGTTATTCCAGTGAGTAATTAAACTCGGTAATAAACATTACACGAGAATCAAACATGCAATGTGATATACAACTGTAATTAAATAAGACTGGGCGAATTAAGTAAACACGCAAGTATGTTAAAAAGCCCAAGTATCAAATTGGATTGGTAATTTAGCCCGGAGACCCAAAGTCCAAACCGATTGAAATTTTTGAAAGATCATGGGTGGATCTTAGAATGATCTTGTAAGAATCCTGAAAAGAACTCGAGAGAAACTTGAGGAGATCTCAGAGAGGATCCGAAAATGATTTGGAAATGTTCTTGAATGGATCTTGATGACACGCTTAGATCATAGCTAACTTTAAAAAGGATAGCATATAACTCTAGAAAGATACACTCTAAGTGGGTGTTTGGAAGAGATTTTTTTAGGTGTTTTTGGATTCTAGATTCTCATTTTGGATTCTTATAAGGTGTTTGGGATTTTTTGGTGTTTGGGAAACTCCGTCTGTTCGTCGTCATCTGGTATGGAACTCTAGGAACAGAGGAATTATTCCAGTGAGTAATTAAACTCGGTAATAATGAACATTACTCGAGAATCAAACATGCAACGGGATATACAACTGTAATTAAATAAGACTGAGCGAGTTAAGTAAACACGCAAATATGTTAAAAAAAACCGAGTATCAAATTGGATCGGTAATTTAGCCCGAAGACTCCAAGTCCAAACAGATTGAAAATTCTGAAAGATCCTGGGGGGATCTTAGAAAGGTTTTGTAAGAATCCTGAAAATATCTCGAGAGAAACTTAAGGGGATCTCAGAGAGGATCCGAAAATAATTTGGAAATATTCTTGAATAGATCTTGATGACCCGCTTAGGTCATAACTAACTTTAAAAAGAATAGCATATAACTCTAGAAAGATACACTCTAATTGAGTGTTTGGGATTAATTTTTTGATGTATTTTTTTATTCTTAATTCTCATTTTGAAATTTTTAGGTGTTTGAAATGCTGATTTTGAGATTCTAATTATGGAATACTGATAGTGAAATTCTCAAAATAGACCTTTAAAATCATAATCTTAAAAATAAGTCCGGAGCTACTTTTGAGACTCGAATTTTGAATTTTATATTTTATTATCATTATACCCACAATTGCTCACCCACAATCTAATAATTTGATTATACTACCAAACAGTTCACAGATTGATAATCTATTTTATACAATTCTACCAAACACTTTGCAAATTCTAATTATAAGTTTTCAAAATCTAAAATTTCAAAATTAGAATTTCAGAATTCAAAAACACCTCAAAAAATTTGTCCCAAACACCCTCTAACTAAAGTGCATCTACTCTTAAACTTCTTGCTCAAAATTTTGACTTAAGCATTGGAATAGCCTCCTACTGGTATTGGCAAATAGCACTAACAAATTACTTCTCTCGCAAACTAAGAACTCTTCAAATCAAGAAGGAGAGATCATATCATATTGACAGATCTAACAAACCCACAATATGTATAATTAGCATATTAAAATTGTCTCAACTAAGAACTCTTCAAATCAAGAAGGAGAGATCATATCATATTGACAGATCTAACAAACCCACAATATGTATAGTTAGTAGATTAAAATTGTCTCAACTTCATCACATTTCGGGCCTTGTCCAAATAAATAAGGTTTAACAAAAGACAATAGAGAAGAATGTAAATCAAGGACAGCTACAATATACCAAAACAAAAGAAAATACAAGAGAGTGTAAATACTAGATGGCAACTCTCACATCCACGTACAAAACAACAACCCATAGAGAAAGAACAATAATGTGACGCCCTTTACGCCTTGATTGGAAGGTGAAAAATGATGAGAAAGTAGTTACTTTATTCTTAACTTCACCTTCTCAATTCATTATTAATAGAAAAATTTAGAAACACAAATTATTATTATGCATTTAAATGTAAATGTATTCAAAATTGTCGAATACACATAGAGTTTACATAATTATGAAAAATATCGCGTGTATCTGATGATTATAAACACATTTGTATTCAGATGTGTACTAATAATTTATATTTTCATTCTTATTAATATTTTCCCCTTAATTAGTTTAAGATCAAGTCTGTCAGATGAAAACAAGCAACCCCTTAGTCGGAACCTTACAAAGTACTAATAAACACATAATTAATAGACCCGTGAAATTTATAATTCAATCACTCTGTCTACACGACCGGACACCAAACATGGCCTTAAGAAAATACACTCGGTCAACCTCGGACCATTGTGTGCGTGCAACTGTGTGTGAATTTAATTCTCTCGAGACTTTAGGTCATTGACTCTCATTTCTGCATCAACGAGTCAACCTCAACCACTACGGTCCCAAATTTGCATGGCTCTTTCTTTGAGAAATACAGGGATGGAGCAAAATATTTAAGTGCTTAGAGCATGTGCAACAAAGTGAACAAATTGGCTCTCTTCTCTAATTTACTCAGCCAAACACAAAAAATGGGCTCCAATAGGCTCCCTATTTAGGTTAACAAAATACAATTGTGAACAGTGCCTCCCTATTTCACCCCCCTTTTGTTCAGTCACTGTACACTCCCTACTCCTTTTTTAATAATTTTTTAAGAACTACCATATTTAAATAAAAAATAAGAAATGAAGGAGGAAAGAGAAATAATGTATATAATAATAGAAGATGAGTAAAATAGGGAGTGTTGTTGGAGTGTTGATAGAAAAAGTGTCAAGTTAAAATAGATATATGCACTGTACACTGCCTAATTTACCAAATCATTGTTGGGGTTGCTCTTAGCTCCATTTATATATAAAGAAATTAGTACAAGAAAATTATTCTAGGAAAAAATTTCATAAAATAAATACAAATATATATTTTTCTTGATGTGTTAGTTTGATTAAAAAAAGCTTATGAAAATGTTTAAAAAATAATAGTTAAATTGTGAAAAAAAAACTAGTGTTAAAATAAGAATATTCTTGTAAATCTTATTCCAGGACAAATTTTGAAAGAATTAACTTTTTTGCTAATTGAAGATATATGTAACAACCCATTTTTTCAAGAACAATAAATTATTTTAGAAAATGTTTTTCTCAAAAATTATACGGCAATTCTTGGAAAATATTATTTTGAGTTTACAATAAATTTATAATATCTTTTTGTGTAAACAAAAAAAAACGCGAGAGCAATCTGGGAAGAGGATTGAATTTTTTTATGCATTTTCTACCCATCAGATGTATCATTGAGCGAATGGGAGAGTCTGTTTTGCATTGTGCATAGCAAGTTGTTCTGCTCGTGCTTGTATAATAATGTACGAAAATAACGTCGTTTAAGCGCGCAAGACGTCCTCCACATAATTCAGTCTCTATCTTTCTCTCTGTAAATCAACTATCTCACCTCACTTTCCTGAACTACCTTTCACCATTTTCCTTCTTCATTTTCAATTTTCGCATTTTCCTCTTCTATTTCAAAAGACTATTCAACCCATGCAACTCATTGCCTTTCCGTGAAAAGCTATCAATTGGTGAATCAAACCGCGTCTGATTAATTCACAATTTTAGTGTGTTATTCCCGCCACTAATGTACACATATCTTACGACCACGATCAATATTTAAAAGATCTAAAATATACAATGTGCTCCCTAATTCCTAGAGCAATTTCTTAGTTTATCTTAATTTTGTACTCTTATTGATATTGCGACGTCCCAAACTCTTGGAACATTAACTTATTCTTTTTAATATTTTTAATTTGTCAAAACAATAATAAAAAAAAAAAACCTTTTCATTTACAAAAATTTTAAACAGTTTAAACAAAATACAAAGTCTGAAATATAAATGACAAAAATATCTCTCCTGAGTTTACATTGAAAATTAAAATAATTAATAGAGTAGACTAAAGAAAAGACAACCACATCTTGAACTCTTTCTCTGTGACCGCCGTTTCCTTCTGCTGGGGTGGAAACTTTGTATGTTCATTTCCATCTGGCATGAAACGTTTGAACAGAAAAATTGTTTTAGTGAGTAATACTCAGTAATAAACATTATCCAAAAATCAAATCCAAAAATAATCAAGCATGTAACGGAATATACAAAAATAATTAAATGGGACTAAGCAAGTTAAGTACGCACGCAAGTATGTTAAAAAGACCAAGTATCAACCCGATGGGAAATTCTGAAAGATCCTAGGAGGATCTTAAAAAGATCTTGTAAGAATCCTAAAGGGATCTTGAAAGAAACTTGAGGGGGTCTCAGAGAGAAATCGAAAATGATTTGGAAAGGTTTTTGAATGGATCTTGATGATTCGCATAGGTCAGAACTAACTTTAAAAAGGATGGCATATAACCCTAGAAAGATACACTCTAACTAAATTGCATATACTCTTGTACTTATTGCTCAAAATTCTGACTTAAGCATCAGAACAGCCTCCTATTTGTATTGGCCGGATAGCACTAACAAGTTATTGCGAGACGGGTTCTCTACAAATCAAGAAAGAAAGATCATATCATACTAACGGATCTAACAAGTCCATAATATCTATAGTTAGCAGATTAAAATTGTCTCGACTTCATTACATTTCAGGCCTTGACACGAGTCCGAATAAATAAGGTTAAACAAAAGAGAACAAAGAAGAATGTAAGTCAAGGACAGCTACAATAAACCAAAACAAAAGAAAATACAATAGTGTAAATACTAGATGGCACCTCTCACATCCAGGTACAAAACAACCACCCATAAAGAAAGAACAAATTTCATGGCACCTCTCACATCCAGGTACAAAATAACAAACCAAACGCATAAAGAAGAACAAATTTCAACATTAACCGTCACAACGTAAAGCAGGAATGACGAGAAGTACAAGAAGAGGCATTTAGAAATTACGTTCTGCGTTGTAAACTCAGTCTTTCTTTCCCATCTCAGGTGCAGCCTCTGACACATCTACGCCAGGGCAGGCAACCAGCCTCTCAACTGGGACTTTAGTTACATCACGTCGCACCCCAATATCAGTAACGAAACGGCTAACACAATAAATACCCACACCCACCGCGGTCAGACCAGGAAAACTGGTTGTCAAGAAGCGAAGTGGTGAAGAAACGACAGCACTAGTGGCAGCTAGAAAGGATGCTGCCTGTCCACTCCGACCCAAAGAAACGCTGGTGAAGACAAGTAAACCCGTCTTGCAATAAATTGCAAAGTCCTCACAGTTGTTCTTAAAAATCTGGTATGCACCAAAACCATTCTTCAATAAGAAATCAGCTCGGTAAAGGACATCCTCTGGTGGGTCAGACACGGCAAGAGTGCAGGTCCCACCTCGAGCTTTGGCAAGAAAGAGAGCTGGTGATACAGAATACTGAAAGATATAGAGGTGACCCCCATACAGAAAGCAATCGAGGCAAGAACATATGACACCATCAAGCATTGATTGATCACCGCATTGTGGGCATGGAGAGTCCTTATGATGAGAGGGAGATGAGCTGAAAATTATGCGGTCTAAAAATGTTCCCGTGCCTATCTCTTGGCCAGCACCCCGAGTGAAGTGGATCACCTTTCCGTCACCAGCATATATACCTGGTAATTTAACATCAGACAGATCAGAAAAGGGATTGTAAGAATATCGGAATAGAAAATAACAGTGCTTAAAATTAATCAAGAAGAGCACTTAAAAATGCATAAAGAGCAGAATAATTTTAGGGAGTTCAAGAAGAAAATGAGTAGAAAGTCCACACCCACAATGGCAACTAAATTTTGTGTTCTAAGAAGGATTATTTTTATCAATAGAAAACTACAAAAGTTTGTAGAAGATGTTAGGTTCATTTTGGTAAGAGCAATAGCATGGTGACGGGACAAATAATTGCAGGTGGCTGAAATGTCTTCCCTCCACATGATCACTCGGACAAGAGGGGCAGGACAGAATATTTGAAAACCAGAGTTTCCTTCTTCTATACAGCCTGTTATCCACTTCTAACCAAGAGAAACTCGCGGCTCTAGGTTACCCAAATTATGAACTCATTAGTGCTACCTTACCCTTGCGCTAATGCCATTTTTTAGCCATACAAGGTTTTGAGGCCATAGGAAACTAATTCATGCGACAGACCCCAATTGATAGGGAGTTAAAGGCTCAGTTCTGTTGGTTTGGTTTGGTTTACAAGGTATTGAGTCCTGCCACCAATTTATCCGAGCCATCAAGCAAAATTTTTCTATCTGTTTGTCTAAACATGTTGGTACGCGGTACAATCCACAAAAGCTGGAGCAGAAAATAAAATGCATCAATTGGGTTTAGAGTCTGGACACTTGTATTCACTCAACATTTGTTAACAAAGGCATAGGAAACTTACATTTCTAAAGCACCTCTAATTTGGATGTAATGTAGTAGGAAATTAAAGCATTAGCATGCGGATACCATAGTAACTTGACGTGGGTCTCGTAAGAGATGTACTCAATACCATAACACTTCTTGTCAGCCTATGGCCGACATAAGAGGTGAATAGGGTCCCAAATAAGAAAAAATACGTAAAATGCAAGTCCGATTACGTCTATTCCTAATCCAAAATGGAATGTAGGGATCCATGTGGAAACATTGTATCAACATTGGGTCAAGTATGTATAACATGTGTAAGATTGTGGGGGCAAGATTTATCAAATATCCAAAAAAAAATATAAACCTATCCTAGAGGATTTTCTAACTCTGTGGGGTCAGTTGACCCCACGTGCCCTACATACATCCGCCCTTATAACCCTAGCCCATTTTGGACTGAACAGATCAACTCACTTTTGGAGACAGAATTCTATTCTTTCCTATCTCCCTACCTGCTCTCCTCGCCTTCAAAAGGTTCTTCTCTCCCCGACTTAAAAGTCAAGTCACTCCGCCCCTCTAATTAACGTTTGATTTTCAACTCTGCTCCCCCTACCTCACTTAAGTCGAGAACCTCTAATTAACATTTGACTTTCAACTCCACACCCGCTCCCTCACTTAAATCCAGAACAATAATCATGGAGAATCGTTATTTCAATACATATCTTTCTACTAATTGACCATAAAATCTATCAAACTAACCCTCCAGTTGCAGCTATACACAGATCACCAAGACTAATAGAAAGGAGTACAAAACAACAAAATATTTAACAGCTTAAGAAAAATCAAAATTTAACTTTTAATTGATTCCTGGTTCTAGCCAAGCCTGTTTATGCAAGAAACGTGAACTATATAGTTCAGTTTGATCTATAAATGCAAGTGCTCGACTGAATTGAAGCTCCAACTGAACCAATCGATCGATTTGAGGTCTCATTGGAAGCAAAAATGCACGTGACCTACACTGAATCAAATGCAAATTTAAGAGAACTAAAGGAAAGGCAAAGGAGGGGGAAATTGAAAAAGGGACCGTGATGGGCGTAGAGGTAGGCCTGCCTCCAGGAGTAGATGTGATCGCCTGGCTTTAGTTCCTCCCGAACGATCTTGTTCGACAGCACTCCCACCATCTCTCTCTCTCTCTCTCTCTCTCTCTCTCTCTCAATGCAGGGTGGAGTCTGGATATTTCCTTCGCCTCGACGGATCTGTTAATTGCGGGAGCGTCCCAGTTGCGTGTCTTTTGCGCGTTGTTTGGAGCGTGTGAGATGACGAGAAAGTAGTTGCTTTATTCTTAACTTCAATTTCCCAATTCCTTGTTATTATTATTATTTTCCCTACTCTTTAGTTTAATTTACTTCGTCAATTGGGAATATTCCTTAATTGTCCCAATGTCAAAAAAATTAATCTTAATTTTCTTGGTATCTTTGTTGGGTTTTCAATTGAATAATTAATACTTCAATACCAAGCAGAAAAAATAATCTTTTTCTTAAAACCTATGATTCACAAGACAAAAAAATCGTCAAATAACACTTTTTTATTGTGGCGAAAAATACTTGGATGATTAAGTTAGAACAACGATCGCAAAAATTTCTCTAATGAAATAGCTCTGGGTATGTGTTTGCACGTACCTTTCATCATATGTCTGTATCTTTATTTATAAGCTTTGATGATTTACTCAATTCTAATTCTCTTAGAACTCTAATTGCTCACTAGAATAGAAATATAATTGTTTTTCTGATTGGCCACTAAGGTTAGAGTTTTATTCAATCTATTTGTCAGTTCTAAGTTGAATCGACTTATGACTCTTTGTTTATATCTGATTAGAACTTATTCTGAGATATCTGGAGTTTCGTTTCATCTCAAATTTAATACTAGTAATTGTCTTCTTAGGTCGGCAATCATGCAAATAGTCTTTCTCAAGTCAATGAATAAGTGGAATCGTCTTACTTAGGTCAAATATTCTTCGTCTGAGATCGACAACATAGACATACTTGAGAGCGTTTCTTTATCTAATTGAATTAATTATTTAAGAAAAAACTCAATAATATTTATTTTCTTAAAATAGTCAAAGGAGTAAAAATATATTTTATTCAAGTTTGAGAAATAAGAGGATTCTTGTAGTTTGAGAAATAATTTCGTCAATCTTAACTTTAATTTATTGTGAGGTTAGTCGAAAATAATTTTTAATTGAAGTTTCAGTAGTTTGACTAACGGTAAATTTGATATAAAAATAAAATATAAAAATCAACTTGAAGTTTTGGACAAGAGATTTCAAAAAAATAAAAAGTTTATGTTCAAAATTTTTTAAAAAACAGACATTTTTTTAAATTTTTTAACGTAATATTATACCTTTTAGATTATTTTTATGGGACAAATCAATATATTATAAAAATACAAAATGCAAAAGTTTTTGAATAACGACAAATAAAAAATAATTTAGTTAAGTCAGCCAAACAGAGCCTTGTCAATTCTATTACAGGACAAAACCCTAACCTAAATTGTCCTCCTGCTTAAGAGACGCGTATATAGGACATCAAACCACATGCTCAACTGTGCTTCAAAACCTCAATTCCCAGTTCGTTAATCCGTTTGATACCAATTTTGTTTCAGCTTCAGAAAATCCATAGCAGGGGGAAAAAATCAAGGCGCCAAAGAATGAATCTGAAACTATTCAAAAAGAGATTAATCGCCTTTTACTCATGTTGGAGAAAACGAAGTAGGGACTTATGGGGAAATTCCGACGTTTTGGTAATCTGTAGCAGGCCTTCGGACTCGCCGGGAAACCTGAGCCACCCGATCTCGTCCTGCTTCTTCGCCTGGTTGATGGGCCACGATTTTCCCAACACCATAGCGGTCTTCACTAGAAACGAGATGTATTTCATCTGTAGTTGGAAGAAGTCATTAGCCCTGCTTCAAACCCTAGAATCCCCTGCCATGGAAGCTGTGAATGCGAAAGTTATAGTTCACATGATGAGCAAGGATGGCAATGGATTGGAATTTATGGACGGAATTATTCGAGGGTTGAAGGTGAGATTGAAACTCCAATTTCCAATCTTAAAATGGTTTAAATTTTAGATTAGCTGTCGTGAGGTTTTGATCAAATATTCAACCTAGAATAGTGTTTGAGTGACGGCTTTTCACAGCTATCACAAACAATTCTTCGGGATGGAAGTTTTAAAAATCTGGAACAACCGGGAGCAAGTTATTTAGGATACTTAGTTGACATTCATAGAAATCTTTAATATTGTGAATTCTTTAATTGAGAATGAAAGAGCCCCCCTGTCTTTGTTGTTGGTCCGCTATTAGGATTTTCCTACCTACAGAGGGAAGGAAAGGTCCGGCCTTTTTGGGCGTGGGCGAGGAGGGATTGGAATTCTCCTAGTTTAGCCATCAAAATTCGGGTAGCCTGTTCGGCGATTGCAACTCTTAAGAAGTCTTCTGTGAAACTTCTGAGCAGAATAATGTGGTTCATGGTCCTTCTTTCACTTGTAAGCAGGAAAATATCAAATGGTTTAGAATGTTATTGTTACATCATCTTGAATAAACTATCCATGTATGCATAGTCTTGCAGAATCTTCCCTCTGTTTTCTAGACAATGACTTTTCTCATTTCTGAGCAAAAGAAAAACTACATGGTTTCATAAATTCAATATTATTGCTGCCTCATCATCCTGAAATTGATAGTTGATTGAAAATTTGCCGAAAATTCTCCAATTTCTAACTGAATAGTGCTTGAGATTTGCTTAGAAAATAGATATAGTTGGAACTATTGTCTTTTATTCATTGTGATATTCGCAAATATAGGTTGATGCGTTATATCTTGAAGTGCATAAGCAGTGTCTGGTTGTCAAAACGTTCAGGGAAGATAGTGGATATAACTTTACGGCCTATGCTATCGAGACTTGTCGTGCCTTTTACACCTTTTTTTGAATCATGTTTGTATTTTTTTATTTTTATTTATGATCGTGCGCTAGTTCAATCATTTGTTGCTAGTTGATTTTTCTTTGTTTTTAGTTTACAATTTCTCGTGTGTAAAATTTATTGGTCTGTGGCTAAATTCCCAAACAGGTAACATACAATGTCAAGGCTGATTCCAGTGACGCTCGCCCCCTTGTTGTAGGATATATATCAGGGGAGTTTCCTAAATCAAAGCTTCTCTGGAGCTGCTTCAACGGTTTGAAGCCCAAGGACTTTCGAACCGCTCATGTGCTTGGGTTTTCTCGATTGTTGAATCATGACCAAGATGTCAGATATTCAGGGGATTCTAAGGATAGAAGGGAGTTGGAATTGTTTGAAGAGAGCATTTCTAGTTACAAGGTTGGTTCTGGATCCCAGCATCAGAATTGTGCACAAATTCAAATGCAATCACTACCCGATAAGTTTGAGGAGATGTTGGCATTGACACCTGAGAGTAGAGAAAAAGCACCAGTTGGAGCCGACAGCCAAAAACTACATTTGGAGAGAGGAAAAGGAAATCCATCTAATGTTGTACAAGATATGGGTGAGAAATCTTTGCATTCTGAAGAGGTGGAAGGGAGCTCTTTGGATTATGGTTCATTCTTCGATGGGGAGGATGAATGGGTGTTGGTTGAGGATGGTGGTAAAGAAGAATGCATGGGAAAGAGGGACAAGGTATTTCTAAACAAAAAACTTTGTTTCTACAGAACTTTGATACAGAATGTTGTGCTGGCAATGCCATTAGTAACAAAATTAGTTTGCAAATGAACTTGTATACAGAAATTAATACCAAAATGATCTAGTAGCGGTAATTCTACCAGCCTTAATGATGGGGTTTTTGTGTTGTGTGGAGTCTTGAACTCAGTGGATCATTCTCTGAAATACTTACATCAAAGTCCAAACTCTTCTAGTCTGAACCGCAAGAGAAACAACCGTATAGTATCGTCCAGCCATAAGGCACCCCCATGCTTTTAAGTTAGTTCCTGGGAAATGGGTTCTAACTAAAAAGCACTTGAGTGGTGTGATAGAGCATATCTTGCGCATTGTGCCTCAGTTACTTTATATAGAAAACTGCACTTGTGTCCTAGGTTAGCATGTGCTAGGCACATGCACCAACAATCTATACCTCTGACATCATGCATGAGTGTCGGGTCATACTTTACGTGGCCGTGCCGAGCCACTTGGCACCTATGCGAAGTTATGGAAGCTGAGTTGTAATGTGGTTATGCCGACCACTCTTTGTTCGACCCAACCCACACACTGGTCGTGTGCCTATAGATGGGCTAGTTGCACTTCATGCGGGCCTTGTAAAGCCATTGGTCTGATCCAACACTGGAACGAACTGGGCCAAGAAGACCCACCATAATACAAGGACAATGTGAGTCTTCGGTCATCCTTCAGTCCGGCTGATGCCGAATCCAACCCAGACTCGTTAGTACGCTGGCCCAATTTTCTGAAGGTTCAGCCCACTACATGTTAGAAATGAAAAGTATCATAGCTATACATCATGAATGTGTTAAGAAACGAGAAGGATCACACCAATGCATCCTTCTGCACAAAAAAGTTTGTGGAAAATTGCTGTGTATCACAAGCCTTTGTAAAAGAAAATTTGCACAGTACAAAAAATGTAGAATTACACACATTATACTCACTGGCATACACATGGGTGTGTGTGTTTGTGGTTCTAGCAATGTCGTTTCTAAGGACTTGAGCCCGAGAGTCATCTTGATGCTTTGCTTTTGCTTAAAAATGTCAAAAGCAAGACTTGTGATCCCATTTTGAATCGATTTGCTGAACGATTTCGTGTTTTATTGATATAACAGTGTACTAATACTATTTTGTTTGGTTTGTATTTTGTAACAAGTTTTCTTGCTTTTTCAGGGAAATGGGTGGAGACAGTCTATGGCTTTGGCAAACTACAAGTTATGACAACAAGAAGATATGGCGATCTTGCATTGAATAGTTTTTTTTTTTGGTTTAAGCTTGAAATAATGAAATCAAAGAACACCTATACTTATCATGACATAAACCATGCCTAAATATCTGAAGACGTGTTTCCCCAAGAAGATGAAGCTGTATGACTTATGGTATCGGAGCCAGGTTGGATGCAAATATACACCCCTGAATGACCAGAAAACCCAAAGAGATTGGCCATGTTCTTTGATAACAAGTAGCTAGTAACCAGCTAAGCTATTTGCTCCATCAATGGAACTCACATTTGCATCACTAGAGGGTCCGATAAAGCATATCTAGCTATTGAAAGTCATGGCTCTATAGGGCTGAAGCTTTACTAAGGATTTAGAAGCTTTACTAAGGACTTATTCTTTAGAAAGTCCTATAAACCACTAGAGACAGTCACCTTCAATAATCAGTCTACGTATGCTACAATAATGATTCAGGTAGTGCTACAATAATGATTCTCGTAGTGTTACTTTCGTTTATTGTTTGCTTAGGCATATGATGTTGCAGTTCACCAAATTGTCTCTTGTCTGTTCATGGATTCAAAAGTTCGAAAGGTTGACCTATTCAGGGTTGTAAAATAGTTTAGTAGTTTTACTGTGAATATAATTTTGACAAGTTCTTCTCCAGCACCTCGTGTTAATTGTGTCTTCAATTTGTGTAGCTTAGCTGGTGCCATGTATATTGGGACCCATAACATGTTAGGAATCTTTTTCTTTCAACAATTAAAAATAATGGGTATTATTTTATGTTTAGTAATTTTTTTGTATAATTTTTTCTCAAAATAATATACATAATACTAACTAATAAGAAAATATTGTTCGGCCGGCTCTACTCACAACATTTTTTGGTCAATAAAAAATGATAATGACTAATGATATAGTTGCAAACATGGTAAATTTAAGAGTAACTTGTTACTTGGCGAAAAGACTTTACTCATGATCTAAAGTTTTAGATGAAACTACAGAGACGCTCAGTTAATGGGATTGGTTCGAAAGTCAAGATCATCAAATGTCATCTTACAAAATAAAGAAAAGATTTTTTGGTCATTAAGAAAAGATAATGATTAATGGTATTATTACAAACATGGTAAATTTTACAGTAAATTATTGTTTCTAAAAGACAGATTGGTTAAATAACTGAGTGTAGGAACATAAGTTATTCGTGTACAACCGAGTTAAGATGTGTTCAAAATTATTGAATGGATATGGAGTTTTTCATAATAGCGAGAGCCCAATGTGCATTCAAAAATTTCAGAAATGTGTTCAGATAATGCATAGATAATTTATGTTCGTTAATGTTTTCTTAATTAAAAAGTCATTTAGTCACAATCTAAGTTTTAGATAAAATTATGAATAAGTCTACTAATACATTAAGTTGTACATTAAAGTGTATATTATGTTTATGTGACATATCCATTATAAGGCAAATATAAAAACATGTCTCATGAATTTTGATATATGTTCAAATTAGTGAATATCACATACGTATGATGTATAACTTTAATGTATACCATGATGTGTTAATACCATTGTTATAAAATTATAGATATAAGGATCATTAAATTTTGCTTTGGGATGATGAAACTCTTGGTTGACCCACAAAAAAATGAAGTGCAATGTAAGCCATCCTTGTATTATTTCAAGGTCTTTGTCCGGGGTGGATGGAGGAAATAAATTAATTATGTTGTCAGTGGTTAAGATAAATCATTCATGGTTTATTTTGCAATATATACCCCAAAAAAGTTATTCAAAAAGTGATAATCACATAATTAAAATAAATTTATTTACTATTTATTTAATGAGTTATTTACGATTTAGTCAATAAAATCTATCAATTAAATAATTCTGATTGTGCCGATTGCCGACTAGATTTAAAATGGAATCTATTGAGGAACACTATCGAAATTTTTATTTATCTTGTGACGCCACAATATACTTAGTCCAAAGTAACTTTTTGAGTTTGAACAAAATTATTTTTTATTAAAGACCTTCAATATCTTTTGATTTCATATTTTTTTATATATTTCTTGGTCTTGTTTTTATATTTTTTCTATTAGTAAGAATAGAAAAATATAAATATATGCGTTAAAATTAAAAAATTCAAATATGAGGACGTTGATACTAAAATCAGTAAGAAACAATTCTTTTTTAATTCTTTTGAGAATTTAACCTTTATTGTTTTTACTTTCTAAATTCTTTTTGTCAAAATGAATAATTAATTTCAAATGTTTAGTACAAATTTAATAAATAATAAATTAATATAATTAAAAAGAATGAATTAAATACTGAATTATTTTGACAAAAAGAGGTTATATTTGAGTTATCGTTAACCACAGTTATCGTTAACCACTGACCCAAACTACTTTTCTCCGTTCTTCCCAAAGAATCCCCTCTCTCTCTCTCTCTCTCTCTCTCTTTCTCCCTCCCTCTCTCTGGTCAATGGCGACACAGAGCAACCGTATCCTCCTCGCATTCTCCATCCTGCTAGGTCTCCTCGCGATCTCCGCCACCGCAAGGCCTGGCCGCCACTTCCACCCTTGCAGAAACCTAATCCTCTTCTCCACCACCACCACCTCCTCCTTCCCCCTTCTTCAAAACCCTAGTTTCTCCGCAGGAAATCCTAATTTCCGCCGACAATCGGTGACCGTCTTCATCACCGAGGTCAGAGACCTTGACTCCTACCCTTCCATCGTCGTCGATCGCGCCACTGTCGATGAAGAGAAACAACGGTTGCCTTTGGGATTATATTCCTCTTCATTTCGAGATCGGACCAAGGATATTCTCAGCGTTGTTGGGTCTCTGCTATTCGGCGTCGGATGTGGGGCCCTCACTGCCGCCACTTTATACTTGATGTGGTCCTTGTTTGGCCCCAACCGGTTTGAGTTCCGTGATTCCGATGACGAATTCGACGGTGATGAGGACGAGGATGAATTTTATGGCGCCAGTCCTAAGAAGATGGGCTACGTCACGATACCTTCTGCAGATTCTACTCCGGTCGTTGCGAAGGAAGTTGCCAAGGAAGTGGTGTGAGAAGGGAGGAGTGGAATGGGATTTGTTACGGATTTGTGGAGTTTCTTTGTTAAGTGTTTGACTGATATGCAACTGGTGCTTCGTTTGTATCTATTGACCTCTACTTATAACACTGCTGCTGCTTATTGTGATCCTATATTTGCTACTCTTTTCTGTTCTATCCTCTCTGTTCTACGAAATTGTATCTTATTTTGGTCTGATAAGTTGAATTTGGTGTTGCTGTTTGTGATGTTGGCCCGTTGGGGGGTTAATAATGTTTATGGATTCTTGGTTGTGTACTTTTTTTCCTGAAAACTATGGCTTGATTAGGATCCTGCCTGTCTCTCAGCTGTGCGTAGAACTATGTCTGTATCTTCGTCTTTGGAAAGCTGCCTTGACATACTGAATGCCAAGCTCAATCGTAAGCTCTACGTATATACATGCTGCTACATAGCTAGTTACTCTTCTCTGTTGGAAAATTGTTGCTTAATTTAGAGGTGTATTGAAGTTGGTATTGATTATTTTTTCTTTTATCCGTTTAGGGAAGAGCAATGCTACTAACACATCACGTTGTGCATCAAGTTATACATCATGCCTATGTGGCATCCAATAATTTGAACACATCAAAATTTATGGGATCTGTTTTTATATTTTGTCTTATAATGATATGCCAGTAAGCATGATATATAACTTGATGTGTTAGTAGATTTATTCTTTAGGGAAATGACGAGTTTATGATATTGTTATTTTGGAAGCTAAGGTCTATGGTCGAAGCGTTCTATCTCTTGTCTGTGCGTGGATTTATGTATGTTTTCATTTTCCAAAAGCTGCTTTGACGTACTACTGTCAAAGCTTGTTCCTCCATTTATATTGGATTCATCTTACAGGTTTATTTCTTCTGCTGCCTCGTCTTACTTGTTTAGCGATGTAGTTTCCAGAGGACACTGTGTTTGTAGCTTTGTTGTAGATGGGGATGATGTCTTTTGAACACAGAGATTTGGCTACTATGGTTTGAAAAGATAGGACTTAATTTTGAAAGTTTGAAAAGATAATCTTTTTTGGGGTGGAAATCTTGGTTTAGATTGGGGATCCACCCCCAAATATTATAGGTTTGAATTCTCTTGCGTAAATTGTTACAAATTTTTAAGTGAGAACACAGGAGCCAGGAGGAAAAAAGAAGAGGGATGGAAAAATAAGAGCATTCATGCTATTAGCCCTGTTACTATTGGAACCTTTATGACCGTGGTCAATATACTTGTTTCTTGTTTCCCTACCACTGCAATTGTTGTTCCCTCCACCTTCTGAATCTATTGTTCCACCAAAGTACCACTACTTTGTTGCTATTGTGGCCAATGATCATCTGGATGGTCAGTTGGTCACCAATCTCTTCTAACTATGGCTCTTGGCTTTTAATTTGCAGAGATAACGACTTGAGAACTATGCGAGGTAGACGAGCACCTGATTTTTAAGTCTAAATGATTGTAAATGGCTGCCGTGGATGTACATAAACGTGACTAAATATATTAGCACGATATTGAGTGAGATAATGATGGAGGATGTTTGGGAAGTTACACTTTTTGTCGATTTGGGGGAGATTTTAATGACTAAACAACATGATGTTGGTAACATGAGGGTAGCTAAAATGAGAATGTGGATATAAATGTGTGGTAAATTGTATGACTTTGCGAGGTAGACTTAGAAATGACAACCTTCACGAAATGGTATGGGGTAGTATCGATAAACGATAAGATGAGAGCAAATAAATTAAGATGGTTTGAACATGTCACAGTGGGAGTAATATTGATACATTTTCAATAGATGATAGCACTAAGGTAAGGGGGTAGACCAAAATTGATGTTAGAGGCGCTAGTTTGTAAGGATAGAAGGTTCTTTGAATATCACAGAATACAATGTTCTCACACAGCTTATTGCAGCAAATGGATTCATGTGACCGATCCCAATTGTTTGGGACTTAAAGTGTCAGTTTGGTTAGCAATAGGTCTTCTTAGATTTCCCATTTCAAAGTGGATGACATGGACAAAATTGGAATGTCAAATGGATTTGTCTCCATACCAAGCTCAAATTTAATATGATTTATTATTATTGGTGGACATGATTTGCAGTAACCATTGAAGGATTTAGCCACATAGGGTACTAACTATTGGGGCTAGGTGCACGATTTTTTTGAACTGTGTTTCAGGGATTCGTGACGAGTAATGAGCAGTTGATGTGCCTAGTTGAGTCTAGGTGTTGTCTTAAAACTTAGGGTATATGAATATGCGGAATATGGGTATGGATACGTAGACCCATCATATAATATGGGAACTGATTTGGGTGGATTACATGTGATTAATGTTCAGAAGAACAAAAGTTTTTTCAATTGCTTAAGAATTGTTCGAGGAAAAAGGGAAAAATGAAATCAATCTCACCCTCCTATGAAGGCCTTATCTTGTGAGCTCTCCTTTTGTAAATTATGAAACCTCAAACAAAGAGTCACAAGTAATGTTATACGAACTCTTCCATTTCCTCCAATGTACTCGTGTCTACTGGACATGATATTGTAGTGGTAGGAAGTCCAGCCCCGATATCTAAGACAACTTGGATCTTAATGTCACAATGTTTGACGAAAGAAACTCACTTTTAGCCTCTTACATGGATCATGGATGGAATATTTGGCAATATTAGGTAAGCAGACACGAGAGAGAAAAGAGAAAGAAATGGCATGTCTGGGCAGCAGACGTGGGCATGAGAAAGAAATGGTAAAATCCCCCTGGTGATATCGCCATTGATATGGAAGAAGGTTGGGTAGAAGTAGTACGGCAGCCGGACAGCACATCATGATAGATGCACTAAATGATGCTGATATGTTTTGTCACCTTTTCAATTGTGAAGTAGGGCCACTATTTCACACGTTGCCTATTGTTTGGTTTTCTTGTCAAGGGATGGAATATCTGAAACCTGTCTCGGACTGCTTCATTGTGTGTTTCCTTAATCTTGGAAATCCAGAAATGACAGCTAGAAGGAAAAAACAAATTCCGTTTCCAGTGTTTCGATTGTCCTCCTGTCTCTGCCTAATTTTGTTCATGCTGTTGATTGAGTCTTGTACAGATTAATATCTCTGGTTGGCCTGGTGGTTGTGACTTTCAAATGCAACTGCCAGTAGTGTCGGTTTGGTGTTCGGTGTCTGTGATCTTGGCTGTGTCGGTATCTGTGTTTGTTAGCTAGGTGGAGATATTAATATCATCATTGTGTGTTAGCTAGGTGGAGATCAGTGTCTGTATCGGTATTGTTAAGCTTAACATGTCTGTGATCTTGGCTGAAGTAGAATGTAACTTGTGTCTCTAACAGTTCAATATGATATTTACCATGTATGTGCTGCAATCTGGTGGTGTATTGGTATCAGGTTCTGGATTCTTGGCTCTTGGGGTGGATTTAGAACCGAGTATGTCTTTTGAAGATTAGCAATCTGGTGACAATTTTCGCCTGGTTCGAAGGGATCAAGGAATGTGAAGCGTTAAAATCCACGAAAGGAATATGGTGAATTCGCACGTCAATAAAAAGATTTTGTATTTTTCTTGCTTAGATTGCTGGAGCAAAAAATTTGTAGTCCAACCCACATTGTAGGACAGATTGGCGCTTCACAACTCTTTTGTAGGCTTCAATTAAATGCCCTAGTTCATTCTCAATCCTAAATAAATGCCCAGTGCTTCTGTTTCGGTGCATAGTTAGTTATTGGCAAAGTAGTTCCGAAGGAAGCTTCGAACTCATATTGGTCATGGGTTGCAAACGTGAATTAAATTTTATGAAATCAAATCTCTCGTTGTTGCTAAGTAGCTTAGGGGTAGAGCCATCAGTTGTTAGCTGATTGTATGTGGGTTTGAATCCTACTTAGAAGATTTGGTTTGTTGTGAATTATTTAATATTCTTAATTCTTTAACTCATAATGAAAGAGCACGTTCTTAGTCGTGTGAACTTTTTAATCTATCAATATTTTCAGTTGATCTAATAACTAAAAATAGATTTAAATAGAAATACAAAAATCTAGGAACACATCTTTTTGTGTACAAATTGGAAACATATGTGTCCGCAATTGTTTAATGCACGTTGTGGTGTTTGCATTATTTTAAAAGACTTTACGTGCATCAAATAATTGCTAGTCCCACTTAATAGCCTTCTCAAATTATAGAAAAATCAATTTTGTTTCATCTGCTCTCGGTCTCAAACCCTACCACAACATAAATGTGAAAAATTTTGAACTTAAAATTTTAATAACTTGGCAAACGTCGTTAGATTAATTTTAACGACAATAAGTAACTAGATAACAATTTCAAAAATGAGATAAAAAGTAATTTTTCAAACTAAAGGGAAATTATTTTATTTTTTGTAGATCTCAAGAGAGATCACTATAATTTAGAGTAATGTTATATACACACCTTTTGATTTACGCATTGTCTACATGGCACATGAACTCCACTCACTTAACCCTAAAAAGAAAATAAAAAATTAAAATTAAAATCTCAAACACATAAACAGGGTATAAGAGGGTGTAAATCAAATTATGTGTACATTGATTTATTATATAATTTAACCTAATAACAATTGTCTAGTTTTCATGAACTGGACCAAAATGGACCACAAAAGTTAAGAGGAGGCGGCGAAAAATATACGAAGAGTAAATTGGTCCCAAAAAAATGGACCACAAAAGTTAAGGAGAGTGGGGTGAAAAATATACGAAGAGTAAATTGGTCCCCAAAATGGACCACAAAAGTTAAAGAGAGAGGGGATGAAAATATATGAAGAGTATTATTTCCGGCATAGTACAAAAAGTTACAAAAAAAAATTCTAAAATATTCATGATTACCTTAAAAAAAATCATAATTATTACTTTTTCTCTCTCTATATGCCTTTAATGGGCAGCACATGAATAGAAATATAAACATGTATACGCATTCATAATTAATACAATGCAAATTGTATCACAATTTACTTACTACCATCAAGGGAACATGACGTATAGAATCTGATATTTGTCGGGAGTTGCAAATTTATAAAGAGAAGCACCCAACAAACGAAAGTTGTATTTTTGATTGTCTTAAGGTAGTAAATTTATTGTCGTATAAACAACGACTTACACGGATGATATGACGATTGTCCTGTTGCCTTTGACAAAGACTTAGTGAATCTTGATTTCTCCGCATGAATTACATTATAAAGCCCTTGTTTTCTTATTGTTTTTATTCACGTAAATTATTTACGAGAAAGTATTTTTAGAACATAAATTTAAATAATATAAAGTACTAAAAAATTAATAAAAGATTTTTTTATTTTCAACTGTATTTATATCTGCATATGAATTTGCAGTTCATTAAAAAACAAAAGTTTATGTCAGTTAACGCAGTAAAAGTACTAGGACACATTAGATAATTTGTCCTAGTAAAGGATATAAAGGCTCGTCCAAAATATTGAAATAGACTTCGCTGATTGACAAGAAAGCGATAACCAATGGAATTTCCTTTTTTTTTTTTCTCGTAATTATAAAAATTAATACAAAATTAAAAATACAAAAAATTAATTGAACAATTTTGGACCAAATAAAACTGGTCCCTCTCTCCCTTCATAATACATCCCCCCCTTCTAATAAATCTCTGTACACACTATACATACGTAATTAATTATTCAACCTCCGTACTCTGACAAAGACTACTGAGGGATGGTGGCATATGCCTGCTGTCATATCACTTCGACATTGGACGGCCACGATTCTAAGGTACGGATCTCCGGACGGCCCCGATCGCACCTCCCCCGAAACCTTCCCACTGAGAGAGAGCGAGCGAGCTCGAATTCCTCTCCCCTCTCTCTCTCTCTCTCTCCCTACTGCTACCAGATCGAGCTTTGTCGGGACCATTATAAAACAGCCAAACCTCTTTTTACCCCTCCCTCTCTGTGGACTTGCCTTTTTTCTTCGAGACAGCGATTGGCCACGAAAAGCTTCACTGATAGTGAGAAGAAGTAGTTGCTTCAAGCTCATTCATGGCGGCCTCGGAGAACATGCTGCGCTCTGAGAGCTTGGTTTTTGTGAGTAGTTCTTTTGTCTTAGGGTTTTGAAAATTCGTGTTCTTTGTCGACGAGCCAGCTGAAATTGGGACTTGGGAGAGGTCTGAAAGGGGTTGGGATTTTTGAATTAGGGCTGGGCTTGGTTTGGTTAATGTGTTTGAGCTTTTTGAGTATGGTTTGAATTTCTGGGTTTAGGGAGGGGAAGGGGAGAAATGACAGGGTGTGGGGAGCTAATTGAGCAGAGTAGTGTGGTGAAGGCAAGAAAGGTGGAATTGAACAGCAGTTTGGGGCTCAAGATTATGGCAGACACAGAAGAGGGTTTTCTGAGCTGAGGTTTTATGCAATTTAAACTATTATACATACAGAACATACATAGAATATGAAGCTTTCAACATCAGGGCAGGGGCAACAGGCTCTTGAAGGTATTTGTCCCCCCTTTCCAATTCTCTGCCCCTTTTATGAAGACATTTTGGCATGCTTATGAATTTGTCTTGTTCAATTGTAATACATTCCTTTCAAAACTAGTTTTATGTTTTGGTTTTTCTCTGTCCATGTTTTTCATACATTTGATCTATTGATTTTTTCTCAATGCATTTGAAGTCAAGAAAGAGATAATCAAACACTTGGGGGTGGTTTTTATTGGTTTATGAAAGGGGAGAAGAAGTGCTTGAATTCGGAGCTATGGCATGCTTGTGCGGGCCCTCTTGTGTCACTGCCAACACTTGGGAGTCGTGTGGTTTACTTCCCTCAGGGTCATAGTGAGCAGGTCTTGTACTTAATGATTCACACTTGGTAAATGTTTATGCGATTGGAAAAACATATTTTTTGAAGCAATTCCTTAATTGGGCCTGTTGCAATTGGAACCCAGGTCGCGGCTACAACTAACAAAGAAGTTGATGCCCACTTTCCGAATTACCCGAGCTTGTCACCCCAGTTGATTTGCCAACTTCATAATGTTACAATGCATGTGGGTTCCAATCTTCATGCACTTTATCTTTTTATTTATGTTCCTATTATGTAATTGTTGTGTATATCAAGTAGACCTTTAGGATAATTGCTTATATTTGTGGGATTTCAGGCAGATGTTGAAACAGATGAAGTATATGCTCAAATGACCTTGCAGCCCTTGACTCCGGTAGTCAATTTTAAATTTAATTAAGCTCATTATTAGATAATTTTGCAATCCCCTGTCAATCGAGTGGGAAAAGTAAATTTTTTGTGGTACTCACACAGCAAGAGCAAAAGGATACATATATTCCAGTGGAGTTGGGGATTCCAAGCAAGCAGCCAACCAATTATTTCTGCAAGACATTAACAGCGAGTGACACAAGTACTCATGGAGGGTTTTCTGTTCCTCGCCGTGCTGCAGAGAAAGTTTTCCCTCCTCTAGTAATCTCCTTCTCTAGCTTTTCTTTTTAGGGTATCATTCCTGAGCTAATGCTTATTTTATTTTCTTGGCTTTGCCAGGATTTCTCCCAGCAGCCACCTTGTCAGGAGCTTGTTGCGAGGGATCTCCATGATGTCGAGTGGAAGTTTAGGCATATCTTTCGAGGTACCTGATAGTTGTTTTTGTCTTATAGAATTGAAAGTTTTTTACCTTTCTAATACCTCAGTAAACATCTGGTCCGTCGTGTTGCCTTTGAATTATGAAGACCTAAATGGCTAAATACTAAATAGATTGTGTTATGCTGTCATAAGTCTTGTTTTACTGCCTAGGGTGTGTGATGGTTTGACTCGCTAGCCTCCCCTCCGAAACGGAGAAAACTAAAACCATCAGGCCTTTGGCGAGATGAGTATAATTAAAGTCCTCAGACAGGCGAATTTTGTGAAGCAAAGTCCCACATCGCTTGGGTACAATAGTAATATGAAGTATATCAGCGTGAGGGCACCCTCACTTCATTACTTGGCTTTTGGGCTGACTTCTACCCAGGAGTGTAACATGATAATAGAACTAGGTACCAGGGATGGGTAGGGTGCACATTTTTGGCTTGCACACTGTTATGTGCTGCAGAGTGAGCACACTGATCTTGACCGAGGGTGTGAAGCAAAGGCCCACATCGCATGGGCACCAAAGTAATATGAAGTATATAAGCGTGAGGGCACCTTCACTTCAATGGCTAGTTTTTGAGGATGAGTTCTACCCCGACCATGTAACATTTTGATGGTCTAATTCTTTAAAACTCCTACTTATGCTGTCACGTTAGATTCTCTTATTATTGAAGTCAACCTGATGCAATATTTATAGCACATTACCACAGGATCACTGTGCTATCTTATACTTTATTGTTATTTTTTTGCACTGATCTGGGATTCAACATTAGTGGCTTTTTCTACAATATTTGACTCAGTCTGTCTTGTACATGTGGCAGAGAAGACATCTTCTCATTGCCAGCATTTTGTTTTAAAGAGGATAATATGTTTTTTCTTGCCTCTAATTGTCTAGAAGTGTTCATTTGAGTGCTTATTTGTTTACTACATTTGTTGTTGAAAGTTGAAACAATATATATTGGACTTTGCTTTTATTCTGTGAGTGAATTATTGCAAATGTTTGCTTTCCACGTTAAGTCGTGAACAAATACCTAACATTGGCAAAAGGAGAACAAGTGATTTAATTTTTCTTGAAAGGTTTCCACATCAGAAGTGAGGCCCCTTGAAGTCCTTCTGTGTACAAGAAAAGTAACGAAGGGGAATCAAGACGGTGGTGGAAAGCAGATTATCCAAAGTTCTTTCTGACACGTGATTGTAGAAAAATACATGATTGTAGAGAAATTTCTAGAGGACCACCAAACCATAGCCGGGCAAAAAAAAAAAGAGGACCAAACCATAGATGGTAGGTCATATTATGGGCTACCATGGCGTGTAGTCAAAGGGTAGGTGGGGATATGGGTGGAAACAGGGATGTAAATATAGGAAAAACTGTAACCTTGAGGGGAGCATACTTTGTTTATATCTTTGGATGTTCATTAACTTATGGAAATGTGGTTACAATATATATATATATATATATACAGTAGGCTTCTAGTCAGGGAGCCTGGACCCAAGTTAGGTCCGGACTTTTAATCTCAGCCCTTGGATCTCATCCAAGGGTCAGGGTTTTTTCACTTAAAGGGTATTTGATTTTAAAGGGTATTTTAAGTGAAAAAACCCGACCCTTGGATGAGATCCAAGGGCTGAGATTAAAAGTCCGGACCTAACTTGGGTCCAGGCTCCCGGACTAGAAACCTACTATATATATATATATATATATATATATATATATATATATTTCTTTTTTAATTTTTTTTTTTTTTGGGGGGGGGGGGGGGGGGGGGTGGGGTGTTAGTATCTTGTTTTTGAAGGTCTAGCTGACTCCTCCAGCGAGGTTTGTAGGGCAACCACTTCCAGTGCGACTCCATGAAGTTGATCGCTCAGGGAACGAGTCTCCTTTGGGTCAACAATTCCAACCAAGGCCTCCTATTGTGTAATACGTTCCCGAACCACCTCCATAGTTGCACCACTGCCAGCCATGTTTGAACGAAATCAAGCTTTGATACCAACGATTATAAGGTCAATTTTTTCGCACAAATTGTTCCTGCAATGGCACTGAGGTTTGCCAAACTCAGTCAGTCAACACACACACATATAGTATATAGAGAAGGTCTAGGACATTTAGACAAATTGCGGAAACCTTTCCAACATTTCTTATTCACCAAGAATTACAAGGGAACCAAAGCTGTGTCTAGACAGATAACACTTTGCCTAAAAACGCCCCAGCAATGCCTACATATATTACAACAAGGAAAACGTGGCTACACTTAGATGGGTCATGGACAAGCCCCATGATCTCTACCATGCTGCAGTTTACAACTTTAATTGCTATGGGGCTGTGCTGGATAGAGCCAGGGTTTGCCAGCACATCATATTTGATCCTGAATGAAACTCCCTGCAAGGAACTGCCAATAACTGACACCAGCAAGGCTTGGGACACCTGTCCAAGCTTCTAGATTCTGCCTGCCCGTCAAATACGAATTCCATCAAAAGCCTACTTGTCTTAAGTCCAATGTTTCCCAATTGTCTTGTCCCTCAAGCCTGTTGCCACTTAACATCCATGCCCAATCTTCTGGGCCTTCACCTGCCACAGCTACTGCTTATCTACGGGACTGATGCCACCACCAAGTTGGCATCACCAAGTCACCCTGCTGAGACATGCCTACCTCATGTCTTAAGGATGACACAGGTGCAAGGTGCCACCACATGCCACCCGTAGCACACTTGAGACTCAAGGTGCTAACAAATGGGTACTAAGTTTGGTGTGTTTGGTATGTCTTTTCTTGTTTTCATGTATCATCTCCTTGCCCCTCGTGTTCTCCTTGTTTTGGTCCGCATGAGATCTAGAGTCTTGAAAACACTTTTTCCCCCCAATTTCCATTGAGGACATCTTATTTTGGGCGAGGAACCAACAACTCATAGGCAGGTCCACTTTAAACCTTCCCTTGCAGGGTGAATCCCGAAAACGTTCAACCGCCCATAAGCCACTTGTGTCCCATGTAGGTCAAGGTGTTGGAAGTGGTTGTCAAACAGAAGATCTCCAGGTTTACAATTGGTCCCCTTGACGTCTTTTTATTGTTTCTTCATTTTTCCATTTTCATATTTCTTTGTTATCTTTTTCGTTTTATATAATTTATAGAGGGACTAGACACCACAAAGTTGGTCGGGAGAGATGTAAATCTGATTTAGTAAATGTGAGGAGATTGTGAACTTAATGAGGTTTTCTATTGGAAACACAATAAGTTGGCTTGAATAAGGCAACTACAACATAACCTTTGATAAGCCATAAATTGGCATTGTTTTTTGCCAAAAAATGCCAAACATATTTAACCTTTCGCTTTCCCTTCTAAAGGTGATGTATCGAACATTAGGATTCTTTAATGAAAAAAGTCGTCCAAGCCTTGTGATCATCCTACAAGAAGAAGTGTACACATGCTTCATGTAACATGAGATTAAGTTCTGATTCGGAGAAGTTGACATAAGATGAGATCATTCAATAGCGGATGTAATTTTGTACTGCACTGCCTACTATTGGAACTTTTTTGCACAGCTCAAGCTTACATGTTTTTCTTGGGCCTATTTGCAGGACAGCCAAAACGACATCTTCTTACTACAGGGTGGAGTGTTTTTGTCAGTGCCAAGAGACTTGTAGCTGGAGATTCTGTTCTTTTTATTTGGTACTTGTGCTCTTTGACTTCACCTCGCTTCCTGGGTGATCATTTGTTTCCACTATTTTACTTCTTTGTTTCTTCCTATGACCAGGAATGAGAAAAACCAGCTTCTTTTGGGAATACGACGTGCAACTCGACCACAGACTGTGATGCCTTCTTCTGTATTGTCTAGTGATAGCATGCACATTGGACTACTTGCAGCTGCAGCTCATGCTGCTTCTACTAATAGCTGTTTCACTGTATTTTATAACCCAAGGTGGCAATTGTCATTTTAAGCTTTTTTGGTGTTTTTTTCCTCCTTCCATCTTCATTTACAAGCTCATTTGTTCAGGGCTAGTCCTTCCGAATTTGTCATCACCCTTTCAAAGTATGTTAAGGCAGTATATCATACGCGTGTTTCTGTTGGGATGCGTTTTCGAATGCTTTTTGAAACTGAAGAATCAGGTGTCCGCAGGTATTGTATTTATTATACTTGACTACATTTTTTGAGTTAATTGTTTTGTGAATTTCTTGCGTTGACTTGAGAAAGTTGGTATGACATCTACTGCTATGATGCTTTTGTCCACTTATCAAAAAAAGATGCTTACTTTTTTGTTTGAGAGCTTCTAGAAATGCATCTAAATTTCACTGCATGAGCATATGCCTTTGCAATTTGTCATCAAGTTCTGGGCTGATGCAAGTTATAGGAGGGAAGAAAACTAGTTATTATTTATTTGCAATAGATCCTTCATGTCCCACTATTCAGAGACAAGTGGCATGTTTAATTGCCATCTTTTAGCATGAGGTAGTTGTTCTTTGTCAGGCTTTTCCTGTAATCAGAGTCTTCACTCTGGCATTTCGGTTTTAGATTACAACTTATTACAGTAACGACTTCTAGTAAATGGTTATGGGGGCATTTATATAAACTGTTTTTCTGTTAGGCTGATTTTCTTTCCGGTCTGGAGCCACTCAATGGAGGGCTGATTTGCCCTCGTCCCTTTTTGTTCTTTTCAATAAGTCTCACCTATCTTTGAAAGGTGTTCTACTTACTTCGTGCTGCTTCGCGCTACTTACATCTTCTTACTTGACGAGCTTTCTTTTCACATATGTGGATGGCTTTGACTACCCAGATACATGGGTACAATAACTGGCATTGGTGACCTTGATCCTGCTCGTTGGCCAAATTCTCATTGGCGATCTGTCAAGGTAAATATAGTTATCTTCACGTGCTTCTCTTTTAATGGCATACCATATTGAACTCGTTTTGTTAGCAATTGTGTAAGATAGCCAAGTATTGTATACCCCTGGGCAATTACGGGAATTATAAGTTTTCAACCTATTATTTGGTTTATACAACAATCCTACTTAAGGAAAATCAGATTGGATGTCTACTTATACCTTATCATTTTATATTTTATTGTTTCTTCACCATAAACTTTCCAAGTAGCAGTGATTGAGTGCTATTTCTTATATCATGATCATGATAGGATGATTCAGAGGCAGTAGTTTTTTTTGTCATGAATCCCTTTGTTTTTGCTCTTGTTCATTTAGCCTTTTCATTTGTAGGTGGGCTGGGATGAGTCAACTGCGGGTGAGAAGCAGCCGAGGGTGTCTTTATGGGAAATAGAGCCTTTGACAACTTTTCCGATGTACCCATCACTCTTTCCTCTTAGGCTGAAACGCCCTTGGTACCCTGGAGCCTCATCTTTTCAAGGTACTTGTAACGCTTGATATTTTAGAGTAATAATTTACTCCTCATTTTTTTGGCTACATGGGGGATAGTGCATCATTTTCCAACATAGTTGGGAGGATGTGATGTATCTGAGTTTGATTATGTTAATCCAAATGAACCAGAGTATAGGATCAGAGTAGTGGATGCTAGCCTTGTGCGGTCAAAAAAGTTGTTTCTATTTTCTTGTGTGGTTTATGTGCTTAAATAATTATCGTAAGTAGTTGCTCTTTTACTGCTTCATCCTCCGCTCATGTTCTTTTTCTTCTTTCAAACGCTTATATTTGTTGTTTTACAGAAAATATAATCTTATCTAAGAGAAGCAGGAGAACAAAGTAAAAGATATCATTACTTTCATAAAATGATGACTTACATTAGACAGGAAATCTTAGAGTAAAAACAAGTATTATGGGGCTTGCAACCACAGTTATTTTATTTGCTCACTCGCACCCCAGTTTTGGTCCTTGATTCAGCTTTGTGGTTTGACTACACTAAATGCTTAAAGTGATAAGGGGATGATATTTTCTTTTACTTATGTCATCAAGACGTCCCCTCATGTGGGACCTATCCTTGCAGATGAGTTCACTAGCATCATGGTATCAGAGCAATCAAACCTTCTGTTTGATTCCTCCATTAATATAATACAAACACGCGTTCTAGTGAGGGAAAGACCTAGTATCGAGTTAATGTTGCGTGTAGCTGTGTTTGTAACAATAATGCGGTAAGTGGTAACAAATATACGTAATTTAACAAACTGCACTTTGCCTCATGTTTCGATAGCCATATTTTAATTGCTTTGTCATCTTACTGCAGTAGTAGATGCATAAAGTACTACTGGGTAATCAAACAGTGTTAAGTTATAAATAACCTCTATTGGCTATGTAATCTTATGCTAGTTCCTCTTAGCGCCTCTGAATTCCTGTTATTGGTTATACTCCTGTCTCCTTGGAGAATCATTGTTTTGGCATCTTCAACATAGAAAGCTGTTGTATCTTCATGTTATTTTCATTTCATATATTGTATAAACAAACTGGAAGGTATGCATACCCAAGAAAGTCGGAAGCTACAGTACATCTTCCTATTCAAGCAAGCTTCTGTCTCTCTCTAGCAATGTTTTTGCCTCTTTGCTCTTTTTTCTTTTTTACAGATGGTAGAGAAGGAGTAGTTAGTGGCATGACATGGTTAAGAGGAAAGAATGGAGAACAAGGGCTTCACTCCCTTAATTTGCAGAATGTTGGTATGTTGCCCTGGACACAGCAGAGATTGGACACATCCTCAGTCAGAAACGATTTTAATCCACAGTATCAAGCCATGTTGGCAGCTGGTTTGCAGAATATAGGAGGTGGGGATCCTCTTAAACAGCAATTTTTGCAGTTGCAACAACCTTTCCAATATCTTCAGCAACCAGGTGGACAAAATCCCCTTGTCATTCATCCATCGATCTCCTCGCATATTCTGCAAACACAGACCCAAATGCTACAACAAGTCAACAACCAACAGGAAGAACAGGCACAGCAACAGACTTATCAGGATTCATTTATGGTTCAATGTGACCAGCTCCAAAACAGGCAGCAGCCTAATGTTCCATCTCCTTCGTTTTCAAAAACAGATTTTGTGGATTCAAATGCTAAGTTTTCGACATCTGTTGGTCCTTGTATACAAAATATGCTAGGTTCGTTGCGCAGTGATGGAAGTGGCAACAATCTTCATGATTTAGCCCGAATTGGTCAACCCATTATTAATGACCTATCCCAACAACCATGGGTATCAAAGTTTACAAATTCACAGATCAATCCATCTACCAACAACTCAGTGTCACTTCCCCCATATCCTGGTAAAGGTGCTAATGTGGAGCAGGATAATTGTAGCTTGGAAAGCCAGAATCTTTCTCTGTTTGGTACTAATAATGACGCTGGACTCCTACTTCCCACCACACTTTCTGGTATCAGTACTTCTTCGGTTAATGCTAATCTGTCGTCAATGGCATTAGGTGCTTCTGGGTTACAGAGTTCTCTATATGGTTGCATGCAAGACTCTCCCGAGTTGTTGCATAGTGCGGCAGCACAAGTTGACTCGCCAACCCCCACCCGTACATTTGTCAAGGTGCAAACCAGTGTATTATGTCAGTATTTTTTCTTGTACATCCATTAATGGGTATTAGCTGGATGTATTTCTTTATTTTAGTATTGTGCTTCTTCTTTTAGTACGTTGGGTGGATATGGGGAATAAAGCGCCCCCCCTTTTGCGGTAGAGTGGGCAATATCGCTTTCCCTCCACTAATTCAGTCGTAAAAAAATTCAGTCTTCTAGCCGTCAAGTTGAGGTTTGGAGTCTGGGAGTAGGCAATTTGTGCATTTGATGCCAAAGGCTAGGTTTTTAGCCAATCTCCCCCTCCCAGGCACTCTTAATGGGTACTAATTGGCGTTTGTTTGTTTTGTTGGAATATTGGGTGCATGATGTTTATATATTTGCAGGTCTACAAATCTGGGTCGGTTGGCCGGTCCCTGGACATCGCTCGGTTCAGCAGCTACCACGAGCTGCGAGAGGAGCTGGGTCAGATGTTTGGGATTGAGGGATTGCTTGAAGACCCTCACAGATCAGGCTGGCAGCTTGTATTCGTTGACAGTGAGAACGAATTGCTTCTCCTTGGAGACGGCCCATGGGAGTAAGTAAACTCGGTTACAATGTGTTGGTAGTTCTATTAGATGATCAAGATTTTGTGTCGGTATATGGTTTTGCTAGGCTAGGAAACAGAAACGTTTCAGATATATAAGAGAAATGTCATATTAGTGAGGATACAGACATGTCAAGACACTGACACGCAAATATATTACTTTATTGAAAATTAGGACATGTTCAGGTTGGCAGCACTTCGAACATGGAACTACATAGCTTGTACGCATTATAGATGCATAAAGAAAACACAGCTATTTTTTATCAAATTAGTGGACAAAAGGAACAAATAATATTGAGTTATTGACACGGAGAAGATGTTAAATAATGGCCACTAGTCGAGTCAAATTTTAGTGGTTAGCATACATGGCAATTTTGAACAGTACCCCAACTTCTCAAAAAAGTTTCAGCGTGTCTGACTAACAAATGAAAACATGGGATGTGTCCTACACGTGTCGATGTTTCTGAACTCTGAACTTGTACTTGTCAGGCACGAATACCTGAGGCTGGTAGATGCGTTTGTGCTTTTTGTGTCAGCACACGTGAGTGCAGGAATGCAGTATATTTATCTTTCTAGGGACTCACTGGTTGTGATAATGTGCAGGGCATTTGTTAATAATGTCTGGTACATCAAGATACTTTCACCTGAGGATGTGGATAATGTGCAGGGCATTTGTTAATAATGTCTGGTACATCAAGATACTTTCACCCGAGGATCTGCTGACGCTGGGGAAGCAAGAAGTTGAATCCTTCAGCCACAATGCCGGTGATAGGATGAATCATGAGAATGGGAATGGCAGCCAGGGCTTTGTTTCTGGACTACTACCCTCTGTTGGCTCAATGGAATACTGAGAGTGGTTCGCAATGAATTAAATCTTCTCAAGTCATTTTGCTTCACAAGCCTTTTGCCTTCTAATTCTAGGTATTATGTTCTGATATTGCATCTTTCAGTGTGTGCAAACTGCATATGGACAATCTGTTGGTGGCTTGGTGCTTATGTAGTCCTTTCGATTGACTTTCATGGTTAAAATATATGTAATATGAGACATGGATTGAAGATTAGATGATGGAGGAATATTTGTAGGTAATCCAGACTTTAGCCCTCGAAAGTAAGCCATTGACTGGTGCTGTGAACTTAGTATAAGTTCCACTGCCCTTTTGCAAACTGCAAGTTGTTCTTGTAATTTATAACAAGCCTGGGCATTCCTCTTTCTCGTTCATTTCGGTTGTTGACATAGAAAGCTGCATTACTTATATACAAGATCAACCTTATCTAAATATGAGTAGGGAAAATTTAGACTTGAGTTTGGATTAAATTATATTTTGAGATAGTTATACCCGAAGAAACAAGGGCTTTTAGTTTTTTTTTTTTATAACTCGAGATGATGTCTGGACTAGTTTATGTACACTTCAACTGATTTTTTAGGGATTAATTTCAAAGTCTATTATCGGGGGCTTAATTAAAGTTTGAGCAAAGTCATGTACGGGTTGATCCCATAAGAATTGATAGTAGGTAAAGGGTTTTGAACTTAAAACTTTAAAGAAAACTAACTCCTAAGGTTTGTATACCATTAGGATTACATGGCCACTTAGTTTTTGATAACTATATGGTGTTAACAGTTGGCCAGTTGGGGTAAAGGCGCAAGTAAAATTGATAAATCGAACTGATTTGATGATGATGTTCAATTTTTTAGTTAGATCGGTTTGGTTCGATTTTGTATATTTGAAAAAAAAGAAAAAAGAAAAAAGAGTTTGGTTTTGATTTTTTTGGTCTTAAGCACCAGACCAAATTGGAATGAAATAAAATCTAATTTTTTTTTATAATATGTATTTTTTGTAATTTGTATTGTTTTTGGAATTAATTTTTTTTTATAATATGCATTTCTTTACATTTGAGTTTTGCCTCTTTGATAGTTCAAATGCTTATTCAGTTATTTGTTAACCAAAAAATTTCAATTTTCTTTACATTGGGCTTGGTCCAACCAACCTAGAAAGCCAAACCGGACCGAAACTGAAAAAATCAAACCATACAAAATTAAAATAGTTTGGTTCGATTTCAATTTAGAAAATTTTAAACCAAATTTTTTGGTTTTGCCCTAGTCTGCTAAAAACCTTAGGAAATGAATAGGAACAAAAGGGCATAGAACAAGTTAAGACGGCGTTACGCAAATAAAAGTAAGGTAAGGAAGGAAATACGTACTTTGCGGCTATCACAATGCAGATGGTGCAAGTTTTTATTTTTTTCAAATCATACTTATTACACCTCTAGGTAGGGGCAAAAGCACTAATTACATGATTTTGTGGGTAATTTTAGAGATTAGTGGAAACTCCATGTGAGAATATAATTAAATTTAGCTAGGATTCAAACACAAATTATTGCCATCAAACTATTTGCCTATAAAGTCTTTCTACTTTTGATAAAGCTCTCTAACTAACCATTCTAGAAAAATGTGGCTTTGGGAAAGGTTTTTTTTTTTTTTTTTCTACCATTAAAAATTCATCCTAATGAAATCATTGTCTACATTTTGGCCCCCCATCAATTATTGTCTTTTTTTATATGATTAAAGAAGATTTACAGAAGAAAAAAAGTTCCTCTTCTTTTGTATGAATGTTAGTGCCTTGGTGGATATGGACACATTTTGTCCCCATTCCATATTTGCTTTTAACTTATATTGGGTATTTGTAATAGCTGTGAAAATGGATTTAAAATAGCACGGGCTGAGGGATTCGAAAGCTAAAAAGTTGTCCAAATTTTAAGAAAAGAGGGTTGTGTCGCTTTGCTTGTCTTGTTGTAACGTCTTGAAGTTTTGTCTCAGCGCTTGTTGTTTTTTGTAAGACAGTTATGTTTGGCCTATGCCATTAGATGATATTTTGTTGTTGGAAGGTTTTTTCGAAGACTTTCATTCTCTGATTGAGAAGTGGAGGAATGTTCTAATCTAGAAGAAGGATAAGCATACTATGTTGAGATGAGGGAGAAGAGAACAAACTGAATATATCAAAGGTTTAGAAGACCTCTGTCCTATCCATAGATTTTGAAAATTAATAAAAGTTAGATGAATTTGTTTACCATAATAAGAAGAGAATTAATTGAAGAAGAAAAACAACTTTGTACGGATTTGAATAATCTAATCTGCATGGCTAATAATGTTTCCCTTTTCATAGACCTTGTTAGCAAAATTATTATTATTTACTGTAATCATAATGGCTTGGGATGAACGTTGATGATATAACATAATGATATTCTTATTACCATAACGAGACTAAAATCTCGAAGTCATATATTTATATAAGAATAAATATAAAAATTTACAATAATCATGTCAATAAAACTAAATTCATACTAAATCAAACGCTTCTAGATGCTTCTAGATGGATAGCATTGTATCTGAAGCAAAATTCTTTAATTTTTTTCAATTTTATAAATATTTTAATTGATAACAATAAAAAAAAATTGTTATGCTGTATTTTTTTGCATATTGTATTGGTCTTTTATCCGAGATGACATTTTTTTTTTAATTAATAGTCATGTAGTTTTAAAGTTGATTCTTCGTATCTTGAATGTTGAATAATTAAAAAAGAATGTAGATTTAAGATCTTATAAATAATTTTTTTTTGCTAAGCGTTATAAATAATATTCTATAATTTACTAAAAATAAAACACGTTTGTGAACATGATCTTTTCTAAATATATAACTGTAATTGTTTTTCTTGAATTTAATAATCATAATACTTCATAATTTATGAGCTCAAAAGTTTTCAATAAATAAAGTATTTCACGGTACCTAAATTGTTTTAACCTTCTATTTTGTATTTATTTGTTTCATGTTTTCATTGTATTAATTTAGAAAAATAAACTTGATAAATTTATATTAGTCCTGCATAGTACTAATTTGTTGCTAGTTTCTAATTTCATTTTCGAAATGGGTTGTCAAAGATTGTGGAACGACTAAATCAATAATATCATATTCAATAATTAAAATCAAGAATTTTAGATTGACATTAAATCAAATATTATAGTAAATTGTTTATAAATTGGTTAATAAATTTAGAAAAGTTAGCCTACTGATATGAATAGATTGTATTTGGTATTTTCAAAATCTAGATTTTTTTATTGACATTCAAATTGGATTTTATGGTACATTGCTAATAAAATGCTACAAAAAATTTAAATACTAATACGGGTCATCGTTAATGCTCTCCAAAACAAAAGAGAGGTGTTACGGTCTCCAAAAAAAAAAACAAGATTTTTCTCCGAATTCAAAATCAAAGGTCATAAACGTACGCTCTATCAAGTAACTAAGAAATAAATTTGTGCTTGAATCGAAGTGACAAGGTCTCAAAAAGAAAAGTAGGACAACCATTTGAAAGCTCTCCTCCCTCAAAAGGGATCTGTGTGTTGTGCGTCAAAATAATATTATCTTAGTGTATAAAATATTACTCGAATAATTGAACAGTATTATGGTAATTTTCAGACAATATTTTATCCATCAAAATAACATCTTTTTAATGCGCAATATGTCTTCCTGTATACACTGTTCAACAGACTCTCTCATTCCCTCAAAAGACAATCGACTTTCAATACAAATTGTTATGCTGCTATTTTTTTTTTTCAATATTATGGAATAGCATGGCCTAAATACCTTATACCTTAGTGTTTTTTTATTTTATTTAGTATTACCAAATAAAATGATTCTACAATTTTGACAAGAGAAAAAACAAAATGAATAAGTCTACCAACATATTAAGTTGTACATCAAATGGTACATCATGTCATGTCTACGTGGCATGTTATTTTAAGTATAAAGTGTAAAAGCGGGTCTTATGAATTTTGATATATGTTCGAATTAGTAGATGCCACATATGCATGATGTATAATTTGATGTGTTAACAACATTGCTCAAATAAAATACTCTCCAAGGGCACTTTTGAAGTTTAGGGAAGACAAGGAGGTCTCATTGAAAATTTTGTCTTGACACTGTTGTCCTAAAGTTGCAATTCTAGTACTAAAATACCAAAACTATTTAATGCAATTAATTGCCCTCAACTTTCTCATGATTGTCTTAAATACCCCCAACACACTTTTCTCTTGACTTTATTTCCCCTCTTTTATTAGTTGTTGGCTGTGTTTTGGCTGCTTCTGCTCCTCACACTTGCTGGCACTTTTAATAAATTAATTAAATAATTCAAATAATTTGACACTTAAAAAAATAAAAACAAATAAATAAATCCAGTGGTTTGATAGCAACAAGATGTGGTCAAAAGGTCTCGTTCTCGTGAGCTTAATTTAAAGGCCGGCATAGCCGGCAAGCACAAGATTGAATGTGCATTTACTATTTTTAAAAAAAAAATAAGTTATTTTATAAAATTCCCTCCATCCTGTTTTTTTATCGGCAAAAGAAATTTTCATTATCATGAATAATAAATAATGAAAGAAATCATAATGAAAAAGAAAGTAATTAATCTTGTATTGTGTCTGACAGTACGTACCCACCGTATCGTGCTGGCCACTTAACGGTACCGACCCACCTCTTATACCGTTTTGGCCGATATCGTACCGTACGAGATATTGTTTCTTTTTAAATTTTAAATATATAACTTTTGAATAACTACATATAACTAAATAATTCATTTTTATATTTGGTGATTTATTTTTAAGGTGCAAGGCTTTATTTTATATGTCCAATATAATTTTTGTTAAAAATATACATATTAATTTTAGCGATAAATTCAAAACGATGCGTCAGTATATACTGTTACCGGTATGTAGTGTACTAGTAATAAAAAAATTAGAGAGAATTTCAAAAAATAAAATAATCTTTTTTATCTTAAAAGACTTTGCTTTTAAAAAAACACTAAAATGTCATGTATTTCTCCTCCCTAAACACACACGCCTCTCTCTCTCACTATTTATTTTATTTTACTTGTCATGTTTGTTGATTTTTCTCAAGCTCACCAGAAAAACTCTCACCCGTCTACATTTTTCTTGCACTCTCGCTCCATGTGATTGCTTCCAAATAGGTGCTTAGTTAGAGATTTTATTGGTTGGGTTGAGAATTAGGGCACCCGTCACCGTCATTGTTAGATTTAGATTGAGAATGATCCCGTTGCTTCAAAATGACTGATCTGAATATACACGCACCTATAAATATTATATATCTAGGTAAATATATATACATCTCGCACAAACTAGAGAATAAAATGACATTCACCTAAACCATGTTTAATTGAAGATCCAAAAACAAAAGGCATTTTTATGTGTTTGATTGAAGAAAAAAATATAATGTTTCGTTATTCAAGGTATGTTATAGTTCCGTGCTTGTTAAAATTTGATTATTTTGTGAAGATATTTGTTAGCCGTCCATATATAATATATAATGGGACAAATAATATATATATATATATATATATATATATATATATATATATATATATATGTGTGTGTGTGTGTGTGTGTGTGTGTGTGTGTGTGAGATATATATATATATATATATATTTTTTTTTGTGCTTGCCTGAAAATTAAAAAAATAAAAAACTAATTTATGACGTCATGTGCTCGTCAAGGTTTATATGAAAACAACTTTGTTAAGGATTTAATTGAAAAAATTACATTCACGTTAACTATAAATTGAAAATACACTGAAATAATATTCTACTGTTAAAATAATCATAATAAAAAGGTTTAGAGCTAAATTATATATGTGGTATGGTTATTTAAACCATTAAAATTTCTCTAATTGACAATTATTTAATACAAGAACTGTAAAATAACTTCGAATAATCGTAACTTTAACACTAAATAAGATATCTCGAGTTACTCTCTAAACTTTCTTGATAATTAACCATAAAAAAAACAAAAATTAAAGTTTATTTATATACCTCTCAATGGTGTTACAATTGATTTTTTTTTTCTATCATTGATTGCCATGACAACAAATATTGCCGAGGCAGAAAATATAAATAATAACAAGTATTTTGACTCTGTGACAAGAATTCAAAAGAGTCGTCATTGCCTTAAAGTTTACCAAAAGTAATTCAAGACTTTGTATTATTGTTCTTGGTTAAGCAAATTCTTATGAAAATATTATCGTGAGAATTAATGATCTCGTGCGATATACAAAAGTTATAAAATGCATATTATTTTGTATTTATATATTTCAAATATTTGATCGCACAACTTGTAAAAATCCTTAGCATCTAAATTGCTTAACATAATATATATAAAAAAATACATCGTTTTGCATGGTGTTATTACTGTAAGACTCAATTTAAAATTTATCTTGATTTATAGAAGGATGTATAAAATTATCTTTAATATAGATTAAATAGTTGTTTGAAAAATTTAAAATGATGCCACTATCTTTAATATTTTTAGGATCATTTTATTTAATTTTTTTCAACTTCAATTTATTATTTTTATATTTTTTAAAATTTTCTCATCGAGATGAATAAAAAAAATATTCATAACAAAAAATATTAAGATCGACAAATAGCTACTGGATTTAACAAAAAATAATTCATTTAAAAAAGAATGGTTCGGCATTAACAAAAAAGAAAAAGTGAGCAAGTTTCATTTTCCTTTTTCAATTTCCATTGAAGTTACAACATTCTACTTTTGATTATTTTCTCCCGAAAGTAAGGGTATTATAGTAATTTTAAAATTATTTAACGGGATGAAGAGCCAGGTGTTTGAAGGGGATATTATGATGTTCCAGATCGAAAAGAAGAGTCGGATGATAAGTTTCACATAGTATGCGTTTCTTTTAAATTTATTTTTATTTAAAATATTTTTCTAATTTTTACATTTTACATTAATTTTTCATAAATTATTAATTTATCTTGATAAGAAATTTTAGAAAAATAAAAAATTATATATATAAGTGTTAAATTTTAAAAAATGGACAAAAATAATTTTTAATTAATTAATTATTTTTGTCTTTATTGAGTTTTTCTTCTTAATCTTTTTAAAATAATTTTTAACTTTTTAAATTTATTTGGTCAGAGCGAATCAATAACCTGTAATTAAATAAAAACGAAAAAATTAAACCAAATCGGATCTATAAACAAAAAATTATACTTTCGCACCCGAAAATAAAATAGAAACGAAAAATTTATTTTAAGGTGCTCTCGTGAACCTCACCATCCTTCTCTCCCTCCCTCCTCAGTTCCCCCCCTTTCTCTCTCTCTCTCTCTCTCTCTCTCTCTCTCATGAGTTCGTGACTAGAGGCCGGAGGAGATCTCCAGTTCACTTCCAGCAAACGCTCGCCACGAGGTATCGCCGTACTCACATCCTTCTTCTCTCAGAACATTTCATCCATTTCCATTTTCAGTATGTTTTTGTCCACGTTCATTTATAGATACGCCTGTATGTATGTACATTTGTGGTAGTCTTCTGACATTCTTCATTAGATTCAAAATCAGACAAGGTTCCCCCCTTTTTTGTTGTGGTGTATCGATCTGCTTGATTAGTTGTTTTGAAAAATCGAGGTTAATGTCGGAACCTCTTTCGAACTGGTATTTCTCATTGTTGTGGATCTACTTAGATTTTTTTCCATATCTGGATTGGAGTAGTCTTCTATGAACTCTGTAGCAAAATTTTGTTTATTACCTTTATTTTTTTGTCTTCATTTTCAAGATCTCGTGGGTTTTATTTCCTTGTCATTGTTTTTTGAAAATGGGTAGATTGTTAGCTTAGGGTTTGCACCCTCCACAAGAAGCTCAATTGCTCTTACAGTAGCTCTCTCTCTCTCTCTCTCTCTCTCTCTCTCTCTCTCTCTCTCTCTCTATACACATATATATATATATATATATATATATATTTATATTTATATGTATGTTAGAAGTCAGATTGAACTGATGATTTTCTTGATCCTTTCATGCTTTTAATTGAGGTATTGAGGTGGTTTCCTAATTTTTTTTTCCTATTGAGGTTGTTAATTTCAGGAAATTAATGAGCTTTCTTAGCAGCTAATAGTACATCAAAATTTGCGCAATGGGATCAAAAGCTTTTCAGTTGAGAAGAGAGGTAGAGCAATTTTTGAGCAGCTGGGCTTTTGTTCTGTGAAATGACATCTGATATGCCACCAGTTATGGCACAAAGTTTTAGGACAAGCAGGCCTTCATTCGCCTCTAGTAATGAATATGAATACGAATCTCCTTCACTCAACTCGTCTGTTTACTCAAATGGGGACAGTTATGACAGTGATGGTTCCAATTTCGCGCCACTGTAAGTGTCTCGCCTTCATCTTATAGTATGTTGATAACTGGCATTTGTCCTTAAGCTAGAATAGCAATTGTGGAGTCGAAGAAATGAAATTTTGCTGATGTATCCTGCAGTACACCAACAACGTTGTCAATGGCCATTCCTGCAGAGCTTGCTGGTGCGATACCCCTGATTGATAAATTTCAGGTGAGAAGATTTGCATATGCTGGTAGCCATAATACCCATGAAGAAAAGTTCTCCTTCAAATAGGATTAATTTGATTGCAATGACTTACTAGTTACTGCATATCTGATTTGTGTTTTCTTGGTTTTGGTGAATGATAATTGAAATTTCATCTCATCATATTCCATCGTATCTTTTAGGTGGAGGGGTTTCTAAGGGCAATGCAAAAGCCTGGAAAACGTGGATTTTTTTCAAAAAGATCTGTGGGCCCTCAAGTGCGGGAAAAATTCACTTTTGAGGATATGTTGTGTTTCCAAAGGGTAATAACATGTTAACTTTGATGACAACTGGTTCTGTTGTTGAGTAATCAATTTTATACTGAATTTCAATTTTTGACAGGATCCAATCCCAACTTCACTCTTAAAGATAAACAGTGATCTAGTAAGCCGGGCAGTGAAACTGTTTCAGATTATTTTGAAGTATATGGGTGTTGATTCGGCTGATCGGGGGAGCCCAACAAGCTTAGAAGAACGTATTGAGCTGGTTGGGAAACTATATAAGCAGGCTTTGAAGCGTTCTGAGCTTCGAGATGAACTTTTTGCACAAGTTTCGAAGCAGACAAGGAACAATCCAGATACGTATGTGTTTATCCAGCTGTATAATTTGTTGGGGCAAGACCTGCTCCATTCTTATATGCATTCTTCAATGATGTACTATTTCTGTAGGAGGTTCATATTCATTCCTTCTTGCTTTTGAAATGCAGGCAATATTTAATTAAAGCATGGGAACTAATGTACTTGTGTGCATCCTGCATGCCTCCTAGCAAGGATATCGGTGGATATTTGTCAGAATATGTTCATAATGTGGCACATGGTGTTAATGTAAATCCAGATGTCCAAGTACTTGCATTAAACACCTTAAATGCGTTGAAGCATTCTGTTAAAGCTGGGCCTAGGCATGTAATGCCTGGTCGTGAGGAGATTGAAGCTCTTTTGACTGGTAAAAAGCTGACAACCATTGTATTTTTCTTGGACGAAACTTTTGAAGAAATTACATATGGGATGGCAACAACGGCAGCTGATGCTGTTGAGGTACCATTGAAACTTTTCGTTTCTTTTTGGATGTTTATGCAATACGTACTAATGAGAGCTTACTAAGTTATGATACAGGAATGCAGTATAGGGAGATATGATCTAGATAAAGGAATTTGGGGAATTACTATTGAAAGGGGCAACCCACTATGTTGGTGTAGTTTATGCAAGTAGCTCTTTGTGCTTCCATAAAAATGTAGCTCTTAAAATTTTAAAAAACATCCAAGGATGTCCCACCAACTTTGCAATTACTCTTTAAGAGAACTGGGTTGTTGACATGGATTAACCATGGTCAAAGTACCCTTTCTCTTGCTCTAAATGTGGTAGGTGAAAGACCCTTCCTGAATCTCATTGTGGAAGTGGTGTGCTTACTTGATTAAACTTTTCCGAGCTACTTTTTGTTCTATGGAATAACTATAAAATCTTCACTCATTACTTCTAGAGGGCTGCTAGTGTGTCCAAGTCCATATGTGCCATCTGTTCATTCTTCCTGGAAGTTTTGGATGACATTGGAAATATTTTAGTCACATTTGCTTGTTTTGAACAACTATGAATTTACATTATAACTTAACTCCCTTTTTTGTTGTGTCTAATGGTGGATATATCTTCTATTCAAGTCCTCTATATTAGGTTTCAGTATGCATCTCTTTTGTTCCTTCGTTGATTTTTTCTTTTGCGCTTCATGAGTATGTACTGACACCAAAACCAATTCAGGAGCTTGCAGGGATTATTAAACTATCATCATACTCTAGCTTCAGTTTGTTTGAGTGTCGGAAGGTTGTTGCCGGCTCTAAGTCACCTGATCATGGAAATGGTACTTGTTTTACCTTCTTTCACATAAAATTGTTGATATAGTGTGCTTAATGAATGCTTTGTGATGCCATATAGAGGAGCATATTGGGTTGGACGATAACAAATACATCGGGGATCTGCTAGCTGACTTTAAGGCAGCAAAGGACCGTAGTAAAGGAGAAATCTTGCACTGCAAGTTGACTTTTAAGAGAAAATTATTTCGGGAGTCGGATGAAGCTATAGGGGACCCTATGTTTGTGCAGTTATGTTATGTCCAAGTATGTAATCTTGCTATTGCTTCTGTTGCTTAACTGGTTGTAAATATTCAACCATATTTTTTGAAGCTTAAGTTATCTCTGACCTTGAATGCAATGATTTGTGACTCAGTTGCAACATGATTATATACTGGGCAATTATCCTGTTGGAAGGGATGATGCTACACAGCTATCTGCGTTGCAAATCTTGGTTGAAATTGGTTTTGTTGTTGCCCCTGAATCATGCACGTAAGTAATTATCTTTTATGCTTTTTTGGTAAATACATGCAGGCCTTTGCTGCATTCTACTGTAGTTCTTTTTGTTTCTTAAGTCATAGTTTTGTCCCGTTTTGTTTCGCTCCTTTGTTGCTTTAAGCTGAAGTAATAATATTGACCGTCATTCAGTTTGTTTTTCTTTAGGGATTAAAGAATTTATTTTTATTACTTCTGGTAATTGCTTAAATTTTCCAGGGACTGGACATCACTTCTGGAGCGCTTTCTACCAAGACAGATTGCAATAACTCGAGCAAAGCGAGAATGGGAGTTAGATATTCTTTCTCGATATCGTTCAATGGTAAGAATTAGTGTGAGGATTAACTTCTTTTAAAGAATGTAGCCTACAAATTTATCTTCTTTGTTTTTTTCCTTTTCTCCAGCTTTATACTTTGCTTTATACTCTTGCACCTTTTCAAAGAATTGCTCGATCCTAGTCTGCATGGTCTTGCTATGCCGTTTTTTAATTTAGAATACTGGAAAATAGTACAATTTTTTTCCTTAAACTATACTTGCTAGGATTCCCTTTCCTATTTTGGGTGTAAGTATTTATGTGTTTATTCTTTCCTATTAGATATCTCACTTTGGATTTGATGAAGTGCTATGGATACAATGCTTTTGTAATGAATGTTTTTTTTATAACACTTGTGTTACCTGTGTAGGAAAATTTGACAAAGGATGATGCAAGACAACAATTTCTGCGAATCTTGAGAACACTTCCTTATGGGAGTTCCGTTTTCTTTAGTGTTCGCAAGATTGATGATCCCATTGGACTTCTTCCGGGGAGGCTTGTTTTGGGCATAAATAAACGTGGAGTGAGTTTTGACCAATTTCTCTTTGGTGTTGTAGATGCCTTGAGAATTTATAACTATCATTCTGGATTTCTTCATGACATGAATATGACGAATCGTTTTTACCAGGTTCATTTTTTCCGCCCGGTTCCAAAAGAATATCTACACTCTGCCGAGTTGAGAGACATCATGCAATTTGGAAGCAGCAACACTGCTGTATTTTTCAAAATGAGAGTTGCTGGGGTCTTGCATATCTTTCAATTTGAAACTAAGCAGGTAGTTATGCTTTTATTATCTGTTGATTATGCGAATGCATCACTTTTGCTGTTATGGTCTTTTTCTGATCAATTGTTTGTTACTTGATATGTTTTTTATCTTCATTTTCTACAGGGAGAGGAGATCTGTGTTGCCCTTCAAACCCATATAAATGACGTCATGTTACGCCGCTACTCTAAAGCAAGGTCTACTACTAGTGGCTCAATAAATGGTGATTTGAATAATAATTTGAGGGCTCCCAATGTGGATGTTGATGAGAATCGAGTAAAGGATTTGTCCAAAGCTCTCGAAGAATCACAAAAGAATGCCAACCACGTGAGTATTTTATTTTTGGAGAATCTTGTCTTCCGTATTATATTATGCTCAATTTTATGACGAGGAACCCTTGGGGAGAAACCCCCGGCTCCACACACAAAGTGGACAAAGCCAAGACCCTTGAGAACCATGTATATCTTGTGTAGGCGACGCCAAAGGGGTTTGAGTATTATGTTATACTCGATGAAATTGACAATAAGAGTTTTAAGCCGTGACCCATAAGAACCATGGTTGTTTTCTTTTCTTACTTCAATTCATTTCATGATAAATGTTATTGTGTTTATATTTTGGATGATGGCATTTGATGATTGACCCAGTCTATGGTTTATTGTAATTATATATGCTGGATGGATGTTATTCTAGGATTAGATTTTTACTCCTTAAAATGCCAACCATGTGATGTGAAAGAGGTTTATTTCCTGTTTGAGTCGCTGAATTGGCAGTTGATATATTGATAATCTTGTTATGTTTATGAAGTTATTGGAACAACTGCATGGAAAACAAAACCAAGAAATGAGACTGCAAGAAGAGCTGGAGGCGTTGAAAGAATTATTGATGTCCAAGAAGCAAAGCCTATCGGAAGTTACTTGTGACCTTGACAAACTCCGATCGTTATGTGATCAAAAAGATTCGGCACTTCAGGTGACTGGTTAGGTGGGTGAAATTTCTTTTCTGATACTTAGTCATTGTCTTACCAGATGGTTGATTTGGTACTTACTAGGCTGCGTTGTTGGATAAACGGAGCATGGAAGCAAGGTTGGCAAAGCTTAGTAATCCAGGGTTGGAGAGCAATGCCAAGAAGGAGCTAGTTGAAGCAAATAACCAGGTAAACTATTCTGTGTTTCCCTCTTTTTAGGTCATGGAGTGGGAATTTACCCGAAAAGCGTCAACATGTACTGTTTAAACGGGCAGATACTTGGGACTGGAATAAAAGCAAAATTTTTACAGTGCAGTGTTGTGTACCTTAGATGATGTTTTTGACTCTCTTAAACGCAGCGATAAAGTATTTTTCCCCTACTTCAACCAATTTATTAGCATTTTTGCATTACTTGAGCACTTTGTGGCCTAATTTTCTCAAAAGTAGCACAAACACTTGAAGACCCGTTCTGTTTAAACTTCTGGTTTCCCAATGTCGGGTGAATTTTTATATGTGAAGACCTTGCATACTTGGTTATTTGTATTCAGATCTTGTCTCATAGTTACTAGTGTGTAATATCTTGTTTTGTGATGGATTAATTAATTAGAATATTGATGAGTGTTGTATTTAGGTGTTGCAAAGGATTCAAGACGACCTAAAAGTGCGCACTGCAGAGCTGCATGCAGCAGAAGAAGCTATAAAGAGACTGGTAAAAGAAAAGCTGTTATTGGAAGAGAGAATTGCAAGGCTTGAAACGAAGAAAGCCGAGGAGGTAATAACTCATCTCAGAGCAACTCCAATCCACTCTTCAAATCTTTTTTAATCTGATTTTGAAGAGCAAACTAGGACTTCACACCTCCAACCCATTCTTCAAATTATTCATTCAAATTTGAAGACTTCATTTCGCTCTTCGAATTACCCTTCAAATGCCTTAAAGATAAGATTTATCCCTTATTACACTTGACATTTTAAAACTAACTAGTAATAATGTTTACTAATTATTTGCTTGGCGTGTTAAATATCAAAACAATAAAAGTAACTTATTCAATATGCCACATCGATCACCAAATTATGCTTTTGGTGTAAAAATTTGAAAGTATGTTGGAGATGCCCTTGGCTTTCCAAAATAAATAGTTATTTTTTCTGGGTCAAACATTGATAGCTTGTGCTCTGTAAGCGCAGAAGGCAGTTCTTGACAAAAGCTTTGAACAAGACCGCAAGGCCATGAGGCTTCGAGTTTCTGAACTTGAAAAGAAGCTTGAAGAGGTTAGACAAGATTTGGCTGCGAAGGAGTCGAATTTTGCTGGCAAAGATATAGAAATTGCCGCTTTGCAAAATGATTTAAAGGAACTAGAGGAACTAAGGGAAATGAAAGAGGTGATGATCTTGATCTGATATTTAATTCCTCAATATGTTGCCAAGACATATTCCTTATCATATAGGTTTTTTATTTTGTATTTTTGGTGGGTACTACAGGGCTTCTTTTGTGTTTTGGTATTGGTTGTGGATAAATATTGAAATTATTAGAACTCTAGCTGAAAAGGCTCTTGCTTTTAGGACATTGATAGAAAGAATGAACAAACTGCTGCAATCCTCAAGATGCAAGGGGCTCAACTGGCTGAGTTTCAAAAACTCTACAAGGAGGAACAAGTGCTGAGGAAGCAATATTTTAATACCATTGAAGGTAGGAACGTTCCTCGTGCCATGGAAATTTAGTTTCAAGATCTTAGTTTCTGTCTCCATATGGGAATTTTATTTTGAGGTTTATTTGTCTTCATGACTGATGTTTCAATTCACAAATCCATTGGTCAAATTTTTGGTACACCTCAGATATGAAAGGCAAGATTAGAGTCTTCTGTCGATTAAGGCCTCTTAGTGAAAAAGAGCATGCTGAAAAAGAAAGAAATGTCCTTGCAAGTGTGGATGAGTTCACAGTTGAACATCAATGGAGAGATGACCTAAAACAACATTTATATGATCGGGTCTTTGATGGCTATGCCACCCAAGATGATGTATTTGAGGACACTAAGGCAAGCTAAATTAAATTCTCCCTTATTTTTACTGTATCCTGCTATGTTGCAATTTATATGCATAACTCATTTGTTTTTCACCATAACACCAGTTTCTCATTTCTTTTTGAATTATACATGCAGTATTTGGTGCAATCTGCTGTAGATGGATATAATGTGTGCATATTTGCATATGGCCAAACTGGTTCTGGGAAGACTTTCACGATTTATGGCTCCCAGAGCAATCCTGGGCTTACACCACGGGCTACTTCCGAACTTTTTAAAATTCTGAAACGTGACTCTAACAAATTCTCGTTCTCTTTGAAGGTAAAAATCTCGTGAGTATTGTCAAATTGTCAAAAAGCATAGTTTGATGGACTCAGACATTTTAAAGTTTCACAATCCTTTTCTGGCCATTTATGTGTAGTTTGGACTTATTCGTGAGCCGCTTTGTTAGTGTTGAGGACTTTATATCTTTATGAACATCTGCAGGCATATATGGTGGAGTTATATCAAGATACATTGGTCGATCTCTTGCTACCAAAGCATGCAAAGCGTTCAAAACTTGATATAAAAAAAGATTCAAAGGTGATTGCGATCTGATCTCTAGTCTGGTTAGATATTATGGACACATCTATTGGAATGGGTATTTTTATTTGGGTGCTAATGAATATGTATTTCGTCTCATTTTGCTTTCTTATTTTGTTTTCAAAAGCTGTCCTTATGCAAAGTCCTTCCATTGTGGTGTTGGAATGTGCAGGGTATGGTATCTATAGAAAACGTAACTGTTGTATCTATTACAACACACGAAGAGCTAAAGAACATCATTCAGAAAGGATCTGAACAACGTCACACAACTGGAACTCTGATGAATGAAGAGAGTTCAAGATCCCATTTGATACTTTCCGTTGTTGTTGAAAGCACCAACCTTCAATCTCAAGCCATCGCTAGGGGAAAGGTATATCCTCATTTTTGAAACTAAACTTTTCAGTGAATTATGATGCATTGCCTCTCTCTGTCTTCTTTTTTAGTCCATTTTGGAACTTCTAACCTTCTGTTATTAGTTCATCGCAAGGGCAAAGGATGTACCTTTCTTTGTTCCTCCCATCTTCTTATAAAGTTGGATTTGGTTTCCAACATTGCCCCCACATTTCTACCGATCTATGAAGTCTAGTTTTGGAAAATTAAACACATTTTTCTTGAAATTTTGGTGGGCTATCTCAAAATAGAATAGAGGTCTCAAGGGACGGAGGGAGTACTTTAATTGGTAAACCGGTTCGTGAATATATTTGTCTGTTCTTTCTTATATGATTTAGCTTTATCGAAGTATTTGCATGTCATTGCATAACATGAAATATGAATAATGTAAGGATCTTGGTTGAAGTACTCATTGTGCTTGTTTGTTTTCTTGGCGAATGATTAATTTAATCGTTTTATTTGTTCTATCTAATTGTCTCTCCTGTGCAGCTAAGCTTCGTCGATCTTGCTGGTTCGGAGAGAGTGAAAAAGTCGGGGTCTGCCGGTAGTCAGCTCAAAGAAGCTCAAAGCATCAATAAGTCACTTTCAGCACTTGGGGATGTTATAAGTGCTTTATCATCCGGCAATCAACACATACCCTATAGGAATCACAAGTTGACGATGTTGATGAGTGATTCACTAGGTGGTAATGCTAAGACACTCATGTTTGTGAACCTATCTCCTGCCGAGTCAAACTTGGACGAGTCTTACAATTCCCTAACGTATGTTCTCTTAACTTCCTCATTGGTTATTACTGATCAATTGCCTAATGTTTCTGTTAAAGGCCAAGCTCATACACTAATTGTGCTTGAAGCCATTAGGCTGAAGTCATGTCTGCCTGAGTGTCACGCATCAGGTCACCCACCAACACTACCCTACCCTGGGTAGGTTAGTGAGTGGGCGGATATTGGCCTCCCGTGCTTGGCTGGTCTTAAAAAAGTCATCAATGACTGACATCACAACTGGTGGTTATTGTTTTACTGTTGCTTCATGTTGCGTATGTCATTGTTGTGGGTTTGCTCCTTTGACTAGAAAGTACCATACCTGTGGTACCTTGACTGTGAATTCACACCAAGTATTGCATTTCAATATCATGCTTGTTGATCTACATATGGCATGTGTGTTTATGTACTTGATTATAAGATCGATTGTACCTTCTGGAGCAAACAGCCCTTTGAGTTGGAAATTTATGATACGATTGTTTTGAAAGCACCTTAAAATTCAGTTCATGTTTTAGCACTCAACAGAATTATATGCATGCACTTCTACAATTCATTTTGCCATCGAAATATTAAGGGCTATTCGCGGACAACCGTATCTTGATTATGTTGATTCTCATGTAAATTAGGTACGCATCAAGAGTTCGGTCTATTATAAATGACCCAAGCAAAAACGTCTCTTCGAAGGAAGTGGCTCGTTTGAAGAAGTTGGTGGCATATTGGAAAGAACAAGCAGGTAAGAAGGGGGAGAATGGTGAAGATTTAGAGGAGATACAAGAGGAACGATCGGCTAGAGATAAGACAGATTCTCGGCATTCCATGTAAATTGATCTTTTGACAAGTACTTTTCGACGTTGAGAAAGTCTTGCTGATCGATTGGCCAGCTTTGGCGACATTAACCACATTGCGTATGATTGTATTGTATTGTACTGTCTCAACAACCTGTTGAATTACTGATGTAATTTCCTTCGGAAATTTTGCGAAGGCCTAAGGTGGAGGGGATATACGAGGTAGAGACTGTTTTAGATTAGTTGTTGAAATAGTGTATATAGTTCTTCATTTACCCTTAAATTTGTGAATCTATTCATGAATGAAATGGTATTCTTTCCCTTTTCATGTAGCCCTTAATTTGGAAGAAACATTTTCTTTGTGGTCATAATGGTGGTTGTGGAGTCCTACATCCGGCGGATCTTTCTCTGAGTTCCTTGAACTAAATTTTTTTTTGCCTGAACTGTAAAAAGAACAGTTAGTGTCATTTGGTCGAAGGTTTTAACAAAAAATCATTTGAGAGTGCGCATCTTGTGAGAAGTGTCTCAATTATTTTATGTAAATGGTTGTGCTGGTTGCATGCACCATGAGATCCGAGACAGTTATGTTGTGCACCATAATGTCCCGACCAATTGCCTTTTGCACCACGTTTGGAATAACCCTGTGTACGTGGCGTCACAAATAGCTTGTTCTACCTTTGACGTTATGCATGATGCACTGAGTATTGGCTTGTACTATGCGGTTGTGCCAAGCCATTTGTCTGCTACGTGGATTTATTGAAGCTATTGTACTATAGTCATGATGACCACTTTTTGTTTGGCCCGGCATAAACATTGGTGGTGTGTCCAAAGTCGGGCGGATTGCACAAAATGTGGATCTCGTGGAGCTTTCAATTTTGTCCAGTGCTGGAGCGAATTGAGCCACCAACCCATCATGTAGGGAAAAGAACCGAGTCTTTTGTTATCTTTTTGATTCGATTATTATCGAAATCAATCTGGACCTGTTTATGCAGTGACCCAACGTCTTGTAATTCGTCCTACTGAAGGATGTGAATACTGTACCGTACTGGCAGATACGTACTGTTTTTGTATAAAAATACTACCAAGTACATGTAGTACCGTGCCGTTTTTAATACCGGCCCATATCGGTCGGGTACCGGTCGTACCGACTAATACCGGTCATATCGGCTGGTACCAGTTGGTATCGAATTTTTTTCTTTTTTTAAAGAGTTGTGAAAAAAATTATTTTTTTGGGCTTTTTCTCTCTACGTGTGTGTGTGTGTATATATATATATAAACTATATGGACCAATATTTTTTTAGACCAATATTAGACCAACACCTAAACTTTTCATTCTTAATTAAGTTTTAACGATCCGAACAGTTCAATGTGTTTAAAACATATTTTTAAGGGTACCCGCGAGAAATCAGCTCAAAATATTATCGGAAAGGACTTGATCTAAGCACTGGTTCAACTTGGTTTAATATTGGTCTAAAAAAGTATTGGTCTATGGAGCCTTTCTCTCTCTCTCTCTCTCTCTCTCTCTCTCTCTCTATATATATATATATATATATATATATATATATAGTTGCGATAAATTTAATACGGTGCCTGATACATGATTGGAACCGATACGTATCGTACCAATAAAAAAATCGATACTCAAGTCGATTCGATATTCAGAATCTTGGTCCTATCAGAGTGGTCAATAAGTTTTGTTGCAAGGGGATGATATTCCACCTCGCAATGTATAGTCCAACTTTTACTATTTTTTTCCACCTCTAAAATAGAAGGCATTAAATTGTGGGATGTAGACATTTTATTAATTTTTGTGTGGAAAAATATCATATTAAGGTGGAAAGATGACTAATGATTTGGTTTTTTTTGTAGAAAACACGGTTCGTGCTAACAAACATGACCAAGATAAATTAACTGAAAGTTAAGTAAATTTTATTTTCCAAATTGGAAAATTATCTTTAATAATGCAGAAAAATGATTGAACACTTTTGAAGTCTGATTCTGGCTCCTGCACACAAATTTGATGAATCGGGAGTGGTTGTTCGATCGTAGATCCTTCGACAATCAAGTTAGAACGTACTTAAAAGAAAAAAGAAACTGTATGAAGATTCATTGGTAGAAATAATTGTGTACCTTGCCTTATGGTTAGAGAATGATTTCAGTGTTTTAGGAATGAGAGTGATTTGGGGCAGTCTGTCAGTCATAATCAACGCATATGTTCCCTTTCTAGGAGGATCGCCCTTTGACTCCGCATGCAATTTCTGGAATGATGAACAATCATGGGCGATGTCTTTAGGATTGTTCGAGCGGTAAATGGGGCGGGTGCACTGTACACCCTCTCCCTGCACATGTGTTATGTAAGAAACAGATCTGGACAAACATTGTCAAATCGGAAATAAATAGGGCCAGTCGGTCTGCCATCCTTGAGTCTGTGGATTCCGTCCAGTGCAGTCGCTGGTCGGTTTTGAGTTCAAATCGAGCTCATTAGTCTTCATATTTAAAGGAAAAAAACAAAAGGACCTCCTAACAAAATAAAAAACTCGTAGTTCAAACGTCCCTAGTTGTTAAGGTGGTAAAATCCGTTCAAATTATTTGCAAAATTAATTTGCTAAAATCAATATGAGTTATAATATGACAAAATGCAGTTCAATTTCAAATAAATTAATAGTTCTCTACTAATTTACATTTCACGCGCTTGTTTCAATTCATATAGTGTCTTCAACTTGAGAACTTTATCTTCATGGCCTTTCTTTACATACCCCATTGGTTATTTAACATATACTTTCTCTTCGAAAAACCCATTAAAAAAATGCAAATTTAACATTAATTTAATATATTTTCCAATCATTATGGACATAATGAGAAATTAATAATCTCATAGTAGTACAGATCTTGACCTGGATCCCTCGTGTAGCTTTTTGCTTTCCCTTTTAACCTAACCACCAATCTTGCTTTATATCTTTCGCTGGAGCGTAGTCTTTTGATATCTCTTCATGAACTTAACCCTTTGATGCTAGCAATCACAAATGTACGGATCTAGACCTAGATCCCTCTTGTTGATAATATTCCGAATGCAAGACGACAACTTGCACAATAAGCTTTTGCTGTTTTTCGAGCAACACCCTGTTCTCTCTCTTTTTGCGAATTATTTCGGGAGACAAACAAAAGGGAAATCAATAATGTCTTGGCTTTGTACAAAGTACATGTAGACTTCTAGCAACTATATATGTAAAACAAAAATCCTCATTAGTTGTTAAAGGAAACCTTTTAATAAGAAACACGAACAAGAAAAAAGTTAATCTTATACAACACCACCAACCAAATGTACACAAGCAATGTTCCCCCATTTTTCTCCCCCCTCCTCTCAATGAACAAATCATAGTAAATACATAAACAAACCCAACTTTAAAAAAAAATGGAAAAAGGATGGAAATCTTTGATTTCTTACTCCAACATGAACAACTAGATTTGTAGGAAAAACCCAAAATAAAAAATAAAAAAAATTACACAGTAATGTATTGTTCATGGGTATCAGGGCTGAGTGCCACTGGAGTCCAACCTGATCCATACTGCGAAGTTGTAAACGACCTCGTTTCGGTTGTGGTGGCCTGACTGATGTCCTCCTCTCCCATCGGGACTGGCGCCCACACGAAAGCTGGCCTGAACGGGGGCACGATAGGCCCAGGAACCGAGCCCGATAGGATCTGAACAATCTCCTGAGTCTTAGGCCTTTCACGTGCTATCGGATGGGAACAAGCCAGGCCCAGAAGCAAAATCCTTTGGGCTTCCTCCACAACATAGTCCTCCAAAAGCCTCTTGTCCACTGCATCAGTTAACCGGCCTTCACGATGCAAGGACCAGACCCAATCCACCAAGAACTGGAACCCGCCCATTCGGGTCCCGGGCCTAAGCCCACAAACCACCTCCAGCAGAACTGCACCAAAAGCATACACATCAGACTGTTGGGTGGCCTTGCCTGTGTGGAAGCATTCGGGGGCAATGTATCCCATTGTCCCCAAAACCCCGTCCGCTTCTGCGTACGAGGTTTTTTCATTGTCCAGGGCCCGTGCAAGGCCGAAGTCCCCTAGCCTGGCATTGAAGTCGGAGTCGAGCATGATGTTGCTGGCCTTGAGGTCGCGGTGGACGACCCTTTGGTCGTACTCGTTGTGGAGGTAGTGGAGGGCGGAGGCTGTGCCCGAAATGATTTTCTTGCGTAGACTCCAGCTCAACGGCATGCCGTCTGCTTCACCAAATAGGTGTTTGTCAAGGCTGCCATTGGGCATGTAGTCGTACACCAGCAGCAGCTTCCCGTGCTTGTGACACCATCCTGTGATAGAAATAGGGATGTTTTTAAGACATAACTCTATGTACAAGAGACAGCTGAAGAAAGGTGTTAATAATTAGCAACTTACGTTTATTCCATTGGGTAATATGGGTCTGTTTCAAATTCATCTATTTCTCGTGTCAAGGACAAAGAGACACTACAAAATATACGCATTGTACTTTCGTATTCTGAAACAAAAAGGACAGAAAAAGAAGTGGGGTTCGGGGCCATGCCTAGTGTAGGGAGGGAAGGGTAACTCTCTTTATGAATCATGGCCAAAATGAAGAGGGGGCGGGATTGTGACGTTCCGTTAGGAATGTAACCCTCCCCCGATTAGAAAAGAATCAGAACTGGAGAATGAAAACATTAGCACCTAATATAGTTTTTTAGTTTCTTAGCTGAATTGAGTTCTCAAAATGCCATAGATTCTTTCATGCACAATATGGAACTCAGTGCACAGTTCTAACACGCTTCCTACGTGAATGTCCAACTAAAAATGTCTCATAGTCATATCCGAGTGTCTGGTGTCCAGTAAGGTACTGTAAATATCTCAAAGAGTCCGTATCCATTTAACATAGAGCAAGACAAAAAGATTTTTAAGGGGCAAAACAGGTCCAGTTTATTCATATCGTTTCCTTAGTGGCGCATAAACTTTGCTTATCAATTTAAGGTGCGGGAAGCCTTTTTTATCTGGAGCTCCCTCCATCGGGAGTTGTTGAACCGTATCGGATACACACGTAACCTCCAGACTCTTTTTCTTATATACTATTTCTGGAAGTAATACTTTATACATGAACATGCCTTAAGTAAAAGGGTACACCCCACGGACTTTGGTAGGTTGAAGTGGGGTAAGATGCCTCGGATAACCCCACACAGACCCCATTCAATTGATTCTCTGGAAACCAATAAATATTCTTTCTGGTTTAAATCATGGGGTCCACAATTGTGGACACGTGCATTAAACATACTTGTGGGAGTTATACAACTTGCCAATGGGGTCCAACTGCTGAACCATCAATAAATACAAGTCAAAGCAAATAAGGGATTGGAATTTACAAATACAAATCAAAGTCCCATGTCACAGTCCAAAAGCATAGTCTTTGCGGAATTGTCACCGTTCTAAAGTCATTGTTTACACGTGAAGACACTATTGGGTATTTGTCCCGTATAGATAAATATTAGTCGAAAAAGGATAGTCTTCACGGACTTGTCACCGTGCCAAAGTCATTGTTAACACAATAACAAGTGAACGTACCCCGTGAAAGCGCTATTGGGCATTTTTGTCCCGGGTATATAGATATTCAACTCTTATCCTATGCTCAAAAGAAAATTCTAAGAGGTTGTCGCATGTGGCACGAACTTTCCTTTTATGATGTGTGATACAGCTGTGCCAATGACGATACCTGCTAAAAGGCATTGCAATGTAAGCAATAGGTGGTTCTGGAATCTCAATCAGTAGTCCCTTTAAATTTCCTGCAAGGACAAAAGCCAAGAAAATGACTTGTCTGCATGTGGGAATGGGGCCATCTTGGTCAAGTGGGTGGGGCTGTGACAAGGAATCAGCATAGTTGTTCTTCCTAAGACTAATGGTATAATTAGATGAGTATTTGAATACCGGGGTCCATTCTTGACTTATACTACAATATTATCTGTTTTAGTCTCTCAAATTTATGGACTTCCTAGTAAGTCACCCGTCCTTGCATTTATGAAAGACAAGCACGCTTACTTGTAAAGTTCTATTAGGTTTTGGCGCCATCGTAGCTTTAAAAGACATTGTGCGAGATATAATCATAATCTATTATATGAAGTACTAAATTTTTACATCGATCAAGCGATGTGTGACCTTTGACCGCTCATCTAGATGTCCACCGAGACTTCCTCCAGAGTGCCCGGTCTCACAACTAGCACCACTATCAAGCTAGGTTGTCACACCCTTACCCTATACATCTAGAAGTTGGAGGGAAAAAGTGGAAACTGGATAGCAACTAGCAACTAGATTTTGAATATCTACATTCCAGCATGCTTCTCACATTTACAAATCCTTAGCTGGAAGACAGTGACATTCCTACTTTAACAAATCCTTAGTTGGAACAAAAGTGACCCTCTGATTCATTGTGATAAATCATGCAAATAGGGGTTGGTCTCATCTCAAATTCTCATCCTTTGGCATATCTTGCAATACTTGGTGTTTGTGTCCGGTATTTCAGAACCCAATGTTGGATTCGTCATTAAGGCTTGAGACTTGCGAGTTCGTGCCCTCCTAAAGTTTTGGGTTTGAAATATCTCATGAGCTATCAACTTTTATAAGCAAGTTTATACAGCGTTGTATTCCGTCAGTGAACAGTAAAATTGGTACCCAGAAATTAGTCAAAATATGCATAAACTAGCCCAGACACTTTAAATTATCAAAAGAAAATGTCTCGTATTTCAATGTACTCTCACTATAATTGTACAAGGCCTTTAATGGAGGCGGAGTATATTGTACTTCTTTGGCGTAGAATTTCTTTAAAAAAGAGAGACTCAGTAGAAGAGAGATTGTGTGAAAGATCCGGGCATGGTGATCTTATTTAGCATGGTGAATTTCTTCTTCATTTTTGCCCATGATGTGTACACATTGTCGAACCACGTTTTTACAATAATCACACCATATGAGAGTTACGTGTGATTCGACAATATACCTACATCCTGGGCAGAAATAAAGAACAAATCTGACATACGAAATAAGAATTATTGTAAAAACGTGGTAGAAATTCTGTATCTGCTATTCCTTTAAGATGGAACGGTTATGGTAAGCTTTAATTACATAGTCTGCAGCTCAAGTGTGATACTTACAGGCACATATGGATATACAAGGGCAGAACATTTAAAATACTCCTACCCTCTGTTTCATAATTTGTCCTCTTTGGTCATTTACCTTATTTTTGCTATCCATCAAATGGGTTGGCTCCACCACTGGCAAAATTTTCCTTAGTCCTCAAGAAAAACAAAAACCCTCCCATCTCAATTCACCATAGACCCTACTCCCAGGTAGAACAATGGGGTAAATAAGAGTAAGATAATAGTGTTTAATGCTAACTCCTAACATAGGACTACAACAGCCAAATATAGTCTTATAACTGGGGAGATAAAAATGTAAATTAGTCCAAAAAATAAATATGCATGTGGATGTTGAAAACCCAACCCCCCCCCCCCCCCCCCCCCCCCCCCCCCTCTCTCTTCCCTTCTTTCTCTCCCCTTTCTATGTAGTCTCTCCACAAGGGTGAGGAGCCCTCCTCTTTCTCTTTATAGACTACTCTCAGTAATATATGTGTTGTCCTTCATGTAATACTCTGGGCCAATGAATTATCGCAACACATACTATTGAGTCGTTGCTTGTTTTTCAATAACTCTACAAGAGCTTGTATTGATGTACTACCCGTAAAATCTGTCACTAAATAACTTATTTTGAGAGTACCACGTATAAATACCACGTGGTATTCTGGAAACAATTACTCCCTCCATGATCTCTGTCTCTTTTATTTCTCTTTCTCTGCAAACCTTCACTAACTATCCATGTAGAATAAAATCTACCCCAAAAAGATCTAATGAACTGTGTTTTTGTTCCACCACTAGTTATTCTCATAAAATTTGACCCAAAAATGAGCTAAAATTAGGTAAAGACTAAAGAAGATGCTCAAAATAACTTGTGAAATAAGGTATATGGGAAAGATTAAACTCACCCAACAATCGGACAAGATGTTTGTGCCTTAGACGATTGATGATGGTCAGCTCCGCCAAGAAATCGACCTGACCCTTCAGAGCGTCTCTGGAGAACATTTTCACTGCCACCGCCAAATCCTCATTCGCCAGATACCCTTTGTAAACCACTCCATACCCACCTTGTCCCAATTTGTTCTTCTCATCAAACGTGTTGGTAGCCTTCTTCAAATCCTTGAACTCAAACTCCCTCGGCGTCCCCGGCAAGCTCTTCAACGCACCTAATATGTTCGTATTCGACCGTGATAACGCCCTCTTTCGGAGGTAATAGGCCAGAACCGCCGCCGCCGCCAAGATTACTACCGTCGGAATCCCCACGCCGAGGCCAATCTTCAGCAACAGTTGTTTGTCATCATTATAGTACTCCACCGTCAGATTCCAGCGCAGAACGCAGTTGAGCTCTGTTGCGTTGCTTGTTGATGCGGAAAACCCGAAATAGGAGTACTGATCTACGACTCCTCTCAGCTCGAGATTTGAGGTCAAGATCGGGGTAGCGGGTCTAGGGGGGGTGGCATCGGTTTTGTTTTCTTGTTGAGCAATGTAAACATCGATTACCTTTTTGATTCCGTCGTACTGGACCCAGACGTTGAAGAAGTTGGCCTTACCCACCGGAACCAGTTCGAATCCGAGTGGGGTCAAGGAGGTGGTTTTGTTGGATCTGACGCTGTTGATGTTGAGTCCGACGTGGTTTGAGTCCGGGTCGAAATCCTGTTTAAAGGTGTCCAGCTCGACGGCGATGAGGTGGTTAGTGGAGTTGCCGTCGGTGGTGGAGTTAGTCAGACCCAAATACTGGCCGAAGCTGTTCGGCGGGAGATTGAGGTCCGGCGCCACCACGAAGGTGAGGCCTTCGCCTGGGGTAGAACCGTTCAGTCGGTAGAGGTTAACGAGGAACGAGGCGTTAAACGACGCGACTCTGTCGGTATAATTGCCGTCTTGATCTTCCCATAGCTTGAAAGGGAACTTGCAAAAGACCCTACCGGATCGATAGGCGAGTGCGAAGTCAGCGGAGGCGGAGTCCGGCGTGACTTGGAGGGCGTTGTTGCTTATGGTTGCCGGCAGAATCACATCGAATACGTTGCTGTAGTCGAAGTTATTGTTGAAGTATTGGTACTGGATGTTAAAGGTTTTGAGCTTGGCGGACACCGGCGATGGCGCCGCCAATAAACAGAGGAGGTTCAGGAGCACGAAGGCTCTGCTGAGCTTCCCCACAAATCCCATCCAGTTTCAGGTGTATTGATTCCGATTAGGGTAATGTGGGTATGAGAAAAAATCAGAGATGGAGAGGAAATGAAGATTAAGAGAGAGAGAGAGAGAGAGAAGATCAATGGTGCTTTGATATTCGAGGTAGGGGATTGGTTCCACTGAAATAAAAAATACTCTACTTGTAGAGAGAGAGGAGAGGATAGAGAGGTTTGAATCGGTTCAATGGGTTGCTGTCTCTAAATTGCTTCGAAAGTGCACCTTCTCTAAGTTTTGGACTAATTGTCTTCTCTGTTAAAACCTCTGGAAGTAGAGAAATATATCCTAAAGTCAACCACCAATCAATTCAATTTGCCTCCTCCAGTAGAATTCTTATTATGAATTGGAGAACCAAAGCAAATTAAGACAAAAAAATATACACATATGTGTGTATACATACACACACACACATTAATATTAATATATTATACATAGGGGCCAACACATATTCCCTTAAACAACACCCCCCAAAAAAAAAATAAAAAAAAACAATTTCATGGGACTTCAAAGAATTCCAATAGAAATAATGAAAGAGGTAAATTATACTGACCTTTTTTATGGTATGGAAAATTACTTTGATCTCATTTCTTTTTAAATTATTATATAGTTGTCTTTCTTATCATTATAATTAATTAAATATTGTTAGTCAAGTTATTGAAACTTTAAATTACTTAGTTGGGTTTTAGAAAAATCTCAAAAATTCAAGAGAGACTATTTCGGACATGATATGAGATATGTTGCAATTCGTTTTTGTCAAAAATATTTATGAACTTGAAGTTTCTTAGCTTGACTAACGGGGTTTGATTAATGAACCTATCAGCCCAACACAAGTAAATCCATCCGTAGACCTGAACTAGCTCAATCCCAGCATGTGGGCTACGCATGTATATGAGCCGAAGAGCAATTACCTTGCATATCTAGCCTACCACATCCACCATGCCCCATAAAATACCTACATAAGAAAATAAAGCGTTGAAATATATTGATGATATATTACAACTTTTGTTCAAATATATTAGTTGAATTTTCATCAGTTATCAGCTCAATAAATGAGATATCGAATGTTTAGGTTAAAAAAGTATCATTTGACAGTTATTTGTCATTGAATTTCTCTACTCATCTCTGTCCACGCTAGCAAGCACTGACTACTAACGTCGGATATAACTTAATTAATGTAAGCTTCTATTTTTGTTGGTATATTTGATTTGATTGGACAAAACTAATTGGTTGCATGTTGCAAAGTCGAGCCTAGAAATAGAATGCCTTGCTAACTAAAGTAGCAACATGAGAGGAAATTGGAATACCTGTTTTTTTTTTCTCTTAATTATATAGGTTTAATGTCGAAAAAATCATGATCGGAATGGGAGATTTAATCCCTCCCAGCTCACCACGACTCCTTCAGCTGAAGAAAAAGAAAAGGACAAAAATGAGCATCTAACTAGATATGTGTATAGGATTAAAAGTGGAAGATAGAAGTGAACGGGACAGAGCGCAACTCAGGGGAAAAAAATTTGGCCTCGATGTCAGCAAATTGGTAATGATCGATCCAACAATATATCACTTAATTGCATCTAATAAATATTTAATTTATCCCAATGAGAAAGATAAGTCATGTGGGTTATTATCGTCATTTTGGTTTTATTTTCTCCAATACATCCTATCTAATATTTGCAATAGAATTTGCAAACTCCATTTCCTCTAAATTATTTAAAATGACAAAACTAGTATATATGTTAATGAGTGCGATAATTGCATGAATAAATTTATATAACAAATTAAGTCATAATTACAAATTTTATTGCTTAGTATTTGAACTTGTCAAAGAAATTGTCAACAAAGACTTAGAGAGTTGTGTCACCCTTAATTATTATTATTATTATTATTTATTATCTTTCTGTCAATGTAATCATACATAATAGAAAAAGAATAATATTTTCAACGCCACAAGCAAGCTCTAGAAAGGGTCCTATCTGTAGGAAAATTTTATTTGACTCTCTAATTATGTAATTTATTATATCTACGGTGTACATTACTTTGTACTACGTATCGAATAAAAAAAGTATAAGGAGGTGGGTGCTCTCTAAATTAATTAAGTATCGAAATGATATCATCTTTAACAACAAAAACAGCAAACCTGAGGAGATTGAGGAGAAGGTCAAAACAAGGATTGCCCTTTGGATTAAGAACAAAATTTATATCCCAGGGGTGGATGTTGAGGATATTAAAGGGAACTTAGATGGGATGAGAAGACTTGATATTGGCTGAAGGATGATGATATTGGGGGGAGGGGTGGTTTTTCACTCCTTTAATCGGCTGCTGGTTTTACTAGTTTTCTGTATCAAAAATACTAAAGACACACCACTTTTGCACATCGCTTTCACACATCACTCAAAACTATGTAGTTTTGTGTTGAAAAAAAAACCATATTTGTTTTTGACCCATATCGCTGAAAACATATTTGGATTTTCCTTAACGTAAAACGACGTAGTTTTAAGTGATGTGTAAAAGTGATGTGTTAAAATGATGTGTGTGTAGCACTCTTGTTTCTGTATGCCTCTGTCTCTTTTCCATTAGTCTCTGTTGTATGCTGCCTTTTAATTTGGTTGGTAACTTGCCAACATTTTTCCTTTGTTTCCTGGGGCTCTTGCGGCATATGATTGTCGGCAAAACGGGTGCCAACATAGTTGGGATGTGTTTTGTCCGTTGTGATCCGTCATCGCTTGAGCTCCCTTAATCTTTGTAATCTCTTTATGAAGATTAATAAATTTCATTTTGCCGATCAAAAAAAAGTATCGAATAAAACTGTCTGCATAAGCGTGTATAGCATGAATAAATATCCGAGAGTTTACATTACCAATTACCATAATATTTCCGTTTAGGTTACCCGTACATAATGAGAGAAATGACGAACCAAGTCCAAATTAGGCTTCACAAATGTATGTAACACTCGTGTGAAAAATTATCATGTGATTGCAAATATTATTATCGTGGTTTCATTTGACGATTCATACCATTTATTTTGTCGGTCTTGCTGTATTTTATCATCCACACTAAATATCAAGTTGATCGGACATCGATAATCATTTAAACGAAGCATATTTGTCATAAAAAAGATGAAACTGTCGTATATGCTCTAAACATTTATTTATCTTCGGACAAATATAATGAACCAAACCTTTAACGATGACCGATCGACCTAATTTTTACATGATCATATACAAATCGAAACCTACAACACAGCTATGTAGAATGAGACCGTATTGTGCTCCATTAGGTATCATGTTGAGAATATGAATACCACAGTCCCATTTGATAATTCAAACGCATTCATTCTATAAGTTTTGTTGTATTTTATCATTCACGCAAAACATCAAGTTGATCGGACATTAATAGTTATTTAAACGAAGCATGTTTGTCGTAAGAAAGATAGAACAGTCAGAAAATAGTCATTTATTTATTTTTAGACAAATATAATGAACCAAACCTTTACGATGACCAATCGATCTAATTTATCTACCAAACATATACACATCGAAACCTACAACGTATCATGTGGTCCCATTAGAGGATATGGGTATTCGATTAGTAACCGAATTATGATAAAAATAATTATTTTTCATTTTAAAAATAGGCGAAAGGATGTAGTTTAATTTAGGATAAATTTTGGGATGTGGTTGGTCAATGATATTTTATTTTAATTATACAGTAAAATGTATAGAGTCAACATCTGGACACGTATGTTGATAACTTTGACAGATTGTATAAAGGGTAAATTACACTGACCTCCCCTCATTTTTTTGACAAATACATTAACCTCTCTACCATACTTTAATTGAGAAAATACTTTGACATCTTTGCTTTTGAAACCATTATGCGTCATCTTTCCAATCGTCTAAAATTTGTCCAAATGCATATGTCAAGTTATTAAAATTTCAAGTTAATTTTTTTTTTCAATAAAATGACCAACAACATAATTTTTATTACTTTCGAAATAGCATATGTTAATTTTTTTATCATATTAAAAAAAAATTAAAACGAGAACAAATCACAAAAAATCTGTCAGAGTTTTGATTTCAAAAAAATCTCAAGAATTCAACATAGATAAAACCAGACGTGATAGTAATTGTATTGTAGTTCGTTTGGCCGAAAAAAATCTCAGATTTGAAATTTTAATAGTTTGACTAACATCGTTTGACTGGTTTTAACAATACCAAATGTAAACTAATCAATAATTTCAAAAGTGGAAAGATTAGGGTAGTTTCTCAAACTACAAAAAAGTCAATGTAGTTAAACCCAAGGATTGGCCCGGTGAAGAAGGCTTGAGACTTATGAATTTGTTCCCTCCTAAGATCTCAGATTCAAAATATCTTAGGTGCTATTAATTTTTATAGGATTAGTCCATACAGAGCAAAAACTCTAGCATTTATTGGGATCCCGACAAATGGACGGTGAAATTCGTCCTACAAAAATTAGTCGAGATACGTGTAAACAGACCCGAACACTCTGAGTTATAAAAAAAGAAGGTCAGTGTAGTTTTGGAAACTTCAAGAAAAGTCAGTGTAATTTACCCTTGAATAAATTGATAGTGTGGAATGGTAAACATTTTTTTATGTTTCATTATAATTACTAATTTATTTTCTTTACTTGGGTTGGAAGACTTTAATATATTTTGCTTTCGTAGTACGCAAATTCTGCTGAACTAACCTGATTAAATTTATAATTAAGTCAATTCAATATATCAGACGCAAGCACTCAATTTTCTCTATTTTTTTAATGATAAACAAGCACAAATATTTGTTGACCACCTTGTGGTTGATGATATTTTATTACAACAATTTGTTAAAATAATTGTTAGTAGTACTGATAAACGAGTTGAACAAGTCAAGCTATTAATTTGTTAAGTTTAGTTTGAATATTTAATGAGCTTAAAAAATATGTTCAACTTTAATTTGTTCATGAGATGAATTGATCTCGAATGAGCTTTAATCCAGACATCAATCATAAGTAGTTTGAGTTATAAACCAAATGAACTGGGTAGGAATTTGTTCGATGATCTTTAAAATAATATTCACGTTTAATCATCTTATTTATGTAAATAAATTAATTTTAAACAAAGTTCTAAATGTACAAACACAAGCTCAAACTTGAGTTATTTGATTTATTTATCTGGCTCGCATGTTTGCTAATTTTTTTCAGTAGGACAAGCCAAATAAAGAGTCCACTGAACAATGGTGGGAATACATAGACGTTGAAGCACGCTGAAGGCTACGAAGGTGTTGGATTTGGTTTATTTATCTGGCTCACACATTACCTTATTTCTTTTAGTAAGACGGGCCAAATAAAGAGTCTACTTACTAATGTTAGAAACAAAGAGATGTCCAAGAAGGTGTTGGCCACCATGTGCCTTTGGCGTGTTTCTACATCTCAGTGTTCCTACTATTGGTTAGTAGACTCTTTATTTAGTCTATCTTATTGAAAAAAACAAAGCAAGCATGTGAGTCAGATAAATAGACCATATCCAACACATTTGTAGCCTTTGGCTCTTGGGGATTTTGTAATTGTCTAATTATTCTACTCATTGACATGTTATGTCATGTCATCGTGTCTACCCATTTTAATTATCATGTAATTTTTATGACATGTCGTGATGTGCCTTGTCTTTCAAGGTTAGAACTATACTAGAGATGACAATTCTACTCAAAATCAATAGATACCCCAACCATTCGTGAATATGCCATCAATTTTTTTAGACTTTTTCTATCATGGGTTGGTTTTCGTTTTAAATTAAAGTACGCAACTGATTTTCGTTTAAATTTGATACAAAAAGTACCTGCACCAAACTTGATTTGAGCCAAAAGCGAATTGAATAATACGATAAGACTTTTTATTTACCAATCATAGAGCAGAACTTTGTATATATACGTATTCAAAATCATAATTATAGTTTTCGAATTGAGCAAATAACTGGGGATGAAAGTTCCATTGATTCACTTATCTTAAATTTGCAAAGAATCGAAATCAACAAGGGGTCAGATGGGCTCAAAAGCCTATATAGTGTGAACCAAATATGGTATAAAAAATGATATCGAGAATTTATAAAATAAAGAAAGTAAATTTTCGTTGGGGATGCTTTGAAAATTTAAAGCAAAAAAACGGAAATAATTGCCAGCTGCTAATAATATCTTTCATCTTCATACTTTATTGTACCAAACAGAATTAATTAATATTGGCACAAAAATTCAATGTTTATTTTTGGGAGATAGCGCTGTCAAAGTAACCACCTGTAAAGCAGCAAAATAATGGTACGAAAAGGAAAGAGACACTCTCTCTCTCTCTCTCTCGGGGATTTGGAGAGCTATAATCTAATTTTTTATAATGCGCGTATAGTATAGGTATAACATTGTAATTTTATCCTCAAAATTATACCGTTTTGATACCGTAGATTTTGATAACAATTCACGTGATAAGTCAAAATGATAATTTTGAAGACAAAACGGACAAAATTACGTTATTTTACTTGCACTACACATGCACTATATGGAACCGTATGAACTCCCCAAATTCCTTCTCCTCCTCCTCCTCGTCTTCTCTCTCTCTCTCTCACACACACAGAGGGTTTGGAAGTTGTAAAAGAAAAAAGGGTAAAATGCACTGACCTCCCCTGAGGTTACTGACAAATGCAAGGACCTCTCCTGAGGTTTGAAAAAATGCAGTGACCTCCCCTGCTTTAGAAAATATTTCATTGTTTGCCCCCTGTCGTTAATTTTCCTTAGACACCGTTTGAATTAATTATGAAATGACGAGTTTACCCTTTAGTAAGGACCGCACCATTTTTGGCATGGGTTGTCACTATTATGTTTCATCGAAAGTGAGAGGGGGACCAAACGTTCCAGTAGGAGGGAGGGAGAGAGAGAGAGAGAGAGAGAGAGAGAGAGGGAGAGGGAGAGAAATCCTGGTTGTAATCGTTCCAAATCCTGGTCGTTTGTGAACGTTCCACAGAGATCGTGGTCATTTGTAATCGTTCCATAGAGATTGCAATCGTTTGTAACATACTACACTGGTCGTCTTTGACAGAGATCGGAACCGCAATAGTCTTCTAAGCTGATTGAATCGATGGGTTAGGGTTTCAAAATTTGGGGGCCAGAAACAGTGGCTTTATCAGCTTCTATTTAGGGCCAATCCTGCTTTTGATGGATGAGTTGTTGAAGAACCAGGTTTACGCTACCCATGCAATTCCATCACTGGGTTTTGTCGCATTGGGCTATGTGCTTACATACCAACTAGATACTATCAAAGTTCTTGCACAAGTTTAAGTTTGATCCAACTTTCTGCTCGCATTGGTATGCTGTCACATAGGGCTACATCATTTGGAAACTTTTTCCGTTTTTTATTTTTTTTTCAGAGTAACATTTGTCTTCTTGAATAACTATTTAATGCTAAAATTGACATGGTCAACCATATGATTTCTTTACATATGATGTTTTGAAATGAGATGGATTTCATTCTTCATTACTGGTCATTTCTCTACAATTTCATATGGAGTGAATTTAACATGGATGAGAATCATGAGATTGAAAAGAACAACCAACTTGTATTTTAGTAAACCAAATAGAATGATAAATTGTGTCCCTTGTGTATTTGCGAAGAAGGTCGTGTATTTGCGAAGAAGGTCTATGTTGTGCTCCTTGAATTGGCTTAAATTCAATGGTATTATGTAGAAAGTGACAATAAATACATGAAAAGAATAAGTTGGAAACTGAAAACTGGGATAGGTGGATTTTGCTCAATCTTTGTTGAAGAATATTGATTGTTTCCATGCATTCACCAATTTGTACAATAATTTTTGGTGGTTGATTTTGGGAGGATTTTAGGTGTCCAGAATCCATATATGGACTCCTTACCTGTTGTATCTCCGACTTGAACCTTACCGGTTATGGCTGCTAACTTCATGATCGATTAATATCATGTGTTTCTCCTTTCTGCTCTACTAAAGAACTGGCTTTGGAAATGTATACAACTATTTACCATGACGAGGAACATCTATCTTTCCTACATCACACAGATAAGTTTGCAGCCTTTACTTGTTGCCTTTATTAAGCTTTTCTGCTGTTCTTTTTGGCTATAGGCTGTTGCTATGAGATTTATGTCAAAGCATTAATGCGAGAAGAAGCTCGGGAACAAGCAAGTGGGAGCACATAATGAAGTTCGTGTTTGCAGCATTTCTTCTCATTCTGTTTGTAGTGACAATTAGGCTCTTGTGATTTTGTTTTACCTTCTTAAATGAGCAGGAAGTGCTAAAACTTTATGCATTTGTCTTATGTTGTACAATGATGATGACTGAGAGGCTGCAAAATGTCTTTTATTGCTTTGGCATCTAAGATGGTAATTCCTAGATCAGACCTACTTTTTTCATCAAGGCTCAAACACTGCTAGTTCTTTTACTAGGTTTATATGATGCCTCTGTTTCTTTAGGGTCTGTTTGGTTGCCTAGATTTGAAAAATCCAGTTGAAAATTAAAACCTCACTTAGGAATAGAATGCAGTAATCGATAATACGGATTATGAGTATTAGTAATCTGTTAGAAGGAGGCAATATGTGCTGTATTTGCAACCATTGTTCGTTGAATTTGGTTGCAACATGTGCATGTGTGTGTGCGCGGTGGGGGGAAAGAGAGGGAGGGAAGGAGACCCTTATCAGTCCAGTCTTTAATTAGCCGAAATCGGTAATTGGATAAACTTTAGCATGTGAACTAAAGAATAGGTCAGATCCACTTTAGACATGCTTAACATTGAACCACCCAATTGAAGTTGTGGACAATAACCTTTATTAATAAAAAAATTAAAAAAAACATGAAGTAATTTGAAGTTTTCTTGTGTTGGGCAGTGGTAGGTATGCCCACCCGAGAGGAAAAATATAAAAGTTGGATATGTTGTTTAGGATAAATGAGTTAGGACGTTGGTTTTTTGTGTTTAATGTCGGCAATGAAGACAATGGCTATGTTTTGTTGATTTAATAGGGAAGGATGTTGGTGTTTTAATAGGGAAAGGTGTTGGCTATGTTTTGGTTTAATAGAGGAGCTCTTGAGGATCTTTTTTAAACATTTCCAGGGTAGTTTAGGAATTTAGAAAATAAACCACGATGATGTCAGCATAATCCATCCGCTTTTTGACGGAAGTTAGTACTAGGGGGGAAACAATCAAATATTTTCAAAAGTAGGGGAGGTCACTGCATTTTCCAAAACCTCAAGGGAGGTCCTTGCATTTGTCAGTAACCTCAGGGGAGGTCAGTGCATTTTACCCAAGAAAAAAAGAAAATGATTTTTTCTTTGGAGAAAAAAACGGAACAAAAGTAATTTTTTCTTTGTTTAATTTCATAAAAAGCAAAAGAAAAGTGAAAATAAAATAAAATAAAATAAAATAAAAAATTAAGATAACAAAAAAGTCGCATTTCACTCTATTTCCTTATTTGAAATCAAGAATCAAACAAGGAAGAGGAAATTCTTTTTAACTAATTTTACCGACGAGTTAGTGCCATAAAACATGTGAATAATGTGTGTGAGTTATTTATGTAACTAGTCAAACTCATAGTAAAATAGAGGGCACTATAATCCGAAGTACAATCTCTTAAATTAATAATAAATAATGGCGTGTGTGGACCATTAATGTTCTGAATACTGGATCGGTCAATCTCTTTTATTAGTATGATACGTTTTGGATATACCGAGTACTATATCGGATTTATCACAACTATCAATATATATATATATATATATATATATATATATATATATATATAAACCATAAAGAGAAAGTCTAAAAATATTAATTTTTTTCACAATTCTTAAAAAAAATAATTAAAAAAAATTCGATACCGGCCGGTACCGGCCGATATTGACAACAACACAGTACTAGAGGTACTTCATACCGTTTTTATACCAAAACGGTATGTACTGATCGATATGGTACGGTATTTACAATTATGGTGTGGACCCTAAAAATAATAAGTATGTGTAAATTGTAAGTTGTTTAAATAACTAGCAAAACTCATAATAAAATGGAGGTGTAACACTATAAATACAAACATGCTAAAGGCACAAACACAATATACACAAATGCATACAAGTAACGACCCACCACCACCACACTTAAGTCTCGACGATCTTGTTCGGATCGGGCTGACTTGTGTCGTGTGGTTCTCATTTTGAAATAAAAGCATAGAAGGATCAAATATGTATAAAATGGAAAAGATCTCAAGTCCGGCTATTTGTCCCGAGCCCTAACCACTTTAGTCCTACCTCGAGATTGAAAGATATTAATTTATACAATATTTATCAACCAGCTCAACTGACGCTAGAACTACCACTACGGACACGAAGCCAAACATTTTGCAGCTTCCATTCTACCTTCGTGCTTGATAATGCTTTATTAGCCACGATGCAATGTGTCTAGGGTCTATGCTCTATCGTATGTCAACCAACTCAATTGACGCTAACAATAGCACTACGGAAACATGTCCAAACATTTTGTCCCTTCCATCATGCCTTTATGTGCTTGTTACTGTTTTTATTAGCCACAGTACTGTAATGTGTCTGGGGTCTATGCTTCATCGTATGTCAACCAGCTCAACTGACGCTAGTATTAGTACCACTACGGAAACAAAGTCAAACATTTGTGCCTTTATCCCGCCTTTTTGTGCTTGAGACTGTTTTTATTAGCCACGATGCAATGTGTCTAGGGTATACGCTTCATCATATGTGTATGCGCAATTGCGCGTGCATGTGTATGTAGAAGAACCACTACAAATTAATAATCTTAATAAAAGAGTTAGTTTAACAACACAAATTATTGGTGCACATCTGAACGCAATGTTTGAAACTGTTAGATGGACGTAGAATCTTCCATAATCATGCTAGATCCACGTGCTCCAATGATTCTGGACACATCTGCGTCTAAATATGCACGAATAATTTATGTTTTTAAATTTTTCCTAATTACAATCTGATCATAATAAAGAAAGGCCACCAGGTGGAATGATTTGATAATATGCCCTCCCACCTAATGAGTGTTTGTCCTTTTGTTCATTCAAGGATATGCTTATGTCCCTAATTATGTAATTTATGCGCAGATTAGCACATGCGATGACTGTTGGGTATTGGAAAATAATTTCATTAAAAAATCATCAAGTGGTCCTGGAAAAACATTCATCAAGAATCTTGGTGTACTTCAAATTTTGTTTTTATTCCACCATTGACATTATCAAAACACGTTATTCTCAAGCACGAATTTTTTTTGATGAAAAAAATCAAAGGAATTAAAGTCGTGAGCTTTCTAAAACATATCAATAAGCTAGACCCACGTTGCGAGTTGTTTCATACAACAAATAATCTCGGACACTAAAGTTTATACAAGTAATATTCCACAAACACCGAAAATTTCTCTTTTTTCTCTGTCTATCCCGATGAGCCGAATCCAAAATATTTATTTGATGTTGAGTAATAATTCGGGTAAGGTTTGAACGAGACTAGCTTGATGCAAACGAATGCTAAGTTTATTTCTTATGCAGAGTTAAGACAGCAAGCAAAGACCCTTTGATTACGGTAGCAGATTGACCATTTTACGTTTGACATTTGAAAAGAAATTGGACTGTTGTTTCGTGATGTCGATCGTTTAAAAATATTTTTAAAGGGTCAGATTTGTTAAAAGTATTTTTAGAAAATATACTTTTCTTTTTCACTTTTTTTTTTTATAAAAAATATGAGTTATAAACGATAGAGATTAGACTGCTTATTGCAGTCCGTGCCATTCAAAAATAATTTCAAGAAAAATCATTCAATGGTTCCTGAAACAACATTCATCAAGAATAATCTTTGTCTGCTTAGAATTTGTTTTTGATTCCACCATTTGGTACTTGACTTCTTACATTTGACATTTTAAAGGAATTGAACTATAATTTTGTGATTTCGACCATTTAAATATATTTTTAAGGGTTTAAATTTGTTAAATTTGTCTTACCAAAAAAATAATATTAATCTAAAAAAAATTCAACAAATATGACCCATAAACGGCTAAGATTGAACTGTTTGTTCCAATCTGTGCATAAAAAATAGCGAAGCTAGGAGATACACATGCGCGCGTGGTTAAAGATAAACTGCCCCCGATGGCTATAAATTTTCAAGGTACATAGGAACTGAATAAAAAAAGATGCAAATATGATTATTAATCAAATCATGAATATTTTTTTAAGAAGCACAATCTTAAGTGTCCTTTCTTTGCTAGAATAAGTGTCGTTTTACAACATTGGCTGTTTCACAGATTGTTGGATCGGTTTCATGCTAGATCAATTAATTGACAACCATCACACCATAGTACCAATTTTGGAAAAGTTGATGCCCTCTTTTTCTTATTGCCTTTGCATCGTGGTCGAGTCTGATTGGGATGTGCATTGTTATTACGTACAAATATGGTTTCTCGAACACCTTGAGGAATTCTGCCATATATGGAATTTGTTTATCATTCCGGATATAGTAATCCGAATTGTCATATTCATGGCTTGTTTATTTCTTTGGACCTCGAGTATGATATTTGGGGTATTATAAGAATAAATTATCTCATTTCTCCCCATGTATATCTTTATCTCCTCCTATTTACGTAAGTACTATTATTAATTACAAAAGATATTATTATTAATTATGAGAATATTATCCACTTACTCATATTTTTCTTTAAAAAATACTTAAATATATCTTTATTACTATTCACCTCTCTATAATAAATCTCTCCTACTATATATATCTCCCCTCATATTATATTCTTTTTAAAATTTTGACCGCTAACAAACGGACCTAACTGAATTGTAAAGTAAAAGCGTAAGATTTTTTAAGTAGAAGTGCTTATAATACAACTCACTCGGACTAAATTATTCTTTCTGAAGTCATACCAGGATTATTCTCAAGCGTGGTCTAAGAGTTGCTGGGTCCTGATTATTGAAAGTTTTAAAATTACGTAAATACTCTTATACTCTCATATACACGTATATCACATTCTCGCATTCATAACCAAAATTGTATTTCTATCATATTTCTTTGCAAATCAAATAGAGACTATCGTTAATTGCTAATTAACACCCTCCTCAAATAACCAAGTCCAAACAGACTAACTAATTAAAGAAAACCCTTTTACAAGAAACCAAGAACAAGAAAAGTTAATCTTATACAACACCACGCACCAAATGTACACAAGCAATGTCTCCCATTTCTTGATCTCCCCCCTCCTCTCAATGAACAAATTAGATTAAATACATACACAAACCCAGAAAAGAAAAGAAAAAAGGATGGAAATCTTTTGACTTCTTACAACAATATAAGCTAGTCTTGCACCAATATAAACAACTAGCTTGGTAGGGAAGACCCAAAAAAATAAAAATGAAAAATTAGATAGTGTTGAACCTGTCATTGTTTTCTTCATGGCTTTCAGGGTTAACTGTCAATGAACTCCAACATGATCCCTAATGCGATATCGTAACCGACCTTGTCTCGGTCGTGGTGGCGTTACTGACGTCTTCCTCTCCCTCCGGCACAGATAGCCACCCTAAACGCGGTTTAAACGGCGGCACGAGAGGCCCAGGAATAGAGCCAGATAGGATCTGAACAATCTCTTGAATTTTAGGCCTGTCACTCGCTTTTGGATGCGAACAAGCCAGGCCTAGAAGCAAAATTCTTTGAGCTTCCTCTGCAACATAGTCCTCCATGGGCCTCTTGTCCACTGCCTCAAGTAACCGGCCTTCGCGATGCAAGGACCAGACCCAATCGACTAAGATATCGAACTCGCCAATTTGGGTCCCGGGCCTAAGTCCACAAACCACTTCCAACAACACTGCACCAAAAGCATACACATCAGACTGTTCGGTAGCCTTGTGTGTGAGGAAGCACTCGGGGGCAATGTACCCCGCTGTTCCCTTAACGCCGCCATTGGGTTCTATGTATGAGGTTTTACTATTGTCTAAGGCCCGTGCAAGGCCGAAGTCCCCTAGCTTGGCGGTGAAGTCGGTGTCAAGCATTATGTTGCTGGCCTTGAGGTCACGGTGGACCACCCTCTGGTCGTACTCTACGTGGAGATAGTGGAGGGCGAAGGCTACGCCAGAAATGATTTTCTGGCGTACACTCCAACCCAATGGGTTGCTATTGGCTAATTCACCAAATAGGTGTTTGTCGAGGCTGCCATTGGGCATGTAATCGTAAACCAGCAGCAGCTTTCCATTCTTGTGACACCATCCTGTGATAGAGATAGAGATGTTTTTAAGACAAAACTCTATGAACAAGAGATAGCTTAAGAATTAAAGGCGCAAGATTTATGTAACATAAACAATAATTTAAGTTTATGTCAGGATTGAAAACTATAATATTATGATCTCATAAATAATTAATTAAGAACGATGTACTCGGACTCATAAAAACGATCAACATATCTGGATCTATGCATTGGAATTTGAACGACTCCACGAGTGAATTAAAACAACAATAATTTTACACATAGTATCGTGCCTTGGGCGGATGATGATTTTCACTTCTTACGTTATTTAATCACCTTAAAGAGATAGAAGACCAAATGCTCCTTTATAGAAAAAGTGAGAACTAGTTTTCTAATTGAACTGTCTTTCTGACTTTTCATCAAAGTATAAATCTTAGAAATCACTTCATCGATTGACCAATCACATAAAAAATAAGAATTTATAAATATAAAATCTTATTACGGCACTGATTACATATGCATAATATGTAATGCCCCATGTAAACTAATGACCCAACAACTTGTTGAAGTCCAACCACGTAACCCAAAATGCTTAAGCCCAAATTGTTAATAGTAGTTTATATGGTTTCTTATATATTGAGGATCACCATGTAGACTTTCGATGTGGGACGGGATATTACAATCTCCCCACCTTTAAGACCTTGCACTCTTGTAAGGGGTTTACACTAAAGTCACTACGGCCTAACCTGGGTCTGTTTCCTAGTGACCAAATAAAATTTCGACCCCACACCCGATTGTATACACGGGTCGCTCTGATACCATTTGTAACGCCCCATGTAAACTGCTGATCTAGCAACTTGTTGAAAGCCAACCACATGACCCAAAATGCTTAAGCCCAAGTTGTTAGTAATAATTTATATGGTTTTCCTATATACCCAGGATCACCCATGTAGACTTTCGATGTGGGACGAGACATCACAATCTCCTCACCTTTAAGACCTTGGACCCTGGCAAGGGGTCAAACACTAGAGTCACCACAGCCTAACCCCTGAGTCTGTTCTCTAGTGACCAAACAAAGTTCCAGTCCCACACCCGATCGTGTACATGGGTCGCTCTGATACCATTTGTAACCCCCCATGTAAACCACTGACCCAGCAATTTATTGAAGCACAACCACGTGGCCCAAAATGTTTAAGTTCAAGTTGTTAAGAGTAGTTTTGAAATCGATATATGATTTTTGAAAGATGTAAACTAACTCCTCTTTTGTTCCCTTTTTGTATTTGAAAACAAATCGTATTGTATTGATTCAAACTTGTTATTTTGGATTATTGGGCCGAGAGTTCCCCTCTTGAATTGTAATATTTTGAAACAACTTATCACTTGTGAATTATGGGAATTATGATTTGGATTTTTTTGAGTAGTTATGAGATTTTTAAATGGTAAATATGGTTATGTATTATGTTTGAAAACGAGGGCATGAAAGTTTGAGAATTAGAGACCCCACAACTATAAACCTTGTTTTACTACTAAAATGGTGGTGGAGGTTTGCTTCATATCAAAACAATCTTTGGAGACTGGTCATATGTGAAACCAACCAAAATACAAATGGATGCTTGGATGAAAAATGAGGGGGGAGGGGGATCCAAAGTGTATCCCCAATGTGGAAGGGGATTTTCAGGATGGAAACTTTGGAACCTCATATAGTTGGTGTTAATCACATCAGGTTTTCAGTAGGAAATGTGTAAAAAATAAATCTTTGGCAAGATGAATGGATCCACAATGAACTTCCCCTATCAGTTAAGTTCCCTAGACTGTTCTAGGTTATGGTCAACAAGAGAACTAAATTAGTATCTCTTTTGTATTGTTCTTCGTGTTTTTTTGTCAAATCTTTCTGCCATCTCCTTAGCTTAGTGGATCATCAACGGACGGGTCTCCCTTCCTGTGTGTGGTTCAAGTCTACCTTCTCATGATCCAATTTCTGTCCTAGTTGGCGTAGAATGAAAATCCTTTGATAGAATTTCCCGACTAGGTATCCTTAACCATCAACAGACATTGAGTTAGGGACTGTAACCATCAAAAGACATTGGCTGATGTCATAACATGATTCTGTTTTGGGTCATTGTCACCCAGGAGTGTGCTCTGCACATGTCAATCTAGAGTTGGTACTCGAATCAGGATGTATATTAATGAAATAGTACTTGGAGGAGTCTGGTATGCACAACCTTGTAAGTTCTAATTCAATAGTTTCTTTTCCATTTTTCCTAATTATTGATTTAGCTATCGAATTGCTTCCCATCCAAACACCAATCGGTGGGGCACTAACTTTAATTGTGGTTGCAAATTTAGGTATTCTGAATTCGAAACAGACGAAATCATGAGTGGAATCGTCAAACAGCCTAAAGAGCATATTATCTAAAAATACTCATTTGATATATCTTAGATGAGTAAAGTGCAGATTGATTGATATATCTATTAGTTTTGAGTTTAGTATATTATACTAAACAAGGGAAATGGGGGTATGCACAACAGGGCCCCATGTTCCCTAAACAAGACATGGCACACATAATACAAAAATGCTACAAACACAACAATTTTACACAACACAATGCACAACATATCAAAACGACGTAGTTTCATTAATGGGAAAAAAAACAGATTGAGTTTTGGTTTTCTTTTCCTTAATGAAACTACGTCGTATTGATGTGTTGTGCATTATGTTGTGTAAAATTGTTGTGTTTGTAGCATTGTTCCACATAATAACATGCCGTAAGACATGATGTTATGTGAAATTACATGTTGAGTGACATGACAAGATAAGATGATGCGACATAATATGTCAATTAGTCAAATAAGATAAGAAAAATGTTAACCATAGCCTAAAAAGTGTATTGAGATTTGTAAATTGTATATTGATATTCGTAAATATACATAAATATCTGTAAAATATGTATTAATATCCTTATTCTTTTGTTTTTATATGTTTATTATCCATCGCTCATTAGACGGTGATTAGCAAGACCTATAAGACAATTCCAACTATAGTTATCTATATATTGTACCATATCGTTCAGTATGTACCGGCCTTATAACGATGTCAGTTCATATTTGTATCATTTTGGCCACCGTCCCGATCTGCATGCCAACTTCTAGCTTGTATTGTACTGAATGAAACATTCGTTTATTTATTTTATTTTCAATTGATGATTTTTGGATAATTACACATAAATCGAGACTAAAATTATCTCTTTTTATGTTTACTGATTTATTTTTAAATTGTGAGATTTTATTTTATATGTTTAATATAATTTTTTATTAAAAATGTTATTGAGAATTGTCTATCATTTTTGAGCGATAAATTCGAAATAGTAATACCGGTATGTATCGTACCAATAACAAGAAAGATACAGTTATCGGTACGAGATTGATAACTTAGATTCAAACTCTTTATTTGGCTTGTCATACAGAAAAAAATAATGAATGCGCGAGACCAAATTACTCGAGTTCGAGCTCGTGTTTGTTCATTAAAAAATTGTTTAAGATTGATTTGTTACATAAATAAGTTGATTAAACGTGAATATCATTTTAAAGATCGTTAAACTTTCAAACCATGCTCGAATAAGTTCCTACTATCATCCGGCTTATATGTAAAACACTCAATTACTTATGATTGACGACTGGATTAAAGGCCGTTTGAGATCGATGCACCTCATAAACAAACTAATTAAATTTCAACATATTTTTGAAGCTTGTAAGATATTCAAACTAAACTAAACAAAACAAATTAATAGCTCGACTTGTTCAACTCGTTTATCAGTCCTACTAACGTGTTAAACAATCCTTTCCTTTGTCTGCTATTTTATTTTATCTTTCTTTCTAAGGACGAGGAGAATAACGCGTGAACTACTTGGTTCTTATTATATTAATTCATTTATTTTATTTTTCTTTGTAGCTCTTTTTATTTTTAATATTTTGACAAACTATTGCACTATCATCAACCAAGAATTGGTCAATGTGCACATTTGTAATAAAATGTCGTCAGCAGAATTTGCTTACTGCGCAAGCAAATAAAATAAATTAGTGAATATAATAAAACAGAAAAAAAATTATGAGGAATGTTTATTTTTTCAACTAAATCCGTTAATAGTAGTGCTTTGGAATCTGTAAGTCTGTATCCAATTCAACAACCTTGATTGAATAGTAAAATTAAATGGTCATGGTTCAAAAATTTCGGTCAAGTGTTTATCTATGAGTTGCACAAATGTCTCAGAAAAATTTGTTAATTCACGATCTATGTATGACCAAAGTTTGAATTTGATTTCATATCAATTCCTTGAGTTTTAATTTTAATTTTTAAAAGGTAATTAATTATACTAACCATCCTTGAAAAGCCTAAAAATATGCCGACCTCTCAGAGATAATCTAGCCGATAGTCGAAATGCCATCCAGTCGAAATGCCATCCAGTGATTAAATAAGTACTAGAACGAAGTATTACTAGTAGAACTAAGCTTCTTCAAAGCACAAAGATGTGCAAAAAAAAATTGATATGTGGATTAAGGTTTATAGTGATCTTAGGAGCCGATTGGATGAATAATTATTTTTACGGAATAAGTTATTAGGGATTCAAGTGGCTTTCTCTTGAATTCCAATTGCTTATTGTATCCCTTTCTTTGATTAATATACAACCGTTTATTTACTAAAAAGAAAAAAACATACGTTAGTTTGGCCTTCAATACTCACAGTGAAGCGATGAATGTGTTAAATAAAATGTAAGCCTAAAAGGTCAAATATTGAACTATATTTTTCTTAAAGTGGTAACTGTTCTGATATTGGCCATAAAATTTGACCTAAAAATGAGCTTCTAATGTAAAGAATATGGTCCAAATAAGAATTGAGAAATAGGGTATGGGGGTTAGGATTAAGCGTACTCACCCAATAATGGGACAAGATTTTTGTGCCTGAGACGATTGATGATGGTTAGCTCCGCCAAGAAATCGTCCTCACCCTTCAGAGCCTCTCTTGAGAACATCTTCACCGCCACCTCCAAATCCTCATTCGCCAAATGCCCTCTGTAAACCACTCCGTACCCACCTTGTCCCAATTTTTTCTTCTGATCAAACGAGTTGGTAGCCTTCTTCAAATCCTTGAACTCAAACTCCCTCGGCGTCCCCGGCAAGCTCTTCAACGCACCTAATATGTTCGTATTCGACCGTGATAACGCCCTCTTTCGGAGGTAATAGGCCAGAACCGCCGCCGCCGCCAAGATTACTACCGTCGGAATCCCCACGCCGAGGCCAATCTTCAGCAACAGTTGTTTGTCATCATTATAGTACTCCACCGTCAGATTCCACCGCAGAACGCAGTTGAGCTCTATTGCGTTGCTTGTTGATGCAGAAAACCCGAAATAGGAGTACTGATTTACGACCCCTCTGAGATCGAGATTCGAGGTCAATATCGGGTTAGCGGGTCTTGGTGGGGTCGGATCGGTTTGGTTTGCTTGTTGAGCAATGTAAACCTCGATTACCTTTTTGATTCCGTCGTACTGGACCCAGACGTTGAAGAAATTTTCCGAATCCGGAGAAACTAGTTCGAATCCGAATTGGGTCAAGGAGGTGGTATTGTAGGATCTGACGGTGTTGATGTTGAGTCCGACGTGGTTTGAGTCCGGGTCGAAATCCTGTTTAAAGGTGTCAAGCTCGACGGCGATGAATTGGTTAGTAGAGTTTGTGTCGGTGGTGGAGTTAGTCAGACCCAAGTACTCACCGAAGCTGTTCTGAGGGATATTGAGGTCCGGCGCCACCACGAAGGTGAGGCCTTCGCCTGGGGCTGCGGTAGAATTTTTCACTCGGTTGAGGTTAACGAGGAATGAGGTGTTGAACGACGCGACTCTGTCTGTATAAGTGTCGTTTCGACCTTCCCATAGCTTGAAAGGGAACTTGTACATGACCCTACCGGCTTGATAGGTTTGTGTATAACCGGTGTTGCCGGTGTCCGGTGTGACTTGGAAGGCAGTGTCGGTTATGGTCGCCGTCACATTCGGAACCGCCTCGAATACGGTTTTGTAGTGGAAGTCTTTTTTGACGGATGGGTACTCTATGGTAAAGGTTTTGAGCTTGGCGGACACCGGCGGCGGCGGCGCCAATAAACAGAGAAGGTTCAGGAGCACGATGGCTCTGCTTAGCTTCGGCCCCAACCCCATCCAGTTTCAGGTGTATTGATTCCGTTTGGGTAATGTGAGTAGGAGAAGAAATTAGAGATGTAGAGGAAACGAAGAGAAGAGTAATTAAGAGAGGGAGAGAGTGAGAGAGGGAGGAAGATTGGTTCCAGTGAATTGGAAAACACTCTAATCGTGGAGATATTTATACTTAGATTACTAGTATAAATTATATGCGAGCACTCCTTTTTGAATAGAGAGCCATATTTTGTAATATCTCTTAGAGCAACTCCAACAGCCTCTTTAAAAGAGGTCTGTTGGCTAGTTTGACTAGTGATTACTATTTTTAGTGCTCCAATAGACTCTTTATATGACTAGCTATTTTAGCTTGTCCCCAAATGCCTCACTACATGTAGCTAGCCTCTCTCTCCACTCTTTATATGACTAGTGTTGGAATGGATAAGTGAAAAAGTAGATAGGCAAATTAAAGAGTGTACTTTTTTTGTCCTTTTTGCTAGCTAATATAGTGAGTGTTGTTGGAGTTGCTCTTACATTAGACTCTCTATTTTATTCCTATTTTATTAAAATATATTTTTACTTTTTATATTTAATTCAAATATTATAGGGGAGGAGAAAGAAATGAAAAAAAATAAAAATAAAATAGTAGGAGTGAATAGTGACACCCTAAAATTAGGGAGTCATTATTTATTTTAGAAAATAGGGAGAAGGAATAGGGAGCCTAATATGAGGGTTGTTAAGAGGATTTGCTTTTTAAATTAGGGAAGGAGCATCTTTGAGGAGCCTGATGCGGATGTTCTAATCTCCGAGGTTCCTTTGTACAGTGGTAGAAGACTTCAATGTAATTTGCTTGCGTAGCACGCTACATCTGTTGACCAGTACTTCTTGGTTGTTAATATATTTAAATATTACAATAATTTGTCAAAATAATCAAAATAAAAAGAGCTAGAGGTGGTAACCGGAGAAATATCCACATAAGCAGTTTTCTGAGATTTAATTGGTTATGCCTATATGAAACAATAAAATAAGAACCTGGTAGTTCACATGTTATTTTCTTTCTCCTTCAAATTAAAAATAAAACATATGAACGCCCAAAGGAAATGAGAGTTCACGAGTTAGTAGGCTCATAGACGTCTTTGTCTCGTACCGTACCGTACTGGTTTTATAGTGGTACTGGCATGCCCTTGTATTGTTCAGATTATTGTACTGTACCATATCGGATTGTATAATCTTTTAATTTTCTTAATTTTCAATTCATAATTTTTTTGAGTAATTACAAATAAATTGATATAAGAATCATCCATTTTTATGTTTGATAAATTATTTTTAAATTGTGAGGTATTATTTTATATGTCAAATATAATTTTTTGTTAAAAAATATTATTTGAGAATGTATATTACTTTTTATCGATAAATTCGAAATGGTACGTAGTATACATCAGTAAGGGTACTTACCATTCCAATAATAAAAATGGTACGCTCGCCGATATGACATTGATAACTTTGAGTAGGTAAGACTGATAAACGAATTGAACACGTCAAGCTATTAATTTGTGAAGCTTAATTTCAATATTTAACGAATTTTAAAAATATACTCAAGCTTAATTTGGTTACGAGACAAATCTATCTCGAACGAGCTTTAATCGAGTCATCGATCATAAGTTATTTGAATTTTTCACATATTATAAGTCGAATGAACTGGGTAGGAACTGGACGATCTTTAAAACAATGTTCACGTTTAATTTACTTATTTGTGTAACAAATTAATTTAACAAGTTACTAATGAACGAAAAAGAGCTGAAACTTGAGTTATTTGGTTTATTTATCTGGCTGGCTCACATATTCGCTTATTTTTTTTTCAGTAAGACAAGCCAAAGAAAGAGTTCACTAATCAATGATGGGAACACACGATGTCAAAGCAAGCCAAAGGCTACTATAGTGGGTCAAATTTTGGGCTGACCTGACAAAGAGATGATGGGCCAAAAGCTGGGCCAGGTCTGAGATGAGTTGGGCTGCTTCAACAATGTGAGTCGCCGTCACGTCGTTTTGCCGACCAGACCAAGAGACGACTGACTAGAGATTGGGGGCTCAGCGCATGGATCGTTACCATTCCAAGTAGCCGACCCACCACTAGATCATGCAGCTAGAACCTTCTTGAATTGGAGGAGCACCCGAATACGAAAATACACAATTTTGAGAAGGTTCTTGTTTAGGACACTCTCACATTGCAAGAAAATAGTCAAATTTGACATGCACAAATGGGGAAAGAATCCCATGTTATTAACTTACCAAATTTCCAAAGGCACTTAATAACTTATAAATAGGGAATAACAAAGCAAAATCAGATACGCTATCAATTACAAGTACAATTACTATAGTGCATTTGTCCCACATATTTTAACTTAAGCGATGGAGACCTTTCAGTTGGCAGCAGCTGAGTGGCACTAATCGGTTATTTTTCGTGCAGGAGGAGTAAATCAGATCTCGAAGGCAAATCGAATTTAGATTGGTAGATCTTCACAGCCCCACCGCTATAGAAGTGTTGAATTTGGTCTATTTATTTGGCTCATACTCTCACTTATTTCTTTCAATAAAACAAGTCAAATAAAGAGTTCACCGAACAACGAAGTATGCAAAAGGCACAGAGTGGCCAACACCCTCTATAGGATTGGGAATTGTAATTGTGTTGTTTTGCTGATTAACATGTTATGTCGCATCATCATGTCTTGCCTTATTAGTTGCTTTGTCATTTCATATTATGTCATGCCTTACGATATGTCATGATATACCTTGTTTTATTAAAATCAACAGATACCTCAACAGAATCGTGACAACGTACGCCAATAATTTTTTTAGACTTTCCTTACCAATAGGGTTGTTTTCATTTTTTAGATTAAAACAACCAACCCAATTAGTGTTCTGTCTCTAAAATTAAAGAAAAGGTCTTCATATATAGTTCTTCACTGGGGGAAGTTCATAGATTTCGTAAGCAAGAATATTATTGTTAAAAAACCACAAAAAATGATTTTTTATTTTTAATTCACAGCTCTCCGAATACTTGTTCCTTTTTCTACTCTTTATATGTCAGTTGAAGTTATTGAAGTACCTCTGACACACGAACATAAAAGTTCTTAATTAAGGTGTTCCTTTTTTACATATCTATAAATGTTCGGACCAGTTTAATTACGAGCATCTCGACTAATTTTTGGAGGACCAATTCTATCATCCACTAGCGATGGCATAATCAAAGTTAGGACAAAATGTTGTATGAATTGACTCTATAAGAGTTGATAACACTTGAGAAGTTGAGAAGTTATGAAAATGAGATCAAACTCTTAAATCTCAAACCTTAACCACTAGATAAATCTTAAGGTTTTTTTTTTTCTCTAGTTTTTCTTTGTTGCAACCCAAGCTTGGGGACGGCAAAAGGACTCCAACCAACAAGCTACGTGAGCAAGCCACGTTTATGGATTTTGGGGAAGCTGAATGTTCCCTTTTCCTTACCAGAACAAAAAGAAAGAGTCCATTTCGAGAAGGCTGGAGCTTGAAAATTAACCCAAGAGATTCGCTTGGTGGTTAAAATCTGAGACTTAATTAGAGAATTGTTTGTTGGGATTAACCCCAATCCCACGAACACCAACAAACACACACACAAGAGCGAGAGAGATTGAACAGAGAAAAAAATCCACTAAAACAGCTTACAAAAACTCTGACCGCGAAGAGGAACAACCAAATCAAGTGTTCGACACTCAACTCGCACAGATCTTCTCTCAATCTCACCGGTGTATTGTTCGCAGCACAATTCCGCTTACGAAACAATGACACACTCACTCGTTAAATAAAACCCTACACATAAGCACCTATATATAGGGGAGGAAAGAAGAAGACCTAGTAGACCTAGAAAACCTAGACCTAGCCCACTAATGGGCTAACCGACCCACTTTTGGTGGACCACAAACCCAACAATTCACCCCCTCCACCACAAGTGGGTAATTGTCGGTTAAACTACTCTTTAAGTCAAAGAGTCCGCACCCCCACAATGGAGTGCCCGCACCCCCTCGACGGATGCCCGCACCCCCTCAACGGGTGCCACGCAAGGACTTGCTTCTTCAGTCCGTGACTCCACTTCTCCAACGCGTGCACGCAATCTTTCAGAAGTGTAACCGTCACTAATCAAACCAGGTGCAAATGAGACACGCTTCCTGGTCGTTTCCGTGGTCGCCATTCCAGTGCACTTTTTCAAACACGACCTCGTCTCAATGCCCTCTTGAGCTTTCCAGTAAACATCCCGGAGCCCACGCTCACATTCCAGCACAGGAGAATCATTTTGGGCCCATCGATTCTTCCTACGCCAATTCCGTGAACGTCGATGCGACCTCCTTGCCTCCCGTTTACTCCGTTGCCTTCCCTTTCCGTTGGAACCATGTTTGTCAGTTGCTCCATCTGTCCAAACACTCCCATCCAACCTGTACAGATGCCCAATCTTCTTACCCTGTAGTAAGGGCCCATTTTCCTTGCGAACATTTAGAACGCCCCCACTAGCAGAAAAACTGCTACCCTTCGACTCTAGCACCCCCAGAGAAATAACATTCTTCCTCAACCCAGGAACATGTCGCACATCCGTGAGTTTCACCCGTCTTCCATCTGGCATACGAAACTGGACTGCCCCTTTGCCAACAATCTTGCTAGCTGTTCCGTTGGCCATCCTAGCACTCCCCTCATCGCATGCTTGATATTCCGTGAAACTCTTCCTGTTCGCGCACATATGGGCTGAGCATCCTGAGTCCAACACCCAGTCCTTTCTCCCAATTTCCGTGCCTGCAGTAGTGACCAGAAGTGCATCTGAATCATACACAATACTTGCCGTGTAATCGTCACCCCCTGCTTTATCTCCTTTCCCCTTCGGACAATTCCGCCGAATATGCCCTTCTTGGTCGCACCGGTAGCAGGTGACCACAAACTTGCGACCCGAAGACCCAGACCTGCCGTGATTAGAACCTCCAGCCCTTTCCTGAGTTCTTCCACGCCCTTCAGTGATGAAGGCTTGCCCTCCATCATGACTGTGAATGCTCATCTCCTTCCTCCTTGCCTCCTCACTGAACATAGCATCCGTGACCATGCTCATGGTCAACTTTCCGTCAGGAGCTGAGTTACTGAGAGAAACCACCACCGTCTCCCAGTCATCTAGCAAAGAACTGATTAGCAACAGGGCTTGCAACTCGTCGTCAAACTTCAACTTGACACTGGCTAGATCATTCACCATACTTTGAAACCCACTAACGTAAACGGCAACAGAAATCCCACTCCGGAGTTTCAAACCAACAAGTCGCCTCATCAACAGCGCCTTGTTCCGCGATAACTTAGACTGATAATTCTCCTGCAATGTAGTCCAGAGAGTGTACGCATCAGTCTCCTCGCAAATATGATGAAATACCTCCAATCCGACGTACTGTCTAATAAGTCCGACAGCCTTTCGATTGAGCTTCCTCCAATTTTCAGCCGACGTTGCCTCCGGTTTAACCCCCTTGAAATCAATGGGATCCATCAAATCCTTCGTGTATAACAGATCCTCCATTCTCGGCTTCCAAATTGCAAAATTCTGTGCCGATAACATAATCATTGAACTCAAGCTACTAACGGCAACCTCCGTCATCTTGCTAAACGCTCAAACAGCAAAATAACACAGCAGTAATAATCCCAGGACTGACCCTCAACTCAAAAAACTCCAAAACAGTGCCCAAAACGGTAAAATCTTACCAAACCAGAACTGTAGGAGTTGAACCAGCAGAAACGGATCGCGGAAATGGATCGGGCTCGTTGAAACGAGTCGGGAACCGGTCTGAACCGGCCAAGCACCGGCCTGGAAGGGCTTGAACCGGCCAAGAACCGGTCTGCGCGTGAAAACCAACCGTGGCGGCGTCACAGCGACGCGCCACCTTCAAGCCGCGCGAGAGGGCGCGTCCGGCGTCCTTTCGCGACCTTTCGACTTCCGTTGAACTTGTCTCGTCGAGATCAACCCACTCGTGTCCTCAAAATCCCAAACCGATGTGTTTTGACCCGAGCCCAGTCGTCCGATCCGTGCGCCTCCGTCCGTTTCGCGTTCAAACGGACCGTGTGTTTCTCCGGCGTGTTCGGCCACCGAACCAAAGCTCTGATACCAGTTGTTGGGATTAACCCCAATCCCACGAACACCAACAAACACACACACAAGAGCGAGAGAGATTGAACAGAGAAAAAAATTCACTAAAACAGCTTACAAAAACTCTAACCGCGAAGAGGAACAACCAAATCCGGTGTTCGACACTCAACTCGCACAGATCTTCTCTCAATCTCACCGGTGTATTGTTCGCAGCACAATTCTGCTTACGAAACAATGACACACTCACTCGTTAAATAAAACCCTACACATAAGCACCTATATATAGGGGAGGAAAGAAGAAGACCTAGTAGACCTAGAAAACCTAGACCTAGCCCACTAATGGGCTAACCGGCCCACTTTTGGTGGACCACAAACCCAACATTGTTCTCTTTCATATTTCATGTTCGGAATTTTCTATGCACTATCAACTCTTATGTAGCCCATATATACAAAATTTTATCTCGACTTTAATTGGGCCATGAACGTGTGGGATTCATCTCCAAGGTATTAGTCCATGTGCGCTTAAGTCACTATAAACATCCCGAGCTATCAACATAGTTCCAAAAAAAATTAAAAAATAAAGAGTAAATTTTGCTTGGGGCATGAGCCCCGCACACACACTAAAGACTCAGTGATCATGCTTGGACCGGGCTGATTTGAGTCTTTGGTTCTCATCCTATATGAAAGAAACTATGTATCAAACAAAAAAAATCTGAAATTTCAGTTATTGGTTCCTGTCCTTGGCCGCCCTAATCCTATGGTGAGATTGAAATATATCTTATGTGTTATAAATCTTTATGGGATCAGTCTATATAAGACAAATGAAACTTTAAATGGGGAGGATTAGTCAAAAATAAGTTTGGGTAATTTCAAAATCAGCTGGATGCCTCGACTATGGAAAAAAAAAAAACTAATAAAGTATCTTTTTGTAATTTATGCCCACAGTAGCACATGGGATGACTGTTGGGTATTATAAAATAATTTCAAAGGAAAATCATTCAGTGGTCCTGAAACAACATTCGTTAAGAATCTTGGTCCGCTTCAAATTTTGTTCTTGATACCATTTGGAATATTTGACTTCTTACATTTGACATTTGAAAGGAATTGGACTATAATTTTGTGATTTTGATCGTTTAAAAATATTTTTAAGAATTTAAATTTGTTAAAAGTATCATCCCAATAAAATTATATGAATAAGTCTATTAATACATCACATTATACATTAAAGTGTACATCGTATTTATGTGGCATACCGCGCAACTTTTATTTAAGATATAAAGGGTAAAAGCGGATCTCCTAAATTTTAATTACATGTTCAATTTAGTGGATCTTATATGAGTTGTGTGACATGCCACGTATACATGATGTACAATTTCATGTATAACATGTTGTGTTAGTACCATTGTTCAAATAATATTCTTCAAAAAAAGAACTTTAACAAATATAAGTTATATAAGCTACCGAGATTGGATCGTTTGTTGCAATCCATACACAAACGACAACAAAATATGTCCTTTTAGTATATATACACACACAACACACACACAATGCTCACATGAGCCCTTTGAAATTATTCCTACCTCTTTTACTTTTTAAATTATTATGCAATTACTTTCTCTATCATTAAATTATTCAAACATCGTTATTTAAGCTATTGAAATTTCAAGTTTGAGATTTTTTTACAAAGAGAATTGTAACATATTTTATATCACGTCCGAAATAACCTATGTTAAATTTTTAAGATTTTTCTAAAATCAAAATTTGGACAAAATCTTAAGATTTGTCATCCGAAATTAGCCTATATGATTCTTATAAAAAATTGTTTCAATTTAGTATATGTTTTGCTACCCTAATTTCTTTTTAATAACAATGTATGTCCCCAAAATCACATGATTACTATTCGATGAGCCTAGATTGATTTAGCATTCAGTCTCTCTGTGCACAGCTCAACGTTCAATCATTCACCACACAGTCACTCGAATTTATGCACTCGATAATATATTGTCAACTAATGCTTAGTCTTCTGAGCCATGGGTTGCTCGTACAAAAAAGTCAGTCACAAAATTCACTAGGCCAAATCTTGCATAGGAAGCTCGAGGGTGCTCCAAATTCCGACGACGGAACACTTAATAAATAAAATTGCTCCTCCCTGGAAGGAAATAAGGAGCAGAATTGGCGGCCATTAGGTCCCATAACATCCTTCATTGTTCATTCTATAAAAAAGGAATTATTGGGTTAAGGTTAAGGTACGTTCACAATCTATCTTGTACGTATTTGCATGCACACACACACTCTCTCTCTCAAACATATGTCTAACTTGATAATTTGAGGATTCTTGATAGGAAAATACCTCCACCGATCTTTATATTTGTGTGCACGAATCTAAACAAAAACTTAAAAGGTCAACGTTCAGTTTTTGACGTCATCACTATTATTTTCGAATCAAGCTGATTTTTTTTTTCTCATAGATAATCTACATCAGAATTTAAAAATGATCCCCTCATAGATCTCAAAAATAGAAAACTTCGTATTGGGCCTATAACCCAGACTGAACGACCCGTGGACCCAACTTAATTGAACTGCCAGTTAGGCTTTGGGCCGAACAATTACCCGGTACTCCGTCGGTACTTTTTTTGTTAAATCAGTCTCAGGGTGAAATTAATTTCTAAAAATCACACCGAACAAAAAATCGAGATTCAGTCGGTACTAAAGCAGGAATAGATTTAATGATGCAACTTCCGAACCAGTATCTCTTCTTTTCTAATTTTGGTTGAAATCAGTTTATTAGATCGCTTTTATTTGCATTTTCGAAAACCGATCAAATCCAAAGCAATTCACCACTTGTTTGCCAATACTTTTTTCAAAGTCATCAATTTTGTACCGACAAAGCGTACTATTTTTCTTCCTGGTATGATACGTACTGATATGTTCTAGCATATCGTTTCACATTTATAATCAAAAGTGATAATCAATTTTTTTTTTTTGTGTTCGGATTAGTTTACGAGCATCTCGACTAATTTTTGGAAGACAAATTCTATTGTCCACTAGCTACGGCATAATCAAAGCTAGGATAAAATCCGGTATTAACTCTATAAAAATTGATAACACTTGAGAAGTTGAGAGGTTATGAATCTGAGATCAAACTTTTAAATCTCAGACCTTAATCACTAGACAAATCTTGCGGGGTTTTTTTTTTTCTAGTTTTTCTTTGTTGTCAACCCAAGCTCGGGGATAGCAAAAGGACTCCAACCAACGAGCTACATGCGCAAGCAAAGTTTATGGAGAAGCTGAATGTTCCCTTTGCCTTACAAGAACAAAAAGAAAGAGTGCATTTGGAGAAAGCTGGAGCTTGAAAATTAACCCAAGAGATTTGCTAGGCGGTTAAAATCTGAGACTTAGAGATTTGTTCTTTTTCATATTTCATGTTCGGAACTTTCTATGCACTATCAACTCTTATGTGGCCCATATATACAAAATTTTATCTCGACTTTAACTGAGCCATAGTGAACGTGTGGGATTCATCTCCAAGGTATTAGTCCATGTGCGCTTAAGTCACTATAAACATCTTGAGCTGTCAACATAGTTCCAAAAAAAATTAAAAATAAAGAGTAAATTTTGCTTGGGGCATGAGCCCCGCACACATGTACACTAAAGACTCAGTGATCATGCTTGGACCGGGCTGATTTGAGTCTTTGGTTCTCATCCTATATAAAAGAAATTATGTATCGAATAAAAAAAGTCTGAAATTTCAGTTATTGGTTCTGGTCCTTGGCCGCCCTAATCCTATAGTGAGATTGAAATATATCTTAGGTGTTATAAATCTTTATGGGATCAATCTATACAAGACAAAGAGAACATTAAATGGGGCTCCCACAAATGGATGGTATGATTAGTCTCCCAATTGTGGTAATCTCAAGACCGGCTAGATACATCGACTATAACCAAAAAAAAACACTAATAAATTCTCTCTTTCTGTAATTAATGCCCACAGTAGCACGTGATGACTGTTGGTTATTAGAAAAATAATTTCAAAGGAAAATCATTCAGTGGTCCTGAAACAACATTCATTAAGAATCTTGGACCGCTTCAAATTTTGTTTTGATACCATTTGGAATATTTGACTTCTTACATTTGACATTTGACATTTGAAAGGAATTGGACTATAATTTTGTGATTTTGATCGTTTAAAAATATTTTTAAGAATTTTAATTTGTTAAAAGTATCATCCCAATAAAATAATATGAATAAGTCTATTAACACATCATGTTATACATTAAAATGTACATCGTATTTACGTGGCATACCGCGCAACTTACTTTTTAGGTATAAAGTGTAAAAGCGGGTCTCATAACATCCTTCATCGTTCATTCTATAAAAAGGGATTATTGGGTTAAGGTCAAGGTATGTTCACAATCTATCTTATACGTATTTGCACACATACACTCTCTCAAATATGTCTAACTTGATCATCGGAGGATTCTTGACAAGAAAATACCACCAATCTTTGAATTTGTGTGCAAGAATCTAAACAGAAAGATCAACATTCAGTTTTCGACGTCATCACTATTATTTTCGAATCAAGCTGATTTTTTTTTTTCCTCATAGATAATCTACATCAGAATTTAAAAATGATCCTTCATCGATCTCGAAAAACAGAAAACTTCATACTGGGCCCATAAACCAGACTGCGCGGCCCGTGGACCCAACTTAATTGGACTGCCAGTTGGGCTTTGTGCCAAACAATTAGCCGGTACTCTGCTGGTACCTTTTTCTTTTGTTTTTTTGTTGGATCAGTCTCAGGGGTGAAATTAATTTCTAAAAATCAAACCGAATGGAAAAATCGAGGTTCACCCGGTACCCAAGTAGGGTTTGATTGGTTTTGATATAATGATGTAACTTATTTTCATTCTTTTTTATTTTTTGTCAATTTTTGTTGTTGTTAGTGTTCTTAATTAGACATCTAATCCTTTAGTATCAAACGGGCAAAACATGATATACAATTAGGCCTAGTTTTTGTCTAATGCAAAACTTTCAAAAGTTTAGACCGAACCGAACACTTCTGAACCGGTATCGTCTCTTTTATAATTTTGGTCGAAATCAATTTATTAGACATCTAATCCTTTAATATCAAACGGCTGGGCAAAATTTTTTTTTTTTTTTTGTCTAACGTAAAATTCATTTGATTTGATTCATGTAGATGTTTGGGGCCCTGCTCCTATTGCTTCTAATAAAGGATTTAGGTTCTATCTTTTACTTGTTAATTGACCGTTACTAGACCAGATTTGGCTCACTCTGTTAATCAAGTATGTCAACATATGCATGCTCCCACCAGTGATCATTTTCAGGCAGTGAAATGATTACTTAGATTTGTTCAAGGGACTATTGATCATGGTTTACATTTTAGTTCCAGTTCTCCTTCTCTTATTGCATTTGCTAATGCTGATTGGGTTGGTGACCCAGTTGATCCATAGACGTTCCACTTTGATTTCGTGTCTCTTTTTTCTTGTTCGAATTTTGTTTCTTGGTTTGCAAAGAAACAACCAACTGTTGTCAGATCTTCCATAGAGGCAGAATATCGCACTTTGGCAAATATTGCAGCTGATCTTACATGGATTGGTCAATTATTGACAGGTTTAAAAGCTCCATGTTCCACACCTCATATCATTTGGTGTGACAATCAGTCGGCCATTTCTTCGCTTCCAACCCCTTGTTTCATGCTCGACCAAAACATATTGAGATTGATTATCATTTTATTCGCAAAAAGGTTTTGAGCAAGTAGATTCACATTAATTACGTTCCTTCTTCAGTTCAGCTGGGGGATATCTTCACAAAAGCCTTATATTGTCCAAGGGTTTTTTATCTCAAGCAAGGCCGGCCCAAAGGGGCCCCCCAAAAGGCCCAAAATTAGGGGCCCCTTGGTTTTTGCCCTTAGTTTAAAAAAAAAGCCCCAAAAAATTATTTACTCCCACTATTTTACTAAGAAGGGCCCAATAAAAAGAAAGGCCCAATAATATATTTTGAGCCCAAGTGTTTAGATTTAGAAAACAAAACTTTTAAAAATCAAAATAAAATAAAAACAAAAAAAGGGTCTGATGCCCTAATTCTAAGCAGAAAACTTAAACAGTTGAAACGGGAAGAGGGTCTGAGGGAGTTGGGAAAAGAAAAGAACACGAATTGGAACTTGAAGAAATAGAAAAAGTGAAGAAGAGATTTTTTTAGAAAAATCGAACACTAAAGAGGTTAGAAGCAACACAACTGAGCAAGGAAAAGCATTATTGACATTTAAAGCCTCAAGGAAGAGCAACTGTGCAAGTCAGCTATTCAGCAAAAAGGTACCACTGTCCACTATGGCACTATTCAATGTTTATTAAATCGGCTGACTTTTTAAAGGACTATGGGGTAGTTGCCCACAAGGAGCGCTGATAAGGTCATGGCAATAAGAATGCCCATTACAAAATCATTTATCGTATAAATTTCATCAAAATCAAGATATATAGATAATAGAAATATAGAATAATAAAAAGAAATAGATGGCTCATGCTAGTTGTAGGTATTATTGTTTTATATTTTTTGTAAAAGACTACTACAAAATAAAATTATAAAAAGCTAATACGAAATAAATTCAGATTGAATTACTTTTTTAGAGAGAAATTTTTTTAGAATTATAATTTTTCTCTTATTATGAAGTTTGTTTGCATTCTTTCATTAAGACAAGAGAAGATTACCATTCGATGCTTTCAACTCTTGTCTTTTACCAATTATCATGTCTTTTGTGACAAGATTTCAACTTATGAATTTCACAAAATTTTGTTTACACTGCAGCAGATTGCTAAGTTAAATTACTCGAGCTTGATCGTCATTCATAAGAAAGTAGAATAAAATAAAATAAAATACGGAGACTTCGACGGAAAGTGGCGTTCTACCAATGTTGATCCAGTTCCACCTTGACTCATCCAGCCGACTCCGGCAGTACACGTGGTTGCCGCAGGCGGAGAATTGGAATATGTTTTGGTCAAAACCGAATAACCTCTGCAAAGTGTACGTCATATGTGAAAATTTTGGCTTCTATAATATCAGAATGTTGAATTCTTGCAAGTGTACGAAAACATTTCAACCCATCGACGGTGGTAGCTGGGCATTGAGTTTTGACGGATCAGTCGTAGAGTCGTCTCTGGGCATAGGCCTAGGAAGTAACCGCTTTGGACCCCCTAAAAAGTACCGAAAGTGGGGACCCCCAAATATTTAGCTTTCTTTAGTATATTAAATTAATTTTTTTAATTTTAAATTTGGTTTTTCATAAAAATGGGCCCAGACAAGTGTGAAAAAAGAAGTTTTTCAAAATTTAAATTGATCAAAATTTATCTTCCATTAATCATGTCCCAATAAATATTGAATAGAGTAGACAAATTATCCATTGAAAAGGCTATGGTGAAAAAATTTGATTATGAAAATTTAATTAATATGTTTGTAGCTAAATATGCGAGAATGACAATATTCATATAATATATTTTAATTTATTGAAATGATTATTTCTTTTGAAGTAATTAAAATTTTACATGTTTTCAAAATGATAACATTTGTGTAATGATTTTTTTATAGAGATTTTTTATTATGTATATTTTTTGCGCATAATATACAAAGGGCCCCAATTGAAGAGTTTGTTCCGGGCCTCTAAAATCTTAGGGAAAGATAATTTGTCAATAAAAAAAAAGGACCTTAACTTAAAGACAAAGTGCACATGGCCACGTGAGATTTACATTTATTACCTTGACACATGGCCAGAGAAAAACAAAAATAATTTAAGGAAATAAAAATAATTTCAAAGGACGAAATAAAAATTATTTGGACAAAAACAATGAATAATAAACACACCACCTCTTTTTTATTATATGTAAAGATGTAAAGATTATTATATTAATGACCAACTACCAAAATCAAAGACTAAACAATGAATAGTAAATAACACTACCCCTTTTTATTATATATAATATATAATATAAAAAAATTATATATAAAGATGTAAAGAATATTATTATTATTACATCTATACATATAATAATGACCAAGACCCAAAACTAATGACCAAAATCATGAATAGTGAACATCTTGGACCACTTGATTTGAGAATTTGAGATTGAAATGCCTTTAGAATACAAAGTGGACAAATGGTCCCACTCCATCCTTTAATAATTAAAACTATAAATTCACCCCCTCAAAATTCAAAGTACACAAATGGTCCTTGTTTATTGGCAGTAAACAATTGTACTAATGTTAGTTGTTTACAGAATCACAGTTGATATTCACACAAAGTTCACTACTAATACTACTAGTTCACGGTTCATACTACTAATGTTAGTATTTGTGTCTATATTAGTGTAAAAGTAATGCTTTATTTTTATTTTATTTTGTATTCAGTTTGTCATGCCTCTTAGAAGATACCTATCTGGATATGAAAAAAAAAGAAGCAAAGAGTCAAACTATTAGTGAAATCACAAAGAGGAGCTATTGATAAGTTTGTTACGACTGTCAAACAAACAGAAATGCTTGAAAAATGAGAATTTAGATAATGAGAAAGTAAATCAATGTTTCAGTGGGATTGAGAATCAAGAAATTAGTGGTGAAAATCAAGACGAGGGGATGAATGTAGAATGTGAACATGTAAATATTGATGATCCGAGTAATTGAGATAATAAGGACCAAGATTTAAGAGATTTATTAGTAGAAAGATGTCCTGCGAGAAGAGATTGTAATGTCAACTATGCTAAGAATGGTAATGGTTCTACTAGGCATTTCTCTTCGGTTTACTACGTGCGACATTTATCCAATGGAGAAAAATATTATAGAAAGTGGCTAATATATTCAGAGGTTTTAAATAAAATATTTTACTTTTGTTGTAAGTTATTTAAGCAAGAAGGAAATACGACCCAGGTGGCGACTGAAGGATTTAAAGATTGAAAAAATATTGGTGAGAGACTTAATGGCCATGAAAGTAGTAATGAGCACCTTACATGCATGAACAAATGGATTAAATTGGAGACAAGATTGAACAAGAATCAGACAATAGATAAAAGTGTACAAAAGCAAGTTAACAAAGAGAGAGAACATTGGAGATGAGTCTTATTGATGATAATTGCCATTGCAAAAACACTTGCGAAGAATAATTTGTCATTTTGTGGAGGCCACGAGAAGATTTTTTTGGAAATTTGAAAGGGTTGTGAATGAAATTGGGACACCGGAAGGTCTCACGAGGCAACCGGAAGGTCTCCGCATTTACAACTCATTCATGGTCGCATTGATGTCCATCAATAGCGCTATTGATGTCCATCAATGACCCTATTAACCCCATTCTTTATGATTTTAGCGGTTTCGAGGTTTATGGATTCTATAAATAGTGAATCCGTTTTTTGTTATGGAGACACAAAATGATTTCCTTATGATTTTTACGGAGAGAGAGGCAGACACAGTTTGTTCGACAGGCGGTCGATCGGGTGGTGTTCCATCGGCCGAGTGAGCCGTTTTACCCTGGGAGACAGGCGCCGGCGTGATCCTCCAACACCCATGGGAGGCGGCGAATCTGTTTTAAGGGAACTGTGATTTCACAGGACTCGGTTGGTAATGTATTCTATTTTCCGAATCGGTATTATAATTTCGTTATGTAATTTTCGAGTTGTCAATTACTGAAATTATTTTATGGAAGTGAATCCGATCAACTTGTTCGCATATTTTTTTCTACAATCTTAAAACAGATTATATTTTGTTGATCGGTATTCACACTTTCTACGAAAATAGTTTCTTTTGGAACTAACTAGATTAGTGCAGAATCGAACCAAAACAGGAAAAAAAGTGCTTGTCAATGAACAGATCGAAACTGCTGAAAATTTGTTGGACGAGTTACTAGTTTTGCCGGTTTCGGAGATCTTAGTGGAAGACCGAGTCGGCGACATTACTGAGATTGGTAAGAGAGAAAATGCAGAGGAATAGATTTGGTAGAGAAAATCTTCAAATCATGCCGAGTCGAGAATGGGGTATGTTTTATTTGTTAAATTCCTCAACTCATGCTTAATTCAGTTTGTATATTGAGATTAGCAGAGTGTGTAAGGGGACTCCCTTGAGAAATTGAGGAGTTGAACCCATAATGAAAAGAAACTTCAACAAGAGAGATGGGAAGTTTTCTGAGGATGGGGTTGCCTTTCCTCTCTCTATACATACAAAAGACATAGTATCTCAAAAATCAACAAACCCTTTGGGTATGAGTTTTTCTGATGTTGATCCATGAATAGATAGAGTTAGATCTATGTTTTGTATGTTTAATTGATAATGATCATGATCTGCATTTGCATCTGTTTCCTTCGAAATAGGCCATTGATAATGATTATTTGGAGGAATTTCTGAACTTCAATCTGAAAAGACAAAGATATTGTACTTTTCACATACGTGTCTATTGCTAATTTATGGAATTTGTGTATTATTTCTGGTGTGATTTTTACTTGGGTTGCCCAGGATGAAGGCTGTTTGTGGGGCTCCATTACTGGGGTTCCTGAAAATATAGAAGACAATGGTCTTAATACGGACTTAATTGGTACTTCCGTTTCAATAGAAGATGTTTAAATTGTATATTTAAATAGCTTTAAGTATTTGGAAATGGTAATTTTGGAAATTGATTTGGGTTTTATGCCTACTGTTTCACCTCACAACATTTTTGGTTAGTGGAAGATTATTCCTCTAACATCAGGATCCCAAAACTAACACCATTTTATTATGAGCACATGTATGACAAGGATATGACTAAATGGCATAAGATTAGTTGTTGATTTTAAGAGTTGCATTTTTTTTTAAGGGAAAAAAAAAAAGGAATTGCATGTAACTTATGAGTTTGTGCCTTAAGGCAAATTCAGATTTTCTTGAATTTCGTGAAGTTCATGCTTTTAGCTTAATATTTTGCATGTGAAAGTTTATACTTGTGTGAGCTTGTATAAATTTATCCAATAATTTTGTGAAATATTGATTACATGCATAAATATTGAGATTTATTTTGATGGATAAATGAGAATATTTATTGTGGCATTGTCCTTAGTGGTTACACCACAACTGTTGGTGCGCCAACAGTGATCCTGCGGGATCATGCTCTTCTATTTGATAAGAATGAGTAGAGTTGACAATTTATTGTCGGTGTAAAAGTCAAAGTGACTAAGACTTCTTTTCAATACGTTGAAAGAAGCACCAAACTTTTGAGTTTGATTCAGTGATGTGTATCACCTGAATATCTCATGCATATGGGGAGACAAAGAGTTTTATACTTTTGTTGTTGATAGCATAAGATTATGCTATCAGTACTTGCTCGAGAGTAAGTGTGAGATTTTGAATAAACTCATTCTTTTCGGAATGAAGTTTAAAATTCAATATAGCAATAAAGTTAAAGTGCTGAGAAATCACCGTTTGGTGAATTTAGTGTTCAAACATGAAGTTGTTTACACAATATTCGCTTTAACTCGATAGAGTTGTTGAATTGGGAAATCATAGCTTATAGACAATGATAATTGCTACGTTGATAAATTTTGTTTTATCACGAAACGTGAACAATATTCTCAATGTGAGATACCATGCAAGGAAAATGATTAAAAATTCAAGAATGTGGGGGCTGAGAGCCTTCCCTTTAATTCTTGAATTGTGGGGGTTATCTTGCATATGTGATGGTATCTGCACCCAAGAGGGGTTAGGAGATATCTGATATAAAGGATACGAAACTCATAAGTGGATATGTTTTCACACTAGCAGATGCAGTTGTGTGTTGGAAATTTTCCAAATAGACGTGTACAACACAGTCTATGATGTTAGTCAGAGTTTATTGCTCTAGACAAGCCAATTGAAGAGCCAGAATGGCTACGCCAACTTCTGAAAGATGTTCCTATGTGGACGAAAATATGTGCTAGCAATATGTGTAAATTGCGATATCCAATCAGAAATTGGATGGGTATAGAGTAAAAAGTAATGTGTAATGGTAAGTCTCGGCATGTCGTCGTAGACACATTACCATTGAACAACTGCTCTCAAGTTAGATTGTCACAATTTGACAGCGTGAAGTCAAAAGACAATATTGTAGATCTGCTAACCCGAGGGTTAAATAGAGAGCTGGTTGTAAAGCATCGACGGGAATGGGGCTAAAGCCTATGACGTTAAAAACTACCGTGATGGAAACTCAACCTTGTTGACTGGAGATCCCAAGATCAAGGTTCAAAGGGACAACCTAATCGCGTGTGGTTACGGATATCACTGAGGAGATTGATTCTTCTACCCATTCCTATGGTGCAACAGTGAAGTTGTGAAGGATAAGCAATTTTTATTTGCTTTTAATGACTCTTATGCGTTGGAATTGAGATTCTTAGTAGAGTATTTGAGATGCTCATGGTAAGAGATCACCTATGTGAGTGTGAAGTGGGGCCGCTTTAATAAGAATTTGAGAAGGTGAAATTCTTAATAACACTTGCAGAACCAGGATGCGTGTTCATGGCCAAAACGAACACAGCAGTGAGAACTAAACTGTGTTATGAGAAGTTCCTGTGTGGAGTCTATTATCTCGATTTACACAAAAGGCAGAACAGTTCAAGACATCATGTTCACCGGTCAGCTAGTAAATCCGATGGGCTTTCCCAATGGAAGGTTCAAGGCCAAAAGCTACCTATCTTATGCAGGAATTACCTGATGTGCTCTCTCTCCGAGTTTACTTTGTACTTTGCGTGAGTTTTTTGCCAAGTTCATTCATGTGGGGGATTGTTGGAAATTTGAAAGGGTTGTGAATGAAATTGGGACACCGGAAGGTCTCACGAGGCAACCGGAAGGTCTCCGCATTTACAACTCATTCATGGTCGCATTGATGTCCATCAATAGCGCTATTGATGTCCATCAATGACCCTATTAACCCCATTCTTTATGATTTTAGCGGTTTCGAGGTTTATGGATTCTATAAATAGTGAATCCGTTTTTTGTTATGGAGACACAAAATGATTTCCTTATGATTTTTACGGAGAGAGAGGCAGACACAGTTTGTTCGACAGGCGGTCGATCGGGTGGTGTTCCATCGGCCGAGTGAGCCGTTTTACCCTGGGAGACAGGCGCCGGCGTGATCCTCCAACACCCACGGGAGGCGGCGAATCTGTTTTAAGGGAACTGTGATTTCACAGGACTCGGTTGGTAATGTATTCTATTTTCCGAATCGGTATTATAATTTCGTTCTGTAATTTTCGAGTTGTCAATTACTGAAATTATTTTATGGAAGTGAATCCGATCAACTTGTTCGCATATTTTTTTCTACAGATTTATCAAGAGAGTAATGGAATCTTTTTGAGCATAGTTCAGATGATTGCCGAGTTTGAACCAACAATGTACGAGCACTTGCGGCGGATTGAAAAGGTGAGATTCATTCTCATTATCTTAGTCACAAAATTTAAAATGAAGTGATTCAATTGTTAGCTGGGGAAGTCAAGAGTACAATTATGACAAGACTTAAAGAAGCAAAATATTTTTCAGTCATACTTGATTGTACACCGGATATAAGTCATGGAGAACAAATGTATCTTGTTGTACGATGTGTAGATGTTTCGACAAGTTCAATTACGGTGAGAGAGTTCTTTTTGGAAACTTTAAAGATGGATGATACTTGGGAATGAGACTCTTTGGTTAACTTCAACAAGCATTAGCTAGTCTTGAACTTGATATTGATGATATAAGAGGACAAAGATATGACAATGATTCTAATATGAAAGGAAAAAACAAAAGTATGCAAACAAGAGTACTTGAACTAAATCCTAGAGTATTCTATATACCATGTTGTTGTCATAGTCTCAACCTTGTGCTTATATGGCCTTTTTTGGTGTGATACAATGTTTATATGTCTTATTTTCATCTTCGGTTGACAATTTTGAAAGATAACATAGAAGGTCTTACGCTTAAGCCGTTGTTACAAATGCGTTGAAAAAGTCGCATTGAAAGTATTAAACCAATAAGATACGAAGCTCACAAATAAGAGATGCCTTAGTTGACTTGGCAAGCACTACGAAAGAGGCGATGGCAAAAAGTGAATTGGAGTCTCTCGTAACTCATGGACTTGATAATTTTGAATTCTTGTTTGATATTGTTATTTGGTATAATTTGTTCTTTGTCGTCAACACGGTTAGCAAGCTCCTTCGAAGTGAAAATATACACATATATGTTGCTATAAAGCAATTACCAGAACTTGTTCGTATTTTGAAAATTATAGAAAAGTTGGTTTTGTGAAGTCAATAGTTGATGCAAAAGAACTAGCAAGTCAAGTGAGAGTTGAACCTATATTCCTTGAAAAGCGTAGAATTTGTAGAAAGAATCAGTTTGATGAGAATATTAGTGAAGAGGTGATGCGGTGAGTTGAAGAATCCTTTAGAGTTAATCACTTCTTATATATAGTAGATCAAGTTCTACTAAAGAATAGATTTGAACAATTCAAAGTGTATGAGGAAAACTTTGGTTTTCTGTTTGATTTGGAAAAATCCAGCTATGAGCATATAAAGAGGTGTTGTGACAAACTTGAAGAATTTTTGAAACATGGCAGAGTTTCAGATATTGATGGAAGTGATTTGTTTATGGAGTTGAAAGTCTTGAAAACTATATCGCCGGAAGAAGTCAACAAACCAATTGAAGTGGTTAATCATTTGAAGGACATGGAATATTACTTTTCAAATTCATGGATTGCCTATAAAATTCTTTTGACTATTCCGATTATAGTTGCCTCTGGGGAAAGAAGGTTTTCCGAAGTTGAAAATGATCAAAACTTATCTTCAATCAACTATGTCACAAGAAAAGTTGAATCGATTAGCCATATTATCCATCGAAAATGATTTTGCAGAAAAAATAGATTATGCAAGTTTAATTGAGACATTTGCCTCTAAAAATACAAGAAGAAAAATGTTCAAGTGGTACTTTTAGTTATTGTAATGATAAAGTAATTTTTAAGCCTTTGTATTTTTAATTACTTGAATTTTTTTACTTGTAATTTGTTTTTAAAATAATATTTATCTTTTGATATTATTATAGTCTTTTTAAATGTAAAAGACCAATGATTTGCTTGGGGCCCAAAAAACTCGAGGCTGGCCCTGATCTTAAGGCCAATTTAATGGTTTGCTCCACCATTTGCTCCACCATTTAATGGTTTGCTCCACCATTTATCTTATTGCCATGTCATATTTTTTGTGTTTCATGAAATTTGTTTGTCTTTAAAAACAAATGAAAAAATAAAAATACTGATGTATTTTTAAAACGTGGACAACTCACCACATAAGGTGAAATGATCCAATGTAGTACGGTTCACAATCTAAGGTTACATCCTGGGATAATTACACTACAAATTTTCCTCCAAATATGTTGCAATCTCAAAGTCTAACTAGATTCCTAACAATTTGTTCATTAAATGCCATGATTACTAACTAAATTTCAAAATTGATTCCCGATTAGAATTAATAATTCAATAAATTTCTGAATTACACTTAATAATTATGATCTCACCTATAATGATTTTTTTTCCCTAATCTTGGATCGGGGTCTCACAGAACACCTCCAACGGATATCGATTCTTTTACAATTTTGGTTGCGGAATCAATTTGCTAAACCCATTTCAGCGCTACATATCCCAAAATTTATCGAATCCAAACTAAATTCATCAATAAGTTTGTCGATACTTCTTTCGTGCAATATCTTAACCATAAAGTCTTGGAACACAAGTACTCTTGTGCACAGATATATTCGAAATCGTCTAGCACATGAAAAGAGTTCTCATGCATCGAACATCTCTGAACACATTGATATGTCCGAACCTGTAGTATCGAACAATTCAGAACAAATCATCGATATGTTCACACCGTCAAAAATATGGGTTTGATTTCCTTCTTCTATATATAAGTCAAACTTATAAGTCTTCTAAGTAAAAAATCAAAAAATATCATTACTCAAAAGTCTAACTTATAGTAGACGGGGAATCTCCTTTGACTTGAAAATTTCAAAAATTTAGGAGAAGGGAAGAAAATTTTCAACTCCAAACGTTTTCACAGTTCCTGCATGGTAAAGGGAAGAATATTCCCCAGGGCTTGGCTTAATTTTCAATTGAATTAAGCCTTTTACCACCTTTCATTTAAAGTCTTCACATAAACCCATTATGATTTTCAACTCCAAAGGGCTGATTGGATGAAAAATTATTTTCAGGGAATAAGTTATTGAGGGGGATAAGATAAGAGATGGTATTATTTTTAGAGGGTTGACCCACATTGATGTAATGTTTATAGAGGGGGATAAAAAGTAGATAGTTTAAATGAAGTATTAAAAAAAGAGGAGATAAAATAGTACGTGATTTGGATAGAGGATAAAATAGAGAGATAAGGTTATTTTGTAGTTGTAATAAGGGAGAGGGGTATTATTCTTGGATAATACCCGGGGATAATTTTTGGACACCCTTCGCCCAGCCCAAAAATTATCCTCCTCTATCCCTCTTAGGGGCCGATTAGATGAAAGATTATTTTTAGGGGATAAGTTATTGAGGGAGATAAGATAATAGGGGGTATTATTTTTAAAGGATTGGCTCACATTGAAGTGATGTTTATAGAGGAGGTGATAAAAAGTAGATAGTTTGGATGAAATATTAAAAAAGGAAGTATAAAATAATATTTGATTTGGATGGAGAATAAATTAGGGAGATAAAGTTATTTTATAGTTGTAATGAGGGAGAGAGGTATTATTCTTAGATAATACCCGGGGATAATTTTTGGACACCCTTCGCCCAGCCCAAAAATTATCCTCCTCTATCCCTCTTAGGGGCCGATTAGATGAAAGATTATTTTTAGGGGATAAGTTATTGAGGGAGATAAGATAAGATGGGGTATTATTTTTAAAGGATTGGCTCACATTGAAGTGATGTTTATAGAGGAGGTGATAAAAAGTAGATAGTTTGGATGAAATACTAAAAAAGGAAGTATAAAATAATATTTGATTTGGATGGAGAATAAATTAGGGAGATAAGGTTATTTTATAGTTGTAATGAGGGAGAGAGGTATTATTCTTAGATAATACCCGGGGATAATTTTTGGACACCCTTCGCCCAGCCCAAAAATTATCCTCCTCTATCCCTCTTAGGGGCCGATTAGATGAAAGATTATTTTTAGGGGATAAGTTATTGAGGGAGATAAGATAAGATGGGGTATTATTTTTAAAGGATTGGCTCACATTGAAGTGATGTTTATAGAGGAGGTGATAAAAAGTAGATAGTTTGGATGAAATATTAAAAAATGAAGTATAAAATAATATTTGATTTGGATGGAGAATAAATTAGGGAGATAAGGTTATTTTATAGTTGTAATGACGGAGAGAGGTATTATTCTTAGATAATACCCGGGGATAATTTTTGGACACCCTTCGCCCAGCCCAAAAATTATCCTCCTCTATCCCTCTTAAGGGCCGATTAGATGAAAGATTATTTTTAGGGGATAAGTTATTGAGGGAGATAAGATAAGAGGGGGTATTATTTTTAAAGGATTGGCTCACATTGAAGTGATGTTTATAGAGGAGGTGATAAAAAGTAGATAATTTGGATGAAATATTAAAAAAGGAAGTATAAAATAATATTTGATTTGGATGGAGAATAAATTAGGGAGATAAGGTTATTTTATAGTTGTAATGAGGGAGAGAGGTATTATTCTTAGATAATACCCGGGGATAATTTTTAAGTACCCTCCGGCTTGCCCAAAATTTTTTGGAATGGTGAAAAATTATTCCTCTGTATTTTTATACTCCTAAACCATACTAAACAAATTACGTCATTTTTTTTATCCCTCCAAAAATTATCCCCCTTCCTTTCTCCTCATCCAAACAGGCTCCAAAGTTGAAAATCTCCTTTCCTTTCCCTTTCCCTTTCCCTTTCCCTTTCAACACTGTAAACCCATTATTAGAAATTCAAACTAAATCACTATTTGGGTTAGCAGATTTTATCCACAAAATAACTTCTCTCTCCTATTTTTTAAGCATGCAATCAAAAGATTCAAAACAGAGCAAATCTTGTAAACCCATGTTTGACGGCTTCCCCCTTCCTTATCCCCATCCAAACGGGCCTCAAAGGCATTAAAGAGAAAAAAAAAACATGCTTCTCTCTGAGGATTCTTTTGCTGATGCAAACCCTTCTGAAAACTTAATTAATGAAAGCTTAATTTCTATTTTGTTCGTATATTTGATTGGATTAGACAAAATCTTAATTTGAAATTGTGAACATCTAGTGACTAATTCAAGTGGCTGGTTGCATGTTGCAAAGTTAAGCCTGGAAATAGAATTCCTGCAAATTATATAGCAACATGAGAGGAAATTGGAATAGTTTTTTTCTTTTTTTAAAAAAATTTTTTGTCTTAATTTTACAGCAATAAGTCTGTCAACTTTGGCAATTGCAATGAAAAGTCAACCATCCTGGACAGACAGACAAGCTATTGTACGACACAAACCCAAGTATGCTTGGTATTCTGAATGACCAAATCAGAGTAATTAATACATAAACAAACCCTACAAAAAAGGGAGGAACGATCGTTCTTACTCCAACATAAACTATTCACTGTATTGTCCATGTGTTTCTGGCGGGATTGATTGCCAACGGACAAGGACGGAATTAGAAATATAATTTATCCTATGCTAAAAATAAATCAAACTAAAAAAGACATTAAACTACAAATAATAAGGAGAGTTGAAACTAATTTGTTTAAAATTTTGCACATAAAAAAATGAACTTTTTTTTTCCATCAAGGCTACAGCCCAATGTAGCCCCTTGCTACATCCGCTGTTGCCCATGGAGTCCTAAATGAGCCATAAGGCTAGCTAGTAAATGACCTCGTCCTGGTTGCGGTGGCCTGACTAACGTCTTCCTCTCCCGCCAGCACGGACGACCACACAAGAGTCTACTTAAAACAACGGCACGCAAGGCACAGGAATAGAGCCCAAAAGAATCTGAACAATTTCTTGAGTTTTAGGCCTTTCACTTGCCATCGGATGCAAACAAGCCAGGCCCAAAAGCAACATTTTTTGGGCTTCATCCACAACATAGTCCTCCATGGGCCTCTTGTCCACTGCCTCAAGTAATTGGCCTTTTCGATGCAAGTACCGGACCCAATCGACTAAGTATGGAAACTTGCCAATTTGAGTCATGAGCTTACGCCCACAAACCACTTCCAACGTAACTGCACCAAAAGCATACACATCAGACTGTGGAGTGGTCCTATTTGTCGGGAAGCATTCGGGGGCAATGTACCCCAGTGTTCCCATAAAGCCATTGGCTCCTACGTACGAGGATTTACTGTTGTCTAAGGCACGTGCAAGGCCGAAGTCCCCTAGCCTGGCGTTGAAGCCAGAGTCGAGCATGATGTTATCGGGCTTGAGGTCGCGATGGATCACCCTCTTATCATACTCTTCGTGGAGATAGTAGAGAGCGGAGGCTATATCATACATGATTTTATAGCGTAAACTCCAGGCCAACGACTTGCCGTCAACTAATTTACCGAATAGGTGTTTGTCGAGGCTGCCATTGGGCATGTATTCGTAAACCAACAACATACTCCCATGATGCTTGTGACACCATCCTGCGATAGAGATAGAGAATAGAGATGTTTTCAAGACAAAACTCTATAATCGAGATATAGCTGAAGAAAGGTGCAAGATTTATGTTAAATAATTAACAATTTACATTTATGTCAAGATTTAAAACTATTATGATCTCTAAAAATAATTAAGCACAATGTACTTGGATTTTTAAAAAACGACCCACATAAATTCGTAAAAAAAATTTCAAATATTATGCACAAAATATTTTTTTATCCAAAAAAGAGGACGATTGTTTTTTAGTAGTCTATCATTAGGACTAGATAAAGTACAAGTTTCTTAAATTTTGTTTTGGACTAACTTTTCTGTTGGACAAATTGTTTTGAACAGAATTTTTTATTTTTGGTCAGTCTATGTACGAAATCGGTCGGTACCGATTGGGTTTGGTTCAAAACAAACAAAATTTTTAGATTATTTATTTTTTCTTAAAACAAACAAAGTTTTGATTATTGTGAAGGACCAATAATTCACAAAAAATTTAGACAAAAACAACAAATACAAAAAAATTTGAATAGAGACAAAACTTGATTATGAATGAGTAAGTCTACATACACACCCTCTTGTTTACACCCTCTCACACCTTACCTATATTTCACAAGAGCTTCATCCACTTAATCCTTAAAAAAAATTTAAAATTCAAAATTCAAAAATCAAAATCTCACACATATAGGTAGGGTGTAAGAGGGTGTAAACAAAAAGGGTGTGTATATAGATTTATTCATTATGAATAATCAAGTTAAGACAAATGGAGCCTTAGGCCCTGTTTGGCCTATTTACTTTTTGAATTATTATTTTTGTTTCTATTCAATTTTTTTTGTATTTATTGTTTTAACCTTAATATTTTGTAGATTATTGGTCCGTATTAATAAAAAAATATAAAAAAATTAAAATTATGTAAAAAAATTTAAAAAAAGTCACTAGACGAATACTCCAAATAAATTGAGAAATACGGTATATGGTGAAGGAATTAACTCACCCAATAACGGAACAAGATTTTTGTGCTTGAGACGACTGATGATGCTCAGCTCCGCCATGAAATCGTCCGCACCCTTCAGAGCCTCTCTCAAGAATATCTTCACAGCCACCTCCACTTTCTCGTTCACCAAATACCCTCTGTAAACCACCCCAAATGCACCTTGTCCCAATTTGTTCTCCTCATTAAACGAGTTGGTAGCCTTCTCCAAGTCCCTGAACTTATACTCGCTAATCGTCCCCGCCAAGCTCCTCAACGCTCCTTCTGTCCTCGCTTTCAACCGTGATAACACCCTCTTTCGGAGGTAATAATCCAAAATCGCCCGCGCCGCCGCCGCCGCCAGGACTACCACAGTCGGAATCCCCACGGAGAGGCAAATCGTCAGCAAAAGTTCTTTTCCGTCGTTATAGTACTCCACCTTCAGATTCCACCGCAAAACGCAGTTGAGCTCTGTGGCGTTGCTTGTTGATGCAGAAAACCCGAAATAAGAGTGCTGATTAACGACCCCTCTGAGCTCGAGATTCGAGGTCAATATCGGGTTAGCGGGTCTGGGGGGGGTCGGATCGGCTTTGTTTGCTTGTTGAGCAATGTAAACGTCGATTACCTTTTTGATTCCGTCGTACTGGACCCAGACGTTAAAGAAATAGCCCTTACCCACTGGAATCAAGTCGAATCCGAGTGGGGTCAAGGGGGTGGTTTTGACGGATCTGATTGTGTTGATGTTGAGTCCGACGTGGTTTGAGTCATGGTCAAAATCCTGTTTAAAGGTGTCCAGCTCGACGGCGATGAGTTGATTAGTGGAGTTGCCGTCGGTGGTGGAGTTAGTCAGACCCAAGTACTCGCCGAAGCTGTTCGGCGGGAGATTGAGGTCCGGCGCCACCACGAAGGCCAGGCCTTCGCCTGGGGTAGAATTGTTCAGTCGGTAGAGTTTAACGAGGAATGAGGCGTTAAACGACGCAACTCTGTCGTTATAATTGTCGTTTTGACCTTCCCATAGCTTGAAAGGGAACTTGTACAGGACCCTACCAGATTGATAGTTGAGTGTACAGTCGGGGTTGCCGGAGTCCGGTGTGATTTGGAGGGCGTTGTTGCCTATGTTCGCAGACGGAACCACCTCGAATACGGTGTTGTAGTCGAAGTCTTTTTTGACGGATGGGTACTCTATGGTAAAGGTTTTGAGCTTGGCGGACACCGCCGGCGGCGGCGCCAATAAACAGAGGAGGATCAGGAGCACGATGGCTCTGCTTAGCTTCGGCCTCAATGCCATCCAGTTTCAGGTGTATTGATTCCGTTTGGGTAACGTGAGTAGGAGAAGAAATCAGAGATGTAGAGGAAATGAAGATTAAGAGAGAGGGGCGGGGAAGATCAATGGGGCGTTGGTTACTCTGAATTGGACAAATATACTCTATTTATAGAGATTAAAAATGCTAAAGACACACCACTTTTGCACATCGCTTTCACACATCACTCAAAACTATGTAGTTTTGTGTTGAAAAAAAATCATATTTGTTTTTGACCCATATCGCTGAAAACATATTTGGATCTTCCTTAACATAAAACGACGTAGTTTTAAGTGATGTGTAAAAGTAATGTGTTAAAATGATGTGTATGTAGCACTCTTGTTATAGAGATTGTGGGGGTGAGCTTTACTAATCGGAATCGAGAGTGCTCTCTCTCTCTCTCCACTAACCCCTCTCTCCACTAACCCCACCCTACCGATGTTCAATTAATTTGGCATCCTGTGGGTTCCACCCAACTCAAACCTATGTTTTCAAACGGATTAGATCATTATTTTCTCTCATTAATTAGGGCTGGTTTGGATGGGGAAAGGAAGGGGGGTAATTTTTGGAGGGGGTAAAAGGATCGACGTGACGTGTTTAGCATGATTTTGGAGTAAAAAATACATGGGAAAAATTTTTTACCCCTCCAAAAATAATCCCCCGAAGAGGGATAACGGGGAATAATTTTTGGGCCGGGGGGAAGGTGCCCAAAAAATAAGATGGGGTAGATAATACCCCCTCTCCCTCATTACAACTACAAAATAACCTTATCCCCCTTATTTTATCCTCCATCCAAATCAAGTACTATTTTATCCCCCCTTTTTAATACTTCATCCAAACTATCTACTTTTTATTACCCCCTTTATAAATATTACATCAATGTGGGCCAACCCTTTAAAAATAATACTCTTTCTTATCTTATCCCCCCTCAATAACTTATCCCCTGAAAATAATCTCTCATCCAATCGGCCCCTTAGGGTAATCCATATAAATTGGGCGTCCATTTTTTATCCATAGAAGACTTTAAGAAACACAACATAAGAACAAGAGCAATGCTATTAACACATCAAGTTGCACATCATGTCTATGTGCAAGGACGGAGCTAAAAATTTCACTATGTAGTTTATAATTTTCCAATTGAAATTTCAAATGTAATTTTTCTTATTATGTGAAATCCTTAGGATAATGTTTTTCCGCAAGCTTGCAAGCATCTTCAATAATGAATGATATAGTCATCCCGAGGATCTAAAAATGTACTAAGAACGAGCAATTTCATTATGTATTCTTTAAACCTATTGTTCAACTCGTGCAATTGTGAATCGATTGCACATGTAAAAACTTCAACCCGAAAATTATGCTAAATGTTGATATTATATTTTTGAACACGACCTCGATCAGCTGCATAAGGAGCAGTCATATCAAGAACATTTATCTCATGTTTCTCACAAAATAAGATAACTTTTTCTAAGAGAGGAACCCATCAATCTTTCCCAAATTTTTGAATTTGCTTTTTCATTGTGGTCACCAAATGCATTGTATTCAGGCCCAGCTTGGCCTGACTTGATTATTTGATCATTGTTTCGTCCTTATTTGAAAAAAATTATTTTTTTTGTTTTTCATCAATTTTTTTGTGGATTATTGGTTCGTCTCGACGAGAGGTTTCAAAAAGGTGATAAATCATGGACCAAATTTGAAAAAAGATCAGAAAAGACGAAAATAATCCAAAAATAGAATTTTTTTGTGCTTATTCGTCGTCTTTAGTGACTTTTTTTAAGTTTTTGGACATAATTTTATACTTGTTAGATTCGTCTCATCGAGACGGACCAATAATCCACAAAAAATTGAGATAAAAACAACAAATGCGAAAAAAATTTGAATAGAGATTAAGGCAAATGAGGCCTCAATATGTCTTGGGATTGTCGTTGTCGAGCTTGGCAAAGATCATCAGTGAACTCCATGGCCTCCCTCATTGGATGTAAGATAAACACAAATCAAAAGAGATAGTGGCATCATAAACTCCATCAGATTTAGAATGTTGTTTACCAATGGTTTCTGGATCATTGATGATATGTTTCAACACTAAACAAGTTGCACTAAACAAATCTATCAAACTAGAAATAGAACCGAAATGAGAACTCTATCTCGTGTCTCCAGCTTGTTTCAAAGTGCAAATTTGATTTTTTCCTTTACCCGTCTCAAATTTCTTCTTCTCCTCCTCCTCCTTCTCATCATTATCATTGTCAATAGATAGCTTTTTAGCAAGTTCTGTAGCTTGAATACCTCTAAATATATCCTTCTTTTTAAGAGATGAACTAATTATATTTACCACAAGAGTCAAATAAGAAAAGAACTGACCCACATTCTTTACCAATTTCGGAACCCAAAAGCTTTCTTGAAGCTTCCAAATGTCATGAATGGAAAGTGGCAATGAATGAGGAATATTTTGCCTTACTTGGGTACTTGGTCACTTATGCAATTACCTCCTCAAGCTCTGGATTTATTGAAGGTTAAGATGCATTGACGTTTCTAAAAACAATAATAGAGTATTAATATTTCATTTTATATCACATATTTTACCACATGCTGATGTGGTATTACTTTCTCTACTTCCTCTCTCTCTCCTCAACCCCATAGAGAGAAAGAAAGAGAGAGAGAGAGAAAGAGAGAGAGAGAGCACGCAAAAGCTGCAAAAGAACTTTTTTCTAGTTTGTCAAGTCTATAAATGGATAAATCTAAATGCTAAGTCGACGCATTGTATTTGCGATAATAACTTTTTGATTGTTTTAGAAGAAATGAAAGAAAAAATAGGATAGAAGTAGGATAATTATGTTATCTATTTTGTTGATAGGTGCATAATAGATCGATACGAATAACACGAATTAGCCTAAAATAAAATTTGTTAGTGTTCCTATTCTTTTCTCGTTTTCGTTTTCTATAACATGGGCTCTTAAAACTTAGAAAATACCAGGACCTACAATTTGATTATTTTTTTGCTCGTACGTGAATTTTTTTGGGGGTAATTTTTTGTCTTTCGTCAATTTCTTGTGGATTATTGGTTCGTCTTGCCATGAACTTTCAGAAAAGTTATAAATAATTAAGCAAATTTAAAAAAATTCAAAAAATACAGAAATAATTCAAAACACATGGTCTTTTTGTGCTTATTCGTCTTTTTTAGTGACATTTTTTTAGCTTTTGGACATAATTATATAGTTATTAGATTCGTCTCATCGAGACGGACAAATAATTCACAAAAAATTGAGGCCAAAAAAATAAATGCAAAAAAAATTTGACTAGAGACAAAACGTACTTAAAAATAATTGAGTTAGGACAAATATGCCGTATTATGGTTACTGGTAATGGAAACTATCGAATATTCATTCATTACACTTTCTTTATAAATACGTAGTAATTAAGAGTCAAATACAATTATTCAACAGAAGAATTTGGTGCTTAATTAGCAGTTAGCTGTCAGGGTCAATCTCAGACACGTATTCGTGAAACCAGACAAAAATGTCTTTGATTGCATAAATCGATCAAGGACGTTTTCCAAAAACATTTTCAGTGGGAGACAGAGGGAGAGGGAAGCCGTCAAACATGGGCTTACTGGGTTTTCTCTGTTTTGATTGCATGCTTAAAAAATAAGGGAGAGAAGTTATTTTGTGGATAAAATCCTCAAACCCAGAATCTAATTTAGAGATTTATTTTGAATTTTTGTCACAATGGGTTTACAGTGTTGAAAGGGAAATGGAAAAAGAAGACTTTCAAACAAAGGTTACAAAGCCAAGCTCGAAAATCATTGAAAGTTGACAAAAGTTGAAAATGAAGAGAAGAAAAAGGTCTCCATTAGTACTCGCATACTGTCGTTTCCTACTTTTGACCAAATGCATAGAGGCTTCTGTTTCGGCTTGATTTAATTTTCTCCTTCTCTTTCTAAGATAATGCCTAATTTCCAAAATTTGTCTGATTGAGCAGTCTCGTTATCGATCTGTCCCCCTTTCCCGTTCTTTTCAATTCATTATGGGATTCAATTCTTTGTAAGATTTTGACTTTGGATTAAGGGGGCTGGTCCATTATATTCTAAAATAGGAGTTTAAAAGAACACACAGTAGAAGTAGAAAATACTATTTTCATTGATAACATAAATTTGTGTACATAACTGTCATGAATGCAATAAACTAATTACATTTATCTTGTGCTATCTTTACCGCTGAGTGTCAATGACTGGATTCACTAGATATCTAGAAGAGTTTGGACCCAAGCTAGGAATCTCAATGACTGGATTCACTAGATATCTAGAAGAGTTTAGATTGATTTAAGGGCAGACCATGATATTGAGTTTGGGAGGCCAGCTGTCCAAGAAGGAAAGTGCTACCAAGTTACCAACACATCCACAAAACACACCCTCCAAACAACCCACTCTCTCCCTCCCCCACCCTTTATCTCTCTCACATATTTTTTTGTTTAGATTCTTATTTTAGTTTTTAGTTTTTTTATTTATTAATATTTTTATATTTATTAGTTTGGCATTATTTTTTTTATAAATTATTGGTTCGTCTTGACGAAAAAATCAAACGAGTAAATGTTTTTTTACTAGAGACAAAAAATAAGCCTAAACGTGATCTGTTTTGACTTGTTTTTTTATGAATTTTTTTAGTTTTTTAATATAATTTATTTTTTAAAAATATCTCGTCGAGAAGAATTAATAATTAATAAAAGATTAATAAGTCAAACAAAAAATAAGTCCAATTAGGCAAAAAATAACATGTCACGTGTTCTATTCATATTTTTCGTTTGTAAAAAGACTTATTTCTTACATGTATATGTATTCTCCAAACCTAATTAGTTTATCTGATTAATTTTATTTAATCAGATTTGTTTTTGCCTAATTAAACTATACTACGTGTTATAAAAAATTAAGTTGATTAGTTTTGCCTAATCGAACTTTATTTTTTGTCTAACTTAATAATATTTTTATTAATTATTAATTATTTTCAACGAGATATGTTAGAAAAATTAAAAAGTATATTCAAAAATTAAAAAAAATTATAAAAGAAAAAAATCAAAACAGATCATGTTTAGGCTTATTCTTTGTTTTCAATAAAAAAATTAGGTTTAAACAAAAAGTTCTACGTTTTAATTTTTGTCATGACGAACCAATGATTTATAAAAAAATATTAATACCGAACTAAATTTTTTAAATAAATATAATAATATTATTATTATTGGTGTCTTTAGCATCGTATTTATTTTTAAAATTTTTGAACCATTTATATGTTTATCTTTTTTTAATACTTCTCATCGGGTCGAATAAATAAAACACAAAAGACACCAATAATAATAGTAATATTATATTTTTTAATTTTTTCCAGTTTTTAATGAACTTTTTTTTATTTTTAATCAACTTTTTGCTTTTCATATTTACAAAATATTTGATAGGAGTTAAATAAAATTTCAAAAAATGACAAAAAAAAATTAACATTAATTGAGAATGTTTAGAGAGAGGAGAGAGAGAAAAGAGTTGCGGGGATCCAGGCTAATCTGGTGGGGAAGAAAAGAAGAGAAGTAGGAGAGAGAGAAAATGAGTGGGTCCAAGTTTTGAGCAGAATTTTGCAGGAAAAAATGGTTTGCTAAGGGTGGTGGTGGGCCCCACCTGGGTGTGAATGGGAGTGTGATTAAGGGATGTGAGAGTAACATTTTCCGTCCAAGAATACTGTTATCATTTTTCAAACGGACAATACGTAGCACAAAGTCTTGTAGGCAGTTGTTGATTCTCACGGTCAATAGACCCAATGGTTTTTTCTTGGTGTTATTATGAATGGGTTGCCTTGGAATAACTAACAGTTGTCTTTTTTTCAAAATCAAAATTCATGAATGGTTTCCTTTTGAAACATATGGTAGCAGTGCTTTTAGGATTAAGATAAATTTTAAGATTAAGGGCTTGTTTGGAAAGGGTGTAAAGAAGGGGGATAATCCTAACATATTTTATTTTAGGCTAATTCGTGCTGTTCGTATTGATCTATTATGCACCTATGAATAAACTAGATATCATAATTATCTTATTTCTATTCTATTTTTTCTTTTATTTCTTCTAAAACAATCAAAAAGTTCTTACAAAAAATATAATGCATCGGCTTAGCATTTAGGTTTATCCATTTATAAAATTGACAAACTAGGAAAAAGTTCTTTTGCAGCTTTTGCCTGTTCTCTCTCTCTTTCTCTCTTTCTCTCTCTATGGGGTTGAGGAGAGAGAGAAAGTAGGAACACGGAGCTTAACTATGACATGAATAATTATAGCCTCCAGTTTATGTTTGACCCAATATTCCCATGATTTTGATTTACTTACATGAATCAATATAGTAAGGATACATACTTGTCAGAAGAGATGGGTCCCGCAGTGGGATCTATCATCTTAATCAGAAAAAGCAAACTTTGTAATTAACGCACTACCCGCGGTTAAGTTGTCTAACCCTTGAATTGTTGGTTTTCCGCTGTCAACTCCTGAACTCCAACATTCTTGATTGATAATGATGCCCTACGTGTGAAAGCGATTTTAATATGAATTTCATTTGGAATTTGACGTTTTTTTCTTTACAAGAAAGCAATGTTAGATGATGCGATATTTTGACATGATATCAACAAGTGAAATAAGCATAGCATCAACACTAGGTCTCGTGTGGTTGTCTTATTATCACAGAATTCTACGAAAATTTGTGAACGTGAATAAAATATGAATATATACATGTGTAAGTATACAATGTATCCGGAATGAGTTATCATCAATTGGGCTGAGACCCGAGATCAAACACCCTAATCGGTACTTAATTTATGATTTCAAAAATAAATAATAAGTCAAGTTGTTTAAGAAAATGCCTCAAGATTGAAGACCTAATATCATTACTTAAGGCACTTTGAATGCTAATGGGTTGTGTAGAACATGCAACACGGGTCGAGTTTCGGATCCTCTGTCCTACATTCCGATTTTTTCTGTCTTATTTTTCTGTCTCATCTTTCTATGCTTGTCATCACACTCCAATTCTAAACCCATTGAATTCTTTTTAACACTCTTTACTAACATAATCAAGCTCATTCTCAAAATAACAAGATAGACAATATTTCGGTAAAAACAATTCCAAAATCAAAAGTCACACAACAAGAATAATATCAAACACAATATTATAGGCTTAGTTTGGATGGCAGGAATCGAAGACCCGAAATTGGTATATTTTTTCTAGGAATGAGATTCACAGAAATGTGATACATGGTTTATCCTATTAAACTGTTTGGTGCATTTTGGGATGTTACCAAGGGAAAACAGATGAAATATCAAGCGTTTGGTTTGGTCATTGAAAGAATAGGAATGAAATAAATTTTTACTCAATTTTTCAAATTAAATACCCTTCTCAATAACTAATAATAAGCTCTTAATACATCACAATTTTTTTGTAGATATTTTATACGTTTCATTTGAGATGAATGGACATCAAATACTATAGTCCAAATTGTAGAGAACAACTAGTCATTTCAAGTCAAACCAGGATACGCCTACTAAAAATTTCAACTATTCAAAACACAAAAGATATTGAATGAAGAAGAAAAATGTTCTGGCTATGATAAAGAAAACTCAAACCACAAGGAAGTACTAATTAAAAAAAAAAGACAAGGACGATGAAGATGATTACACATGATATCATTGATTACACAAGAGTATTTCATTGATTACACAAGAGAGAGGGGGAGAGAGAGAGCGCCTATTCTTTTAGCAAAAATGCTAAACACACATTATTTTTACACATCACTCAAAACGATTTTTGTTAAGAAAAACAAAATTTGTTTTTGACCCAAATCGATCAAAACTAATTTGATTTTTTCTCAACACAAAACGACGTCGTTTTAAGTGATGTGCAAAAGTGATGTATGTGTAGCATTTTTATTTTTTCAACTGCTGCAGATCTAAAAACATGAAATAAGAACTAATATCATGATATTATTCCTGTTGTGTGTGACTTTTAGTTTGTTTTTACCACAATGACATTCTTGTTATTTTGGGAATGAGCTCCATTCTGTTAGTAAACATTGATAAAAAGAATTCGAATGGGTTTAGGATTGGAGTGACGTAGCAAGCATAAAAGGATAAGACAAAAAAATGGAAAAAGAAGGTAGAACAGAGGATCCGGAAAGGCTAAAGAGCTCTTCATGGAAAAGAAGGTAAAGTTGAGGATGCTCAGAATTTTTTTGATGAAATACAAGCTAATGAGTAATGGCAATGGCCCAAGTTCACATACGTATAATATATTCTTGAATGAACTTCGCAACAATAACTTCCTTTTGGAGGCAATGGAATTCATTAAGACTCTTGGACACAATGGGTTTGTATCAACCATTCAATTTTTTAATTGCATCCTTTTGTGTGTGTACACGTAACGGGTTTGTGAGAGTTAATTTTTTTTTTTTGAGGGGGTCTATGTGTGAGAGAGAGAGTGTGTCTGGAATTTTTGAAGTTAAAAAAGAAGAAGGATAACGTCAAATACCATAATTACCCTTTTAGTGGTGTCATGTGCAGCACACATGGCCACTTTCCGTTAGCCATTTTAGATGAAAACAGATGGCAATGCCACGTTGAACCAAATATCAAAGATTGAGGGGTTTAATGTTCAAATTAGAATCAAAAGGACCAAAACAAAATTAGACCTAAAGTCAAGGAATATAAAGGTAATTATTTTTATTTTTCTGCGAAGAGTTGGTAGATAACACATTTTACAAATTCAACAACGGCACTTATTGAGTATATTCTTAATATTTTTTAAATTAATGATTCATCTTGATGAGAAAATTTTAAAAATAAAAAATATAATCAAAGTCACATAGTTAACTAAAGACGATTGAAATAGTTTTTTATCGACTTTAGTATCTTTGAAGTCATCTTACTTAAATTTTTAATCATATTTTTTTATTACTTTCGGTGAGATGAATAATTAATGTAAAAAAATTGGATTAAAAACTATACAAAATTTGATACAATTTTAACAAGAAACAACTTAGGCTAAAGGGATTAGACACGATCTATCTAAATCCCATTGAATTTGATTATAATTAGCAAATGATTAGAAACACATTTTATTAATGAATTGGGTACAATCTATTGCTTTCCTATCATTCCTTTCGTACCAGGCACAACAACTATAACAAGGGATTTTCTTGAAAATAGAATAGCGATACCATCTCAGGATTGCTTGTATATGATTCTTAAAAATGGTTTCAATTTAGTATACCATCACATGATTACCATTTGATGAGTTCAGATTGCCTCAGCATATAGTATTTAGTGTCTCAATGCACAACTCAACGCTCAGTCATTTAGCATTTAGTCTCTCATCACTCAGTCATTCAACACACAACCACTCAGATTTAGGCACTCATCAATGTATTGACAGTTGATGCTCAGTCTTATGAGCCACAGGCCGCTCGTGCAAAAGGAGTTAGTCACGGAATTCGCTCGACGAAATCTTGCAAATGAAGCCTGGGAGCGCTCCAAATCTCATAACATCCTCCATTCAAGGGAAGAAGGAGCAGGATCTTCCGCTATCAAACCTCATAACATCCTTCATCCTTCACCCTATAAAAAGGAGCCATTGGGTTAAGGTCAAGATACGTTCACAATCTATCTTCTATATATTTGCATACACACATTCTCTCAAATATATATCTAACTTGATCGTTAGAGAATTCTTGACAGAAAAATACCACCGGTCTTTGGACTTGTGGGCAAGAATCCGAACAAAAACTTTGAAGGTCAACGTTCAATTTTCAGCCTCATCACTAGTATGGGGCCATAAAAATGATAATCTACATGGATTTAAAAATGATCCCTTCATGGTTCTCAGAAAAATAGAAAACTTCGTATTGAGCCCATAAAGCAGACCACGCGGCCCGTGGACCCAACATAATTGGATTGTCAGTTGGGCTTTCGGCCGAACAATTACCCGGTACTCTGACCCTGCTTTCTTAATTTGGATCAGTGAAATTAATTTCGAACCGAACATATAATAAATACTGCAAGAAATTAGTTTTATCAAAGAATAACTTTTGACTTTTTTTTTGGTTTATGTAATTTATTTTCATTAATTTTTTATTGTTATGTCAATTTATTTTGTTGTTAGCGTTCTTAATTTAGACATCTAATTCTTTAATATCTAACAGGCCACATATGTTTTATAAAATTTAAAAAATACAAACCGACCAAACACTTCCGAACCAGTATCGGTTCTTTAGGAATTTTGGTAAGAATCAATTTGCTTAATTAGTTTCGAAGTTACATTTCCCAAAACTGATCGAATCAAAACCAATTCACTACTAGTCTGACGATCTATATTTTATGTACCTGCATTCACTCTGTCACACTTGATATCTAACTTAATTATCGAAGAATTTATGGCCGTAAAATACCCCCCAGTCTTCGAACTTGTCTATAAGAACACCAACAAATATTTTGAAGGTCAACGTCTAATTTTCGACATCATCACTATTATTTTCGAACGAAGTTGATTTTTTTCTCTCTCATAGGTAAACTATATCAGAATTTAAAATGATTCCTTCCTTCATAGTTCTCAAACAAAGTTGTCAATACTGTACCGTACCGGCCGGTACGTACCGTTTTGACATAAAAACGGTACCAAGTACTCCTAGTACCGTACCGCCTTCAATACCGGTCGGTACCGGCCGGGTACCGGCCGTACTGGCTAATACCGGTCGGTACCGGCCGTACTGGCTAATACCGGCCATATCGGCCGGTACCGGATTTGTTTTTTTTTTTTTTTTTTAAGAATTGGGGAAAAAATTAATTTTTTTGGACTTTTTCTCTATAATTTATATATATATTGATAGTTGCGATAAATCCGATGCGGTACCCGGTACATGACCGGTACCGGTACGTACCGTACCAGTAGAAAAATCGGTACCCAAACCGATCCGGTATTCAGAACATTGTTCTCAAAAATAGAAAACTTTGTATTGGCCCATATACCAGACTGCACGGCCCATGGACCCAACAATTGGACTCTCTGTTGGGCTTTGGGCAAAGCCCAACAATTACCCAGTACAGATCTGCCGGTAGTTTCTTTTTCTTTTCTTTTTTTTGTTTTTTTGATCGGTTTATTAGGGGTGAAATAAATTTCTAAAAATCAAGCCGAACAAGAAAACCAAGGTTCACACGATCACGAATCCGTTCCCGTTGAGCTTTCTCGGCGGCACTAGCCTACGGGTTCAACAAAGGCCTATGATGGCGGGAGAGAAAAGTCCGTCCAAAGTAGGTTTCGATTGATTTTGTTTTAATAATGTTAAACTTTTTCTTGTTCGGTTTTGGGCTATAAATTTTTTTTCTGAACAGAAGAAAACCAAATCGTATATATTATAAATAGTGTAAGATATTAGTTTTATCAAAGAATTGCTTTTGACTATTTAATATTTATGTAATTTATTTTCATTCTTTTTTATTGTTATGTTAATTTTATTATTGTTAGTGTTCTTAATTAGACATCTAATCCTTTCATATTTAACAGGCGAAATATGTTGTAGATTTTTATTTTACATGCACTCCAATTACGCCCCTTTTTTTTTTTTTTTTGTCTAACTTGGAAATTTTAAAAATTCAAATTGAACTAAACACTTTTGAACATGTATAGGTTCTTTTATAATTTTGGTCGGAATCAATTTACTATAATAGCGTTTTCAATTACATTTCTCAAAACCGATCGAATCCAAATCAATTCACCACTAATCTATCAGTACTTTCTTTCGAAGTTATCAATCTCATACTGACAAGTATACTATGATTTTATTGGTACGTACGTACCGTTTTACATTTATCGCTAAAAATAATATTTAGTTTTCTGAGTAATATTTTTTAATAAAAAATTATTAGACATATAAATCGACTTGACCTGTTTTGTTATCTTCGTAAATAGTTTCTGTCTACTATAGGGCAGAATAGAATTAAATGTAATTATATTCTTAGTCTTAAATTAAGTGTAATAAAAAAATAAATGTTGATAATTTTAAAAAAAAAATCCATACTGGCGAATATACACTAGGTATAGGCCGGACCACGTGGCAACTTTTTTGATAAAGTATATAAAATCAAGAGTACCGTTTTCTTTTTCGCATGATATAACTTTGCTTCTTTCATGTTAACTCTAAGAGGTTGGTTTAGTAGAAGAAAAAAATGTAACTACTCAAAGTTCTAAATATCGTATTGGTTTGAGTATTGGATTATCTATTGGTACGGTATATATCGGTACCGGTCATTTACTGAATACCGTATTGAATTTATCTCAACTATATATATATATATATATATATATATATATATATATATATATATATAAATTAGAGAGAGCCAAAAAATAAATTTTTTATGATTAAATTGTATGGTATTAATATTATTAGTTTTATTCGTAAGATATTTAGCTAAAGTGTCACCTGTTAGTCCATAAGTACTGTGATAAAGTAAATATTATTCATCCGACATGATCGTACGAGATTACAATTTACTCAAGATGATCATTTAGGATGACCAATAATTGAGAGTTGGATGTAAAAAATATCAAAAAATTTACTATAAGCAAAAAGGTTTATAAAAATTAAAAAAATTACCGGTATTTTAGTATTCAAAACAGTATGATACTAAAGATACTTGGTACTATTTTTATATTAAAACAACATGTACCGACCAATACGATACCGTATCAATAATTTTGTTACTAATCACTAGGGTTGATATCCAATAAACACTAGAGGTTGCTTCGTTCGTGTTAACACCAATGTCAAGATGTCAAATTCTATCGGAACAAATCACTTTAAGCCCTTAAAAATTGGTCCAATCATTAACTTAAGTTAAAATAATTTTAAAATCGACCGAATATAAATAAAATAAAATAAATGCTTTCTTCGTGCAATATCTGAACCACTCTCTGCCACTTACCGACGGTGATTTGGGATTGAAAGCTAAGTGCAGCATCGATCGGGAAGTACGGAGTTGCAAGTTGCCAAAACCCTAGAGTGCCATTCACCAGGTACGAGATTTAATTTAACATTTCCTCATCCTCAGTTTTCTTTCTTCGTATGACAAAATTTACTTTCTAGGGCTTATTGTTTCTGTGTTAATTTAGTGGTTGTGTCGCCTTGTCTGATCTTGGCGCATCGGTTCACATACGGATAGTAGTCCTCGAGGTTTATGAGTTGGTTCATTGGATGTTCTTATCAGTTTATGAATTGGTTCAATTTGGGTGCTTGTGTGCTTCTAAATTTCCTTCTTTTTTCTGGGCAAAAAGAAAATTATTAATCGCTGATATATGATATTACAATGATTAAAGAACTTCAAAAACAGGTGGCATCACAACGACCAACCCGGAATTCCAACTATATTGGCACCCGAGTAGCCGACAATCACTTACCAATTGAAGCCCCTTTTGCACCAATGTGTTGACTTAACTTTTACCCTTACAGTTGACAACTGTGACTTGGAAAAATAAGCCCATGGTTTGTGTTGAAATGTTTGATCTATATGAGTATTGCATGACATGTAAGTTTGAACTCTGGAGTGTTAATTTATCCTTTTGTGCATAGCTCTATTGTAATTGGTGGATTTGTAAACGTCTTTCAACGCGGGCACACGATCCTCGTCATTGCCCATCTAATTGTTTAGTTTTTCAATCGTAAGATCATTAAGCTTGTGTGTGCTCTAAAAAAGTCGAATACGTTAGTATGTAAGACGAGGAAAAACACATACCATTGCATGGACTCTCACTGGGATAGACTTTGAACCGCATCTATGTTTTGTCTTCATCTTACTCCGATTTGCAATGTTAATGACAAATTTGTCCTGCACTTTGAAGCACCATAAGCGCAACTATTGGAGAAAGATGACAAATGTCACGTTATTGCTACATGCCGTAATCCTAATGGGGCAACAGGACTCTTTGAATTGGAAAATAAATCCGCTGAATCTCTGTAACATTTTGCAGGTGAATCCGCTGAATCCTAATGGGTTGATACTTTATGCCAATTGGCAATGAGGGTTACTAGTAGGTCTTTACGGGTTTTGTCTTATTTATACCTTTGCAGTGGGGTCTCTATGACAATTTCCACTGCAAAAGCTTCCAACATCCATTGGGAAATGGGTAAAGTGAATGCTTCGCTTTCCTTGTTTTTTCCTCCTGAAAAAATTATTCACTCATCGCCTTTGCGACCTTTCACCATGTGAAATTGGGCACCACCTCCGAGCTTATACATACACACCATTTTCGAAGACAAACCAATTCCCCTTTTTTAGTAGAAATGTAATGAAACTACGTAGTCATGCTTACCAAATCAAGCTATATCTACATACACACCATTTCGAACACGTATCAGACAAATACATCATCCAATAACGTGGAGGCTCACAATCTATTTTTGTCGATTCAAGACATTCATGCTCACAATCTACTTTTGTCGATTCAAGACATTCATTCTTTAAGCATCTCATTCAAATCAATTGATTAATGGATAGAAACATAGCAGCTCATTTTCCTTTACCAAATATCTAAAGAAACATATGACTATAATAATTTAGACATAACTGTCAAATAAAGGGGATGGTCCTGATCATCAAAAAGTTAAGAATGTTAGTAAAAATACTATGAATTATACAAACACTATTTTAAACTTGTATACAAAATGTTACGAATTCAAAGCTATTCAAGTGTTGGCTTGAATAACATAGACACCTCATAGAAATGTTAGTTAATGTAGTATTTGCTTCGTTAGTTTTTTTTTTCTTCAGAAAATCGAGATTGGATTGGTTTAAGTAAGGTTTTTATAGTATCACTACTATTTTACATACTTCTTTTTTTAAACAATCACCTAACACACCACTACTTAGCAAAACTGAGGAGACTTTGTAAACTTGAAAAGAGACGTGGAAAAAAGAGAAGGAAATGAGCTCTAAAAATCACATCACAAAACTTACACTAACAGAGAATCTGATTAAACTTTGAGGACATAAATCCATACATAGAGATGGAGGAAGAGTTACCGCTATTTGATTTCTACCTTGCTCTAACCCTTTATCTGCGCTGTCTACATCTGCTATTCCATATTTTCGATGTCCAGATCTGCTACTTCAGAGAGAGAGAGGAGTCGCCACGATTACAACCATTGCAGCATTAAACTGAGTGAGATAGATACAGAGAGGAGAAGGGATTTTGGATGTCTAAATATGGCGTGTGAGATAGAGAGAGAGAGAGAGGAGAAGCTGCGGCGTGAGAGAGAGAGGGGAGGAGGTGCGTGAAACAGAGAAAGGGAGGAGTTTCCCTCCCAATTTTTCTCAGCCCACCAATTGTTGCCGCGCAATTTTCGGTAACCCAGTGGCGACGAAAATTGTTCCTCGCTTAATTATTTCATCATTTGCTAGGATTATTTTTGTCTTTAATATTTAGTTGCGCCAAAAAATTTTGGGGAGGGAAATATTTCTGCGGGTTTTTCATTATTTTGCGACGAAAAATATTTTTTTGTCGTATAAATGGTCAAATTGGAGACGATTTATAATTCCTCGCCTATTATTGGGTATTTGGTGACGAAAATTTAATTTCCTCGCTAATTATGCAAAATTAGAGACGAATTACAGTTACGTCGCCAGTTTTCGTCTCAATAGACCCATTTTGTTGTAGTGTAAGGTCTTTGAAATTATTCTTATGTCTCTTACTTTTCAAATTATTATGGAATTACTTTCCCTATCATTAAATTATTCAAACATCGCTATTTAACCTATTAAAATTTTAAATTTGAGATTTTTTTTGACAAAGAGAATTGTACATAATTTATATCACGCCCGAAATAATCTATATTAAATTGTTGAAATTTTTTTAAAGTCAAAATTTAGACAGAATTTTAAAATTTGTCATCCAAAATAGCCTATATGATTCTTGAAAATTGTTTCAATTTAGTATATGTTTTGCCATCCTAATTTCTTTTTAATAACAATGTATGTCCCCAAAATCACATGATTACTATTTGATGAGCCTAGATTGACTTAGCATTCAGTCTCTCCGTGCACGGCTCAACGCTTTAGTCTTCTGATTCATAGGTTGCTCGTACAAAAGGAGTCAGTCACAAAATTCGCTAGGCCAAATCTCGACAGGAAGCTCAAAGGCACTCCAAATTCCAATGACAGAACACTCAATAAATAAAATTGCCCCTCCCTACAAGGAAATAAGAAGCGGAATCGGCGGCCATTAAGTCTCATAACATCCTTCATCATTCATTCTATAAAAGGGGATTATTGGGTTAAGATCAAGGTATGTTCACAATCTATCTGTACGTATTTGCATACGCACACGCTCTCTCAAATATATGTCTAACTCGATCATGATCAGAGGATTCTTGACAAGAAAATACAACCAATCTTTAAATCTGTGTACAAGAATCTACAGAGAAACTAAAGTCAACGTTCAGTTTTCGACCTCATCAATATTATTATAGAATCAAGCTGATTTTTTTTTCCTTATTGATAATCTACATCAGAATTTAAAAATGGTCCCCTCATATATCTCAAAAAAATAGAAAACTTCGTATTGGGCTCATAAACCAGACTGCCCGGCCCGTGGACCCAACTTAATTGGACTGCTGGTTGGGCTTTGTGCCGACCAGTTACCCGGTACTCTGCTGGTACTTTTTTTTGTTGTTGGATCAGTCTCAGGGGTGAAATTAATTTCTAAAAATCAAACCAAATGGAAAAATTGTATGGTTCGGTCGGTGCCCAAGTAGGGTTTGATTGGTTTTGACATAATGATGTAAATTTTTCTGGTTCGGTTTCGGGTTCTAAAATTTTTTCCTGTCCGATTGGGTGAAATTAATTTCTAAAAATCAAACCGAACGGAAAAATCAAGGTTCAGTCGGTGCCCAAGTAGGGTTTGATTGGTTTTGATATAATGATGTAACTTTTTCTGTTTCGATTAACCGATTGAATTGGACCGAATCAAATATTTTATAAATAGTGTAAGAAATTAGTCTTATAAAAAAATAGCTTTCACTATTCTTTTGGTTTGTTTAACTTATTTTCATGCCTTTTTATTTTTATGTCGATTTTTGCTGTTGTTAGTGTTCTTAATTAGACATCTAATCTTTTAATATCAAATGGGCAAAATATGTTTTAGATTTTTATTTTACATGCTATTCAATTAGGCCTATTTTTTTTGTCTAACATAAAATTTTTAAAAGTTTAGACCGAATTGAACACTTCTGAACCGATATTGCTTCTTTCATAATTTTGGTCAAAATCAATTTATTAGACATATATTCTTTTAATATCAAACGGGCAAAATATAATTTTTTTTGTCTAACGTAAAATCCATTTGATTTGATTTGTATAGATGTTTGGGGCCTTGCTCCTAATAAAGGATTTAGGTTATATATTTTACTTCTTGATGATCATAACTGATATATTTGGTTAATTCCAATGCATTACAAATCAGAAGTTAAGACTCATTTGTCTCATTTCAAGGCCTTTATTTCCACTCAATTTCACATTTTTCTCCTATTCCTTCTTTGTCACCTGTTTTTCCTGATGTTTTACCTCAATCTCAGAATACTCATTCCATGATGACAAAATCAAAGAATGGCTTTTCAAAAAACTTCGTTCATCTTCTTTACCAATTTCAGAACCCAAAACCTTTCTTGAAGCTTCCAAATATCATGAATGGAAAGTGGCGATGGATGAAGAATATTTTGCCTTACTCAAACAGGGTACTTGGTCACTTATATATGCAATTACCTCCTCAAGCTCATGTGATAGGATGTCAGTGGATTTACAAAATTAAAAGGCATTCGAATGGAGTGGTAGCAAGGTACAAAGCAAGGCTAGTTGCCAATGATAACCAGCAAACTGAAGGGTTAGACTACTCAGAAACCTTTATTCATGTTGTTAAGCAACCCACAATAAGACTAGTGCTTAGTTTGGCAGTCACAAATCAGTGGTCACCAAAACAGCTAGATGTTTCTAATGCATTTCTTCATGGTGTTATTGATGAAGATGTGTATATGAGACAACCACCGGGGTACAAGGATCCTTCCAATCCTCTTCTGGCATATGTAAACTTCATAAGGCCTTATATGGTTTGAGACAAGCTCCAAGAGCTTGGTTTTCCATTTTCAGTGAATTTCTTCTCAAGAAAAGGGTTTCAAAATAGTACAACAGATTCCTCTTTGTTTGTTCATCACCAAGGCATTGAGGTTACTGTGTTACTGATTTATGTAGATGATATCGTACTTATGCGAAGCAACACAATCTTTATGACCAATCTGGTTAAGGTCCTCAGTACCAAGTTCGCAATGAAGGATCTAGGTATACTTCATTATTTTCTAGGCAGGTCCTCTTCTGGTTTGCATCTGACTCAAACAAAATATGCAAAAGATTTATTACAAAAGGCAGGTATGGAAATGTGCAAGCCCTGTAATGCTGCAGCTGCTACATCAACCCATTTGTCCTCTTCTTCTTCAGTCTTATACACTGACCCCAGTTTTTACCAAACTCTTGTTGGGTCTCTGCAGTATTTGACAGTTACTAGACCAGATTTGGGTCACTCTGTTAATCAAGTATGTCAACATATGCATTCTCCAACCAGTGCTCATTTCCAGGCAGTGGAACGAATACTTAGATTTGTTCAAGGGACTACTGACCATGGTTTACATTTTAGTTCCAGTTCTCCTCCTCTTACTACATTTGCTGATGCTGATTGGGTCAGTGACCCAGTTGATAGACGTTCCACTTTGATGTTGTGTCTTTTTTTGTTCTAATCTTGTTTCTTGGTTTGCAAAGAAATAACCAACTGTTGCCAGGTCTTCTACAGGGGCAGAATATCGTGCTTTGGCAAATACTACAGCTGAACTTACATGGATTGGTCAATTATTGACAGTTTTACAGGCTCCATGTTCCACACCTCATATCATTTGGTGTGACAATCAGCCAGCCATTTCTTGGCTTCCAACCCCTTGTTTCATGCCTGACCAAAACACATCGAGATTGATTGTCATTTTATTCACGAAAAGGTTTTGAGTAAGTAGATTCACATTAATTACGTTGCTTCTTCAGTTCAGCTCGCAGATATCTTCACAAAAGCCTTATATGTTCCAAGGTTTTTGTATCTTATGGCCAAACTAATGGTTTGCTCCACCGTCAGTTTGCAGGGGGGGTGATAGCGTACATGGACATCAGGGTTCAAGGCATAACAATCATTCATCAAATGAGTCAGAAAGTGGTGAAAGTTTGTAATCTTGGGGTTTCATGTACGGAGCTCTCTTATTGGTCAATTCCTAATTCAGACGATTGCCATGTCATATTTTTTGTGTTTGTTTTAAGAGTGATGCTAGGGACACAGACACATCAGGTGAATCCAATGGCTTCGGACACATCTTTATCCAGATGTGTCCGAAAGGTCTGTGTACACAGACTTTTCGTGCTTTCTAGCTAAGTTGATCACGTGCTTAATTGGTTTAGGCGGAAAATATTGAGAGATTGTTAAGACAGGCCTTGTATAAAGGGAGGTCGGTTCTTTTGTATCAGCAGGAAAAATGGAATGAAGAACAGAGAACTCTCGTTTCCTTGTCTTCTCTAATTGATTTCTATTTCTAGTTTTTTTTTTTTACATCGGACGTATTATCGCCATTTTTTGCACTTACGTTTTTGTGGTACAAAGTTTTCCACATAATCGTCACAAAACATTCTCTCAATAGCACACAGATATTAGTATTTTACTTTACTGGGATCAAAGTGATAAGCACGCAATATTGACATATAAAAGTCTCAAGACCATATGTTGTTAATTATTCTTTATGGTGTTTAATTATGTATATCTATAATCTTTTTAGTTCTTTATGGTATTTAATTAAGTATATTTGTGATCTTTTTAGTTCTTTATGGTGTTCAATTAAGTATATTTGTGATCTTTTTAGTTCTTTATGGTGTTCAATTAAGTATATTTGTGATCTTTTTAGTTATTTATATATTTATATGCATTATTTGTAGAAATGTGGGATTCAAGTGGTGTGAATTCAATCCGTTGATTAATTCAACTGAAGCCCTATTTTTCAAGCAATCAAGAATATTGAATCAGTACAGCAACCATTTAACTTTTGTTCGGAGTCTTGATAAAATTCTTTAGATTAGGTTGAGAACAATATCCTGAACGTTTATTCTCACCAAAGGTATATTTAACAAGGAGTTTCAAATTTCAATGCATTATCCTGAATGTTTATGCTCCTAACTGTTCTTATGAAAGAAGAAATGTACGGCAGGAAATTTTGCAGCTGAAAGCATTATTTGATATGCCATTATATTGGTTCAATCATGGTTCAGTGTGAGCTAATTCAAGACCCATCGCAGATTAAAGAAGAGGCTGCTGCATATTTTCTGGAAAATTTTCAAGAGACAGTTTGGAGAAGGCCAATTCTGCGGCGGTGGGGGGCGCGGGGGGTTGGGGATGAAATTTTGGCGGCTCTTAAAGAATGTGATGGATTAAAAGCCCCGGGGTCAAATGGCTTTAATTTCACTTTTGTTAAGAAGGCATGGGGTATCATTAAACATGACGTTTTCGAATTTTTCAAGGAATTTCGTGGAAATGGTAAGCTGTTGAAAAGTTTGAATACAACCTTTGTGACTCTTGTACCAAAATCAGATAATGCATCAGAGTTTAAAGACTATAGGGCAATCAGTATGGTGAACTGGCTATATAAACCTTTGTCTAAGGTGTTATCCAGTATATTCAAAAGGATTATGCCTGCAGTTATAGGCAGATTTTGGATCGTGTTTTGATAGCGAATGAGATTATTGATACGTGGAAGAAGGAAGGGGCAGGGGGGCTAGTCTTCAAAGTGGATTTTGAGAGAGCATATGATAGTGTAAATTGGCAATGCCTTTCTCATCTGCTAATACAATTGGGATGCTGCAGAAAATGGGTAGGGTGGATAATGGAATGCATATCCTCTGCCTCAATATCTGTGCTTCTCAATGGGTCTCCTTCGATACAGGTGAAGTTGCAGAAAAGTCTAAGACTGGCAGGGGCGGATCCAAGATTTTTGATCGCTGGGGTCAATCAAGGGGTAGATCCAGACTTCCCTATTCATCTTCGGATATTCTTACATTATTCATAATATGCTAAAGAATGCTTCTAAAATTGTTTCCTAGCTAGATTTAGTAGAACCTCAACACGAAAATTAAACCACAACTGCTATTTTCTTCCTTGTTTGCAAACCATAAACCAAAAAACAGAAAAAGTAGAAGAACTCAAATAATTATACAAAGCCACAACTGCTATATCTTGCATTGTTCACCCAAATCGATTTTTTTCGGTTCAGTAAAAATTATGAATTTGTAGGAATTTCAAAAAAATAGCTTTTCGAAATTGAGAGTTTTTGAGTTTTAAGGTTTCTGCATATTGAGTTGATGATTTGGAGTAGAAAAAAAATATATAGCTAAAATTTTGTGATGACTTTAAGATTAAGGCCCTGTTTGATAAACTTGTAAGGGGTTGGGATGGGACTAGTAATCCCATAGACTTATTACAGGTGTGTTCAGGGGCGGAGGCAAATAGGGGGGGGTCACGTGCCACCCCCAACCCCAAAAATTGAACAGAATTTTTTTTTTTTTTTTTTTACATGGGTGGGACTCACCCAACCCATTACGTACCCCCCCGTCCCACCCCAGGCCCAGACCAAACCCGGCCAAAGCCCCTCTTCGCTCTTCCTCTCCGCCTCCTCTCCCTCCCGCAGGCCGCAGTCCCGCTCCCACTCCGGCACTCCCTCTCCCGCACGCGGCCGCCGCCCGCCGCTCGACCCGCCGGAGACCATCAGCCAGCAGCAGGCCCGGACGGCCGGACGGACCAGATCTGTTCGGTCCAAACCCTCTCCGTCCGCGGCTCTCCCTCCCGCTCCCTCTCCCTCTCCCACCCGCGGCCGCCGCCCGTCCCCCTGGCCGCCGCCCGTCGCATTACGTACCCCCCCTTCCTGCGTGCCCCGCCGTCCGCCGTCCGCCGTCGCCGACTCGCCGTTATGTTTACGGCTATCAGGTTCCGCTTCACAAACCCAATGGATCATTACAATTTACAATCCAGTGTTATGTTTGTGTGGCTGTTTGTGTTTGTATGTATGATTTACGACCAACCCTTGTACCGTTTTCTGCAACAAAAACCAACACCACGAAATGGGTTTCCTTCTGTTAAGAACATTTTCCACTCCCTCACTAGGTGGGGCTTGAATGTATTTTTTATTTTCCGTTGTGTTATTTTGTTGTTAATGGTGCCACCCCCGTTACGAAATCCTGGCTCCGCTCCTGGGTGTGTTTGTTTTGCAAAAAGACTTGGAATAAGCAAGGGCATCAGGTTGGCAAACCCTCACAATGGGGTATTAGCAGTGGCCTGGAGAACTTGATATTACGAAACCGGATGAAAATGGCAAATGGAGTGACCTTCTTGCCCTTCTCTACGTCGTCAAGAAAGTGTAGATCTAACCTTCTCCATCGTCGACTTCGGTTCTTGCATGATTGAAGGTAAGAGGTCAATTTTTTCCTCTTTTACTGCGGTTTCTATCACCGACTTTGGTACTGTGCAGATCCGACCTCCACTGTTTGGTTCCTGCAATGCACTCCTTGTTGTACTACGATTTTGTTTATCTGGTATGCGATTTTGTGCCACTGGTCTGCGATTTTGTGCCTCTCGTCTATGATTTAACCTAGGGCCTCATGTTTCCATTAGAAGGCCATGGGTATAACAGAGCCATGAATATGGTTTGAGAAAAATATAGCTTAAGTCATAAAGATAGTTTGAAGCATTTACTCGCTCCGTTTCGATCACTCCACTCCACTACACTCGGCTTCTGACCCTCTTCATATGAGTTATAAGTTCCAACGAATATTTTTTTTCTATTTCAATTGGAATGACAAAGGAAAAAAAAATATCAATCAAGGTGAGGGCAAATATGTAAAATATGTATTTTAATCTCATCCTCCTCTTTTGTAAACAAACACCAAGTATTCATTGTTAATCATATACCAGGCAAGGATGGAGTCAGGGAGGAGCTGGTAGGGGTGGTCGCCCTCGTAAGAAAGAAATTTTTTTTATTATTATATAGAAAAAATAAATTTTCTATGAAGCATATAGGTTCGCATCCGCTAAATATTTTAAAAAATAATAATAATTACATATTCACATCTACATAGTAAATTTTCTGGCTCCGTCCCTAATTCACAAGTACAAATAAACATAAAACACTGACTTTAATAATCTTTTAGTATTATGAGTCTCATTCTAATTCCATTATCTCACGAATATCACCCTATGAAAAATTTTAACAAACGGAGCCTAAAAGAAATGAAAATCGATGAAATATTAACCTTCTCGTTTTTTGGAAACAGTCGGAATAAGAGAAATTCATTGATGTGGAGGCTCCCAAACGCCCACATTGGTGTGTGTGTAATACGGAGTAGTAGAGAGAGAGGGTTTTATGTTGTCTAGGTGGAAAGAAAAGTGATGATGCTAGGCAGCCCGCAAGTGAACTGATTTTGTCTTTTGTCTTTTACCTAGAAACTTTCAACGGTTTGTCATCTGTTTCTTCCTTGAGCAGTGCTGTGTACACAGATTGTGATCCTATTTGGACTGTGGTTTTTATGTGTTTATTTATTGAAATTTTTTTCGTTTTATTTGAATTTTTTTTGCAATTTTTTGTTTTTCATCAATTTTTTTTGATTTATTGGTTCATCTCGACAAGAGCTTTCAGAAAAGTTATCAATCATCAGCTACATTTGAAAAAAGTTCAGAAAAGACAAAAATAAATAAAAAAACAGAGTTTTTTGTACTTATTCGTCGTCTTTAGTGACTTTTTTTTACCATTTCGACACAATTTTATACTCATTAGATTCCTTTCATCAAGACGGACCAATAAACTACAAAACATTGAGATTTAAATAACAAATGCAAAAAAAAAAAAGAATAAAGACAAAAATTATGAATAAATAAAAACCAGAGGCCAAATAGGACCTGTGTACACAGATCCGGATACAGATGTGTCCGGATCCGTCGGATGCACGTGGAACCCTTAATAATTCAAAGGTTTCATGTGCATCCGATGAATCCAAACACATGTGTACACAAGTCTGTGTACACAGACTTTCTCTTCTTCCTTTTGCCTTGTAGAGGAGAGAGACTTTTACCACCTTTCATTTTATTAAGCCTTTTACCTCCTGTCGGTTCAGTATATTCCTCAAGACTTGGCTTAATTTTCAATTCAATTAAGCCTTTTACCACCTTTCATTTAAAGTCTTCACATAAACCCATTATGATTTTCAACACTGTAAACCCATTATGAAAAATTCAAACTAAATCACTATTTGGGTTTGCAGATTTACCCACAAAATAACTTCTCTCTCCTATTTTTTAAGCATGCAATAAAAAAAAAGAAGCAAATCTTGTAAATCCATGTTTGACGGCTTCCCCCTCCCTGATTCCCATCCAAACGGTCCCTAAAGACATTAAACAGAAAAAAAAGTAAATTGCTACTCACCCCTGGACAAAATTCACACCCCTCTCCAACAACTATCCAATTTTTTTTTTGTGAACAAAACTGCCATTCCCTTTTCACATGCAAATTACAAAAATGCCACCTTTTTTTTCTTTTACTATTTGAAATGGATTTTAATAAAAAGTATAAATAAAAATAACATTTGAATAATAATAATATGTAAAAAAGAATTAACTAATTGAATTCTTTATTTTCACACTAATTCTTAATTTTTTTGTAAGAACTTATAAAATTAGCTGTTATAATTAGTCTTAAAATATATTAATTAACCCATATTTAAAATTAAATTTTTTTAACCAATAAAATTTTTATCTTCGTACTAATTCTTTTTTTTTTTTTTGTGTGTGAGAACTCATAAAATTAGATGTCACATTTAATCCTTAGAATTTACTAATTAAGGTATAGTTAAAATTTTAAATTTATTTTAATAAATTCACAGTTTATTGTGTATTTTTTGTGTGATGTACAAAGTTTATTGTGTATTTTTTATGATGTACACAATTTATTGTGTATTTTTATTTTTAAACTAGATGTTTGTTAGACTTTTGTATTCTCATTTACTTAAATATTTTGCAAGTATCAAATAAGTTCACTAAATAAAAAAATTTACAAAGATGATAATAAATAATAAATATGAAGTAATTTAATTAAATTGTGATGTAGTTCAAGAAGTAAAGTTTCTCCAAGATTCAAGTCTTTGAAAATATGCATCATTAAAATTTTTATTTTTGGTAAAAAAAATTAGATTATGAAGTACTGAATAATTATCTCAATTGAAACATTGTGAGAAGTATGTAAAACCCATCTTATCCAAATTTTATTTCCCAATGCGTCATCTTTTTTTCATTTTCCAATACTTCTTTACTCCTTCTCATTAATCTGTTTATTATATTTTTTTCTCTACCTATTTTCTCACATCTATAAATAGAGAGAAAGAATGAGAAATGGGAGACTTGATTTTTAATTTCTCCTACTCAGACTGTTTATTTTTCTAAGTCTCTGATTTATACTTTGTAGAGAAATCAAGTATCAAGAGAAAATATATTATTATAAATCAATATTTATGTAATGTATATCAATAAGATGTCTATAGTTTTTTTTTAGTTTGAAGATGAGTATATTATTCTTTTTATTATGTAAAAATTTAAATATTCGATCTGATAACATGAGACGTGGAAGATGAAAAATTATTGGAAATATGCTCGGACTTTTGGAGTTTTACATGTAAATTTTTATACTACAAAATTCATACTAATTCGCATGATATGTTTTAAATACTTGAGGTATTAGATATGGTTGAATCCACTGATGTACCTTATGTATTAAGTCGTGACATGCTAATTATTTGATACGTAAATTAATTTTTATTTGAAATTTTGAATAAATAATTTTTTTTATCTTTCCCAAAAAAGTAATTATTTGTGGTCTGAAGTAATGGGTGGAAAAAATAATGATTATAATTTGTATTGCTATGTAATCCATAATTCACAATTGTATTATAATGGAAATTGTATTAAAAGTTGAAGTGTTGATTAATTTATAAAAATGTTATTGAAAAAAGAAAGTATATAACATCTGTTTAACTTGTCTATTTTGTTAAAATATAACTTTTAAGTACTAATTATTAGAGTGGAACGTAAAAAATATAACACATCACGTAATATATTTACGACAATTACAAATGATATTTCAAGTTTTTTCACCTATGTTTTCATATCACAGAACACTTATATTTTTTGTCCTTATGTTCAAACAAAAAAAGGGTGAAAAAAATAAAAAATAAAAAAATAAAAGGATCACGGAACACTTAAATATTTTAAAAATATATATCTAAATATTTGCACTTAAATTTTTAAATATCTCGAAATACTTAAAAAATTAAAAATAATAATAGTTTTTTAATAACCGAATTCGCGGTTGTTCTTTAAATATTATTTTTAATTAGTGGTGAATTTTTTATATTTTTTCAAATTAAAAACTTACACAATATGAAATTTATTTTAGTACCACACAAACACTTAAAATAAAAAAATTTGGCCCCTTTTAAAACAGCCCCCGAAGCATGAAATATGAGGGGTTATTTTGTAAAACTGAACATGGACCCCCCTTATTTTGTCCAGCAGGGGGGGCGAGTAGCAGCTCCCAAAAAAAAAACATGCTTCTTTACAAGGATTCTTTTGCTGATGCAAACCCTTTTGTTCCCTTTGTCTTCTTTACAAACCACCTGACTTGCAATATATTAGCTCTATATTATTCTTTTGTTCCTTTTGTCTTATTGTATTATTCTTTTGTTATTGCCATTTTTTACACTTATGTTTTTTGGTACAAAGTTTTCCACATAATCGTCACAAAACATTATCTATTAATAGCACACGGATGTTAATATTTTGCTTTACTGGGATCAAATTAAGTTAAAGTGTAATATCTTGCTCGAAGTGCTAATTAGATGTATTGAACGAACTGTTCAATGTTTTTGCACTTCTTATGTATAGCTACAACACTCGCAAAATATGTACATGTGGATTCATCTTATTTCAAAGTAAACGACATATATCCGCCATGCACGTTAGAAAAACCTACATAAGACATAGAAAGCGTTGAAATATTTTGATGATATATAGCGTCAACTTTCGTCCAAATTAATATATTGTGATACCATTTCTTCACTGTTAAATTATCAACTCAAATGACATATCGATTGTTTATGTTAAAAAGAAGTAGAAAACTTAGTTAATGAAAGATTAACTTCTATTTTTTGTTCGTATATTTGATTGGATTAGACAAAATCTTAATTTGAGATTGTGACCATGTAGTGACTAATTCAAGTGGCTGGTTGCATGTTGCAAAGATGAGCCTAGAAATAGAATGCCTGCTAATTATATAGCAACATGAGAGGAAATTGGAATAGCTATTTTTTTTATAAAAAAAATTTAGTCTTAATTTTACAGCAATAAGTCTGTCAACTTTTGCAAATGCAATGAGAAGTCAACCATCCTGGACAGACAAGCTATTGTACGAAACAAACCCCAGTATGCTTATTATTTTGACTGACCAAACCAGAGTAATTAATACATAAACAAACACAAAGGGAAAAACGATAGAAATATTTGATTTCTTACTCCCAACATAAACTTGTCACTGTATCGTCCATGGCTTTTTGGCCGGATTGATTGCCTATGGAGTCCTAGATGATCCATAACGCTACCTAGTAAACGGCCTTTTGCCGGTCACGGTGGCCTGACTGACATCTTTCTCTCCTGCCGGTCTGGACGTCGACCCAAGAATCGGCTTAACTAGCGGTACGCGAGGCTCAGGAGCAAAGCCCGACAGAGTTTGAACAATCGCTGTAGCTTCAGGCCTTTGACTTGCTGTCGGATGCAAACACGCTAGGCCCAGAAGCAACATCTTTCGGGCGTCCTCCACAACATAGTCCCCCATGGGCCTCTTGTCCACAGCCTCAATTAATCGGCCTTCGCGATGCAAGTGCCTAACCCAATCGATTAAGTATTGGAACCCGCCAATTCGAGTCCTGAGCTCAAGCCCGCAAACCACTTCCAATATAACTGCACCAAAAGCATAAACATCAGACTGTTGGGTGGCCCTGCCTGTGGAGGCGTATTCGGGGGCAATGTACCCGAGTGTTCCCACAAGGCCGTTGGCTTCTACGTACGAGGATCTACTGTTGTCTAAGGCACGTGCAAGGCCGAAGTCCCCTAGCTTGGCATCGAAGTTGGAGTCGAGCATGATGTTGCTGGGCTTGAGGTCGCGATGGATCACCCTCTGGTCATAATCTCCATGCATGTATTTGAGAGCGGAGGCTACTCCAAAGATAATATTCTGACGTTGACTCCAGACCAACGCCATGCTGTTGGCTACAAATAGGTGTTTGTCGAGGCTGCCGTTGGGCATGTATTGGTAAACCAATAAAGAATCCCCGTGATGCTCGTGACACCATCCTGCGATGGAGATAAAGATGTTTTCAAGACAAAACTCTATCAACAAGAAAAAGGTGCAAGATTTATGTTAAATAATTAATAGTTTATATTTATGTCAGGATTTAAAACTATTATGATCTCACATAATAATTAAGAACAATATACTGGCATTTTTTTAAATGACCCAGAATTCGAATGACTATGATTTTGCACATAGTATTATTTATTTTCTTGCGTTTTTTTCTAGTAATTTTAATCACCTTAAAAAGGTGACAGACGAGATGTTATTTTTTTAAGACAAAGACAGAAGTAGTTTCTTAATTGAACCGTCAGTCCGTCCTTTCTATTTTCTATGATTAGTCCTCCAGAAAAACAAAAATCCTCCCATCTCAATTCACGATTGACCCTACTCCTAGGGAGAACAATGTGGTAAATAGGAAGATAATAGTATTTAGTATTTAATGCTAACTCCTAACATAGGACTAGGAGGTGTTTGAGAGCTTATTTTTTAGTTTTTTATTTTTTTAGTTTTTTGGATTATGGTTAGAATGAGTTGTTAATTTGGGAAGAGTGTTTAGAAAAAATGTACATAATACATTTTGCAAACGTAGTTTAATGCAAAATGGGAATGAAAATACAAAAAGGAGGTCTAAACCTCTTTTTGAGTTTTTGCTTCTAAAGTCGAAAATAGAGAATGAATTTTGCAGAACTCATTCTAAAAACTGACTTCCAAACAACCCAAATCCAAAAATAAGAATAGAAAAATACAAAAAAATAGCCTCCCAAACACCCCTAGTGGAAACATAGAGAGACGAAAATGTAAATAAGTCCAAAAAAACAACAGGAACTAAATTGGTGAGACTAACTCCGAAAGCATATATAAAGAAGATGCTCCAAATAAATTGAGAAATACGGTAAATGGTGAAGGAATAAACTCACCCAATAATGGGACAATATTTTTGTGCCTGAGACGATTGATGATGGTCAGCTCCGCCAAGAAATCGTCCTGAGCCGAAAACTTCTTCACAGCCACCTCGGAATTGTCATTCGCCAAATGCCCTTTGTAAACCACTCCAAAACCACCTTGTCCCAATTTGTTATTCTCATCAAACGAGTTCGTAGCCTTCTTCAAATCCTTCGATTTAAACTCCTTCGGCGTCCATGGCAAATTCTTCACCGCTAACTCTATATTCGTTTTCGACCGTGGTAACACCCTCTTTCGGAGGTAATATTCCAAAATCATCGCCGCCGCCGCCAGGACTACCACAGTCGAAATCGCCACGGAGAGGCAAATCGTCAGCAAAAGTTCTTTGTCGTCGTTGTAGGACTCCACCGTTAGATTCCACCGCAAAACGCAGTTGAGCTCTGCTGCGTTGCTTGTTGATGCAGAAAACCCGAAATAAGAGTGCTGATCTACGACCCCTCTGAGCTCGAGATTCGAGGTCAATATCGGGTTAGCAGGTCTTACGGGGGTGGGATCGGTTTTGTTAGCTTGTTGAGCAATGTAAACATCGATTACCTTTTTGATTCCGTCGTACTGGACCCAGACGTTGAAGAAATTGCCCTTACCCACCGGAATCAGGTCGAATCCGAGCGGGGTCAAGGGGGTGGTTTTGTTGGATCTGATGGTGTTGATGTTGAGTCCGACGTGGTTTGAGTCCGGGTCGAAATCCTGTTTAAAGGTGTCCAGCTCGACGGCGATGAGTTGATTAGTGGAGTTGCCGTCGGTGGTGGAGTTAGTCAGACCTAAGTACTCGCCGAAGCTGTTCGGCGGGAGATTGAGGTCCGGCGCCACCACGAAGGCGAGGCCTTCGCCTGGGGTAGAATTGTTCAGTCGGTAGAGTTTAACGAGGAATGACGCGTTAAACGACGCAACTCTGTCGGTATAATTGTCGTTTTGACCTTCCCATAGCTTGAAAGGGAACTTGTACAGGACCCTACCGGATTGATAGGTGAGTGTATAGTCGGGGTTGCCGGAGTCCGGTGTGATTTGGAGGGCGTTGTTGCCTATGTTCGCCGACGGAACCACCTCGAATAAGGTGTTGTAGTCGAAGTCTTTTTTGACGGATGGGTACTGTATGGTAAAGGTTTTGAGCTTGGCGGACACCGGCGGCGGCGGCGCCAATAAACAGAGGAGGATCAGGAGCACGATGGCTCTGCTTAACTTCGGCCCCAATCCCATCCTCAGGTGTATTGATTCCGTTCGGGTAATGTGAGTAGGAGAAGAAATCAGAGATGTAGAGGAAATGAAGATTAAGAGAGAGGGACGGGGAAGATCAGGAACACGGTGGCTCTATGTATAGAGGAATGGCCCCAATCTGTACAAGATCTGTTCTATAATTCTGTACATTTTTTGTATATTTTTGAGAAATTAATTTAAAATGTGAATGGCCCCAATATGTACGAAATCTGTTCTATAGATCTGTACTCATAACAAAATCCCAATAAATAGTGCACGCGCTTATGACATTTTTGGTCTATTTTTGAGAAATGGATTTAAAATGTGAATGGGCCCTAATCTGTACAAGATCTGTTCTATAAATCTGTACCCATAGCAAAATCTCTAGACTTGTCTTCTCTCTCACCTGTCCTTCTCTCTCTCCCTCCCTCCCTTTTCTCAACTCACCTTTGAAAATTAATTGTAAAACTGATTGAAATTTTCTTTTTTGACAATTTGAAATTTAATTTACAAATTTGTTATTTTCCCCTTAATTGTGCATTGATTATTGGTTCATCTTGACGGTCTGACTTGATTATTCAACTATTGTTTTATCTTTATTTGAAATTTTTTTATAATTTTTTATTTTTCGTCAATTTTTTGGGGGTTATTGGTTTGTTTTGACGAGAGATTTCAGAAAAGTTATAAATAATATACTAAATTTGAAAAAATTTAGAAAAGACAAGAATAATCTATAAATAGAATTTTTTTGTACTTATTCGTCGTCTATAATGGCTTTTTTTTAGTTTTTTGACATAATTTTATACTTTTTATATTCATTTCATCGAAACAGACTAAAAATTCACAAAATATTGAGGCCAAAATAATAAATACAAAAAGAAGTGAATAAATATATTTTAAAAAAGTAAGAACGTATGAACTAAATTTTAAAAAAAATGAAGAAAAGTTAAATAACCTAAATATTCTGTTTGTTTTCAACAAAATTAAATAATACAAACCGATTTGGTACGTGGACCAACTAAAAATTATTTTGACATTTTTCATGTATCGTTTTTAGAGATGAAAAAAAAAACCCTATCTAAACCAGATAAAAGAACTAACTAAAATTTTCGATTTTCGATTTTCAATCGGTCCACGAAACAAATAATTATTAAAAAGATTTGGACATCTAAAAATATTTGCATTGGAATGTATGGTAGCACTTTTGCTACTTAGAACGTTTTTTGGTTTTTGAGGTATGTAAGATAAGGACATAGAGGTCTTTGTTTAATCTTTATTTATTTGATTGTTTATGATTTATATCTTTTATAATATTAATTTTTAATTCATAACTATTATATCTAAGTTTTCATGAAATTTATTTTGAGAGTTATGTTAAGGATAGCAACATAGAGGATCTGGAATGAAATTAGATGTTTTAATATTTTTCATGTATCGTTCTTAGTGGTTTAAAAAAGTGACCAACTTATTTCGGCTGAAAAAATTGATTGAAATTTTTAATTTTCTGTCGGTCTATGTACCAAATTGGTTGATATTAGTTAAATTTTGTTAGAGAAAAAGGAATATTTAGATTATTTAATTTTTCTTAATTTTTTTACATTTAGTTCATGTTTTATATTTTTTAAAATACTCGTCAGGACAGACAAATAATTTGTACAAAATTGAGGGCAAATAAAAAGATTATGAAATATCTTCAAATGTCTCTTTTTGGAGAAAGTTTGAAAGTTAATTTTGCAAGGGTGACTTTGATACTCTTGTGCCTGAGAAGAGGGAGACAGAAGAGAGAGACAGAGAAAAGAGCAGGTGAGAGAGAGTCCCACTACCGAATTGAGAGAGCAAAAATGCTACACACGCACCCTTTTAACACACCCTTTTTACACAACACCCAAAACGACGTCGTTTTGGGTGTGGACCAAATAAAAAAAAAAAAAAAAAGAAAACCCAGGATCTGTTCTTCCTTCCCCCGCACAACCAGATGACCCCCACCCTACCGTCCCACCGCCCCACCCCCACCGTCCCACCCCACCGTCCCACCTCCACCTCCACAACCGACGGCCACTGCCATCATCTCCGTTCGCCGACGACCACCACCATCATCCTTCGCCGACAAGCTTCGAAGACGAGAGAGAGAGACCACCCAAAACCCAGGATTTGTTCAAATTCGAATTAGGGTTCCTGAAATTGGAACCCTAGATCTCCAATTGAGGTTCAAAATACATCAATTAGACCATAGGCATACACCAGATACAGAGACCAGAGATCAGAAGAAAAAAAACAGAGACTGGAAATTAGACCATCTCTGCTGTGGATATAGTTAACTTTCTCAACAGATCAAGTATTAGGAATTAAGAGAGAGAGAGAGAAGAACGTAGAATTGAAAATCAAAAATCAAAAGAGCTCAGAAATCAACTGTAATAAGGCAAAGTGAAGCTATATATTCATGGAGAGAGAGAGTAACCGGACGCAATTATCAGTCATGTGAATGGCATCGAGAGATGAAGATTGAGATGAGGAGGGTGCTTGATCCTCAGACAGCGCAACAGGAGAAGAGCTGAGGAGTCTCTGATTTTCTTCCATCCGACCATAAGCAGTGGCCGTCGGTTGTGGAGAGAGATCTAGGGTTCCAATTTCAGGAACCCTAATTCGAATTTGAACAAATCCTGGGTTTTGGGTGGTCTCTCTCTCTCGTCTTCGAAGCTTGTCGGCGAAGGATGATGGTGGTGGTCGTCGGCGAACGGAGATGATGGCAGTGGCCGTCGGTTGTGGAGGTGGAGGTGGGACGGTGGGGTGGGACGGTGGGGGTGGGGCGGTGGGAGGTAGGGGTGGGGGTCATCTGGTTGTGCGGGGAAGGAAGAACAGATCCTGGGTTTTCGTTTTTTTTTTTTTTTTAATTTGGTCCACACCCAAAACGACGTCGTTTTGGGTGTTGTGTAAAAAGGGTGTGTTAAAAGGGTGTGTGTGTAGCATTTTGGATTGAGAGAGGAAGAAAAGTACTGCCACATAGGCAGTCCAGAAACAGAAATGCTATTAGTAAATAATGGGGCCCGAACACCCCACTTATGGTGGCCCCCCACCCACGTGTCCCTCCCTTTTGGATTTGGATTTTTCCTTTTTTTCTGTCTCTCTTTCTTCTCTCTCACTACAAATAACTTTTTTAACCAAATACACCATGACCTTACCTAATTAACATTATATTTTTATTTTTATTCAACAAAAAATTATATACTATATTTTTTATCGTTATTTTAGTTTATTGATTCGTCAGATAAGGATTTTTGATAATTTATTATAATTCAACAAGTTTTTATTAAAATATTTTGAACTCACAGTTAATCTGAAAATATATTTTTTAAATAAACGGTAAATTTTTAATATTTTTCAAGAATAAAAATTGAAAAATACGATCAAAATGGGTTCAAATAAGCGATACCGATCACTTTTTTCCTCTAAAATTGTATTAATTAGTAATCCAGGTGGCAAGATGGGGCACTCTTTTTTGCTTTGAAAATTTCTCTCCCATTCTCTTCTCCCTCTCTCTCAAAGGTTGAAAATTTAAAAAAAAAAAAAGTGATTTGTATTTGTTAATTTATATATTTTGGTATTTTTTGTTGATTTATAAAATAAAGTTAAATTTGTTTTAAATTAATAAAAAATATTCACATTTATTACATAATGAGTTCAATTTAAAAAAAAAAATAACTGACACCGATCATTCGAACGTCTTTCGGTTGTAATTTTTAAATTTTATTCTAAAAAAATACTAAAAGTTTACTATTTACTTAAAAAATTATTTCAGGATTAACTGGGAGTTCGAAATATTCTGTTGATTTATAGAATAAAGTTAAAAATCTATTAGATTATTCAAAAATATTTACATTCATCACATGTCGTAATGCAAATAATTTTAAAAGAAAAAAAGTGACCAACACCACTCATTTGAACTCCTTTAAGTTGTGCTTTCAGATTTTATTCTCGAAAAAATATTAAAAATTTACCGCTTACTTAAAAATTATTAAAATATTTGGATAAAGGCTTGTTAAATTATGATAAATTATCAACAATCCTTATCTAGACGAATCAATAAACTAAAAAAAGACAAAAAAATTATAATTTTTTTGAATAAAAATAAAAATATGAAGTTAATTAGGTAAAACCATAGTGTATTTGATTAAAAAAGTTATTTGCTTTACTAATAGCATTTCTGGATCGGTACAAATCTGTACCATCAGATCTGTACCCCTAGCATTTTCCGGTTAAATCCATTTCTCGCAAGAGAAGTGCTATTCGCAAGAAATCCTATAGGGAATCGCGCCTGAATCACATGACGGGGGTCTTTTTTTACTTAGAAAAGATTCTCCTTTTCTTACTGCCGCTATATAATTCCTGTGCGATTCCCTATGGGGTTCCTTACGAATAGCATGGCTCCTCTGGAAAATGGGCCCATTCACATTTTAAATCTATTTCCCTCACCTGCTATTCCTTTGACCCGAATGGGGGGAGGTGCTGTGCACATGTGCATAGCAGCAGTGCAGTGCACAGAAACGGCGTAGTTTTGTGTTGCTGCGAAACGTCTTTTTGTGTGTTTTGTGTACGTAACTTGTTAAAAAAAATTTATTTTAAAATTTTGGGTTCACGGTTAATTTCAAAATATTATTTTAAGTCGACGCTGAATTTTTTAAATTTTTTTGAAAATAAAATTCAGAAAACATAACCTAAAGGGATTCAAATGAGCAGTATTGATTTTTTTTTAATGCAGCGATGACAACAATAAAAAGAAAACTACAAAAATATATCTATTTTGTCGCCGCCGCATTAAAAAAAATAACTGATACCGTTCATTTGAATCTATTTAGGTCGTGTTTTTTAAATTTTATTTTCAAAAAAATTTCTAGTTTTCTGATACCGCCGCACAGCACCTCCCCCACCCCCAGTTCCCCTTTGACCACCGTCCCTCTCACTCTAGTTTCTCTCTACGGCCCTCTTCCTCTATTTTCCCACTCTCGCGCTTTTCTCTCATATTACTTTTATAATTGATAATTGATATGAAAGAAAAATGAACATACTCGAATTTTTTTAATAAAAAGATAGTTCATTAAAGATTACAAATTAACACAAAAATTAAATTTAAAAAATTCTAAGAAAATAGACCAAAAATATAAGTGCGTGCACTATCATTGTATTCTTAAAACTCAATTTTTTTTTTTTTGTCTCTTACAATGTTTATTTGATTGGCAATTTCTTGTTCTTTTTAAAAGTTAAATTTATGTAATATATGGATAAATCATCTCGTCTAACTTAATCTCTTTTCCTTACCTAATTTTAAAATAGTGTTAGTTGTTGTTAGGAATAACTCAATAAATCTATTGGCAAAACCATAAAATAATTTACAAAATATCTACAAATTGGTTTAGTTAAAAATTAATAATCGTTTTCGGTAGAAATAGAATATTTTTTTGTCCATAAATTAGTTTTTCGGATTTTTTTGAAGTAGTTTTTTTGTCTATAAAGTAGTTTTTTAATTATTTTTTTTAGATTTTTGGGTGTGTGTTGTGCCTTTTAGAAAATAAGATTCAGAAAACACGATCGAAAATGATTTGTTCCCACATGAGCTAAAAAAACACATTTCTTGCCATTATTCACTTTTTTCCAGGCTGAAAATCTATCAATGGTAAAAGCATTAGATCCAAAACGATATTTTTTCGGAGCAAAAAGATAGCATAACAGGCAGAAGGCGCAGTGTTTTGTTAGGGAATGTACCAACCAACTTGGAAACAACTTATACCAAGAGGTTAAAAAGCGACCACCATGATTGCCTTTAAGAAATTGGTCTTTCGGAAGTTTAGGTTGATATGGCCAAACTTCAAGATAAGCTCGAATAACCTTATCATGCATAGATGTCGAAAGTTTTAATATTGGTTCTCGTAATCCCATATCCCTTACCAAAGTAGATTTATCAAATTCTTGTACTTCAACTCTAGGCATGATATGCAACTTGATTTGTCAGATAGAAGATTCTTGATAGGAAAATACAATCGGTCTTTGGACTTGTGGCCAAGAATTCGGACATAATCTTTGACGGTTAACGTTTAGTTTTCGACATCATCACTATTATGGGACTGCAATTTTCTTCATTCTCATTGGTTGATAGCGTGTAGGTCTCACATATATAGTACATTTTTTGGTAAGGGTAAGATTGACTCATTTTCTTTTAACCAATGAGAATAAGAGTAATGTTTACCGAATGATAAACAAAATCAAATTCCTATTATGGGGCCATAAAAATGATAATCTACGCGGATTTAAAAATAGAAAACTTCGGATTGAGCCCATAAACTAGACCGCGCGGCCCGTGGACCCAACATATTGTTAGAAAAATTGTATATACTTTTTGTGTTACCATAACATAAAACGACGAAATCAAAGATAACGAAATCATGGAAAAATAGAATCTGAAAATTACTTGGAAATGATCAAGTGAAGTGTTACACTATGTCCTTAAGACAAATTTTGTCATCGCTACGATACTTACGATTTGAATAGGCGCTTATCTCCCAAAATAAAATGATCGAATCCCACCGAAGTAGCACTCTAATCGATGGGCCTAGTGAACCAAATAATGAACTTGTACTCTCTTATATGAGTACTCAAAACTCGAAATAATAAATAAAAATCAATCCAAAAAATACTCTAACATGTGTCTTCTCAAAAGTCTATGTTACAAATGGAGGGAACATCCTTATATAGAAGATTTTGTGACTATGGGAATAGTCCCGAAAGGAAGTGACATAACTATTCATCCGAATAGATGTCATCGACTAGATACGACTCTGCACTAATAAATAACCCATTAAAATTATATAAAATTCAATAGAAATAAATTATATTTGAATTTCTTCAACCAATATTAAATGGAATTGAATATGGATCAATTTTTCATTCACTCCTTAATGGTTTTGAACAAATCAAATATATGTTCTAATACCATTTTTTCAACACATATATAATTGGACTATCGGTTGGGCTTTCGACCGAGTAATTACACCGTACTTCTTAGGGTGTACATGGTCTAGAATATTGGACCGGTTCTCTAAGAATTTAGCAACCAAACCACATCTAACGGTTTCAAGAATCGAGAACCATAACGAGACCGTTACACATATGAAATCAAATTGGAACCAAACTATTAGACTGGTCTGGTTTGATTTCAGTTGCGATTATAAACCATGTTAGCATTTACAAATTGTTAAAAAAATATGAATAGAATAACACTAGTTTTCAACATAATAATTGCATCAACTTTATTAATCTAATAATTAAGTTTATAGGAAACACAACTACATTAAGAATGAAAAAAAAATTTATTTGAGAGAGCGGAAGGGTTGTAACATTTTTGGAAGAGTGGATGAGTTGTGTATATACATACATACATATATATATATATATATATATATATATATATATATATACACACACATATATATATACACACACACACAATTGTTGCTTAATGGAATGGGTGTGGTATTTTAAAAAATTTAAAGAAAGTAGGTTGGTTCGTGTGGTGTAATAATAGTACTTTTACACTCCGCCTAAGGGAGAAACTTGACTTTGAGAAAAAAAGGGGGCGTGCTAGCTGCAATCAAACTAAAGCACTAACGTCCAACCTATAGATATTCTTCGTCGCTAACTGCATCCTCACCTGCAGCATTCACTTTGACCTCTATGGCTATCCTGGTGAACTACTAATACACACACACACACACACACATATATACATATATACATATATATATATATATAATCGGTTTGGTTCGAATCACGGTTTGTAATTATGAAACCATGGACCGAGCCATAATATCCGGTTCTTATTTTTTTAGAACCATCAACCTACTAAACTACAGAACCAATCCAAAAAGACTGGGTCGGCCCAGTTGGTTTGGTTTGGCGGGTTTTTCCATTTTTTTGTACACCCCTAGTACTACTACTTCTCTCTTTTTTGTATCAGTGAAATTAATTTCGAAAAATTAAAGTGACCGGAAAAATTGAGATTCAGTCGCTCCCAAGTAGGATTCGATCAGTTTTGATTTAACAATGTAGATCTCTTTGGTTCGGTTTTGGGCTCCCGAATTTTTTATAGACATTTTATTGAAACTGGCTTGAGGCTCTACTAATTACTTCAGTGTATCTAATTAATAGGTTACCTCATTCAGCCATTGATTTCAAAATTCCTTTCTAAGTCCTCTTCAATCAGCCTCCAGATTATTTCCGTTTAAAATCCTTTGGTTGTTCATGTTATCCTTGGCTAAACCTTACACATCTCATTGTATCTTTCTTGGTTATTGTTGCTACAACTAAAGAATACGGATGTTACGATCCTTTGCAAAAGAAAGTTTTTGTATCTAGACATGTCAAATTTAATGAAGGTTGTTTTCCTTATTCCACAATTGTGAGTACTTCTAGTCAACCATCTACTTCAAAACTATCTTTTCCTATTCCTCTCACGTTTGTCACCTATGTTTCTTGTTGTTTTATCTCAATCTCAGAATACTCATTCCATGATGACAAGATCAAAGAATGGCATTTCAAAACCTCCAATTTCTTTAACCCAAAACCTTTCTTGAAGCTTTCAAATGTCATGAATGGAAAGTGGCGCAATGGATGAGGAATATTTTGCCTTACTCAAACAGGGTACTTGGTCACTTATATATGCAATTACCTCCTCAAGCTCATGTGATAGGATGTCAGTGGATTTACAAAATTAGAAGGCATTCGAATGGAGAGGTAGCAAGGTACATAGCAAGGCTAGTTGCAAATGGTAACCCTAGCAAACTGAAGGGGTAGACTACTCGGAATCCTTTAGTCATGTTGTTAAGCAACCCACAATAAGACTAGTGCTTAGTTTGGCAGTCACAAATCAGTGGTCACTAAAACAAGAAGATATTTCTAATGCATTTCTTCATGGTGTTTTTGATGAACATGTGCACCAGGGTACAAGGATCCTTCCAATCATCTTCTGGTATGCAAACTTCACAAGGCCTTATATGGTTTGAGACAAGCTCCAAGAGCTTGGTTCTCCATTTTCAGTGAATTTCTTCTCAAGCAAGGGTTTCATAATGAGTGTGAAGAAGTGGGTTAAACTTTGAAAAAGGATTGGGTAGTTTTTTAGAATGATTAAGACAATGTTTATTTTACCCCTGACAGTTCATTCTCTATCAATTTGTTAGTGTAAACCACTTTTGTGAAGGGTAATTTTGACAAATTTAAAATATTAAAAAACTTTTAAGGAAAAAAATAGAGACATCAAATTGTGTCTTCCTTTATAGATAAAAAAAAATAGTTAAACTATTTTTTGAAATAATTATATTTATATCTCTTCGACTTTAGGTTAAATTGTATTTTGGTCATTTTGATTTCAATTTCGACATTTAACCCCTTACATGTTGACATTGATTTCAACATCACCCAATCATCTAGCTCCATTCAAATTGGTTAACGGAAAGTGGTTATGTGCAGCACACATGACAAAGTCTGAGAGTAATTATGTTATTTTACGTCCTCCTCTTTTTTTAACTTACAAAATTTTACACTCTTTCTCTTTCTCTCTCTCACACACACATACCCACACCCAAAAAAATTAACCAATCGCAAAACCATTATGCACGCATACTCTCCTATCATAAAAAATCAACCCAAACCCACATATTAATATCAGTGAATTCACTTTTCCTATCTATTAAAATGCAATTACGAATAAAATTTAAAGTCATACTAATTTACATTTAATTATATTTACTCAAATTTTTTTATTTATCAGCCCTTTTTTAGGTAAATTATTTTCGTAAAATTTTATTTACCAAAATGACCAAAATAAAATTTGACCTAAAATCGAAAGGATATACAGATAATTATCCCTTGTTTTAATAGGATTTAGCATGACTGTAAATTCTATATTTTAGTATGAATTAAGCAAAAATAATTTGAATCATAAAATGATGTTCCTGTACTCTAACACAGTTAGGCATGGGAAGTGCATTGGAGAGCCCGTTTATTCAAGTCAATTGTGACGCGTAGTAGAAAATGGGCTCCATTAAATTTTTCTTTAGAGAACTGTTAGTAAAAAAAATTATAAAAAAAGCATTGAGATGTGAGAGGGAGTGCCAGTTGTACGAAAAAGTAAGGGAGGGTACCACTTGGCGCCGTTGGGTTGATATTCATTAATATATAGGTTCCATTTGCACTGACTTATTTTTCTGGTTTATTTTTTATTTTTATTCAAATTTTTTTATATTTATTATTTTTATATCATTTTTTCGTAGCTTATTGGTTCGTATCGATGAAAGAAATCTAAAAAGTATAAAATTATGTCCAAAAGTTTAAAAAAAGTCACTAAAGACGAAAATAAACCAACACAGACGCTATTTTTAGTTTATTTTTTGTCTTTTTTTAATTTTTTAACATAATTTTATACTTTTCTGAAATCTCTTATCGAGACGAACCAACAACCATAAAAAAATTGATGAAAAACAAAAAATTTAAAAAAAATTTCAAATAAGAACAAAAAACTAAATAGTGAATAATCCAATAATTCAGCCAGACCAAATGGAGCCATATTAAGCTTAGCTGGCGCAGTTGGGTTGTGTTTGCATGAACTAAATTATTAGATTATTCTTTTATTTTTATATGAAATTTTTTTATAACTTTTTGTCTCTCATTAATTTTTTATAGATTATTGGTTCATCTCGACGAAGACTTTCAGAAAATATATAAATAATGGACCAAATTTTAAAAAAATTTAAAAAAGACAAAAATAATTTAACAACAGAGATTTTTGAGTTTATTCGTTGTCTTTAGTGACTTTTTTTAACTTTTAGACATAATTTTATACTTTTTAGATTTCTTTCATCAAGACGGATTAATAATCTACAAAATATTGAGGCTAAAATAATAAATGTAAAAAAAAAATTGAATAGAGATAAAAAAAATAATCTAAAAAAATGAAAATTAGGCCAAACGGGACCTGATGTAAGTAAATCAAAATCATGGAAATATTAGGTCGACATAAACATAAACTGGAGGTTATAATTATTCATGTCATAATGGAGCTCCGTGTTCGACAATACAAATTAATATTCCTTCGTCGATGATATTTCTTTGCGTATTACGTAAACAAATTATAATAAATATTAAAGTCTAAATTTATTGAAGGGTAAGATACATTGATGTTTCTAAAAATAATAATGGAGTATTAACACTTCATTTTATACTTTATATTTTATCAAATACTGATGTGACACTATTTTTCTCCTCCCTCTCTCTCCTCAACCCCGTAGAGAGAAAGAGAGAGAGAGAAGGCAAAAGTTGTAAAAGAACTTTTTCCTAGTTTGTCAATTCTATAAAAGCATAAACCTAAATGTCAAGCCGACGCATTGTATTTGTGATAAAAATTTTTGATTGTTTTAGAAGAAACGAAAGAAAAAATAGGATAGAAGTAGGATAATTATGTTATCTAGTTTATTCATAGATGCATAATAGATCGATACGAACAACAAGAATTAACCTAAAATAAGATTTGTTTGTGCTGTTATTCTCTTCTCGCTTTCGTTTTCTATAACTTGGACTCTTAAACCTAAGAAAATACCGGGACCTACGATTTGATTATTTTTTTGCCCTTACGTGAATTATTTTTTGTAATTTTTTGTCTTTCGTCAACTTCTTGTGAATTATTGGTTCATCTTGCTGTGAACTTTTAGAAAAGTTATAAATAATGAAGTAAATTTAAAAAAATTTTAAAAATATAAAAATAATTAAAAAATAAGATCTTTTTGTGCTTATTCATTGTCTTTAGTGATATTTTTTTAATTTTTAAATATAATTGTATAGTTTTTATATTCGCCTCATCGAGACGGTAGAATAATTCACAAAAAATTGAGATCAAGACAATAAATACAAAAAAATTAATTAAAAAATAATTAAGTTAGGACAAATATGCCGTATTATGATTACTGGTAATGTAAACTATCGAATATTCGTTCATGCACCACACAGACGATGTGATCTTCACCCTTTCTTTATCAATACATAGTAATTAAGAGTTAGCTATTAGCTGTCAGAGTCAATATGAGACACATCTTTGTGAAACCAAACAAAAATGTCCAAACATTCTTTTCATACATCGATTATTGGTGAACTTCTCATTGATAATGATGCCTCCACATATGAAAGCAATATTAATATGAATTTCATTTGGACTTTCACGTTTTTTTTAATAAGAAAACAATGTTAAATGACGCTATGTCTTAACATGATATCAACAGTGAAATAAGCATAGCATCGGCTAAAGTATTTATCAATGTCGTATTTTATTAACTCAATTTATAATTTGAATGATAGATTAAAATTTGAAGTCTGTAATATATTTAAAGTATCTACTAAAGTAATAAAAAAATTAAAATTTTTATTTATTTAAAGATATTTTGTTAAATTCTACACACTTTTAAATAATAAATTGTATCTACGCAATTTTAAATTTTTTCATTTTTAACTTTTTGGGGTTTTTAATAAGAATTTTTATTTTCTATATTTATTTCATTTAAACGACTAATTAATCTAATAAATTTTACATAAGTTTAATAAAATTAAAAATCATAATATTAGTACAAAAAAATTAAGATAAAAGAATATCACGTTAAAAAAATATTGTACTTGGTGCCTGGGTGCTGAGGGAGATGAGTGGTTTGTTTAGGGGGGAGAGAGAGAGAAACAATACAGTAGTAGGTCAGTAGGCAACTATAATAAACACAGAAAGCAAAGTGAAAAAGATGAGCCACTGGCACATGTATGGTCGGTACATGATTACTAGGGAAATCGATGGATATGTACCGAGCAGGTACATATCTGATATTGAGCCCACTTTTCTCTCTCAAACCCTCTCAATTCCCACCGTTCTCGCACACCAATTCTGCTATGGGTACATAGCATTGCACAGATCAGTACAGATTGTGGAAGGCTCCACCCATGTGAAGCTGAGATGGAGAGTGGACTTTGCCCCTCTTTTTTGACTCCAATCACTAAAGACAAATAAAAAACTGCCGTAAATCAAAAGACAAATCAAGATTGGAGGTAATAAACTAAAGCAAGAGATTGAAAGAATAAAAATACAAAGTGGAGTGACTGAAGAAAACAAATAAAGAGTCCAACCAATATTTTTAACGGCATTCCTTTTTTATTCTTTATTTTTTTTACCCGAAGTTCTGGACTTTAACCAAATCAAGTCCCATGCAAAATAATCTCAAAGTGTCTCATAATACAGTATCAAAATTGGCATAGACACATGAGGTTAGCATTGTTTTGAAAAATGGAAATTAAACTAATGATATCAATCCCTCTTTCCAATAGAAATTAACAAAAATTGGTATACACAATTTCCTCAGTCTTGAGTTATTAGTGAAAAACTTCTTAACATTTTGAATTGCATTTTGAGTTATTAGTCATTCACTTCTTTGTAGAAGCATGGAAAGGCAAGAGTTTCCATCTGAATTTGATGCAGATGACAATGAAACATTTTTGGAAAGTGGTCATGATAATATGTCCATGGAAGAAGATCATACTTCAAAGGAAATAGAGGAACCTAAAGCTAGAATGTTCTTCAATTCTAAAAATGAAGCATATGAATACTACTCTAATTATGCTTGAGGGCAAGATTTTGGTGTGATCACAAGAACTTCAAAGAAGTGTGGCGATGGACAAAAAACAAATATAACTTATAGTTGTGATTGAGGTGGAAAATCAAGGACAAAGTCACTCAATCCAATTAAAGTACATCCAACAGCAAAAGCAGGATGCAAAAGCATCAATGAATATTGTTTTTGCCATCTATGAGAAGTGGATGTTGAATTCAATCGAAGTAAATCATAATCATGAAATGTGCTCGAAGAAAGCAAGATATCTCAAGTTCAACTGAATTATTCCACCACATGCAAAGAGGACATTTGAATTGAATGGCTTAGCCGGAATCTAAATCAACAAGACTATTAACTCATGTGTGATCGAGATAGGAGGTTCTCAGAATTGGACGTGGATAGAAAATTAAAGGATGCAAGGAATTATCTTGATAAAATGAGACGATTAGAACTAAAGGAAGGGGATGTTGAGGCAATGCATAAATATTTTATTAAAATGCAAGAAGATAACGAGAATTTTTTTTATTCCGTGGATCTCGATGAAGAGCACCGGTTAAGAAATGTCTTTTGGGCTGATGCGAAAAGTAGAGAGGCATTCAAAGAATTTGGTGATGTGGTCACATTTGACACAGCTTACTTGGTTAACAGGTACCATATGCCTTTTGCTCCATTTGTAGGTGTAAATCATCATGGACAATCGATCTTGCTTGCTTGTGGTTTGATATCAAGAGAGGACACGCTTCATTGTTTGGTTGTTCAAGTATTGGCTTGCTTCCATGTCTAGGTGTTCTCCTAGTGCCATTATCACAGACCAATGTCGGGCTATGCAAAATGCAATACGTATAGTTTTTCCAAATGCACGTCATCGTTGGTGTTTATGGCATATCTTGAAAAAGATTCCTGAAAAATTAAAGGGGTACGAAGCTTATGAATCGATTAAATTCGGAATTCAAAATGCGGTGTATGATTCATTGAATCAAGAGGAATTTGAAACAAAATGGAACAATGTCAACAATGCATATGAGTTAGATGGCAATGAGTGATTAACTAGCTTGTACGAGGAGAGGGGTCGATGGGTACCTGCATTTGTGAAAGATACTTCCTGGGCGGGATGTCAGCTACCCAACAGAGTGAGAGCATTAATGCCTTCTTTGATGGATATATTCATTCGAATATTACCTTGAAGCAATTTGTGAAACAAATATGAGAATTCCTTGTGTAAGAATGTGAGACCCTGGTCCGAAACAAAGAAAATGAAAAGGAAAGTAAAAAAAATGGCGAATTTGAAAATTCGATTAAATTATAAAATTAAGACATTTTCTTTAGACCGTTTCGATAATTTATTAGGTGAATGAAGAAATATTCCGAAATTATTTAGGGATATTTAAAGTGGGTTCAAATTCTAAATGGAGACCGAGAGTTATTCAAAAATTTATATTAAGCATAAGTGATAACTGAAGGTTGAACCTAATACGATTCTAAGGGATGATTGGACGAGATCTAGACATCTTTTTAATTACCGAGTAAGTAAGTTAGTTGTATGTATTAAAAAAAAAAAAAGAAACTATGAAATACAAAAAATGGTGAAGGAAGCATAGACTAGGATATTTCTCTAATAATTAGAAGATATCTATCGTAGGTAAAATTCTAGACTAGCCTAATGGATAACCTAGAGAAAGCCACCTCATCTTGGCATGTTAGGATAAAAATCAACCAAGCACCTCTTTCATTTCCCTTTTTACATTCTGGCCAAAACAGAGGAGAGAAGAAGAGAAGGAAGAAAATGAAGAAAAAAGGAAGAGGAAGAGAAAGAAGAAAAAGAAAAAGGTGGGGGGGGGGGGGGGGGGGGTTGGTTTTTATTCACTTGTAAGGTAAGGATACTGCTCTCATGTTAAGAGTTCAATATTTCCTCCCTCTTGTTAGTTGATTAAGACCTTAAAAGCAGGAGAAAACTAGAAAGAAATTCAGAGAACCAAAGGTTAAAAAAAAAGCTGAAAAAGAAAGAACATATTGGAAATAGAACAAGCTCCGCGTAAGGAGTTTCCTATGTTTAATTTTAAAAATGTTAGGTTGCTCTATTTTTTTTATCACAATCTTAATTGTAGGATGTTATAATACCTTTGTTAGATTAGTTTAGAGGTCTGAAACTGAAAAAAAATGAAAGGAACAAGAAGGAACCAAAGCAGCAGCAGTTCTGCCGTAAAAGGGACAGATTATAACTGATTTTATTGTGTTTTAGAGCTTCGTTTCGGGGCTCCATACAAGCCTATCTCGTAATATTCTGAACATAACATAGGTTTAATTTGGGTTCTACAATAAGATGTGACAAACCCGAGGTCGTTTCGACATCGAGAAGAGGGTCAACGGTTGGGTGAAAAATACCACCGCGATATGGATTCAATACTTGGCCAAAAAATTAAAATTTAGAACTCGACCTAATTTTTCTAAACCGTTGCAACCGAAGGCCAAGCCCTTCATTATTTGTCTCGAAAACTAACTTAGTATAGGAACGGGGCCCACGAGACATTCCCGAGATCACTTTATTGATTAGAAATTTAATAGGAATGTTAGATCAAAGATGATCGAGTTATAGGTTTTACCGATAGAATATTAGGGTTTTATTAAAATCATTGAACGTTAAACATCGATATTAAATAAAGTACCTTTTTTTTTTTTTGCTAAGAAAATAAAGTACCCTTGATTATTGTAGGAGACTGACAAAATAATCGATTACTCAGACAAGACAGAAAGGTGAGTCCAAATACGACTCTATTACGTGTTCAGTTTAGAAAGTATAAAGACTTATTATATTTTATCGTTCATATGTTAAACATGCATGTCATGCCAATCATGGTTAATATTGTTCATAATGTGAATCATGAATTAAATAAAAAAAAACATTGAGAAATGTTGATATTCGTTCAGAACGGTGCCCCATCTGCTAAAGGATAGAATATAGCGAATTGTGTGAGATAAGGTTGGAATCACGGGTACATAGCATTGCACAGAACAGTACAGATTGTAGAAGGCTCCACCCATGTGAAGCTGAGATGGAGAGTGGACTTTGCCCCCTTTTTTGGCTCCAATTTTTAAGTTTTTGGTAGCATCTGTCCATTCAAAACACTAGAGGCAAATAAAAAAAAAACTGTTGTAAATCAAAAGACAAATCAAGATTTGAGGTAATAAACTAAATTAGAGAACCAAGAATAAAAGTACGAAGTGGAGTGACTAAAGCAAACAAGCGAAGAGTCCAACTAATATTTTCAGATTAAACTGTTGTAATCTTCAACATTGAAACGGTAATTCCTTTTTTATTCTTTATTTTTTTTACCCGAAGTTCTGGACTTTAACCAAATCAAGTCCCATGCAAAATAATCTCAAAGTGTCTCATAATACAGTATCAAAATTGGCATAGACACATGAGGCTAGCATTATTTTGAAAAATGGAAATTAAACTAATGATATTAAACCCTCTTTCCAATAGAAATTAATGAAAAATGGTATGCACAATTTCCTCAACCTTGAGTTATTAGTGAAAACTTCTTAACATGTTGAGTTGCATTTTTAGTTATGAGTCATTCACTTCTTTGTAGAAGCATGGAAATGCAAGAGCTTCCATCTGAATTTGATGCGGATGACAATAAAACATTTTTGGAAAGTGATCGTGATAATATGTCCATGGAAAAAGATCATACAGAGGAGATAGAGGAACCTAAAGCTGGAATGTTCTTCAATTCTGAAAATGAAGCATATGAATACTACTCTAATTATGCTCAAGGGCAAGGTTTTGGTGTGATCACAAGAACTTCAAAGAAGCGTGGCGATGGACAAAAAATAAATATAACTTACTGTTGTGATCGAAGTGGAAAGTCAATGACAAAGTCACTCAATCCAGTTAAATCACATCGAATAGCAAAAACAGAATGCAAAGCATCAATGAATATTGTTTTTGCCATCTATGAGAAGTGGATGTTGAATTCAATCGAAGTAAATCATAATCATGAAATGTGCTCGAAGAAAGCAAGATATCTCAAGTTCAACCGAATTATTCCACCACATGCAAAGAGGACATTTGAATTGAATGGCTCAGCTAGAATCAGAATCAACAAGACTATTAACTCATGTGTGATCGAGACAGGAGGTTTTCAGAATTTGACGTGCCTAGAAAAGGATGCGAGGAATTATCTTGATAAAGTGAGATGATTAGAACTAAAGGAAGGGGATGTCGAGGCAATGCATAAATATTTTATTAAAATGTAAGAAGATAACGGGAATTTTTTTTATTCCATGGATCTCGATGAAGAGCACCCGTTAAGAAATGTCTTTTGGGCTGATGCGAGAAGTAGAGAGGCATTCAAAGAAATGTCTCACTTTTACTATACAGTTTGTTATTACACTTTATACATAATTGTTTGTGTATGTCTGTATATTTTCATTGAAAAATTCACACTTTTTAAAAGAACATCGTATTTGCATATCATTATTTAATACCATTCCTATTTCAAAAAAAGTTCACCCATTTTCAATTCTACAATTTGAATAATCTATTTCCCTTACAAGATCTGTGCTATGCACGAAAGGCATTAAAGTATACTGTTATTTCAAAAAAAGTTCATCCCTTTTCAATTCCAACATTCTCATATAATTTATTTATTGTTTATTTGTATATATTTTTAAACATGATTTTATTTATGTTTTCATGTTATTTATGTGTAGAAATTCAAATGCAAGGCGGGGAAGTATTGATATTTTAATTATGAGAGTTCAATTTGTTATTATAAATTTGATAAGTTTAATTTTTTATCATATTTGGTGGATGTTATGAATAATATAAGTATTTTTACTATGTGAAATACTGACATAGTGTTTGTATTTACATTAGAATCAATATACTTCAATTCGTCCTGTACATAGCACAGGTCTTTTGCTAGTTATATATCATTGCAGAACAACTTTTTGTAAGAGTCGTCCTCAGAACAACAAGTGACAAAAGCAAATTGGTTTGTGATTAAACTTTTAAAATAATACATATTACTTTAAACTAATTAAATATTTTTTAATTCAAATTTAAAAACTTATCATATTTCATAATATTTTTATTTCTATAACTTTCTTTATTTATCCATATCTAACATACATACCCATAAATATAAATATGCATTTACGTATCTATGCAAATAAGCAGAATATTTTAAAATTATACAAAGATTGATTTTCAAAATAAAAGTACAAATAAATATACTTATTCTTACATAGAAAGAAAAGAAATTTTAGTCCACAATTTCTTATAAATAAATAAACATATAATGGTACAACATTTCATTGTCCCTGATTTTGAAGTATGAAATAAAAGTATCATCTCTCTTTTTTTTGATTTTCGTGTATTTTTTTATAAATACATTTCATAATAATTTAAAAAAAATTGTACGCATCCTAGGCAGGTTTATATTTTTCTTACCTGCTGCAAAATCATTCATTTTTAAAATTGATGAGTTGGCTAATCTTTTAGGTGGTTTCAATTTGATCAATTAAGTAGGTTGGTAATTAAAAATAAAGTCAAATAAGATAAAATAGTAAAATAGAAAATTAAAAGAAAGTCCTTTTTTAGACTTGGAATTTTCTTTTTTCAAAATTTAAAGAAAAAGACATAATGATGTCAAGTATTAAAAATAAGAACAATAAAAGTGATGAATTATACTACATACATTTGAATTTGGTTAGATGGGTAGAATTTATTATGGTGCATGAGGGTTTATTCTTATAATGTACAATTGCCTAAGTTGGGTAATATGCGAATTAGCATTCATATCCACCTGTTGAAAAGTTAAATTAGATAAAAATCTTAATTACGCTATGAATTCATAATTTTATTACAATGGAAGAATATCTTAATTGAAAGTTTTATACTTATTTAGATTATTGATTGAAACTTTAATATACTTTTTAGTTAGGTTTTCAAGTAAGTCATTGATACTTTATTTTTAACTTATATAAAACCAACTAATAAATATCATAGTTTTTATCGATTTCAAAGTTTAAATATTAGGTTGAATTTATTTTTCTATTTTTTGGTATAGGTGGATAAATATTGTATTAATTTATTTTGTAAGAATTATATTTGTTTTGTTACTCTATTAAAAAAATATTGAGATGATTTTTTGTGATAAAATAATAAGTAGAGTGATTCATAATTAGACAATCTCACTTTTAGAAATTATTCTTAATTATTTTAAACTATCACAGTTCTTAAATTTTGATGTTTTATGTAAGAACCCGAAAAATTTTGAGTTTTTAAAATAATTATTTGGAAAAAAATTATTTACGAGATAATTATTCGATTTATTATTATATGTTTCGAATTTTAATCATAGGACCCGAGCCCGGAGTCTTTTGCTTTATTTCGCGCGCGTCTCCTTACGTGGTATATTACGTGGGAGCCCTTAGGGGCCTTAAAATCTAATTTTTGAGGCTAAAGGGGAGATAAGTCCTCATTTCCCCATTTTCCTCTCTCTCTACAACAAGCTCTCCCTTCTCTCTAACCTCACCGCAAATCCCTTCCACCATTATCAAATTTCTTTGAGATATAGGAAGCTTGCATCGTGGTTGACGTGGAATCGAAGACGGATCATGATTTGGTGCTCGAGAAGCTCGGGTTCAAGCATGGAGGACCACCAATGCTAGGCTTTCACCCATTGATCAAATCCAACCTTTGAAGCTTGAGATAGGAATTTCTACCTTGCATTATGTGTATATGATGTGTTTTGGTCCATATTTCGTGCATAGATTGTAGCCTTGGTGTGTTTTGATGAGTTTGCAAAATCTGAAAATCGCGCAGAAATCTGCAGATCGCGTAGGGGCGTCCGGACGGGACTACCTGGCGTCCGGACGAGACCGGACGGGTCTGGACGGAAGTGTTAAATTCACTTTTAACTGTGTAGTTATCTCATATTATGCCTTGAATCATCTTCTATTTGATAGTTTGACAAGATCGCGATTATTAGTATGTTTGTCTTGATTGAACGGAACTTCATTGATGTAATTTGAACATGGTAGGAATGTGTTCAACCTATGCACATATAGTTATTGCATGATAGAAGTATAATGCTAGCCTCCATCGGGAGTGGTGCTAGGAAAAACTATGGGTCTAGCTTCCTTCGGGAATGGAGTAGGAGATGCCATGAATTGGCTTGGCTAGCCTCTATTGGGAGAAGTGCTAGGACACAAATTGTGATAATTGCTTGATACAACTTAATAACATGTCTAGCCTCCGTTGGGAGAAGTGCTAGGGTCTTACTTATATTGGTATTACTTGATCATGTTTGATTAATATTTCCTTTGGGTAATAAGCTGGTAATGAGACGTGGTGGTAACACTGTATTGGTAAACTATGAGTTTTATTCATGTTATAGTGCTCGGCTCATGAATGTGTCGTATTGCCATATGACATTCATAGTGCATGCCATTCATCTCATATGCACATAGTCTTGGCATAGATTTTCCTACTGGGCTTGTAGCTCAATCCTTCCATCTTTCAGGTATCGTACCAGAGGAGTAGCATGGAATGAGTGGGGTGCATGGTGTGACATCTTTTTGAAAGGTTAATGGAAGAAGTTATTTAGCATCTGCATGAACTTATTTTTGGAAGATGTATTGTAATTTATATTTGTATTTTTGTTGATAAAAAGTGAAACTTCTTGGCTGCGTTTGTTTTGGGTTTTCCCGAACCGGGTTTGAAGATAAAAACCGAGAAACTGGGTTCGGTTGGGTAACGAAACCGGAGAAGTTCAAAACCCAGTTTGTGAGAGAGAGAAGGGAATCATGTTTCACATCAACTATCTCTGCTGAGAACAGACTTTTCGCTCAGCGTCACCCATCTCCTCCTTTGCGCGAATCTCTCTCTCTAACTCACCTCCAGTTCTTCCTCTACGCGAATCTCTCTCTGTGACTCACCTCCAGTTCTTCGGTTGGGCGAATCTCTCTTGTACCAGACCTAGCCTATTCTACCCTGTACCCTGTATCTCTCGCGAATCTTTCTATTTGAAATCGCCCACACAGCTGTGAAATCGCCCAGTCAGTCCGTGAGATCTCCATATCTCAGATAGGCATGTAGAGAACGTGACCGGCGGGCTTTATAATGGGTAGGAGCCGGTACCCCCAAACCCAGGGTAACAGATCAACGAAAGCCATAGAAAACCCTAAGGAAAATATTCTCAGATGTGGAAGATGGGTGCTTCGACAGACTAAAGTTCGACTAAGCAGAGGTAAGTCAGTGTTTGGGCAATGTTTTGTGTTCAGTTTTTTGGATGATTATGTGTGGATGTGGCTGTCATCGCTAGGTTTGAACGAGTATGACAATCCTAGTGTAGGTTGTTGCGTGAATGCTGAGGTTAACTTGTTTGCTGCTAATGTTGGCAAATTGGGAATTTTGTTTGCACTGGTGTTGCAACCCGACCTCATGTTATTTAAGTTTTTGTTTTCATTTGTCTCTACTATTATGATTTCTACATGTTTTTAGCCGCCAATGGAGTTTCATTATCTTTTTGTTCTGTATTTTGCAATGGCATGGAGATCGTCGTTTGTTGTTTACTGAACGTGGAGTACGGTCCAGTGGTTATGAATTTGGATTCGTTTTCAGCATTAGTTGTGTAGATGAAATTAGGGGTGTACAAAAAAACCGGAAAAACCGCTAAACCGGACCAACCGGACCGAACCAGTCTTTTTGGATTGGTTCCATGGTTTAGTGGATTGGTTATGGTTCTAAAAAAATTAGAACCGGATATTATGGTTTGGTCCATGGTTTCATAATTACAAACCGAGGTTCGAACCGAACCGGACCGGTTAAACATATATATATATATCAAAAAAGTTACAACCCTTCATTTTCAAAATAAAAAACTCTTTCATTTTCAATGTAGTTGTGTTTTTCATAAACTTATTATATGTATAAATTCAATTTTCAAAATTAATGAAGTTGGTGCAATTATTACGTTGTTTATTTTGTTCACAATTTTAAAAAATTAGTGTTATTCTATTCATATTTTTTTGAATTTTTTTTAATACTAACATGGTTTGGAACCGGAACCGGAACCAAACCGGACCGGTCTAATGGTTTGGTTTTGGTTTGGTTCCATATGTGTAATGGTCTGGTTATGGTTCTCAATTCTTCGGAACCGTTAGATATGGTTTGGTCCTTGGATTCTTACAGAACCGGTCCAATCCGGACCATGTACACCCCTAGATGAAATCTAGTACTTTTTGTATATGAACAATACCTGGGGATTTCATCGTAATGCTTTAGTTTCCAGTGCACAAATGTTGTGCAATATGTCGTACATTACAAGAATGGATGTCTTTGTAAAGCCTACTAGTATAACATTTCCTATAAACCCAGAGAGCTATAGTTTGGTTATTCTCTGCAGGAATGCCAACTGCATATTAATTTATTACCAAAAATATATGCATCTAGTTGTACTAGATATCTTGTGGGTTCCTCCATGCTCCAAATTTGTGCAATTCCTAAGATCATGGGAAATTAGTGTTGTCATTTGCATCTTCAATATCTATGGTATGATGCCTAGTGGGAATATGACATAGTTGCTTTAAATGGGAATATGACATAGTTGCTTGTGACTATATGACATAGCTCCTCTTCACGGTGCTATATGACATAGTTGCTTGTGACTAGTTATTCTCACCAATTTTATTCGGTGGGCTTTAAATGGGAATTAGTCTTCAACTCTTGCACTGACATGGCATTAGGTATACATATAGAAAATGGATATCATATAGCCTTACAAGAGTGTTGGAAAAACAAGAAGCAGATATTAGAAAATGGTAGAAGGTTGTGTTGATACTGGCTATATGATTCTTTATTAGTATTAGGCCAAGAAGTCCTGCTATGTTAGTGGAATATTATAAGGGTACTTAGGGGGGGAAGAAGACAAAAATAAGAGATCCAAGTCGTTTTTAATTGGAGAAATTGCAGGTTTTTGGTGGACTAGGGAAAGGGTGATAAAAAAGGAAGAGGGGGGTATTAGTGGGGTGGTGGGGCAGAGTATCTTTTTTGTTTCTAATAATATTGAATGTTAGTGGGATAAGGGTGTATCTGTTTAGTTGTGTAGTTGGGGTTCTGCGTTTTCATTAGCCCTCTCCATATGTTTTAAAAAAGCCCACGTAAATTTAATAGTTTATGGACACACATGTATGCAAAAATACTACACACATATCACTTTTGCACATTAGACAAAACGACGTCGTTTTGTATGGAGGGCTGTTCTATTTATACCCCCTTCTACGTCCCAACATTCCACCATCCAGTTGCAAGTTTTCATTAGTTTATGAACACAATAGGAATCAATACAAGTCTAGCTCTTGTTTTTCCTTACTTTTGTGTATGACCTTCATTTTCCATATCGCCTTACTTCTATAAATTTTGGTTTCCGTTCAGAGGTACAGAAGATTTCTTCTCCGGATACGCAAGTTGTAAGGAACAAGAGGAAACATCCTTCCAGTCCAGTATCTTCGGAACACTCCTTTGTGGGTGAAAACAGTGTACCCGTGGTATGTGTTTTACGTGTTTTTCGTGTTTTATGTGTTGTGATAGATGTAGTTTATTGTAAGAACATTCTTTTCTGGTTTGTTGATTTTTTAATATTCTGGTCAATTAAAAATAGGGTAGGATGGCTGACGATTTATCGGACATCGGGATGTGGGGGTATTCTACTGTGGAGGCGTTTATAAATATAATGCTCGATGAGGTGAGGAAAGAGGGAGACACAATTAGTAAGAGGGATAGAAATTTCACAAGTAGGCAGTGGACATCGATTGAAGGAGAGATGGCAAGGAGACTTAATAAGAGGGGTTACACTGTTAAAAAATTGCAAGGCAAGTTCCAACGGTTGAAAAAAGCTTACAACGCATTCAAGGACCTTAAAACCAAACAAACGGGATTAGGATGGGATGAATCTACTGAAACAGTAACTATGTCGGACAACGAATGGAGACTTTACATTCAGGTATGTTAACCTTAGGTAGTTTTAGTTATGCCACAATTTCCCTTCCTTCGATTACTGGTACTAAGCTGTTTCGCGCATTTCGTTTCATAACCTGTAGGCACACCCAGATGCAAAATGTTTCCGGAAAAAAGGTCCTGACCATTATGACCTTCTTGTTGAACTGTTGGGGAACTCTATGGCGACTGGAGCCTTTGCTGTACCTTCGACATTAGGTGCCCCAACCTCCGATGATGAACGTGAAATGGAGGAAGCCATGTTTAGGTTGGGGAAGGGAAAAGGGCTGGGTTCTTCAACTAGTTCGGGTTCGAAGGGTAAGAGGAAGTCGGATGACGGGCGAAACTATTCTAGGAGTTACTCTAGCAAGGCAGTGAAGAAAGAATGTGCGTACGACCAAATAGCGTTCTGTCAAAGAGCGAGAGGAGAGTGGTACCAAAGTGTTAAGGCTCAACACGCCCAAGTGGATGCATCCTCAACAACTACTAAGAGTATCGAACTGTTAAATCTGTTGAAGGATGTGGTGGAACCAAGTCAATTTGTTAAGGCTTTTAGTAAGCTTTCTGAGAGCAGTCAGCTGAGGGAATCATTTTGTGCGTTAGATCCCGAGATGAGGCATTTTTGGGTCAATAGCCTTCCATGATGTGATTGAGGAGTTCATTATTAGTCTTTACTAGTTCAAGTTTCTGGTTTGTAACGTGAAATTCCGATGTTTATTTCGGACGCAGACTTTTGTATTTGTCGCATTTCACTTAATATGATATCAGACTTTGCTAAAATGCCTGTAGACGTGTATTTCAGGGTGTTCCGTTTCCAGTCTACCGTCTTACGATTTTGAATATTTTGAATGATGCACTACATATTTGTCGATAACTTGTTTTGTAGAGTGGAAGGCTGTTGCAAAAATTGTATACCGTGGAAGGCTGTTGTTCACATTCTGCTCTTATGTCGTCCTCCCATGGTACACAATGGCCTTACGAACATGGAAGTAGTAGTGATGATGATGACATGCTTGCAATGGAATTGCTATCTTCTGACTCGGAAAATGAGAAAATACCACAACGCACGGCCCCATGGACTGGGCAAGAGTACACCACTTTCTTATTGAACGACCATCCGAAAACAATACACGATATCTTGCATGTAGATGCACACACTTTTAGAACATTGATTTCTGAATTGGTTCTTAAAGGGGATTTAAAATGGGATCATATGCGGCTGTCTGTAGAAGAGTCGTTGGCCATTTTCTTATACATTTGTGGGCATAGCTCCAGGCATAGATTGGCAGCTGATCGTTTTCAACATTCTACTGACACAATAAGTCGACATTTTAAGTACATGCGGCGTGCACTTTGTACGTTGGCTCCTGTCATAATTCGACCGCCTAATTTGGCGGTTACACCTCCTGAGATCTTAAATGACCCAAGGTACTACCCATGGTTTGAGGATTGTGTTGGCGCTATAGATGGGACACACATAGAAGCATGGGTACCTACCAGGAGAGACACCGCATACCGTGGGAGGAAGGCTATCAAAACACAAAACGTAATGGCAACATGTTCTTTTGACATGAAATTCACGTTTGTCTATCCTGGTTGGGAAGGTAGCGCCCATGATTCCCGTGTATTTTTTGCCGCAGTAACGAACAACAATTCACAATTTCCACACCCTCCGATGAGTAAATACTGTGATAAACTTTCTATCTTGTTATATTTCATAGCACTACACATATGTATCACTCACTTAATTGTGTCTTTCTATAGATAAATATTATCTGGTAGATGCCGAATACACAAATATGCCAGGATACCTAGCACCATATCGTGGAGAACGATATCACTTGGATCAATACAATGGTACCAATGCTGTTTACAACTCACCTAGGGAGTTGTTCAATCATAGACACTCATCGTTGAGGAATGTAATTGAAAGATGCTTTGGGGTATTGAAGAAGCGATTTCCAATACTTAAAAATATGCCTTCATATCCTCCTGTGCGCCAACCTTCTATTGTGACAGCATGTTGTGTTATCCACAACTGGATCATAATCCAACGTCGTAGAGATGAATTTTTTGATTCTGATGATGACGATGAAGATGGTGAGGATGATGATTCAGATGGGGAAGAGTGGAATGATGATGTGGAAGGGGTAAATATGTCACGCGAGAGTTTGCAAGAAATGGCTAATAGGCGGGACCATATTGCTGAATCGCTTTGGAATGCATACTAACGTATGGTCAGTCGTGATTGTGTTATTTTAATATCCTATGACTATGCTACCTTCTTGTTTTGTTATTGTGTTAATTTTATCAACTTCATTAGTGTTTTTTCCCCCCATTCGTCGTTAACAATTTCCATTACATTGTATAGGAATGGCTGGAAACAAGTACTACTACGTTGGGATGAATCCGGGCATTTATAAAACATGGATTAGTTGTAGTGAACAGGTTAATGGATTTTCTGGGGCAGTCTATAAAAAGTATCGAACATGGGAAGACGCAAATGATGCTTGGACAAGGTATATGGAACGTCATTCAAAGGTGGAACAGTCGCCTAGACATGAAATTGTGAATGAAGATGTGCCAATGTTGTTACCATCTAACATGGATGATCATGGTAGTTCAACAGGGTACATTGGATCGAACAAGTGCATGAACATTGTGTGCTTCTTACTTGGTGTGACTATTACGATCCTCATTCAGTTTGTTGTCATGATGTTTTTCTCAAAGTAGGTTAAATTTAGGCTATGTTGGTATTACTCTGTACTACAGTTTCATGATTGTGTTTGTGTTTTTGAACGTTGGTTTGTTTTGTGGGGTTTCTAATGTTGTTGGACGTTTATTATGTAATGTTGATGTATTTTGATTGTTTCTAAGCTGGTAAATTCTGATTTTGTTCGCCCATGGACACAGCATCGGAAGAATATTTACATATATTGTTACGAAAATAATGACTATTTTGAATGAGCAAATTGGTTAGCGATGGTACACAAATTTTAACGTACAAGTTATGTTCGAATACATATTATTAAGTTGTAAATTTTTATGGAATTCAAAACAAGGAAATCAAAACGATCTAAGTTTCTGAATTTTAAAATCAAACAAATGTCAAAACGAACAGAGTTTCTCAGCTAATTTCATAACCAAGTTTCTGAGAAAATTTTACAATTTCTTCCCAAAACCACCAAACGAACGCAGCCCTTATCTTTTTGAAATCATGAGTATGTATCATGGGCCGGTAGTGCCCCCTCCTTGAAAACTATTGAATACTTACCGTTGGGGTATCATATCTACGAAATATTTTGAATTATTAAACGGTGCTTAGTGAAAGTTGTGAAGATTATATTTTGTTTTATAATATTGAAAATCGGGGCGTGACATTTTATTTAAATTTATCTTAGAAATGAGATTGAATGAATACTTGACCAAATTAATATAGTCATTGAAATTGTAATTTTTATGCTTCACTAAAAATATGTTTAGAATACGATATTAAATATATTTCAAGTTGCACATACTATGAAAATTACATGTTTTATGTTGCTTTATTATGACAAAAAATATTATTAAAATTTAAAAAAATATATATACTGACATAATAAAATACTAGCAAAAATCCCGTGTTATGCACGGGACGTATAAAAGTATACTTTATTGATACGAATACAAAATTAAACATAATTTTAGTATTTTAAAACAACAAAAATATGTGTATTTTTTACACCATCAACCAAATACAGTAGAAAACTATACCTGACAAATTCTGTTTAAAAGCTAGGATAAAAAATTTAAGCCTCACAATAATGAAGTTAATGTTCGTCCGTCTTGCTTTGCATTCCTGCACATATAAAATAAAATAATAAATAAAATTATTTTTTGCAAGATATCAATAAACAATAAATAAATTACACAAAAATATCTAATAAATGACTATTACTTGTCTAGAATTTTGTTACCTTGTAAAGGTACTAACATTCTTTCGACCGGTCAATGTCGTACAACATAGTTCACATAAAGATTTTGGTGCATGGATTATGAATACATAGGCACGTTCATAGTAGGAGGCAATATAATTATTGATCATTTTAACTCTATTATCCTATCATGTTATTGCAAGATAAGGTGATTAAAAGAAATTATGTAACTGTCTTAAAAGAAAAAAGTAATGAATTACTATATGTACATACAAATATACATAAATCATTATTATGTATAAAGTGTAATAATAAACTGTATAGTAAGAATAAAAAAAGATATATAGTTACAGGGAGGAAGATTCAATACATGCAAAGTAGTCAATGTTGTTTTGAAAATCTAACATTTTACTGCATAAGAGGCACAATCTTACATGTGTTTCTTTTGTAATTTCGTTAACTCGTTTGCAAATTAAAAGAATCATCATGTTCCTTTCGACAATCAACTATTTGTTTGCTATATTGATCGATATTAAGATCAATATTCTCATAATTCATCCTGTAATACAGTGATAAAAAACACAAACATTAATCAAACGGATAGAAGAGTCTAAAGATAATGCATATGTGAAAAACTAATATAAAAAAAAATTAAGTTAATACATGTTGTGTATTTTATATGGTAATTCTCACATTTGTCTAAAGATAATCGTATGATTAAAAATAACAAAGAAATCCAATCCATCAGACTTCATGAAATTTCAATTTTAATTAGATATATAAAAATAAACCCAATTCCTTTTTAATTAGACATATAAGTAGATTAAAAGTAACACTTAAGTTTATGTAAAAAAAATTAAATAAAACGATCTGAAAGAAAGTACGTAAAAAAATATATAGATTTTTAAAAATATTTTTCTCTTCAATTAATGAATTCTTTAAGAGTTTGAGTATTTTTTACTTTTTTTTTACTTTTTGATTGCATTTGTCGAGACGAATAATAATTTGAAAAAACTCCGATATGAATTCAATAATATTTTAAAAATAATATTACCTAATAATGTTTTACATTTCCACATGCTTCAAGAACTCTCACCTTGGCAACATGGGAATGTCACCCTCCAATCTGCTTCCTTCTCCCATAATTTTATTAGGAGTCTAAATAAGCCCAATCTCTTTCCGAATACTTAAGTTTTAACTTTTAAGTTTCTACTTTTTACTAATTTTACCGCTGAGACAGAAAGAATGGGAGAGAGAATATAAATTACCTTCAATAGGTGATAGGAAGTGGTCTTAGTAGGCATTGAATAAAATTACCTATGAAAATGTGTTCGAATATGAGATCAAATTCTTCAGATAAATAATATTAAAATATATAAATAGCAAAACAAATAAATGAACGTCTTTTATTATCAACGATTACCCGCATATGGGGATGTAGTAAAGCACTTTTCATTAATTAAAAAACGCATATAAAGCTCTTTTCATAAAACTATTAGATAATTTTTTTTTTCTTTACGCAAATGGCATACCCACCTACACGGTGGAGATCATGAACGTGTGTATCTCTAGTTGCGAGATCTCCGGCATCTACTTCAACTGCGACTGGTTCAGCTCTACATCACCTTTTTCAAAATGTCTCTCGATTACAATATTCAAGAGTCTCCCTTACAAATATGTATTTAACATAAATCTGTATCAAATTATTTATTTTAAAATTGTTCCTAATTGGAATGCATCAAATCTATATCAAATGAAAATCATGCTCAATTCTCTTCCTAATGGTAATTAAAATCTACATATTAGAAACTTGTCTTTGTTCCTGATGGTAATATTATTAGCAAATGGATAGTTACCTTGTAAAAGACCCGTAAAATGGTAATTAGACTAAATTATTAAAGGAACGTGTCTTTCAAAATGGTTTTGTAGTATAAGAATAAATATTAGAAACTTATTGGTATTTCTTAATATTACCTGCAAATGGTAATTAGAAACATGTCTTTGTTCAAAAAACTTATTTTAATATGCCGATTTTAAATATTTATTATTAACAATAATTCCTTTTAACCAACAAAAACTATAAAAAAGCGAAATCTACTATTAAAAATCGAAACCATATAATCAATTATTCCTTTTAAGCAGAAACATGCCATACCTGTCAATTTTAAGAAGCATATCTTTATTATTAACAAATCATTCCTTTTAAACTGGTAGAAATCATAGAAAAATCGAAAACTGCTATTATAAAATGTAATCAAAATATATCATTTATCATTTAAACTGAAACATGCCATAAAAAATATTTATTATTAGCAAATCATTCTTTTTAAACCGGTAGAACACATAATGAAACCGAAACCATATAATCAATTATTCCTTTTAAACCGAAAGATGCCTTTAAAAAAAGCAAATCATACCATGAAAAGAAATTCATCAAAATACAAAAATTATTAATATTTAGGTGACACATGTCACTCTCATGGCAATTCTTGCGAAAAGTCGACCTGCAATAATATATAGTATAGATTTTTTTATTTTATTTTATAATTTTCGTATATAGCATAGATTATTGCTAGTATTCAAATATATTAGGGAAGTTGTTATGATTTTGCCAAATAATTCTCGTGTACCAATTGACCATTGACTGAAAATTGTCAAGAAAATTGTACAATCTGACATGCCACCTAACCAAACACTAAGGAAGTTGCCTCATTTAATTTATATTTTTATACTTTTTGATTATTTTTCGACTAGATGAATCTTCACCTATAATTAAAAATAGTGGTGTATTTACTGTTCATTTTTTTGTCCAAACAATGTGCCTCGGTCCTTTAAAATGACTTTTATGTTCTTAATTTATCTTTATTTTCGTGTGGCCATGTGACCAGCTAACGAAAATAAAGCTTCGGTGGCCGTGACAAGCTTGTCCCTCAATTATTATTAATTTTTTTTAGGCATTACTTTCCCCCTTTTTAGAGTAAGGGTAAAATGCACTGACCTCCCCTGAGGTTACTAACAAATACAGGGACCTCCCCTGAGGTTTTAGAAAATGCAGTGACCTCCCTTGCTTTTGAAAATATTTGATCGTTTCCCCCTTGGTGCTAACTTCCATCCAAGAATGGATGGATTATGCTAATGTCATCGTAATTAATTTTCTAAATTCCTAAAATACCCTTGAAATGTTAATAATAAAAAGAGTAAAATGCATTGACCTCTCCTAAGGTTTCTAACTATTGCAGAGACCTCCCTTGTGGCCTAAAAAAATGCACTCACCTCCCTTGCTCTCCAAAGTATTTCACTCTTTCCCTCCTTCCATTAATTTCTGTTAGATTTAGATTAGTTTATAATGATGTCATCAGAATACTTTACTTAAATGTCAAAAATATACTTGCTCATGGCTATAAAAAAGATTCACATTCTCCCCACAACACACATTATATGTTGGTCTTCTCATCTCACTAAAGACTAAAGATATTTTATTTTCTTTAGTTAATTTTTTTAACAAATGCATTAATAAATTTTTTTATTTATTTATCAATGTAATTCTATTTTTTTCAGTCATAGATATATCATCTAATACCGAAATGCAATTGATTGTGTTGTAACTTTTTTTTTTTTGCAAAGGCGCTCTACACATATCATTACGTCATTAAAGAGTAAATGTAGTATATATCTGAAGGTTTCAAAAATATAAACTGAAATCAAATTTAAAATTGTCTCGACTAGAGGTTTCAAAAAATAAAAAAATCCGAACTAATTTGAAAAAAAATTATTGACTTATTTTTTATCTTTAATATTTTTTTAGTTTCTGGACATAATTTTATACTTTTTAAATTTGTTTCGTAAAGACGAACTAATAATCTATAAAAGTTGACACAAAACTGGGACGTTAAATTTTTATAAATTATTGATTCGTCTTGACAAGTAATTTCATAAAAGTAAAAGAATATGAACTAAATTTTTAAAAAAATAGAGTTTTTTAAACTTATTTTTCGTCTTTAGTAAATTTTTTAAACATAATTTTATAACTTTTTTTTAGATTCCTTTCGTTAAGATGAACCAATAATTTACAAAAAATTGAGGCAAAATCGACAAATACAAAAAAAACTTAAACAAAGACCAAAAAAATTACAAATGAAAAAATTAGGTCGAATTAGGCATAAAGAGTTGGTTCTATTTTTTTGGCTTCTTTAAGATTTTTTTGCGATATAAATTATAAACGAAAAATTTTAAGTGCGGGACTCGCTATTTTCAGTAAGTTAACTCCAAAAAAAATCAAAATTCAATTTTTTAATTATTTTTTAATCATTTCCTAACAATTGAATAGGAAAAATAATAATAACAAATAGGTGTTAAAACACTACTCAAACCCGCTTTTATAAAAAAAATTATTTTATTTTTAAAAATAATAAAATTCATGAGTTAAAATTCATCAGTGCATTTTTTAAAACCATAGGGGAGGTCTCTGCAATTATTAGAAATCTCAGGAGAGGTCAGTGCATTTTATCCCATAGTGAAAATATTCCTTAGCATAGTCAAAGGGTAAAATAGACATTCCAAAATTAACGCCGTTGGCTTTAATTTCACGGCAGGGAGGAAAGAGGGTAATAGTTTCAAAAGCAGGGGAGGTCACTGTATTTTTTTAAACCTCAGGGGAGGTCAGTGCAATTGTTAGAAACCTTAGGGGAGGTCAGTGCATTTTACCCATTTGCCTTTTATCAAAAAACTTGCCGACTGCAGCCAGGCCCGGCCCTAGGGCAAGGCCCAAGAGGCCATTGCCTAGGGCCCCCAAAATCAGCCCAAATATAGGGCCCCCACTAAAAATTAAGTATGGGCTTGAATATGAATAAAAAAATCTATTTTTTAAGTCTATAGCCCAATAAATTGTCCATTTATACCCAATTTATTTGGTAATCCAAACAATTAGTTTTAGGGCCCAAAAATTACAAGCCCAACTCTATAATTGTGTGGTTAATGGTTAAGAAAATAAGAATCAAAGAAGATTAAGGAAATAAACTTCTTAGTTTGAAAAGTCTAATGTTTTAAAAAGTTAGATTATGATAATATTTTCATGGTTTTTCAATATTTTTAATTAAGTTTTGGATCGTTTTTTTTACCTTCTTAATTTGTCTCAACAAGAGAAGCAAAAAGTTAGAAAAAAAATTAAAGGTCTTGATTGAAGAAATTAGGACTTTTGATTGTGTGTATGAGTTATTATCTAATACATATATAGGTATACAAATCAGTTAAAAAAAATATGTATATAGATACACATTACATATTAGTTGCTAAATGAGGTTTTCTTATCCTTCTATATTGTATAAGAGTATAAGTTATTTTATTATTTGTTAAATAAATTACAACTTTTAAGGTCTCTTGAATACTTGAAGAATTACAATTTTGATGAATTATAGTAGAATTTAAGGTATCTTAAATAAATTTTACCTTCGATCAACCATGTCACAAGAAAAATTAAATGGGTTATCTATGTTATCCATAGAAAATGACTTAGTGGGAGAGTTAGATTATACAAATCTAATTGATACTTTTGCTTCTAAAATTAAAGAAGAATAATGTTCAAGTGATATGATTGACTTCTTGTAATGAAATGTAATATTTAAAATTTTGAAATTTTATTTTTTTTTATCTATAATGCAAAGTAATTTTTATGATGTTGTTTTCAAAATTATTGTAATTTCTTTTCACGTTTAGAAAATATAAAGGGCCCCTTTTTTTAAATTTCGCCTAAGGCCCCAGAAAACTCAGGGCCGGCCCTGACTGCAGCACCAGCATCGACGGCAACCGCAAGAGAAATTAAGGTGGAACCGAGTCAATGGCTGTCGAATGTCACTCTCTGTCAAAATCTCTATAAACTTTTGATTTTGTTCTGTTTCCTTTCAAATGGCGATCAAGGTAGAATAAACCCAGCAATTTGCTACAGTGTAAATAAAATTTTGTGGAATTCATATGCTGAAATCTTACAACATGAGACATGGGTACAGGTGCAAAACAAAAGTTTGAAGCATTGAATGATAATCCTCCCTTATCTTGTTAATGAAAGAATGTAAACAAGTTTCATAATAAGATTTTCTTTTCCAAAACAGTTCAATCTGAATTTTATTTTGAATTGAATTTTTGAAATTTATTTTTATAGTAATCTTTTGCAAAAAAATATAAAATAAACAAAGAATATCTACGTATTCAGTAAAATCTTTATCTTTCTTTTTACATATAATAAAGAGAGATGCTGTCTTTACTATTCATTGTTTCGTTCCTTCCCCAATAGAAAGTGGTGACTTGGCCCTTAGCTTTCTTCTCCTCATTTATCTGTTTATATAAATACCTATAATATAATTTTTTTTGTTAAAAAATTAAATATATTTTCTTTATCTTTACGAACAATAAAGACTAGAGATGATGTGTTTATTATTCATTCCTTTGATTTAAGTTTTTGTCCTTTGAAATTACTTTTTGTCCTTAAGTTTTTTTTTTTTTTTTGCCATTTTTGTTTTAAGCATTACCTTTTCTTTTTTTTATCGACAAATTAACGACCTTTTTTTTACCAAACAAAACTTCTCGATTGATCAATGTCAGCTCTAAGATTCCGGAGACCCAAAACAAGCTCTTCAATTCGGCCTTTTGTATATTTTGCCCAAAAAATATATATAATAAAAAACCTCTATGAAAAATCATTATACAAACATTATCATTCCAAAAACATGTAAAAATTTAATTACTCCAAAAGACATAATCATTCTCGCATGTTTAATTAAAATTTATCATATGAATATTGTCATTCTCACATGTTTAGTTGCAAATGTATTAATTAAGTTCTCATAATCAAGCGTTTTCACTATAGATTTTTCAATGAATAATTTAGCTACTCTAATTAATCTTTGTTGGAACATGATTGATAAAAGATAAATTTTAATCAATTTAAACTTAGAAATAACTTTTTTTCCAAACTTGTTTGGACCTATTTTTATGTAAAAATAAGTTTAAAATTAAAAAAAATTAATAAAGAGAATTAAATATTTTGAGGCCCCTACTTTTGATATTTTTTAGGGACCCAAAGCCGTGGTTTCCTCAGTCTACACTCAAAATTGGGTCTATGACTGATCCGTCAAAACTCAACGCCCCAACTTCCTCAAACCCATCACGATCGCCACATGCAGCAATATCTTCACGACGGCAACCATGGGAGAAGTCGCTAGTGTCCCAGCTACCACCATCGATGGATTAAAATTTTTTCGTACGTTTGCAAGGATTCGGCATTCTGATATTACACAGGCCAAAATTTCCACATATAACGTACGTTCTGTAGAGGTTATTTGGTTTTGTCCAAAACATGTTCCAATTCTCCCCTCTTGCGGCGACCACGTGTACTGTCGAAGTCGGCTAGATGAGTCAAGGTGGAACCGGGTCAACGGCGGTCGGACGCCACTCTTCGTCGAAGTCTTCGTAAGCTTTTGATTTTGTTCTACTTTCTTTTGAATGACGATCAAATTCAAGTAAATCTAGCAATCTGCTGTAGTGTAAACAAAATTTTGTGGAGTTCATATGCTGAAATCTTGTCACAGAGGACATGGCTACTGGTGAGAAACAAGAATTGGAAGCATTGAATGGTAATCTTCTGTTGTTTTAATGAAAGAATGTGAACAAGTTTCATAATAAGAGAAAAATTACAATTCTAAAAATTTTCTTTCCAAAATAGTGATTCAATTTAAATTTTATTTTGTATTAGTTTTTTTTAATCTTATTTTGTAGTGACCATTTGCAAAAAAATATTAATACATACAACTAGCATGAAATCATCTATTGCTTTTTATTATTTTATTGTCTATATTATCTTGACTTTAAAGAAAATTTATATGGTAGATAATTTTGTAATGGACATCGTTATTGCCATGGCCTTATGAGTGTGCCTTTCGTGCAGCTACCTTTCTAGTAATTAATGTAAAAAGTCTGAATAAAAAACTATACAAAATTTGATAAACGCCAAAACATATATCTAACTTGATCGATAGAAACCCCAAGGGGTTGTTCAAGAGGTAGGACTGGCAAGCTGTAAACCCCAGATGCTGTGTTCGAAACTTGGCAACTACACTTTGGGGCCACTGGAGGTTTGCCCGGTCGTTAACTTCAGGACCTCGAGGACTAGTCGGCATTAGGTGGGGGGACCCCCAGGCAATCCCAGCCTGGTCCCCAAGCCGTACCGGATACCTCGGTTATCAAAAAAAAAACTTGATCGATAGAAGATTCTTGACATAAAAATACCATTAGTCTTTGGACTTGTGACCAAGAACCCTAACATAAACTTTCAAGGTCAACGTTTAGTTTTCAACATCATCACTATTACGGGAGTGCAATTTTATTTACTTTCTTTTAAAGAGAGTTAACATTATCTTCACTCTCATTGATTGAGAATATATGGGTCCCATATATAAAGTAAATTTTTTAATAATATTTATTCGATGTTGAACAAAATCAAATTCCTATTATGGAGGCATAAAACGATAATCTACAAGGATTTAAAAATGATCCCTTCATAGTTCTCAAAAATAGAAAACTTCGTATTGAGCCCATAAACCAGGCCGCACGGCCCGTGAACCCAACATAATTGGACTATCGATTGGGCTTTTGGACGAACAATTACCATTTCAGACGTGTTCGGTCTGAATTTTTAATTTTTTTTCTAAATTAAATTTTTTAAAAATACAGACCGTCCAAACACTTCCAAACCGGTATCGGTTCTTTTCGAATTTTGATAGGAATCAATCTGCTTAATAGGTTTCAAAGTTTCATTTCCCAAAACTGATCAAATCAAAACAAATTCACCACTAGTCTGTCAATACTTCCTTCCAAAGTTATTAACCTTGTACCAAAAAACATATAAATTTTCTTAATCTTACCATAGTATGAGAATGATAAAAAAACCGACAATTTAGATTCTCTAAAGACGGTGAAATAAGTGAGGATGACAACTCACAACTTCAAGTAAGTTTTATTCTTCTTCTAGTTGTTAAACAACATGATGATGTGGAACAATAACATGAATTTTCAATGTCCACGAGATTATTGCCAATGAATTTTTTTTTTTGAAAAGTTAGAAAATATAGCATTACGAATATCTCAAAAAATGAGATTTGCTATATTTAAATGATTGTGTGATGTATCTGTGAGAATTTGTGCATTCACGATCTATATTTTACATACATATATCTACTCTCTCACACTTGATATCTAACTTGATTATTGAAAAATTTATGACCATAAAATACTCTTAGTCTTTGAACTTGTCTACAAGAACACCAACAAAAAATTTGAAAGTCAACGTCCAATTTTTGACATCATCAATATTATTTTCGAACGAAGTTGATTTTTGCCTGTTCTCTCTCTCTCTCTCTGCATATATACACGTGCAAGGACATATAGACAAGCGTATGCACGCAGCCACTTACCGACGGTGATTTGGGATTGAAAGCTAAGTGCAGCATCGATCGGGGAGTAGGGAGTTGGAAGTTGCCAAAACCCTAGAGTGCCATTCACTAGGTACGAGATTTAATTTAACAGTTCCTCATCCTCAGTTTTCTTTCTTCATGTGATAAAATTTACTTTCTAGGGCTTATTGTTTCTGTGTTAATTTAGTGATTGTGTCGCCTTGTCTGATCTTGGCGCATCGGTTCACATACGGATAGTAGTCCTCGAGGTTTATGAGTTGGTTCATTAGATGTTCTTATCAGTTTATGAATTGGTTCAATTTGGGTGCTTGTGTGCTTCTAAATTTCCCTCTTTTTTCTGGGCAAAAAGAAAATTGTTAATCGTTGAAATATGATATTACAATGATTAAAGAACTTCAAAAACAGGTGGAATCACAACGACCAAACCGGAATTCCAACTATGTTGGCACCCGAGTAGCCGACAATCATTTACCAATGTGTTGACTTAACTTTTACCCTTACAGTTGACAACTGTGACTTGGAAAAATAAGCCCATGGTTTGTGTTGAAATGTTTTGATCTGTATGGGTATTGCATGACATGCAAGTTTGAACTCTGGAGTGTTAATTTATCCTTTTGTGCATAGCTCTTTGTGGGATTGCAATCCCGGCATTAGACGTGCCCTTATTAAATATTAGACATCAGCTTTCCAATGTCTAACAAAGGATTATGTTGCCAATGGTTACTAAGATAGCTCTTCTGATGACCAATGGATGGTTGGTGTTTGGGTGGCTTGTGTGGAGCCTGAAGGGATAAGCATGCTTGTAGGTTTGTCATTACTGGAGAAGTGATTTAATGTAAACTGGTTTTGAGTTTATTTTTAGCAGGCTGGTCATGCTTCTTGTTTTACATTTACAAATGGTTTTTGTTTCCGATAGATTCTTTGCAGGTTTCTCATATTAACTTTAGAATTGAGTTTCTTTCTTTTGTATCTTTGATGCTCAACATGTACATCGCAGATATATCGTAGAGCGAAAGATTCAAGCTTAACTGCAAGAGAGTAAACTAAAAGTTAAACTGCGCAATGGAATGGGCTTACTTTTTGGAATATTTTCATTGACGTATATGGAATGCTTAGCTCATTGAGATTCACTTGAATGAGTCTCTTCTATATGTTGCTCCTCTAAGGAATGCACTAGTGGTCAAACTATGATTGTAGTCTTGCTCCCATGAAGTTTTCGCTGCAACTGGAAGTGGACTCTTGACCTGATGGGCCCCCAGTAGTCTTAGAGATTATTTGCGGTTCTCATTTAGAGACATCTATAGTGTTGGTTATATTGATCTGTGCCTGTTTTGCTGTTGGCTGTGGTATGCAAGAGTGGCATGGACGAACTAGGAGACCGTATTCTTCACACCATGCATTATACACATGCAACTTTTTTTACAGGTCTTTTAGTCCCTCGTGCTGAAAATGGATCACCAACGCGGGAATGATTCAACTCACAAAAGTTCACTACGTATTGTGCACTATTAGTCTTCACTCAACTAGGTACGTGTGCCATGTCCAAGGCTTTCCTTTTTGACGGCCTGCATCATAGGATAGATACAGTACGAGGAGGATGGGTGGGCCTGCTCTGCTTTGACAACAGTGTGACGGATAGTGGGCAAAAGGGAAGGAGGTCCTCGTACGAAGTCACACACTTATTTGAGCAGTGCGGGAGACTAGGGAATGGGTCAAGTAAATTCCCCTGGGGCCGGAAATCTACTAGATCTTTGAAGTATCACGAGCTACCTCCATTAACATTTCTCATGGACTTCATGATCTGTTTCTTCTTGTAGCTTCTAACAAATCGTTGTTTCTTGTTTTAACTTCTAACAAACCGTTCTTTAGCTTTATTTATTTTCAATGCTTAATACTTGGATCAGAGCTCTGTGTTGCCTTTTCTATTCCATGGTAATCATACTGTTGTGATGATTCGTGGACCTCAGGATCTAATTATCTGGTTGACGTTCTCAAATATTTCTCACAGTTTACATCCTTAGCTCTTCAATATGTGCTCTTAAGCTTCGTTATGTTTTTCATTGAAGTGTTTCCTCCCGGAGTTTGAGAAATGCAAGATCCAAGTATGCTACTACCCGAGGAAGCTTCAGTTCCCAAGTCAAGAAAAAAGAAACCCTCAACCCAAAAGGCTTCTTTGTCTAAACAAGGGCATAATGTGACTCTTCCAACTCAAAAAGGGAAGAAAGCCTCCAAAAGAGGGTTGAAGAAGGAAGTTTCTCCCAGTTTCCAACAACCAGAGAACTCGCCCTCTGATTCACTGCCGGACTCTTCCACATCTGGAAACGATTACAGGGCACTGCGAAGGAAATATTTGCTGCTGGAGGAAGAAAGCTTTGGGGTTGGGACAGAGTTGAGAGAGGTGGAAGATGAGGTAAAAACCCTTGAACAAGAGAAGATTGCACTCCTGGATGAGCTCGTTGTGTTAGAAGGCTTAGTCGATCCTTCGGAGTTGCAGCCCCAGGGCTCGCGTTAACCGTAGATCCAAATTGTTGGTTTTATTTGATAAATGAAAGCCTACTTATATCTGAGCGGGAGTATTTGTGAAACATGTCCATGGGGTCAAGGTCTTATACCATAATAGGTTTGCTTATAGAGTATTTGTTACCCACTACGCTGTTTGCAGCATCATTTACAAACTTTGGTAGCCTTCTGTGAAGTTGATTCAGATGATTTGGATGGTTGGATCTATAGAATTGTCTTCTAGAAACTGAGAGTATGGCCAACCTACATAGGCAGTCAATTGCCGAGTCCAGTTTGTTCATCTGAAGGTAAACAAACTTTGTTCACCTTCGACTGTGTGAGACCACTTCCATAATTTAAATTATTTATTTTGTTCAGATTGATTTCTTAAGTTACGAGAAATTTTTTTAGCTCAATTCCAATATTAAACAACACATTTTCCCTCAAATCTGCTTCAAGAAAGGATAATGTGCAACTTCAAGTTGTTAATTATTTACTTCTGAAAATGGCAAATGAGTTGGGCCATCACTTGGGGTGGGAATGGCTCAGTCCACATTCATCATTTGATGAAAGCACTTCAGCCAAGCCTCTTCAAGAGAGCTTTGCTTGGTCGGCGCTGCCTACTTACTTGGATAATGCTTTGAACACGAAAGTTCCACCCCTTTCTCCCATGCTGAGTCACACCCAATGCCTGCCATATACAGGGACACTTTGTAATCTAAGAAATTAATCTGAACAAATAGACAATTTCGATTATCGAAGTGGAATCTCAAAGTGATCTTACACAGTGAAAGGTGAACAAAGTTTTTCCTCCGTGGGGAAACAAAATTGAACTCGCTCTCCCACCCATAATTGTGGTGAAAATAGTGAAACCCTTTAAGAGGCACATTAGCAATTGTGTTGTGAATTAAGTTACCTAATGGCAAGTTGGAAAAGAAGATAACCTGAACTGGTTATTGGAACTAGGTTTCACCCAACCCAACCCTGATCCTCATTGTTCCTGTTATTTAGGTTCCAATGCAAATCCATTGCCAAAGCTAAAGCAAATCATGCAGCCAATATTTTGTACACCAAAAATTGTAATAGTACAACTATATTTAGGAATCCAATTTTTAAAACTAAAAGAAATCAAGCTATTCGAGCCGAATTAATGTTTTGTTTATTGAAAGTTCGTTCCAAATTGAGTTGTTAAGTAAAAAAAAGAGAGCCAGCTCTTGATTAATCAACAGATGTCCTCTCATTCTTTCCTTTTTGTTTCATGTAGGAAGTGTTCGGGAGTCAATTATTTTTTAAATTTTAGATCTTGATTGTAAAAAACAAAATTTTGAATTATAATCAAAATTTGTGAAAGTAATTAAATGATAATGTGCACACTATATTTTGTTAAAGGGTATTGTGTGAATTTGTATAGAGAATTCAAATAGTTCAGATGATTTTAAAATTATATTTTTTTCAGAATGCATTATATAATTTGCTTTCAAACGCTCAAAATACAAAATTGCACAATAAAAATGCCCAAAAAAAAAAAAAATTGCCAAACGCCCTACCTCCCATAAATAGTGGGATCCACAACTTCGAAATTTATTTATTACCATACATCTATATCTAGATCTAAATTGAAAGTATATAATTCTCCAAATAAAAAATAAAGAAAATACATATAAAAGAAAAAAAAGAAAAAGGAACCAATTAAATACACAAAAGAAAAGAAATTGGGTTCCAACTTACCTATCATGATTGAGTTTAATAGTGAGATTCCTTAGTCTTTCTAATCAACATATAGTTATCACCTAGGGATTGGATGCCTTCAAGCATTGAATTTGTTGACAAAGAGAGATAACTAAGGTCATTATTACAACTTAACCACCATTCCACCACCCATATTTTCTATGAGAAAATGAAGACACCTACCAAAAATTTCATACTCTTGTCATCATGGTTATAATTACTTGTATAATGACAAATATTACTCATGATTTCATTAAGACTCTATTTAGATGGTAGAAATTTTGACGACAAATAAGAATGTAAGAGTGTGATATCATATTCTCATAATTTGGAAAAGCAAGAAGGGAGGTACAGAATGAGAGCTGAGAGTAGTGGAATTAAGCAAAACAGATAGTACTCTTGGAAAGATAGAATGAGAGCAGTGAAAACAAAAGAGATCGTATTTTTAGAAAGATAGAATATCATTGCATGATTATAACATTAAGTTATGAATGTAATTCCCGAGGGAATGACCCGTATTGAGAAGAAGGTAGAATATGAATGTAATTTTTGAAGCTCCAAGAGGTTGGCCTATTGGTCAAGATTTGAGACTTAAGAGTTTATTCTCTCTTAATATCTCAAGTTCTATGAATTCTTATAGGACCAACATATACAGGATTTTGTTTTGACTTTAATTGGGCTCCTCGCTAGTGGAAGGTAAGATTAGTCCCCCAAAGATTCGTAGTCGAGTAGTGCATAAACTAATCCGAATACTCCGAGTTATAAAAAAATAATGTGAATTTTGATAACAAATTCAAAAAGGATTCACATTCCCAAACTAAATGGGAATACGATTCTTATAATCTCCCATGGTAATCCGAAATTCCTGATTTAATTGTTAATATAAATAAAGGTGGACTCTTATAAATTTTCAAAATAAATCTTTTTTAAATAAGGTTACTGAATAATTCAAACATTGAAATGTAATTATTTTGGGTATTAAATTATTAAGTTTGATTCTTGATGACTAAATTCTCATTTCTACCTAAAATTATAGACATCTTAACATGGACAGAAAGATTTTATTGTGCACAAGTGCAGTAGAGTGTGTACAACAGTTTTGTTTTAACGTACAAAATATTGCTCAAACAGTAGAACAATGTTCGGACAATATTTGAATGATCAAAACGATACCGTTTTAGTGCAGAATATATTTTGATGCATTTTGCACAATAGAATCTTAATTCCTCAAAGGAAAAGTTTATGCACACAATCATCGATGAACAGATCCGGACATAAATATGTCTAGAACCGTTTGATGCACGTAGAGTCCGTAAATTAATAAAAATTTCATGTGCATCTAATGATTCCAAATACTAATCTATATCTGAATCTGTACACAAATAATTATATGCCTAGCATAAATCTTCCTCAAAACATGGCCTAAGCTGCGACTAATATATGTGAGGAAATTCAGCGGTGGTAAAGTGCATTTTTTGGCACCGAAAAGCAGGGGTGTGATATGCTTTGGAAAGTCACCTCGAAGTCCTCAGATGGGTCATCATTGCTTTTTCCACAAATTTTGCTTGCTTCCAGTGTGCATTCACTTGGGCATTATCTTACTAAACTTTGCGGCCAAGTCTCTGCTACTAGCCTTTGGATACAAATTTTGTGAACATATGTGTTCGAACACAGATTTAAATATAGATGTATTCAAATTGAGTCTTTTGATTTGTCTACACTTAATGCATATTGTGTGGGATTTTGGTACATCGGATGACTCTGAATATAGATGTATATTACGATATCTGTTTAAAACTACTCTATAAAAGTGTGAGAAGTATAGTTGGTCGTGGTGGGACTCACATCAAGATCGTTTTAACCATTAAATCGCTTATTTTGTAAGACTCTCGAAGTAGATTATTTATGCAGAACAATATCGGTCAAATAACGATAGCGAAAAGTGTAGGAGGAGGAAGATTATGGCAAGACTAAGTTCGAAAATTACTTATATGTGGCACAATTGAGAGGCTATGGACGTTCATCAAAATGAAGTTTTTTGTTTTTTGTCATCACCAAACATATGGTTATATGTATTTGACTCTAATGCCAATAAATTCTCTCTCTCTCTTTGACCACACTAGAAGGTCATGATTAGAGGTGCAAACATAAATCAAAAAATCGAATTGGACTGGTAAATCGAATCAAATCGACAGTTCGGTTTGATTTTTTACTCAAACCAGTCCAGTCATGGCCAGTTTGGAGTTCTTTAAATTTATTCGGTTCGATTTTTTATTTCAAAACTTGAAGAGCCGGACTAAACCAGACCGGACTGGATCGGTTCGAAAGTTAATCCTAAAAATTTTACACTTTTACTTGTCATTTAAGTTTTACACTGATTTGTAGATCGTTGACTTCTATTAATGGGAGTATTTTTGTTTCTTTTATTTGATAACTTAGTGTTGGTATTAAAAACTTATTGAAATATCATATGAGCATTCCTCTATTATTTTTCTAATCGGTAGATCATTAGTGTCCGTGGTCTTGGGGCTCTGTACAGTGAACACCCACAATTTTGTATTTTTATGGTTTATCTTCATTTTTTATATATATATTTTTGAAATATGGGCTAGGGCCACCCAAACCGAAAATAGGACCAAATCGGACATAAACCGGTTGATGAAACGGATTTAGGATCGTCCTCGGCAGACCTGCAAAAACAACTTGACACCGGTGTGGTATCTTGCCAACACCCCTCCGATGCCTAAGTCAGCTTGAGGATGGAGGAATAACGTAGAAAGACTGTGTGGGTAAAATTGGGCAGAATGTACGTACCTTGTACCATAGAGGTGCCTCCATTATATAGAGATCTCGTTGGAGACAAATTAGGGAAGGACGTGGTCCATTCCTGATTTGGTGGAGAGAATCAAGGCTAGTGGCCTTTAATTTGGTAACTGAATCCCTAACGATCATCCTTGCCTTAAATAACGGAAGCGGGTGGAGATGGTGCGCAAGACATGGAGAGATCTTTGGGATCTTCCTTTCCTTGTGGGACGATCCGCTTTAGGCAGATAGATCCCAGGAATCGCGGAGAGTTATTCAGCAGAATAGGTCAGATAATGGCTGGGCTGAGCAGACCAAGATAATGGCTGAGCCGAGCAGATCGGACAGTGGCTGAGCTGAGCATACCAAGATAATGGCTGAGCCGAGCAGATAACCGAACTGAGCAGATCAGAAGATGTCTGAGGCAAATTGCTTGCCGACCGACCGGGATACTAACCGGCTCAGCCTGCACGTCATGACCCATTAGCTACTCCCCTATTTCCGAACGGTTGGCCCGCTTTTAAGAGAGGAAATATCAACGGTCTGATGCATTGAATCATGACGGCTCGCACTTTGCCTGGGTTCATACGCCGCATTTAATGCTGTGTCAGAAACGCTTGAGTGCTTGGAGGCGGCGTTTAATCTGGGAGTGACACGTGTGTTCAATCAACGGTCCACATTTGAAGGTCCATTATGGAGGCTCTATAAAAGGCGTGCATCAGGGTTTATCAAGGTTTCCTTCTCTTTCATTCTCCCAGCTGTTCTTGCAAACTTCAACCTAAGAACTTAGTCCTCTTCCATCTACCTCGACCGACCGTGGTTTGCTTTCTCTAGGTACGTTCGTGTCCCTCTTTCTCGATTCTGGCTGGTAACAGCTTTTCTTCAGACCCTAGAGGTTTAGGGCATTCTTGGGCCTTCTTCTTTCTTAGGCTCTGTCGTTTCTTGCACGTCCAGTCCGACTGCCCTTCGTTAGGAGAGTTCATCCACTCCCCAGCCGTTTCTCAGTATTACCAGGATATTTTTAACATTATTAAGCCGGCTATCCCTGACTTCCACAGAATGACTTCTAGACGACCACAAATTAGGATGTCGGTACCAACCCCTTCGCGAAGGGACGCCAACCAGGCTGAGCGTCCCTTACAAACGAACCCCGCAGATCGCCCTGAGCCCCGAGGGGTGGCCTTGCACCTCAGACCTATAGAGGCTGATCGAATAGCTTCATCAGTGACCGAGGCTGACCTTGCCGTTTTGAGGGCGAAGTACCAAATCCCTGCCTTAGTCCACTTGAGAGTCCCTGGTCCGACTGAAAGAGCAAACGCCCCTAGGTTCGACGAGCTGAGCCTTTACATAGCAGACTTCGAGGCTGGGCTGAGGCTCCCTTTCCATCCCTGCATAAGGGAGATCCTCTGGTTCTTGGGGCTATCCCCAGGACAACTCTTGCCCAACGCTTGGCGAATCCTGGTCGGTTGCAGTGTGCTCTGGGCAGCTGCCACAGAGGACAAGGCCAGGCTGACCCCCGAAGCCTTCCTCTACTGCCATCAAGTGAGCATGGCTGCTCAGGGATGGTGGTACTTCTCCAGGAGGGACAGCACCTCTCCCGCAATCGAAGGCCTTCCCTCAGCCAACAAGAGGTGGAAGGATAAGTTCTTCTTCCTCTCAGGGGAAGGATGTGAGTTCCCTACCTGGGAAGAACGAACGAGCGCTTCCAAAATCCGCGTATTCTGGGGAGAAGTCCACCCATCCCGTGAGCACCTAGTTCCTCTTCAGTCTCTCTTTTTCCTTTTGTTTTGCAAATAACCGACTTTTCTTCATTGTGTTCTGAGCAGGAAAACAAAGACCGGGGATCTCGGCTGAAGTCAGAGCGCAGCTGAAGGCCGTAGCTGACTATCCCGAGCGCGACTACCGAGTCCTGATCACTCCGGAAACTTTGGCGAGCTACCTCCTCGGCCCCGAACCCACACGTGAGGCCCTTGCCTTAGAGAGAGGTATCTCCTCTTCTCTGTTCTTCTGTTAGATGAAACCATCTTACCTCTGCTTTTGTTTGTTTTCCAGAAGAAGACGGGATGAGGCTAAACGCTGAGAAACTGGCAGCAATGGCTGAGCGCTCCGAGCGGGCCAATACCGGGCCCAAGAAGAAGAGGGCCCTGACTGACCCCTCCACATTTGTGGATTCGGGTGTGACCGCCCAAGGTCAGCAAACCACTATTCCCCCAGCCAAAAGATCAAGGAGGGCTGAAGCTGAGGAGGCCCTTGCGCGAAAACAACAGACCACTCCTGAAGAGCAGGTCATAACAATAGAGGAGGCTGTCATTACGGCCCCTGAAGCAGAGGGTTCTTCAGCCCAACACCCGACTGAGGAAGCTCAGAAGGGTGAGAAGAGGAAAGACAGGGAGGCCACTCCCACAACTCAGGCAGCACCCGAGGGTGAGCTTCCTCCCCCAGCTCCAGAGCTCTCTGTCCTGGTGAGCAATGACTATGCCATGGACATGAAGGACCGGGAGATCATGAGGGGAAAACCTGCTGACGAGAAGCGCGCCCGGCTTCTCATCCACTTGGCTAAGGTAACCATCTCATTGCACATGTTATGTAACAGATTGGTCGGGTCGGCCTTAACATCTGTTTTCACTGTGTCGCAGGCTGCAGTCTACAGCACTGATCTAGTGCAAATGGGCCTGAATGATGAGGATGCAGTCTAGCTGAGATGCCCGTTTTTCGTGGGCTGAGGAGACCTCCGTTAAGCTTGAGAGCTGAGCCACCTTGATCGAGTTCTCGTCCCTCAGCTGGAAGACCTCGTCCTTCAGCCTTGAGTTGGACTCTCGAAGCTCAGTCAACGCCAGGTTGCTGATCTGAAGAAAAACCTAGCCGACGCGATGACAGGTCTGAAGGCCAAGCAGAAGCAGGTCCAAGACCTGGTCCAGAGATGTGATGAGCAGGGCAGGCTGCTCTCAGAACAGGACGTGAAGATCAACTCGCTGAAAGAACAGACTCGGTCAGTTCAGATGGATCAACTAAAGGACTCTCCGGAGTTCATAGATCTGATGACCGAGTACTTTTTTGGAGGCTTCATGTCCCTGAAAAGGAAGATCAGCTCTGCTCATCCTGAGCTAGACTTGAGTTCCTTCAAGCCGGAGGCAGAAGACGTCGGCCGGGAGGAGGATGAGGAAGAAGAGGCCTCCGAAGCGGAGGAAGAGGAGGAATGCCATGCTGGGGTTCTTCTCCTGGAAGGGACAACCGACCGTGGCCAGCTTATGATCACTCAGGGCGAGGAAGGCGGTGCAGCCATTATAGACATCACGGGTGATGATGAAGCTCCTCCTCCCCTGGCCATGGTCGACCCAGCCGTGGTCATAGCTGAAGAGGTCTTGGTCAGTGCGGCTGACAAGTTGCTCGAGGAGATTGCTGAGGACGTTCTCAGGAATTCACCTCCTAGTGCCGATCAGGTGGTTGACCCTCCTGCCCAAGGCCAGCTTCCTCTCGCTGATCAGCCTCTGGCTCCGGCGCCTGCTGAAGAAAATAATTAGTCTTTTTCTTCGTTTCTTTTCTTTTGCTTTCATATTTCTTGTAAAAACCCTTTAATGAATAGAAATGAGCAATTTCATCTGTCAGGCTTCAGTTGAATGAATAACTTTCTTCTTTTCTTTTCTATCTCTACCTCTGTGTGCGATACCTTGACATATAACTTAAGAAATATAACTTAAGGAATAACTCAAAGTTGAAGAATTTCCTTCTCGTAACACTTTGCTTGCCCCTGAGGCTTGTTTGCTGGGCAGGCGAAGCTGCTCGGATACTTGGTCCCGGAGGACATGGCTGAGCAATCGAGGCTGCTCGGATGCATGGTCCCGAAGGACATGGCTGAGCAGTCGAGGCTGCTCGGATGCATGGTCCCGGAGGACATGGCTGAGCAGTTGAGACTGCTTGGATACATGGTCCCGGAGGACATGGCTGAGCAGGCGAGGCTGCTCAATCAATATGTTTAGTTATCTTCAGACATAATTCAGACAACTTCATAGAAATAACAATCTGTCCATCTTGACTGGACTTGTAATAAATTTGATAATTCATGTTTACATACAAAGACGGGACAAGGAAATAACAACGAAATAAGTCAATAGGGATAAACACTTGGCCAATATTATTGAAAATACTTCTTTAAATGCTCAGCATTCCAGGGTTGGGGGAGCTTTTTCCCTGACAATGTAGCTAAACGATAGGCCCCAGCCTTCACGTGCTCAGTTACTTGGTAAGGACCTTCCTAATTTGGACCCAGGTGTCCAATCCTCTTCCCAGTGGGATCCACTTTCTTCAGTACCAACTCCCCAGTTCTGAAATTTCTTTCCCTGACTTGGCTGTTGTAGAATTTGGCCATTTGCTGTTGATAAGTGGCCATTTTGATGGCTGCTCTTTCTCTCTTCTCTTCTAGGAAGTCCAATCCCTCTAAGAGTCCCCATCGATTCTCTTCCTCTTGGAAATCCCGAGTTCTGTGGCTGAGCAGCCCAATTTCCACCGGAATTACTGCCTCCACCCCATAAGCCAAAGAATAAGGGGTTTATCCAGTCGCTGTGCGTGCGGTCGTTCGATAGGCTCACAGGACACCGGGCAACTCCTCTGGCCAGTCTCCCTTTGCAGCTTCCAATTTCTTCTTCAGGTTCTTCTTGATTGTGCGATTTGTGACTTCAACCTGCCCGTTAGCCTTAGGATATGCTTTGGAGGCATAGTGCACATGTATTCTCCTCTGTTCACAAAACTCCTGAAACTGGTCATTATGGAACTGTTTGCCACGATCAGTGATGATCACCCTGGGTAATCCAAACCTGCTGATAATATTTTTCCAGACGAAATTGATGGCCTTCCTCGTGGTAATGGTAGCAAGGGGCTCAGCTTCCACCCATTTGGTGAAGTAGTCCACAGCCACGATAGTAAATTTGTTTTGCCCTTTGCCTATAGGAAGGGGTCCAATCAAATCCAACCCCCACTGAGCGAACGGCCAAGGAGAGGGGATTGGGGTTAACAAAGTAGGAGGATGATGAAGAATGTTGCCAAACTTCTGGCATTTCTCACATTTCTGGACCATCTGCATCGCATCGTTCTGCATGGTTGGCCAATAATACCCTGTCCGGATCAGTTTCTGTGCCAGCGCTCTGCCCCCAGAGTGATTTCCACACGATCCTTCATGTACTTCCCTCAGAGCATATTCAGCCTCCTCCTGAGTTAGACATCTCAGCAACAGGAATGAATAACTCCTGCGATATAGTACTCCTTTCAAGCAAAGATATTTGGCTGCCCTCAGTCTCAGCCTCCTAGCTAAATCCTTGTCCTCGGGCAGTACACCCCTCTCAAGATAATCAACAATGGGATCCGCCCAAGAATCTTCGTAATTGATTGCAGCCACCTCCTGGACCGGCGATTCCACACTTGGTTGTTCCAATCTTTGAATTGGGATGAGGTGACTGAGTGTTTCTTCTCGAGCTGTTGCCAGTCGTGCGAGCTGATCGGCTTCTGCATTCTCCTCCCGAGGGATCCTCAGCAGCTTGAAAATGTCAAAAGCTTTCTGGAAATGTTGGACCCTCTCTAGATACAATTGCATCCTATCCTCCTTGGCTTCATAATCCCCCAGCACTTGTCCCACCACCAACTGGGAATCGCTGCCAACCGTAAGCTCCTTAATCCCTAAGGATTTCGCCAGTTTGAGCCCAATCAAAAGCGCCTCGTACTCAGCTTCGTTGTTGGTAGCCTTAAAATTAAACCTGATGGCATAGAGTAGTTTGAGCCTGTCTGGAGAAATCAAGATGACCCCGGCTCCACTGGCCTCCGCATTCACAGAGCCATCAGCATAGAGGGACCACCCCGCTGATTCCTCAGTCTTCGGGTCAATGGGTTCAGCTGGTGGGGAATCTGGAGCTTCTGATGGTGAGAATTCCGCCACAAAATCAGCAAGGGCTTGTGTTTTGATGGCTGCTCTGGGACAGAATTCTAGGTCGAACTCCCCCAGCTCGACAGACCATTGAATCAGCCTCCCTGATGTCTCAGGGTTGTGCAGTGTCTTTTTGAGTGGTTGGTCGGTCATAACCTTGATGGGATGGGCTTGGAAGTAAGGCCTCAGCCTTCTTGCTGCTGTTACTAAGGCAAAGGCCATCTTTTCCACCTTGGGATACCTGTTCTCAGCCCCTCTCAACGCTCGGCTTGTGTAGTAGACTGGATATTGCACGTTGGCCAAGTAGATGTACAGGTCTTCTCCCCTCTGAGTACGGCTGAGGAGGGGAGGAGCCATCAGATAGGCCTTCAGCTCCTGAAAGGCCATTCACACTCCGGAGTCCAATGGAAAGCTTTCTTCAGGACTTGGAAGAACGGATGGCATTTATCAGTGGCCCTGGAAACAAATCGATTGAGGGCTGCAATGCACCCAGTGAGTTTCTGCACCCCCTTGACTCCCCTGGGAGATTCCATATTGAGAATGGCTCTGATTTTTTCAGGATTGGCCTCTATACCCCTCTGAGATACCATGAATCCCAAGAACTTCCCCGAACTGACCCCAAACGCACATTTGCTGGGATTAAGTCTCATCTGATACTTTCGCAGTGCCTCAAAGGCTTCTCTGAGGTCTTCCACATGATTTGACCTCTGCTGACTCTTGACCAGCATATCATCGACGTAAACCTCCACATTGCGCCCTATCTGTTCCTTGAACATCCGGTTAACTAGCCTTTGGTAGGTGGCCCCTGCATTCTTGAGTCCAAAGGGCATGACCTTTTAGCAGTAGAGGCCTCTAGCTGTGATAAAGGAGGTTTTCTCCTCATCCTCAGGGTGCATCTGGATTTGATTGTAACCCGAAAACGCGTCCATGAAGCTGAGCAGCTCATGGCCAGCTGTGGAATCCACGAGAAGGTCAATCCTGGGTAAAGGGAAGCTGTCTTTGGGGCAGGCTTTGTTAAGATCCTTGAAATCCACACACATCCTCCATTTTCCCTTTGGCTTAGGGACGAGCACCACGTTGGATATCCACACTGGGTATTTAGCTTCTCTGATAAACTGAGCCTCCTCCAATTTATCTACCTCTGCGGCAATGGCTGCATTGCGCTCTGGAGCAAACGTGCGTGTCTTCTGTTTCACTGGACGGTGAGCGTTGTCCACGTTCAACCGATGAGTGATGATACTGGGGTTTATACCTGGCAGATCTCTGTGTGACCAGGCAAAAACATCCGCATAGTCTCTTAGGAATTTCACCAGAGCAGCCCTCTCTTCTGATCCCAGACCTGAACCCAAACGAAACATTTTCTCAGTCTGTCCTTCCACAACAGGTACATCGATTAGTTCCTCAACGGGCTCCCCTTGCTGGAGCTTCTCCTCATCCCTTGTGTCAAGCCCACTAACTGAAAGGGCTTCTTTTGTCTTCATTGAAGTGATATAACACTCCCTTGCTCTCTTCTGATCTCCTCTGACCTCCCCAACACCACCAGCTGTGGGGAACTTGAGTTTCAAATGATACGTGGAAACCACTGCCTTGAACTTATTGAGGGTCTGCCTACCCAATATTACATTGTAGGCCGAAGGGCAATCCATCACCAGGAAATCCACCAAGGCAGTGGTATTCCTATGCTCGTCTCCTATCACGATAGGCAAGGAGATCATGCCCAAAGGATGGGCAGTCTCCCCAGAAAAGCCAACCAAAGGCGACTGTACAGGCCTGATATTGTCTCTCCCCAGCTGCAACTTTTCAAAGGCAGGTAAGAAGATGATATCTGCTGAGCTCCCTGTATCCACCAGGATTCTTCTCACTGTCCAATTGGCGAGGAGGGCTGTGATCACCAATGGATCATCATGAGGCTGGAGTACCCCTTCCTCATCCTCTGCTGTGAAGTGAATGGCTGAATCTGCCTCCCGTATGCGCTTTGCTGGTCTCTCTGCATTGAGCACTTCCCTGGCATAGGTTCTCCGAGCAGTCCTAGTATCTCCACTAACTCCTGGTCCCCCTGAGATCGTATTTATTTCTCCCACAGGGCGATGAGGAGGAGGAGGAGGAGGAGGAGGAGGAAGAGTCCTCTCACGCCTGTGATCAGCTGGCCCAGCAGCCTGTCCTGCTCCCCCATGAAATTCCCCTTCTTTTCGAATAAACCGTTGGAGACGTCCTCGTCTGATCAACCCCTCAATCTGCTGTTTCAACTCAATGCAGTCATCCGTGTCGTGCCCATGATCACGATGGAAGCGACAGTACTTCTGGCGAGAACGTCGCTCAGCCGGCGTCTTCATCTTTCCCGGCCACTTGAGTTCAGGATAATCACTTATCTCCTGCAGTACTTGATTGACTGTTGCGACCAGGGGAGTATAGTCGTGGAACCTCCTCTCTGGCCTCCCTTTCTGGGGGGAATCTCTTCTGTCCGTTCTTTTCCCTCTCGGGTAGTCCTCAGCCCTAGACTGCCCAGTCTCTTTCCTCCGTTTGCCCGACTGAGGAGCCGCTGTCTGGGCGGTGGGGGTCTCCCTTTCGCGATTGCGATGGGCAGCAAGGGTGTCCTCTGCATTCATCTGTCGCTGAGCCCTCATCATAAGCTCAGCCATATTGGTTGGTGGTTCAGCAGACAAGGAAAACAGAAACTGCCTCGGCCTGAGACCCGACATGTATGCTGCAATGGCGACCTGGTCATCAGCATTATCCACTTGCATGGATTCCTTGTTGAATCTGGTGGTGAATTCTCTGAGGGTTTCCCCCTTGTTTTGTTTGACGTTGAGCAAATAAGTAGCTGGTCTCCTGTATCGCTGACCAGCAATAAAATAACTTACAAAGAGGCGACTGAGCTCTTTGAAGGTACTGACTGTGTTGGGAGCAAGCTTGTTGAACCACATCCGAGCGGCTCCTCGGAGAGTGATGGGAAAGGCTCTACACATGATGGCGTCAGGCACTGCCTGAAGGTGCATAAGGGATTTGTAAGTTTCCAGGTGATCAAGAGGATCTTTTGTCCCGTCAAAGATGTCGATCTGAGGGACTCTGAATTTTGGTGGGAGGGGCACCGCCATCACATCAGCAGTGAAAGGAAGCTCAGTAGCTTGTACCAACTCATCCACAGAGGCTGGAGCCTTGGCCTTCATCTGTTTCGTCAGGTTATCCAACTGGGCTTTCATCTGGCGCACCTGGTCGGTCATGAGACCTTCCTGGAACGCGGAACCGGAGAAGGTTCCATATGGAGGGGCTGCGGCATGGCTACTGGTCTCCCCATGTCCCCCTCCAGTGACATCAAAATCTGCTCCGGCCATCCCCTGCACCTGGGGGTCAGCCACTGGGACTGGTGGAGGTGGTGGATCCCTAACAGGGGGTTCTGGTTGTAGGCGTTGCAGCAAGGCCTGATTCTGTTCCAGAATGCGCTGCATCCCCTGCGTCAACGTCACCACGTCCTGACGGAGGGCTTGATAATCAGCAGCGGTTGCAACAGGTGGAGCAGAATGAGCATTGTTATCGTTGGAAGCCATTGAGCGGGTCAAGACCATAAATCCGATCAAACAGTAAATTTTTAATCGTTCCCACAGACGGCGCCAACTGATGAAACGGATTTAGGATCGTCCTCGGCAGACCTGCAAAAACAACTTGACACCGGTGTGGTATCTTGCCAACACCCCTCCGATGCCTAAGTCAGCTTGAGGATGGAGGAATAACGTAGAAAGACTGTGTGGGTAAAATTGGGCAGAATGTACGTACCTTGTACCATAGAGGTGCCTCCATTATATAGAGATCTCGTTGGAGACAAATTAGGGAAGGACGTGGTCCATTCCTGATTTGGTGGAGAGAATCAAGGCTAGTGGCCTTTAATTTGGTAACTGAATCCCTAACGATCATCCTTACCTTAAATAACGGAAGCGGGTGGAGATGGTGCGCAAGACGTGGAGAGATCTTTGGGATCTTCCTTTCCTTGTGGGACGATCCGCTTTAGGCAGATAGATCCCAGGAATCGCGGAGAGTTATTCAGTAGAATAGGTCAGATAATGGCTGGGCTGAGCAGACCAAGATAATGGCTGAGCCGAGCAGATCGGACAGTGGCTGAGCTGAGCATACCAAGATAATGGCTGAGCCGAGCAGATAACCGAACTGAGCAGATCAGAAGATGTCTGAGGCAAATTGCTTGCCGACCGACCGGGATACTAACCGGCTCAGCCTGCACGTCATGACCCATCACCGGTCGAGCCAAACAAGACCAAACCGAACGACTTCGATCCGATTTTCGATTTATATTATGTTCAAACCAGACCAATGGGGTCCATATTTATTGATCAAACCGGACAAGTTACACTTCTAGTCATGATTGTTTTTAAAAAATACAAGGTTAGAATCGAACTTTTCATTTTCTAACGACAAATATAGTAGGATAAATAACAAAAAACTTGGACCGAATAGAAATAGGCCCATGAAGATAACGGCCACCGGCCTAGCTTAGATTGATGCGGAGGGCTAAGCTAGCCAAATTGCATGATCACAACTGATGGCATTAGGGGCGAGGCTGATTTAGCCTTGACCCATTACGCATGAATGGCCTACTCAACGCCACATAGATGCCAGAGTGGCACGACCAATCGTTTGTCTATCTATTGACGTCATGCATGACATGTTGGAGTAACTCGAATGGAATTACATGTAAATCAAAGATAATTACACATAACTTGAAGGCAAACAGGTGACCTCATGACCACGAGAGCATGAGGTGCTTGGAGGCCAACCAAATCTTTTATATAAAGTACATGACGAAATCTTAGCTTCGTACGTTGTACTTTCTTATACTGCTATTACTCTTTCCTTTTGAAAAAAGTTTAATTTTGCCTTTGGAATGTCTTTCATCATACATCTAGCCAATTGACACTAATTAATTGTTCATCATGTAGTTATATCTAATGATAGATCAAAACTCACTTATCTTCACGATTTTAATTAAAAAATTCAATAATTTATATCCAAATAAACGATTTAAATCATCGAAACATGATACTCGAGTAGGGTCCACCAAGGCCCCACCACTAGCACTCGAGTTGGATCACCCAATTATACTCTTTTCGAATTCCTGTCCCCATATCCCACACCTCTAAAGTGCTTGAAATTCCCAATAACAAAAAGTAAAAAATATCCATAAAATAAAGTTATCGAAATTTGAGCTGCAGTTTTTTTCAACATTCACTTGCTTTTTCCTTTTCAGAGAATGGGTCTTTGTTTTTTCCTGCAGATTTCTCCTTATTGCTTAATGCTTAGTGCCCCCACAAGTTTCCAAATAATTTATTTCGTCTTGTATCGGTCGGTACCCGCTACCTAGTCCTATCGGTTTATCACTTGTATCGGCCATCATTACGGTCGGTGTCGTATTGTACTAGATAATTTTTTAAAATTTATAATTTTTCACATAATTTGATACTAAAATTATTCCTTTTTATATTTGATGATTTATTTTAAATTGTGAAGATTTTACTTTATATGTTCAATATAATTTTTGTTAAAAATAAAAATTAATTTTATTAATAAATTAAAAAACGGTACGCCAGTAGACACACTGATACTGTTATGTACTGTACAAGTAACAAAAACGGTACGCTCGCCTGTACGATATTGATAACTTTGATTGAGATGGATCTAAGTGAGTTTGTGTACTTTTAAGTAACAGGTTTCAATAAAAAAAATTGAACAAAATCTATTAAAAATTAAATGAGAAATTGACTCTCAAAGTGTGTCGTACGTGCGGTATGCGTGAGGGTGGAAAGTCACATAAATAGCTCGCACAACAAAAAATCAAGTTGCAAATGATGAACATATAAATTTTAATTTTTTCTAAAGGGTTAGGCCCCGTGGGGTCACCAAAGTTTTCCAAAAGAGGGAGGAACTAGATAATGTAAGATTTGGTCCAAAATAACACATGTGCATTGCCACAGTCGCTCGATCAGAGCAGATTGTGACCGGTGCCATGGTCCCGTGGGCTTGGGTCCTAAAGCCTTATCCTTTTACCTCCGAAAATATTTAACGATTGGGCTTATTTAGGTGTGGGTCTTGCTGGGTTAATGGATTACAAGGCCAAAAGTGAGAGAGTTCGAGACTCTTTGTATTTTCAACACATGGTATTCATGACTAACAATTTTGTAGCTGGAAGTTCTGGGATAAATCACTTAAACTCAAAATTAAATTCAATATTCAATCCTGAATTCCTGTCATAATTTATCAGCATGTAGCTTAGGGGTTCTCATAATGACTATAGATTGACTTTCATTCTTCTGGTTCAAACACAACAATTTCATACCCTAAAATATCTAGAAAATCTACTGCTTTTGTTATTTTTTTTCTGTTAAGTCAGTTTGCCGGGTAATTGGGATTATGTTACCATAACTGATCAACGGTTGTATCCTGAGAGAAAAAAACACAACGAAATCCCCCGCACTTTAGTGAGACGATAAATTCGTCTTAAAAACATTGTGTTATCACATATGCATCGGTTTACTTACTTTTTTTCATTTACAACACAATATTTTTTTTTGTTGTTATTTATAAATTTCAGATGATGTGAAATTACTACAATGTAATTTTAAAATTAATTTAGTTAATGTTTAATTTTCAAAAACTGTTTTCCTACAAACTATTTAATGCACTGACCTTTCCCAAAGATATTTTAATAAAATAGATTATCAAAAGGTAAATGATTAGACTTATTTTATGACAATCCACAATAAGAGGAGAGAGAATCCCCCTCTCATAATCATAGTATCAACTACCATGAAGCTTTAATTATGTCACCAAATAAAACAATGAGGATAAAATTGGATTCCCAATGATGGCAATAGAAATGACAACTTAGGCATCCATTAAGTTATTATAAATGCTAGGAAATGATATCTTGGCAGATCGCCTATTGCTTTCTTGCATGCAAGCATGGATTCAGATGGTAGTGATGCATCGGGAATGATCGGGATAGCTCAATTACTTCATTCTTTTTAATTTTACATTTGAAGAGTTTTCGTGCACATACGAATATATAAACTTGTGAAGATAAATGTGTTTGAATTTGTTCGGTTTATACATTGAAAATACATGTACATAAGTTTGTATACGTAATTTACTGATAGCAACAGGGGTGGATCGTGGGTGAACTTGATTTGCCTCTGTTGCGACAAATACGATAAAAGAAGAATAATCAACAAGAAAAAACGGAAAGACACAGAGATTTACGTGGTTCCGAATAAGCAATAGCTTAAACGTACGTCCACGGGAGGAGAGAGATTTCTTTCACTATGATCAAGAGAGATTACAAGGGCCGGCTATGTTCCGAAACCCTATGTAAGGTGCCCAATCAATTTAGATCTCAACTAGCTTTCTAGGGATTATCTTTTAGGGAACCAAGTCTATCATATTTATAGAAAATCCCAAAAGATATGGAAGAATATCAATCCCTAAAGAATAGGAATATAAATCCCTAAATAGTAGGAAAATATCCTAAATAAATTAGGAAAACAAATTTCCCAAACTTTTATAGGATTCTCGCGGGTACACCTTATTACCGGTAATAGGTGCCCTATTACCGGTAGTAAAACAAGCTGTCCAAAATCAGTAGCTTTTACTACCGGTAGTAGTGTTACCGGTAGTACCAACACTACTACCGGTAGTACTGGTCATTGCACAAACACTGAACTTCCTATTACCGGTAGTTCCAACACCACTACCGGTAATACCAGCTACCACCCAAATACTTTCCTTCTCCAAATTCAAGGCACTTTCCAACAAATCTCCACCTTGACTTGAATTCCAACGAACTCAATCAACAAGGAACCTTCATCTTGCACCTCTCTCTCCTCCAAAGCCCCGAAGGGCAATCAACAACTGCGAACACCAATCAAGTCCAAGTAAAGCTTGAACTTGACAACCGGAATTGGTTTAGTCATCATATCCGCTGGATTTTCTGCCGTACCTATCTTCTTCACCTCAACTTGTTTCTGAGAGATGATAACTCGAATAAAGTGATACCTCACATCAATGTGTTTCGTCCACTCATGGTACATAAGATTTTTAGTCAAATGTATAGCACTTTGACTATCACAATAAACGACAGTTCCATCCTGCTTTAGACCAAGTTCCCCAAGAAGTCCCCTCATCCACAATGCTTCCTTAACAGCTTCAGTCACCGCCATATACTCTGCTTCTGTAGTGGACAACGCAACTGTAGCCTGCAAGGTAGCTTTCCAACTAATAGCACTGCCCGAAAGAGTGAACACATATCCCGTCAAGGATCTTCTCTTGTCATGATCTCCAGCAAAATCAGAATCCACATAACCAACAGCAAGTCCACCTTTATCGGCACCACTGTCAAACACCAAACCAACATCCGCAGTCTGCTGTGTAGCCTCCTTTCCCGTGACAGCCTCACGGTAGGAAGAAGGCTCCTCATACTCCACTGTTTCTGCTATAGACAACGCATAAGCAACCATATCTGCATAAGCATATTTTTGAGGTGGACGGATCTCCCTCCTTGGCCTATCTTTTGCAATACTGTATGATTGTTGCTGCTCTGCACCATTCTCTGTGTCTGAATCATGAACTTCTTCCTCAACTGGCTGATCACTGTTCTTCTCCCCTTCGAAAGTTTCACATTCTAGCTCCACCTGCTTCAGAATCCTCTCACCACTGTCTTGAACATCTGCACTTACCTTTCCTTTGTTCATAGAGTTTTCATCAAAGGTCACATCCCTGCTGATAAGAAGTTTGGATGACTTTCCATCAAAAAGCCATAATCTGTACCCCTTCACCCCAGATCCATAACCCAAGAAGACACACTTCTTGGCTCTAGGCTCAAGCTTACCCTCATTGACATGAGCATAAGCGGGACAACCAAACACCCTCAAATTTGAGTAGTCAGTCGAAGAACCAAACCATACCTCTATAGGAACCTTGCATTCAATGGCAGTTGATGGAGATCAATTTACCAAATAACAAGCAGTGGAAACTGCTTCAGTCCAGAACTCTTTACCCAAACCTGCATTGGATACATACAACGAGCTCTCTCCAAAAGAGTCCTATTCATCCGTTCAGCCACACCATTCTGCTGAGGGGTCTTCCTCACTGTGTGGTGCCTCACGATGCCCTCATCCTTGCAGAATATTTCAAATTCTCCGGAACAAAATTCCAGACCATTATCAGTTCTCAATCTCTTAATCTTCTTACCTGTTTGCTTTTCAATCATGACCTTAAACCGTTTGAATGTAACAAAAGCCTCGCTCTTGTTTTTCAACAAATACACCCAAACTTTTCTGGAATAGTCATCGATCAAGCTCATAAAATATCGAGAACCACCCTTAGATTTAACAACAGAAGGACCCCAAAGATCTGAATGAAAATAATCCACCGTACCTTTAGTCCGACGAATAGCTGTGCTGAACTTCACCCTGCACTGCTTGCCATACACGCAATGCTCACAGAAATCCAATTTCTCCGTCTTCTGTCCACAAAGCAAACCCCGTTTGCTCAATTCTGTCATTCCCCTCTCACTCATATGCCCAAGGCGCATATGCCATAACTGAGTCAAATTTGAATCTGATACCTTTGATGATGAGACTGTTGCTGCAACACCTGAAACTGTACTGCCCTGTAGAACATAGAGGTTACCCACCTTCTGACCTTTCATAAGAACCAGCGCACCTTTCGAGACCTTCAGAACTCTACCTTCAGCTGTATACCTACAGCCATTCGAATCAAGGGTACCCAAAGAGATAAGGTTCTTTTTCAAATCCGGAACATGTCGAACATCTGATAGTGTCCTCACAATACCATCATGCATCTTAATCCGAATAGTTCCAAGCCCAACAGTTTTGCAGGCCATATTATTGCCCATCAAAACTGAACCACCATGTACCGATTCATAAGTGTTAAACCAATCTTTAATCGGACACATGTGATAGGAACAACCAGAATCCAAAATTCACTTTGTATCTGAAAGAACATCACCAGCTGAAACTGATAAAACGTTTTTCAGCCCATCAGAATCCTCAGCGATACCAGCAACTACCTTTTCCTCCTTATTATCCCTTTTCGGTTTTGTACATTCGCTCTTATAGTGGCCTTTCTGTTTACAGTTAAAACAGCGAATCTTCTTCCTATTTTTCGACTTCAATCTAGATGTTCCTCTATTCTCCTTATTCTTCTCCATTGTTCTCCCTCGCACAAATAACCCCTCACCGGACTCTTCACTCTCACTAGATACCTTCTTCCTCAATTCTTTAGAATATAAACTAGATTTTACATCCTCCATTGAGATCGTATCCTTTCCGTAGAGTAAAGTAGTAACAAAGTGCTCATAAGATGGGGGCAGGGAATACAGAATAATTAGAGCATGATCTTCATCATCAATTTTAACATCAATATTTTTCAGATCCATAATAATTCTATTCAACTCATCAAGATGATCTTTAACTGGTGTACCTTCCCTCATACGAAACGTGTAGAGGCGTTGTTTCAGATATAGCCTGTTTGTCAGTGATTTGGTCATATAGATACTCTCTAACTTCAACCATAATCCTGCCGCTGTAGTCTCCTCCTCAACCTCGCGAAGCACATCATCTGCTAGACTCAACTGAATCAAACTGAGTGCCTTCTCATCAACAACCTCCCAATCCTCTGTTGACATCGTTCCTGGCTTCTTGGCAAATCCAAGTAAAGCCTTCTGCAACCCTTGTTGAAGCAACAAAGCCTTCATCTTCACTCTCCATAGACTGAAGCTACTACTCTGCCCATCGAACTTCTCAACTTCGTATTTGGCCGCCATAACCGTAATCGATGGATCGATCACCAAAGCTTTGATACCAATTTGTTGCGACAAATACGATAAAAGAAGAATAATCAACAAGAAAAAACGGAAAGACACAGAGATTTACGTGGTTCCAAATAAGCAATAGCTTAAACGTACGTCCACGGGAGGAGAGAGATTTCTTTCACTATGATCAAGAGAGATTACAAGGGCCGGCTATGTTCCGAAACCCTAATGTGAGGTGCCCAATCAATTTAGATCTCAACTAGTTTCTAGGAATTATCTTTTAGGGAACCAAGTCTATCATATTTATAGAAAATCCCAAAAGATATGAAAGAATATCAATCCCTAAAGAATAGGAATATAAATCCCTAAATAGTAGGAAAATATCCTAAATAAATTAGGAAAACAAATTTTCCAAACTTTTATAGGATTCTCGCGGGTACACCTTATTACCGGTAATAGGTGCCCTATTACCGGTAGTAAAACAAGCTGTCCAAAATCAGTAGCTTTTACTACCGGTAGTACCAACACTACTACCGGTAGTACTGGTCATTGCACAAACACTGAACTTCCTATTACCGGTAGTTCCAACACCACTACCGGTAATACCAGCTACCACCCAAATACTTTCCTTCTCCAAATTCAAGGCACTTTCCAACAGCCTCCATTCCCATTTTGTTCCTCGAATGGAGAATAACCTCTAACTTCTAATCTCCATCCTTGCCCAAATGGGGATCGGAAATTCCCATCTCAATCCAAAATAAATTCAAAGCACGAAATTAAAAAAATATTTGTACATGGTAATAATTAGGGGTGAAAGTATAAACCGAAAAATCAAACCAAACCGGTAAACCGAACCAACTGACGGTTTGGTTCGGTTTTTTAGTTTATTCGGTCCTGTTCGGTCCGGTTTGAAAATTTAGAGAAATTTCGGTCTAGTTTTCGGTTTAAACCCTTCCAACCCAAATAAAATCGGACCGAACCGATATATGTAAAAAAATCTAAAAATTTAAAAATATAGGTACTGTGGTACACCGCGTGTAATCGTGTATATGTAAAAAAAACCTAATCGTTTCCCTCACTTTCACTTTTCATTTATCCTCTGCCTCCCGCCACCTCCACTTCTCATTCTTAGTGCTCTGCCTCTCACAATCTCACTCACCATTAGCCTTCCAAGCCCTCCACCTCTCGGCTCTTAGTAATTTTTTAATAAAATTTAGTCTAGACTGAGTTTATTTGACATGGACCTATTGATTATTTACAATTTTTTTCACTTTTGGCCCAAGTCTAATTACACCGAAACCGGACCGGACCAAATCGAAAACGGCCGGACCAAACCGAACCAAACCGAACCACTTCGGTTTCGGTTTCGATTTCGATTGAAACCTTCAAACCGGAATGACCGATTTGGTCCGAATTTTTCGGCCAAACCAGACCAAACCGGACCGATATCACCCCTAGTAATAAGGATAAAAGAAAATACATACACACATTGGGTAAATATAAAGAATAAGACGGAGGAGATTAGGGTGGGTATTATATCAGATGTACATGGATCCATCTCTAATTCGATTCTTTTTTCTTATTTTTGCCTTCAAATTTGATCTAATCTCTGAAAAAAATTTCAAGATCCCAATCTGAACGAGGCGAGTAATGGAACAAATCGAGTTGCACTGGATGAAATTACAATCTCTACTTAGTGTTCTTGTTTTATAACACCTTTTTGCTTAGAATGATGTCACATAAACTATCTTTTGTAGAAGTAAAAGTCTTAGAACATAGATTATTCGGACACATTTGAATATAGATGTACGTGTAAATCATTAGATGCACGTGTAGCTTTTAAATTATTGAGAATCCCACGTGCATCCAACGATTTTAGATACATTTATATCCAAATATATTCGGATGATCTGTGTTCCTTACATTACTCCTTAGAGGATGATGTTATAATAAAAATAAAAAAATGAGAACAAAAAATCCATACAGAATGATATTGCCCATACGTACACTCTACCATTTTATAAGCCATAGCCCATCAATATATAAATAAGGCCACTCTTTTCTTATGCGTAAAAGCACGGTCCAAACTTCTATTGTGTTGAAAGTTATCCATATCGTACCGATAAGTGTACCGTTTTTATTATTAGTCCAATACGTATTAGTCTCGATATGTACTTGTGTATCATTTTGAATTTATCGCTAAAAAATATTAATATACATTGTTGACATAATATTTTTTAAATAAAAAATTATATTTTTCATATAAAATAAAACTTTACAACTTATAAATAAATCACCAAACATAAAAAGTAAATGACTTTAGTCTCATTTTTGTGTAATTATTCAAAGAATATGTATATATAGTCTGGAACAGTCCAATACGGACAAGAGTAGACCAATACCGCTATGGGGCGGGTACAGTATCGAACGGTACGATACGTGATCAATAACTTTGATTGTGAATATTTATTAGGAGTCAACTATAAAGTACATAAAATCTACCTAAACAAGTAATCAACATGGGAGGTTTTTCTCGGAACTGTTGGAATTCGGACCAATGTGAATGAATTTGAGGTACATAAGATTTTACGAGGCAATTGCAACGACCTTTTCGTTTATGGAAGTCATTGAAAGTGAGCAACTCAAAGGATTTTTGCTGCAACCATTGACAGTGTGTAGCTTTTAGGGTTTTTATTGGCATCGATTGAGAGTGTGCTATTCAAAGAGTTTTTTGTTTTTTTGCAGCCACTGATGGTTACAGCCTAAAAGGTTTCATCAATTTGGGATTTAGAAAGTCCGTGCATGTGTATATAAGATCAATCTATTCCTCGTTAAGGCGACAAAACTATACTAAGGGGGACCATAATTTCATAAGAATCAATTAGTTTGTTTACGTTTTGAATTTTTTATTTTTTATTATAATTTATAATTCTAATTTTATGATTAATGAAAGTTGTATTATAGAATCCAAGCATTTAGTTCCCACAAAAACAAATCGAGCTCGAAATTGAGGAATGTTTCGGGAGCACTGAATAATTGCCCACCTGGGTGGGCTACATGCTGTGTCTCAATTCCATTAATATATATAATGGGCTTGCTTTTCAGTTTGTTTAACTTTTTCCCAAAAAATAAAAAATAAAAAATATTTTATCTTCTTCTAAAGCATATATTAAATTATTAATAATTTCCTAAGGCATTATTAAAGGATTTGGTGGATTTGTAACGGTCTCCGGAAGAGCTGGATGGTGGGGTGGGGGTGAAGGCAAGCAGCCGTCGCCTTGCCCTCAGCTCACCTCCCAAAAATTCCTAAATAATCAAACCCTCATCCCCACCCACAAAATCCTCTGCCACCACTCCACTCTCTCTCTCTGCCTGTCTCCACTCTCTCTCTCTTCACGTTTCCCTTGCCTTCCATTTCACTGCAAAATGTACCATCTCAGACTTCTGTATATACAGTATACACCATTTGTTTTGTAAATTAATTGGGTAAGATTCCTATATATACCTTATCTTTATACTTTTTCACATAGAATACCTCATCGTGTATCTATGAACAATCTCCCCCTTTTCCACTTTATTTCAGGCCCCCTTCTCTCTCTCCTATAAAATAGCTCCATTCTCTTCATTGCCATCCTCAAAATTTCGTACCCATTTGAGAAAAGTAATGGGTTCGTCGAGAAAGACTAGTATTATTAGTACTTTTGGAATTCTCTATCTACTAGTTCTTTGTGTTCTTCTTTCGGAAGTTAGGCTCTGTTTTGCTGCCAAGGTATGGGGAGTGCTCTTCCTTATTGTATATGCCTTAGAAATTTTTGTGGGATTTTGTTTATTGATGTTTTGTTATTGGGGTCTATGAAGGTGTATGTGGTGTATATGGGAAGCAGAGAAGGTGATGACCCAGATGAGATTTTGAGGCAAAACCACCAAATCCTTACTGATATTCATGGGGGAAGGTTAAAACTTACCCAAAATTTTCAATTTTTCTTCTTGTTCATTTTATGTTTCTTTTGGTCGTACTGATTTAATCATTTTGATTGAATGATCGGGGTATGTTACAGTGGTGAAAAGGCCACGGAATCTCATGTGTACAGTTACAGACATGGGTTCAGTGGATTTGCAGCCAAATTGACAGAGGACCAAGCTTCTCAAATTGCTAGTATGTCTTCTCCTACCTTTTCTCTCTAGTTTCTAAGGAAAATTTGATTGATGTAGAACCCAATGGTTGGCCTCGTGTTAAAAGGCTTAATATTTAGGGGATTGCTCCCACTTAAGTTTTGAGGTTCAGAACTTCCTGGGTTCTAACTTAGGAGATTCAGAACTTCTCGGGCGCTATGCATACAGGCCGCTAGCCGATGGTGGGATTGGTCTCCAGATATTAGTCGGGGTGACTATGAGTTATCAAGAAAAAAATACTGAACTCCTCACCAGGCATTCCGGATTCAGCTAAGCTGTAGTTTGGACTAAATAAACTTATTCTTTTGGATAATGACTTATTTTCGTTTCGTTGTTAGTTTATTTTTTCCACCTCGACGAGTAGAAAAAGTACATCATATGAATCGAACTTAAATAAAGATCAGAAAAGAGAATCCAATAAAAACACTTCTTTTGAGTTATTTTTGTCTTTGGTTGATTTTTTTATCTTATAGTCATACTTTCTTGTTTTTAAGATTCTTCTTGTCACGATGAGCGGAAAAAGTGAAGAAATTTCTTACAAAAGTTAATTCAGCGTGTCCATGCAATTTCTTTTATAATGTGATTTTCTTCGTGCCATTGTGTGCGTGTATATTCCTCACATTACATTATACGCGTGGGTCTAAATTGTTCTTTTTTTTCCGAATAATATTGCAACAGAGATGCCGGGAGTGGTATCTGTATTTCCCAATGAGAGGAGGAAGCTGCATACAACTCACTCATGGGATTTCATGGGTCTTTTGGGGGAAGAAACCATGGAAATTCCTGGATTTTCCACCAAGAACCAAGTTAATGTCATTATTGGTTTCATTGATACTGGTTAGTTGTCTCTCCCTTTCACATACAAAATTTGATTCATTAGTTTATTTTCGGGAACTTCAATTAAAAGTGGTAAAAGTGTGTCTTTTTGTTCTCAAACGGATGCTGATGTTCGCTTTCTGGGTCTTTCCTCGAACATATTTTGGCGGTGCTTTATACCCTTTAGAAAATAATCGAAAGTAGCCGGAATATTTATCCGGTAATAATGAAGTTGAATTCTTTCATTCATTGGTACAACTATTTTTGTATATATGTATGCACATGTTTTGGTATGAAAAAAGAACTTCATTTATTAGTTCAGCAGTAATGGAGATATGACTTCTGGCTCTTCCTAGGATTAGGGGGCAGAAAACTGAACACTTCATTTATTCCAGTAGGGTTTGTTTCTCTCTCTGGACACAACTCTTTTTCTTTAATGCCCTGTTTGGCTTTAAGTCATAACTATACTGGGGTAGCAAAGCCCTTTCTAAATGAGTGATTATTCTGTGATGTTTGGCAGCTTCACACAGTGTCTGACATCCTTTAGAGTTTAGAGTTTCACATTTTTTCCTGACCCCGCGTAAGATGGTACCTGAACACCCTTGAGGATCCACAGTTTTTCCTGACCCCACATGATTATGCGGTGGTGGAGAGTGTTGGGATATCACGTGACGGTGTCCCGGACCACCCAATAATTTTTTCATCCTCATATTTAGTACTTCAAAAAATTACTGATGTTTATTTGTTTAAGGAAAATGATTTGCACACTGATGTCGGGAGACAAATTCAAACATAAATGTGTATCCCACCAACGTGAATCGGTTGGCTCTGGACATATCTCTAGCCGCAGCACTGCTTGGTTTAATAAAAGAGGACTCTTCATTCTGGTCTTTCTTGTTGATCAAAATCCTCTTTTTTGCCACTGTTGATATTGTACTAGTAGAGTTTTCGTTGTTACACAAACACTACTCTCAAACTCTTTTACCACCCATTTGTGCATCTCCATCCCTTTCATTATAACTATACCAAATCTGGGGAGAAGCAATATTTTTCGTCAAATCCAGCCATATCCAACTCTTTCCCCAAAATTTTCACTAGTCAAATTGCAATAATTTAAAAAATCATTTGGTGGCAAAATTGACGTGGCTTATTGTCGTGCTCAAAATGTATTTAATCTTCTTGCCAAATTTGATGAAAAAAATAAAATAAAAAGAGAGGAATGGAGATGGTATTAGCACCACCTGTCTTAGTCTTAGCTTTCCTATTAGCTTAATAATCTTATGATTCGTCGGTTCGATTTCTCAATGGAGGCATTTGAAGTTTCAAAAGGAGGTTACAAACTTTTGGAGAGTTTCAAAGATAGCTTTTGAGCCTAAGTGGCTGTCTCTATCAATCAAAGTGGAAAGTCGAGAGTGAAGAGTCAATGCACACAAAATCGATTTCGTCTTTCTTATTTCCTTGGATTTCGACAACAGACTTAAGAAGCTAGCTCAAAGGGGAGACTTTCAAGCCAAAGTTCTCTGAAGTCTTGTGTCAAAGATTAATGAAGAAAAAGAAAGAGGATATAATGTCTACAAGGGCTCATGAACATTAGGGATTTCCATATTAAATTGCAAATCTCTCTCTCTCTCTCTTCTCTCTTTGTGTGTGTGCGTGTGAAGTTGCTATTAATTCTAAAACTTGGTTTAAGCAGGAATTTGGCCTGAATCCCCAAGTTTCAGTGATGAGCACATGCCTCCAGTGCCAGCCAAATGGAAAGGGAAATGTGAATCAGGTGAAGCATTCAATGCTTCAACTTGCAACAGGTAGTTTTTTTGTACCCAACATTGTGAACCTCCTCTTGTAGCTGAATTGATAAACACTGGATCCTCATTTTCGGCTAAAAGAATTGTGATAACTTAGGAAAATAATAGGAGCAAGATACTATTTGAGTGGTTATGAAGCTGAAGGAGCAGAAGAAGATGATGCATTCAAGGCTATTTCATTCAAATCCCCACGGGACTCTTCCGGGCATGGTAGCCACACTGCCTCAACAGCTGCTGGTAGATATGTCACAAACATGAACTATAACGGGTTAGCAACTGGAGGTGCTCGTGGGGGTGCACCGATGGCAAGAATAGCTGTGTACAAGACATGTTGGGACTCAGGATGCTACGATGTCGATTTACTGGCTGCATTTGATGATGCTATCAGAGATGGGGTCGATGTTTTGTCTGTCTCCCTGGGTCCTGCTTCTCCTCAGGGTGATTATTTCAGTGATGCAATCTCCATCGGATCGTTCCATGCTTCTAGCCGTGGAATAGTCGTGGTTGCTTCGGGTGGAAATGAAGGGAACCTGGGGTCTGCAACGAATCTTGCTCCGTGGATGATCACTGTCGCTGCTGGCTCAACAGATAGGGACTTCGCTTCCAATATCATGCTGGGAGATGGCACTAACTTCACGGTAAGGCCATGTTTTATTATAGATATCAAGGGAAGTCGGATCAGTGTCACCAGAAGTCACTAATAACACACTGGTTTATGGTTTAGAAGCACGTTTACTGGATTGGTATATTGTGATGAATCCATTATTATGATTCATTACTTGCTTTGTTACGAAATCAAGTGTAATTTTCGTACGCACAAAAGACTACAAAAAGAGTTTCATTTTAGGGTTGTTTCATACATGTCGTCTGCTTTGCCTCGAACGAACCCTCAAAAGAAACTTCAGCTATGTACCAGGAAAAAGAGTATTCTTGACCCTTCTTCTAAAATCTTGAAAGAAGTGAAGTTCTGGCTAGACGAAGTGTTAAAAGGTGGGCAATAATGCCCTGTTAGATGTTAAATTATAAAGAGTCAGTGTCGGCCCAGTAATGTGCGATTGTATTTCTGATTGTCAAAGAAACGCTCCTAGAGTCATTTATTGATATTGAGACCCTGGTTTGTTTGGTCACTGAATAGGGTGAAAGCCTCACTCGACTCCAAATGAATACCTCCACAAGGATCATCTCTGCTTCTGAAGCCAATGCTGGATACTTCACTCCTTATCAATCCAGGTGAAGCAAAAGGTACTTGGCTGTGAATACGATCTCCAAAATCTATCCACTAAGACGAAACCTTAAAAAAAGTTATTTTCTTCTCCCCATTGTTTCAGTTACTGTTTGGAGAGTTCCTTGAATAGTACTAAGTGCAGAGGGAAGATTCTTGTATGTCAACATGCTGAGAGTTCGACAGAGTCGAAGCTGGCAAAGAGCAAGGTTGTTCAAGCGGCGGGTGGAGTGGGGATGATTCTTGTAGATGAATCAGATAAATATGTTGCTATTCCCTTTGTGATCCCTGCAGCCATTGTTGGAAAACAAACAGGAAATAAGATCCTGAGATACATTAATCGTACACGGTACGTTCTTCACTTTTAACCTTTGATGGAGATTCAGTGTGTGGCTTTCTTAAACTGTGTTTGGTCATGGACTTGTGGAGGAATATACCCTTTACCAATGGTAAGGAAAATCGTAGGGAAACTTGAGAAGCTTTTAAGAAGCTGTTGAAGCTATTTTCAGCCTAGAAGCAGAAGCTGCTTTCCAAAAGCTTTTGCAAACATCCCTTTAGTAGCTTGCTTGCTTCATTATCTTCTCGTCTTTCCCTTTAGATTCTTCTTTCTCTCCCAATTTCCATGATCCGAGTACTGCCATAATTTTCTCTGCATCTAAGGCTATTCTTTCACTATGATTCAAGAACAGCAAAGCAACGTCTAGGATTTTCTCCGCGAAGACTGTCTTAGGATCTCAGCCTGCTCCTAGAGTAACTGCATTTTCTTCAAAAGGTCCAAATGCCTTAACTCCAGAAATTCTAAAGGTGAATTTCGTACTCGGGTGGGCTTACATTATCTATATATGCACGATTAATTATATGTTTTTGTTTCGCGTAATTTACTTTTGCTCATTAATATTCCCTGTAGCCTGATGTCACGGCCCCTGGACTGAATATCATAGCTGCCTGGTCTCCAGCAAATGGAAGAATTCACTCTAACATTCTCTCAGGCACTTCCATGGCTTGCCCACATGTTACTGGAATTGTGGCCTTGATCAAAGCTGTATATCCATCTTGGTCACCTTCTGCAATCAAATCTGCAATCATGACAACTGGTAAAGTGCATGAATTTTCAAATCAAGATGCGTGCTTTTTATGTATATGCGTATTATTTAATGAGGTTGAGTTCTTGCAAATAAAGTGTTACACCAAAAAGCCAGGGTTCCGGAAAACAACTTCTATTAAATATCTACTCTGAAATACAAATTGTAATAGGAAAAGATATACATAACAAGTACAAACCGAACCGAGTCATGTGAAATCACAGTCTCCTTAAAACAGATTCGCCGCCTCACTATGGGTATTGGAGGTGGCACCAACGTCTCTCTCCTATGATAAAACGGCTAACTCAGTCGATAAAACACCACCCGCCGAATGCCTGTTGAACCGAGCTTGTGTCTGTTTGTCTCTCACCCAGGAACACAAAAATTGATATATGCTAGTGAAACCGAAATTCACAGTATCTGAAAACATGGAAGGTGGTGTAGTATATGCACTTGGAGGGACTATTCAAATGCTAAACTATTGTAACCTTTGAGCTGCAACCATCAATGGCAGTCAGCAGAAAATTTTGAGCTGCAGCCATCAATGGCTGCCCTGAATTAGAGGAGGGTCATCCGGTTGCCTTGTGAGACCTTTTGGTGTCCCAAATTCATTTATCAACCCTTCTGTATTCCAACGTCAAGGAACGGTTTTTGATGAATCATGTAAATTGATGTAAATGCTTTAAAACAAGCTAACTGATTTGCTGAACAAGCTTCATAGTTTGTAGAGGTTCAGTTTTTGTTTGGTTTGAAGCTTTGTTTAAGAAAGTGAAACAGAAATCATTTGAGGAATCTTACAAATTGATTCTCTTCTTGAGAGTTCATGTAGAGCTCATAGTCTGCAACTCAGTTCAAATGTCAACACATAACTGATTGTGCATTTGTCGAGTATGTTGATTCTGTGTGAACTGATTGTGCATTTGTCGAGTATGTTGATTCTGTGTACCAGTGCGTAGTTTTGAATCTGAGAGTTGATTTGATGATGTATTGTATTTTTTTGCTCGGCTGATTCGGTGCATCTTTAAGTTGCTTTGGTTGCTAAAATGGTTAGATGAGAGTAGTAAAAATTGCTACAAATGTTTAAAACAAACTTCAATGCAATACATAGAAGGGATAAACTGCTCTAAGTGTTCTAGAACAAACAAAATAATTTGAGAAATCACGTAAACTCCTTTTACGTGTATTTATGGCTTTGAAGCTTGTTTGGAAACATAGGGACAGATATATTTGACGAATCACCCAAATTTCTCCTCTTGATATTGCAAATGAGTTTTTGGAACTTTCTCAAAGAATTGAGATTGTGAACTGCAGCTACCATGTTGGACAAGAATCGCGAACCTATCACGGTTGATCCAGAAGGAAGGAGGGGAAACGCGTTCGACTATGGATCTGGTTTTGTGAACCCAACAAGAGTCTTGGATCCCGGTCTCATCTACGATACACACTCAACAGATTACAAAGCTTTTCTTTGTTCGATCGGTTACAACGAGAAGTCGCTGCATTTGGTAACTAGGGACAACAGCACTTGTGATCATACATTTGCAACAGCAACTGGACTTAACTACCCATCCATCACAGTACCAAATCTCAAGAAATTTTTCTCAGTAAGGCGAACTGTTACAAATGTTGGGGAGCCAAATAGTATATATAAAGCAGTAATCTCATCTCCGGCCGGTATCAATGTAACAGTTGTGCCAAGTCGATTAGTCTTCAGTAGTTATGGACAGAAGATTAGTTTCACTGTAAGGTTCAAGGTGGAAGCTCCATCAGAGGGCTATGGTTTCGGGTTCTTGGCATGGAGAAGCAGGAAATCCCACGTCACTACTCCATTGGTTGTTCGCGCTTCGCGTTCTAGCTTGGGGCTACTTAGATAACAGAGCTGAAATTGATTATGTTCCGATACTCGAAGCTGAATTCCAATGCAGAACTTGAGAAATGAAGATCATCATAAAGATTCATCAACAGTTTTAAGAGCTTTTCTTAGAGCTTGCTAGCAATGAAAGCACAGTAGTTTGTTCAAAAAGAACCTTTATACAGAAGCAATAGGAATCCAATTCTTCTCTAACTCTATAAATTGTGATTGCTGAATGGATTTTTACGTGCTGATTGTCCATTTAACTCTTAAAAAATGCATGTTTCGTGATAAATCATTGGCATCAGTCCTACACTTTGTGTCGAGGAGGAAAAGGAGGGACTCGACAGGACGATGATTGAATAGTGAGAGAAGCAAGGAGGCTTGTATCTGACTAACTATATAAGGGTAAAACTGAGTCGAGCATGATGCGATATGGTGACACTTTTGAAACTACGAGCCATAATCTTGGGATATTGGGACTGAAACGGAAGTACCAACCACATTATTCTGTTGAATTTGTTTACATCTCTGTCGAATGCGCTTCTTGTGTATATGAACAATTATGGTTGCTGAATGGTTTTTCACTTGCTGATTTTCTGTAAAATCAGCTGATCTTGTAGACTAGTTTGTAGATCCATGGCTTCAATCCAATTAAGTCTTAACAACAGTGTGTTTCATGATAAACCATTGGCATCAGTCCTACACTTTGTCCACGAGAAAAAGAGGCTTCGGCTCCATGTGAATCGAGGGAAAACAATCCGCTTCAAAGCCCTGGAAGGCCAGAAATGTGGCTCCTTCTAGCACAATATCATCGATGATATTGAGTGGGAGATTTAGGAGCATTGAGATCGACAGGACGTGAATTGTACCGTGAGAAAAGCAAGAAGGCTTGTATCTCACTATCTATGTAAGTAGAAGTGCGTCGATAATGATGTGACATTATGACACTTTTCCCTCTTCCTTCTTTCTGGATGATGTGTTGTCCCCTGTGGAATTTTGTAGAACCATACGATCCAAGGCCTACAAATGCAAAAAATTAAAGAAACCGAAATTTATGTGGTTCACCTAATGTGAACTACATCCGAAGTCATTGCATTTGTTACATTGTGATGAAAATATATGCAGTAATATGCCAGAGTTATAAACCTATAAGGTTATATATGTCCGAAGCTAGATAAGCGACATGCGCGACTTGGTGTGCAGGGGCGGACTCAGGATTTGAGCTTGGGGGTGTCACCATCAAAATAAATGAACAACTAAAAATTAAATTTGTATTCAATAACAAAAAAATATAGGTATTCAAAATTTAATGAACTAAATTGAGGAGAGTTTGACTGAGCAAAAGAGTATGAGAGTGTCGCAGTGTTACACGATAAACTTGATTTATTCTTAAAATCTTAAAAAAAAAAAAAAATTTGCTTTAAGTGGAGCATGGGGGGTGTCACGTGACACCTCCCCTACGTGACACCCCCCCTAGTAGGTCCGCCCCTGGTGCGTGACACCCCCTAGTAGGTCCGCCCCTGGTGTGTAGTACTGTCTGATTCCACACCTGATAGCAAACCCTTCATGTGTCTGAAATCAAGAAGTACTGCAGCGGCAGCAGCAATACTCAGTTGTGTGAGTTTGTGAACAAAAGGGGCATTGTGGTGATTGCTTGCTTTTGTTCTGGACCAGTTGCATAAATCAAATAAACTAGAGGCAAAAAGCAGTAATATATTCGCAGTGAGCGGAAATGTCAGGTTGTTCTCTCTACTCAACACACAGTGCAGGCCCTGGCAAAGAGATGGGCCTGACCAAGATATGGACCAGCAGGGCTAGAGGCCCAACAGATCCCACGGACCTTAGTTCAAGACAGGATACCAGGTTGAGTTGGCAATCTGATCTATATGGAGAACCGAACCGATGGACTTCCAGAAGATCAGGGCCGGCCCAATAGGGCAGCCCACCAGGCCACCGCCTAGGGCCCCTCCAGAAAGGCCCAAAATTAGGGCCTCCTATTATTTTTGCTTCTTTGAAAAAAAGGTCCCAAATATTTAGCCCAACTACTTTATTAACTAGGGCCCTATTAAAAAATGACCTACTTGATTAGTTTTTAGCCCAATTGTTGAGCCCAATTGTTGGATTATTATCTTTTTTTTATTTGAAAATAATACGCAAATAAGTAACAAATGTTCTCATATTTTTTAACAATTCTTACTTTTTTGATTTTTTGATAAATGTTCTCATATTTTCGACTAACAATTTATTTATTTATTTCTTTGTGTCTTGGATATGAATGTATTACCAAAATAATTAAAAAATAAATACTTGAAAAATAAACCACTTAATTTTGTCTTGAGCATATTTTTTGCTAATATCATGAATATTTTTTAGCCTTTTACTATTAAATATGCACTAAATGAGTAAATTTATTTAAAAAATAAGTCAATTTTAAGTTATTTTGTCAAATCAAGCCTAAATAGTATACTAAAGATCTTTGTTAATAATATTACTATATAAATGTCGCACATCACTAAAATGTACAAAATAAATTTGTATAAAAACTTGACTTTTAATTTGAATCAACTAAATGTAAAGCATCATAAACTTACTTTATGTCGTAAAATTCTTATTGATAATGTTATTTTGAAGATAATTTTTCTGTTTATTTTTTTGAAAAAAATATTTAAGGCCCAATTTTATAATTTTGCTTAGGGCCCCGAAAATCTCGGGGCCGGCCCTGCAGAAGATCCAAGTCTGGCGTTAGTCCTAGGATAATGATATCGGCCGAAGATCTTGAGCAGGTTCTGAGAGAATCTTGAAGGAATTTCTTATGGGATCGTAATTATACACTTGGATAAGAATCAACTATAAAAGAATGGGTCAGAATTCTAGAAATGTATGCTCAAACAAAAATACATATACTTTTGTATTCCTACTTCTGAGGTCTGATTTAAACATTAGAGTGTTTTTCTACTGGCACGATCGGGTGACACTAACAAGTTATTTTTCTTACAGACTAGCAAATTCTCTACGAATCAAAAAGGAAAGACCAGATGTAGTTCTAACTACCACATAATATTTTATGTCCAATTCTGTATGCCATAAGTGAAATAAATTCAGGGAAGTAGTTAGGTCATTAAGTAGAGTCAATCCATGTGAAAGGGCCAGTATGGATCTTCAACTTGGAACTTACTGATATAGGTGGGATCTCTGCCAGATTTTAATGCCATCGTTCATACACGTGGATGCAATGCTGTTACCAGTAGTATTAAAACACTTGTTTTTTTGGCTCATGGCAGAAGGTTGCAAATCCAGAAAATTCCAAGGCTATCATGTTATGTGGAGAATCTTATACGGTGGAGCGAACTCTTTTATCGTGTTGTATTTTTCTTTGGTAGCCTAGCTACAACTCATTGAAGTAATTCGAGAAGAACGATTATTAGGTTTGAATCGCTCGGCCAATAGACAGGCGACGTACTTATCTTGTGTGACAACACTACAGAGCGAGCGACCCTTTTATGATTTGGTGTTTATTTCGGTAACTTTGTCTAAGTCAATTCATGTGCATCTTTAACACCTGAGGACTAATCCAAGAATCTACTTAGCAAGAGCCGGGTTACAGCTCGGGTGATGGACTGGCAATACACTAAAATTGACAACATCATTGAGATTTTTGAATCTAAAATATAAGAGGGAACAAACTCTTAAATTTCAGGCCTTCACCGCAGGACCATCCCTTTGAATTACAGTATGCGCCATCATTTGTTTGGAATTAAAATAGAAAACAAATTTAATCATTTTCATTTCCAAATTATGCCCATCACTCCATATATATTATGTATGACATAAAAACGAAGGGCATGTTTGATGGAGGTATGATTTTTGAGTATTAAAAATGAGGTGGGATTGGTAACGAAGTGAGATAGTAAATGATGATATGAATCCTCTTTTGCATAGGCTTAGAGCATGAAAATTGTGTTTTAATTTTACAATTGAGATATCCAGTCAGCTTGGGTGTGTTTTACTTGTTACCATGCTTGCTGTCATGCTAGCAAAAGCAGGGACTTCGTTTGCCCTAATGATGACCTTTCTGATCTTAGCCTGTCATAAGGTAGATTGTTGGTACCTTGCCCTAGCTGACGGAGACTTAAGGGAGCTTTAAGCCAAATGCAAGGATGAGGGACATGGCTTGGAGTCAAGTATATGGTTGCCAAAGTTCGACCTCAAGATGTCTGAGTTTACAACTCATTCGATCTCCACTTGGACAATCCTTTGGGGTTCATGAGATTGTTAATAACATCTTTATTTTGCCCAGAGAAGATTATGATTAAATAAATAATTTCTACACTTGTCCTTATGTGAAACAATTAGCCAAGGAATACAAATTATTCGTTCATATTCCAACACATATGTGTTCGGAATCATCGGATGCACGTGGAGTCCTTCATAGTACTGTGAGCTCCAAGTGCATCCTATAATTTTGCATATATCTATGTCTTAATATGCACGAATAATTTATGTTTATAGACTCTACATGGAAACACATGGTCAACTCCCTCATTTTGAGGGATTAATAATGATTCCATATAGTACTCGACCATTTTGTCAAATTAACAAAGAATTAGGACCCTTACTGGGAGTCCAAACCCATTTCCCAAACCGATTTGGTCAGTGGGTTTTTGGCACAATAAATTCATCACAAATTAAATTATGGGCAAAAAAAATTTTTGGCACATAAACTTCAAAAATACCATTCTAGTAAACATGGGATAACGTTATCTGTTCGTTAGATATAAAAGCGATAATTTCATTAAATAAAATTACTTGTTAGTATTTACCAGTTAACATTATTTGTCGCTTTTAACAATACCTTAATAAATAACTTTATCTATTTTATTAAATCAATATATCTGTCAGTTTTTATCAATAAATATTTCTGTTAATTTAAACAGATACCTAAACAAACAAACTGTTAATTTTCGAAGTAATAACGTTATCAAATAAAATTATATGTTTTATGTTTTCTAATTGACTAATAAATATATCAAACCAACATATAATGTTATCTGACTCGCTTATTAAGAAAATAATTTTATCTTTTAGTTTTAAAACGATAATTTTATTAGATAAAGTTACCTGTTATCAGTTAACATCATCTGTCGCTTTTAATAGATACCTTAACAAACAACGTTATTTCTTGGTTTTTGAACTAATAATGTTATCAGATAAAATTCTCTCTCTATGTTCAGGGGTAAATCCATCTATAAAAAGACCCCAGGTGTTAAAACTTATCAAACAATGAACTCTGACTCATAAATTAAATTAACATATTCTTAATAGGCTAAATTAGTCCAAATTTATTATTTTGACCAATTTTCTGTTAAATGAATTCGATATTTTGATTGAGTTTAGATAAATGCATAGCCGATATTATTTGATATTTTGTAATTATTATGTTTTGATTTTTTTTATTTTGTCATTTGTCTCATCAGAAAAATATAAAGATATTAACTAAAATTTAAAAAATCAGATAAAATGACAATAAAAACACTAAAAAAATAAAAATTACTTTTTTTTTTGTCTTTAGTAATTTTTTTGGATGCTTAATGCTTAGGCTCATATTTTTTTACTTTTCTAATTCCTATTATGAAGGCAAATGACTAATCAAAATATTTTGACATGAACTCGTAGTGGAATCGTTCCCGTTAACCTAGCAACACCGCGAAGATCTTGGCAGAAAGAGATTAGGCTGAGTCGAGATATAGATTGACAAGGCCAGAGACCCAATAGTCTATAGGCCTAAGTCCACGACTGAATATCAAGTTCGGTCGATAATGTTGTCCGGAAGGAAGATCCAAGCCGATGGAACTTCTCCAAAATATCCCGAGGAAAATTTGGATAGGCTATTAATTTAAGGAGATCCTAACGATATTCAAAGTCAAAATCATGAATTATAAGAAAGATGATACGAAATCCTAAACATGTAGCTTAATACTTTTGCTCTTTTATCTTAAAGATTTGACTTTAGCATCAGATGGAAAATACCAAACCAAACCAAACCAAACCAAACCAAACTGAGCCTTGTGTCCCAAATCAATTGGGGTCGGCTACATGAATCCTTTTCCTCCAAAGAGTTCTGTCAAGTGCTGTTTCCTCACTTAGCCCTAGTAGACTTAAATCCTTGCGCACTACCGCATCTAATGTCAATTTGGGTCTTCCCCTCCCCGGAGCATTGCTATGCAAAGCTATCCTATCCGCTCTCTTAACTATTGCCTCCGTAGGTCTACGATAGACATGTCCAAACCACCTAAGCCTATTTTTCCTCAACTTCTCGTCTATAGGTGCTACGCCTACCATCTCGCGGACTGTTTCGTTTCTAATCCTATCTCGTCTAGTCTTACCACACATCCACCTCAACATTCTCATATCCGCTACACTCATCTTGGTCACCTGTTGTTTCTTCATAGGCCAGCATTCTGTCCCGTAAAGCATCGCTGGTCTTATAGCAGTTCTATAGAATTTTCCTTTCAACTTTGTGGGTACCCTCTTGTCGCACAGTACACCAGTAGCACTTCTCCACTTGAGCCACCCCACTTGGATCCTATGGGTCACATCATCCGTAATCTCTCCATCTTGACTAATAATAGAGCCTAAATACTTAAAACGGTCACTCTTTGGTATCTCCTGATCTTGAATCATCACTTTTTCTTCGTACGCACTTCGGGTATCACTAAACTTGCAAACCATATACTCAGTTTTACTCCTACTTATCCGAAAGCCCTTAGACTCTAGTGCATCCCGCCAAATTTCTAATTTAGTATTAACACCGCTAGCAGTATCATCTACAAGGACAATATCATCTGCAAACAACATACATCATGGAATATCCTCTTGAATCTGACTAGTCAATTCATCCATAACTAAAGCGAAAAGGTAAGGGCTCAAGGCTGACCCTTGGTGCAATCCTACTGTGATGGGGAATTCACTCGTCTCCCCTGCTGGTGATCTAATGGCAGTGACAACACCTTCATACATGTCTCGAACAACATCGATATACCCTTTGGTTACTCCCTTTCTCTCCAGAACCCACCATATAATGTCTCTGGGCACCCTATCATAAGCCTTTTCTAGGTCTATGAAGACCATATGAAGATCCTTCTTCATTGACCTGTGTTTCTCTACCACTCTTCTTAGTAGGTAAATAGCTTCCATGGTCGATCTCCCAGGCATGAACCCAAATTGTTTCTCCGACACCATAGTCACCATCCTCAAACGATGCTCATAACTCTTTCCCACAGCTTCATCGTATGACTCATCAACTTAATACCTCTATAGTTGTTGCAATTTTGAATGTCCCATTTGTTCTTGTAGATAGGTACTAAGGTACTCCTCCTCCATTCGTAGATGGAAAATACCAGCCGGGTGAAAATACCAAATTACTTCTCCCGTAAGTAAGCAAAGTTTGGTTCGAATAAAAAAAATAAACTAAGTAAGATTAACGGATCTAGCAGTACCAAATTCATCGAGATTGACCTTGTTGAACAACACTAACATTAAATAATGCCAATTAATATATGGCGAAGGGGCTTTAAACACGTAATAGGTTACCAATTTGTGTCCTCAAAGTATTGCATGTAAGCCACGTCCTATTTGAAGATTTTCATGGATATCCCCAATGAACAACACAACGTCCACAAAGAGAGACAGAGAGAGAGAGAAGACTCGACCAGATAAGCCCAAAGTATATGGACAGCCCCATGAACAACACATCACAACACACGCGAAGAGAGAGAGAGAGAAGACATGATGAGAGATAAGACTAATGCATATGGATAAAGAAAGAAAATTGCATGAATAAGACAAGAGAGTATGGCTTGGTAGTTGTGTAGTAATGCGTCTTTCAATATCTTCTTCTGCCATCACTATATATAATCCTTTCTTCCCTATCTTGGTACAAGCTTGTATTGGGCTTCACTAGCTACCCAAGTGTCCACTTCCTCACCCCTCTCATCAGAAAGAAACCGGTTGCTGGTAGATAAAAATTTCAGTAACAAATTGTGAAAAAACTGAAGAAAAAAAGCAGAGAACTTGCTTGAATTTTAATATGATGGAGATACAAGAAAAGCAGGATTTCACTTCTTCCATGCCAGTTCTCCCTAGATTGGACCGCCTTGATCGTTTGGTACTGCCCTCTCTCTCTCTCTCTCTCTCTCTCTCTCTCTGTCCATATATGCATGCATACAAAGTAAATTAGTTCCAGTCACCCTGTATGCTCATGATCCATTGAATCCTAATTGTCCTAGCCTGAAGAAGAAAACATAGTACACACACACATACGTATATGACAAGAATGTAGAATTTATACCACCGAGGTGATAGCTTAGATGACCAAAGACCTCGGGTGAAATTTCATCCTCCACATGGTATATTTGGAAATCGAGGTGGGAATGATTAAATGTGTTCTCGATTCGTCCCGTTACTATCCCTTTTTTTATCTAGAAAAGTATATATATAAGTTACAGGGAGTTCCTTTGTTTCTCATTCGGAGCAGGAATGGAGTGTGGAGGTTATTACTTGTTTGAAAAACGGGACAGGATATTTGATTATTGGAGGTGGGAATGATTAAATCTGTTATCGATCTGTCCCGTTACTATCTTTACGTTTATCTAGGAAAAAATATATATAATTCATAGGGACTTACTTTGATTTTTGAATGCGGATTTCTAGATTCAGCTTCTGGAAGAGAAGCATAACCTCTCAGAAAAACATTTTCCCAAGCAAGAAGTAATCAGAGATATGGAAACAGAAGAAGATCAGTTCAGAACTCTCTCGGATGCGCTTGACCAAGTGCATCACAAGGGCAACCTGGTAGAGCGACTCGAAATACTCGAGAAACGAGTTTTACAGGTATTACTATCCTCGTTCCCGATTTCTGGTTTGACCTTTTGTCTAAAGTATATTTGATTGCCTTTACTTTCGATTTAACTTCTTTTCTAGGGCTATAAATGAGACGAGTCGAGCTTCAAAAGAATGAATAAATGAAAGCGCTAGTTCAAAATGAGCTCGAGCTCAAGTCAAACATATATGAAAGAGCCATTGTTGAGCTTGAACTTGTGATTTTTAAGAAATATAGTAGCTTGAATTACTGGTTAGATTACCTAAATGAATTTCTATAAATATATTTTCGTGTTTGCGAGCTCGATCGAGCAAGGTTTTGGATATATGAGCGCGGCTAGCTTCAAAAAAAAGGATACACGCTAGTTAATAAACTTAACGAGCCGAGCTCTGATGAGCCCTTGTCATGCCGAGCCTCAGAGTTGTTTGTGAACGGCTCGATTCATCTGAAGCCGTACGTCCGTGCAAGCATGCTTTTGGCCTTTTCCTATAGAGTTCTAATGGGATCAGGTGCATTAACGTGAAAAATTCACGGGTTTTTGTTTTTCTTATGGTGCAGTTGAGCCTAGAAATAGAGGAACAGAACACTTCAAAGTCAAGTACTTCTTCATGGGTTGCTGAGAAATTTGGCAACAGCTCAGGTTTTTCATCTGTCACAAAGGAGGATCAAGATGTTACTAGCACTTCTCTTGAAGGCAGGCAAGACCCTCTCCTAGTTCAAGTGAGTCCTTTCCCTATATATATACATATGTGTGTGTGTATTAGTCAGTATCAAGGATCGTTACGTCCCCAAAGTTTGTGCCCTCGCCTGAGAATTTTTTTTATCTTTCCAAGTATTTTAAGCAACCAGTGTAACATAAAGAACCGAATTAAGACAGACGAGAAGACGGTACGTCTACTTTACTTACTTGACGAAAGGGGTTTTTGTTTTACTTGCCTAATAACTTAGTCTGCTATAAATCGCTGCACGACCCATGAGTTAGTTTTCTTATCCGCTTAGGCTCAACCACTTACCTAAGGTGCTTTTATCACAATGTATTTTCAGCAGCACAATCGCAACTCGGAACTTTTGTATCTTAAGCGTGTAGCGCACATGACGTGCTCTTAGGAATGCATTGGAGTACAAGAACATAAACTTCGAGACATCGAGACAGAGGATCCCAAACGCTTGGTGTAGTTGTATCATGTAGATGTACGAGGAACACACTGCCTAATTCGAATCGATCATGACAACTATGGTTATAATAAGGCGATTCATCGTCCCTTGAAAATTATGTGTTTTTCCTGTTTCTTGTTTCTGTTTGAAAAGCTCTTTAAGCAAAAAGTCCAACATGTCATCTTGGCCCGGACTCTTCACCGTAGAGTTTTTACCCAAAAAACTGAAAACATTTTATAAAATGGAATCCTTCTTTCCAAGAAACGCGCTTCGTGAACCGGTCATGGAACTGTTCTTCTCGGTCTTATAGGATCTCTTATATGTTGTATGGCCATTTTGCAGGAGGAGACCTCTGCACAAGCCCCTGTAACTGTACCGGAGAACTACCATAAGAGCAGAAAACAGAAAACAAAAGCCGGTGGAATATGGGGCCGTTGCTTTCGAGTTACACGTTAATATCAATTACAAAAATGAATTCTCTACGCGTAGACAGTAATAAGCAGTCCTTGCAATCTATATCATCCAAAAGTGTTGTTTTCTGCAGTCCACACATGAACCGTAAAGCCAGATACAGGAATTACTAGTATCATCCTCAGCCATATTTTGAAGGAACTTTATGTTCAGCCGGTTTCAGTCCATTTTCTTCGTGTGTTTGATCTTCAGAAACCTGTAAGGAATAATCACTTTCTTTTTGTCTCTGCAATATATACATATTAATGTTCCGTTTGGCAAGTGATTGAAGGTCGTTCGGATATAAACCCTAAGCGTGCATTTCAGTTTACTTTATACCCAGAGTATATGCTCCTTGAGTGCTCGTTTCAATTTATTTTGTATCCTGAGTACACGCACCCTGTGTGCGCACCTCAATTTTCTTTATACTCGAGTATAAACACTCTGAGTGTGCATTTTATTTCAATCGGTACCCAGAGTAAATCTTGAGAGCCCATTTCGGTTGAGTTTGTACCCTAAGTACAATCACAATGAGTGCGCATTTAAGTTCAGTTTGTACCTTGAGTACATGCACAATGAATGTGCACTTATATTTAGTTTGTACCTTGAGTACACATATTTTCGCATTTCAGTTCGCTTGTACCTTTAGTACACATATTTCTGCATTTCTGTTCGCTTGTACCTTTAGTACATACATCCTAAGTGCGTTTTTTAACTAATATGTTACCTTTATTTTGCAATTTCTATCATAAATGGAAAAAAATACAGACCTGCACAGGATCCGCTAATCCCGTAGCTTATGGGGCTATATTGTTACCGACTTTGACTTCAATCTCGGGACAAAAGGCAGAAGGGAAGTTTTGTTATAAAATTTATTTGAAATAGGTGACGGGGAAAAAAATTCTCACAAAAAGAAAGTTATTGCGCGAGGAATTTTATTTCATCATCTAATTTATTAAAAGAAAAATTCATGCGTGAAGAAAATTATTTCGTCACCAAATTTATTTAAAATTAATAGGTGACAATAATTTTCTCACAAAACGTAAGTTTTTACGGTTTTGTTTCGTAACTTAATTTATCAAAAGGAAAGTTTTTCCATGAGAAAATGTATTTTGTCACCTAATTTATTTAGAATAAATAGGTGACAGAAAATTTTCATCATTCTATTTATTAAAAAAAATTTGCCAAAAGTAGGACGTTAAGAAAAATTTAAGTTCTACTGATAGAACGTGTTTGCCTGGGATTTGGGAGAGCCGTAGTACACTTCTCTATAGTGCATGTGTAGTGCGGACAAAACGACGTAGTATTGTGCCTTTTGCTCTCAAAACTATATAGTTTTAACTTATCACTCAAATTATTTTTAAAATGTATGAAATCAAAATGATGTAGTTTCAATGGTAAAGTGAGCAAAATTACGTCGTTTTGCCTGCACTACTTATGCACTACAGAAAAGCGCACTACAGCCTCCCTGAATTCCCCCTCGATCTCCCTTCGTCTACCTTGCCTCTCTCTGTTTTTTAATGACTGCATATTTCAATATCAGGCATGGATTTTCGATTTTTGTCTATCGTTGGTTGTGATTCTTCATCCTCAATATCCAATTTTCAAATTAGGGTTTTGTACCAAAGGGTTTCGAAACAGGGTCTTCTACTGAAGTGTTTTTGCGTGAAGAAATTTCTTTCGTCATACAATTTATTAAGAAGAAAGTGCTTACGTGAAAGTTATTTGGCCTCACGTTTAAATTATATAGACACCCGTCTAAACATCTTTTTGTAAATCAGAAACTCGTCCCTGTAAAAATAAATTCACATACGACAACACTAAAAACACTAAATAGTAAGAAAATACTCTTTTTTTTAAAAAAAAAAAGTAGTCTTTAGTGAATTTTTTGAGACTTTTGCTTAGATTTTTTTGACTTGCTAGATTTCTTTCATCAAGACAAATAATTAATTCAAAAACTTAAATACAAACTCAACAAAAATTAAAGAATGATTAAAAAAGACAATAAGTTAATTAATACTGAATAAATTTAGCCGAAGGAGCCTTAACCAATTCAAAGACAAATATTATCACCTGGCAAAACCAAATAGAAAAGTCTTTAGTTCCAGAAAAAAAATTTCAGAAATTTTTTTAAAATTCAAATTGAATAGACTAGATTTATTTAAATTTAAGTTTTTAGATCTTAATAAATCTTAACGCTTGATTTTGAAAAAAAAAATTCTAAGACCGTAGTACTCTTCAAACCGAATAAATTGATGAGATTGCTCCTCCAGAGATTAGTCGAAATACATAAAAATCAACTCGGACATAGAAAAAAGAAAAACAAATTGATTGGTCCAATTCAAATAAAAAAGAATGAGTATTGCACGGATGCAGAGTGCTATTTTTTATTACCTATCACATGGGGTACATAGTGTTATTTTATTCACGTATTAAAAAATAGGTAATCATTCTCCACCGTGCTTGACTTCTAAACAATGCGTGCTCCCCTATTTAAAGGAATGCGTTGGTTTTGTCGACGAACATGTCTCGTGCCGGATTAATTAATTGACCTAAATTTTAGGAAATGGCCAATCATAACTTGTTTACGTAACCTTTACAAGAGAAAAAGATGCGGTAGAAGAGTACGATAAGACATGATTGGATAACACTCGTCTTAGGTTAGAAATTTAGTCCTAAATTTCGGATCAAGAATTGAGTAGTTTTATTTATACTTCTTGATATTCAATTTTTTAAATGGATTGTTCAACAACAAAATAAAAACTACCAAGGTCATGGACAAGGGCGTTTTTGTCGAACCTATTAAAGTGGAGACGTTGAAATTTTACGTAACTTAATTTTTGTTCTGTAAGTCGAGACAAATAAAATAATCTTAATTAATTAAAATATAACAAAAATAGTGAAAGTCTTCAAACCAAAGTTGTAAATTCCGTCCCGTACCGGCCGGTACGTCCCGTACCGTCCTCGTAACGGTACCGGACCACCGGAGTACCGTTCCGGCAAGTGTTCCGGCCTGGTCCGGGCTGTTCCGGCTTGTTTCGGGCTGTTCCGGGCAATACCGGTCTGTATTTAAAAAAATTTAAAAAATTCATTAATATGTTTTTTTGGATAATTTAACATAATTTGAGACTAAAATTATCTCTTTTTTTTATGTTTCGTGATTTATTTTTAAATTTTAATGCTTTATTTTTATGTTTAGTATGATTTTTTGTTAAAAGATATTATTTAAAATATATATATTAATTTTAGCGATAAATCCGAAACGGTACACCGGTATACACCGGTACCGGTACGTACCGTACTAGTAACAAAACTGGTACGTCCAGCGGTACGAGATTGACAACTTTGCTTCAAACAAATATTGGAGTCCATAAATATTTATGAACTTGATTCATCTAAAAATATGATGGACATCAGAAATAGATGAGTTGGCTTAATTGGCTAAATAACCATGAAATTTGACTAATCTAAAAATGCAAGCCCATTTTAATTTTTAATCAATAAATAAATAAATAATGAGTAAAATGCACCGGCCTCTCTTCAGGTTTTTGACAAATACAGGGGTCTCCTCCGAGATTTTGATAAATGCATTGACATGTCCTACTTTATATACTATTTAGTAAATTCTCTCATACCGTTAACTTTCTATTAACGCCATTAATTTTTATTGATAAAAGACTAATATGTCTCTCTTAAATCTTTTTATTTCTCTTTTTTGTATATATTTAACAGATTTTTGCCGTGTCCTTTCATTTTTCTCCTTTTATCAAATCCCTTTTTTTAATTGGAGAAATAATTTTATTTGCGTTCGACCTAAATTATTTAGCATTATTGTCATTTATCAAATTCATGTCAAAAGTTTTTGGGATTAACCATTCACCTCGAAGAAATATATTCATAATGTAAAAATGTATAATAAAAAATCCAGTAAATTTAAAAAAGAATATTCATGTTTAAAGAGAAGCGAAAGCAAAAGCATACAAAGTTGCTTCTGTAATTGGACACCTAGCACTGAAAATCGTCTTAAGTGTCTAGCTAACCGCACTTACTAAGCGGTAGATAATATGCACTGTGAAGTCGGGAATACACTTGTTATATTTTTCGCCTAAATTCTACTAACCTTTTTGTTAGTTTGTAAAATACTCAACACTAAGATAATGTCAATTGGGATGGGTCTTCGACGGGCACTTTGATGATCAAAAGTTAGCTTATGAAAGAGGAGGAAAGCAACTTGAAAGTTTGAGAGTGAACAATGCTCATATTTGACGTTCAAGTGCCTTTGCGATATTTATAGAGTGAACCTAACAATCTGCCGTGACTATCGGTCGAAGATGTTGCGTCATGGCTTGAAAATCACGATGTCTCCACCATGTGTCCCATGTCTGTGCAAATCGAATGGGCATGTTTGCATGTTCAATAAATGCTCTTTCCCCACGTCTTTCCAAATAACCGTCCACAACGTGAAAAGTACACCTTTATGTGGCCGTGCCGAGCGTAGGCCCTCAATAGCACAATAAAAGATTGCGACTTGAGTAATCTTGATCCTAGTGATGAGTGCCGATCGAGTGAAGGTTTGGCCAGACTTGACATGTTGTGCACTCAGCATTGATCGAGGCATGCTAGCTGACCTTATTGAATCCTTTGATTAAATGACGATATAACCATCCTTGCCTCTTTGGGTTGGCCCAACACTGATGCCCCTGAGCGTGATTGTGGGTCGAATGCCCATTCTAACGCATACTCAGCATACCACATGCACAAAAACTAGACAAACATGAATATCAATACATATTTTATAAATATTAACATATATTCACGAATATTAGTACATATTGAAGAATGCCATTAGACAGTAGATAATATATAAAAGATATATCAATATTCTTAAATTATGTATTAATATTTGTGAATATGTATTGGCATCCATAAAATATGTAATAATATTAATATTTATTTAATATTATATGCATATTATTTACTCTCTATAAATAATTATTAAAATATACATATTTTATAAATATGGATGTTTCCTTTATATAGATTTGAAAAAGAATTTATTCAGTCCCATATGGATCTTAAATTCCACATCTTTATTCGTGAAACATCACATCCAATTTATTTAAATAAAACACATCTTTTTATTCGTAAAGCATCACATCCAATTTGACAAAACAGATGAAATGATAGGTGGATGCTGGCGGTGCCTTCCGAAGTCACTCGAACGTGCCTTCCTAGCACAGAAAACAGTTTTTTTATTTTATTTTATTTATAAGTCTTGTTAACCACCTCTATGAATAAAGATGGAGTTAGGAATGAGCTAGGCGACAATAAAGAAAAAAACTCTATTATTATATAAAAATATTTTATGAATTAATTTTACAATTTATGAATATTAATGTACTTTTTATACATTATCCGTTGTTATTAGACAGTGGTTAGATAAATAAATACAAATATCAATATATATTTTACAAATATTTATACAATACGAATATTAATATATTTTTTACCAATTATACGCCCACCATTTTCTTGTATATATATATGTATGCACACATATATGTATGTATGCTTTTGATTCGCTATTTTCACTTGAAAAGAGCTGCAACTTTTAGGATCGAGATTCGGATTCTCCGATGGCGACCGAGACGGCTGACGTACTCCGGCAACAGCCGCCTTCGGTCGCGCCGGCGCCTACGCCGACGGAGTTCAGGGGCACAGAAGGATCAGTAATTCACACTATCCTGGCTATGATTATTTGGCTTGGAGCAATCCACTTCAACGTTTTTGTCGTCGTTGCTTCCTTCTTCTTCCTTCCCCTTCCTAAGTTCTTCGCGTTAGCTCTCTCTCTCTCTCTCCCTCCCTCTCTCTACACATATATACACTTATATGTATGCGGACATGGAGATTTATTCAGTATTTGTGTGTATGATCAAGGATTCACCACTTCTTTTATGAGATTGAGCTCCAATCCTTTTCCCAGATTGATACTGAATTAAGAAAGGAGCTAATTTTTCACGAAATCAAAGAAGCTTTTGGGAACGAGCTCGGATTTTTTATGGAAAAAAAAAGAAGCTGAAATGAGTACGGACTGGAGCATTCAGTTTCTCAGACAAAAAATGTTAGATTGAGTTTTCTTTCTTAAGTTGAGAGGCTTTTTCAAAGATTTGCTTAAGTTCTTAACCAAATTTGTATCCAAAGGTTGATGGACTACTATTTGACCAAAATGATGGATGGTCTAAGTAGGCTTGTTTTGTTTATTTAGTTGTGTATCATCAAGGATTCACCACTTCTTTTATGAAATTGAGCACCAATCCTTTTACCAGATTGATACTGAATTAAGAAAAAGGAGCTAATTTTTCATGAAATCGAAGAAGCTTTTGGGGATGAGCTCGGATTTTTTATGAAAAAAAATTGCTGAAATGTTTAAATGAGTACGGATTGGAGCATTCAGTTTCTCATTCGAAAAATGTTAGATTGAGTTTTTTTTGCTTAAGTTGAGAAGCTTTTTCAAAGATTTACTTAAGTTCTTAACCAAATTTGTACTCAAAGGTTGATGGACTACTGTTGGACCAAAATGATAGATGGTCTAAAGGCTTGTTGTGTTTATTTAGTTATGTGTGTGTGTGTGTTTGCGTGTGTAATTAATCACCCATTATTTCATCAAATATAAGCTTGATGCGAAGAGAGCAAAATATGAGCTCGAATTCTTTGAACAAAGTGATTTCAAATTAAGGCCCAAATGATTTATCAAATCAAGGAAGAAGCAACGTTTGGATGAAATGTGGTGAAAGAAGTGTTTGGGATTAGATTGGAGCATTTAATTTCAACAAGAACTGGTTAGAATAAGTTCTTTGACAAGTTGCCATTTTCTTCCACAGATTTGATGTAGAACCAAATGTAGTGAAAATTATGTTTGTTTTTCATTCAGGGTAGTGGGGCTCCTTGTGATTTTTATGGTGATTCCAATGGACGAGAAAAGCAAATGGGGCCGCAAATTAGCAAGGTCAGCAATTTTGATTTCTACGTATTTCCACAAACAGTGGTTTATTCGTGATATAAGTTTTATATTGTTTCTCAGCGATTCAAATAGTGGAACCAATGAACAATACTAATAACTAGACGAATTTCAGGTATATCTGCAAGCATGCTTGTGGTTATTTTCCGATCACTTTACATGTGGATGATATTAAAGCCTTTGATCCAAACGAAGCCTACGGTGAACTTCTTTACCCTCCTTCTTGTTCTTTTTCCATATTCTTTACTATGTTCATGCCTCAAAGTAATCGTTGTGGCTTCTTTCGGTGAACTTCTCATCTTCATTGTTTAACATATGGAGCTTATGTAGACTGGTGAATAACAAGTTATGATGCTGGTTTCTAAATTGTGATAAAGTTGCTATTCTATCAATGAACTTGCTCAGAAAGATTCAGGGCCTAAAATTTGCTCTGGAAACTAATTACACTCTTTGGTATTGCTAGAAGTTATCCTCGTATATTGTGTAAAAAAAAAAAAGGTGCAAGCAAAGACAGTTTCCGAATGATATGGGGCCTTGGGTAGAAAGGGGATTGTATGTAGAAGTCGTCACTGTCTCCTCTCTAGCAATTCCCATAAGTTCCTATTCCACGGTTTCTCTGGGTAGTTCTCTCAGTGGATGCATCTCTAATGGGATCAGGTCATGGTTTGACTAAAGGATTGAATTTTGCTCCTGCTTGCTTTCTGAGAGTGACACTTGGTGGGTGACAAGTTCTTATGTTATGCTTTGGGCCATTGCCCTTGGAAAGGTCTCTACTTTTTTGTTTTAGTACTTCCAATCGGTAGATTATAAAATGCTGAAGTTTTTACATGGTTTTGTGCTATCTGCCTACTAATGATGGATCCCATGTGGTTTATCAACAAAAAGGGGATGCACTTTCATGTGCTGCTTTGCGTCACATCTAGATAAAACCATTCTAACTGTTGTACTACAAATGCGAGATTTGTATGATTTGATTTCTACAACTTACACGAGGTCCCTTTATGTCTTCTCTTTGGTTCTTTCATGAATCTGGTGAGATTTGGCTAACTGACTTGAACTGGTGGGTTGTTGCCACTGTGATCTCTAAGAAGCTCTCACTGTAGTATGTGCTGATGACTCTGGTTTATTTATTCTTGTTTTGGTCAAAGCAATGATTAAGTCTGTGGTGTGTGCAGTTTTTGGCTACGAGCCACATTCAGTTTTGCCCATTGGTGTCGTTGCACTTGCAGACCTCACAGGCTTCATGCCTCTTCCAAAAGTAAAAGTCCTTGCGAGTACTGCTGTAAGGATACCACCTTAGTGCTTAAAAACTTGTAATGTACATGGATCCATTTGTATCATTCTGTGTTTATTAACAATTTGAATTCCAACAAAAAAAAAAGGTGTTCTACACGCCATTCCTTAGGCATATATGGACATGGTTGGGACTTGCACCCGCATCAAGGAAAAGTTTTGTCTCTTTCTTGACAGCCGGTTACAGCTGCATCATAGTGCCAGGTGGAGTGCAGGAGATAATTCACATGGAACGAGATTCTGAGGTTTAATTCCTATAACTCCAATCTTATAGTCATCAAGTTTGTGTATTTATCATTGTGTATCCATATCTACATTTGGCATTAATAGTATGAACCTATAGTTTCATTTTTCCTTGGCTTCTTAATCTCTCTTTAGCTTTCCTAGCCTATACGTGAGGTGCATGATTAAACTTATTAATGCCAGTCCACTTTTTCTTGCGAACCTGAACCTTAAATTGTACTCTGTGTGTGTGTGTGTGTGTGTGTTCGCATGCGCTTGCACGGTGCATATTTTACTGCCTTGGGCTCCCAGCATCCACTGTAGGTTTGGACTGCTGTGATCGTATGCTCTCGTTGACAAATGACAAATGAATTGTACTGGTACAGATCTGGTCATAAGTCAGATCTGCTTGATGAGATCAACAAACATAGGCTTTCAGGCTGTCAGTCCTGACCTTGTTTATTCAAAACAAAATGCTGACTTATATATTCTCTTCGCTCTCTCACTTCCTTCTGTACTCTCTTTAGGTTGCCTTCCTCAAGTCAAGAAGAGGATTTGTACGCATAGCTATGGAGACAGGCCGACCATTGGTTCCAGTTTTTGGTTTTGGTCAGGTACCGATTCCTTTCATTTTCTTTTTTTGCCCCTTTTTAATTTGGGCATCAGCAAAGACAATTAGATTCCCATTGTAACATATGGAGCAACAAAAAGATTCTCATTGTAACATGCTTTTGCGCATATCTCATGCATGCCTAGGATCACGCTTCCTCCTTTGTATGTTCCTATCTCATAGTAATTGTCGAGAATTATCTATTTTCGTAATGTTCATTTTCTTTCTACAATTGTTTTCGGTGGTTGGTTACTTCTCTCTCTTAGATTGCTTTGGAGAAATGATCTCTCTCTCCTCCTTGCAATTCTACTGCAGTCATACGTCTTTAAGTGGTGGAAGCCTAGTGGGAAACTGTACGTGCAATTTTCTAGAGCTATTAAATTCACCCCAATTATCTTCTGGGGAATCTTTGGGTATGTTTGGTCTATTTTTTGTTCGCAATTTTTTAATTTATTTGTACCAAATGTAATTTCATCCATGACCGATGTTCTATACCCGATTTTGTTCTATACCCTGTTTAGCTATTATATGCTTCTTGGTTCGAAACACAGTATTGTACCAAATAATGTGTTACCAGTCGATAGAGTTAGGAGTAAAATATTCAGATGATCTATAATGGTAGACAAATAATCTATACATGAAAAATCCCATTATTTGATCAGGCGAGGTTTGCGGATTGTGATCCAAACATTCTACCTAGCTACGATTGTGGATTTGCAAAGGGCCGTATCTTCTTGCTGTTGTGCTGCCAATCAGGCTGCTGCCAAATGCACCACCATAATTATTTTTTCCCGATTGCACCTATCTCATTACATTGGGAATTGCCCTTCACAGAAGTGGCGTGGAGGAAACTATTTTTGTGGTGTTTTTGGCAGCGCCCTGACAAGACTGTTGGCCATAAGTTTCTTTATCTGAACAAGTGTGAGATTTTGAAGCTTGTCCCCGGGAACTATTTGCATGCCCCAACTGGAATGATAGCGATTTGCTTTGAGCCTTTGGCCTCCTCATGCGAGTTTTCCTGCATTTTCATTTCACGGATGAAACTTGGAGACTGACTTCGGAGCTGATTAAATTCCACCGACATGATTCTTCTCTTGCAGGTCTCCCTTACCCTATCGCCATCCAATGCATGTGGTGGTTGGTAGACCAATTGAAGTCAAGAAAAATCCCCATCCCACCACGGAAGAGGTAAAATTGATGCGTCTTTTCCAGTAGATATATATTTGCTTTTGTCCACATACTGCTCAAATGTGCCAACACTGGATAGGGAATGAACTGTCTCACGACGTTGTAAACCCAACTCATGTACTGTTTTAGTGGGCGAACAACCCCACCCTTGGAATGTACTACAACCTGAAGTGGCGAAGAGCCAACATCGAGGTGCTAAACCTTCCCGTCAATGTGACCTCTTGGGGAAGATCAGTTTGTTATCCCTTGAGTAACTTTTATCTGGTTAGCGATGACCCTTCCATCGGCACTGTTGGATCATTAAGGCCGACTTTTGTCCCTGCTCAGCGACATTATGCGTCAAATGTTTATGTTATAGTTTGTTCTTAGTGTCTCAAACACTTTTTCATACAACCCAGGATCTTTCCATGTCCAATGCCATTTGACTTCACTCGAGAATTGGTATTTGCATTCTGCATTGAAAATTTCTTGGACTGCAAATGGATAACTTCTGTCAATAGGCTTGCAAGCCACACAGCCTTTGATAGCAACTTACGGGCAAAATGTCAAAACGTGCGGGCTGGACTACAGCCCCGAATCTGATAATTTCACTTGACTGTCTTAACCTTTTTTCTTTTTTGCCCTTTTTTCTTCATGTCATTTTGAAGGTCAATGAAGTACTCGACCAGTTTGTTGAAGCGCTTCACGACCTTTTCGAAAGGCAAAAAGCAAGGGTTGGATATCCGGATCTTCAACTGCGAATTCTTTGATCAGAATTCTAATTGCAATGGATTGTTTGGGACTATCAAGTCAATCATCGATTCCTGTTGATGTTTCAGACTCTAAAATGCTTCCCGTCAATTGCTTACATGCAAACACTACATTCCCTTCCTCTACATGTGTAATAAATCTTTTCAATTTACATCTAATTTACGTGCTTCATTCAGTTAGTCCAGTTAATAGATACCTTCGATGAATAAGACAATATTATATGATAATGATCTTCTAGAGGCTTTCATTACTTGAATATAGATCCTAGATAATTTAAAATCCTCGTACGGGTTCTGCTTCTTTCTTGCTCTTGTTCTTTGTAGCTAGATGTTACCTAACAGCAGGTTAGATTCTGGAGCAAACTAGCCGAGCGTGAAAACTTGTGCTTTTAGTTTAGTTTAATAAGGCGTGTAAGCTTCATTGTTTCTTTTGAGTTCTTTCCTGTTCCTGTTCCTGTTCTTGTTCTTGTTCTTGCAGCTCATTCTGGGAGTCTACTTGCTGATTCTCCCCCGCTATATAGAGAGAGAGAGAGATTTTGCAGCTTGATCCTCTTAAAATGTAGCATTTCTTTGGATAAAAAAGGAAAAATTATTCATTGCTCATTTTTCAAAATCGACAGCTGCCCAATCAAGAAAAATTATTTAGTGCTCTTGGGAAATGTTTCACTACCACACAATTGATGTGAGTTCAAGATCAAGTATATAAATTTTACATTAGACTAAAATGGTAAAAAAAAATTAAATCAAATATCACATGACGGTGTTCAAGAGCGTTGAATAATTACTTGCTAGGCCCTAGGTTACTTGGGCCACATCACCTTTTGCTCAATCTGTAAGAGAATGTTGAAGATGGAGAGAGGTTGAATTTTGTCTCGGCTCTCATCTTCGATTTGCCATCAACAAATGCACCATTTCTTGACTTGGTTTGTCTCAGTCCTGCGGTGGTTCTTACCCCTCATCGTTGCTCCTTTCCTCCTTGCCAGCTTCTTCGGCCAGGGATTCATCTTCAACGTCAACGAATTCGTCAACTATCTTCACAAGGGCCGAAGGTCCTTTTGTTTCTTGTTTTGGTCAGTTTTTCCATAGTTCGGACGGCATTCATCGGGCATCTAACAACCATTTTCCAAAAATCTGGGACAACTTGACAAACTTAACGAGCGCTCCACCCACTTGGCAAGCAAAGGAAGCAGCGGACCAGTGCTTGGTAGGCCAACAGCCCAATGAATCAGGCGCGTCACTTGGGAGGAAGGCGATGGGCATATTAAGCAAATACGAAAAATTGGCCCCGTCCAAGAACCAAAAGAAGTTGCTAGGCTATCACATGGGCCTTAATAAACTTTGGGATTGGACCTGTTAGAATATATTAGAATATTCTAGTTAGTTTAGGATTAGGATTATGTATCCTAATCTCTATCTTTATCTCTATCTCTATCTCTATCTCTATCTCTATCTCTATCCTTCTAGTTAGTTAGGATTAGGATTATGTATCTCTATCTCTATCTCAATCTCTATCTCAATCTCTATCTATATCTCTCCTATATATAGGAGCCTTTGTACATTGATTTAACACACAATAATATACAGAGTTTCTTTCTCTCTCAATAATTCTTTCATGGTATCAGAGCAATAGGTTAAGGTTTATTTGATTTTAGTTCACCGGCGGGCGGCCTAACCCTTCCTGCCGTCCGCCGGGCCATTCTTTGTTTTATTAATGTTAATCCTGCGCCATTATGCGCACTTGTGTCAGCTTCTGTGCTACAATTGCTTCCGCCTTTGTTACGCATGCGGCATCACACGGTCTTGCACCAACTTCTGTGCTCAGTATTGGCCACAACAGCGCCTTACCAGCACCTTCATCATAGGTCACATCAGCGCCTACGTCATTGGCCACGACAGCGCCTTACCAGCACCTTCATCATAGGTCACATCAGCGCCTACGTCATCGGCCACGACAGCGCCTTACCAGTACCTTCGTCATATAGGTCACATCAGCGCCTACGTCATTGGCCACGACAGCGCCTTACCAGTGCCTTCGTCATAGGCCACATCAGCGCCTACGTCATTGGCCACGACAGCGCCTTACCAGTGCCTTCGTCATAGGCCACATCAGCGCCTACGTCATTGGCCACGACAGCGCCTTACCAGTGCCTTCGTCATAGGCCACATCAGCGCCTACGTCATTGGCCACGACAGCGCCTTACCAATGCCTTCGTCATAGGCCACATCAGCGCCTACGTCATTGGCCACAACAGCGCCTCGCTATATCCGCCTAACTCAACCTTCGAGCCGCCTCCTTGATCTCGTTTCCAAACTCAAGTTGGTTGATGTTTACCCTCCTTGAGTTTGAGGGGGGCTGTTAGAATATATTAGAATATTCTAGTTAGTTTAGGATTAGGATTATGTATCCTAATCTCTATCTTTATCTCTATCTCTATCTCTATCTCTATCTCTATCTCTATCCTTCTAGTTAGTTAGGATTAGGATTATGTATCTCTATCTCTATCTCAATCTCTATCTATATCTCTCCTATATATAGGAGCCTTTGTACATTGATTTAACACACAATAATATACAGAGTTTCTTTCTCTCTCAATAATTCTTTCAAACTCAAGTTGGTTGATGTTTACCCTCCTTGAGTTTGAGGGGGGCTGTTAGAATATATTAGAATATTCTAGTTAGTTTAGGATTAGGATTATGTATCCTAATCTCTATCTCTATCTCTATTTCTATCTCTATCTCTATCTTTATCTCTATCTCTATCTCTATCCTTCTAGTTAGTTAGGATTATGATTATGTATCTCTATCTCTCCTATATATAGGAGCCTTTGTACATTGATTTAATACACAATAATATACAGAGTTTCTTTCTCTCTCAATAATTCTTTCAGGACCCAACAGGCTAATGCATGTTGTGGGCCGAATATAACCACTCTTAACTATTGAAACTATTATGCTATTATCTTCTTTTTCTAAAATCAAACACCGTTGGTCAAAATATTAGAATTTCAAATTTCAGAGTTTTTTCAACCAAACAAACTGCAATATAATTTCTGTTATATCTGAAATAACCTACGCTGAATTTTCAAAATATGCTCAGACAATGAAAAACCTTGTATTATTTCTTTTTAAGACCTTTACGCTTTCTCTTTTGCTGGCTTAATAATCGGAAGTGAAATCGTTTGTGCGCAGAAACTACTACTTCACCTGATCTGATCGGCAACCCTGGGATTTCTAGTGAAAACTTGTAAAATCAAAACTTGAACAAATTTCAAAAACTATCAGACTTTCGATTTCAGAAAATCTCAAAAATTCAACATAAGTAAATATTGAACGTGATAGGAATCATATTTCAGTTCGTTTAGCCGAAAAAAATTCTGAATTTTAAATTTCAATAACTTGAGTCTGTGATATTTTACTGATTTTAACAGTCACAGAAGTAACTACATAATAACTTCAAAAACAAAACAAAAGAAGTCGGAGTAATTTGAAAGGCCCATGAACACCTTTTCTCTTTTCTTTAACTTTACTTGCTTCTTTCTAGATTACTGAAACAACTCAACAATCCCTCCAACAAGGAACCTTAACCCTTTCTAAAAAGCAACAAGCAATCTCCTCACTCAACTCCACCTGAGGAGCAGGATATGGACCATGGAGTTCAAATTCTATTTACAAAATTTTCCCCGTACCCTTATTCCATTGCATTTTCAGCTATTAAATTACGCGAGAATTCTCACGTAATTCGGGAGAACGGGGGATTTCATGGGGAAAATTGTGCCTATATACCTAGATCCTACTACAATAGTGACCTTGCCGATAGCCAGTTTGCCATGTAGAAGTCTCAAAAACCTGTGTGCGCGTGTGTGCGCATGTGCGCCCGCGCATGTGAGAGAGAGAGAGAGAGCTGCCAGTCCCATTCAAAAGTTACTAGTCTTTCATGCCTAACTTGATACTTTGAACTTTAACTGTCAGCTGTAGTTTCTGCTGCTCAATATCTTTCAAAACTGCAAGTAAGTTGGCCCTATATATTTCACACTTGCGTTGTGCACGCTCGAGCTGGCGAGTTAGTTTCTGTATCTTCCTCTCCTGCTCGTCCTACAAAAATAGGTTCGATAGGTTGATAGTTTAGCCAAAACAACCTCCATACAAATCCCCATAATAAGCACCACCAATAAAAGACCATGAAAAATCAAAATGTCCAGATAGAAGATCAGTTCGAAAATCAGCCTACCTTTATTGCTAATGTGCAGGAACTAAAAAGAAAAGTTGTCGCGTGAAAATGAAAGATAAGAAGTACAAACAGGGCAAGGTCTAGTTGACAAGAATTCCAGATGGTGTCCCTCTGAGGTCAAAAGCTCAAAACCCGGAAGTAAGACAAGTTAGGAACTCAGAAATTGCTAGGGTTAATCTCATGGCAGATGACTGTAGACACCCTATTCTGATTACCCGTATTTTCTAAACTAGTCCGGATAAATCCCCGATGATAATAACAAAACGTAAAAAAGTTTTTTGATTGATTTCGAGGATTTGGATTTATCTCTCCCTGTGTACAATGACAAAGCATTTTTTACTGTAAATTCGCAGGAAGTCAGGTAGAACTGCCTATGATCACGAGTACGGTGTTGAACATCTAAAAGTGTTATGTACAGAGTCCTGACAAAAATTTGTGAGTCAGATTTGTAGCAATAAGAACAAGTTGAATCCCCCTAACATTTGCATCACCCAAATCTCACAGATGGCACCCAACTTCTATTCAAAGAGCATTTTTGTGCCACGGAATGAAAAATAAAGCTTCAGCCACACATGAAACATTTGGAAGCAAAAGAAACCTCAAGCTATTGCTCCACTTTTCCTTTCACTTCATATTACTTTCTTTCTCTCCAGATTATGTCACTACATTGGATTACAGAATCTATAGATGGTCAAATAATGAAGCAAACACGGGCACAATAATCGATCAAGTTTGTCCCGCATCTGTTAGTAAAATCATTAAGAATCAAAATGATTTGTTATTGCCACAGATGAGACAATGCACTAACAAAAAATCAGCAAGTGCCAATAATGAGCCAATTAGCCAGTTTAAAAAATTACAGTGCCTTGTATCAAATTAAAGGTACTCATACACAAGCATGGCGTTTACGGTCCCTTTTTTAGCGGTCAAAATTATATAGTAGATATACTAAGAAGGGGAGATTTGTTACAGAGAGTGAATAGATATAAAGGATTTGTTCGAGTATATTTTACAAGGGAGAATATGGTAGATATGAGTACATGGATGGTATTTTTGTAATTGATAATAACATTCTCGTAATTAATAATGGCATTTACGTAAATAAAAGAGAGATATAGAAGGGGATAAGATATGCATGGGGACGAGGTAGGATACTTTTATCTCCATCTAAGGGGATGAAGTAGTCCCCCGGATATCACATCCGAGGTGCAAGGAAGTAAATAAATCCGGATATGACAAACTTGGATAGCCATATCCAGGGTAATAGCATTATACCATTTCTATGACCTCTAACAAACGAGCTCTTAGAGGGATTGAAGTTAGTAACGGAGAATTTGAAAGTCGGTTGGCTAAGTTGGCAGGTCAGTGCCTTTGAGTTAGTAGGGGTCCTTCTTTATGATACTTTTCCATCAAAATGGTCAACACAGCCAGGAGTGTAACAGTTCCATAATTGCTTTCATATACCTTCACCTTTTACTAATATAGTGGTTTTCAAATCTTTTCTTTTTCTCGTTTCCCCTCCTTAAAATTTCCATTTTAGAAGTGTTTCTACTATTTAAGTACAGAAGAATACAAAAGAGGCCAAGAAAATAGATTCGAAAACCTTTTTTCATGATTTTGCTTTGATTGCCCTGGAATCTGGATCAAAATGTTCAGCCATTAGCATGTCCATGAATGAGGAGGACACTACCATCAGACTAGACTTTAAACCCTTTACTTATCTCTACAACAAATGGCAGTTATTGTCCGAGTATTTCTTTCTTGGTGCCGAAGTTTGGAATTACTATATGCATTATAGGATCCTGCCATATATCATCTAGTGGAACTTTTATAACTTCAACACCGTAATTTTGAAGAAAACATTAAAATCAAAAGGCATGTCAGTTGTGAGTGAAATGAATGAAGGGCAAGGAAAATAAACATTGATCAATTCAGCAAGCAAGGATGAAACTAAAATGACCTAAAAGATAAAGAGCAACTCACCTCAGACAAAGGTCCCTCTGAACCACAATTATGACACACGGTAGTATCATTAGCATGAGCTTTAGGACTGAGATGGTCTTTTCTGCTAGTTTCATTGGTAGTAGACATCCTCCCACCTTTGCTTTTCACAACAGCAACTTTACTTGCAGCTTCCCGTAGAGCACCCATCGCCACATTGTAAATTTCAACCGTATTCACACCATCATCTACAAACTTAAGGGCCTCCTGCCGGAGATTATTGTATCTGACTGTTAGAGATTCTTTAGAACTATTCATCGAATCGTTTGGGCGTTCCTCCAACATCACACCACTCTTAGCATTTCTTGTCCACCTTTTTAAAATATAAGGAGATGGCAGAGTAAGAACGTTTATCACCCGAAAGACTGTCAGAATGTGTCTGCATAGAAGTCCAGAGAACTCAAACATCTGGCAGCTACAAGCTACTTTCATCTGTGGCGAATTTAATTTCACAAGGTAAGCCTTATGATTCTCCTCAAATTTAGCAACTTGATAAGTGGTCAGTGTCTCCTCATCCACAACTTTGGTTGCCAAGAAAGTAAGTGTCTCAACTAACTCCTCCTGAAACTTCGTAAACAGTTTCCTTGTGTAAGCAGCGGCTGCTTGTTTTTCCATCGGAGATGGAGTTTTCATTATTGGTGCAGTGTTCAACGTATCATAATCTGCCTTAACTTCTTTCTCATAGCGACTCTCCATGGCCTTCTCGTATTGCTTGACAAACAGTTGAAGAGTTGTTGACGCATTGACATACCCATCGAAATAAGAATTCATGCTGTCGCTTCGCTGTGTTATGGACATTTCTGCAAAGAATGTGTCCCTCAAGTACAATGGGACCCACTGTCGGCGATTGGCATAAATTGTTTGAAGCCACTCATGTTCCCGAAGACCGTATCTATCAATAAGAGACAGCCAACAAGATTCAAACTCTTCTGTGGATTCAGACAGGTTCACACATTTATGAAGCTCAGCTTCAAAATTCAAATGTTCAGAAAGCACATGGGACAACTTCTCTTGGCTTTCTTTGAAGATGTGCCATTTGCAAAAACGGTGGCGGGTTCCGGGAAAAATCTCTGTAACGGCCAATCGAATCACCCTGTCATGATCAGTAGTGATTGAGACTGGAGGCCGGTTGGACATCGCCTCAAGCCATGTTCTAAATAGCCAGACAAACGATGCCTCAGATTCATCTACCAAAAGAGCACAGCCAAACAATACAGGCTGTCCGTGATGATTTACTCCAGTGAAGGGTGCAAAAGGCAACCGATACCGATTAGACCTATAAGTGGTATCAAATGTAACAGTATCGCCAAAATAGGTATAATTAGCCCTTGCTTTGGCGTCGACCCAAAAGATATTACTCATGCACTGGTCGTTGTCTCCTTGTACAGCATAACAGAATCCAGGATTCTCAGACTGCTTCTGCCTCAAGTAGTCTAGCAAGATCTGAGTGTCCCCACCAAGAGTCCTCTGCTTACTACTCTTCATGTAATTCCTACAGTCGCGTTCCGTGAACCCAATATTGGTAATTCCACCGTATTCCTTAATCAACGCAGACATAATGCCGCTAGGGCCAATGCCAGCCCCCTGCAAGGTATCAATCAAGGACTTTGCCGAGCCAGAGACATGGCGGTGTGAGCGGAGGCAATGAACCTTATCGGCTGGGACCAGATCATGATTATGCTCTTTGATAAAACCGGAAACAACCCACCTACCAGAATCCTGAATCTTAACCACCAGGATGGCCTTACAGCCAACCCTAGTCTCAGCACGGGGGCGTTTAATCCTAGAAGAATCGTCACGCACAATTTTTTCCTTCTCAACACGAAACCCCTCTTTGGCACAGACAAACGATCTCTGAATGATGGCACCGTCGCGTCTAGACCTACGCGACATGCTGACACGAGTACTAAACCCAACACGCCTCGCGTACGAGTTGTAGAAGGCTTTAGCAGCCTCCTCTGACTCGAACTCCATGCCCTCATACGGTTCAAGATTCGTGTCTCCTTCAGGAATATAAAGCTCTCCAACACCCCCACCTGCGCCATTCCCGTAAGAATTTTCTATAAGTCTGCTGTCATCATCGTCAAGAGGGTGCTCAATGTCAATAGTATCGTCACCCAGCCCCATCATGTCGAATTCAATAGCCTCGTTCCCCATACCCAGTGGTTCGAACTCCATTTCAAATCTAATTAATCACTTGCTTTACATACGATTATGCTAGCAAAGAAAACAATGCTGACTATGCGGTCTAGCTTCAATTGGGCCAGTTAGCGAAGCCAAAGGTTCCAACTTTTAACATCCAGAATATGGGATACGGACAACCAAAACCCTACGTCCACTATATACCTCAATTTCGAACTCCATTTCTGATCAAATCACTTGCTTTAATTTCAGCAGAAAACAACAACAGCAAAAAATGGAACACCATTTCTACCATCGAATCGAGTGAAAATTTCGGAGCATAATCACGATGTGGATTCTTATATCTCAATCAACATACAAAGCCTGTATAAATTTGCATGGAGGATACAACTGACCGTATGTTTACGAAAATAGATAGAGACCGAAGCTTGCAGCATACGCAGAGAGAGAAAGAGATGAATTACGAGTAGGTTTGGTGAAAAGGTTGAACTTTTTGTCCGGTTGAAATTAGGGTTTTTTAGAGTAGGATGGATTCATCCGAGGAGCAGATTTGGGAAGAATCTGCTGAATTTTTTATTTTAAATATTACGTTTCTAAAAAATTAATTTATATAAAGAGTGCAGTTTTCATATTATTTGAAATAGTGCAAAACGCATTTTAATCAAAGTTATTAATTTTGTATCAGTAATTGTACTATTTTTTATTCGTATAGTATGTATCGGTACCGTGTATACTAATGTATCGTTTCAAATTTATAACTAAAATTAATACATATTTTTTAAATAATATTTTTAATAATATATTATATTGTACATATAAAATAAAACTTCATAACTTAAAAATAAATTATCAAACATAAAAAGAGTTAATTTTAGTCTCAATTTATGTGTAGTTCACTAAAAAATCATAAATTAAAATAAATAATAAATAATTATCTGGTATGGTGTGGTGAAACAAGCCAAAATATCGTTAGGTGTCGGGTACGGGCCGATAAGATACGAGATAAATTACTTTAATTTTAATATTGGGAGGTAAATTATTTTAAAATAAATTTGCTATATTTGGTATCATTATTAAAAATAAAGTCAAATTAGTTGCTCAAGGTTATAATTGAAAGAAATAAATTGATTTCGATAAAATATTTGTATCATTGTTAAAAATAAAATTAGAATAGTCACACAAGATTATAATTAAGAGGAAGAAACTAATTTCGATGAGGCATTTGCACTTATTACTAGATTATAAGTTGTTTGTTGAGTAAGTTTTCAAGGAGGGTGACTATTAGTTGAGTGAGTTTGACTATTATCCTCTAGAGCTCGTTTGGATGGGGGAAAGGAAGGGGGATAATTTTTAGAGGGGGTAAAAGAATCGACGTGACATGTTTAGCATGGTTTGGGAGCAAAAAATGCAAGGGAATAATTTTTCACCCCTCCAAAAATAATCCCCCGAAGAGGGATAAAGGGGGATAATTTTTAGGCCGGAGGGAAGGTGCCCAAAAAATAAGAGGGGGTATTATTCTCCCTCATTACAACTACAAATTAACCTTATCCCTCTATTTTATCCTCCATCCAAATCAAGTACTATTTTATCTCTCTTTTTTTAATACTTCATCCAAACTATCTACTTTTTATTACCCTTTTTATAAACATTACATCAATGTGGGTCAGCCCTTTAAAAATAATACTCCCTCTTATTTTATCCCCTCAGTAACTTATCCCCCTAAAAATAATCTCTCATCCAATCGGCCCCCTACTGTCTTAAAACTAATATCCCTATTGAACTCGAATCATATTATTCTACAATAGATAGTTTTAGGAGCCACTTTGAGAGACAAAAACTTGCCTTTGGAGCTTTGTTGACTAAGATATGTTAAAGGTGTGGTGTTCTGCTTTCGGATGACGGGGATAAAATATCTGCTCCTTTTACAAGTGTTGTGGTTTCTGTAGGGATAAAGAGAGGACGTACAAACCGAACCATAAACCTTGATGAATTTGAAGAAGATGAAGAGGCAAGTGAGGACGAGGGAGAGGAGGAGAGTGACATAGAGGGGAGATGTTCCCCCGCTAAGTATATCACCAGTGCACCGCCATAGTACCCTGAACCTCCATCACACTACCTATGGCTTCCACCATACTTCGAATATCTTCCACCCTACTACCAAGAGCGATCTCACTATTACCAGTAGCCTCTGCCTTGCTACCAGCAACCCTCACAGTACCATTAAGAGCCTTCGCCTTATAGAGATAGTTCATGGATAGGTTTGATTAATTGAGCCTACAACAGACCCATATGTTTTAGTAGCTTTCTAACTTCGCCTTCCAAAACCCCAAAATTTGCCAACTTGAATGGATGGGTGGACAACCTCTATCACATGTTCCATCGACAGTTTTCTTCACAGGCCCCTTTACAGCCCTGATTCACTCACAGCCTTTATTGGTTTTGATAATTTCACAGGAGGAGAGATATTAGTTGATTTGGTCTCATGTCATGTCGTGCCGTGTCCCAGCTCTCATTTGTTTTATGTTTCACATTTTAATTACTTTTGTATTGTTGGAAGTTTTTGTTAAGCTTTCATTGTACTATGACGAGTTTATACTTTGGCTTGATTGTTGTTGGATAAATTGTTAGCTCTTGATGAATGTTCATATCTAGCTCTAGTCTTTTTATCATGGATGTCTCAATTTAGTTTCTTTAAATGAATGCTTACATTGTTGATGGATATCAAGGTTCTATGGATATATCTAATCATGTTTTTATGAATCATACGTTCTATCTTGACATATTGATAATTAAGGAAAGCTCGCGACATATTTAGAAAATTCATTTCCATACTTGGATCATATAAGTATGCCATATTCACAACTACATATTTTTAGTTATTCATGCTCTAATATGCACATTAGTGCATACATTTTGAGAGGGATTATATTTGCAAGGGGAGTTTTTAGTCCTAAATTCTTTTTATATCCTTGCATATGTGTGTCATCATAAAAAAAAAGAAAAATTGTCGCAAATAAGTGTTTTAATGATAAATTAAAGAACGAATTATAGAATTTCATATTAGTCATTTAAAGGACTATTGGAAATTTCGTAAGGAGCATTATATTAATGTGATTATGTCGGAGCTCCTTACAATATTAGTTATGGACATCTCTTGAAATGTATAAGTTTTGTACCAAATTGATTATGCATGTGTTGTACCTTGATTTCACAAACTACCTGTAACCTGACTGTTTAAACAGTGTGCAATCGACCAATTTTTTCTAAGCAGTCAGCCAATCGACTGATTTTTATAGTGTAGACGATTTTGATAGTGAAATAGTAACTCCTAGAGTAGTAGACAAGCTCAAACTGAACCAAAATACATCTAAGTTGCACTTTCTCTCCCTTACAGCTTTATTGAATTGTTTTTATTTGCAAGCATTTATTGTTTATTTTAAATCATCATATTTTTGTATTTTCTTTATTAGTCAAATTTTTATAAATTGAATTCACACCTCCCCCCTTATGGTTAACATATACTACATTTTATTGCAGTGCAATTTTTCGCAAGGAGAGCTTTGAGAGTACCACATGACATGCACAATAAAAAAAAAAAGACATAGTCAAATATGATCTAATCTATTTCGATTTATTGTTCTTTTTTGAATTAAATAAACACTTTTATTTTTGAAAAGCAAACGTGACCTCAAGTTTTGGTCACTATGATGCGACATAAAATACAAACAAAACGAGAATCTTTCATCATGAATAAGGACCATTTTTTTACAATTATATTGAATTAAAATATTATAAAAAACATAAAAAAAGAACATGTGGTATTTTTAAATAACTCAATGACACTATAAAAAAGAGATTTAGTCAAATGTTATATAATTTAAAATCTAAAAGATCGGTAAATAAAATATTTATTACATTTTTTACTGATAACGTAATTTAGCATTCATTTTTTTATATTTGTATAATTACATAGTTGTAGACATTAAAACGGATAAAACATATTAAACCCAACAATATATGACTAATATAATAATTAAATTTACAATATTACAAGGTGACTTTTCGAAGTAGAGATTTGAGAGCGCCACGTGGCATCATAAAATAGTATAATTACAAATTTTAACATCTAATTTAAAATGTATACTATATACTTTGCGTAACAATTAGTTCAGAGAAGAGCTCTAATATTATATACTTTGCGTAACAATTTAAAATTATATCGTAATTTATATAATTTAAAGTTTTATAGGCAATTACTTGATGAAAATATAGTATGGGACGTATTCGTTTCTAGATAAGCTTAGAGAGAATTATATTATTCTAAATTTGAATTTACATGTTCATAATCAAAGAGAGATTATTTCTTGGGTCAAAATTTAGATTTTCTTATGTAAATGTGAATATATGTTTTCATAACCAAAGAGAGAGAGATTATTTGTTGGGTCATACTTTAGGATTTTTTTAGTTATAAATGATTTTATTTTACTTAAATAATTTTATTTTACAATAGTCCAATTATAATTTAATTTAATTTTTTAATTTTTATTAAATACAATACATATTATTTAATTTATTATTTTTTTAAAAAAATCATTCTATTTTCTTTTTTATTTGTATAAAAAATTTAAAAAATATTAAATTAAGACGAGGCTAATAAAACACTCTTATAGTGTAGCTTAGATAGTATCTGTCCATTCTAATACAACACAATGAATAAATAAGAAAATTTATTTGAACAAAATAATAAAACACTATTATTCCTTTTTTTTATTTTTTGAAAAGTATCTTTATTATAATTATAATAGGTAATTTATATAAAAATCTTTTCATCTATCACTTGATTTTACTTAACTCCTTTAATTTTTAATTATTTCAATGTACCTATTAGTCTTTTTAAATATAACAATTGACCCATTTTAGATTGACGCACATGACTATTTATCATATTTTTCTTTATCTACGGTGATCCAAAAAAGTTGATTATGACATTTGAAAAGATTAAGGGGTAAATTAGAATAATTAGAAAATAAAGAAGGTCAAATAAAACAGAGTAATAAATGTAGGGTTTTTAATGTAAATTACCTTTTGAAATATCCTATTATGCCACTTCCTCTTCCCCCTCCACGTCTCATTTCCCCACCCCACCTATTTAACTTACACATGCACACACACACTTTTGTGCCCAGCCTCTGGTAGAATCAGAACCAAGAGAAAACTGAATCAGAACCAGCGGAAAATCCAACATCGACCAGGTACATCTCTCTCTCTCTCTCTCTCTGCTATTTTTTTCATGGATAATTTAGATGCTTAAACGTGATGTGTTTGGGTCTAGCAAAAAAGCACGGCTAGGAGTATTGGGATGTCTTATCCACACTCCAGGAGTTCAAAGATGCAGGAGTACCCTACATTTAGGGGGGGCCCTTCTTCTTAGTATTTTTTCTGGGGGCCTGAAGCAGTGGCTTTCTAGTCTTCTATTCAGGGCCGGCCCTTTGTGGGTGTAATTACATCGTTACAAGTTTTATTATATGATCCATTAGAGATATGACGATGAACTATTCAACAGTAGAATTATGCTCGGTTAGTATGTAACCCAATTATTTCTTTAGAATTATGATTTTTAACAATTGCATGCGCCTTTGTGGCCTGTGGGGGGATGGTCACAAAGTGAGAAATGTCTTCCTGCCAATATTCAACTGCAGATTTTAATCATCTGCCAAGGAAATGTTTGCATTAAGTTTTCATTGAAGTAAGAGTGGCCTGTTTTTAAACTAAAGTGTTATAAAATTGTTTTTAAACTAAAGTGTTATAAAATCATTGCAATTTCATAAAGTTTTACTCTTTATATGCTTGAATCTTCTTACATCTTCATATTATCTCAGGATTGTGTTCCTATAATCCGATCTGAATTGTGGAGGATATGGGTTTTCGGGATCCAACTTCTAGAGTCTTTGCCCTTACCCGTTAAATTAAATTTATCATTGATGAGAGTACCACCAAAACCTACATGCTTACTTGAATATCAACAAATAGAGACAAAAGTGTAGAAACTTAGATACAACTGGAAACCTTAAGCTTTTAAATAAGTTGGTGGTGAATAATCTAATGTGGTACCAGAGTTGGGTACTGAGTGCTCTTGTGTGGGTCAAGTCTTCATCTGAGTCAATTCCTCACCTCATCATTATATAAACGTCCCTCCATGTACTACTAGGCTGCATGTGAAAGAGAGTGTTAGACTTGTCGCATATCGCTCACCTAAGTCAACCAAATTTGCTTAATAATATGGAGGTCCCTTATTGCCCATTAGTTTTAAGTTGGACGCCTTTAAAGAATGTCACATGGTATCATGTAGAAAATCTGCGGGAGAGAAATAGATATGATGTTGGGCCAAAATAGCAAGCGTTTGGCATGCTATGTCTTGAAAAATCACTTGAGGGCTTTGCTTTAGATGTTTTATGTTCTCATTTGGGATCTATGACAATTTTGTAATTGTTGGAGCAATACGGTTTGATGATTCTCAAGGATGATGAGACAGACTAAGATATCTGCTTTTGTTGCTTTGTTATTTCAAAAAGTAACCCTTCTAAGATTGTTACTTCAACATTGTGAAGAGCATAATCTATTTGAAGTTATGTGTGTCTTCTTAATTTTGGTGTTTCTTCATTTGCATATTGCTTTGTTAACTCCTTCCAGAATGGCATCTGTGACAACTACTTTCACGACAATTGTGTGCAAGAAAGGCAACCATTCAAATGGCAAAAAGTTCGCAAACACTTCATTCTTCCCTGGGTTCGATGTGAGGCGGAATGTCGCGAGTAAGCAGAAGAAGGAAACACATCCCACTACCTTCTCAAGCCCTAAAGCCACATTAACCTTTGATCCGCCAGCAACCAACCCTGAGAAGACTAAACGAGGGAAGCACACAGTTGATCCTTCTGCCCCTGATTTCCTCCCGCTTCCTTCCTTTGAACAATGCTTCCCCAATAGCTCAAAAGAGTACAGGTATCTCTTTTTGGTTTTCTGTGCTTTTACGTAAATTATTGGCCTTCATTTGATTCTTGCCTTGTTGGTCGTCATAAGTCAAAAATCGAATATAAAAGCCCATGTGATTTTGCATCAACACATCTGACTGAAAACATGCATCCTTTTAGATACATTAATTTTCAAACCTTTGATGTATGGATTTGCTTACAGAGAGGCTATTCATGAACCATCTGGACATCTGCTCAAAGTTCCGTTTCGGCGGGTCCACCTAGCTGGGGATGAACCACATTTTGACACTTATGACACCAGTGGTCCGCAAGACATAAGCCCTCGCACTGGTATGGCCATAATTTGCATATGCTAATTTATTTTCTTAATTATCTTCAACGTCCTTTCTATTCGTTCTATGGTATTGCGTTGGTTCTTCTTTCTGATGTTTCCTGCTTGAAACTTGAATGTGTACGCCACATTATCCTAGGTAGCACAATCTAATTTCTGTTTCGAGAGTGTACTTCCTCTGATTTAGATAAAATCCATAAAAGCTTTTCCCTCATTTGCAATTTTAGGTTTTAAACTATTAATTTCTGGTAAGGATGTCTATTTGTATATGGTATTTCTCTCTATTCCTTTTTTCTAATACGCCGGCCACCTGTGAATCGTACTTATGAAAGATGACCACGGTCACTTTGGTACCTCTTGCATTCTTTTGATTCTTTCCAATCCCTAGCATGGTCAGATGGTAAGCTTTAATCCTTCAGTGCCACAGTTTACAAATTTTTATTTAGGTTCTTTGAATTGAATAAAGAAGTGTGGTAAGAGTTCCCCTTTGGCGCGCACAACCCCCCCCCCCCCCCCCCCCCCCCCCGGGGCCCCGCCCCGCCCCGTCGCACTCTCTCTCTATCTCTGTCTCTATCTCTCTATCTATCTTATATATATATATATATATATATATATATATATATATATATGATGATGATGACGGCGACGTGGTTTTGGTTGTATCTTCTTGTATTTCTATTGACCGGCCTCTACTGCTTGTCCCTGACTCCATCACGTATTAGCTTGTATTTGACTTACCTGACGTCAAAGAAATGGTTTTGAAGGACTTCCTAAATTGCGCCAAGAGTGGATTGGCAGGCGGGAGAAGTTAGGTGGACCAAGATACACTCAGATGTACTATGCCAAACAAGGTATTATAACGGAGGAGATGGTGTTTTGTGCTGCTCGTGAGAAGCTTGACCCAGAGTTTGTGAGATCAGAGGTAGCTCGTGGTCGTGCAATCATCCCTTCCAACAAGAAGCACTTAGAGTTGGAGCCAATGATTGTTGGAAGAAATTTCTTGGTGAAAGTCAATGCAAACATTGGAAATTCTGCTGTGGTGAGTTCCATTGAGGAAGAAGTTCACAAACTTCAATGGGCAACGATGTGGGGTGCTGATACTATTATGGATCTCTCTACTGGTCGACATATCCATGAAACTCGTGAGTGGATCCTACGTAACTCTGCTGTGCCAGTGGGAACTGTGCCCATCTATCAAGCACTTGAGAAAGTTAATGGCATCGCAGAAGATCTGAACTGGGAAGTTTTCAGAGAGACCTTGATTGAACAAGCTGAGCAAGGCGTGGATTACTTCACAATACATGCTGGAGTCTTGCTTCGGTACATTCCATTGACAGCTAAGAGAATGACTGGAATTGTATCCCGTGGAGGGTCCATTCACGCAAAGTGGTGCTTAGCTTACCACAAGGAGAACTTCGCTTATGAACACTGGGATGACATACTGGATATCTGTAATCAATATGATATATCACTTTCAATAGGTGATGGGCTGAGACCTGGGTCAATCTATGATGCCAATGACACTGCTCAATTTGCAGAGCTCTTGACTCAAGGAGAACTGACCCGTAGAGCCTGGGAAAAGGACGTACAGGTATATATATTACTGAATACATAATAGAACCAAGAACCATGCAATATTGGGAAACTTATTCCCTGCTCTCATCTCTGTTCAACCTAATTGATAAAATCATGTCATTTTCTTGTTTATGAGGGTTGACTGTTGAGATATGACCCGCAAGTTGTGGTTCGAAGTTGTTACGAATTTGTAATGACTCTTACTGCAGCACAAAAAAATTGATGACTTCATGTTAATGTTTATCCCGAAATATGTAGTTTTAATATGATCTATAGTCCATATAGCAGAAGGCATGGAATATGGTACATTTAGACTGTATCATCTTCATATTTTCTTCAAAGCATGTTCCTACAAGGATCTTCGCGTAATATCTCACATGTCAGTCATATGGAACTGGTTTCAGACCCAAAATCTTTCGCAAAATGAAACACAAAGTTATGCAGCAGCAGGGATTAGTGAATTATTGTTGTATGTTACAAGCTAATGCTCAAAATATCATTTGGAACAAGCTTGCAGTTGATAATTTTGTGATCTGCTACATGAATTTGTTGTTCTCAGGTTATGAATGAAGGGCCTGGACATATTCCAATGCACAAGATCCCTGAAAACATGCAAAAACAGCTGGAGTGGTGTAACGAAGCTCCTTTCTACACTCTGGGACCATTGACGACAGATATTGCTCCTGGATACGATCATATCACCTCAGCTATTGGGGCTGCCAATATTGGTGCTCTTGGCACTGCTCTCCTCTGTTACGTGACACCAAAAGAGCACCTTGGCTTGCCTAATCGTGACGATGTGAAAGCTGGGGTTATAGCATATAAGATAGCCGCTCATGCTGCTGATTTAGCAAAATGTCACCCATATGCTCAATCGTGGGATGATGCACTGAGCAAGGCAAGGTTTGAATTCCGGTGGATGGACCAATTCGCTTTGTCACTGGACCCCATGACCGCCATGTCATTCCACGACGAGACCCTACCGGCGGACGGTGCGAAAGTGGCACATTTCTGCTCCATGTGTGGGCCCAAGTTCTGTTCTATGAAGATAACGGAGGACGTGAGGAAGTATGCTGAGGAGCATGGTTATGGGAGTGCAGAGGAAGCTGTGAAGCAAGGGATGGATGCTATGAGTGCAGAGTTTCTGGCTGCTAAGAAAACAGTGAGTGGGGAGCAACATGGCGAGGTTGGTGGAGAAATCTACTTGCCAGAAAGCTACATCAAGTCTCGGAAGAATTAGTGGTGCGTGCAGTTTAATTTCCTCTTATAAGGCTTGTGTTACCCTAGTAATGTATAAATTATGGGAGGATTCTCTCGGAGCTTACATTTTGTCTCTGCAAACATAAAACATTCAAAGTTTGCTCGTACACACGCTCATGTTTGTGAGAGAGAGGGAGAGGGTTCTTGCACATTTCAAGAGTAGTACGCCTAATACCTCACCAATTTATTTAGAAGTAAGGTGAAATTTTGAGAATTCTGGCATTGAAGCTTAAGATTTTGCCTTCTAATATGAACCTATATTTACTACTCGTTCATAAGAAAAAACTGTCTTATAGCCAAATACACCAAAACTCTTCAGCGATAGCATGGACTGCTTGTTCCGCAAGCATATGATGCTTACATCTTGTAAATGAGAGAGTAGGAGAAATGTGTGATTAAAATTTGGCCTCTGTGTGTTTTCTAGAAACCAATGGATGCTTACAGTTCTCTGGGCATAAGAATCTTATTGTTTCGACCAATTCAGATGAATCTATGCATATTTTATGTGGGTTGACCAATGGTCTCCCTCAATGCCCAAAAATTTCTTCCATGGACATCTGACCCTGATATTCTTACATGTAACCGTGTCTTGATTCTTCCATCATTTCCCACCAGGTTGTCTCACAGGAATTCTTTGCAGGTCCACAGGAAAAACGACAGTTGGTCAGAAACATCTTGGAGCGTTCAGGGGTGATGGCCAGGCCAAGAATAAAGGGTGATCTATGATCTTTCATTTCACTTTGTTGGTGAGTTCATGTTTTTCAGTAATGTAACAAGAGACGGAACAATCTTTCTTTGTTTTAGACTTTCTCAGTAATAATGATCTCAGTGTGGTCAATTATTCGACTTTTATTATACACTTCGATTGACATAAGAAACGCACCAGGGGTGTCTGTATCTGCTTTAGCTCTGGCTGGTCTGGCCAAGAGAGGCAGGCAGGTCAGGCTGAGAAAGTCCCTTTGAACCTGAACAGGATAATACCTGCGTAGGGAGCGTGCATTTTGTTTTCCTTGTTTTTCTGTGCTTGCCACAGGGATGGACAGGCTTTCACCCGTGGGTTTCGCTAGCTGATCCATATAGGGACGGTTCAGCGTCATGGCCAGGCTTAATGTCTCCTGTGGCTGGGAAGTGAGTTAAACTAACTACATTTTCTCAATTTCATGCCTTCACCTTAGTTTAAAGTTCAAAATTTGGCAATTTAGCGATATAGTTACCTCAGTGGCACCTCTAGTGAAGGTGAAACGCGGTAAGCGTGAAACTACTACTAATCGTAGAGAAGCCCATCTTCAATTGTAAATTGATTACCAAAATTACCAAGTCAAAAAACATTGAGGAAATGTTCATGACCTATCTAGCTATCTGTCTGTTTCAGAATAGAACTGTGGAGTACGAAATCGCTCTCTTCAGAAAATTTTGCTTTCTCGCCCCGATATTTACCCTCTCAGGTTTATTTGTATGTGCCACCCAACCAATGGTAGGAACTAGAGTCACAGACTATTATGAAGAACACTTATCAGACTCTTACGGTTCTTCTTCTGAAATTGTAAATTTGCATATCCATCTCATATTTCTGCTAACCTTGTTACTTTCTTCCTTTTTATTTCCAAGTCAGATTTCTGTCTAATGTTTGTGTGTCGGTGGTACGTCTTTTCGATAATAAAGTATATAATCTTGAATATTCTTGTGAGAACCGAGTTATAAACATAAGGAAAAACCACATATGTTCTTGTTAAGCAGCATACATTTAGGTAAGTCATCTTAAATAGATTAGTCATGGAACAATGTTTTCAAAATCGTTTAGTTCCACGTCCCCAAAGATCATTTTACTCCGCACACCAGAACTGCATGCCCCACTTGTTTGGAAACACAGAATCTTCTCTTCACATGCGGAGTAAGGTTTCATGCAGCGCCGAGCCTTATGCATGGGCCTTTTTCACACCAAGTAAATCGTATGAGCGCTTTTTGACCCCGAATGTCTTACCCGTGAGCACTTTTAAACTCGGCCTCGGTGATATGGCCGGGTTTGTAGCTAAAACGAACAGTATGTCAGTTGAAGAAACTTCATTTGCAGGGAAAGAGTTCCATTGGCAGGTGTTTTTTTTTTTGGGCAATTGCTGAGAATGACTGGAAGAGGGTCTCAGTTGGATGAAATTTCTTTGGCAGCGAAACTAGTTCTGCTCACAGACTTTTTGTGGACGATCGCTTAGACTTGGGGTGAATTGCAGCCTGGGTGCAACGGTAAGGTTGCCTTAATATAACCTGGTGGTCTCAGCTAGAGTTGAGAAAACAGCCTCTCTGCTTGCGGGTAAAGTCCCGTACATTCAATCCTTCTCTAACTCTGCAGTGGAGAGAGCTTTTTGCACTAGATAGCCCTTTTGCTATGACTTCAGGTCCTGTTTGATAACCCTGTTGAGTGGTGGGATTGAGCTAGTAGTCCTGTTCTGTTTGTTTTCAGAAAGAAGGGTGTACAATCCGTATTTTGCCCCATATGTGAGTTCGGTCCTCCAACGTCTCTTAGAGCTCTTGTTGACTTGCTCATGGCTAGACCGATCGGTTTGGGGTCAAATGGGAAGAACTAGAAGATTCCACCTCTTGAAAGTGTCTACACCTAATGGCTTAGCCGTTGTTCCGATTTCCTTGTTGAACCTTGCTCTACTGAATTCATTTTCGTCAAATATGCATGCATACCCATTGTGGAGCATTACGGGTGCTTTCTTTTCAAAGTCCTTCCGTGTGTATAACTTGGATCATTTTTATTTTATCTTCCACGTCGCCTTTAGATCACTTGTTTTCCCTTATCTGTTTTTGGTTTTCTTACCTGCTTCAGGAGCTTGTCTTATTCTTTGACTCTAGCTTTATGATTTTAGTGTAACTATCTAGTGCGTTTTACATAAGCGTTTTCGAGACCAAGACGTTCCTGGACAGCCCAAGTATTTATATTGATGATCTTATCCCATGGGACTAATTGCACTGACCCAATTGTCCATGGTTATTTAGTTTATTGCCACAACCGCCCTTGAGGTGTAAAAGGGTGTTAAATACAACCCCATCTTCCGGATCTCTCTTACCAGAATACTACAACTTGATCAAATCTGTGGGAGAAATTGAATCATTGCATACTTGAGATAAAATTCAAGTTCCTCTTAGTTTTTCCCTTGTTTTGTATGAAAGAGGTTTTGAGTCACAAGCCAGAGCAATGAGGAGGAGGAGTCTGGCAGAAAATCTACCCCTAACCTTTCTACTCTTTAGAAATGAAAGTGCTCATTACCAAATAGAAATTGATATGGTATTGGGTATGGAAGAGAGAGGGAGAGAGAGCAGTTTCGGGAGTTCCGAAAGAAGCTTCAAGCTCATATTGGTCATGGGTTGTGAACGTGAATTGATCACCATGAGATTTAATCTCCTTTTGTTCCTTGGTAGCTCAAGGGTAGAGTGTTCGGTGGTTAACTGATTGGTTGTAAGTATCCAGTTTGAGGAGATTTGATTCATTGTGAATTTTTTAATTCCGAATGAAAGAATTCGTTTTGACGGTTAATAACCGGTAATTCCTTCCCTGTTTTTGCTTTTGGTTGGCTATCCCGATCAGAATTTTTCTAGCCACCGAGGAAAGGAAAGGTCCGGCACATTGTGGGCGAGGAGGGATTCGGCCCATTGTAATCTACTTATCTAATTCTGCGCAAAACAAACAAGAGTTTGGATTACCACTTTTTTTACTAACGGAAAGTCTACACACACATTTAAAACACAGATTTGAATACAGATGTGTTCGAAATTTTTAGATACACGTGGAGTACATATTTATTTGTAGAGGGCTCTACGTGTATCCAACGGTCCAGATTTCGTGTATTAAAGGTGCATGCGTAAACTTACTCTCTTGCTACTAATCACTATTCATTACCAACCCCAATTCTAATTTCAGCTCATTAACAATTCCACCAAAGCTATTAAGATTATGAAACGCGCCCGCGAGCAAATCGAGGTGGACACCTGAGAGACTTTTTAAATTAATAAAATCTAATTATAAATGCAAAATTATGTTATTTTGCTATACTGTTGCACTCAATGATTCCCGAACTCAGCAAAAATTACTTCCATAAAATTGAATTCAGACATTGTATTCTCATTACAGTCTTGAATGACCATGGTACAATAAATAAGAACAAAATAGGAATAAATATAATTCCTAAAACCCACAATGTTTACCCAAAAATATTATGTTTACCCAAAAATAATATTCTTATTTCCACAAAAAGGCGGAAGAAAAATAAAAAAAATAAAGAAATCAGAAAATAAAAAAATTCAAGACACAAGCAACATGTAATAGGCTGTCCATAGTGTGAGGGAGAGTGAAGCCACAGCATAGTTCCACAGCATAATAACAGAACATTCACTCTCTCCAACCTCAAATAACTGAGTTATTGTACCTGCATGTCAACCCCCCACATAAATAAAAACAAGATACATTCGGACTCGGGAGTTTTGTTGTGCGCCAAGACGTCGTTTTGATGGACCAAAAGTCACCCAAACAATTGGACAATATTTGGGTAATTTTTTGATGATGTCGTTTTGGCGCACAACATGCTATTTCATTCTAAGAAAGTTTGTGCATAGATCCGGACACAACTGTATTTGGAATTATTGGATGTATGTGAAACCGACAACATAATGAGGGTATTACATGCATCCAAAGATTTTGGACACTACTGTTTTCGGATCTGTGCATGAAAAGTTGTGTTCGGATTTCTATTATCGTTAATGAATCACGTGTTTTTCGAAAGTGCATATTCAGTGATTCATGTTATGTTGGATGAGCAAGATACGCGAAAGATGAGAGGACTTGCATCCTTGTTCCTTTTTACCTATGCCATGATGCTCATGGGCAACTTCCCTTGACCGGGAATCAAGACCTTGGTTAGACAAGCTTCGAAAGCTCGGCAAAGTTTTGAAGTGTTACACTTTTGGGTTTGTAACAAATGATGGTATAATAATGAACAAAAGCGATGAGGAAGTAGAGCTCCTTCGAAAGGAGACGCGGGAAAGAAAGAGCTATTTAAAAATTGAGGGAAAAAATGCGTTTGATAAACGTTTTCGTTTTCAAAATATGGTAACAGTTCCAAAACTTTCAAAAGAGAGTTTCAATGCGCAGGTAAATAAATAGAAACCAGCTCGACCGATATCTACTTGTAGAGATACAAAAGGTGTTTTCACTTATTTTGAAACAAGTTTTCATTATTTCCTCCGGCTACCCCTCCTCGTGGCGATCTTTCTAGTTGGGTTTGGGGATGTTGTAGTGCAGTAAAATGATATAGTTTTGGTTCTATTTAAAGTTGTTTAGAACTTAATTAGGTTTACATTAGTTTGAAAAGTCTCTAAACAACTTTGAATGTGAACAAAATTATGTCGTTGGGCCCCACTATAGCATTCCCGATCCCCCTCGTGGCGATCCTTCTAGCCACCCGCTCGCTTGCTTTCACAACAAGATTTTGAACACGTTTACCGAATACGTTTTTTGTTTTTTCCAATAAGACAAAAACTTAATTGTTTCCCGTATTCCACCTTATCCCTTGTGTATCCTAATTGTATCTAAACACATGATTACATATTTGTGTTACGTATCATGATGTATTTGATGCGTATCGCATATAACGCGACTACTTTCGGAATATTCATTCTTCATAGGTTTTTCGGTTCCAAAACTTTCAACTACTTGTTGAGATACAAAAGGTGGTTTCACTTATTTTGAAAAAAGTTTTCATTCTTTCCTCTGGCCACCCCCTCCTCGGGGCGATCCTTCTAATCATCCACTCACTCGATTTCATATCTAGTTTTTGAACACGTAAGTGTACGGAAAACAAGTTATCGTTTTTTTTCTAAAAAACGAAAACTTGTTTCCAATTTCTGATAAAAAAGAAATTGAAATAAAAGATGAACCAATATTAATAACCATACCTATAGTCATTGCAGAAGGAAGAGCATACTGAAGCAGAAGAACAAACTGATACAATGCATCTGATCCGACCAACCCGAAATGGCTTGCACCTTTTACAACAAGTATACCGCATAGGGGCATTGCGATATACCGGACGACGTTCACCCCTATAACAACCCATAGCCCTATTCCTGATCTTTTTAAACCTGAAAAATTAGTCGAGAAAAAGATTTGAAACATGGAGATATCTGTTTTTCGAGAGAAACAGATAAGCTGTCCCGACACAAAGACATCTATGGAAACGAATCGCCAACGAAAGCCTGAAATCAATCAAAATATACAGTTAGAGGAATTACCCTTGAGAAGATTGGCTCCCACTATGAGTGTCATGGATGGTATTGTTGCCTCGCTGTGGTAGATAGGCAGCACAAAGAGAATGATTATAACCATTTGTGTAAGTGAAAAACAGAAAATCAAACCAAACCAGAAAATTGTACGAATAGATTGTTTAGTCCGGTTTTTCAACTAGTCTGAACAGGTCGGATCTGGTGTTGTTTATTTTTAAAACGTTCGGTTCGGTTTCGATTTTATGATTGTAAACACCGGAATGAATTAGATCAGGCCAAAACACTTGCAATAGTTTTGTTTTTAAATTTCTGGATGTATTGATGATCACTTTGCCCATTGATGAATATTTTTTAAATTGTAGACAATTATATACAAGTTCGTATTCTTTTTTACGTTGGGTTTGGCTCATTCATGGTTCAACTATTTATTTGTGTGCTAAAAAACTTAATTTTTTTGTTGTCCATTCGTGGCTCAATTAAATCGGTAAACCAAAATCTGGACTGAAATTGAGCAAACCAAAGCTAATTGGACCGGATTAGTTTGGGTCAATCTCGGTTTCTAAATTCCTAAACCGAATGCACCGATTCGAACAGAGTTTTTCTTTCAGCTTATTTGTGTGCTAAAAAACTTATTCTTTTTGTTACATTAAGCTTGTTCTATTCATGACTCAACTAAATAGGTAAACCGAAACTTGGACCCAAACCAGGCAAACTAAAGCCAACTAGACCGGATTCATTCGGTTCGATCTCGGTGTCTAAATTTTTAAATCCAATACACCGATTCAGTCTAAATTTTCCTTTCAAACCTGACCACAACAGACCAGTTACACCCCTAGATATGGACAGTCAGATTACAAGGGTCAGATGCATTAGTCAGATGAGAAAAACACCATAGGACTGATATGCTGCAGATACTAGAACTAGAGCTAGGCATAAATTTTTAGTTGCTGAAATGGAGTCTATAGCCAAGATTTCAAGAACCGCCTTCGTGGGCAGGGGGTCGTGGATCAAAAAGAATAAAATTAAGGGCATGTACCACCCGAGCTACTAGGACAGGGATGGAGCCGAGGAATTGGGTCTTACCCAACCAAAGCTGCAGAAGTCTCAAGCACACGAAGCGGGGCGCTGTCGCCAATTATGATCTTCCTTACTGGGGTGATTACTCCTACCAAAAGCCCGATAATCTGTCAACGAAAAACAACAGCAAAAGAAAAGCTAAAGAACAATCAAGTCATATAATCATACTATGTGGCAGTGACTTTGGATGATGCAATCAAGACTCTGAAGATTTGATATGGAAATCAAAACTTTGCTTTCATGTTTAATTCAGTAGTTTTCGCATTCTTTGTTTACTCTTTTTCGATAACTCCAGCCTATTTGAGTTTTGAGTGCGGCTCAGATGATCAAACTGCCTCGCTACTGTCTCTAACAATCGCACTAGACTGCTAGATTTATATCGCTGACCCAATTTTTGTTCTTGAAATATAGGCCAAGGACACGGAAGACTTAAATCATGATCGCCCTATCGCTAGAATATTGTGGATATTAGGCGTGAAAGTGGGTCTTCTAGGAATATGACGAGCACCACAAATGGTTCGAGACCACCGGAGGTGGATGAGGGGAGAACTCAGGTCGACCTTAGAGAGTGAGAGAAGTGGCAACAGAGATCGGTTAACCAGAGAGTAAAGTATGTTAGGTTTGCTTTCATTGCGTGTTGAATGCTTGCTGTAATGATGTGTAATCTATCCTTATATAGGAGACTTGGAAGAGGATAAAGCTAGCTGGTTAGATTATCCATATATTGGGTTGTATAGAACTCTGACAGATGATAATTATCATAGAGTTATTGAATGAGGCAAGTCCCGATACATTTGTCATGTCATCATTCTCAGGATTGAGGTCATTTCTCGCTCATAGCCACTTCTTCTGAACAGCTCTCCTCAACGGAAGGTGCAACTACTATTTCTAGAAGACTAGTCTCTCTCGGGTCCAGTTTCGATCTCGAACTAACTTAGTGTCACCAATGGATGGAACTTTGATGGCCAGGATTATCAATGTTGGGTTACATAGAAATCAGATAGCTGATTAGCTAGAGGATGAAATCAATGGATGCCCTAATTATCAATTTGCTAAAAAATGACATGAATCTTGGAGAATAACATAAAACATTCTTACTGTTGCGATTGTTGAAGGTGCAAACAACATCTTCAAGTTGATCTTTTCTGCAAAATTCTTCATACCCTCCTGAAACTTCTTGAAAACTGGCACCTGTCAATAGAGACATGCTCCATGAGCACCCAGTTCTTCGGGTTTGGAAATGCTATAGTGCGGCAAAGTTACGTTATTTTGTCGCAATATAAAATCATACCAATCGGGCGCAAGTGTATTTGACAAAAATAACTAGAATGATCTGGATCATAAAGTAGATCAATTTGAGTACATAACTGTTAGTAGAACAGATGCTATTATCACAAACAAATTTCTGGCAGTAAGTGTTCTTTAAAAGGATGTCTAGCAGTAGTTGGGTTCTTTTCCGAGCACATATACAAACTGGTAGGGGTAAAATACATTCGGGTTCGGTCGGTTTCTAGGCACGGAAGACTGGACCCGATCGATTTGGAGCGGAAATTTCAGATACCCCAACTGAATTTATGCAGAGACCAAAATGTAGAATCGGTTCGGTCAGTTTTTTTTAGGACATTTGGGTTGATGGAAATGGTCTTAGTTTCTAGGTAGATGAATAACAGAAATGGACTTAATTTTGGGTCACATAAATCAGAGTTGGACTAACAACACTGCAACCAACCAGCTAGCAGCAATCTTAAAAACAACAACAATAATAGAAAGAGTTGTTTCGACCATGGGATAAGAGTGAGATTGAACAGTTAAGATTTATTCTCATAAAATTGGTTCGGTGCGTTGGAGTGAATAAAAAATAAGAGCATCCGAAACAGAACCTAAAAAACCAAAAAAATCTGTTTGATTAAACTAAGCCAACTGACCCATATTACAGACCAATTTCTAATAAAATAAGGATACTTGAACCAAGTCATTTATCTTGTCGGGATTTCCTACCTGCCGCTTAATGAGGGTCACACGGTTAGGACTACGTACTTCATCTTCCTATATGAGGGTTCAGGTCCATAGCCCTTTATTGAAAATATTGTGCCAAACACGGCTTATTAAATCCCAAAATCAGATATTGCAGTAGGGAAAAAAGGAAAGAAACTCTTACTTTATCCTCAGATAAATCAGGTTGAGCTTCATAGTCCTCGGATTCTTTTGAAACCAGTGCTTCTGTCAAGCTCTCTGATGTTTCTCCAGTAGTTATCGAGTTATTTCTACTGATCCCTCCGTTGCTCTTGCTTCCAGATAGCCTTATGATGTTATATACATATGTCCAAATGTAAACAGCTCCTATCTGAATCATGGAAACAAGAAGAGATAAATAACTCATTTCCCCCACAACATCCTAAGTTGATTTAGTAAAGAAAGTAAAGCTGCATCGTGCTTTGTGTTTGCGTTCTTTTCTTGATTTTGTATTCCAAAACCCGAGTTAATGGGTTCACAACATGATAAACAATGTGATTTTCAGCCGGAAAAGCTTTCACTGTGTCTCACGATTCTTTCTCGAAGTGCTCTTTCAGAGATTTCAAGATACCAAATGGAAAAGTGAAACTAAAGAGTCTCGAGGAACTTTCCGCATGCAGTTGTGTGTTTGGACGATTCCACAACAAGATTGGGGTAGCCTTTTACTTTATATAACTCAGAGCCGATATGAACAGCAGTGACATTGTCTTAGAGATTTTCAACAAATAGTTGGAGATCATAATAAGCGTGAGATCTCTGAATTATGGAAACAAGAAAATGAAAAATAACTTATTTTCCCCACAACATCATAAGTTGATTCAATAAAGAAAATAAAGCCATGTGTTGTTTCGTGTTTTTGTGTTTTCATTCTGTTCTTGATTGTTTCTGCGTGTGGTTGTGTGTTTGGATGATTCCACAGCTGTAGGATTTGGGGGCTGTAGTGCAATCCGCACTGCGAGCAAAACGACAAACAGTTGGAGATCATAGTATTAAACGCGTAAATTTAACAGAATCAAAGTCAGAGAGACATTACAGCCATAGAGAGGGATGCATATGCATTTCCAACAGTAGTGCATGTCGTTGAATCTCCAAATGGACTGTTTGATTCATCACAAACTGCTGGGATGATGATGAGGAGCAGGTTTCCCAAATTCCCTGTAAAGATCAAACCCTCCAAACAAGTTATGATTTATAACTATATAGATAGTAATATGGATTCTGGAAGGTGTAATAAGCGACGAAATGCTTTTGAGAGTTGAAAATAAACATAGATTTGGAGATTCCTGAATAGGTCAATTTTTTGAACTGCTGCTGAATTTATAGGCAGAAACATCTTAGTAGCTAGAGAAAAAGAAAACAAAAGTAACTCTCGAAGTAGTGGTGAGCGGAATGGAAGCATCCTAAATTGCAAAAACGGGATTGTAGCTGACCGTGAGCCTCATGAAATCCTTATATTTCCCGAGGAGGTTCTACTTGTGAAACGCTCTCTAATGAAACTTTAGCTTTAGCTGACCGTGACCGAGAAACCACAAGTTCGCTTGGTGGGTCGGAAATGCTCGAATTTTCAAATTATCAGGTAAACTGGCTACCCAATGCATGGGGTTTTGGTTGCTGGAAGGTTTAGCGAGGGTTGAATGTATGTTGTCTTACTCCTGTAAATGGAGAGACTATTTTTGTGATTCGAGCACGTAGCCATGAGATCATGCTGACTTGAATATTCTTTACAAGATTAGTGCAATTTAGCATGCAATGTGCAATGCAGAATCATGCCATTCTTATGATCAGAACACAAAAAAAGTATGATTATGACTTGTGATGAGACAATTGCATTTTCCAATGTTTCAATCTCACTTTCAACTGTTTTGGAAGCAAATGGGGAAAAGCCCAAACAAAAAGATAATGACAGTAGAAGCAAGATCTTATTGAGTGTCTAACCCTTGTCAAGCTTTAAAACCCTTTTCTCAGTTTTCAAATAGGATACCACTGGTACCAACATTATTGTCAATTACATATACATAATACATACATATATGAATGTATGTATATAACCAAGAAAATAAATATATTTTAAATATTACCCAGTGTAGTAGGCTAGACCTATGAGGCGTCGGATTACAACACTTACACGTCAGGGTTTGGATTCAGTAATCAGAGGACCAAAAGACGACTGAAGATTTGGTTATCTCCTCTTGCCATCATGGGTCCTCAGCCTAGTTCGCTCCAACGATTAGCCAGCCAGAGGCTACACAAAGATTTGCTTGCCGTGCAACCAATCCATCTTCAGGTGCACGACTAACGTGTGGGTTGGGTTGAACGCAGAGTGGTCTATATGACACGGTATAGTAGCTTCTGAAAACTTCTTCCAAGGATTGATGCTCCGTATGTGACGTTGTGGGGGATGGGCTGATGTCAAGACATGGTGCATGTAACAGTTACACCAAGCATTGTGGCTCACGATACGGGATTCTCAGACATCGTGGTGTGTGCACCTTGACAATCATCCTTTATATAAGGTAATATGTCACTCATAAAATGGATTGAGCAATTATTCACTCAAACCTTTCAGGTAGACTATTTCTTTTCAGTACGTAACTTAAGTATCAAAGTACTCTCCGACTATCTTCTACCGATCGATACTAACTGGTTGTTCTTTTTGCCGCTCAGACAAGAACAATTCAAACATGCAATCCAAAGAGATTCATCGAAATTAAGACTCCGCACTCAGCAAGAGAATCATAGCTTTCTCCTCTATACATATATACCAATATTATATACATATCCTTTTTGAGAAAAACAGATTCTGAAAACAACAATCAAACAGTGTGAAATGGTGGTACCTGCAGAGCAACAACCAATGACAAGGCCATGCAAATGTTTAGGAGTTCTGGTGATTTTTACAAGTACCCATCCAAGTGCTGAACCAATGATGAATGTGAGAAGGATATTCACTGGCATGAACCATCTAAAAACACAAAAAAACCCAAAAAATTAGACATCAAAACATAGAGAATTCACCAGAAAAACCAGTTAAAATATGAAGAAAAAAAATTGGGAAAAAAAATAAAGTAACAAGAGAGAATTTACTCACAGAGAAACTACATTGCTTGATGTGATAGTATCAGCCAGATTGCTGCTGACAAGTGCAGGGGTGAACACATAGAACACAAGCTGTTCACAAGTCCATAAAAGTGATCCATATGCTTGTTAGATTCTGTCTTTCTGTATTCATTTTTCAGAAATACATTTGTTTTGTTGACAGTTTTTCGAAACTAGTAGTTTTAATAAATACAAAAAACTTATTCGAAAGTAGGCTCCCGCAGATTTGGACATATACAACTTTACCCCGCAAGAAGCGAGATTGCTTTTATGACTCGGAACTAGTCGTTCTATTACTTTTTGGAAAATAATTATTTTTCAAAAATAACCCATTTCTTTACCCGCGAGAAGAGAGACTGTTTTCGTGACTCGAAATTAGTTGTTCGGAATGAAAAACACCCATTTTAAAACCTATTTGCTTACCCCGCAACAAGAGAGAGACTATTTTTATGACTCGATACTAGCTGTTCTAGTATTTTTTTTTGGAAAACCACCATTCTTGAAAATAACCCATTTTGGAGAAAACATTAAAAAACTAAAATATCATATTATCAAAATTTATTTTGCTCAAAATTAAACAAGACTAAAACCGACAATGCTTTTGACGTTTCCAAAAATAATTTTCTGATAAGTATTCCGCAAAACTAATTCCTCATTTTTTTAAAAATGACCCATTTTTGAGAAAACATTAAAAAATTAAAATGTCATATTCTCGAAAAGCATTCGGCTCAAAATTAAATAAAATTGAAAACGACAATACTTCTAATCTTTCTAGAAACAATTTTTTGATAACCTCATTTTCGAAAGTAACCCATTTCAAAGAAAACATTATAAAACTAAGAATATTATATTCTTGGAGAAATTAATCACTCCACTCAAAATCAAATAAGACTGAAAACGACAATGCTTTTGACATTTTTGAAAAAAAAATTCTAATAAATGTTCTGCAAAAACTGATTCTAGAAATTATAACTATTATTTTGACTTACATTGTTCAAGTGGTGCCTTGCAATGGGACCCAAAAGATTCACACGCTCCATGGCAAGGCATAAGCCAATGGCTGTAATTATCAATGTTTTCAGAACTGGCATCAATGCCACAATAAACAGGTCAAGGAATTCCATTATGAATCTTCTTTATGGGCTTCCAAGTGCCACAGGGAGAGATTTGTCCGAGTGCCGCACGGAACGCAAGTACGAAAATCTTGGACTGTGACACGAGGAATTTGTTTTCCACTCCTAAAACAAACATGTTGAACAAGTGATTAAGCGCGGTGGGTGTGGAATCAGAAAAAGTTTACAGCACGTTTGGATGGTTAGAAAGGGTGAGAAAAGAAAAGAAAGGAGATTTTTTTTTTTTTTTACTTATTTGGATAGAATAAGTCTTTGAGCACAATCATGAGTGTACATCCGGATACAGATGTGTTCAAAATTATCGGATGCATGTGAGGGTTATATGATTATGAAGGACTTCACGTGTATCAAGCGATTCCCGACACATCCTTGTTCCGAACTGTGCATGTGTTGCTAGACTTTTTCATTTAGATAACTAAATTAAACAGATCAAAAAAAAGGTGAGAAATAAAGATACAAGATGAATCTTTAGTCAAATCTCATCACTTTTCAGTGATATTTAGGTCAGAAACTTCAAACATTTTCTTTCCTAGTTCCTTTCTCACAATCCAAATTAAGGGCCTGTAATTCTACTGCAGGGGAAAAAAAGAGGGGGAAGAAGATGAAGTTACCAGGTTTTCCCTCTTGAGTTGGATAACATTTTTGGGTATTTTTTCTTTTTTTTTTTTCCCAATCAAATTGTCATCAAATTTTTCGAAAATTGGAATCAATTTTGCAAAATACTTGTTAGAAAATTATTTTTGGAAACGTCAAAAACATTGTCGTTTTCAGTCTTATTTAATTTTGAGCAAAATGATATTTTAGAACATAATATTTTAATTTGTTAATGTTTTCTCCAAAATGGGTTATTTTAAAAAATAGAGAATTAATTTTGCAGAATAAACCCCAAGGGGTTGTTCGAGCGGTAGGACTGGCAAGCTGTAAACCTCAGATGCTGTGTTCGAAACTTGGCAACTACACTTTGGGGCCACTGGAGGTTTGCCCGGTCGTTAACTTCAGGGCCCCGAGGACTAGTCGGCAGTTTAGGTGGGGGACCCAACCACGCTACCCGCACGTGGCCCCAAGCCGGCCGGATACCTCGGTTATCAAAAAAAAAAAAAAAAAATTTTGCAGAATACTTATCAAAAAATTATTCTTGAAAATTTTAGAAGTATTGTTGTTTTCAATCTTATTTAATTTTCAGCATAATGCTTTTCGCAAATATGATATTTAATTTTTCAACGTTTGTTAATTTTGCATTAATTTTTTTGTGAATTATTTATTTGTTAACGAGAAAAAATTTAAAAAGTAAAAAAAATTATGACCAAGAGCTTAAGAAAGTTCACTAAAAATGAAAATAATTGTAAAGGCACAAAAATTTTTAGATTATTTTTGTTTTTCCTGAACTGTTTTCATATTTTTTTTACTTTTCTGAAATCTTTTATCGAGACGAATTAATAATTTATAAAAATTTGTTACAAAATTAATAAAAGAAAAATTTTCAAATAAAGACAAGAAGATAATCACAAAAAGGAAAATTTAGGTAAGCTTTCATGGGAAAACACCCGTGAAGCAAAATTATTTGTGCGTGGGTGGATGGGTAGGTGGGGTCCAAGGGGCTGCTATACAGTGTGCAAAGTAGGATGTGCTACGGTTTAGATTTTTGGATAATTTTTTTTGCGCCGAAACAACGTTATTTTGGGGTGCAACATATTTTATTGTGCATGTAAGATTCCCCATTCCAGGTGGGTGGGGGGATGAAATGAAGAAAAAGTTTATGAACACAATTTTTCATAAGTAGATCCGGACACAGAACCGTTCTATGCACATAATTTCCTATTATTTTGATAGATTCTACGTGTTTCAGACAATTCTGTGACGGAAATTATGTGTGGACTTCTTGTTGAGAAGAAAGGTGACAGATAAACATTTAAATTACCTGAGGAAGTTAATGAAAAGTTGGTGGAACTTGTTTCCCCTTTTCCATCACTGCAGTAACAATTAGCAGAAATCAGATTCCCATCAAATGTGGTTCATATTTTCAAAAAATAAAAATAAAAATAAGCTGTCATGTGGCTTGAAATAGTTCTATTTAAATGTGGATCATATTAGGGTTTTGTTATATTCGAAATTTATTTATTTCTTTGTATTTCGAATTTGATACCAAGAGAATTATTCTTTCTCTTTAGAGAAGGATAAAATTATCTTGCATATTTTTCTATTCATATTTTATCTCGTTCTATATATTCTTTCTATTTGCAAAAACGTCATTGAATATTATTATCAATTATAAAATAATGTCATTCAACTATTTATAGAGACAGACGTATAGGGACCTCACTCAGTTGAAAAATCTCTCTAGAATAGATATATTTTTTAAAATATTTTAATAAATTTATCTCACAGAATATTATGTTTAACCCATAGATAGTATGTTTTGCCTCACAAAGTTATGCATGTTAATAGTTGACCCCAGTTCATATAAATCTCAGATTCGCCCATGTATACTCATATCTACCATATTCCTATCCTAAAAAAATATTTTAGATGACAGGTGAGCATAGCATGATCGGCCCATTGGTTGGAGGTTAAGGAAAGCATGATTGACAGGTTGCGGGTCTTTTGGATCATGGGCCGCAACTACATGGATAGAGACCATTGAACATCATTTGGACCGAGACTATATCTATGTCTAGTGAGCTTATGAGTTCGACCGTAGGACGAGAAGAAGGTTAGAAGTGTCTGGTTGTACAAAGGTTATAATTGGTTTCCAATAGGAATGGCTTTTCCCACGGGTCTCCTAAGAAGAAGGGGTCTTATTTCAATGGGTTTTTCCAGAAGGAAGAGACGTGTTCATATCGTCATATTTTCAACAAATAATAAGAAGCGATAACTACAAAAATGATTTGTAGAATTCTCGACTTACTCAAATTGACTTGTAGCCCTTGGGCTTGGAGTCGGATGAAACTTTAACACCCCAAGACAAATAGGACTTTTCCGACTTCACTACGTGGGAAGAGCATGAAGGATAGTAAGATTGTGACATGTGTAACCAAGAAGCCATCCGTTCCCTTGGTTTATAGTGATTGACGGAAGTTTCGGCCTAGTCCATTTTCTTTGATGGTGTGACAAACGAATAGTCCACCAATTTACAATAATTCACACGTTCATAATCCTTTTATCATATTCTTTTTCACTATATCTATCATATTTCTTATTAAATTTTGCCTCCGAACAAATGGGTCGTTACGTCAAACTTTGTAACGTGGATGGACAGGTGATTAAAATTGTGACTGTTAGGACACAATGAAAATAAGAACAATAAATAATCACACAATCTAAAGAACACGACCCATAGATTTACGTGGTTCTAAATTAAACAAATCACTTAATTATACGTTCGCGGATTGTTGTCGAGTTTCACTATGGCAAGAAAAAATTATTGTCGAGTTTCACTATGGTAAGAAAAAATTATGATTACTAGTTCGAGTGCTCTGCAACTTTATATTTATAGCTACATAAAATATCAAATTAAGAAAGTCCTAAAAAACGCACAAAAAATGAATTATTCACGCCACACTCAAACATGTCCCTTGGAAAAAAGGTCGGGCTACCCGTCCGGACGCGGGTGGCTCCCGTCCTGTCGCTGTCCGGACACCCCGGCAGAGGCAGTGACTCGCAAAGAACGTTAGGTGAGCCCGACTTGGATCCGTACATTGAGGGTTTATTAGTTAATTAAATAAGGATTTAGAATTTCTTTTTGTTGAATTTGATTGTTTTAAAGATGAACAATGCTACGGACACAGATATTACAGACACAGATCCGGATATACATATACACGTGGGACCCTTAAATTATCAAGAATTTCACATGCATCCGATAGATCCGGACACATCTTCTGTGTACACATTTATGTACACGGACTTTCTTTTTAAGGATAGAGATTACAAAAAAGGAAGAAAAAAAGATCCGCAAACAAAATAGATTATATTATATTATACTATATATGTAAAAATAAGAATCGATAACTGATCAAAACAAAATTGCAGAGGGAATATTCTCTAGAATTCAGTGAGAAAATCATCATTTTCCAAATATTTTCTTATGAAGATGAACTAATCCTCCTAAAATACTGAAACAGGTGGTCCGTGGTCAGATTGAAATGGGTTTGCATTGAAATTCAAGACCAAATAAGAAGAAGAAGAGGAAGAGGAGGAGGAGAGAGAGAGAGTGTCCAACTGTTTTCTTAGCAAAGATGAACAAATCCTCCTAAAAAACTGAAACAGGTTAGATTGAAATGGATTTGCATTGGAAATTCAAGACCAAAGAAAAAGGGAGAGAGAGAAGAGAGAGAGAACCTAAAACAGAGTACCCTGAAAGCTGATATAGTTCAGATAATGTTTTATATTCTCTTTCAGAAGAGGAACGAATCCTTCTAAAACTACTTACAACACAGTTGGTTAGATTGAAATGGGTTTGCATTCAAAATTCAAGATCAAATAAAAAGTAGAGAGAGGAGAGAGAGAGAGAGAGTACCCAGAAGTCAGCTGATACAGCCCAGGTGATATTTTATCTTCTCTTTCAGAAAGACACTAGAGAGAGAGAGAGAGTACCCAAAACAGAGTACGTTGAAGTCAGCTGATACAGCACAGATAATGTTTATCTTCTCTTTCAGAAAGACACTAACTCATGAATTAGTAGGGGGAGAGAGAGAGAGAGAGAGAGAGAGAGAGAGAGAGATTGTTCTTACAGGTTACAAGAAGAAGGAAAAAGAAGGGAGCAATAATAGTGCTTGCTTATGAAGAACCTGTAACAGAGACGCTTTCATAGGTGTGTAGAGAAACAGAGGAAATCAGAAAATATATGTCACCATAGCTAAAATTACAGTTATGGTATACTTTTTGGGTGGTAGTTGGAACATAATCAAGATTTGGTAATATGTGTCACTATGCGTACAATATATATGTATGTGTGTGTATATATATATATATATATATATATATATAGAGAGAGAGAGAGAGAGAGAGAGAGAGAGAGGAGGAGGAGGAGGAGGAGGAGGAGGAGGGGCACCACACCTCAGTGGACAAAGGCCCAAAAGGGGAAGATGGACACCTCTCTTTTTATTTTACCCATGTTTTACCCATAAGTTATTTTTATAAGTTAGTCTATGTATATGCTTTAATCTCGGGACTCGAGAGAATCAATTATATTGTCCACTTGCAAAGAATTTAATTAAAGTCAAAGCAAAACTCTGTATAAACTGAACCCATATGAATTAATAGCACAAGAGAAATTTCGAACCTGAGACCGTAAGAGAGAATAAACCCTTAGGTCTCAAACCTTGATGGCCAAATCAACTCCTTGGAGTTTATGCATGTCGGGTTTTCTCTTCTCGAAAATCCATACATCTCTTATGGACAATTATCTCCCGAGCACGAGTTTAAGTTTGTTTTTAATGGAAGAAAATACAGAAAAAATGAACAACAAAAGTAAACTTATTTCTTTTTTTATTGGGTTCTAAGAGCATTAGTTTTAGCCGCCAACAGGGTTCTTTTAATTTTAAATAATTTTTCGCTATTATAAAAAGATGACAAAGATAAAATACGAGTTTATTACTGCCAAAATGTTTTGCACACTCTTGAAAAAAATAAATTTTTTTATTAGAAGTCCACTTAAAAAGAATTGGTCAATTTTGACATTTTTAACATCATTTGTGTTTTTAGTGAATTTTTAAAAAAAATTATATAGAGCTACACTGGATATATTTACAACGTAAAAGATAATTTGTCATAGTTTTAAAAATTTGATTTAAAAAATGAATTTGTTTGACTTTTTTATGGATATATTTTTAGAATATAAAAACGTGCAAGGCCGCTGGATTTGGCCTAACATTTTTTAATTATTTTTATCGTTATTCTTAAAAAAATTGCTTTTGTTTGATTTACATCAATTTTTTTGTAAAATATTAGTTTGTCTTGACAAGTGACATTAGCAAAGTTAATAAGTATAAACATTTTTCTAAAAAATTCAAGAAAAATATAAATTATTTATCTGTTTTGAATAATTTCCGTCTTTAATAAACTTTTTTCCAATAGTTGTCAATATTTAATTTGAAGGCATACTTCTCGTCAAGACTAACTAATTATTTCCAAAAAAATTGATACAAAACTAGCGAACACAATAAAAAAATTCAAATAATACAATAAAAAATGTGCGGCCAATGTCGTTAGCAAGTAGTAGACCCCGTTGAAATTGAAATGGAGAGTTTCTTGTGTTGATACAACAGAGCGTGCGATGTGCTAAAACGACATCAGTTTAGTTCCTAATAAATTGTCCGAACACTGTTAAATTGTGTTCGGATAATTTTTTGTGACATCAAAATAATATTATTTTAATACGGAGCACGCATTTCCGTAATTGATCATCTTTCCTCAACTGCCAGTCCACTCAATGGAGTTAGTTCTTCTCTGCTACCTTTCTTATTCAATCTAGTTTGACTTGTAATTGGACAGAGTCAATTTTTTTGTGAAGATCAACTGAAAAATAAAGTTATTGTGAATATTATTTTTTTGTTAAAACAGATTCCATTTTGATCTACTTTTAAAGTTATTGTGAATATTATTTTAATAGTACTCTTTTGAAAAAAAATATACGCCAATATTAAAAATAGTATCCATTTAAATGAATAAAGTTCTATTCTTTATATGTGGAAAAATTGCATTTTTTTCATTCACTCTACATTTAAAGGACAACCGTCGTCTCCTAAAATTAGAGGAGAATAATCCTTCAAAATATAAAGATATATAGAAATGGTGAAATTTTAGAAATACCCTCGAACTGGGGCGGTCCTACCAAGGGATTGGAGAGTTCGGGGACCTCCAAAAAAATTTTAAAAATTAAAATCTAAGTATAAATTTTAAAAATTATAAAAAAAAAATTACATTTCAGCCACCTCAAATTACATGGGGCATAAAAAAAAGGAACTCTCCACAATTTACATACCCAATGTCTCTTTGACTGACTTTATGTACGTTTTCACTTGGGGAATTTTATCAAAAGGAGTTAAAGGTGACAATAATAATGTCAAGACTTTTTATTTTATTGGTCACACAAAAGAATAAGACATACCAAATCAGGACGTACGGAACTAAGATTTGACGTTTGTGATTGAATTTTTTTTAGAAAGAATGAGACCGAATATAATTTGAGGGAGCCAAAATATAATCTCTAAAATTTATACTTATATTTTAAATTTTTGAGAGAGCCCAAACCCTCTGTGGTCCCTTACTAGTTCCGCCGCTGTACCAAGTAGGATCGGCACGTGTTTCAGATATTAAAAAATCCAGCACTAACGAATTATGTCCACCACATCCTCTCTCTCTCTCTCTCTATCATATATATAGACATGTAAATATTTCACGTTGTTACTAATATCTAATCAACTTAATTTTTTAATCAATATTTATACATTGAGACAAACAAAATGAACAACTCGAAATTATGAACTCGTACTATGAGGTGGTGCGTTTAAAATAGACACGGAACTTTACTCGATTTGATCAATAAAATCTCGTGTCGCGCATAATTAAAATGAACTTTTATAGAATTCCCAAGACCCAGGACTGGCGCATGTTTCATGCTTCAATAGGCCAACCCCACCACCTCAACAATCATCGCTCTCATAAATTAATTTGTTGTGTGAGAGTGAGACCATTCAAAATCTGTCAATAGCAATCTTTGAAAATTTGGTGTTGCTGTTAGCTGGCTGTGGGGAACCTGGACCTTGTGGTGAACATGGTTCCCCCCCCCCCCCCCTCTCTCTCTCTCTCTCTCTCTCTCTCTATATATATATATATATATATACAGATATATACATTCATTCTCCTACACATGTTTTGTTTTGTTTTTCTCCTCCAACGGGGACACGTGTAGTATAGTGTGTCTGGCTTTTCTTTTTGGGTCGAAAATCAAGATTCTTGATTTAAGAATTTAAAAATCAAAACTGAACCAAACTAATTTGGTTCGATTTATTTAGTTTCAGTCTGATTTTTTTAGTTTACCAGCGTTGTGAGTGTAGGGTGATATTTTACGGGACTCCTGATCCAAGAGTCTTGTCTTAGCTAGAGAAGGAGTTGAAAGGAATCTGTAATGCATGCTTCTTGATCCGAAAGCCCAAACTGCACAAGAGAATAGTTTGTTAGAGACTCCAGCGTATAGTCGAAATACCCTCTTGAAGAAAATGCTCGTAGGATGGAAATCCTCACGAGTCCAGATATAGATGTGGGAAAATTTGAAATATAAAGTAAACGCTTACGGTGAGTTTAAATATTGAGATGGCTAAAAATGCGATTAAATGATCAACTTGGCACAAGTGTTATTAGATGATTGATTTTTTATTTATTTATGATTTTCATCTTTATTTATACGAATCAATTGAGTATTTTTTTGTACAAATTAATTGGAGTGCATCTCTTGCACAATTCATTCCTGATCGTGGATTAATTTGACATATCATGAGACTGATCGGTAGGATAAGATTGACACATACGGGCCCCCAAGTTGTGGGTTGGCTACATCCAACCGGTTCTTGTCTGACCAATACCCAGGTTGTACATGCCTATGGCCTAAGGTTCTTCATCTCACCGTGGGTATTGAAAGATTGTAGCCCGCATCTGTCCCCCCAACATAAAATGGCCCTCTCAAACCCTAGAATACCAACTTTCATTCCTCTGTCGAATTGACAAAGCATGTTTCTCTAAAACAAGACTATAGGAGTCACAAGAAACGAACCACAAATATATACAAAAGAGGAGACTCTTCGCTTTTTCAACCGACTAGACTTTTAAAATGTGAACATTAATAGCATGCATGAACGAGACATTAATAGAGACTCTTAAATTACACAACAAATCAGGTCTTCTAACTACGCAACCTTTCGAATTTCCAACTAAAATTATATTAGTCATTCGTTCAATATTGTTCAAATATTTACTCTCTCTCTCTCTCTCTCTCTCTCTCTCTCTCTCATCTACATACACAACATCGAAGATCAAACACACACAAAAACAAAAAAACAAAAGAAAAAGGATGAAATGATGAGGGTCATTTTGACTGGTGGACGCATCAATGTATCCCTTCTCGTGCGTTTGCATTATAACTAAAGAGGAAATGGTAGTTGGCTGGGGTTGTCATAGATCATGAATAGCAAGTCAGTGACCACATTATGCGTGTACCGATTTAGATAGAGATGTATTTATAATTGTTTGATGCACGTGTTTTAAATATAAATGTGTCCGAAATCGTTAAATGCCACGTGTGTATTCGAAAGCACATGTATCTAATAATTCTGAACACATTTATATTCGAATGTGTGTATAAATAATGTGTTTCTGGACTTTTTGAACCATAAAATGTCACTCTCTCTCTCACTCTCTCTCCTCAATTATCTTTTCATTATCATGTAAATTGGCTTTTTCTTATTTGGAGAAGGTTATGTGGCAAACTGATGCTCAGTTGGTCCTTTTCAAATTTATGTCTCTTTTTTCTAATAACTAGGTTGAGTTAGGATTAAATTATTTTTTGTTGAGTCAATCAATATATTTAATATTTCTTAATTGTGTAAAATTTGTTTTATCATTTTTTGTTTTATCCTCATTCCTCTCTACGAGAGAAATAAGAAAATATAAAAATGGAAGTCAAAATTAAAAAAATATTCAAATACGACGACGCTAAAGATACCCAATATAGTAAATAAAATAATATTTTCAAAACTTTCTTTTTGTTTCTGTAATTTTTTGGGTATTATTGCTCATTTTTTTTACCTTTTAGATTCTTTTCTTCAACATAATTAATCTAAAAAATAAATACAGACTTGATAAAATTGGAAAGAAATGATAAAAAAGACAGTAATGTTACTACTAAATATTTTTGGCCAAAGGAGGCCTTAAGATTGTTCATTTCATAGATGTTACTGAAAACATTAATTATAATAAAAATTACAGTAACTGAATATTGATTAATATCTAATCGAGGTACATTTATCTTTATAAAAATAGAATTAACTAAATATTTCAAATTATTTACCATGTTTAATGTTGTCCTTTTTTAATTTCTTTCAGGAAGAATAATTAATTTTTTAAAATACTATACTGAACAAAAAATTATTGAACACCAAAAATACTTGATGTCTTAAAAAAATAATTAAATGGGTCCAAAACCATGGGTGTAGGGTCAGCCTTTCCTCTTTGGCATGTGCTCCTATCACTGTTTCTCCCATAATTAATGGACCATCTTGTCCATTTTCAATGGGAGGCAGAAAAGTGTGGCTGAAACCTCAACTACATGTACACATTTATGTACACTAGCATTGTTGGAAAAATATTCTCTGTGTCGTGTCAAAACTAAAACTTCACCGTATTAATAAAATTTACGTAATTATATAAGCAAATAAAAAAAAGTATAAAATATGGCATGTAATTGTAAGAGGTATGTAGTCCCTGTCCTAAAGCTGTTATTACCTTCACATGACGTTTAAGTTCTGACAGATAACTAACAACTCCAAGATACAAAACCTAAAGGGTTGGAGAGGCTTACTTAAGGACTTGTCGCCCGCCCTCCAGGTCACGGGGTCGAATCCTACTAGAATCAATCACTAAGGATCACTGGAGGTTTGTGTTCTCGTTAACTTCAAAGTCGCTGAATACTAGTCGGCATTAAGTTTGGGTAATCCTAAGGCTATCAATACCTCGGCTATAAAAATAAACAACAACAAACTACAATCCAAACCAACCAGACATCTCAGTTTTTGTGTTCACCAAGAGGTTAATTATGAACTCCTCTATTATCGAAGTTGTCCGTCAAACATATATTAAAATGATAGAGAGAAGCAAAATAGAAAGAGTAGAAAAATAATGAAAAGACTGTATATTTTTACGTTAACATTGATCATGAGTATATATAATCATAATAGTAAATATTCTTAAAAGTCACAACACTTGGTATAAATTACCTTTTATAAAAGGAAAGACATGACTTTTTGAAGAAATTTTTCAAATTAAAATTTGAAATTTATAAAACTCTAACAAGCAGTTGTGGCACACACGATGCTCCTGTAAACATGATATGATAATTTTTTTTTATAGTTATATAGATTTTTTTTTTTTTGGGTAAGTTAAGAGGAAAAATATTTTTCCGGGGGACACTTTTGAAGAAAAAAAATGTTAACCAGCTTCAAAATTGACGATCACGCCAAAAGGAGTGTTTTCTTCGTAATAACTAACAGCAAGTGCTCACGTAATGCGAGAACATAGAATATAACAACCCAAATTAGGGACCCAACCGTCATGATAGAGTAAGTAAACGGAGTAGACAGTTTTAAAATCGCTGTAAAAAAAAAAAAAAAAAAATTGGGTAGTCATGAAGTATTTTTAGGAGTTTATTATAAGTTGTACGTAGTTACCCCTAAAGTTATGTGAATCACCCAGTATAAGGTCTAAAAATGTCATTTTTGGTCATGAAATTTTTTGAAAAAGTAAAATTATAAGTCGACTTTTAAAAAAGAGTTTACACCAAAAGATGTGTTCCCGTATATATAATAATAGATATACATATACATGTTATACATGTACTAATTAGGCAAGAAACATGAGTTTGGTAGTTGGTCATGAAATGATTTGTAATCATAAAATATACTATAGATGATTGAGTACGTTGTGTCATATCTTATCATGTGTCATATCTTATTTTATATACATGTGTGTGTGTGTGTGAGACATCTCTATAAAAATAAGCTATACTTAGAATGATACAATAGTTGGAATTTTTCAAATCACAGGACTTAAGTAGAGCTTTCCCACATATAAAAGTAAACTGCTACTCACCACACCCAAAGTCATACCCCCTCCTCAAGAAATACCCAACTATTTTTATGTAATTATAAAGATGCCATTCTCCTTTTTTTCCTATCCGAATTGTAAAAATGCTATTCCCCTTTCACATCTAAATTACAAAAATATCACTCTTATTCCTTTCACTATTTCACATTAATTTTCATAAAAAAGTATAATTAAAAATAAAATATAAATAATAATAGGATTTTAAAAAAAAAATAACTAATTGAACTCTTTATTTTCACTAATTCTTTATTTCTTTTTGTAAGAACTCATAAAATTAGAGGTCGCAGTTAATTTTAAAATTTATCAATTAGCTTATATTTTTAAAAAATTTTAACCAATAAACTTTTTATCTTCACATTAATTTTTTATTTTTTGTGAGAACTCATAAAATTGGATGCCACATTTGGCCTTAGAATTTATTCTTTAAGGTATAGTTAAATTTTTTATTTTATTTTGACCAATTCACAGTTTATTGTGTATTTTTTTGTGATGTACATAGTATATTGTGTATTTTTATTCTTAAACTAGATATTTGTTAGATTTTTGTGTTCTAATTTACTTAAATATTTTGCAGGTATAAATAAGTTCACTAAATAAAAAAATTTATAGAAATGATGATAAATAATAAACATAAAGCAATGTAATCAAGTTGTAATTAGTTCAAGTAGTAAACTTTTTTGCTTAAAAAAGGAAGGTCCAAGGTTCAAGTCTTTAAAAATATGCGTACTTAAATTTTTATTTTTGGTAAAAAAAATTAGACTGTGAAGCACCGGATAATTAATACCTCCCAATTGCAACATTACAAGAAATTTTGTTTTCCAATGAGAATAAGTGTGAATTAATTGAACTGAATAATTATTTTTAAAAAAGTGGCTATTATTTTGATGCTTTTTACTTTTTACTTTTTGTTATTTGTTTTTATGTTTTTTCATTTCTTGGATAGAAGAAATTGAAATAATATTTAAAAAAACCAGACCAAAATTTTTAAAAAATAGACCAAAATTATTAATTTTTTTCATTTTTTCATTTCTTAATATATGTTTTTCTTTGTAACTCACAGAACATCATGGTTGACTATGATTATTTTTAATTAATGATGAATTTTTATTTTTTTCCAAATTAATAGTTTTGCTCTACAAGGTCAAATAGCTCTGCTTCCAAATGCCTATTGGCGCTTGAGTATGGGATGAGGCTTCCACTTGCACAGTTGAAGGGGTTGTTTCCGTCCAACTTGAGTCCATAGAATTACTATATTTAAAAGAGTTATTAATTTATGCAAAAAGCTAGCTGGGGACCTGAAAGTCTTTCAAAACTCCCGGTGCTCAAGTAGATGGCTATTGTTTTAACAAAATAAAAGATTTTGTAAGAATAAAATATTTGGGAAATGATTCATCCACAATTTCCTACCATGAACATCATAGTGGGACCTATTATTATATGAAAATCGTGTTTACATACTACATACCTATATCCTTTTAAAAATCAATGCAAACATTTTCCATTTTTCTACACACATGATACATGTGTACTAGCACACTAGCTTGTGGAGGAATCCTTTTAATCTTTTCAACAAACTTGACTATGTGGGACCTATTGCAATGGGACTCCATATTATATTTAGAGAAAATATACAAACACAACCTCTCACGTGTATATACGAATATAAATGTGTTCAGAATCATCTGATACGCGTAGAGTTTAGCTACATGATTATTTTAAAAAATTTCACGTGGATCGAATAGTTCCAGACACATCTGTATTCAGATCTGTGTATGAGAATTGTGTGTTTAAACTTGCTTATACACACACACACACACACACACACACACACACACACATATACATATGGGGCCGGTTCTATATGAACCATCACTTTTTTTAGACCACTATTAAACTCTTTATTCTTGATTAAATTTTAATGATTCGAACCGTTCAATATGTTTAAAACATATTTTTAAGGGTACCCGCGAGAAATCATCTCAAAATATTATTGGAAAAAGCTTAATCCAAGCAGTGAAAAGTTTAGATGTTGATCTAATATTGGCATAAAAAAGTGTTGGTCCATGGAACCTTTACACACCCGTATATATATAGATATCCTTTTGCTTTCTGACGAGGCATATTATATTTTATTTTGCTAACTACTCTCTTGACCATGTCTCCCTTCATTATTTTTTAGTTAAGAGATCTTCCACATCTACCAAAATCTAATCAATTAAAGCTGATTTAATTGCATGTGATCCTTACAGGTGAGATTTGATGAGATGTACACATTGGTCAATTATATATGTCCCCACTGTCTTTAATCTTGTCCAATTACATCCTGTATATCTCCATATTCGATTGTGAAGTCAGGTTTTACCATAAACCTTTTTCGTGCGAGAACCCAGGTGCTAGAGCTTCCGATCATCCTCGGTTTCAATATGAACTTCAAAGGATTCGAACCTTTTCATGCTGTATAAGAAAATGATTTTCCCTTGTTTATTCTTTTGTCCGTCATCCTATATATACAATGATATAGCCTAAAAACTAGGTAACTGATTACATAATCTCAGCCGAGATTATCTGCTAAGATCAAGGAGTGAAGCCTAAAAACTAGCTAACTGATTTGACTAAATATATGCTACAATATATTTACCAAAAATACAAATAAAAGAATATATCCAAGGATATTCAAATACGCTCCCTCAGTCGAAGCGGGAGGTGGACGGATGCTGAGATTGGACCTGAAATCATCGAAAAGAACTTTAGGCAGGCCTTTAGTAAAAATGTCCGCGTATTGATAGCGAGATGGAACATGACGGACTTGTACTTGGCCGATGGCAACTTTCTCACGAACGAAATGAATGTCGATTTCAATGTGCTTGGTTCGCTGGTGATTTATTGGGTTTCCTGATAAGTAAATTGCAGACACATTGTCACAATAAACCACAGTGGACTTTTGAACTGGGCAGTGAAGCTCGAGCAACAAATTTCGAATCCAACACGACTCGGCAACGGCATTAGCCACGCCCCTGTATTCGGCTTCGGCACTAGACTTTGAGATGGTGGCTTGCCGTTTTGAGGACCAGGAGATAAGGTTGTCTCCAAGATAGACGCAATACCCAGAAGTAGAACGTCGGGTGTCGGGACATCCACCCCAGTCGGTATCACTATAGGCGGTTAGAGTAGAAGATGAAGAAACATGTAAGTGCAGGCCATAGTGAGCGGTACCTCGTAAGTAGCGAATGATGCGTTTAAGTGCACCGAAATGAGCTTCTCGAGGGTCGTGCATATACAAGCATATTTGTTGTACGGCGTAGGATATGTCGGGGCGAGTGAAAGTTAAATATTGCAGCGCCCCTGCTAGACTTCGAAACAGAGTAGGATCAGCAATAGGTTTTCCAGAGTTGGCACTTAACTTTGGATTAGTATCTACTGGTGTCCTGGCAGGCTTGCACGAGGCCATATTGGCTCGTCCAATGATATTTTCAGCGTATTTTTGCTGATGTAAGAACAACCTTGTTTCGTGTCTGATAGCCGAAACTCCCAAAAAAAAATTCAGTGGCCCGAGATCCGTCATTGCAAATTCAGACCGGAGGTGGGACATTACTTCATCACGGAGCTTGGCAGTGGAGGTAGTAAGTATGATATCGTCCACATAGAGCAATATATAAGCCACATTACCTCCAGTATGATAAATAAATAAAGAATTATCCGACTGGCTATGGGTAAAGCCGAGTGTAGAAATATAGGTAGCAAACTTTTGGTACCACGCACGAGGCGCTTGTTTGAGGTCGTAGAAAGACTTCTTGAGGAGACAAACATGATCAGGATGATTACGGTCTCTAAAACCGGGTGGCTGATGCATATAGACCGTCTCGTCCAAGTGCCCATGTAAAAAAGCATTCTTGACGTCAAGTTGATGAATTGGCCACTTTTTAGAAACCGCAAGACTAAGAACGGTACGGATGGTTGTCGGTTTTACCACGGGACTAAAAGTTTCATCGCAATCGACTCCCACCTGCTGAGACTTGCCATTGACAACAAGACGAGCTTTGTATCGCTCCAAATCACCGTTAGCTTTGAATTTATGCTTAAACAACCATAAACAACGAGTTATATTAACATTAGGAGGTCGAGGCACAAGAATCCAAGTCTTATTCTTAAGTAGAGCGTCAAATTCGTCTTTCATGGCTTGATTCCAATGACGGTCCTTAAGAGCAGCTAGGGGGTTCTTGGGTATGAGTGAGGGTGTGGTTGTGACACATAAATCAAAGACGGGTTTGGGTTTATAGATACCATGTTGAGCACGGGTCGTCATTTGAGGGGATGGCCGAGGTGGGGAAGGTGAGGGGGAGGTAAGTGGTGTCGATTGGGGACTGCTGATGGGGGTAGACGAATCAGGGGGATTGTCAGGGGAGTTGGGTGTGTCAGGGGAGGGAATTGGTGGTGTGGCAGGGGCGTCTACATCGTGGGCAGAAGCAGGAGTTTGGGTGAGATGATGGGTCATGTAGGGCGTGGGGTCAGGAGTAAGAAAGTGGTATGATGAGGACGGTATGGGGTCGTTTTTGGCAAACGGAAAGACCGTTTCATCAAATGTTACATGACGAGCTATAATAACCTTTCGGGTAATCAAATCCAAACACTTGTAGCCACGATGGTTGGACGAGTAGCCGATGAAGACACACGGGATAGCACGAGGTGCAAGCTTATAGATAGTAGAGGGAGGGATGTGTGGGTAGCAGAGACAACCAAAGGTCCGGAGATGGGCATAGGACGGGACTCTTTTGTAAAGGCTAGAAGTGGGTGAGTCTTTGTGGTTGGCTTTGCTTGGCAAAATATTGTGAATGTAAGTGGCCATGGCAAGGGCATGATGCCACATGGACGGAGGCATATGGGGCGTGAATGAGCAACGTTCGAATGGTGTTGTTAAGCGTTCTTATTTTGCGCTCCGCCTTCCCATTTTGTGGGGATGTGTGCGGGCACGAGAAGCGAAACAACAAACCGTGAGAGGAAAAGAAATTGTGAAGGGAAGAGTTGTCGAATTCACGACCATTGTCGCATTGTAAAGTTTTTATGGATAGATTAAATTGTGTTTTTATGATTTGATAAAATGTGATAAAAATTTGTGAAACTTGAGATTTATTAGTGAGGGGAAAAGTCCATAAAAAATTGGTGTAATCGTCTAAAAATAAAATATAATAGCGGTGATTCATTGTACTTAAAACAGGTGAGGTCCATAAATCTGTGTGCAAAATATCAAAAGGAGAAAAAGTATTAGATAAAGAGTCATGGAAGGGAAGTTTAACATGCTTGCCTAGCTGACAGGAATTGCAAACAGATAACTTATTAATGGGACGACACGGAATTGTTTTATGAGTACAAAGGGAATTAAAAACTGCAGAGCCGGGATGTCCTAGGCGTCCGTGCCAAGTTGATGACGAAAGGGCAGTGAACGTGTGATGCTGGGTAGCTTGAGGAATAGTTGTCGTGGGGTGGAGAGGGTAGAGGTCCCCCGTGCTATGGCTTCTCATAATCGGCGTCCCCGTCTTGAGATCCTTCACAGTAAAACCGAGTGGGTCAAATTCAACAGATACATGGTTATCGGTTGTAAATTTACGTACAAAAACCAAGTTCTTAATGATATTTGGAACATGAAGTATATTGTTTAAAGTGAGGGATTGATGAGGAGGGGGGAGTTTCATAGCACCACGACCGACTATAGGAATCAAATTACCATTACCGACTATGATATGACGATTACCACTTAATGTAGAATAAGAAGAAAGGTTACCATTATTGGATGTCATGTGCGACGACGCACCTGTGTCCATATAATAGTTGTCATCCGGTTGCTGACGCGTTAGCGATTGCATAACCGCAGCAATATCAGTGGGCACAAACGCTCCCTGAGACGCACCAATAGTCCCTGGCTGAGCAATAAACGCCTGATTAGGGCGTGGGCCAAGGACACCTTGTGAACATGCGGGGTTGGTAGGAGTCTAGCCGGCTGTGGGGTATGGACACGGCGGCATAGGCCACCCTTGTTGCTGCGGTGCCTGCCATGGAGACAGAGGAACCCAAGTCCAAGTGCCTGGTTGTTGTTGTTGTCCGTTGCGACCACTATTTTTACCACTTGAATTCTGATTATTCGAAGAACCACCACCACCGTGTTTACCACGATTGTTCCCTCGATAGTTACGACCACCCTTACCCTTATTTGAATTCGACGAACCACCACCTTTTGAATTGTTGGTGTTGGATCTAGAATCAAAGTCAGCAGCATGGGGGTTCGTCTGAGAAGCTTGGAGGGCTGTGTCAGACGTACCTGAAGAGGCCTTTGCACGGCGTTTTTCTTCGAGGGTAAGCATTGATCGGGCTTTGTAAAAAGCCGGGAGAGGATCGCTTTGTTGAATAATTGTAGCAATCCCATCATACCCATCGGACACATGAGTAACCAGTTGAAGAACGAGCCGGGTTTCGGAGACCGGAGTACCAACGTTACCGAGTTGGTCAGCGATCATCTTGAGGGCTTGACAATATGACGATACATTAGGATAATTGTCCATATGGACACTGGTGAATTGTTGCTCCAAGAAGACGGCACGAGAGTTTTTGTTGTCGTTGAATATGTCCTGGAGACGATCCCATGTAGCTTGGGCCGTGGCACCAGGTTCAAGAATAGTGTGGAGAAGGTCGAGAGAGATAGTGCTGTAAATCCATTGCTTGACAATGGCATCGAGACGGTTCCACTGGGCGTCTTTGTTGATCACAGCGTCCTTGGGAGGGGCGATGTGATCAATAACATCAAATGCACGGGCTGTATTGAGAAAGAGCTCAACCCATGACGCGTAGTGAACATTCTCTGACTCGAGGGTTATTTGAACGTAGTTCTTGATGTTGGAGACGGAGTAGGCCGGATGGAAAGGAGCATTTTTCTGGGTTGCATCGTTTGTCATGGCTGAAAATGAAGGGAAGAAGAAGAAACAGAGAGGCGGAAGAAGAAGAAACAGAGAGGCGGAAGAAGAAGAAACAGAGATTAGAGGATCGAGATTAGCTCTGATACCATATAAGAAAATGATTTTCCCTTGTTTATTCCTTTGTCCGTCATCCTATATATACAATGATATAGCCTAAAACTAGCTAACTGATTACATAATCTCAGCCGAGATTATCTGCTAAGATCAAGGAGTGAAGCCTAAAAACTAGCTAACTGATTTGACTAAATATATGCTACAATATATTTACCAAAAATACAAATAAAAGAATATATCCAAGGATATTCTAATATGCTGGTACAAAAAACCGATGCCTTAGCGCTTGGCTATAATCCAACGATGTGTTAATGGGTTAATTAGTTCACATAACAAATGCTAACTCTCATACATTTGACAAAGACTTACTGTACATTACCAGTACTGGCAACCATAATGCCATTCTTTTTCTGTGTATGATAGTTTAAAGTAGTCTGTCTAATTTGTCTCTATAGTCAGTGTCATTCCTTTTTTTTCTTTGAAAATGAGATCCTCAAGATCACATGATTTGTAATTTGAAAAAATCATATGGATGATTGTGTCATATCTTGTCACGTGACAGTAAAATAAAATAACGATAAAAAAATGATAATGTATAAAAAATAGGTAAGCTATATTAAATGATACGATAGATTGAAATCTTACACTCTGTTTGGAAGTTGAGGAAAAAAGGAGAAAAGAAAGGAAAATATATATATATATATATATATATATATATATATATATATATATATTTTTTTTTTTTTTACTTGTTTGGTTCTCAAAAAGAAAAAAAAAACACAAGGGAAAACAAAAAGAAAATCTTCAAGGATGCTGAAAATGGCAAAAGAAAATGTAAAAAGAAAAATAAAAGAGAATTATATTGAAAAAACTTCCCATAAATTCTTTTATATTGCATATTACCTTGAAGTAATACTGAGTGAATGGCTTCCATGCATGTTTCGCTCGATCAGGATGAGCATCTACCGATCGGATCAATACGTGTTTAGTCACACGTATGTGACATGAACTATTCAACAACAATTATTTTTAATAGGTTAGAAGAAGGGCTAATCTCGGGCGGGCTCATGGCCGTTGATCATGCCCTCTTTTCATGTTGGGAGAGTGATTCACCAATTACGCGCGGCATCTCTGAGGTACCGAGCGATCAAGGGTGCCATTTTCGGAGCCTTCCACACTGTTAGGAGCGGCCTTAGCGGACTTCCTCTGGTTGCAATCTAGCGCTTGATTACCTTGAAGTAATACTGAGCGAATGGTTTCCAAGCAGGTTTCGCTCGATCAGGATGAGCATCTACCGATAGGATCAGTACGTGTTTGGTCAATGAGTCAGTCTATCAAATCACCTACACATATGCGACATGAACTATTCAACAACAACAACAACAACAACCGACTATTGATCGATCGGTGACTGAGCAGAGCAAAACTGAATTCGAGTCTTACTATTTCAAACCAGAAGACCCAAGGAGCACTGGTGGAAAATGTGGTTCATACATGTTGGCCATAACAAGGAGCTGAAACTTCAGTTCAGAAGAAGATTGTTTGTATGGGAGCAGCAGTTGTTGAACCAACTTCAAGACATCATTCAGACAGTGGGCATTGACAGGGAAAAGGAGGATGAACTTAATTGGAAATGGAGTAAAGATAACAGGTTTACAGTTCAATCAGCTTACCAAGCATGGGAAGGCCATTCCTTTAATGAAAACAGCCTACTGATGTCCATTTGGAGGAAGGTGACTCCACCAAAAACAGAAGTCTTCGTGGGGCAAGTGTTGCATGACAGAATTCCAACAAGAATGATACTATGGAGGAGGGGCCTAATTAATTTGGGCCAGAGTGTATGCCCAATGTGCACCAATTTCTTAGAAACTCCCAACCATCTTATGCTTAACTGTATGTTTTCATGGACAGTATGGACTCAAATTTTGGAATGGTAGGGAAGTACTTGGGTTAGCCCTCTTAATGTCCAATTGTTAGCAGAGTGTTGGCTAGATAGCAACTACAGAAACCTGAAGAGGAAGATCTGAGAATCAGTTATGATAGCAACCTTTTGGTCCATTTGGATTCTAGAAACCAATGGGTCTTCAATGGTGCAAAATCTCAGCCTGCTGAAATCTCAAACTTGGCCATAACCAGAAGTGCCATATGGGTTAAAGGAAAAGTTCAAATTACAGGGTGTAGCAGTTGAGGATTTCTTGTGAAATATTCATAGAGTTAGAACTTCGAGTACTTAATTATGTATTTCCCTTTGTTTTTCCTATGTTCCTATCCCTTGTTTCTGTTGGTTCTTGGCCAACTGGGTGATAGGATCATAATCTTTTTTATATTGATGTAACCCAAAATTATATCAATGAAATTTTTCCTTTGCCGATCAAAAAGAAAAACAAGAGACATTGTAAGCACAAAGCACAAAAAAACTTAGGTAATGATTCGTGGGACCCATTCTTAAGAAAATTGTGTACATCTACGTACCTATAAGGCTATAACCTTTAAAAGGAAAATGCTAATCTCTACACATACACATGATACTTGTGTGTTGCACTTTAATTACACCTTCTAGTGATTTTTGAAACTTTCTACATAATTCCTCAAATCATGAACCTTTTCAACCCAATTTGATTATGTTTGTAGGACCAATTGCAATGTGACTGCAAATTAATGCCTTTTTGTTTTTGAGGACACGTATCATATTTATGTTTCCAACTACTTTCTTGACTTTCTCACTCTCCGTTCCTTTTTTAAGAAGAGAATATGGTAAATATATATGAGTACGTGGATGGTACCTTTATAATTAATTATGACATTTTAGTAATTAATAATGATATTTTTATAAATTGAAGGAACACATAAAAAGGGTTTAAGATATGAATAGGGAAGAAGTAGGGCAATTTTATTCCCCTCCAAATTGATGAAATAGTCATATGAATATTATATCCGAAGTATAGAAAAATAAACAAATTTTGAATATGATAAACTCAGATAACCATATTTAGAATTATAATATTACAACATTTCTATGACCACCAACAAAGAGAGTTAAGTGATTTTCCATCGACATATAGTGGGTGCATATAGGGATTGGAGAGACTGTTGTGCGATAGACTGCTAACAAAGAGGGTTAAGTGATCTTCCATCTACTGACATATAGTGGGTGCATATAGGAATTGGAAAGGCTGCTGTATATTGCGCACAATAACTCGTGTTGCGTGCCAAAACGATTTCGTTTTGGCACGTAAAACACTGATAAAAAATTATTCGGTCAGTATTTAATTGTTCGGACAGTATTTTGCGCTCTAAAATAATATTATTTTGACGTGCAACACCTCTTACTATGCGCATACACAACAGGGTCCTTGATCCGTGCATATAACTATACCAAGAAAGAAAATCTAATAAATTAGAACGTGAATTAAATGCATGCGGCCCTTATAGCTAGTGAGATTTGACTATAGTACATATTGATCAAATATATATGTCACTCCAATTAGACCCTGTATATCTATATTCGACTATGAATTCAGGTTTTACCATAAATTTTTATCATGGAAGAATTAAAGTGTTGGAGCTTTCGATCATCCTCGGCTTCAAAATGAACTTTAAAGGATTCGAACTTTTGCATGTCGATAGCAAAAATTGATGTCTTACCAGTACTTGGTTACACTCCATATGACCTGTTAAAGGGTTGATTAGTCCACTTAACAGATGCTAACTCTTACGACTCGTGTTCATAGTCAAAACACACATAACAGTGAGAACTGAATTGTGTTAGGAGAAGTTCTTGTGTGAAGTGTGTTGTCTCGATGTACACAAATAGCAGAATAATTGAAGACATCATGTGCATTGATTTGTCAGTAAATTCTATAATTTTTCACAAGGGAAGGTTTAAAGTCAAAAGTTACCTATCCTATATATCCAGGGATTATTCGATGTGCACTCTATCTCTCTCTCTCTCTTTGGATTAGCTTTGTACATACTTTGCCTCACATTTTTTTCCAAGTTTATTCATGTGGGCATTATTAGAAATTTAGAAGAGTTGTGAAGGTGACCAGAGGGTCTAACGAGACAACTGAAAGGTGTTAGCGGTTACAATTCATTCATACCTGCATTAATGTCCATTAATTGCATTATTGATCAATGTACATCAATCATTAATAATCCCTCCATTTTTATTTTCGACGGTTTCAAAAGTTTAATGAGCTCTATAAATTGAGAATCCTATTCCTGGTGTCAAAGTATGAAAAAGTGCATCGATCACAAATATCTCGTGGTTTCGTATTTTTATAGAGAGAGACATGCATAGTTAGTTCGACACGTGGTCAATCATGTGGCGTTCCATCGACCGAGTCAGCTGTTTTACTTTGAGAGACAGTCATCGGTACGATTCTCCAACACCCACGAAGAAGCCGCAAAATTTATTTTAAGAAAACTGTGATACCACGTGACTAGCTTGGTTCGGTGTTGTATTTTATTTTTGAATTCTACATTATAATTTCTTTTCCGTTAAATTTGATAATTGATTAATAAAATTATCTTCTAGAATAGAATCCGATCAATTGTCCGCATGTTTTTTCTACAGTCATTATGTCATAGGTCTATTAATTGTTTGGTGTGTGTATATATATATACACATATACATACGTGTGTGTGTGTGTGTGAAACCACAGGATCGTAGGTCCACAAGGTCCAGGTCCCCCACAGCCAGCTAACATCAACACCAAATTGTCAAAGACTATTAATCACATATTTGATTGGTCTCGCACAATGAATGTACGGGAGAGATGATTATTGAGGTGGTGGGGTTGGCCGTTTTCGGGGAACCGAGGGCCCTGCTGTGCGCACAGCAGGGCGTGCTGTGCGCCAAAACGGCGTCGTTTTGGCGCACAAAACACTGCCCGAACAGTAAAAAACTGACCGAACAATTTTCGGTCAGTGTTTTGTGCGCCAAAACGACGCCGTTTTGGCGCACAGCACGCCCTGCTGTGCGCTGTGCACAGCAGGGCCCCCAATTCCCGTTTTCGGCATGCGCATTTCAAATGGACACGGGATTTTGTTGTGCACCGCGAGTGAGGTTTCGTGCCGTTATGCACCACTTGTTAGTGCGAGTTGTATAATTTATATCAATGATTTAAATCGTTCATTTTGTATGCATCACTATTGATGCAAAAAAATTAGGTTGATCAGATGTTAGTAACTTCGTGAAAAGTTTACGTGTTTTTTGAAAAATAGAGACACGAAAAATCCTTCTATGCGTAGTGCACAGCCGGATGTGTTGCGCGTTAAAATAATGTCATTTTGAATCTCAAAAATCCTGCTATGCGCAATACACACTGTGCACTGTGGATAACAGAGTCTCCAGATCTTAAAAATAGACTGTTATATTTTTTTACTGTTCATCAATTGATTTAAATGAGACACTTTTTAATATTCGATCAACTTAAATTTTTGATAATAATTTATATGCCTTAATTTATAAAGTAAACTACTCAAACCGTTAAAATAAAATATGAGAGACAAGTCACACCATAGTTAATTTGCTGTCTTTTACTACATATTTGAACCATATATGTGTATATATACATATATATTATATAGGAGAGCATTAGTTTGATATCTCTTAAATTATCATTGTGTTAGTTTTTTAATTCATAAGTTGCCCTCAAAATATATTACTAATTACTTTTGAACAAATTTGAACCACACAATAACCGTAAGAGCAAAAATAAAACTACATCTTTTACTATTTACTCTAAGTAATTGCTCCCACTATAAGATAGATTGATCAAGTCTTACTTGTACATGCACCATGTGCGCCCGACCACTAGTATATATAAAGAGAGAGCACTAGTTTCATGTCTCCTAAATTAATTGCCATTGTGTCAACTTTTTAATTCCAAGATTTTCCTCATAATATATTAGTGATTACTTTTGAACTACCAATAACGATAAGGGCAAAAACGAAATAATATAGATTATCCTATTTACTCTAAGTAACTGCTCTGACTATAAAATAGATTGATCATATATATATACATACATAGAGGATCGGTCCTGGACATAAACCCTGTGGAGATTGCCAATAACTCTCATTTGTTAGGTTCACAATAATCTCTCTTTTTTGGTATTTATAAATTTCTTTGGATACTTTAAGCATATTGACATATGATTGGCGTAGCTCGGGCACCAAGATCTTCTCATGTGATCCTCATGTGAAATAAAATGGGCCTTCTTTATTTTGCTAGACAATCAAAGTTGTTCGTTTGTAAATCTAAATCTGCTCATCATCTATGTAGAAAACTAGGTTGATCCTACGTCAATAATAGTTTGATTGAATCATATTAATTTTAAGAGAAATGGATGGATAGTTAGCAATGATTGTTCATTTCTCTTCTGATAAATATATTTCGTTTAAGTTGATACTGATGTTTGATTTATCTAATCTGTTTTTGTGAGTAGCTAATACACTGAGAGTCAACCTAGACATTGATAGCTCGAATTATCAAGTGAGACCTTGGTAGGTCATATTATGTGTCACATAAGAGAATCATTACATGAGAGGATCCACATTCCTAGCTCAGTTGTGAGAGCTTCCAATTTGAGACTTCCGAGGGCATCGCCAAAAAATCCTCTATTTCTTGACATCTCTATATTTTGAAGGATTATTCTCCTCCAATCCATAATTATATTTTGTCCTCTCCAACTATTATCCTTTTTCATTTTACCTCCTTGAAGGTTTTTGGGTTACAAATTACCCCCTCCAACTATCGAAAGGTAGCATAATAGCCCTTTTGTTAATTTTCTATCCAATATTAACAGTAAAAAATATGTGATTGTCATGTGAGTAAATCTAACAGTCGAACATCGTTAGAAATATACCAGTGAGACTAAGATATGTTTGGTAAGGTGTTTGGAAGATTTTCCCCCAAACAAGTTTCTCAAACATGTTTCTCAAACATTTTCTCAAACAACTTTTTCTCTCTATAAAAAGTGTCTCTGAAACATTTTTCTCCCAGACAAGTTTCTGAGACACTTATAACCAAACAACGTCTCAAAGTTTTGTTTCTAAAAATTATTTCAGAAACACTCAAAACGAACACACCCTGAAATACCCCTAAGCGATGCAATGTGTGCATTGTGCACAGCATGATTTGACAATGAGATATATATACATTGAGAAACTTTAACCTTACTACCTTTCGTAATAATGAGAAACTATTTAAAATGAAAAGAATTCAATCAGACACTAGAATTATTGGTCTTATAACCTAAAAGAAAAAGAAATAAACTTACTTTTATTGTTCAATCTTGCTCCATTTTTTTCCCTTTAAAACCACACCTAAACTTGTGCTCGAGAGATAATTATTCCTACAATGGCAAGGCATATATGGAATTTCGAAAAGAGAAGAAAACCCAGATTAGCACTTTTGCTGCCAAAAACAGAAGAGAACTTACTAACCACCCTTGTAATTTCTCAAAACTGCCGATTCGGACTTTCTTTCTTTCTTTTTATTACACAAACTTTAAGAAAAAATATACGGAAGCGAATAAGTCATTCGAACATTCGGGCGAAAGAAATACAAATTTCCCTATCCAACATACGCCTCCCGGGATGAAAGATAGTACATAACTTCACATTTGAAGAGGGTAGGTGTGAAACCTCTTGCAGCAAAAATATTCTAGATAAATACAGATTTGAACTTCAATATCAGGCGGTTATGAACTCTTTCAGGAAGATCATGATACCATTGACGCCAAATCCAGTTCTTCATCGGAGTCTATCACATCCTCGTAGTCATAGTAAGGATTTGCCTGCCATGCAGATTATCTCACGTTTATTGCATGCGGAAATACAGAAAGAAGTTTAAAGACTTCGTCGTATTTGAACCCAGAAACCCAACTTTGCTCATCATAGTCAACATACATGAGTAAAACAGATAAATATATTTAGATTCTTTACTTCGTTATTTTCTTTTATATTTTTTCCTTCACCTTTTCTTTTCACTGCATAAATTTCCTCCGGAAACTCATAATTTATGAAGCATGGATACTGATATGTGATACAGAAACGATACGGATACGAGAAAATCTAAAAAAATAGAATATAGGTACGGCAAGGATACATTGAATAGAAATATAATTTTACAAGATGGTTCTTACGTTGTTTTTAAGTTTACTTGGTTACTTACTTAATTGTTAAAATCCAAAGATATAAAAATCACATGGCACACAATACAAATATTCAATATAGTACAAAAATAATGATATTGTTTTATTTTACTACATTTTTTCCTCTAAAGAGTAAGTAAAATATTAAAGATTTGCACTTCTTTTATTCTAAATAATTTTACTCTGATACTCTAAAGCAATGCCACAATCTTATTTTCATATACGTTAAGTATCTGATACTTCAAAAATAAATAATGATATTTTTTTATTGTAGATACTTTTTGGATATATATCTACGATTATCGAGCGAGTATCGATATCTGATACAAATACGATACGAGTATGTTTCTGTTTCCCATGTAAAAGTATCTGTACTTCATAGTTCATGATCCAAACAGTAATAGGGATGAGCTTCTCCTCAAATGCCTCATAGTAGATGTTAAGACTGGCAAGCCTTAACTATGTTCATTTCATCCAATAGAAACACAGAATTCATGTATCTCTCTGTGGAAGAGATTAGCAGGATCCGTACCTTAGGTCTAGGAATAATTGCTTCAAAACTGTGAAAGACGGGAGAATCAAAATGTGGGGGTTCTAGAACAATGTAAGCGCCTTTATTCTTGTACCTCTCTTCTGCTGCCTGCATGGAAAACGTAGACATAACATGCAAGTATTAGTTTCCAAATCACTACCCGAAATAAAGTAGCTTTTCAACTATACAATAGGATAACTTGAAGTTTTGAACATGTTCAATAGCCGATGAGTGTTACTCAGTAGATGCACATCAATATATTGCCCAAAACTCACGAACGGGGATCACAAGTCTCATGATATGCAAATCATCCGAGTGAGGTCTGGTATTAAAGCATACTCTAGAATGTTTGTTTTACAAAAACAGTTGGATTCCGCAACAATCGACCATCATGATTAACAAATAATTACCTTTTCTTTTCCCAATCAGTAGCTTATTTTCTCAAAGAGAACTTTGACACTCAACTAACCTTACTACCCCAGTTCTATTACCTACAGCTACTTAAAAAGAAGAACTTCGCATTTCCTATTAAATGGAGACCACTAGCATTTTCGGTTTTCCTATACTGCCTGATGGGAGATAGGCAAAGCCAGCATCAGCCTTTGTGACGCTCGTCTGGAATCTTTCTTGTCATCGATACAGTCTAAATGTGTCTTCCCACTCTTTACTATCTTGAATCTGTTTCGGTGAATCTATTTTACTGTTTCCTTCAGCATCTCACCTAATGCCCAAGAATCTCTCGGAAATGGTCGATCAGGGGATAGAGATGATCTTGGGCAGCACGTTAATAATCAATCTCCGAGGTCTAGTAAAGATATTTGTGGTTTGGACCAGCACCCAGTAGTATCCCAAAGAAGCATAGGACCAAAAACAGCTTAAGTGTGGACCTCAGTCCTAACCAAACCAAGTGTAGTGGAGCACAAGAGATTCAAAAAAGAAAGCACAGGCATGCTAAAGAGGTTAAAGTCACTCCTCCGACGTCATGTCCAAATTGGAATTGCCTATAGTAAGGAAAAGAAGTACAAACATGGAATTATAATTTGTTTTTTCCACAGTTCCCGAAAGAAGCTTTGCCCTCTGAAGCAGCGTTAAGGGAAAAAGAAAGGCGTAAAATAAGAGAATCAAAATACACTTTCAAATTGGAACGCTTCTTGATGTTGGTCCTCTCTCTGTAATTCATAACAGTATACACTAAGACTTCCATCTAAACACCATATCCGCATCGGACATGCTCAAGTGACACCATTTTAATGCAAACAGCAGAGTGTATTAAATAGTAGTAGGGTAGGTGCTTCCTAATAGGTTGCTTGAGCACATTTTCCCCTTTCTATTCACAAGGTTGTCAAAAGGTGTCGATCGAGGCAAAACTGGAGTTTGACTTCAATTTCAGGGGTGCGCGATAGCACTTTACTAATAATATAATAAGAGGCACTTTTCTTGCTTGTTTAATAAAGTCTCGCTTTTCATCTTGATAGGAGTAGGTGCTTCCTATAGCAGGACACACTTCATTCGAAACTAATTAATGTCGGGTCGGGGCTTTCTACCTCGTATAAAATAGAAAAAAGGGAGTTTGGGTAAAGCAAACTCCCCTCCTTGGAGTAAGGTCAAGGCATCTTGCTAATAATATCTCATAGGAAGCATTTGCAATTAGCACCGCTTTGCTAATAATCACAACAAAGTAACATGTGAAATAATAGCTCACTTTTCCATGCCTTTTTTTTATGGGTCAACTTTTATTGCCATCAATTGTCGCATTTAACATTCTTCCATGCCTTCTTCATGCAACACATAAGCAGAAAGAACATGAAGAATTTCCCTCAGAGGTTTCCACTAATACCAGGATTCTTGGCTTGAACAAGGAAAGATGATATTTTCCAAATCGAAGTGGAAATTCCTTACTGGCTGCAGGCCATACCCAATGACCGTTACCACTTAGCAGGAGTTGACAGGAGATCGTACTGAATTAGGGAAAGCAGTAAACAAAGAAAACAAGAGATGAGCATTGCAAGCGTTTACAGAAGACAAATACAGAAGGACGAGAGATTCACTGAAGCCAGAAAGAGCAGACGGATTCTCGATAGAGCTAGCAGCTAGAGGGAAGGCTGACAGGAAAGACTATTAAGAGAAATCTTTGTTCTCAAAACATTTAAAAGAATCTCCCAATACTTAGAACAAGCAGATGCTGAAGTGTTAAGCCAACGGATGGAAAACATTTTCAATCACCTGTGTCAGATGTTGAAGGAGATATCGAGACGAAATCACAATAGAAGAGACAATACAAAAGTGCAGATGCAACTAGAGCAGCGTCAGTTAAGATCAGCTGTTACACAAAGAAATACCTGGAACTGAGGATAATCAGGAGCACTGAACAGAGTAATCAGTTTCCCTGACTCTACAACATGATCAATTGTGTACCCTTCATCCATTCCGCCTAAACCAGACCGCTTTTCCCTTGCATCAGGACCTTCATGTGATCTGATAATTAACTGTGCAAACAACAATGTTGAGGAACTAGTCAGGACGGAGCACTGGATTCCACTATCTAGTCCTTTATAACTTAATAAATACCATATACAAAGATGGCAACGAAAAAAATACGTGACTTTTTGTTTTCATGTTTTTTTCTGTTACCATTTCAACTATTTATTTACTAAAATTATCTTCATTTATTTTCTTATGTTTTATTTTTTATTTTTTATGATGGGGGTGTTGAGAGGAATTACACCCGAAGCAAGAAGTACACACGATTAACCGAAGATTGTATTTTTTCATTCATAAGTCAATTTCTTCTCTATAGAGTAAGAGATTTTCTGCGTGCAGGCGGTTTTTTACACTTGCGTACTGATAAATTATGTAATTTTAGTTTACCTCAGAATACCAGCCTTCAGCATTGATAGGCATGTACACTGTAAAGTATCAATTTTCATCTGAAAACAAGCACATGTAGTTGCAGAAAAACTTAAACTGTCAACCAAATCATTCTGGCCGTGTATCCAAAGTCAGAATTGTAGAGACTACGACTAATGACTAAGCATCTTTATAATGATATCATCCTACTTTCCACTATTATTGCTTAAAAAGGAGATAAAGATGTTAGATAGCTTGATATACAAAGTCGAGTAATTTCACCAAGACTTAAGCTTTATGGACAATTGGAGCCTTGACATGGTATCAAATCTTTGGTTTTATGGGATATTTTAGGTTTTCTACGTCCAACTCTCGCCATTTACGTTAGTTCCTAATTTGCATTCATTTCTTCCTATGTATGTATGGATGTTCGCATCTCAATGTGTGTGACAGCGATTGCACGTGATGAGGGTGTGGAATAGCTTGATATGCAATGTTAAGCCCATTTCATAACAGCTTAATTTTTGGGACAGTCCGTGACTTACCAAAGAAATGAGATGATTTATCATATCAACAAACTTGGAATAATGCATTTTGATCATGATCAAAGTTTTCTGCTTCTTGGTTATGCCTTCTCAAATTTTGTAATAAAAAGTCTTAACAAGTAAAGCAACTGATCAAAGTCATTGGCCAACAGTAACAATGGCATGGCATTACAATCTAAGGTATGAGCATTTAAAAGGAAAATTAATTTATCAATCACCTTTAGATTGAACTTCTTTAAGAACTCTTCAGTACAGTCTGGGCCCCACAAAAGACCAATTCCTCGCTCTTTGTTTGGAGAAAGGCCAGGGCTCATTGACGGGTCTGACCATAGGACATCACCAGGAATCAAGTTCTGCCCTTCCCACGGAGGATCGAGCACATTTCTCCTAGCTTTAGCTAACTCATCCAATGAACCAAGAACTAGAGTACTTGCTTCAGGGTTGAGAATAATTTTGCGATTCTTCTTTCCTTTAGATCTTTTTAAGGGGGTAGTGGTCACACTGCGGAAAAGCCCTCCATGTGCGGTGTAAACACACCCTGCTATAATGGAAGCCAGAGGGAGTCCTTCAAAACATCCTAAACATTTTCGATATACATGCTTTCCTTTATCACCGTACTTGGTCAAGACTTCTTTTTCAAACCCATATACGGAAGTGCAGTATTTTGATTCATGATTTCCACGGAGAAGATACACCTTATCCGGCGTAGCAACCTATAAAATGTGCATCATCCAACTAATGTTTATTGCTTTACCAAAATTCAATGCAACGAAATTGGATTACATCTACGTAATGGTCCAGTTACATACTGAGGAATATAAATTACCTTGTACCAAATAAGACAATAGAGGTGAGCACAAAAAGAAAGCCTAAACCTTTCCGATTATACAGCATATATTAAGAAATTTAAAGGGGCCAATAATGAACAAAAGAAGTGTATAATTGTAACAATAAAAGCCACATGAACCATGAAACTCTAAAAGTAGGACAGACATAAAAACATCATTGCAAATTGTCAACGCGGCAGAAAACAATTTGTTTGAACCTTCCATCTTAAACGCATACGTGACGAGTCAGACGAAAACACAAAAACCACTAGCACATAAAGGACTAGGTATGCTTTTGTTTCCATTTTTATTCTTCTATCGTGAATTTCACAAATTTTACAAGAAAACTTGTGTTTGAACTGTTTTCACTTCTAATGAAGCTTGACTTACTAAACACTCACACAAAAATGTAAGACAGTTTGCTGAAAATGGAACGGTTCCACAACAATTCCCAACAATAGCTCTTAATATAGCTTTTATGTTGTTTTCACATGTTCCTGGAACCAAGCAACGAATATGGAAGAAAAAACCAAACAGGAGAAGTTCTGGCCTTAATCTCCTATGGCATTCCCTTTCTTTCGTTGACTCGACTAAGTGTGGTTAAGCTTTTCGTCCTCCAAAAGTGGAAAACTTTGTCAAAGGCAGGACATTCCAACTCTCATATACATACAAGAATTTTAAGGTCGATCAATTCAGAAAGTAAATGGAGTCCAAATGATCAAACCTCAATCAATTGCAGGTGTCAAAAAAACTTGTTTAACACTGATCATCTATAGAAAATCCACTTACTGGTGCGCACTCAGATTTCAATTAATTCAGTTCATCACACTTATCTGTTGTATTCAGTTTGCCAATTTGGATTTCATTAAGTATTGCCAGTGTTAAACATGAAATAACAAAAGTAGTGAACAGAGCATAATAAGCCAAACCATACACCGACCTATTCTCCCATGAATTACAATCCCACATTGGCTACATTAATTGCAGCCATAGAGTTGGCTTAGTTCGTGACAATACTTGCAGGTGAGCCTCTGAACATGCAACTAGCCCGGGCGAGAACTTACCCAGCCATATCCTCTATATAGGCGAACGACCTGTGGCTGATGAGTTCGCCCTTTGGGCTGCCCATTCTATGAGCAAAGTGCTTACTTTCTCAGCACCTCCTACGGTTCTACTTCAGTCAAGGAGCTCTCACCCCGCCGAATGACTATCCGTCTGATAGCAAAGCAAAGCCGGCTACTTCACTAGCGGAGCTGAAACAGTGAGCAAGCGCACACGCCCACGTCTCCTTCCATACATATAGACTTATAGTGAACATGCATACGTACAATCCAGTTAAAGAAACCTTTAAAAGTCCATAGATCAAAGCTTACTTTATAAGAAACTTCCACTAATATACATGAAGTTTAAAAACCCAATCTTCTTCTCTCACTCCACAAACTACTAACGACAAAGTTCTTCAAAGTCCAATGACTTTTTGAGACCATCAAAATGCCACCCAAGTCACATCAAAGTTTTGATTTTATGTTTCAATTTGAAATTAAAGATCTGGATTAAAACAAAAATGTGAATCTTTTATACCTTCCAGGCCAATAAGAGAAGGAATGTCTCAAGACCCCAAGCTCCTCTATCCACATAATCTCCATTGAACACAAAAACTCTGTTATCCGCTGGAAAACCCGCATCCCGCAGCAGGAAAATCACGTCTTGCAATTGTCCATGAAGGTCACCAACCACGACAACACTCGAATCGGCGCCAAGCCCGTCGATCTTAACGCAATTGGGCTCCTTGTGAAGGAGTCTGGATGCAGAAAGTACCAAACTATCAAACACTGGTAAGGGAAATAAGGAAGGAAATTCTGTAGGGGGTAGATTTCGAGATCCCCAATCGAAAGCATCCATGAGAGAGATCACCCAGCTTTTAGTTAAAACTGATTCTGAGGGCCATGAGATGGGGATTTGAGGGGGAGTTTGGGTCTGGGTTTGGGGTTGGGTATCCTCTGATGAAGAGGAGGATGCTACGGAGACGGAGGAGAAGAAATCCTCATCGGAGGAAGAAGGTGGCGGTGGTGGTGGTGGATTTGAATTGGTATCAGTAGGAGCTGTTACGGCGGTTGAAGTAGAATCAGTGTTTGGGGAATCTGATTGAGAAAACATTATTTCCTAACCAAAATTGTTCATCCAAAACCCAATAAATTGAATAAAATCAGGTGGGTTTTGGAAATTGGAAAAAGGGTCCGAGACTGATTCGTCGAAAAGGGGATTTGGAGGTGAATTGTGCAGGAGAGGAAGACGCTTTTTCTTGGGAAAGTTGTGCGTTCGTTTTTCTTGTTTGCCAAACAAACCCTAATTATTGCACCCCTTATGATGTGTTGTGGGTTATTGGTTGTGTTTAGCTGTCTTAGAACACCAATTAAATACATGCCAATTGTTAGAGATTTCGTTATTATTACATGGGAGCCTGCTTGCAATGCGCACGTACACCAAGATATATTGCGTGTCAAAACGATACCGTTTTAGTATACAAAATATTATTTGAAAATTATTCAATTGATATTCAGATATGCGATAAATTATATGTCAAAATAATAGCACGTTCTGTTGTGCATTATGCACAGTAGAAACTCCAAGTCCGTCATGACATGCAAATTTTTAACATAAATGAAAGTGTTAGAAGATATATATGTATAATAATCACATCATATAGGTAATTTTATAAAACCAATACTAGTGGTTTTGGATAAGGTAATCGCAGTTATTGCGATTATAGTCATTGGTAGTCAAAATAAAAAAGAATATTAATAATTTTATGACTTGAACTTTTCACGACGAATCCTCGTATGGTGAATAAATTATTAGTCATGTATTTTCAAAATATTATATATTTACACTTGTGAGATTATAATATGTCTATGGTATGTTTCATGTTTGTCCTATGCGAAGTAAATAGCTTTTTTTTCTTTTCTAAGTTCTTTTGTTTCATCAATTTTTATTTAGATTAAGTATCCATCTCGATAAGAGAAATTTAAACGGCAAAATTTTATGGACAAAAACTTAAAAATTATAAGACAAAAGATAATTAAAAATTAATTTCTTAGTATTGTTTTTATTTCTTCAAATTTTTATCAATTTTTTGTCTTTTTATTTTTTTATTTATCTTATCTAGACAACGGAATAATCCCTAATATTTTGAAACAAAGGCTCCCAAGCATTAGGGACCGAAAACTACACAGATAAAAAAATTCACAAACCGCGAGAATATATTTGTACCTTACAAACGTATTAATTTAGTTTAATTCCTTCTATACTAATTGTAAGAATTTTAATGCACGAGAAATGCTACGGAACGCTGTTCCATATGCAAATATGTTCAATATTATCTAATGTACGTAAATCTCACAAAATGCATGCATAACCCTTAATATTAGCTAGACTACTTTGATTCTCCGAACATATTTATGTTTGGATCTGTATCAAAATATTTATATTTTATCTTATCGAATTTTCGAAGAATCAACGATAATGCAAAATAAAATTTGTTATATTGCAAAGTCAAGAGGAAATATTGGAAATAGTATTGTCATAATAATAAAATATAAGGGGTCTTGACGCAATTGGACTCAAATAGAAGGCACATTAGTATAACACAAACAATCACATACTTAAATGATGAAATCCAACGAGAAATCAGAAACTTATTGAGCCAATTATACGTACCAATTATTATTTGAGATTTTGTTTTTATTACATGCTACGACGTGCAATTATTTAACATATTAAATGAAAGTATAATGGTTAGAACATATGTATAATGACACAAGATACGTAATTTTATCATTAAAAGCTATCAGCGTGGATAATGATTCCGAGTAAAATCATCAGAGCCGTTGCATCATTATCACTAATAGCCAAAATAAAAAGATGGTTCGAAGACTACACGGCTTAAATCAGTCACGACGAATTCTTGTACGATGAGTAGATTATTGGTTGCATACTTGCATATTTCCAAAATATTATAGATTTACATGTTGTGAGATTATAATATGTCTATCGGTCCGTTTGTCTTATATTAGGCAAATAGTTTTTTTTTTTTTTGTCTTTCCTAAATTCACAAATTTTTTAAGTATTCGTCTTCGTTAAAAAAAATTTAAAAAGCAACAAGTCATGAACAAAAACTTAAGAAATATTAAAACAAAGAATAGTTATAATTTAGTTTCTTAGTCTTATTTTTAATTTGTTTAAATGTTTGTCAATTTTAATTTTTTAAAATTTTTTCTTGTCAAGATAGCAGGATTATCCCAAAGACTTTGGGACAAAAAGCTCCCAAATCTTTTGGACCAAAAGCTACAAAAAAAAATTCATTTGTATCTTACAAATTAACTAATTTGGTCCAAGTCCTTCCTTAAGAATTTGAACCAAGTTATGTATGAGCAATGGTACGAACACTGTTCTAGATGCAGATGTTTTCAGTATTATTCGGCGTACATGAATCATATACAATGCACATAGGCCTCATTTCGCATATGATTTTTTTTACTTTATGGCTTATTTAAAGTAAAAAATTGATGCCACCCATTTGGGCTATTTTGTTTGGAAATAACTCAAGATTTATCTAAATACGAGAAAACGAAATTATCCCCATAAGGATTGAATTGTTAGTATTTGAGTGATTGTCAAGGGTATTTTGGTCATCAATTCTTCAGAGTCAAATAAAATCATGTATTAAATGTGATCAAAATACAAACAAGAATATTTAGTCAAAACAAACTTAATTAAATTAATTTATACTGAATAATGCACATGACCAATAAACCCATAGGGTCGGTGAAATTGATGGATTCAAGACGACTGTAGTACATTATCCTGTAGTGCCGGTATAGTGTAAACAATAAAGAATTTCATCAAATTCTTATTCATATGATTTGAATAAGAGAAACATCAGTGTATAGAAAACTGAGATAGGAAACTTTGAACGTGAACATTATGCATTTGAGCTTTTAAGTAGCAGCTATGCTTGATCGAGATTGAATACAAAAGAAGGCCATATTTATAGGCCAATGCACACAACAGCTGTGTAACAAACTATCAATTACAATTACGAAAAAGACCAAAACAAACTAACAGATTTTGCTAACTGATTTGATCTAACAGACAGCTAACCAACTAAGGCTAACAGATTGAGGCAAACAAACTAACTATGCCTTAGAAGCTTACGGATTTTATGAGGACAAACTAATTAGGTATTGGCTTCAGGCATTAGCTTAACATCCCCTGGCAAACTGATGGGAGGATGAACCATCAGTTTGGATTTAAAACCCAAGAAAACAGAGACGGATAAAGCTTTAGTAAACACATCAGTAACTTGCTGATGAGATGGAACATAGTAAACAACCACATGCTTACTGAGAACCTTCTCGCGAACAAAATGGTAGTCTATTTCAATATGCTTGGTGCGAGCATGGAACACGGGATTGGATGCAAGAGCAATGGCACTTTGATTATCACACCAAATAGCAGAAGGAGAGGAGCAATCAAGGCCAAGATCTTTAGCTAAATGGGACAACCAAGTCAACTCAGCAGTAACATTGGCTAAGGCACGATACTCGGCTTCAGTGGATGATCTAGCCACAGTGGGCTGCTTCTTAGCAGACCATGAAATCAAATTAGACCCAAAGTAAACACAATAACCAGATGTGGATCGTCTATCCAAAGAATCACCTGCCCAATCAGCATCAGTATAGGCAGTAAAGGTAAACTCCCCAGGAGAAAAGTGTAACCCATGCTCAACCGTCCCTTGAACATATCTCAAAATACGCTTAACCGCAGCAAAATGAGCATTAGTAGGACAATGCATATGTTGACAAACCGTGTTGACAGAATGAGAGATATCTGGTCTTGTAATAGTCAGATACTGAAGAGACCCAACAAGAGTTCTATATAGACTTGGATCATGGAACAAATCAGCAGAAGCATCAGCAATTTTAACAGAAGCAGGAGTCTTACTTGGTTTACAATGTAGCATACCAGCTTTAGTGAGAAGATCCGTAGCATACTTATGCTGAGACAAGAACATATGCTTGGGAGAACGTATGATTTCAATCCCTAAAAAATAATGTAAGGTCCCCAAGTCTTTCATGGCAAACTGAGTATTAAGAGTACCAATCAGCTGAGACATAAGCAGATCATCATTTCCAGTTAGGATGATATCATCCACATAAACCAACAAAATGAGACAAGAGGACCCCTGCCTTAGAACGAACAGAGAAGTATCTGTTGTACTGTTAACAAAACCCTGAGCAACAAGGAATTGACTAAAGACAGAATACCAAGCACGAGGAGCTTGTTTGAGACCATACAACGCTTTGTGAAGTTTACACACATGATGAGGGTGTTGAGGATCTTTATACCCTTGAGGTTGACGCATGTACACTTCTTCTTCAATAACACCATGAAGAAAAGCATTGGACACATCAAGTTGACGAAGTGTCCAAGAGTTGGTGAGGGCTAGAGATAACACCAAACGAACTGTAGTTTGTTTCACCACAGGACTAAAAGTATCTGCATAATCAATCCCCTCAGTTTGTTGGTTACCATTGGCAACTAAACGTGCTTTGTAACGAGCAATGTCCCCATTGGAATGACGTTTAACTTTAAAAATCCATTGACAACCAATGATATGACCATGAGGAGGTAAGGACACCAAGGACCATGTCTTCTGTTTTAACAAAGCTGAGTATTCCTCATCCATAGCCCTTTTCCATACATCAAGCTTAACAGCAGCAGAGAAAGTCTTAGGTTCCAATGTAGAATCTGTAAGAGTAACAGACAGAGACATAGGAATTCGCGGTTTGGTGATACCAGCCTTAGCCCTTGTAATCATGGAATGAGTATTAGAGACTGAAGAACCAATGGGAGCACTTAAATAGGGATCAGAATTAGGAGGAGTGCCATTTGAAGTAGTAGCATGAGAACTTGTTGAACCTGATGGAGTAGCAGAAGTCCTTGAGAGATCTCTGGAAATGTGAGAAGAGGATGACTCAAATTGTATGTCAGGAGTCAAGCTAGCTGTATTAGAAGGTCTGGGGCCAGCTGTTGACAAACCAGAATCAAGAGTCACAACAACAGCTCCATATTCTGTAAGGGGAACTATAAACTGAGAGGGTGATAAGGACGTATCTTCCACAGAACCAGATACCAGACTTTGGTATGGAAAACTATCCTCATGAAACTTAACATGACGTGAAACATAAACCTTTTGGCTTATGGGATCATAGCATCTATATCCTTTTGTGTTAAGACAATAACCCAAAAAGACACATTGAACAGATTTGAACTCTAGTTTGTTTGAGGTATAGGGCTTTAGCCATGGAAAGCAAGAACACCCAAAAGGCTTCATCAAATGATACTCAGGTAGCTTGTTAAAAACAAGATGATAAGGGATCTGAGACTTTATAGCAGAATGAGGTAATCTATTAATCAAGAACACTGCAGTCAAGAGACCCTCAAGCCAGAAAGAACTTGGTAATTGTGCTTGATGAAGCAAGGTCAATGTGGTTTCCATGAGATGACGATGAGCTCTTTCTGCTCTACCATTTTGTTCAGCCGTATGAGGACATGAAGTCTGATGTATAATCCCAGATTCCAAGAAAAGTTTACACAAATAGGTGTTAATAAATTCTCCTCCATTATCACTCCTCACTGTTCTGACCGTGGTATTAAATTGAGTGTGAACATATGCTTTAAAGTGGGTGAGATGATCCTTGACTTCAGATTTGTAAAACATAGGAAAAATCCAAACATACCTTGAGTAATCATCCAAAAGAAGAAGATAATACTTGTATCCTTTATTGGAACAAACCGGGGAAGGACCCCACACATCTACGTGAACAAGTTGAAAAAGAGCTGTAGATTGAGAATCAGACAAAGCAAATGGTAATTTGTGACTTTTTACTATGCTACAAGAAACACACTGATCACCAGTGAGTTTAGTAGAAGTAATCAGTTTTTGCTTAACTAGGTGATGCATCAGACCTGCACTGGGATGACCAAGACGTTTGTGCCACAGAGAACTAGAAAACGTAGGAGAACACACAAAAGCAGTATCAGAAACTGCATTAGACCAATTCTGAAGAGGATACAACCCTCTCTGACATAACCCCTGATCCAATATGCGATTGGTTGCCTTGTCCTGAACAAGAAAGCCAGCAGAATCAAATATAAGTCTACAATTGTTGTCTTTGGTGAATTGATACACGGAAAGTAGGTTATGGCTAATTTGAGGAGTGTACATCATGTGAGTCAATGAGAAAACATTGGAGAGGGTAGCTAACTTGCCTTCTCCCGTATGTGTGATAGGTATACTGGTTCCATTACCAACTAGGATACCTTGAGATCCATCATAAGGTTGCTGATGAACTGATAGATTTGACAAGGCATTAGTAACATGTCCGGTTGCACCACTATCAAAGTACCATGGAGATCCAGAGCAAGAACTTGATCCTGGTAAACTCAGATTTGTAGAACTAACCACAGGATGTGCTGCCATATGCACCTGATTTTGAACTGGTTGACTAGGAGACTGATAATTTCCAGTAAAAACCGGATTTACACCTGATCCTTGAGCCAAAGGAACATTGTACATTGGTAAGTTTGCCATTCCAGGAGTGGTAGGAGTACCATAGGAACCAAATCCATTTGTGGTAGACTGAACAGGTTTATATCCAGGGTACTGATGTCCAGGATTTGCAAAAGTTGTTGGTTGATATGAAAGATTCTGTCTATGATGACATGCATTAGCCAAATGGTTATCTCTTCCACAAATTTGACAGGTAGGTTTGGGAAAACCAAAACCAGAAGGTCCTGCATTATGAGGAACAAAAGGGACAAAACCAGCAGTGGAAGTAAAACCAGAGTTATAACCTCTATGGTTTCTTCTTTTATCTTTTGAATAGCCTCTTCCTTGATTGTTAAAAGTACCACTAAAAAACTGAGGTTGAGGTGCTAAATGTCCAGAATTATTAAAAGAAGGATACACAGAAGGTGAAGAAAAACTAGAACCAGTAGAAAACCAGAACCAGTATGTTGTACTGGTTGAGTACTAACAACTGACTCCCTGTTCTGACTAGCAAAGCTTGTACCACCATTTCCTGCTCCTTGAATTTGTGCCACAAAAACTGAATTAGATTGATCCACATGTTTATGATTTTCAGCATCGAGATCCTCTGACTGAAGAAGTGAAACTAAATCATCAAACATAATTGGTTCTGTTCTAACCTTAAGAGCTAATTTCAAACTCTTGAATTCATCTGACAGCCCATGCATGGTATGAAATACTAAATCATCATCCGATACTGGACATCCCGAGCTGGCTAACTTTTGAGCACAATCCTTAATGTAATCAATATACTTGTCCATTGAAGAGTTTTTGGTTGCATCAAAGAGTTTACGCTTGAGAACATGGATGTGAGATCTGGACAGTAGTCCAAAACGATTTTCCAAGGAATTCCACACCTCATATGCATGATTGCAAGTAAGAACATGTTGTAAGATAGAAGAAGTTACTGATGCAGTTAGGCATGACAAGAGATGACCATCTACTACATTCCAGTGGAGAAATTCCGGATTTGTCACACATTCATCATTCACCAGAATGGTTTCTGCTGGACATTTAAAACTTCCATCTATGTAACCAAAAAATCCATTTGGTCGTGTTGCATTCTGTACTTGTGTGTTTCCACAAGATGTAGTTATTCGAATCAAGCTTTATTGTAACTAAACCATGAAAATTAGACACTAAGAACACAAGAGAAGAGGGCATTGTCACTGATCTGTTACCTAAACCAGAAGTAGGTTGAGAATCCATCACTTTATTTGATGATTTTTTTGAATTTGAACTCCAGTTATCTGAATTGACTGAGAGCAGGCTTCAATTCCCTTAGAAACAGGTCAGGATCTTGGACGTACACCAAGTACTTTTGAGCTCTGATACCATAAAGAATTTCATCAAATTCTTATTCATATGATTTGAATAAGAGAAACATCACTGTATAGAAAACTGAGATAGGAAACTTTGAACGTGAACATTATGCATTTGAGCTTTTAAGTAGCAGCTATGCTTGATCGAGATTGAATACAAAAGAAGGCCATATTTATAGGCCAATGCACACAACAGCTGTGTAACAAACTATCAATTACAATTACGAAAAAGACCAAAACAAACTAACAGATTTTGCTAACTGATTTGATCTAACAGACAGCTAACCAACTAAGGCTAACAGATTGAGGCAAACAAACTAACTATGCCTTAGAAGCTTACGGATTTTATGAGGACAAACTAATTAGGTATTGGCTTCAGGCATTAGCTTAACAATGTGGAAGCATCCAATTTAAAACCAATTGGCAATGAATGGAATGGCCTCTCATGTATATAAGGTTACCCATATTTTAATATCTTAGCGATGTGGGATTGATTCCTTCACACGTCCCCTCACGTGCAGCCCGTATTTAGGTCTATCACGTGCGCCTCTTTTTGGGTCGTCTTCGTGCAGCCTTTCTACTTGGGTCTGTCATCGTGGGCTTTGTTCGGCCGTTGGGCCTTTTTGGGCTCTGATACCATGTGGAAGCATCCAATTCAAAACCAATTGGCAATGAATGGAGTGGCCTCTCATGTATATAAGGTTACCCATATTTTAATATCTTAGCGATGTGGGATTGATTCCTTCACAAAACGACATAGTTTTACTAATTAAATCGTAATTGAACAACTCCTATTTTGGTCCGATTAAACTGTAATTTTTTTCAATCGATTCAATTTTTATAATAATTCTTTCACTCCTACTACACGCGCGCTCGCCGCCACGGCCTCCTCCTACTCCTTTAACAAGCTTGCGAAGTCTTATTTTTTGTCCTTTTGATTTGAGTTTTAATTAATAAAATCCAATCCCTAATACCAAGCGTGTGCTCATCCTTTCCCCGAAATACCTTGCGTATCTGTTTGGATGTGGGAATACTCAGATTCCGTAGCCCTAACCATATTCCCGCAAAAATTACTACGGAATAGTAGAACCGCGTTTTTCGCGCCCAAAATTTTGTCCCCACGCGCCAAAGAATGAATTTCCCCTCACTACTAAACCCTAGGGAGAGAATCAGTCGTCGAAGACGAATGCACCACCTTTCCGTAAAGGTCGAAGTCGTGGAAGTCCTAAGAAGAATCCGCCACTTGGTCGGCATCGCCACCGCCTCCACCGCCGCCGCCGCTTGCTTCACATCCGAGGCCTCCGCCAAAGCCAGCACAATCATGGACGACCTGCAGACCCTCAAGACGCGCCTCTGCATCATCGGTAGCGGTCCCGCGGCTCACACCGCCGCGATATACGCTGCCCGTGCTGAGCTGAAGCCCCTCGTATTCGAGGGATGGATGGCCAACGGCGTGGCCCCCGGAGGCCAGCTCACCACCACTACTGACGTTGAGAATTTCCCTGGGTTCCCCGAAGGAATACTTGGGATGGATCTGATGGAAAGGTGCCGGAACCAGTCGCTTCGGTTTGGCACCGAGATCATTACCGAAACTGTAACCAAAGTCGATTTCTCCACTCATCCATTCAAGGTCTTTACCGATTCGAAGGCCGTTTTAGCCGATTCCGTGATTGTCGCTACCGGTGCCGTGGCCAAGCGGTTGAGCTTTCCAGGTATTGGATTTTTAACCAGCTATCTGGGCATCATATTATTATTTATGTCTTCAAAACACTTCCTTGTTCCATCATAAACACTTACGGACTTCGATGGAGATTTGTAGCGTCGGCCAAGTTAGTGCAGGTTGAGATCGTCGAATTATGAGCTTATGATATACCCTACACTTGATTTGGGATCGATTGATGATAGATTTTTATTTAGAGGACCAAGAGCTAAGCATCCATGGCCGAATGAGTAAAGCGCCCGACTCAAGTTTCTTTTTGTAGGTTCAATTGCTATTCGATTGAGTAGAAGTTTGTGAAAAGCTTGTTCGGTACTTAAAACTCCAATGCTTGTCATTTTTTCCATCAAATCTCTTTATAATTCTAAAAGTTAACATATGTGGCGACGAAAACCACCCATCTTCAACCGTTTATCGTTTGGCTTTTCATCATAGTCGAGTTAACACAAGCATTTTGAAATTTGATGAAGACGTTGATTGAGAATTTTTGGTTCTCCATGATTTGTTACGGGTTTGATAAAAGGACAGGAGCTGAATTTTTGGTTATTTTTTCATCAAATTGGATTTTCATGAGAGGTTGGATGAAGGGTTGGAGATCCTGTCGGAGCAGGCAAAATCAGCAATTAATTTAATAATCCATTGTCTGCTGTGAGAGCATAATAGATTGTCAATTGTGAATTCCTAAAAAGCTTAAGGTGTTAGATGAAGGAGTAACTTTGCCAATTGTATGTTTCACTACCAGGTTCCGACGAAGGTCCAGGAGGGTTTTGGAACAAGGGAATTTCAGCATGTGCAGTATGTGATGGTGCTGCCCCAATTTTCCGAAACAAACCGTTGGCCGTAATCGGCGGCGGTGACTCGGCAATGGAGGAGGCAAATTTTCTGACAAAGTTCGGATCAAAGGTTTACATCATTCACAGGAGGAACGAGTTTAGGGCATCGAAGATAATGCAGAACAGGGCCTTGAGTAACCCTAAGATTGAGGTTTTGTGGAACTCAACGGCAGTGGAGGCATATGCAGAGCAGGGTAAGGGGATTTTGGGGGGATTGAAGGTGAAGAATGTGGTAACTGGGGAGGTCTCTGATTTGAAGGTCTCTGGTTTGTTCTTCGCAATAGGGCATGAGCCTGCTACTAAGTTCTTGGATAGGCAGCTAGACCTTGATTCAGATGGATATGTGGTGACGAAGCCCGGCACGACACAGACTAGTGTTCATGGAGTTTTTGCTGCAGGAGATTGTCAGGATAAGAAGTACAGACAAGCTGTTACTGCTGCTGGGACTGGTTAGTGACATTATCCATTTCGTTCCCTATCCCTTAATGCCCTTTATGTTAAAGTATATTTGTGTTCTCTGAAGATGTTATGCTGTGTACCTACTTTTATGCTGATCGAGATGGCATCAGAATATGGTATTCCGGTTTCTGTTTGTCCTCTTTCAAATTGGTATTTCATGGAGAAACCAAAGTTCTGACCAATGAACTTGGAACTTGTTCACGATTTCGTCATTTAAAAGGGTTTGTGGAATCAAAATTGCATTTGTTTAAGCATGATAGTGTACATTTTGATACTACTTTTATAATGCATAAGAGGGTACTGGGTGGCGAATTGAGATGTCATGCATATGCTCTTCACCTCATTCTATGAAATTTTGTGTGAATGTTAGTTTTCCAGATAGATAAGTTAGATTGACTTAGTTTCTAGTAATATTTTTTCTTGAACAGAGTTTATAGCAAGATAGGATTTTTGAGGTTTTGTTGCATTGAGCTTTAGGGTATACCTCTGACTTTCTGTTTATATTTGGAATAGCTATCCTTATAAGTTTGTGGTATCTTAGAAAGAAGCTGTAAATTTGGAAGATGTTAGGCTATATTATTGGTGTAGGATGAACACAACCAAATAGCAAAACTATACCCCCAACCCAGATTTGAAGACGTCCAAATACATATCACCATAAGATTCGAAGGCAAGAGTGATTTAGTGGAAGAGGGGAGGTGTTCTGCAGAAGCCATAACCAAATAGCAAAACCAACTAGATTGTTGGTAGCAAAAGAACAAACAACTAAAAATGAATAACAGAGAGAGAGAGAGAGAGAGGGAGGGAGCGAGAGCGATTTTACATGGTTGGGGAGAGGGAGACGTCAGATGAGTCGAAGAATTATAGAGTTGGTCCTGTAGAAGAGTGAATGGTAGAGTGAAAAGCGGAATCTCTTATGGAGGGTTTCTCCAGGCTAGCATCTTGGATAGAGAGCAAGAAACGAGGGTATAGATAGACATGGTAACATGTGAGGCTTATCCACATGTCAAGAGGCAACCAATAGAGAGGGAGGTGTTGCCACATTAAGGGGTAAAAATTCATAATTTTTTTGGGGTTTCTGCATACATGTTTTCTTTTTTCTCTTCTTCTAATTGTTTCTGGTGCTGGCACTGTTTTTGAATTTTGTTCTATTCTTTTCTGGGTGCATTACTTAGGTTCGTCCTAAATGCTCTGAAAGAAACTTGTTTCTGTTACTACTCTTCTCAAATGGAGTCCGGGAATATACTGGTGTGTTGATGGGAACTTGCTCCTTTCTTTTTTCTAGAAATCTGGAATCCCTTAGATGTGTGTTATTACACAACCTATCCTGGTTGTTTAACATGGATATAGAATTTTTTTAGCAAAAAAACATGGATATAGAAATCTTTAAGATGTTTGAGTGGAGGAAGGCCAGCTAAAATTACATATGGTCTGAGAAACTAGACTTGGCCAATTCTGAACACAGCTGGTGTTCCTTCTGTTTTTTGATATACGTTGTTGTGGTTTCATATGAATATTGGTATTGGAAGGACAAATGCTTGTTGCCAAAACCTTAGTTTGGGTTGACAGTTGGTGAAAAGTGGCTAATTGATTTTAGTACCATCTGCTCGCTCGTGTTTATCCTGTTGTTTGTTCGACTTGTGATTAAGAGTATGTTGCCAGATCATTTCTGGTTGTCCCGTTCGATTTAGTTTTGGTTATTATTGGTTCATGTTGTTGCAGGGTGCATGGCAGCATTAGACGCGGAACATTACTTGCAGGAAATCGGATCGCAAGTCGGAAAGAATAACTGATTACCTAAGAATGTGCAATTCTTAGTCCTATTATCAAGTAAGTAATCCTCAGGGTTACGTACAACTGTTTGATCTTGTATTTCGTTGATAATGATCATTTATTCAGTCTTGTTCATGAACTGGTTGATCAGAGTGCAAATGTAGCTTGGCTGGTAAAAATTGCCAAATTTGTATGCATTTTATTTATACTTTTATGATCCTTGATTGGATGGTGGAGACCTTGAAGGTCCTAAATTTTTTTACTGTATTGAGAGAGTATGTGAATCCAAACTCCTGTTCATAGATCTAGACATAGATGTATTCAGAATCGTCCGATGCACGTGGGTTCAACAAAATAATGAAGAGTCTCATGTAGATCGGATGGTTTTGAACACATCTCGCTTGATCTGTCGTGCGCTTCACTGATAGGCACACTTTTGCCCTGGTTGGTTGATACCTGCTTAGATACGAGTGTCGTAGCCCGATTGCCTAGAGAGTAGGCGCTCCTGATTGCTCGGGTGATGCTAGAAATTGTGTCACTGACTGTTCGACATTCCAAAGATTGAGCTCATGATTGATGTGGCAATTCCCAAGTTGGAATGTTGGCGCTGTTGATGGCGAGACATCCGTTCCAAATTAATCATTTTCTCAAGGCATTGAAGTTCATCTCCGATTATAAGATCATGTATACTTTTTATCTTACCATCTATACCACTCTACTACCCTATCTAGTGGCGGAGCCACCTTATGGCTAAGCTGAGCTTTAGCCCGGGTAAAAAAATAAATTCTTCTTTTTTATATGTAAAATTTTAGCCCTTCTATTATGTGTAATTCAATTCATTTTTAGCTCGATTTAAGATGTAGCACAGGGTAAAATAAATTTTTAATTCCGCCATTGACCCTATCTACACATTATAATTTGGTCGTTGAAAAGTCCTTAGCTGAACAATCACTTTTGACCTCTAAATTTACATGCATGAATTAGAAGCAGAAGCTCAGATCGAGTTACCATTTTTTAGTCCCATCAGGCCCCGAAAAGAATAAACGAATAATTCAACATGACCAATTAAAAACAGTATGAGGGAATGTTTACTCTTTGGGACCATCCCTCCAAAGTCAACCCCAAATAGCAAAAATAATATTTAAAAAAAAAACATAAAACAATGCAATTAATTATATGAAGATAACGAGGTCTCCACGTCACCATGTCCGTCGTCCTATTGTGTGGACAGGAAGCGCCGGAAGCTGTCACTTTCCCGAGAAAGTGACATGGAAGAAAGTTGGCATGCAATTTTTCTCGTCTTTATCCACTTCCTCTTTCCCATTGTATACACAATAACTATGCCTACACCACGAGTGAAATTTACGTAATTTCGGAATTATTCGTGTACGTTTGAATATAAATATATTTAAAATTAGTAAATACACGTAGAATTTTGTATAATCATGTGATCTCCAAACATATTTGACAGTTCCGGACACATATATATCTAAATATGCTGATCGAATTGCATTTTTTGGGGTTTACTTTTTCAATTGGTTCAGTCTTTTCAATTATATTTTTACCTCTAACCGATAGGCCTTTGGAAGTTTCCGTTAATTAATGATAGCCTTTCATAATTAGGATGTAAAGCTGTTAGGATTGATAAACAAATTAAATGATTCGACTTTTAGTTACAATTTGCTCAAAACCGATTATTATTATTATTATTATATTTTAAAATGTATTAAGTTTTCAATTCAAATACAAATAAAAATGATTTTCAACTCGATCAATTTATGTTGTCTAAAAATTTAAGTTATTCATTGATTCGATTAGAACTTATATGAAAGTGTTCGTAACACATACCAAAAAAATACTAATTAAGTTGACCTATGTGGATTCCAAATCACAATTGATCTAAATTATTTCGGTTTAGTTGGATTGAACTCAATATAAAAAAAATTACTCTTTTATTTACAAATAAGTATTTGGACTAGTAAGACACCACTGTATAAAAACACATATCACATAAAACCTAAAAAATAAAGAAAAAATTTTGGTCCGAGAAAGTTCTCAAAAAAAATTTCAGAATTCAAAATAAATGGATTAATTTTTTTTTGAGTGTGTAGTCTTCCAAATCCAAATGAATTATAATCTTTAATTTTGAATTCAAAGATGCTTCAAAATAAAATTTTCTAAAACTGTAACACTCCTCAACAAATAAAAATTACAAAAGTAAACATAAAAAAAGGTTTTTTGTATTATTGCAATTCAGTGTTTAGGGTCAAAAAGTTGAAATCAAACTACTAAATAAAAATTTTTGTTTTCCATCGCATCGAACCTAATCGAATTGAGGTAATTTAACTAGAAAAATCAAATCAAATTATCAATTCTGTTTGGTTTGATCTATCAATTTTTATTACACTTTTAACAATAAGTAGTTGATTTGGTTATGGACGACTGTGACGTAAAAATTTAATCAAATTACACATAAAATGACTCACTTTTGAATTATCTAAAACCTCTTTCATCTTGTTTTCATTATTTACGAGTTAGGAAAAAGTCTCTAACACAAAGAAAAATCTCTGAACACAATTTTTATACACAAATTTGAACTCAAATGTGTTTAAAATTGTTGAATGTGCATAGTATTTATAAAATAATGAAGGATTCGCACGTGTATTTAATGGTTTTGAATATATTCGTGTCTAAATCTATGCTTGGAAGGTTGTGCGTGTAAGTTGTAACAATTACTCGAGGAGGAAAATGATAAATGGGAAAATATATGTATTAGAATTTGGAGGGAAAATATATCCTTTTCACTGTTTGCTAATAACTCTCCTTCGAGATTCCCTGATGCTACAGCTCACTTCCGCTCATTTGTTTCCAAAATCGAAGACCCCCCATGTCAGCATCAATCATCTTCCAGCACACCCCACCACCCATCTCCGTTCTGACCCCATCTCTCTCTCTCTCTACTCTCTCTCTCATGTCCTTAGCCATCTTTCCTTAGGGTTTATAAGGTTTTTAAACTTATATCACCAACCCTTTTCTCTTTACAGGGGTTGATCGCCGTCTCCCCCGTCCATGGCCTCTTCCTCCTCCAATTACTCCTTCTGAATTGGGTTACCCTTATACATACACACAAACCATATATGTATACTGTTTGAATGTTACTATCTATCAGGTTTATGTGGGGTTTTCATTTCCAGACACCTACCCTTTTCAGGTTCAAGGGTTGGATCGCTGCTCCCTCATATTAGCTCTTTCTGAATTCGGTTAGATACATAAACATACATGCATATACACATATACTGTTTGTGTTGATCTTTTATCTTTCAAGGCACCTACCCTTCTCTGTTTAAAGGGTTGGATCACTGCTCCTCAAATTAGCTCCATCTGAATTGGGTGAGAATATACAAACATATATGCATATATGTGCTGTTTGTAATATTATTTTCTCAGGGTTTATGTGGGGTTTTCATTTCAACGCAACTATACCTTTCTCAGGTTAAAGGGTTCGATCACTGCTCCTCAACATAGCTCCATCTGAATTGGGTTAGCTATCTGCGCATACATTACACCTATAGATTCTTCTTTAGTCTATATAGTTTTAGGAATTGATTTAATGGCTTATCAGCCGATTCCGGGAACTGGGTCGGGATTGCAATTCTTGAATTATCCATTCGGGGATACTACTTACACCAAGGTATTTGTGGGTGGATTGGCGTGGGAGACTCATAGCGAAACACTACGCCATCACTTTGAACGGTATGGGGAGATACTTGAAGCTGTTGTCATCACCGATAAGCATACTGGGCGATCGAAAGGATATGGGTTTGTAAGTATTTCGATCTGAATTTTCTATTGATTGGTATGCTCAATTTATTGTTTCCAAAAGCACGCAGATAAGGACAGAAAGCATAATAATATTACCATCCAAATGTTTTGGACCGTGGTTATTGTTCTAGATGCATATACATGGAAATTTAGGTCCTCCAGAATGTATCTCTAATGCTTTTGAATTTGGAAATTAGCGACATATTCATGTTAGGTAAACCTGTAGTTTGATACGTGGTGTATTCCATTTGCTTTGGAATGTGGAATTATTACTACAAAAAGGAAGAATGTTTTGTTGGTTGATTACGTGAGTAATTACTTGGTTTGCTGCTGTTGTTTGAAATGCATAACCACTTCTCTGTTCAATCAAAAGAAGGAAAATTGAAGTTCTGTTGCAGTATTGCTCCATTTCATTTTTTTGGTTTTACTTTCATGAACTAGTCATCTAAGTGAATGAATTGTTGAATTGACTGTTAGTGTGTTGTCTTTGTATGTGCTGTGTTGATATGTTATATGGTTACGCGTTGGAACACAGAAAAAGTTCCGAAATGTGTTCATCCCATTTTGGGCATTAACTAAAAAGCCATTAATGAATTACTTTAGTATTTGATATTAAGTGGCTTGTTTGATGACCTTTTTAGGCATTTTTTGGGTCTCTTTTCTGCTGATTTCCTCACAAATGTTTGCTATATCGGAATTTGGATGCACTCAATGTCACCTGAAGTTTATGCTCCTGCCACCTTATTAAGTTTTGTTTTTCAACTACTTATGATTGATTACCTATTAGCTTTTGTTATTCATTGGTATATTTGTTTGGAGGTCAGGTGACATTTCGTGAACCTGAATCTGCCAAGAACGCTTGTTTAGATCCAAATCCAGTTATTGATGGAAGGAGAGCGAATTGCAATTTGGCTTCACTTGGACGGCCTCTGCTATCGTTGCCTCATGGTATCGTCTTTTGTATCTTCAAAATTACAAGACTTTCTACAATTTGATGCATTTAATTTGATTTGGTTTTAAATATTCATCTGCAGTAGTATTTTGATACACTTCAATAAACTATGCACATTAGACGAGGACTGTAATCTAAAGCCCGATTCCCAACTATGGTATCTAAATCCCAACTATGGGCTGTTGCTGCCATTTTATTTTGCATGAAACCAATCGCAAATATTGAAGTTATTGTTTGGATACCTTAAAACGATTGCCTGTACTCATGCAATCACACTAAATTTAAAGCGTTTTGCAGAAAAGATGTTACTTGACATAGTTAGTAAAAGTTTAGGCTTGTGTTTCCCGTTTCCGTCTGATATATTTCAGTATTAGATTGCAGTTATGGTATGCTTGTTTGGGACATATACTCACAGCATATATGCTTTTGCTTATTTTAGGACGCCAGCGTTCGACAATGCCCTATTATGGAGTACCCCAAATGCCTAGGAGTGCATACGTTGGAAGCCCCCGTTTCCACCAAGCGGTCCCTTTCAGCTATCAACCTGGGGTTGCCTATCCTCCATATGGGTGAGTAGTAATTCTTCATGGTCTTGTGTGGTTAACGAAGCATTTGAATTCTGTAGTGTGCCTTTTAGCTTTGGTTGTCAGAGTCAAGACTATTCCACTTCTGCGTTTGTAAAGAACCATCTGATTCAATGTTTTTCCGTTGACCTTTTTCCAGGTGCTAAGGTGGCTCAGACACCTCATTATCTTTGAATTGGTGGATTCATCTCCGACTCTTCAAAGAATAATTTGTGTTACACTTGGAAATTGGAAGACTGTTGTAGGTCCAGTGGATTTTTTTGGGCGCCCACATATAGATGCTTAAGTGAACTTAGACGACCCTTTCTTCTTGGAAATTAGACACATGTGATAGTAGGTTATACACAAAGTAAGAAGCCAAAGTTCTATAGTGAGATTGCCTTTCAAATTCGGTGAAGTCTTATATTAAAGTACATTAACAAATATCCATGCATCTGTGGTTGAATTAGTGTAATTATCCTTGTCTAACATGGGGTTATTGGTTCGGGTGTCACATGATTGGAATATCTGCCATATGCATGGCAGAGAACCCTTGTTGCGTAAATTGTCAAAACTTTTCATGCATCCAAACACATGCTCATTGGGCACCAACTTGCAAATCCCCACACAGACTAAGCTGATTCTTGTGTTCTTTGACCTCAAAATATGAATTGTTCCCTTTACAGGTACACAGCTTATGGACCTGAATATGTTTACCCACAGGTCAGTAAGTTCTAATCCCAATTGCCATGGATATTCGCTCCGTTCTATTTTTGACTGTCCTGTCCTTTAATTGGATCAACAAATAATGTGTAGTTGTGAGTACACTTTCTATTTTTTCAAAGGATCTCAATCTGTTATTGTGCACAAAGTTTTCGAATCATCTAAAACAATAGATGAGCCCTTGAAATGCCCAAAATAGTGGAAATGAACAAACAGACTTGGACAGAGGAAGTTTTTTTAGTTTATATTTACAGGGGACTGAAATTAGCAAAAGTCCATTTGGTTCCGGAAGATATCACATAGTTTGGATGTGTTCTGTACTTTTGCAGGGTGCTTACAATCCTTATATGGGTCAGCATTACCTTCAGATGTATGGAGTACAAGGCGCAGTCAACCCAAGCGTCACCCCGTATGGTCAAATGGGTCAATCTCTCACTGGAAACCATGGGTATGCAACCATTCAGGGCTACATGACTCCAGGTAGGCATGTTATGCAATATGGGGGACCCCGTGTCAGTGGAGTATCAGAAACTATTCCCACACTTCAAGCACCGTACCATACAGGTATTCTTTTCATTCAAACCCCCGCCTCTCTCTCCCTCTCTCTCTCTCTCTCTCTCAGTTCATACAACAGAGCACACCATTTTCCGTCCTCTCACATCTCAGCTGATGGTTTACTGCTTAATTCTATATCTCGTAATGCCTGTTTATGTTTGTTCCTTGGTTTCCATCAGGAATGCCTGCTCCAGCTCCTGGACAGGCAAGGATTATATTTCCTGCTCAGTTCGCTCCGAGCAGTGGTTCTGACCAAACATCAGGTTGAGTGGTAGACAGGAATGAAACAGATCTTGAGGTAGAGCATGTTTCTTAACCAACTATTTTTCTTTACTAAGCTCTTTATTTAACCTAAGTCTTGCATTTTATCCCTAGGCAATCCATAATTTGCAAGAGGACTAACACCAGCTGGTACTTGAGTGGCTGACTTCGAAGCTAGCCTTGCAAGTACTCATTTTTGCATTCAAGAGGTAATGTGCGCTTTCCTCCTTTAACTCTTTAAAATGTCTATTTATGAGTAGAACCTGAAATAGTGGAGGCTAAAGGAAACAGTTTTGACCACATACGTATGTGTGATATCAATGCTTTTTAATGTGACTTTAGTGGAGAAATAGGAACTTCATCCATTTTGCTAGTAATTACTAGGGAAGTAGAAACGTTGTGTGTTTTGATAAGCTTCATGGATCAACTCTTCTGGAGGTTAGTTATTCTAACTTGTAGCACTCTTTCATCTTCGAGGCTTTCACCACGCCCATCTAATCTTTATAGAAGGTCTTATCTGGGCCTAGAACATTCATAGAGAAATTCCGACTACCTTACTTATAAATCTGAGAGCCTACCCCTGTGGTACCACATTTAAGAGAGTTTCAAATAACGCCTTTTCCATTTCATCCCTGATCACATTTTGAGTCACAAAGCATTTGAAGCTGACCTATCTGTATGCTTTATTGTATTTCAGACTGAAAAGATGATTTCTTAGATAAGTCATTACGTTCAGTTATAACTAGATTGTTTGTAATCTGAATTAGAACCGGGACGATAATCTGGGGTCCATAGCAATTTTCTGCAGGGTTCTCTGTCTATTTTTCTTCATCTTTTCCTTCTTTCTTTAGTGGGTGGTGGTGCTTAGAAGCTTTTTCAATGTTGCCGTCTTTTCGTCGTTGCCTACAAACTGGAATGTCTCTCCATTCATTACCAATTGGTTCCGTGTTGGATGCTTTAACACGGTATCATAGTTAGGGTTTTGGAGTCTTTTGGACAAGTCTCTGTTGGTTTATTGTCCCGTTGTTTGTGGCTTAGGTGCGCTTTATTTTGTTATGATCTGTGTGTTATGAATCCGTTTCTTACCTGTTCATGTGCGGTTATGAGTCGCATGTGCAGGGGAGCGTTAGAGTTCGTCTCACATTGATTAATGATTATCTTCAAAAATTAGTATATGTGCTTGAACGACCTCTCTACTCGTTATCAAGTAGTTTTGAATTAGATGCTTTAACAGGGACTATTATAGTCCAAATGGACATTAAAAATCTACCTTTACTTTCTGTGGTAGGGCTGTTAATCCACATCTGAAGTGGTTCTTCCCCCTCTGGGGTTGAATGGTCTGGGATCTTTTATTTTTCCTTGTCGTTGCACTAGCTTTCTTTAACCTCATCTTTTTTTGGATAATCACTTTAACCTATTCTTGTTCTTTGATAAATGTATTTGGATCAAAGATTAGGGAAAGGGGAATAGAATGAGGAAAAAAATCGACAAAAAAGCGTAAAAAAACCCATTACATATCAAATAATACTGATTCTCTTTAACAAAAAAATAATTTAGTCCAAATTCAGCTAGATCGTGTACCTATTCCATTTGCTTTTCTTCTTACCCAAATCCGTTGTTCAAATTCACTGCCTGAGAAGAACAAGAATAAAAGAAAAAAACAAACTTGTTTCAATTCTATGCTGAACTTTTGTTGGTTTTGTTTCGTTTTCAGGTCATCGAGTCGTGGTCATTCAAGGATACAGTGGGGTTGCTTGTAAGATATCATCGAGTTGCTCTGATCCGCAGAGTGTGGAAAAACACGGAAGGGCGTGGATTGCTCTTCCGCGAACAGGTCCCGCCAGGAACTGTCACTGGCGGATTGTGATTTCGTCGATTGCTGGAAACCTAGTTTCCGGTTTCCAGCAATCACACACCAAAAGAATCAACATATGATTCTTGATATCTAGTCTTTGGGTCTATAGTCCATTGTCACTTTGTGTCAAAACTTGTTCATCATGCATATCAGCTATTAGGGCATAGTTGATGGGAAAATTATTGATCACTTGCAAGTGGGTGTTTCTTATTGATTACATTATGCTCAGGTACTTGGATTTTTTATTTTAATCTTTAAATAAATAAACCTGTTCTGATCTAGTTATTATTCCCTTGTTCTGGAGCTGATGTATGTAGAAGAAAGTAGGGATATATATTGGCCACTTGTTGCAACAAGAAATCACAAGTTCAGACTTTCAAAAGTTGTGAGAGCTTTCTCGAGTTTACGAAGAGTTGTTGGCTTGTTGATTTCTCTCTTGGTAACGGGAAATTAGCGAAGGGTTCTTTTTCTTCCACACACCTTCGCCGGAAATTGGGTTGGGCGACATTTTGTATGTCCATGCACGGATGCCAAAGTCCGATGTTTTTGTGCCTCTCATTTTTGCTTGCTTAAAATATGCATCGTTAGCTATTCCAGTTGTTTGGGAAGTTAGTCGTTAGTTATTAGTATAGCATTAGATTTCTCCCTCGCTCTCCCCCTCGCTCTCGCTCTCGCTCTCCCTCTCCCTCTCTTCTTCTTCTTCTTCTTCTTCTTTTGAACAAGATTTCAAAATCTCAACTCACTACCAAATGAGTTGATATTCGATCGATGTAATTTTTTACAAACATATATTCATCCGTTATTATTGTGATCACTATTTTGTTAATACAAATGTCTAATTGACATAATTCTTGCATGAATGATGTCTATTTTGTGATTACGACATGACTTACATTATTAGTGAAGAACAGAGTGATTTCAACATCGTTACGTATTGTTTCTTGGATCCAATTAGGTATCAAAAATTTGATTAGGCTTTGATAGTCAAAATTTGAGAGTTGGTGACTTTTGGACTTTGGAAGGCCACCTAATATGACTTCTTAGTCAAATTAATCATCCCCAAAAGAGTAAGGTACCTTTTGACTTATTTTTTTCAAATTAATATCACTTTCTTCTTCTTATTATTATTATTTTTATAATCATTGTATCTGATCAGTTTGAGATATGTTCCACATGTAATCGACTAGTTCTCGAAGTCCTGAAATTAACAACCGGATAAATCTCTAATGGCTTCAATATTTGTAATTGTCAAAGTTCGACCTCAGGATGTTTAGATTTATAGCTCCCAATTTTTTAGAGTTTATTATTTTTCTTTGATTGTTATTATTGTACTTAGGTTAAAGTGTTTAGATTAGTCATTCACCTTGATGAAAAAAATTTAAAAAGTAAAAATTATGATTAAAAATCTTGAAAAAATCTCTAAAGACAATTTTAAAAAATATATATATTTTTAATATATTTTGTTTTTCATGTTGTCTTATTTAGATTTTTTAATTTCGATTTATATTTTTACTTTCTAATTTTTCTTATCGAGATGAATAAGATATTACAAAAAACATGAAAGATTAAATAAAATTGACTTTTAAAAAAAAAATACTCAAAACTCGGTCGATTTTGTATTTGATAACAATTTGAAAATAAGAATATTTGTTAGGAATTATTTCCATAGTTCATAAAATCAAGGAGTGTTGTCCTTTTTTATCTTATTATTTCCCTATCTAATTAAAGACCAAATAGAAAAATAAAATATGAAGAGGAAAAAAAAACATAAGATTAATATCACAAAATAACCCTATATTGTCTTACACCAAATATTTCTTGTCAAGGTACATAGTTCCTTATTATTTTAATCTCGTAAACCCTAATTTCATTGTTACTCCTGTTAATCCTCAATTTCATACTGTCAGACCATTTAATTTTCTCCCTTATTTATTTTATCAAAAAATAAAAACCTTCCTTATTTCACAATTTTTTAATTATTAATTTATTTTATTTCCAATAGAAATTAGAAAAGAAAAGAAAAAATATGTAGATTAATATCACAAAATAACTCTATTTATCTCACACACAAATATTTGCCAAACGCACATAATTTCCCCGTCATTTTATCTCATAAACTCTAGTTTCGTTTTCACCTATTTTCTTGTTATCGATATTCTTTTATTGACAAGTTTCACTTATATTTGTTCTCTACTTTATACCGACATGTTATTTAGTTTTTCATATTTTTTAAACTTATTCTAAAATAAAAATCTCCCTTGTTTCATAAATTTCTTTCTATTATTAGTTATTTATTTTTCAACTCGATAAAGTCGTAAGATTATGTATAGAGGCTGATATTTATCTAGGCACTGGAAAGTCAAGAAAGTTGATAACTTGATGACAAGAGAATTGATGGGTGTAACTATAATGATTCTAGGGTAGGAAAATTCTTTGTCGGGTAAATTTTGACCCGCATAAATAATGTGACGATTTAAATATTGTCTCGGAGAGAGGCTCGGTTTGGAAAAAGAAAAAAGAAAAAGGAAAAAAGAAGAAAGAAGAAATTTATAGCCCAAAATCCCCCTACTTAATTTTCTATTTATATAATAAAAAGTTTGGATTTTCTTAATTTCTTTTTTATTTTTATTTTTCGCTCTCTGAAAATCAGGGTTCGATCCAGCTGTTCCTGCTGCTGCTTCTTCCTCATCTCAATCCTCTTCCACTTTCTCACTCCTAGGGTTTTAGGTTTTTTTTTTATAAGAATCTGTTTAAGTTTTTGTCTAGAATCCGTTTTAGGGTTTATGGTATATGAACAATATCGAATATGGATTCATATGGTGCTGTACAACACAACAACAATTCAGGGCTTCAACCCAATATGCCCGTAGGTTACAGCACCGACGGCGCGCCGGTGTACAGACCGATGATGCCTCCGACTTCGCCACATTTAGCTTCCGGGGCGCCTCCGCCGACATATCAAGCCAGCGGCGATGGGTCTGACGTGGCGGCGGCGGTTCCGTCCGGCATTGACGGCAGCGCAGTTCAACAGTCCAAGAGGAAGCGTGGAAGGCCTAGAAAATACGCTGTTGATCTTGGTGCCGTGCCTCCACCGCCGCCGAACCTGGAGGCGGTTTTTCAGTCAAGCGGGTTGTCGTCTCCTGCCACTACTCCTACTCCGGCGATGGCGTCTTCTTCTGGGAAGAAATCAAGGGGAAGGCCGAAGGGCTCCAAGGGACGAAAAAAGCAGCAAGTTGCTTCCCTGGGTAGGTCTCTATTTATGCCTATATGTATTATGGCAATTTGTGTTTTCATATTCTGATGAATCCTTCTATTGATTTTTTCTGCGCGTCGCTTTTTGGGATTTTCAGAAAGAGACACATATATATACATATATAGGATTGTAATGCATATATATTTTGTAAGAAACAAAAAAAATGGACCAATAAAAGCTCATGTTTTTTTTTTTTAAATCTCTCATTTTCTCATCAGTTCTTATCCTTTTAGTTATCCAAATAAGTGATGAAGATTATTTTTTCCCCCTCACAACTCAAAGGGGCTTTAAAAAACAAAAGAAAAGTTTTCAAATTGTAGAAGAAAGAGTACTAATCAGCTCTTTTTCTAATGTTACTACTATTTTATTGATCTTCTTGTCAGTTGCCTTTGCTTTTTATATTAATTGCAATTTATATATTTTAAGGAGGTACTTTACACATACATATGTGTATGTCCTTTTGAAAAATTAATATTCTTCTTGGGTCCCGGAGATTGTGCAACAAGGGTTCTTCTAATTGTTTATTCATTTATTTATTTTAATTTGTAGGGACGAAGGAGGACTTTTAGTTGGTTTGTGCTCTAGAATTGGTGCTTACAAGTGGCTGCATATTACATTAAATATCACCACCTTATTTAACCAATACACTTTACCACTCCCTGGTGGGAAAGAAAGATCTAAATTTTTTGAAATTTCTAGCACAGTTGCTTCTTCTAACTTCTTTTTGTTTTTGTCTTTTTCCCCTTTTCTTTTGGTAGCTTGTGGTTATAAGATTTGCCATTACAGGTGTCTGGACAGATTTCATTTGGCATGGAAACAAATTTTACAAGATTTTAGGGCAATCTGTAGAAAATTGAACAAAATAACATCTTACTGGTTAAAGATGGTTAAAGATGAATTCGGCTGGGGAAAGAAAGATCTAGAAGTTTGAAATTTCTAGCACATTTGCTTCTTATAACTTCTTTTTGCTTTGTTTCCCCTTTTCTTTCGGTAGCTTTTGGTGTTAAGATTTGCCATTACAGGTGTCTGGACAGATTTCGTTTGGCATGGAAACAAATTCTACAAGATTTTAGAGCAATTGATAAATTCCTGTTTCCATTGTTATCTATCAAACTATTAGCATTTCTGAAGTTCTGATGAGATATTATTTTGCAGGGTCACCAGGAATTGGGTTTACACCACATGTCATAACAGTAAAAGCTGGAGAGGTGGTCCTTGATCTTATAATATTTGCTTTTCTGCATTGTCCTTGTTTCATGGTACTATAGTAGAAGTCGGTTTTCAAAATATGTGGTAAATCTATAGTTGATGATCATGCACTTTTCAAAATATGTGGTAAATCTATAGTTGATGATCATGCATGTAGTCCCAAGTCTAATTTTTTTTCTTGAATGATGTCGTCGTAGCTTTTATTGCATTGAAAGTTATTATTCATGAGAAGTTCCAGCTTGAATTTATCTCCCCCTTAATTAGTTACAGTATATTCATAAACCAGCTTAATTATTTTGTTGTTCAGTTACGTAATTAGCCTCATAGTTGCGATGTTGGTTAACAAGACTCTCCATAACAGGTAAGATTAGCCGATAAACTATACCATCTACGATGCAAGCTTGTAGACTGTTACATGTGTTAGGATTCAGTTATGGCTTTTCAATTTGATGTCAAGATATATCTCTGATGTAGGACAGAATTGAAATCCTAGGAGATAAGAAAAATTACGAGTTGAGGCCCTTTTTTTTATGATTGTGAACAGTAGAAAAGGGGATAAACTAGACCTTACACCTGGAAAATCTTAGGCATCAAACCCAGGACCACTTTAGCATCACACCAAAGAAAAGGATTGCATCACACAATATTTGAAAGGCTGAAAGCTAGAAATTTCATATTCTCATTCGTACTTTAAACTGTTGAGATTACAACAATTTATAGATTCATAACATGTGCTTAATACTAAAGACTTTTCATATTCAAGATGTTTTGAATGCAAAGACCTAGATATGATCCCAAGAGGTCTGGGATGAATTACCATGTGTTGACTGAATGCGATATGACTTCTACTAGTCCCAAGAGGTCTGGGATTGTGTTGACTGAATGCTATGTCTAATTAAGATCCCAAGTGGGCCCTATGTTATCCAACATATGCCAAATTAAGGCTTGGGCCTTAGACCCATCCAGTCCACGCCATTTATAGACTCTTAAGGGGCGTTGCCAGTTGCCATTTGCCATCGATCGCTTATCCTGTCAGGTGTTAAAAATTTGCACACCCCCTAAATCCATACGCATGGATTTGTTGCTTCTCAAATTTGTTGTGATGTGTTTAGTGAATGTGACCAGGACAGTATGGCTCGTGACGAATTCCATGGTTGGATTGTGCAGTCAAGACATAAATTATTCTTCTCATTTCTTGCAATTCAGCTAATCTGCAATCTTTTTGTTTGAGATCATTGTCACTTTCAAGTTAAGTTTTCGAGGAGGCAAGAAATTCAGCTTATCTGGCAACTCTTTTGTTTGTGATCATTGTCACATTCAACTAAAATTGGCGAGGAGGCAAGAAAGCATATTAAAGGAGAATTAGGAGGAGGAGATGGCTGTATAGAGTTGTACAACAATATGGATTCATGTCGTCAACTCCAACTTATTAAAATTAGGATTTTGTTTAGAGGCGAGGGTATAGCAGTTAACCTACAAAAAAGATCTCATTTGCCATTTAGGTAATGATATAGCATTGATGAAATAATTACTTCTTAAACCGAGTCCCTTAAAATTGAGTCCCTTATGTTTGCATAGTCATGTTATGTATTTGGAGGGCTGCATGCGGGGGTGCTCTATACACGATATTTCATCTATGACCATTCGTATTTTTAGTTCTAATTTTATCTGTACCCAATGCAGTGTGTGAGTCAACTTTAAGTGCTGATACAAGCTTCACTTACCATCACCCTATGACATGCTAACTAGACTTTCATGTCAGATTTCATTATCCTAGTTAAGTAGGTTTTCGTCCGCGAAACTTGAGAATTGTGTGTTGTTAAGTTGTTCATTAATTACACTGCACTTTCTTATTGAAATGTCAACTCTCTACTTTTGCATTTATTTTTTATGCTCTTCAGGATGTATCCACAAAAATAATGTCATTTTCTCAAAATGGTACGAGAGGCGTCTGCATTCTGTCAGCAAATGGTGCCATATCGAATGTAACACTTCGTCAAGCGTCAACGTCGGGTGGATCTGTAACTTATGAGGTGATAGTGTGATACTTCTATCTGTGCTATCCTTACCAATGTTGAACTGCATGGGATAAGTTTCTTATATTTTGATTTGATTTGATTTTCTCTTCTCCAGCAAATGCATTTGGTTCAGTATCCTAATATGATTAGTAAATGAGGGCAGACGTTAGCCTTGACAATAATCACCATAACCCTGGCGAATATTCATAAATCACATGAAGATAGCTTGCGGGAATATTGTTCATTGAGCTGGCACAGTTCTTTGTGAGCGTACATGTGGGAGGGATTATTGAACTAATCCAATTTCCTTGGGCTTTATGCGGCATCACTAATATGTCATGTTTTATGGGCTCAACCAATAACAATATCTGCTACAATTATGACATAAAATTTAGATTTTTGATGTCACATTTTGGATCCTAAACAGTCACAGTTTGGTTAAGCTACTTTGAACCTTCTACCCTGGTTAAGCTAATTCGAATCTTCACACACTGTGAGAGAGCACATTAGACATTTATTTGTTTGCGTGAATCTAAGAGTTTTTTTTACCTTACCCTTTCTTTTCTTTTTTTCATCTTTAAATTCGTATATGTCAGGGTTTTATTTGATTGCAGTACCGTTGGGAGCTAGCTTAAGCCATGCCATTTTAAACTGAGAGTCTTAATTTGAATATATTCGACTAAATTAAGAGTTGATGATACTTGGTATTTACCTGAGATGATAATTATTGAAATTACTGGTGTGTTACTCCAAAAGGCAGTGTTTAATTGAGCTTTCATTCTGTATAAAATTCAAAGTAACATAAGTTCAATACATGCATGTTATTTACAAGGATCATTCAGCAGAATTTTCACATGATTTCTTATAGAGACACTTAAACTTGTTCCCTATAACTAGATGAAAATGGACACGATAACCCTACAGTGCGAGTCGATTTTTGTTCAAAGTGTTGTGGACGATAATACTACAATGCGGGTCATTTACTTCTGTGTCAGTGTATAGTTGCTTAACATTCTAAATTATACGAGATGCTCGTGCATACTGCTTTTGCAGGGACGGTTTGAGATCCTCTCTCTTTCTGGCTCCTACATGCTCTTAGAGAGTGGCGGTCAGCTCAGCAGAACCGGCGGGCTAAGTGCGCTGTTAGCTGGGCCTGACGGTCGTGTCTTGGGTGGCAGTGTGGCTGGGGTTCTAACTGCAGCTGCTCCAGTGCAGGTATGTTCGACTCTGAATTGCATGTAGCCTTTACCTGCTTGTGGTTGGATTAGACCAGCAGACAGAACCAAGAAGGTTCCATTGAAGCCTCCTAACAGCCATAGACATCCATATGATTGCCGACCTTCACCTAAGATTGGCACATTAGGATTCAGTCCTTTATCCGCAACCATATCCCACAATTTCCACCGGTAACCAAGTCGGACCAATTCTTCATCGATCTGACCTACTTTCCAGTTTGTTTGTTTCTAGCAGCTTGAATCACTTTCTTTGTGGTCCAGTGAGATATTATGAAGACGCTACTCTATTAGAAAACTTTACTCTATTAGAAAACTCGAGGTTTTCTAGTTGTATCCTTGTGTTTGAAAATATTACCCGCCGCGTACATAGTTTCTTCCTTGGGCCTTTTCTTTCCCAAACATCATTATATACTGAGAGTAATTTGTAAGAAAGGGCGAATTGAGAACTTCTTTCGTAAAAATCATCAAAAACAAAGCTCGTTTTTTTCGTTTGCTTCAAAATTTAGGCTACCAATGAGATGTTTATTGTGACGTGAGGACCTCATTCATGTTACCTGAGATGTACGAAATGTCATGGTGTCAGAGTTGTCTTGTGTTACATTCTCATAGAGTCATTGACCTTGGCTCCTTGTTGTTGATAGCTATCCTCGTTGGCACTATTCGAATGATCCCAGACAGTTTACTGTTCTTAGTGACTTCTAAGAAGTTGGCACCCTTCAAGCCATGACGAGTCATATTGTACCACTTGACCATTGCCTCACACTTGCTAAGCAGGCCGAGGTATATCTTGACTCTAGTCCAAAGGTATCTTCGAGACTACCGGCTGTCAGCATTGTAGTAAACCCAGAACCTTCCAACCTAGATGTTATTTGCTCTAGTTTCCACTACATCTTAGTGCTTGTTGATTTCTCCAAGTTTAGATTGAGATTGTGGTGACCTATCGTCGTAAGCCTCAAATTTGAGTTTATCCACTAACAAACACAGTGCTACTACCAGCAAAGTTTTGATTTAGATGCAGCCCATTTCAAGAACTTGTATAGTATTTCACGCAACTCGGGGAGCCAAACGAAATCTGGGGATTTCCCTCCACATACAGATTCAAATCCTGTCTCCCTTGCCTTTTTGTTTTCCTCAACAAATCCCTTCGCCATATCTGTGATCTAAAAACAGTCGTAAATATACACAGTATGATTCTATATCTTCTAGGAGGTCCAGGTGCACATTTTTCAAACATATTGGAAGACTATGATGGAACTACTCGATGCAACAATATGTTTAGATCATGTCCTTAGACATCACTATACAATCGTATCAAATCTCAACTAGGCATGTATATTTCTAGGCTTTCACAGTTTTGGTTTATATATTCGTAATGATTCAATGAGCGCTTTAAGGCGTCCCCAATATATGTTTTTAGATACCCTATGATTACTCTGTCTTTGCTCAATGGATACATTCCGTTGCAGGTAGTCGTTGGTTCTTTTATTTCAGGCCAGGGGGGTTTCAAATCGCCAAACCAAGCCGGTCCTTCAACTGCTCCACCAAACCTAGTTCCTGGAGCACCACCAGCTGCTGGAAGCCCGGTATCGCATGGAACCATCAGTGAGTCCTCAGGTGGGCCTGGAAGCCCCGTTAACCAGAGTACCGACGCATACAATAACGGCAGTAATCAACAAGGAATGAACTCAATATCTTGGATGTAAACTGATGGTGTAGAACTAGGGATATCTATGTCTGGCTTTTCCGTAAGCATTAGTTGCATCTAGGAAAGTAGCATTAGCAACATCTGGATTTTTAGAGCTTTACTGGCTGTGCATTTGTGCAAACTAAGAACCAATTTTCTCTCTTTAGGAGGAACCTTGACTTGCAACATGAAGATATTTATTTGAATTTGAGCTGGCTTGAAGTTGTTTGCTACATTTTGTTTTTATAACTCGGAATTCACCCTGTTAGGCTAAAAGTCCTGTATGGACTGATCCAACATTTGATTGATAGCAAACCGGTGAAAGTCAAATGCTTGACCGACACAGCAATGCCAGTTGTTTTGAAACAAAATAAGTTATGATTCAATATGTTAGTGTAAATTTTTTCAAGATGAATAAATTTTGAATTAATCTTGACCTGAGTTCATTGACACAGTAATTTTAATCAAATTTTAGTTACATTTCTTGTGCTTCCAATGAGTGACAGAAGCACCCTATTTTGACTATATTTTTAAGAAAAATACTAACCAGTTCTGAATGGGCGGTGAATAATATATAAAAAATATTCGTATATTAGTATTTGTGAATATATATTGATAGTTGAAAAATATATGTTGATATTAGTGTGTTGTTTGTCATTCTGTGCATATTATCCACTGTAGTCACCCTATTTTTAAATACATACACCCCATGTACTATTAATTAATGTCAAACTATTAGTAAGTTTGTTAGTATTGAAAATGTGGATTTAAAGCCATTGGTATTAACTTACATTAATAGCGGGTTTGACCCTACCAAAACTTACCTTATTATTAGAAAAAGAGGTATGATTACCTCATCGCCTAGAATGGCATAATCATTGAGTAATTTTCCCTACAAAGGTAATTACAAAATTTTTATATTGCCCTTACAAGCCATGTTATGTTTTCTTGGCATGTGATTAATAGATTATCATTTTATTGCCCTTTCACTCACCTTCTTCCCATTTTTTGTTTCTTTTGACATTTAACTTATTGTTGATTTGATACCGGCCCAACATTGCATTCTTTTTATGATAACTAAAGACTCTTTACCTCACGAGTAAGGCTACAAATGAGTCGAGTTTTGGAATATTTTAAACTCAGCTTGTTAACTAAACAAGTTTAAAATTCGAGATAGAGCCCGGTTGTTTGCAAACGAGTCAAGCTGAATTAAGCTCATTTACTTAACGAGTCTCTTCAAACGAGGCAAGTCTCTAAAACGAGTCGAGTTTTTACGAGCCGAACCGAGCAGGCGTACTGTGTAGCAAAATAACATCATTTTGGGGCAAAAATTGTCTGAATACTGCACCAACTGTCTGAGTAGTATTTTGTGAGTGCATAAAAAGACCCCCAAGTCTCCTGTCGTGTGCTGTGAACAACAGGCTTCCTCGTATTCAGGGCCAAAGGAAGTGTGCTATAAGAAGGTGAAGACCATCGTAGCATAGCATGTCTCATCCACCTATTAAATAGTGTTTTGATGTCGTTTCAGTGCACATCACGTCTCGTTGTGCCTTCTGTGTATAACGCACAATATAATCTCAAATTTTTTATTGTGCGTTGTGAACAACATGCTCCTCTGTGTTCGGGACCAAAGGAAGTGTACTATAAGAAGGTGAAGACGACCGTAGCATATGGTGTCTCATCCACCTATCAAATCAAGGTTTAGAGAAGTGGACAGGGCACATAGCAGATCACGTGAGGTTGCCCACATGGAAGCTCTCCACCCAACACTTACCTAAAAGGTGGGCCTATCAGGAAACGGTTATATCGTGAGTGCTGTGAGTGAGTGAGCACAGCAGGGAAGCCAGCTGTATACGGTTTGATTGGCTGTGGACGTGCGTTTGTCCTTTATTCACGTGTCTGCCAACTAAAACTCGACACCTGGATTATTGCATTTATTTCCTCAATTGATTTAGTGGCTAGAAGGACGGCACAATCACCCCTATTTACACCCAAGTTTCTTATTTGTTGGACTACATTTACCTATATGCCCTTGGTCTCTCTCTCTCTCTCTCTAAAGTAAGGTCTCGAAAAATCTCGAAAGAAACACCGAGGTTGTGTTCGGTTGTGTTTCTGAAACGATTTTTGGAAAAAAAAACTCTGAGATGTTGTTTGGTGTAAGTGTTTCAGTAAAAATTTAACTCTTGAGAATTAATTTTTTTCGGCGTTTTTAAGGTGTTCTCTTTCTCTCTCTTCTTTTATAGAGAGATGAAATTGTTTAGGAAAAAAAATAAATGTGTTTGGGAAAAAATTTCCCAAACAAGTTTCTAAAACATTTTCAAAAAATATTTTGGAAACTTCTAACTGAACACAGCCCGAGAGTTTTTGAGATTTTTCTAAAATTAAAATTTTGACGCAGTTTTTAGAATTTGTCCGAGTTTTAATTTAAAAAATTTAACAACATAGATGGTTTTGTCGTAATGATTGGCGACCATGGCTTTTCTCTTTTTCTGGTATTTGGCGTGTGTATTACTTTTCCATGACACATATTCGTAAGAGTCTCGTACAGGTAAAGTACGTGTATTTACAACTTGTAATTTCATGTTTAAGGAGTCAATCTCTAGTAACTGCGAAAAACCGCCCTCTTCTTCAATAGGGAGATCGGTAGGCCAAGGCCCTAGAAATGGTAGAGAATTAGTTTTTTCTAAAGCCTCTGGAGTACTATAAAAATTTGAACGTGAAGTTTTAATAATTTGACCAACGACGTTTGATTGATTTTAACGACACATATATGAAATTGATTTTCACGCACGTGCATGTAATCCTCTAAAAATATATGAACTTTACGTCTATTGAACGGTTCCGGACACATATATGTTTGGATCTGTGTACGAAAGGATGTGTCCTTAGACTTTTGTATATTTAAGGACTTAGAAATTTGTTTTTATTATTTTACATGACAAATAAAGTATCATATCCTAATTACAGATATAAACCCATAAATAGAAAAACCATACCATTAATACACCTGTCACATGCCAACTGGCTGGTTTTGGATTGGCATGCAATGACCAAGATATTGATCCATTTTGCTAATTCTGCTTAAATAAAAAGAATTATTATTTTCCATAACTCATATTATTCATTCTAGCTAGCTTACGGTTCGTTTATTTGTTAAAAAAATTGTATAAGAAAATTGTTTTTTAAAAAAAGTAAATTAGTGAAGTAAAGTAAAAAAATAAATAAAACGCATGTATATTCCTCCTTATGTTCATTTAATTAAAAAACACTTGTGAAAATTTTGAAAACTAGAAGTTTAATTATGCAAAAAAACGAGTGTAAAAGTAAGATTCCTTGTAAGATATTGTGTTTTTTATATGACATGTTTTAAGAGCAACCTTGTCCTAATAGAAAAATAATTAGAGACGTGGGTTTGGGCACACTACAGGGTGTGTTGCACGCCAAAACGAGACGATATTATTTTGGCATGCAAAACAAAGCTCAAAAATTATTCGGTCAGTGTCCACACGTTCGGTCAGTATTTTATGCGTCAAAACGATGTTATTTTAGTGCATAACGTGCTGTGTGCACAACAGGGCTCCTAAATACTCATCTCGCGACTTTCTTGGTGACTTGACACATAAAAAATACAATAAAGTTAGGTATTCTTGCACTTCCGTTTTCTTTCTCAGCAATTAAAAATGAAACATGTGTATCTCGACTGATTGCTAGGGTACTAATTTTACCGTTCACTGATGGGTGACCAAATTAAAGTGAGAGTAAAACTCTGTTTCCGTATGAACTGAGTCAATAAAAGTTGATGGTACTTGAAAGATTTCGAACTTAAAATACTCAGAAAAAGTAAATGTCTATGTTCCAGGCATTTGATCACCTATCATTGACTTGGCAGCTTTGTTATAAACAAAATAAAGTTTTGTGCGACTAAAATGACGTTATTTTAATACACTGTATTGTAAGCAAGCTCTCCCATCCCACCAACACACCCCTTGAGGTTAAAAAAATATATTATTGTCATCACACTTACTAAACACACCCCTTGAGGTTAAAAAAATATATTATTGTCATCACACTTACTAATTAACAAATGAAAACGTGTTTGCTACAAATGTGTTGGAACTTTGAATTTCTTGGGAGACTGTCATTCTCTAACTTTATTGCCTTGTCCATTAAGAAAAACACAAAAAAGTTAATGGATTGATGGTTACTAATTAATTAATTAATTTTTATTGGGGTCAATTGATGGAATTAAAATATTTATGTTGGTGCTTTTTGCCAATAGATATTGGCTTAATAAGTGTAGAGCAAGTTTAGGAATATACTTTTCATGTACAGATTTAGATATATACTCGTTTAGAATTGTTCGATGCATGTGAAGCTCTTCATAACAATATAGACCATACGTGCATTGAACGATTCTGAACGAATTTGTGTATGAAAAGTTATCTTTTTAGACTTTTTCATAATTATATGGCCATGTTTTTTAGAAGTCCTGGAGGACATATTGCTATCATCTCAAATATGGTCTTCGGGTCCTGTTGTGCATAAGAGGACGTGCAATGTAAAATAGGACGTGTTGTGCGTCAAAAGACATTATTAATACGAGAATATCATTATTAATAATAAAAATATCATTTACCTACTTATATTTATCATATCCTCATTCTTAAAAAATTACTCAAACAAATCCTTTATACACTATTCACACATCTATAATGAATCTCTCTTTCTTACTACTGTATCTACCGTATTTTTTTTAAAAATTTTGACTGCTAACAAACGGGCCAATAGATTATAACTACTGTATGAAACGTGTATGTGCTACTATTTCGATAAATAACTTGTATAAGTTGCACACTGAATTCTTTCATTTGTTATTAATTATTCAATGCTCTCGAAGAATCAAATGTCATTTTCTAGTGATACTATCAATTAGTTACGAACCTAAAAATTCGGGGCGTGACACATTACAATCGCTTTTGATGACTTGTTGAGGACAAGATGTCCTGTATTGTATGTGTTACCCTAACTTATTGGATCGATTGAGCTGCACACTAAGTTATTTCATTTATATTTAATACTCAACATTCTCGAAGTGTTAAGTGTATCTTCTAGTTATCTTACCAATTAATAATGTAACAAGAAATTCAGAATGTGACACATTCACAATCGCTTTTAATGAGTTGTACATCCAAAAAGAGTAAAAGTCCTCTCGCATCGCTATTTATCATGAGACTTACAACGGGCCTATTTAATAAGTTGTATATTTTTTAATTTAGGATGTATAAATTAATTATGCAAATATTGACTTGATCAGATAACGATGGTCTAAATTTGTTAAAGATTCTATCAGTAAAATCTTTAATAAATCTAAGCCATTACATATACTTTTAAACGACCAAGATGGTAAGAATTGCTTTCATCTATAATATATATGCAGAGAAATCTTTTCCTATTTTACATCACATGAAAGGATCCTAAAATAGGCAACAAATAGGAGGCTACTCAATGAAAAGGGTAATTCTGGCTATTCACACACAAATAAGACAACAGAGAAAAAATTGAAAAATTATTTTCCATAGTTCGAATGTGAGCTAAAAATAAGACTCATCTCATCGTCGATTGAGAGGATTAAAAAAAGGGCAAGAATACGAGACAACTCAACAAAAAAGATAATTTCAACAATTCACAAACAAATAAGAGAGTAGATATTTTTGATATATCTTTTAATAATTTAGATCATTATAAATGCTTTTCAAAATATGACCTTTTCTTGTAATCTTATGGTTGGGTTCGGCTTCGTCCAACACCATAAACTGTTGGTGTTGGAGGTTAAGTAACTAATAGTCCCTAAAATTCGCTTATTTGGTTAAGAATAATGGCAGTTGTCCTAAAATTACTCCTGAGCCTATAAGGCTCGCATGATTACTCATATTATCGTCACATGAGATGATCCTAAAAAGACTGATCAGTAGATAATTCACACATAGATAAGATAATGAAAGACTGATCAGTAGATCTTGTTAAAAATCTTTTAATAAATTTAGACCACTGTAATACTCTTAAGCGACCAAGTCACCGAGATTGTTAAGAACTCTTTTCTGTAATTCATTCGTCGATTGCAACAAAAATTATTTCATATCGCACGAAGAGTCTTCTTATCGCAAAAATCATTCATACATAAATCGAGACATAAGTGTGTCCGAAACCGTTCGATACACGTAAGATCTGTCAAAATATATGAACTCCAAGTGCATCTGAAGATTTTGAATATGAAAGATTGTATTCTTAGACTTTTTTATCTTATTGTCCCACGAGAAGATCCTAAAAGAAAAAAAAAGAAGCAAGAATAGGAGGCTACTCAACAAAAAGGGTAATTCCGGCAATTCACATAGGGATAAGACAACAGAAGAATGAGTAGATCTTGTTGATAACCGATCAGTCATAATCGAGTTCACGGTGGTGTTTGGATGAAATCCCAATATATTTACGCGAAAATCAAGCGAATATAATACGTATTTACCGTATCATTGTCTTGTTCATCTGGGGTAATGGGTGAAATCTCCAAAACGAAAAACATTCCGCGGCTCAGCTCACCCAGTAGCTGGTTTTCGTCCCACAGATTAAATCTATTCCCATTCCAAAAGCAATAAAAGAGATACCCAGATTCGATTTCCTTTCGTATATTGCTGATCCACTACAGAAAAGGTTCATTTGTGTTGCTTCTGTTTTGTGACTCAGTTCTTGGTGTTTCGATAATGGGCTTATAAAGCCATAAGTGGGTGCTGTTTTGTTTCCTTAATTAGCTAGTAAAAGCAGTTTTTATCGCGGAATTTTGGTTTATTTGTCAACCGAGGTAGTCACCAAAAGCGGAATCCAGTTTGATTTCTTTGTATTTCCATTTTTCATCTGGGTTTTGGTCGGAATTTGGTTCTTATTTCTTCAGAATTTGGATTTTCTTCAATTCGGTTGTGTAATACAGAATTTGGACCATTTGGATTTTCCTATTTTGTTTTCTAATTACCGAGGTTTTGGTAGCAATTTGCTGTGGAAACCGGAAGATTAGCATCGACTCAGTTTGTTTCTCGCTGGATTGTTCAGTCTCCCCTGGGTTTGTTTCAATTCATTCTCAGAAACAGAATTTGGACTGTTTGGATTTCCTTATTTTGTTTTCTTTGCATCTGGGTTTTTGCTGCAGCTCGTTTCTGGAAAAACAGAGGGTTCTCATCCACTCAATTTGTTTCTCTTTGTTCTCGTCTTGTTTCCCCACCTGGGTTCGTTTCAATTGGCTCTTGTAAAACGGAATATTGATCATTTGGATTTCTAGATTTGGTTTTTCTATTCATCTAGGTCTTGTTTGCAATTTGCTTTTGGAAACTACTAGATTACACATCAACCTAGTTCGTTTTCATTTGTTTGTTTCCACCTGGGTTTATTCAATTTCGCTGTAGGCAAAAGATTTTTGTACCATTTGGGTTGCAGTGTTGTGTTTCCCTGCAAGGGAATTGCTACTGAACGCTTGGTGTTTTTGGAAACATAAAATAGGAATTAGAAGAAAATGGAACCATCCGCCAAATCCGTTGACAAGGTGGTGGAAGAGATAATGACCATCCACAGATCTCTACCTCCTAGACCCGGAATCGACGAGGTGGAGGCGGCAAAGACATTGATCCAAAACCTCGATAAAGAAGAGCAAGCCAGAGTGGAGGCAATAACTAGGCAGAGGAAGAGCCCAGAGGTGCCAGAAGAGCTGTTCATGGTGTTTTTAGAGATGCAGAAGAATTTGGTATATTTCCAAAGCAAAGAACTGAAGAAGGAGGCTCTCAAATTGCTCGATCTAGAGGACACCTACTCCATGTTCGATGATTTGATCCAGAGAGCCTCGAGATGCCTCCCTTTGAATTACCACCAACCCAGTTATTCAATTGCTTCCACTTCTTCCATGAACTCGAGCAGTTTGGCAAATTCAGCCATGAATTCGAGCAGTTTGACGAATTCTGCTTCATTTTCCCGTGGTAGTCTGAACTCGGATTCACTTGTTACGGATAATACATTGTCGTCCTCGAGCTTATACTTTGACAAAAAGCCTGCTAAATCTTCGGAGCTGTTTACCAGAGATGATACTTATGTGAAGAAGCCAAAGGCAACCTTCTATTCGGCTGGAATTGGAGGTGGGACTCGACCCGGGGGTGCATTAATTTTGGATTCTTCACTGAAATCTCCAAGCCTGAAATCAGGTGAGTATAGATCCTTCTGCGGTTGCCTCCTAGTCATGTTTTTTCGGGTTTTTGGTTTTCTTTATTGCGTTTTTATATTTTTTTGTGTTTGTTGCTTGAAATTTAACCACAGCGCGTGCGGGGGGGGGGGGGGGGGGGGGGGGGGGGGGGATGCATTTAGGTTGTTCGGTGATGGTTACTTGGGGCCTCAATGAGTATCAGAAAGATATGGTCAACTTCTGAAGAATTTGGCATTGCCTGTTTAGTATCGTTAGCACACGATAGTTTTGGTTTAATCTTTCTAGGAGAATTGAGTATACTCTAGATTGGGTTCTGTTCATGGCCTTTTGGGTTTTTGGTTTTGTTATTGTGCATTTATGTGTGTTCGTTTCTTGGAATTCAATAAATGGGTATCGGAGGACACAGTTGAATTTTGAAAATTGTTGTTGGGCCTGTTGAGGATTGTAATCGATTCGTCATGATAGTCTTGGTTCAATCTTTGTAGGTCAAGATGGTGAAAAACTGAGTCTAATAAAGCTGGCAAGTTTGATTGAAGTGTATTCAAAGAAAGGCACTCAGGATCTCAATCTTCAGAACAAGTTAATGGACCAAGTTGATTGGCTTCCGGAATCAATAGGGAAGCTGTCAAGTTTAATCGCCTTAGATTTGTCCGAAAATCGAATTACTTCCTTGCCAGCCACAATAGGAGGCCTCTCATCGTTGACGAAATTGGATTTGCATTCAAACAGTATTAGTGAACTCCCAGATACCATTGGAGAACTCCTTAGCCTGGTATTTCTTGATCTGAGTGGAAACCAACTGAAATCTCTTCCTTCAACCTTTGGTAGATTAGTTCGACTTGAGGAACTTGATTTGAGCTCAAATCATCTCCCTATACTTCCCGAGTCTGTTGGATCACTCATTAGTCTCAAGAAACTGAATGTAGAGACTAACGACATTGAAGAATTTCCTCATACTATTGGAAACTGTTCATCACTCACGGAGCTTCGTGCAGACTATAACCGGCTTAAGGCCCTTCCGGAAGCTGTGGGACGGATTTCATCCCTTGAGATTCTTTCTGTGCGTTATAATAACATCAAACAATTGCCTACCACTTCATCATCACTTAGCAATTTGAAGGAACTTGATGTCAGTTTCAATGAGCTTGAGTCAGTGCCTGAGAGCTTATGTTTTGCTACCACACTTGTGAAGATGAACGTTAGCAACAATTTTGCTGACCTACGGTCTCTACCGAGGTCCATTGGGAACCTTGAAATGCTTGAAGAGCTGAATATAAGTAACAATCAGATAAGAATTCTTCCGGACTCCTTCAGGATGTTATCGCGACTACGTTCCTTAAATGTTGAAGGGAATCCCTTGGAAGTGCCTCCAAGCAAAATAGCTGCAATGGGAGCACAGGTAATTATTGTTTCTTCTATTTCTTGTGAATATGGATTTTGCAGCTTTTGTTGATTGGTTTTATTATTGGTTGCTTCTCTTAGGCTGTCGTTCAGTATATGGCTGAACTAGCTGCGAAGAGAGATGCCAAAACAGAACCAGTTAAGCAGAAAAAGAGTTGGGCAAGTATATGCTTTTTTTCAACGTCCAACAAACGGAAGCGCAGTGGCAAGGACTATGTGAAAGCCTGATGTACTGCAGTTGGCATGAAATCCATCACACGATGTTTCCACTGGGTAAGGTTTTCTATCCCTCATCCGCTCTAATATGTCCTTAAATTAAAAAAGCAAAAGACGTTAGTTGAGGAACATACCGAATCAAATGTACATATCACTTGGATTTTTTTTTACTATGATGATCGACGAGGGAGGTATGGGTAGTGGTGGGTGGCGACTTTTGGATCGAAAGGTGGTATGATAAAACCACTTTGATAGCATGTTGTGAGGGAGAAAATTAGAAGTGTTTTGGGTGTTACTTAACCCTAACAAGCATTGGTTTATATACTAAGAGAGTACGAGCTTCAAAGCCTAATATGCCCTCACTCACCGATACAAAAATAACGAATATGCATCTCCTTAACAGTTTAATATCACCAGGTTACAAGGAAAGAGTTTAATTCTCTCTGCTATTTCCTTAGTAATTGTATCCAAACAAAAATACAAACTTGAAGTATCCAAGTTGACGGTGATACAAAAAGGTGACAGAAAAATGGGTGACAGAGCATTCTTGGTATGGTGTAATGGGAGCTAACGTGCAAGCAAGTGAAAGACTTGTGTGTAAGGCGTAACATAGGTTTCTGGGTCACTGCCTACAGGGAACTAAGCCACCCTTTATTACTATATCTGGCTGCGAAGCCATTCTAAAATTTTAATGGCTGTTCCTGCACTCCTTTTCTGACCCATCCATTCATTTTTTACAGGGAAGTTGATCTGTCAGTTGATGGAGGAAGAGGGCCAAGATATTGGTCAAATGTATCCTCTATACTCAGAAGGTGAATGGCTTTGCAGATATGGTTCTGGTTCTGACTCTTGCTTCTCAAACTGTAAATTTTCCACCCTAAATTTCATCCCTGTTTTTCCCTCTCATTTGGTGTTTTATTTCCTATATTCGTGTTCTACGACGAGATGTACAATTGGCTCCAACCGGCGAAAAAAAGGGGAATGAACATTGTATTACACTTCCCTCAACATAAAATTCAAAAATTGTCTCCTTTTCATGACTTTTAATAGAACAAGTTTTTCTCTGAACAAGTCTATATCTTCCTTTGTCGTCATCTTCATTTTTCCTTACTTTTGCCTTTTAATTTGGTTGGATTTAGTGCTTGTGGTCTTATATGGTGGAGGTTTTCACGAGGCTTGCTTAGGGTTATTACCTCCACCATATGTGACTGGCATTTTGAAAACATTTCAGCTGGTGTGTTGTTACCTAATTATCAAAGCTAAGTTAGAAAATCTTGAGTGCTTGTTTATCTAGCCGAAAGTATAGTCAAAAGGGAATCTCAAATTGTAATTGAAGGAGAATGTGGGCCACACTCTTGATAAATCCAAACTCTGTTCTGAAAATCGGCCTAGGCGGCTGACTAACCAGCGGCTGAGCGCTAGACAACAGTGGGCTGACTAGTTGGCGCCTAGGCACTAGGCGGTGGTGGTCCGATACCGCGACTTTATGTTTTAAATGCACATTAGGCCTTTTGGCATTAGGCGACAAGTAATCGATTATCCTTATTAAACAACAAAGAACTGACTATTTTCTAGGATTAGTCCCCAACTAGTCGATTTAGGCATTAGATATCCCTCTTAAATTAACGCCTAGCGATTTTTAAAACATTTACTCAGGACAAGTTTGTATTTTAGTTTGTAGTTTTCTATATTTTAACTTGCAGCCAATGACTTTGGTTGATGTCAAACATCATTGCACATATTGTTCTTTTCTCTTGTGAGGGACCATTGTTTCTACATACAAACAGAAGCATGATAAGTGTGAGGAGTATTTAAATGCTCAAGTCCCTCTCTGGGTTGGAATCAAGTAAATCTTACCTCTTGTATTCGAGCTTCAAAAGGAAATGCGGTTGTATTAAATTTCAATGCCATATTGGGTAGGGTGGAAGTAGTAAATGTGTTAAATTTCAATGCCTTATTGGGCAGGGTGGAAGTAGTAGTAATGACTTTTTGTGTTTGTATATAGTTTTGTCCTTTTGTTCTTCTATCTTGTAGTGTACTCATATTTGATATTTGATATTTCTACATGCAGATAGAAGCATGATAAATGCATTGGGGTGTATTTAATCGATTGACCTATCTGGCATGATCGTATTATTGAATTATGAAGCTTTTCTTAGAACTTAATTTAATCTAGTTTGTTTGGACTAAATTATTTGAGGAGAGTTTTGATCACGATAAATGCTCGTCTCTCTTTGACTTGGAAAGAAAATGTACTCAAAAAGACAATTTTGCTCTAAATGTGAAAATATTATATACACGTGTACATATACATGGGTAATAATGTAATTTTGTACCCTCCAGTAATTACAACTCATAGACTCATGGGTTGGGTTGAGGATTATCGAGCTGGCTATTTAGAGGAATAATTTAGTTCAAACAAATTGAATTATCACCCCTAGTTCTAGCAAATAATACCATAAGAATCACAGCCCAAAGAAGGACGAAATGTAGTCAATGATAGCCGAGATTTATAAAACCCAGGGGGTGGGTGCAGTGATAGTCACCTGGCAACCAGGGCCTCACGAAGCCTTTGATTTGAAGTTCCACTCTCATTTGTCAACTTCCATGTCTAGCTGTTACACACGATACTCGCATGTGAACAGTGTGAGATTAGTTTTTCAAATTAGGCGGTCCATTGAATCGAATACCAAGTTTATCAAGGAAGAAAATGTTAACTGAGATTGATGGAAGAGGATTACAATCAAATGGGTAATGATGAATGAGGCATTTAAAGCTAAGAGACTATAAATTTCCTATTTGTCGGGTAGAAATCACTCTCAGTGCATGGGAAGTTCATGACTTGATTGAAACCTCCTAAATAGTTACAATAGTATGCTAAAGACAAATTTTGCTATCACATTACTTTTGACAAAGTCTGATTATTTTTCCTCAAAAGTCTCTCTCTCTCTCTCTCTCTCACTCTCTCTCTCACAGTAAAGAGTGGGCCAACTGTGAGATATTTTACTATCACATTACTTTTGACAAAGTCTGATTTTCTTTCCTCAAAACTCGTCTCAAACTGCAACTCTCTACCCTCTACTCTCTCTATCTGTCTCTCTCTCTCTCTGAGCTGATGGAAGAGTTGGTGTGGCCAACTGTGAGGCAGATATTGTGTTGAGGGTTGGTATGCTAAGCATAGCTTCTTTCCATTAGGAGCTTCTGCAGTGCAAAACTTTTTGAATATTATCTCAAAGTACACTGGTCTCAGTGAGTCAAATATTGAAATCTTGTTTATGATTATTGAGCAAATTTGAGACGCATGTTTGACAATAAATCAATACATACACTACTCTTGTACATAGATCCAAATACAGATGTATCCGGAATTATTCGATGCACATGAAACTCTTCATTATTTTTTAGATCTCCCGTGCATCAAATGATTTCAAACACATATATATACATGTCTCTGCACGGACATACTTGTTGTAAACTGAAATAGACAAATAGGCCTAGTTCACCTTATATGCAAATAACATGATATACCTATACTTGCTCTTATTAATTACTTTTGCATGTGACGAAATTTCAAGAACATATTATTGCTATTATAATAGCATGGTTTAATAAATATAATAACAGTTCATGTAATTTAATCATCTGATCAAATGATTATTTATTTGAATTTTTTAAATCAAATGTAGAATACACGAGATAAAGAAAGTCCACAATTTAACCAAATAAATCATCAAACATAGGATTCATAATGATCCCCCTATCCACTCCGACAAAACAAACGGCCCAAAAGTGCCTTAAACAAGTTTGTAATAATCCTCCTAATCTAGGTTGACGGCCCAAAAGTGCCTTAAACAAGTTCGTAATAATCCTCCTAATCTAGGTCGACAAAACAAACAAGCTGAAAAGTGCCTTAAACAAGTAATAAGCCTTCTAATCCAGTCCGGCGAAACAAACGAGCCCAAAAGTGCCCTAAACATGGTTATCAGAGTAGAAGTTGTTCCTGTTCTTGTAATAGATTGCTCATGAAAATGTGGAGACAGTCAGATACGGCTAAACAAAATCTTCTGGCTGCTGCACAAAAAAACTGCAAATCTATAACGTCAGTGATCCACAGGGTGAAGCTGCCATGTATCTTCCCCTTCCAAAAGTAATTGCTAACTAAGTTACGTACGGATGTATGCATGCGGTCCGGAAAAACCTTGGGTAGTATTTAGTTTCGACTTTGGGACTCACCCAGCCCAAGTCAGGGAGAGTCTCGTAATGAAGAGAATTCTTTCGCGATCTTTCGCTAAGATATCGCCATAACAACTAACCAAGCTTCTATAGTTGCTCAAAACAGTTAGGAAGGAAAAACGCGAGGAGAGACATACAGGAACGTAACTGCAGGATTAATTTTCTCGAGCTCAGGATTTTTTAATTTCTTCTTCATTGGTGCGAACTCCACCGCTAGTTGGCCTGCAAGATTTTCAAGTAAAAACCATGCTATTTCAGAGTGACAGATAGAAAGGACACGCAAAAACATAAGTATTGGGTATTTTTCGTTTTGTACAACATGGTCGAAATAATTGAAAATCTGCAACCATGGTGAAGTTTTGAATCCTTAGCATGCCAGTGTCGCCTCAATAGAAAGCTAACCTACAGCATCTGTGACTAATCAAACAAAACATTTCAGAGTACCTTAGCTTATATTTATGTAGATGGAGAAAATGAATTCATTCTTTAGATCATCGGTAATCCTACTGTCCAGTTTAAAGTTAGTTCCCTCATGCGGGTAGCTCCCATTCGTCTAGGAATTAACTCCAGTTCTCTTTTGACTACCGGATAGCCAACCCTTTCTTCTTGTTGCTTATATAAAGAAATTGTAGCAGTAATGCTAGGTTTTTGTTTTGTTGCTAAATGAACTATATTTCACGTACAAGGGCAAAGACAACATACAAGGTGCAACACTGTACATATGTAATCATACAAAATAAGCATCTAGTAGATATGGATTTATGAACATGGTGACAAAAATGACAAAGGAGTCATAGTAATGTATCCGGGTTTTTTCATCACCATTTAGTCATTGAAATTTAGGAATCGTCATAAAACAACTTCAAGTACAGTCAACAGCCTAAACTCAAATTCTCCCGCAAAAAACCAAGGACTCAGATCTTCAACCACAAGGATGGTTTGCACGAGCCCATACTGTCTCAAAACTCGGGATGGAAACGGTCACTCCCGGGAAACCTATTAAAGAAACCATATGATGTCCTTCACACAGAAAACCTTAGGATCAAGACCAGGCATCTGATTATTATGTCCAAGAAAAGACATCACTATACTCCTTAAGGAAGGTCATGTACTTCGTGCTTTGTCTTTAGGAATGGATGCGGTTATAAAGGTTGGTAGTGGACCTTACTTTTGCTTTATTCTGAGAAGCACACTATCTCCACCCATGCATGTAACTTTGCAGCTAAGAAGATCATGCAGTGAAATGGACTTTACATTAAAGGAGCATTCATCCATGAAGGGAAGCAAGATGCACTTGTTTGGATTGTTATCACACAACTTCCTTTCCTATTTGTATTGTCTGTCACCTACTTTTAAGTCCAAACTCTTACGGGTCTGTTTTAGCAATGAAATTATCAAAGTTGAGCGTTGAGCAAATTATGGACTACATGTTCAATCAATACTTAATTTGTTTTTTCTTTGTTTGGATCTTAATCCTCATATTACCTATGTTGAGAATATAAATAATAAAGTCAAATATCTCTGTAACAGCTTTAAGTTTTTAAATGAGTTGGTGGTTAACAATCTAATACGGTATCAAAGCAGACAATAGATCTTGTGTCCGAACCTCACCGCCTACCTAGCCATTAAATACTTGCATGTATTTAGCCCGCTTATAGAGGAAAGTCTGGCTACATGCGAGGCGGCTTGTTAAGAATATAAATAATAAAGTTACGTCTCTTTCTGACAGCTTAAGCTTTTAGGTAAGTTGGTGGCTAACAATCCAATAACCCCCATTCCCACCGGAGCACAAACACGAAGGAATAAACAATCTACTTTACCCCCATGATTTACGCTCCTTTTCTTTGTATCATTTTCTTGTAGTTAAGATGAGAGATATATAGGGAGTTCATGTGATACCCGGCACTTTTAATGAAACAACTATGGCGATGAAGAGTGGACGTACAAAAATCAAATAGATGCAAGATAAGTTGACAACAAAAGTTAACTATAAACAAAATCAAAGGAAAATGCACTTACAATCCGCTTAACACCTTAATGGTATCATAGAAGAACCATTGCAATGTCACTGCAGGTCCAACAAGCATTATTCTGATGGGGAGACTTCTCGTAAATAGATTTACAAGCCCGATTTTCTTCACAGCCTGAATGTGAAAATATTAATGTTAGAATCAACCCAACCAAACAGAAAAGTAAAAAGAGGTAAGTCGTGACTATTGTAAGTTAGGGTTGCTACCAGCTTGAGGCTACCAGCTTTTCTGTTATAAAGAGAAGCGACGATATTGTCAGCAGGATTAGAAATAATGCTACCGACAGATCCAGCAGCATATCCAGCTAAACAAGTCACCCCAAGCTGTTGAGGTTTTGAGCATTCCTCCTTCCTTCTTTGAATTACGTTACGATACAGAAAGTTTACAGAATACTCAAAGGTTGAGAACATAACCATAGAGACTGCCAAAGAAAAGTTTGAATAGGGTCAATACTCGAAAGGTGCTACTCATGGAAAAAATGTAAAACAATAAGTAATGCTTCCTAGTAACACTCTGTGATCTAAAATAGCCAAATGACGATTTGGTTGCTCTAAATATTCCTAGGCCCATAAAGACGACCGCATCCTTGTAACTCGAGAAACGTCTAAATAGCCATTGCAAAAAATATTCACAGCAGAAATTATAAAAAAAAATACTGAATAAGCGTGAAATTACATGGAAGGTTACGGCCCAAAAGTGGAGCTAGTCCCCTGTAAAATCTGCAGACAGGATCAAAACCAAAAACCAGGTGATTAAGAGAATATCAGATAATTAAGACAATATAGATAATGTAAGGCAAAGCTTCCAGATTCCATACCCCAAAGCCCCTTCCGTTGCATATAGCTTTGGAACGCCATCAATCAAGCCTTTTGCGAACTGGGGCTGTGCTTGAACACGGACTTTGATAGCCTCAAAAGGGCAAAGAGCCACATTGGCAATCACTTCAGCAGATGCACTACTGAGAAAAAATATGGAACTCCTGTTGTGGTCTACCAGGACATTGGAGTAAACCTTCTTGAAGTATTCATATAAGCCAAATCTGCAGGCGCCCTGAATGCCATATCCAAAGAATTTTCCACCCCTACCTCTCCAAAAGGCAGAAGGACCTTGTTCCCGCAATATAGTGGTAAAACAGGTGGAAATGCTATTATACTTGACAGGATTCACCTACAACTCATATGAAGATAATCTATCAAGTCATATACTCCAAACGAATATACTATGCAGTAATAAAAAACCAAAGAGCAAATTGCGGGATAGATTACATAGTGGATAGTGGAGACAACTACAGGATCAACTATCAAAACGTCCTATTTATCGAACTGAGGTTGTTATGTAGTGTGAAGCCTGATGGTTCTGTACACTCAACCATGAATTTTTCGGTCCACTCAATCTCTCGAGGCAAAACATTTGAAGAGTACTTTTGGCATTTTTTATAGACTTGAAACACTAGATATAAATTGTAGCAAAGAGCATCTCCGATATAATTGAGTTCTTCTTTTTATCATAGTAAAACAACCCCAGAGACCGTGGACGTAGCCGAACCAAAGTAAGTCGTGTATGCTTGTGTGCTGTAAGTGATGACAGAAAGGCCATCACTTTGTTGTTACTGCTTGAAGGGATCCTCGGGACCAAACACGGTTTGAAACTAGCTTGTCTTAGCGGCCGCTCCCTGTTCAATTAGATCTTTATTTTTCTGCATTCTATTTACTAGATACTGCATTTGGGTTCCACGTATTCCTAATAAGTTGGACTAACACTATGGCTGCATAAACGTCTACATGAGTCTGACTACATCATACTAAGTTGGATAGGATTTTCAGAGAATCAAAATCCAATACTGTAAAAGACTTGTAATGAATTAATCATACTTTCTAAAACTAAACAGGTAATCCAAAGGCTACAAATCAGGTTCTTTTTCTCCGATCCCTTTTCTAGCCTATGCTGATCAAGTAAGGATACAGAAACGTTGGCTCCTGAGGAAACCAAACCCATAGGTTATTGCTCTTTTCCCCTAAGCTGTCACTTTCCTGAATTTATCATACGATCTATACCGAACAAGAATTTAGACTGACCTAGTGAGTATATGGACATCAGCGAAGGATGGATATGATCTACTTGTTATCAGTCAACACATCCCCTTTTTGCCCCATTTTGACTGCCCGATGGGTCTACATCCATCCCTAAATATCATTGGGTATTGTTAGCTTCCCGCCATTCTCTGGAAGGGGAAGCCAAACAAAGAAGAAGAGGATTTTAAGAATTCCCCCAAGCCCCAAGGGGCATTCGACTGGGCCAGGCAGCAGATGGGAAGGCTTGTTGGAAAAATGTTAGATTTAGCAAATTTTGAGCCCCGGTTAAAGTGGGTCCTGTTCTTCGATCGGGTCGGTTCCACATACCGTTGTGTTCATCTTTGCAAGGAGATTAAAATCGAGTATTAAGTTTGCTAAAAACATTTAATGGTGAGATCCTAATTTTCATAAGGCCACGCGTGCGCCGCCGCAGCCGTACGTCTGACCATACCGAGCTAAACCGAAGCACGCGGGGTTGGGTTGGGTCAATAAGGTTAAAATGGGCTTGGCCCAAACGGATTCTATTTTAATCCGGACTAGGTTTGGCCCAGATGAATTTGCTTTCTAGGTTTTATTTAATCCGCATTAGGCTTGGGTCCAAACAGATTAAAAGATCTTCTAGAAAGGAGCAGAGAGGTTTCTTCTCCAGGGTTATGGTTTCCCTTTGTTTCAACAGTCGTGACCGGTGACTGTTGGGCACCTTGCCTCCTTGAATGGTCACCACTCAGCCTATAAATAGGATGGCCCTCCTTTCATTCAGATCATCCAAAAAAGACAGATCATCCTTGCGCATTCCAATAGTATTCATACCCAATTTTGTGCATTCATTTTTGAGAGCTCTATACAATTTTCAATTCTCCCGTCCAATAGATTAAAGTGCTACATCTACGCGACAAAAATCGTTGTATCCTAAAAAGCAAAAGCATTAGTCCAAGAAACCCATCAGCACCATGGGCGATTTTGCTTTAAAGACAGTATCAAATACTAGCCTCAATTGTCAATTTCCGGAATTCTGAAAATGGTCCTCTAAATTCTCTAATTTTCATGTTCTCTTTGATCTTTCAATCCGTGATTGTTTGCAGTTGGGAAACCTATTGTGTTCTTGGTTTTCTCCTAACAAGGCTCACTCGGAAGGCTGGCTAGGAAAGGAGGTTTCCTCAACTTTGTTTGTTGGAGCCATAGGAATTCGGTTCAATCAAGCCATTCATGAAAAGGCTCTCATCCGGAGCTAACAGGGCTGGCTACATACAACTATAGCCAAATAAAGATGAGACGAGACAGATGACCGCAGCGGGACTACCATAGATCTGAAACATAGTTTAACACAATCACCACTAGTCACATTGAAAATGAAAACTAGATGATCATACAAATATATGGATATAAATTTACTAAAACTAAAACTAAACCTAAACCAGGAATCCTAAGGCAGTAAAACAATCCCGCACGTAGAATCACAACTATTAGCAACATTGGAAATTGAAAAGCAGGCGATCATACAGTATATATGTTCAACACCCATACCTGCATATTAACTTTGACGACATCGAGGGGAGTGATGGCGAGATGGGTAGTTCCAGCACTGAGTAATCCTCCAACGGCGCAAATCCCATAGTACCCAGGTGAGAATTCCTCGCAAATTCTTCTTCCTTCGAATGGGCCTCTCATTTCTCACTATTATTATTATTATTATTATTATTATTATTATTATTATTATTACCCAAACACCCGCTTGTTTCTTCTAACGCCTTCAACCCAATTCCAAGAAAAGCTTCATTTTGTTTCTCTGCATCCAAAGATGACTTGCGTGAGGAAAGAGACGATTTTCTCTCTCTAAAAATTCCGATTCGCCTAGGTAATTCACGCCCCCCAAAAACCTTGGAACCCACAAGCAGGGGTTTTTGCTGCTTTTGACCTCATATTATTCACTGTGTAACATAGCGTGCTTCAGACGGCGTCGTACTGCAGATCCATTACAGAGCCATCAAACCGCCTGAGGGGGTGTTTGGGAGGGTTTTTTTGGCATTTTATTCATTTCCATTTTTGTAATTTTGGCTGTTTGGAACTTCATTCTTATGAATCAATTTTGCGAAACTCATTCTCCATCGGGTCTTTCAACTTTTAGGCCCCGTTTGTTAACCGGGGAAGAGACTTGGGATAGGATAGCTAATCCCATGGTATAGCTATGGCGTGTTTGTTTTCTTTGAGCGGGTTGGACTGGTAAGGTGGAGGGATGTGGAGTTCCCTCACTAGGGTGTATTAGGAATCCCTGGTTGGACCAGGTATTGGGAAGCCGTCGTTGTTGAGCACTGGAGGAGTTACCCTTTGGCCCTCAATCGATCTACTCATCGCTTCATCGATCGACCACTGCATCTTCCACATCCATCGAGCTCTCAAACTGTACTGGTCTTCAACCTCCATCTACAATCGTCCAGGTAAGAGACGATGAACAATTCGACTCAAATTTCCATCCATCTATTTCGATTTCTTCCATTTAACCATGTTTAATGGGTTTTATTGAATTTGTTCATGTGATTGAGTGATAATTAAGTATTTAATTGATTTTCAGTGCATCCGTTGTACTTTTTTCCTCAAATCTCATTGCGTCACTTATATTTAACTTTAGGGTTAAGGGTATAAAACGACGTCGTTTTAATTTTAGTTGGGTCTGGAGAACGGTTTGGTTCGAGAATCGATTCGGTTATTGGTCTAAACCATAATCTAACTAAATCTAAACGGGTATTAATCCATTCCTACTATATCTATACCTACTGAAAAACAAATAGTTATGGTTCGGAGAAAATTAAGCGATTCAGTTCGAATAACCATCAGTTTGATCCAAATGACCATCCCTATCAAGAACTCTTCAAATAGGTCCTAGCAAAAAAAAAAAAAACTCTTCAAATAGGGTAGTATCACATTGGTTGTAGACGAGTTGGCAAAATAACTAGACTTAATGAATAGTTATTTGTCACACAATTTCAAAACCGAACTCGTTTGCAATAGAAATCCCGTGAATAAAATACCAGAGAGACTTTATTCCACTCGTGTCTTAGTATAAGATGGTAAAAATTTACAAGGACCTGGTCCCTTTCGAACTTTTCACGAATCTAAAATCCTTATGGTCACGCTCAATTATCCCTCTTCAAATAAGGGTTGTTTTCATTGTACAACATTTGTTATAATTGAGTTGACAAAACAGCTGAACTTAAGTATTCGTTATGTGTCACACAATTTTAAAATTGATCTCGCTTGCGGTAGCCGTCCCGTAAATCATATTCCATACGAGAGAGATTTTGTTTTGCTTGTGCCTTATTTATCATAAAATCTACAGCCAATCAAACACATTACATGTTTGCCAAAAGAAAATAAACACAAACAGCTCAACTAAGATTAAAGAGGTGAATTACACTGACCTCCCTAAGGTTTCTTATAAAAACACTTATCCCTTAAGATTTTTAAAATTACTTTGTTCTTATTTGCGTTTCAAACTACTATGAAGTTTCCTCCCCTACCGTTAAAATCAATCAAACGTCGTTAGTTAAGTTATTAAAACTTCAAATTCGATATTTTTTCTGACAAAATAAATTATAACATAATTTCTATCACGTTCGGAGTAGTTTATGTTGAATTTTTTAAAATTCTCAAAAAGCGACAGGATTTTAAAATTTGTCCAAATTTCAACTTTAGTAAAATTAAAAGAACTCAATTCAGGTTATGTCGGATGTAATGCAAATAATGTTATAATTCTTTTGTCGAAAAAAATCTCAAATTTAAAATTTTAATAGTTTAATTAAACGATATTTGACTGAATTAAACAGTAGAGGCACTAACTACATGACATTTTGAAAAATAAAAGATTTCATAATAATTTTAAAACCCTTGAGAGGGTTATTGTATTGGGTAGAAATATCAAGAGAGGTTAGTGTAATTTATCTAAATTATAACTTCCAATAATAGCCTGTTTGAGTAATTTATAAATCCAATTGCATCCTTGGTAATTACATAAAATTTATTGATTTTTCAGAGATTAGTCATAGTGCACATAAATTGATCCAGACACTATAACTTAGAAAAAAAATCTCGTAAAATTTTCGTCCTTTATTATTTCTTCGTGTGATTATATATACGATTATACCAAAATAAATCGACCTCTATTCTAGACTAATCAAACCGCAGTTTTTTCGATCGAATTGTCTTTTTTTTTGGTAATCCTTTTCACCCCTAGTTATCGGACATGGTTGGCTACAATTGTACTAATGTGAAAATATCAGGGTGTGTTATGTAAAAGTAGAAAATTCAATATTCCACTTGTTATAGAAATGAAATATTGGGATCACTATGCAATTTTCTCAAACCTGTTCCTGGTCAAAGGGGACAGGATCTCTGATCGGAAACACAGTTGAAGATCAAAGAAGAAGACTCCCAAATCGCGGTCGTATCGCTGAAGAGCAAGTCGGCGTCTGCGTCGGCGTCGGAAGTTTGTAACCACCAAATGGCGAATGAGCAAGTCGCCGTCGAAACGGCTCCGCTGGAGCAAAGGCCTGGAATTTTCATCATCGGATCCTCCAACGTCGGTAAACGCACCCTCCTCTCCCGTAAGTCTCTCTCTCTCTCTCTCTCAATGTACATATGTTTATATTTACATGTATATACGTTGGCGGTGGTTTGATTTTTGCTCATTCTCAGTGGATTTGATACAATGTCATACGCTTACCTTATAGCTGGTAGAAGAGATTAGGTCTCTTTTATGTTTGTTTTGAGGGTTTCTCTTTTATTTTTGTTTGGGAAATGGTAATTTCTCGATGTAGTTATTGTTGCATGAACAGCTGAGCTTAGTTACTGATCATACCGAAGTGTTTATGTTTGTACCACTTGATTAGTAGTCTGGTTGCTGTTCTCTCTTACGACACAATCCTCTGTTCTTAGAGCAAAAGTGATTTGCTTAGCTTTACACCCATCCCAATTATCATTTCTGATACATTTACGGGGCAGGCTCGGACACATTGAGTACATCCTATACGTGTATCATAAATTTTAAATGAATGTGACATAGGGCCTATACATTTTTGAATGTGATAAACTTTCGATCTAGTAAATTTAATAAATGAATCATATGTAGTTACTTGACAAATCAATGAGTTACCATGATTTTTTCGAATCAATATATTTCTAGTTTGACTTATGAGAGAAGGCTATATATGTATATGTAAGGCTATATATGTATATGTCTATATTTACATGTATATTGCATCTATATATGTTGGTGGTGGTTTGATTTTTAGCTCATTCACACTTGATTTGAAACAATGTCATACACTTACTTTATAGCTGGTAGAAGATTAGGTTTGTTTTGAGGGTTTTTCTTCTATTTCTTTGGAAAATGATAATTTCTTGATGTAGTTATTGTTGTTTGAATACACGAGCTTAGTTACTGATCATACTGAGGTATTTATATTTGGACCGGTTGATTACTAGTCTGGTTGCTTTTCTCTCTTAAGAGCAATAGGCTAGGAAATTTGACTGATGGAATCATACCAAGCACTTTATGGTGGCATTTTTTGATGGGTTTATAGCATCTATATTACAAATCAGGACAGTGTGGGATCCTCAAAAGACATTTTCACCACAATGGTTGAGATAGTTTTCATCTAACGGTTGAGGTTCATTACAAAAAATAGTATACAACAATCTTAACTAGCATTTATTAGTCTCACAATTTTCAAAAAAGTAATAAAAAAATGTACATGCTTTTTTTAAGCTAATTAGTTTCTATGAATACTTGCTTTTCAAAAGATATAGCACATATGTATTTTCTCCCAAAAAAATAGTTCATAATCCTTACAAATCGATATTACAATACACAACGGTGTGGGGCTTTCCAAATATATTTTCACAACAACGATTGAGATTGTTTAGAATCCTAACATAGATTTAATGCCATTGGTAGTGCCGTGGGCACGGGTAATACGCTAGTCTTTAACGAGACAAATACTTGTTCAGGTTGGTGAACTTGGAATCGCATCAAGAGTACTTTTAATTATGGGTATCATTGACATTGTAGCTAGACGTTGCAGAGTTGAAGTTTGCATAAGACCAGATTTTAAGCGGAAATCACCAAGAAATTTTCTTAATATGATTTATGCTTCCCTTCGATTACTAGTCTGGTTGCTTTTCTCTCTTATGAGCAATATGCTAGGAAATTTGACTGATGGAATCATATCAAGCACTTTTGGGTGACAATTTTTGATGGGTTTTACACCATTTTCAACGAGACTTCAGGTTGGGGAACATGGAAAATCGTCAAGAGTACTTTTAATTATGGGGATCTTTGACATTTTAGTTAGACTCTGCAGAGTTGAAGTTTGCATGATACCTAATTTTCAAGGGGAAATTGCCAAGAAATTTTCTTGATATGATTTCTGCTTCCCTTTGATATTTCTACTTCATAGTTATGCTGTTATTTCATCCTCACGTACAACGTAAAAATAGATATTCTACCGAATATTGGTTTCAGGGTCCAGGCCTTTCCAAGCTGTTAAGATGAAGACCAAGAATTGCTGAATGTTGCTTTAGCTTTTTTCCTTTTCTTTAGCCTATGATAGTGCATTGAGATCCTTTTATTGACCTTCTGTGATAATAGTTCAGTATTGGTTCTCTTATATCTTCTCTTTTGGAGATGGAAAGAAAATTCACTCTCACCATTTTGATGATTTCTTGATTTTAGGATTGCTCTCTGTGGATTTTGAAGATGCTTCTGATTCGTTGTCTGATGTACTTGCTTATGGGTATGTCTACTATTGATTTTGAGATTCTTTCTTCGGATGGTCTATGGTCCAGTTAATGTACTTTCATGTCCAACTAGAATCCTAAAAAGTATCTAACTGAGGTACATTTGCATTTTATTATTGTTAATCAGGTGGACTATCAATACTAAGTATTACACAGCTGATCTGTCCGTTTGGATGTCTCATCTTCACGATGACTTCTCCATTGGGGCCCTGCCAATATATGACCAGTTGGCTGCATTGGTTATGGTTTTTGACATGAGTGATGTTAGCCTCACCCACTCACTTCCTATCTCTCTGTTTGGATGTAGGAGTCGAGACTTTTCAATTCTCAGTGCCAAACTGCTACATATGTTTTATATCTATTTATGTTTAATCCACAGCTATCATCTCTTGCTGCACTCAAAGATTGGGTTTCCCGCGCTGATATTCAGAAGTTTGACATATTATTATGCATTGGGAACAAAGTGGATCTGCTTCCAGGACATTCAGCTCATGTTGAATACAGAAGACACATGCAGAAACTTGGAGATTCCTCTTTTGATCCCGAGTTCTCGGACTATGGAATTTCTGAAACTGAAGGAATTAGTTTATTGGGAGATGAAGAACGACCGTCGGAGATTAGGAGGTCATGTTTGGAGTGGTGCACTGAGCACAACATCGAATACATTGAAGCATGCGCATCCAATGCTGATTTTGACAGATGTAAGACTCTTCGTTTGCCGTTTCATTTCAGTGCTGTTCTTAAATTTCTTCTTATCTGGGAACCAGTAAAGATTTAAATCTTTTCCTCTCCTTCAAGAAAAAAATGGAGAACACCAAAATAATAGCTAAAGGATGTAAATATGATCTTAGCTCTGTGTTTTTCTCTTCTTCTTCTTCAAGGTACATACACCTATATTTTGTATGTATTGGCAATGGTCCCAGTAACCGATTAACTGTGCCATTCTTATTTTGTCTTACTATTTTATCCTAGTTATTTAGCAGATGCTCCCAAGGCTCTGAATAGAATTGTGGTATTAATTAGGAGGATTAGTTTCCTTATTATGGATCAATTAATAAGTTTTTGGCCTGTCTCATGAAGTCTCTAAGGAGAGTTCTTTTATCATAGATTTTGGCATGTTCTCTTCTTCTTCTTCCTGCCTGCTTGAGTTTAATCCTAATGAGATAAAAGAGCTCGTTCTTGACAGGTTTGTCAGTTGATGGAGATTTACAGGGTGTTGAACGACTGTATGGGGCTCTTTCTGCTTATATGTGGCCTGGGATGGTATTGAAATCTGGCAATAAGATAACTGAACCATCTTTACCGGAGAAGCAAGGTTTTGCATTAATTTCACTTTGAATATGAAAAACTGCTTTTTATCTATTCAGACTGTTGATTTTTATCTTCACTGCTTAGAGATGTCAGAAGAAGAATCTGACTATGAATTTGAGTACGAGGCATTATCTGCTGGTTCAGTGGAACCATGGGATGACACAGATGGAGGATGGGTATCTGCGGCACACTCTGCTGGTTCAGTTTCTCAGACTGTTGAAGCCAAAGAATGTGAAGACAAGGATATTAGATCCCTTGGCGGAGATCAGGAGCCCTCTACATCAATGTCTCATTCGGCTGAAGAAATTGACAGGGAAGCATTGCCCAATGCACATGAACCTGATGAAGCCTCAGAACCCGATATGGGACCACATTATGAGTTTGATGATTTGGAGCAGATAATGTCTGAGATTGGAAATATGCGTGATAGCTTGAGGTTGATGCCCGATTTCCAGAGGAGGGATATGGCAGCAAAGCTGGCAATGAAAATGGCTGCCATGTTTGGGGATAGCAGTGGCGGTGAGGAGGGATTTGATTGATAAGATAGACCATTTGGGTATTGCAAGGAGCTTGGACAGCTGAAATCGCACTTTTATCAATCAGGTTAAGGGCAAACCGACTAGCAGTCTGCAGTTGTATATCCAGTGAAATGAAACCTTCTGGTGGGTGCCGCAATTTCAGGTTAGTGCAATATGAATTCTCTATATTTTTACTGAAACGATGATGAGTGATTTAACCTTGTATCAGATAGTAAATTTGAGATTGAGAAGTTGCAGATCAAATAGCCTATCCACTTAATTTATTAGCTGTAAGATTGTGATGAAGATATCATTAGAAGTTTAATATTTCAAAACGAGACGTCCCGAGATGTCCTAGCACTCAATGAGTTAAACACAGGAAGTGCCATAAATATCCATTGTTCCTTAAATGTTAGAATTCGGTTGACCACAATATGTTGCATATTAGTTTACACTCGGTATGGGGTTGCTTTAGTTTTTCACTTTCTTATTTCTGGTTTTGGAGTACGAGTTATTGGTATTGGCCATAAACCTGTCTTTGTGCATTCCACAACCATCTGGAGTTTCTATTTAGCCATAGACCTCTGAAGTATTATTATTTAAGGCGAGAGGATCACCTAGGCACAAAGATCTCTTGAGGTCTAGGCGCAAGGTGCTAGTCGAGGTGCGGGCCTTATTGAAGCAAGGTGCACCTAGGCGAGAGAAAATAACAAAACAAAGCATGCACCAATACATCAATGGAAACACGTGAATTTGAGTGATTGTACCACTTAAAACAACCATAAAAATATCTAACAAATGTCAAATAGTCAACAAGACTTGCATAGAGAAGAACTAAAGTGTCAAATTGAAGTTTGAAGATAGAAAAAGAAAAAAATCATATATATGTGTATTGTATATATATATATATATATATATACACACACTATATATATGTAAATATAATTCTGTATATATACTTTTGTACATGATATATAGTGTATATATCACACACATAATACTGCTGTATGTATCTATATACAAAATCGATGTCTAGGTGCACGTCAGGAAGAAGCAAGAAGGAGAGCTGGGTACCTCGAGCAAATCAAAGAAAGACTGACAAAAAACAGCGAGGAGAAAGAGGAGAAAACAAGAGAATGAAGAGAGAGGGAGAGAGAGAGTAGGTTAGGTTTAATCCCCTTTTCTTTATGTTCAAAAAGGCGCGTCTTTTTTTTGCCTCACACCTCAAGTTTTAAATACACGCCTCTTCTAAGTTTCCTCGCCGCAGGCCTCTTGAGGCGCACTGCCTGCGCCTCGCCTCTAGGTGCATGCGCCTCAGTGCCTTTTACAACTATGCTCCGAAGGGAAAAGTCAAGTTACAATAGGTTATTGGATTCATTCAGACCTTCTGTTTGCTGATGTTCCAAGTTTGAAACTAGAATTGAGGTAGCAAGATTTTTCTCTTCCTTCTTCTTTGAAGTCTATTAGGGGTGGGCACTTGTCAGTCAACTAAAGGTGGTAGGTAAGTCTAGAGAAAAGCTGATCTTGGTGCCTAAAGTGCACGCGAGTTTTCCCAAGCGAGTTTACTGGCGCAAACAAATGAACACATGGAATGATTTGGGCATCATGGAAACAGAAAGTTCGTAATGGTGTATCTAGAATATATATGTCATCATCTCCTGATTAGTGAGTGATATATTTGTCCCAGTAGGTAAAATGACGGGAAAGGTGTAATGGTAGAATGGGGTAGTTACCAATGATGTTGTGCCGTCAGTCATGGAAGCTATGGTGGAGAAGAAGCACAATCAGTGAAAATTGAAAAGCAAAAAGTAACGATTCCTAATGGAGATTTCCCTTTTTGTTTCTCTTTATTATGCATTGGTAGTTGAAGGTGGACTCCGTCAATTGGGAAGGTATATATCCACTCTCTTTTTAAGAAGCGGAGTCTTGTGCATGAAAAATGTAGTTGGTAGTGGACCTCTGTTACTTGGACTCGGGCATGGGTTTCGATGCAGTTACTTGTTTAATTATCAGATTCATTTAATTTTGTTTTCAAGGATAGCTTGACATCTCTGTTAGATGGACTCGAGTACGGTCGGGTGCAGTTACTTGTTTAAATATTAGATTCATTTAATTTTCATTTCAAGGATACGGGACACCTCTGTTACATAGACTCGAGTCCCGTTGTCGGGTGAGGTTACTTGTTTAAGTACCAGGTTCATTTAATTTTCATTTCAAGAATACGGGACAAGCTGGAACATAAAATAACCTTAACATATAATTCATATTTGCTAGCTTAAATGGTGTTTACTAGTTGTCATATATCTTTCCATGCATATTATAGGAGTTCTATGCATCGCTTGTGAGGAATTTGGGTTAGAAAATATGTTTGCAAAAGTTTTGTCGAACTAACATGTCCGATATGGATCCCATGTGGTTATCCAATTGTCGAGTTTTCGACTCAATATACTTCATATAATTTGAAGGATCCATGTAACCTAGATGGACCATAATCGATACTATGATTACTAGATAAAGTGTCATATGTGGGTAAGAAGATATTTACAAAACTTTTCGTATGGATGACCTAAATTCATCATGTAACCTAGATGGACCATAATCGATACTATGATTACTAGATAAAGTGTCGTAAGTGGGTAAGAAGATATTTACAAAACTTTTTGTATGGATGACCTAAAGTCATCATAGTGGACTCTTGCCAACTCAAGCCACCACTCCGGCTTCCGCCCCCCCACCAGTGACGACTCTCCAACCACACCTACCGTTGATCACCGCCTCCCGCTACCTCCAATGATCATCTGGCCACCTTTTCAGTCTCATCGGCAACCACCTTGTTGCCGTCCACCACCTGTGGTGACCATTCGGCCACCTCGGGCGACCCTCCAGCTGTAGGCTGCCACCTCCGATGAATCCCCTCCGCTGGCAAAGTAAGTGTTTTTACCACAAATGTTCTGTACTGTTTCTGTTTGTGAAAAAGTGGAAATCTTGTTTGCGGAGAAAAAACCCATAACTGACAGTATTGCCAAACAGATCCTAGACCCTAGAAAATGGGCAGTGTTACCAGAGATCCTTTGTTTGTTCACGTTGCCATTTCCTTGTAGTGCGGACAAAATGAGATAATTTTGTCCGTCTTGCTCTCGAAACTATATCGTTTTATTTATCACGCAAATTGTTCCAAACGATGTAGTTTTCAGAACAAAGCGGGCAAAAATATGTTATTTTGTTTGTACTACATGGAACTGTACTATAGCCCCTAAATTCCTATTTTTGTGTACAGGAACAGATTTGGCAAGACATATTTTTAGATGGTAGTCACACCGCATCCTATTCGTATCGGATATTAATAGTCATTCAATATTTGCAAATACGTATTTGAAAAGTATTCACAATTAAAAAAATTATTTTTATTTTTTGACGTATCGGATACTTTTTAAATACTCTAGCTCATGTGTTTACAATTTTTATTAAAATAAGCTTGTGGCACTTTTTCATAGTAATAGAGTAAATTATTTAGAATAAAGAGAAGTATAAATTTTTAACATTTTATTTACTCTTTAAAGAGAAAGATGTAGTAAAATAAAACATTATTATTTTTGTAGTATATTAAATATCTTTATTGTGTGACGTGTTGTTTATATCTTTGGATTTTAAAAATTAAATGAGTAACCAAGTAAACTTAGGCCCTATTTGGCCAAACTAGATTATGGAGATTGTCTAGATTATTAGGGATATAATTTAGTCCCATTTGGCCTAAATTATTTACCCAAACAATCTGGATTAATCTAGCTCCAAACACAACATAACTTCTATATCCACAAATAATTTAGTCCAAACACTTTGAGCTAGATTATTCCCTCCGGCACCCAACATAATCCAACAATCCAATAATCCCATAATCTAGTTACGCCAAATGGACCCTTAAAAACAACATATATTTTACTTGAGCGTATTTTAGCCGTACTCGTAGCTTCTTCTTTTTTTAATTCTTTTTTGTATGGTATCGTATTTGTATTAGTTGAGTTTGGCAGTAAAATGGAGGTGGTCGCCACTACTCTGTTAGGCAAATCTAGAAATAAGTTTGATATCTGGCAGATGTTTTCTCCTGATTAGTGGGTTAGTTTATTGGTCCCAGTAGGTGAAATTACAGGGGGGAAGTAATGGTGTTATGGGGTGGTTCCCATTGATGTTGTGCCATGGAAGTTTCTTGGTGGTAAAGAAGCACTATATAGGTGAAAGTTTGAAAAGCAAATAGTCAAGTCCTTTATGCGTTTGTCTCTCCTTTTTATTCTTTAGACACGTATTGGCGGATTTAACAAGAGATAAAGTCTCAAATAGATTGACATAAAGTCTCATATAGATTGACACAATATAAGAGCTGATAGGACACATCAGAGTGTATTGCGCGTTCAAACTGCACTATTTTAGCTGCTCAAATACTGTCCAAATGCTCACCTTTTTGGGTAATATTTTGGTGATCAAAACGATATCGTATTGGCAGACAATACACCTTTGTTGGTGACGAATTTAATAAGGGATAACGTCTTGTATGAACCAACACGATACGAAAGTTGATAACACGGCATCATAGGTTTGAAATGATTTTTATCTTTATATTCCTCTTATGTTGTTAAAAAACTGTGTTGTTGTCAACCTAAGAAACTAGTCATCCTAAAAACTATTAACATTTCTTGTCATACTAAAGGGTACAAGCCGGTTGGCATCGTTTCGACTTTGACACCTCCACACGGTACTTGTCGGTTGCCTAGTACACGTACTGCATTGAAACAAGGTTGCGGAAAAGTCTCATATGGATTGACACAATATTGCGGAGGCACTAGTCTGTTTCGTAGTACGCACATTGCATTGAAAGAAGGTTGGAAAAGGTCTCGTATATATTGACACAATGCAAGAGTTGATAACACGACATTGTAGATTCATAATGATTTTTATCTTATATTTCTTTTATGTAAACCTATGTTGCTGTCAACTTAAGAAACTAGTCCTCCTAAACTTTTAAGACTTCTTGCCATATTAGAGGGACAAGCCGGTTGGCATCATTTCAGCTTCGACACCTTGGCACGGCACTTGTCGGTGTACACGCGTTGCAGTGAAATAAGGTTGGGAAAAGTCTCGTATAGATTGACACAATCCAAGAGTTAATAACACGGTATTGTAGATTTAAAATGATTATTATTTTATATTTCGTTTATGTCCTTAAAAACTATGTAGTCGTCAACTTAAGAAACTAGTCCTCCTAAAAACTTTTGAGGTTTCTTATGTTTAATATGACACTAGGTTTTTGATGCTAAATTTATGTGATGAATGTAATAATTATAAGTTACAATTAGGGTTTTTTTTTATGGTTAGGGTTTTTATTTTTTTCATTTAGGACCTTTGATTTTCAGAAAATTATGATGCTTTGATTGCGAGATTTTCTTTTTAAGGTTATTCTCAACGGGCGAGTGTTCCTTCTAAATTAATTTTATGAACTCGTCACTGGTTGGAAATGAAAAGTTACAGTTTGGATTCCCTACTTGAACTATATACTTAGGCTTATTTTGGTCTAATTGTACTATTAATTTTTTTTTTTTTATAGATTATTAGTTTGTCTCGATAAAAAAAATTAAAAAATAAACTGAACTTTATAAAAAATCATAAAAGACAAGAACCTAGACGCAAGTCTAGGTCAAGTTTCCTCGTGGGTAACACTTGATTCCCGAAAGGAGGCATAGATTCGGAATCGAAGATCTTCCAAGGACTAAATCCACCCCTGTGAGAAAATCACATGATACTCCGAATGTAGAAACAAAAAAGAAAGACACTTGCTCGAAACAGGAAGTCCACCTTCAAAAGTAGGTATTGAAAACTTTTGATCATAACTTTGAATAATTATAAAAAATTGACGCAAACGCAAAAAAGTTTGAATAATGATAAAAAACACTAACGAAAAAGAGAGCCCAAAAACCATGACGATTACTTGGAAAGTGAAAAATCAAACGCATGATTTGGTAGTTGAGTAAGAAGATATTTTCATTCCATTTAAAGATGGCGATAACCTTAGTTTTTGAGAGTGGAATCCTACCCAAACACTACCCAAGTGGCCCATGAAATGTGTCATTTTGAGATTGACACACTTTCAACTTGTCTTTTTCTAATGTGATATCGCGTATGACGTAGGATGTGACTAGGGGTAAAATCAGTTTGAATTCGGTTAATTTATCGACATATAATTCCGGAATCAATCGATTCGAGTAGAAATTTTTTGTACTTATTTTGACCGTATTTATGAAAAAAACAGTATCAATTCAGATGAAATAAGTTGGGTCTACATCTCTAGATCAATAAAATGAACACTCTAGTAGTTAATTGGGATTAGGGTTTCATGAAGATTTTTTATGAGGAGATTTTTTCTAGTTGAAATATTCATTTACCGAACACTTGGTGGAGTGCCATGTGTTAAAGTAATAGGGTCAATTGACCCCATGGACCACCTAATGACAATAACACAAATATATTTCAAAGTATTGATATTACTTGATTGCATTTGTTGTTTTGTTTATTGCATTTATTGTCGGAGACACGTGTCCGGAAAACTAGTCCGGAGAATCAAAGCTCTCCCCCTCATTTGGTATAGCCCTACGTCAACGTCATATGGTCACCCTATTGCTAGTAACAAGTGGCTTATTCGGCTATAGTATATCTGCAAAGGGCGTCGTTGTTTTAACGAATCAATCGTTGATATTGCAACGGTATTTTACAACCTGTCTATTATCTTATGATTCTATCTTCTATGCTCTTCAATAACATATTATTATAGACATGTTGCGTCTATACCAAACTCGTTGAGAGGTCAAGCGGTAGTCTTAAAATATTGAAGCATCGTTAAAATTGTCATGAATGTTTAATCTTTACATAACTCTCTGGCTGTATTTATATATTAATATGTTGATGCAAACTATTTGTGTTATGTATATGTGATTTGTTGATATTTTTTATATTATATATTTTTTATAATTATTTTTTCTTTTGCAATGCGCTCCGGATAAGCACGTGGTCAAATTTATGAACAAGTGATGCGTTTGTTTGCCTGTATATGTACTTTTTATGATAACTTTATTAGTTAAAATTTTTAGAGTCATCACTGCTCCCCACTCCATAAGATGCTCTCACCCCATAAGATAAGAATACATACATACATACATATACAAACACCCCCCCCCCCCCCCCCCCAAAAAAAAAAAAAAACACCCATTTTTTTTCTTTTTCTATTTGCACGACTGAGTTCATGGTTGAATTCACGAAGATTCGTTTGTCTGTCCATATCTGTACTTTTTTAAATGACTTTATCGATTAAATTTTTTGGAGTCGTCATTGCTCTCACCCGATAAGATGCTCTAACCCCATAAGATAAGCTCATGGTTGAATTCATGAAGATGTGACCCATCTGTCTGTCCATCGTCATTTCTCTTATCCCATAAGATAAGAATACGTATAAATACTTACATACATATATAGATAGATAGACACACACACACACACACATCATTTTTTTTCTTTTTCAATGTACACTGGATAAGCTCGTGATAGAATTCATGAAGAAGTGATGCGTTTGTCTGTTCGTATTTGTGCTTTTTAAAATGACTTTATCGATTAAAATTTTGAAGTACATTTACTACATACATACATACATAAAATAAGAATACATTTATCTCTCTCACACACACACACACACACACGCACTCTCACACACTCACATACATATATTTTATACACACACACACACACACATATATATATATATATATATATATATATACATATATAGCTTCTATTGAGGGATTCCTCATTTTGATAAAATGAGAACCTCCCATTTTTCGAATCAAATATTGATGATTGGAACCGTTCAATGTGTTTAAAACATATTTTTAAGAATATCCGCGAGAAATCAGCTCAAAAAAATACCGGGAAGGGTTTGATTTAAGCAGTTGTTTATAAATGCTGACAGGAAAAGTTTTATAAAAAATTGCTTCGATCAAGCCCTTTCCGGTAATATTTTGAGCCGATTTCTCGCGGGTACCCTTAAAAACGCGTTCTAAACACATTGAACGGTTCCGATCATTAATATTTGATCCGAAAATGAGAAGTCCTTATTTTAGCAAAATGAGGGATCCCTCAATAAAAGCTCACTATATATATATATATATATATATATATATATATATATATTGATGTTATTTCTTTATAATTGATTCTGATTCTTACTTCTTTGTGTCATCAAACTTTTGTATTCTAGCGCTTGAAGTAAAGGAGGCAAAAGTTAGATACTTGGAATGGACCAAATTTATCAAAGCAAGTTATTCCCCAAATATCAATGACATTGGGTGTTTTTTTTTTTTATAATTATTTTACACCCTTATAATATCTTGACAGAGACTTTTGATTAGAGAGCACACACAATTTATCATTGTTTAGGTTAAATGAATGTGGAAGGACATATGGGTATGGTTCACAACTGAAAAGTGTATATGTATAAGAAAATCTTGAAGCTTGAGGGATAATCTCCTTAATCTCTTTCTCTTTTCCTCTATCAAATCACTTTTTCTCAGTTCTTGTACTATCACACAATCATGAGGGACTCGGGGTTCTGTTGTACACAGGATACAATGTCGTTTTGGAGCACAAAATGATATTCGACGCAATTAGAGTAGTGTTTGGGTAGTATTTTTTTGCGTCAAAACGATATTGTTTTGCTGCACAACATGTCTCCCCAACGACTAAATGTATAAAACCTGCATGAATATATAATTCTGAAAAATATTAAGGTTTCACGTGGCGGTGCCCATAATCATAGAATAACTACTTATTTAAAGCCTTATTTGGCTTTGAATTCTAAATAGATCATTAGCTACTTGAAGTGAACGTAATCCACATCACTTGGGCCAAATTATTGTGAGCAAAGACTTGCCCTACTAAGCCTTAGCTAAGGGTGATTGGGTTCTGATTTTGGCAAGTTGTGAAATCACCTAACTGCCCTTTTACCATCAAAACATTTTAGGACAACATGGATAGAATGAATCGTCTTTTCTATTATATTTCATTTCCAAGTTAAATGCAGACACACACTAATTGTTGATCAACACTATTCTCAAATGATTTAGTTTAAATAGACTATAATAACTTATTTTTTACAAAAGGCTTTATAATTCAATAATTTAATAATACAGTCAAGCCGAATAGATTATATTGGCGTATTTAGCCTGGATTTGGGGAAGCTGTAGTGCACTCTCCTGTAGTGCACGTGTAGTGCGGGTAAAACTACATCGTTTTATCCGTTTTATCCTCAAAACTACATCATTTTAATTTCCATGTATTTTGATAACAATTCACGTAATAAGACAAAACTATGTCGTTTTGAGGACAAAGTGAATAAAACGATGTAGTTTTGTCCGCACTACACATGCACTCCAGGAAAGTGCACTACAGCCTCCCTAAATCCTCATATTATTGAGTTTGTGAAGCCCTTTGTAGAGCTTAATTTAGTCTAGTTCGTTTGAACTAAATTGTTTGAGGAGAATTTGTTGCAATAAATGATTTTCTTCCTTTGACCTGAGAAGGAAATACACTAGAAAATACGATTTTATCCCTGAACGTGAAAATGTAATAAACACGCTTATGTATGGATGCAAGAGTAATAATTTAATTTTGCACTGTCTAATAATTATGATTTACAGATCTATGAGCTAGACTGAGGATAACCGGGCTAAGTAGTGGAATAAATAATTTAGTCCAAGTAAGTTAGATTATCACTCTTACTTTTAGCAAATAATATCGTTAGAACCATATTGCCACTAACAAATAGAGCAAGTCTAAGAATACAAATTATTCGTCTACATTCAAATCAACAATGCTAGGGACACAGATTTCCTATACAGATCCGGACACATCTGTGTCGAAAAATCTGTGTACACAAACTTTCCGCATTCAAATACAGATATATCCAGAACTATTAAATGCACGTGAGATCCTTCATAATCACATGAACCTCATGTGCATCCAATAATTCCGAACACAAATATACATAAATAATTTTTATTCCTAAATTTTTTCCTAATGAATATGGATAATACAATAAAAAAAAAATACAATATTAGTAATCACCTCACTATTTATAGTCTAACTTTACTCTTTCAGTAGAATTATATATTCTTCATTGTTACATGAACCAATCAAATTTAGTTCTCACATTGCCAACACATTGCCAAAATCATCATTCATAATAGAGGATCAAAGATTACTAGTTCGCCCCAACGAGTAGACAGATAAAATCAAGATCTTCTCATGAGATATCCGTCAATTCACATGCGATGCAAATAGTGACCAATCATGATCAGTCAAGACCAACTCGAACGCAATTCAAGACCAATGTCAATCACAAAAAAGCCGATAGCACACTCGAGTTGCCACAGGGCATATTCCACAAACACCGAGCCACAATTATTGCGTCTGGCACCATAAGCGCTGCTACATAATCTTTTGACACAGTAATATTATTAACCACGTTAAGAAACCCGTATGCAATATTCGAAACTGCAAATGTTATCAGTTTTTATGAGGCTAATTCATACAAGACTTTGCCATTACTTTAATTTGGCTACGTTAGTGGACAACATTAGTCTCTAGAATTAGTCAAGATGCACGTAAACTGATTCGAGCACTATGAATTATAAAAAGGAGACATGACTTGGGCATACAAAAATAGTTCTAAATTAGCACAATCTAATTCTCATGACTTCTTTCCAGAACCATCCCTGTTTGTATCATCACTTAATCTTTCACATGGAAAGGAAAATGATTGGAAAAATAACCATTGAACAGAAATGTCCAGAAAAAACAATCTCCAATTTCTCACCAATTAAACCTAATTTCGACAAGAGAGGCCCAATTGCATCAGATTTCCTTTCCTATAACAATACAGAAGAACAGCTATATATACAAAAAAAAAAAAAAAGGAGTTCCTTCTCATCTCATTCTCCATCCATAGAGAAAAACCAAATTCAAATTCAAATTCAAATTTTTCCTTTGTCTCCCTCATGGCTTCTAATTTACTGGGGGAAAAAAATGCTCTGGGCCTTCAACTGTTTCAGTTTTTTTTCATGTCTTAGCCAAATCTAGCACTTATGATATCTCTGCAAAATCAAATTTGTAACACTTGCCTTTGGCTCTTGAGTTGCAGAAGCCCTATAAGTTAGGGTTTCGTTTTCATCCGTTCCTTAAAATGGTAAGAAACCAGCGGAGGAAGAAGTACCACGGTCTTCTCTCGCCTTCAGCTCTGCCTCCGTTCCGGATCCGGTAACGGCGCCGGTGACCGCCGGACACTCGCCGCACTTCCGGCACCTGGCTACAACAAGGATCTGGCGGCACGAGGGACAGGAGGAGTGGGATACAAGCCAGGTATCGATGCAAGCGACGTGGAAACTGTGGCCACACTGCGGCAACACGCGGATCTCGTCTCCGCCGGCGTACTCCGCCAGGCAAATCGCACAGTCGCTGCTGCTGCTGCCTCCTCCGCCAGCAGCGGCTCCGAGCTTCTCGTCGTAGGTGAACTTCGGCAGCGACTGGAGGACCTTCTTCTTCAGGCCCTTGTTCTGCAACGCGGATCTCCTTCCGCCGTTATCCGGCACGCCACGGCGGAGCCATGCGCATCGGGCCACGGCGATTAAACCGACCACGCAGATTAGGGCGCAGAGTAAGGCGGCGAGGATGACCACGAAGTCGGATTCCACTGCCACTGCCTCCGGCGCTTCGGCAGCCGGCGTTTCTCGTGAAGGCGGGGACGGAGAGGAGTTGACGATGGTGAGAAATCTAGGTACGCGAGTCATAACTATTAGTGTGTGTGTGAGTGTGAGAGAGAGAGAGAGAGTGTGTGTGTTTCTAGAGAGAGAGGCTGCTCAACTGTTGGTATTAAAGTGAAAGTGGTCACAGTTAAATCGGTTGGGGGTGAGAGGGTATTTATCATTACATCCGAACTGATAAAAAGTGAACATGTGGTGTGAGGATAACGACAAATGGGGTTTCCTTCCCAGTATAGGTCATTACTCGAATCGAATCGAACTGAACTGGATCGTTTTAAAATTTATAAAATTATTTATATATTTTTTATATATATGAGAGTGAATTGTTGAAAAACCAAATATACATAGTGAGTTTCTATGAATATTCTTTTAGTCGATGAATAGTCAAACCTAGTTAGATACGGTTATAGTATAACCATTTTCAATTCGTGACGGATACTAGAGCATATTCGAATACCACGTGTTTGTCGGCACCTTTCCGAATAAAGGATTTGCAAGGAAAATTAGAACACGAGTGTGGTGTCGATTAACAACATTATGATATCTAAATCAGAAATTGATTATGTATAGAGTAGGTGAATGTGCTGTAATATTACGCTGCCAGTAGAGTCAATATCTTTTTTTCTAGATCATGATGTGTTTTTCTATCCTCTTAGTTATTTGAATTGTACATGAAGTCTATTTTTCATGGATAGGGATAAGTCTTTGACAACGTGATTGTCTAGGAGTCTTTGGGATTCTTCTCGTAGAACAAATATAGGCCTAATCCGCTCTAGCTTATCATTTGGATGGCACTCGCAGTTCCCTTTTTCAGGGGCGGAACCATGTGGGGGCCGGGGAGGGCCCGGGCCCCCCCAAAAATTTAAAAAAATTTTAAAACCTAGGTATAAAAAAATTTAAAATTTAAAATTATATAAAAAATTACATTTCGGCCCCCCCAAAATTATATTTAACCCTTCATTTTCAAAAAAAAAAAATTTCGGCCCCCCCAAAGTCATAATCCTGGTTCCGCCCCTGCCCTTCTTGATATCAGTATTTTAATTGGATTGGGAATCGAGGAACCCACTTAGGCTGGAGTTGGGGGACAAGGCTGAGAAGACCACAAAGGTTTTAGTCGAAACGCTGAGTAGACTACATAACGATCAGCCGGCTAGGTTTGCTCAATCACCAATTCCTTGCTTATCACCAATAATTTTGGAATATTAAATACAGATATCTTGATATTCGCTCTCAAGGAAAGAACTGGAAATGAAATTAATAGGTGACGAAATTTAAATATTTTAATTACTAATGATTACCAATTTTAGGATTTAAGTTGTTAAAATTGAAAGCTCGTGGTTACTATAAATTTGAGAGTTTAGTGCCATTTTCAAATTCAACCGTGAGCTTTCAATTTTAAAACTTAAACCCTAAAATTTTGAGTCAAGGTTTATGTTGGATTGGGACTGGCTCAAATTTTTGGAGTTTAAATTGTTAAAATTGAAAATTCTGGATTAAATTAAATTGTTAAAATTGAACGTTCTAGATTAAATTTGAAAATCCCAGTAAACTACGGAGTCAATGTCTTCTGAAAAAGATATATATATATATATATATATATATATATATATATATATATATATATATATATATAGTTTTATGAAAAACTGCTTCGATCAAGCTCTTCTCGATATTTTGTTGAGCCGATTTTTGGTGAGTATTCTTAAAAACATGTTTTAAACACATTGAACGGTTCCGATTATCAATATTTGATCAGGAAATGGGAGGTCCTCATTTTAACAAAATGAGGGATCCCTCAATAGAAGCTCACTGTATATATATATATATATATATATATATATATGTGTGTGTGTGTGTGTGTGTGTGTGTGTGTGTGTGTGTGGGGAAAGGTTTAAGAGATCAATACTTTTTTAGACTAATATTAAATCAACATCTAAACTATTTATTCCTGATTAAATTTTAATGATCTGAACCGTTCAATGTGTTTAAAACATATTTTTAAGGGTACCTGCGGAAAATCAGCTCAAAATATTACCGAGAAAGGCTTGATCCAAACAGTTAACATTTTGAACCACTACTTTGATCAAGCCCTTTCCGATAATATTTTGAGCTGATTTCTTGCAGATACCCTTAAAAAATATGTTTTGAACACATTGAATAGTTTAAATCATTAAAATTTAATCAGGAATAAATAGTTTAGATGTTGGTCTAATATTGATCTAAAAAAGTGTTGGTCCATAGAACTTTTCCCATATATAATGAGCAGACCAGCCGATAGAGCACAACGCAATTGATCTTCTCTTCCTCAGCTAAAGTCTTTCAGTCTTCTATCTGAACTAGTCTTAGTCAAGTCTGTTGAATCCCTGTTTAATGTAACCTCTTCGGAGGATGATTTGAAGTCTGTCCCATCAGTGTCTGTTATAATGTCTGAAGTCGAGTCGGCCCTGGAGGCCAGAGAGTGTGTAGTCAAGGAATATATATGAATTGGGTATTCCATGTAGTGACAATTTGAGATTGAAAAAGTCTTAGTACACAGATCCTCCGGATACATTCGAACACAGATGTGTTCAGAACTATTAGATGCACATAGGATTCTTAAATTATTGAGGATCTAATATGGATTCAACGATGTGTCCAGATAGTCCGTGTTCCTAGCATTATTATTTGGGATTTGGGTATTTTATTGTGCAATGTACATAGCATGACGTGTTGTGCGTTAAAACAATACTATTTTTACATAAAAAATACTATTTGGACAATTGAACAATATTTGATCAATTTTTTAGTACTATTTTATACGTCAAAACGACATCGTTTTATTATAAAACACATTTTTCCATTCTCGGCTACTAAGTCTCTCTCTCTCTCTCTCTCTCTCTCTCTCAAGGTTTTCTAGGCCTTTACAACTGAGCCATGCCAAACATGTAAAACTGTCTGACAAGTTGGCCCTCCACCTCTGATACTATCCTCTCTACTTCAAAGTTCAAATCCTACTTCATCCTTCACTTTTCCATTTTTTTTTCTTCTTATTATCCACCTATTTCCCTTTAAACTCTTTTTTTTTCTTGTACATTATCCAAGCCCATGTTTTAACGTTCAAAATTTAACAAGAATATGATAAATATAATAAAAAATGAATATAATAGTATAAAATATTTATCATAAATGATGAATAATTATAAATAACTTATTTAAATATTTATTTCAAAGAAAGATGTAATTACTAGTACAGTTTTTTTTCTTATCAATCTATGACTCGAAACAAACGATAATCCGCATACTCTTATATGCTATTTACTTCTTATGCTCCTTTCAAAATAGCGTGCTCTCAAAAAAAAAAATTACATAGTAACGTACAATATGAAAATATTTTTTTGTTAGGTCGGCGAGAAACAAACGATAATCCGCATTGTACGTGTTACGTTTGTCATTAGTCGAGAGCACCATGCAACATGCCACACTTGTATTTTGATAAGAACAAGTCTACGTACGTAACTTTGATGCACAAATTTAGATATAAATATATCTGAAATTGTCCAACGCACGTCAAACTCGTATTATTTTAAAGCATTTTACGTGCATTGAACTATTCTAAACACATTTGTATCAGAATCTGTTTATGAAAGTGCATGTGTAGACTTTTTCTTCCTGTAATACCGAATATTTTCCTCAAATAGTACATCAATTAAAGAGCAAGGTGCAACAAGAGAATAACTCTGTATATGAAGAAAAGAGTGAACGGTAAAATAGATATATTAACAAGAAAAAATATAGAAACACAAATTATTCGTCCGTATCCAGGCACAAATATATTTAGAATTGCAGATGCATTTCGTAATTATATGAGCTTTACGTGCATTCAATAATTCTGAATATATTGTGTTCGGATGTATACGAATAATTTGTGTTCCTAAACTTGTTATATTAACAAATATCTACATATATGTACGCACATTTCACTGTTAACAATTATTGACCACAATCACATCAAAGCCACCAAAACAAACATCATGTTGTGCAGTGCGCGCAGGAAGATGTGTTGCGTGCTAAAATATGTGATTTTAAATCCCTAAAAATTAGTCAGATGCTACCCAAATTGTTAAAATGACATTGTTTGAGTGTGCAACACATTTTATTGTGCGCAGTGCATAACATGTTACCGTGTCCAACAAAACTATGCTTACAAAAAACTACCAAGTTTATGTAATCTTCCCAAATTGTCTATATCTACGAGAGAGATTTTACTGTAACAAAAAATAAACGAGATTATATTCTACCGAACTGAATCGAACCGATTCAATTAAACTGACCTAACTGAACCAATTTTTTTCAATCAATTTATGTCAATCATTTCCATCCAATCAAACCTAAAGTAGTGATAAATTCCGTCGATAAAATGAGCCTTGTTGGTTCAGCTTGGTCGACATTTCTATATTCATAAGGGGGATTAATCTCTGTCTTCAAATTATGCTAGCTAATGGGCTCCATCATTGTGGTAACTATAAATTAATGAATGACAAATCTAAGTAAATGCTCTCTACAAGATACGAAACCCCAAATAAATTACCTGAGTTTTCGATTATTTTCCACAATTTGTATTTTTTTCCATGCACAAAGTTTAGCCCAAAACTAAATATTTTTATGGGCCCAAAATGAAGGCCCATTCCAGAAAGCCGAAAAACCGACTGGACAAACTTAGTCCAAACCGACTTTGGTCCTTAATTTCGGTCGGGATTGGTGTGCGAAAATTCCACTCCAAACCGATCAGTTTCGATTTTTCGTGCCGAAAAACCAACAGAAACCGAATCAATTACACCCCTTACATCTATATATAAGTGGAACACATTAGCCGTCACAAGAGTCGGAGAAAAGCAATATCTCATTCTTAAAATCAGCGTTCTTAAGACCAAAGAGTTGGACAAAAAGGACTTGGACAGAAAAGGAGAAAAGCTCTCTATTCTTGGTTCTCTCGTAGCTGGATCTTACGAAATCATAAGAATCCTTAGTTAATATAGACATACCTATATATATAGAGAGAGAGAGAGACACACACACACACACAGAGTCCTGTATTTCTGCTAAGAATTGTAGCACTCTTCTGCACAAGCTAGAAGCTTTCAAACCAAATTGCCAAGATCTTGTAAAATAGGTACTACTAAACTGAATCTAATGGATCTCCACATCTAGGAAAATTCAGCAACAATATTCACACCTCCAGAAACAATAAGACTATAATACTTGGATTACACACAATAGCCAATCAAATCTGTTCATCGATTCGAAAGCAAAAAAAGGTGGATTTGATATATGTAATCAATGAACAAGCATGTCAAATATACAATAAATACTGCTTACTTATTACCCTAGCTACATGTGAACAACTACTAACATTGCATGAAAATTTATGGAACAAAAACCAACCCCCAAGTTTGGAGGGAATGACACTGGGAGAACTACCCGTATTAGGCTTCACTTCAATGGAGCAGGCTTCACGAACGAAAAGTCATCCCCGTTTCGACTTTCATCGTGGGATTCACTCTGCTCAATCTCTGAAGCATCTTGATCCACTCTTATGATCAAGTTGGATGTGTCAGAAGTGGGCGATGGAGGATCTGCTTCAAAATCGGACTGATCGTGGTCCGCCTCATAGGTGAAGGAACGAGTTGAGTGACCGGTGGTCTTGAAGCGGTGGAGCGTGGGTCCGAAGGAGGGCAAGGTTGAGCTCACCGAAGCTGTCGGGCTTTCACCTCCTAGTGTTCGGGCTGGAGACTTTCCTCCTTTCACGTGCCTCTTCTTTGCTGCATTGCGCCACTGCTTAAGGGCCTTGGATGTTTGTTCATCAAAGATGGATTTCTTCATATGTGAGCCCATCTGAAATTCCACCATGAAGTGATCAGCCACTCAATAACCAGATGAAATCAATTAGCTCTGAAACGAACCAAACTACTCGAGTCGCGTTCTAATCGCTAACAGCTCGTTCAAGATTGACTCGTAAGTCGTAACACATGACCACTTTTTGAAGAGCTTGTTAAATTACTATAGCTTCGAAAACTCCAACAGTCTGAACATACTTCCAGAAAGAACCAATCATAACATAATGTATATCGAGCTTCCCGAGCTCAGCTAGTGATCGGCTCAACTGAAACTCGTTAAAAATCAGCTCAATTGGTGAACAAGCCAAGCTTGAAAACATCGGGAAAAAATATAAAAGAGCTTGAACGTTTTTGGAAACTCATTATATTTCCAAGCCAAGCTTGAACAAACCTAGTAGTCCCTCTCGATTAAGCTCGTTCACTTACCTCAACGAACAATATACTACTCTGCATTTAAATAAGTAAGATAAATATTCCGTTGGAGAACGACTTTCTGTGCTATTCAAACTGATTGGGATCGATCATTTGACAGAGAGCACGAGAACGTGACATGGTTCAAAACTCGTGCCAATAAAGTTTAAGCCGCGTGCTAGAGGGAGGAACATTTGGTTTTCAAAGTACCTGAGCTACGAGGGCGTAGAGAGGAAGCGTAATGTAGCTGCATAGCAACAACATTCCAAGGCTGCAAAACCAACAAAGTTTTCCAGCAATTTCAGGTCAATTTCAGAGCTTCAATGATATTTAAGTCCAAGCACAAGGCAGTTTTTTAAGAGAATGATCGGAGAAAAGCTCACCCCAAAGCAATTTTCGCAATTACAAGCCCGAAGGTGTCATGGAAGCAAGACATCAGCCCAAACTCATACTGCATAGAAAGGAAACCCCTCGAAAGTCAACGTTTGTGAAGGTTATTAGGAATGGCGAAAATAACACGTAAACTATTTCAAATTTTTTAGCACGGCTGGAGGGAAACAGTGCATTACCCATATCCACAAGAAATAAGTTAACTGGAATGCATTCTGCACAGGGTACAAAAAAGCGATTAGATATCCATTGGTAAACGGCCATTGAAAAAAAAAAAAAAAAAACGAACTACGAGCCAAATGTTGAGATGAAGAAAAGTACTAAAATTCAGATTTCAAAATTGGGATAGCTGTAGGAGTGAAATAAAAACCGAAAAAAATCGAACGAACCGAAAAAACCAAGAGAAAAGTTCAGATTTACTTTTACAAAAGAGAACATTTAGTACCTGAAACAAGGCAAAGTGGATCATATTAAGAACTAAGTGCGGCCGAGCAAACCAAAAGTATTTGTCCGAGCCTTGCACAAGAGGAATTCCTTGGACAACAGCGTGTCTTTCCGTCATTTCAAGAGCCATCCTAGTCAAAATGGCTTGGAGCTTTGTTCCAACAGCTAAGATTATCTGAACAACAATTTTAATTAGATATTATATAGATATAGATGCATCAAAAACTACATGGAAGAGAACGGGCTCTTACGAATGGAGGAATTAAGGATGCCCAAAACAAAGCCTGCCACCCTGAAAGCAATCATTAATAAAAAGATAACAGTAAGAGATTCAAGTCGGAAGTGGAAATTTATTAATTGCAATGGTATTTCCATGAAAAAGTGCCTCACCGCTAACATTCAGCAGCAGGAAAACCACAAATGATGCCCACAAGACTGGACTGTTAACATCATCAAGAAATCAAGTCAGGAGTCCGAACACAGGAATGCTTTTACCGAAATTAGGAGTCATGAAAAGCACAGATTTAAAAGTTAATATGTTACCTGATTCCCACAACTGTCTTATAGTCATCCTCTAATGACCTTTTAATATATTTTTGGAAGTTAAATTTACTTCCCGGAGCCAAATGAACCTACAAAAACAGTATGTTTAGATAAAAGGAAGACAATCTATAACTGCTTACAGGTTTATCCCCAATAAAACTTACACTGATGAATCCATTGCGTAAGGTCAAGTAGTCTGACCTACTGACAGACCTAAAAAATTGTCGAAAGAAGCATCCCTGCAAGAAAAATTACAACAATAAATAAGTTGTATAATAGTTTGCTTATTTCAAGATAAATCAGATGATAACACAATTTTGGGGGCTTAGAACCATGAGAGAACTAAACTCAAAAGGCAATAGCTACTATTGTCCCAGTCCTTATAGTCGTTTCGTTTTCTTTTTCGTTATGCTTTTCTTTTATGCTAGGGAGTACAGTGTCGAGCAATTCAGAGTTAATGCTATATAAGGACGAGCAACCACAAAGTATCAGGTAAGCCAAGAAGGGGGTAAAACCAAGGCAACGTTGTTCACGAAACTTCACCCCAATTCCACTCATGTACTGATGTAGGTTTCTTAAATTAAAGCATTTGCTTACTGATGAACAAATAAACTACAACATTTGCCTAAGTGTTTATTCAGAACTTAGGGAAGGAAAAATTAAAGAAAAATAAGTTGACACGAACTTCCTTCTAACTTCTCTTTTCTTTTTCTTTTTCTTTTTCTTTTTCTTTTCCATTTTTGCTTCACTTATTTTCTTTCCTCTTTCCTTTAAGATTGAACAAGGGAAAGAAATAAACTTTCCCTAAAGCTTCTCTTTCTTTCTTCCTTTCTTTCTCTTTTCTTCATTTCTCTTCCCTTCCAAAGTTCCAAACATGACATGAAGGGTATGAATTCAACATTGATGCCAAACAATATCATGTTTGCATAAATAAGATCAAATGAACTATCTTACCACATAAAAGAAGAATGGAATCCGAGTCCAGTAACTAGTGTGAGCTCTCACAAAAGATGTCTCGTGAGTAAGCCTAAATCTTGCAGGATCTGCAGTTCCAATGAGCAACAAAAAATTAGTGAGACATCCATGTTTGGGATCAAGAAAAGAAAATTCCAAACTACAACATCGGCATCATGGGATAATACCATTGGAGAACTCATAGTCAGGGGATGTAGTCTCCTGCTCCCAATGCTTCCACCCTCGAGTCTGCATGAAATAGCTTTCATCAGACAACTAAAAGGTATTCTGCGTTGGGTCTACCATCAAAAACTCATGTGCACCAATCTAAAGAGAACCAGATCAATGGGATATCGAAAGGTGTGTCTACTTTTGTTTGAGAGTCTTCAGGCGTGAGACTTCAATTCATGCCATTCAAAGCTAATACTATTCATGGATTTAGAACAAAGATGGTCGAGATGATTGCAGATTAATCCAGCTAATTGTGCCTTTTGCTTCCCCCTATGGCTCTAAGGTTGTACACACAAGTTCCAGTTCTATTCTGGTGTAATACAAGTTTTGGGTCACATATGACAGGGGATCAATATTCTTACACAATCTCAGGGAAAACTCAACCCATAAGCTGTATTTATACCAAAGGGGTCAACTGAATCCACTCAGACTGAAATGTTGCCAAAACCATTCTGCATTTTCCACACCCACTAGAAGTCCTAAATTGCCCTAATCCCAATCGCTTGGAGTCCCAACTTGCCCCCTAAATTTTTTTACACCACTACCCATGAATCATTACTCCACCCCTGGGTGAAGGTGCCTCATGCTTATATATTTGCACCCTCTTCCCCAGGGATCCCAGATGAGGGAACCCTAGGAGAGCCGCTGACTCCAACTACCGTCCAAGAGTATTTTTAGATCCAGGCAAAGTGAAAAAATTTCACAGCCTCCCTCACCCTTATATGTTGCACCTACCATGTCTCTATCTATTCCTAATGTGCACAATTTTTGGTAGAACTCAACCTATAAGCTAGCTCTTGAGTTGAGGGTGTCCGTGAACTTATAACACATATATGTTGCACATTATTTACATATCCAGTCAATGTGGACCTTGCATCACAAATACATCTTCGTCTCTCCAAACAACATATTGATGTACGGTCAAGTTCAAAATGAGATTGACTTGAATACAGCTAGTTTGGGGTAGTTCACAAGAAAACGAGCCAAGCTTGTCTTACCTTGGGGCCGAGATTTTAAGCTAACCTTTAACAAGAAGCAAACAAGCTCATTTTGTTTCGAGTATGGCCCTGGTAAACTGGCCAACCTACCAGTGAAATGCAAGCAATACGCATTTTGCCAACCAAACTTAAAAGAAAATCTTTGCAGCCAGGCTTCTCTCAATAATGTTACTCAAGATGATGTTGTTTTTACTATACGACATAAATATACATCTGTATTGACCAATTCATGGCTTAAAATGAATCATCACCAGAAACTCACTCTATTTGTATAAGATAAGAGCAACATCACATACACTCGTTGACAAAAAAAACATTTAGATGGCATTGCATTGCAAAGTATAACTACTGAAAATATAAAAGTAAACGCAATTTAGATTACCTTTAGTCGCCCGAGCGCCATCGTGACAGCACTGTATACCACATGAAAGACTGCTAAAAAGAATATGAGGATGTGTAACTGATGCAGTCCATCAACAGTTATGATCGGCACCTTCCCCTGTTGGCAAGAGACAGGTTGATTACAGGAATATCACGTTTTCCTTTCACGCAATGGAAGTTGGAAAGATTATACTCAAAAGTAGGGAAATTAGAAAGGTTTAATTGACCGAAAAGGAATGCCGACAAAAAAAAATTAACTGAAAAGAACAATAAAAAACATGCATAGCTCTATAGATATACTGAAATGGGAGGAGTGTGGAGCTTTAATTCAAATTATTCTTAGGTTTCGATTAGTTTGAGAGAGTGGAATTTTCATAACAAAACTATGTAATTACATATATACACACACACACACTCTTACTTTTTAATCATCAAAATGTACCTAACAAAATAGATCACTCTTTAATATCAATAATTTACTCCAGATAACAATTGGTCACACTTTACTATCACTTGGTTTTTAGATATGCTGTTCGATCATTGATAGGAAAAATTACCTCTTTGCAACTGGAAGAATAAGCAGCAGCTAGATTTCTGTGTTCATACCACAACAGCCTCCGTCGGTTTTCCTCTGTTTTACTGGTTGTGTCTTTCGCGGGACATGGCAACATAGAATCTGCAACCTTAGTGGGAATACAGATTTTGGCAATGTAATACTGGCTAAATACCAGGATCAGCGATATGAAACCAAGAACCATCAACTCTGCAGTATAGAACAAAAGTCCAACAAGAAATGCTCATTCTTAGTTCGCCACAAACACCAGAAACCACCAAAAACAGACACAAGAAGTAGCATTTTCTTACCAGCTTTAACCTTCTCCAAAGCTTCGTAAAGAGCTTTCTTGTGCTTTTCCGTGAGCCACTGAAAGAGAATTTATACTCAATACCATGTCACGAATTTATCCAACCCTAACACATAATCTAGGGGATACAAGAACAGAAGATAAAAGAAATTGAAATCAACAAATCACAAAAACACAAGAACACCAGATTTGCGTGGTTCGCTCTGTGTGGGCTACGTCCACTATAGAGGCAGCTGTTCCATTGTGATGAAAGAGATAAATACAAGAGATATATCAGAGTTTTGCTATTGCTGCATATACGGCTCGGGTTACAAGACTGGAAGATACCAAACTCACCCTTTTGTAAACCAGAAGAACCAAGGAAAGAACAAGATTAGGCTTTTCATGGAATTAAGCAACATGAACACACCATATCATAATAACCCCAAGAGGTTGGCCTGGTGGTCAAGGCTTGGGACCTGAGGGTTTGACCCCTCCTAAGGTCTCAAGTTCGAAACTTTCCGGGCGCTATCAATTCTTATGGGGTCCAGTCCATACATAATTTTACTTTGGCTTTAATTAAACTCCAGTAGATGGTGGGATTGATCTCCCAAAGATTAATCGATGTGTGGGTAAGCTTACCAGACACTACGAGTTATCGAAAACACACCATATCATAACCCAGCTAAACAAACAGACCAAAAAACCAAGTAGAGCAATAACAAACTCACTGCTTGAATACGGTGTCCACAGAAAGTAACTTGAGTCTTAAATATATTATGTGAAAAAAGCTACCCAGTACACCAGAGTAAATAAATGTGTTATGTACTCGACCAAAAAGCACAAAAAGAACACTTAAAAGAACCAAGAATCACTTTTTTTATATTAAAAAACCATGAATCAAATCACAACCAGTCCTTTGCGCAATCCCCATGCAAAAACCCAAAATTTTCAGTCCACAAGAAGTAAAACATAAACTTAAGAACTGAGTAGGTCATAAACTCATCAATAGGAAGAAACAAATAGAGGAGCTAACAAATTTGAAAAAGATGAGGAAAAGGAAAGACCCAAATGCAGTTTACTGATTTCACCATATAGTGGGGTACCCATTTTGGGAAGAACACTATTTGGAGCACCAAAGGTTGAACCCTATCGTTGGTTTAGTCGAAAATTCATACAAAAAGTAAGAAAAATAAAGCGAAATCCCACTAAAATGACCTTTTAAGAACTGGGAGTCAAAATCAGCAAAAGCAAAAAGTTCAGATCTTCCTAAACAGTTAAACTTCAAATTAGAGCACAAACAATTCAAAACTCTGTTGGGTTTTACTGAAAAAATATGCATAAAGTACCGTTCCAAGCTTGTGGAGGATCTTCTCCAGTAAAATTGAAACGATGATGATGATTGCACAAACGCCAGCAACTGCCCATGTCGGCGTTTGATCAAGCTCCCTTGTAGTCCCACTGGTGTCCCCAGCCATACTCAAAATTACGCTAACCCAGAAACCAGAACAAATATATAATAGACGTCTGTATCTCTGCGTGTGTATGTGGGTGGGTGTGTTGTCTTAATATATATCTACAGAGAGAAAGGGAGGGAGGGAGGGAGGGAGGAGGATGTGACTTGTGAGCTTAAGAGTTCAACAAGAAGGGGATATATGAAAAGGGTATGTAAGAAAAACACGGTTGTGAATAGGGAGTGACAGAAATTTTGATTTCAAAGGGTCCGAGGTGGAAATGGGGAAGTGTTTTTGTGAAGAAAAATCAATCAATGGGAATGGAGGCTGATGAAAAGTAGTTGTTCTGATAATAGTCAACCGACAGGCGTAATCAAACAAATTCTTTATTATTATTACCAGTTCAAAGATAGTCGGATTGAGAAGATTAATTCTTTACTATATTCTACTAGATTTCTGGATTTTGAAGAAAGGAAATCCGATTGTCACCAGTCCACGGATTGTCTTTGATATTGGTAAATGTCCATAGATATATGCATACATACTGCTCATTTGTTAGCAGTTAAGTTTTACAAGGAATACCATAGATATAAGCTCTATTTAGACTTTGATATTTATTAAATTGTTTTTTGTGTTTTTATGTAAAAGAATTTTTTATTTTTTATTTTTCGTCAATTTTTTGTGGTTTATTGGTTCATCTCGACGAGAGCTTTCAAAAAAGTTATAAATAATTAACCAAATTTTTTTAAAAAATAGAGAAGACAAAAATAATCCAAAAAATAATTTTTTTGAGTTTATTCGTCATTTTTTGTGATATTTTTTTAATTTTTGAACATAATTTTATATTTTTTAGATTTCTTTCATCGAGACCAAAGTTGTCAATCCCGTCTTGTACCAGCCGGTACGTCCCGTGCTGCCTTTATAATGGTACTGAACCACCAGAGTACGGTTTCGCCAATTTTTTCGGGTTGTTCCGGGCCATTCCAGCATGTTCCGGGCAGTTTCGGCTTGTTCTGGGCAATATCGGCTAGTATCGTACCGTACCGGTCTGTATTTTAAAAATTAATTAATATTTTTTTGAATAATTAGACATAATTTGATGCTAAATTTTTTTCTTTTTTTTATGTTTAGTGAATTATTTTTAAATTATGATACTTTATTTTATGTTTAGTATGATTTTTTGTTAATAGATATTATTTAAAATATGTATATTAATTTTAGCGATAACTCCGAAACCGTACACGGTACACCGTACTAGTACGTACCATACCAATAACAAAATCGGTATATTTGTCGATACGAGATTGATAACTTTGATTCAAGACAGACTAATGATTCATAAAATATTGATATTAAAGCAACGAATGTAAAAAATAATAATAATAATAAAGACAAAAAAATAAATTCAAATAAATAATTTAGGCCAATTAGACCATAGAGTGGATTTGGCTATTTCTGACTTCAGGTGCCCACAATCCTTGTCGCTTGGACTACGTCAATTGCCCTATTTGGCTTGTAGTTAGTATTTATTTAAATTTTTTGTCTTTATTCATTTTTTTTTTGCATTTGTTGTTTAAATCTCAATGTTTTGTAGTTTATTGGTCCGTCTTGATGAAAGGAATCTAATGAGTATAAAATTGTGTACAAAAGTTAAAAAAAAGTCACTAAAGACGACGAATAAGTACAAAAAACTCTGTTTTTTTATTTATTTTTGTCTTTTCTGAACTTTTTTCAAATGTAGCCGATGATTGATAACTTTTCTGAAAGCTCTTGTCGAGATGAACCAATAAATAAAAAAAATTGATGAAAAACAAAAAATTGCAAAAAAATTTCAAATAAGGACGAAAAAAATTTCAATAAATAAACACATAAAAACCACAGTCCAAATAGGGCCAATATTGTGAGGGAAGATTTGTTCGGCTAAGGCTCAACTTGGCCCAACGGTGATTGGATTGTGATTTTGACAAGTTATGAAATGATCTAAATACCCTTCTATGCAAAAACGTTCTAGGACAACTAGTGGCGGAATCGGCTTTTCTATTACATTAATTCTTTTCAAAATCAGAGGGAGATAAGCATTAACTTATAGTCACCGTTCTCGTCGAATAATTTAGTACAAATAAAATAGACACGCTTATTTTTTCACAAAGCGTTTCGTAATTCAATAATATAGTTGGTCAAATAGGTCAATAATAAGAAGAAAATATAGTAAAATAAGAGATTCATTATAAATGGATGAATATTTATAAATGATTTATTTGGGTATTTTTTTTAAAAGAATGATATAATAAATATGAGTATATGAATTGTAATTTTATGATTAATACTAGCATTTTCGTAATTAATAATTAATGTATAAAAATTAGATATAGAAAAAGATATTATCACTCTCTAAATGGATAAAATACATCTCGAGATTCTACTTTGATAATCAAAATTATCTATTCTGTTTGATTAATTAATGTAATAATAACCCAAAAAAATAACTCAATCAGTTATCTATAAATGTTAGACGCAAAAATATTAAGCTTTAAAAATTATAAGTTTTAAAATAAAAAACTATATTTGCAGGTAAAGCACTTTCCGATATCTAAATGAGTTGAATTTTTTCATGATAACTAAAGAAATTAATCAAAACAAAATAAAAAATTTTACTGCTTAAGTGAGATTTCGAAGTAGTCTTACATGGCAGAAAGTGAACAAAAAAATTTGTTCATTCTATAATGAACAAAACTGAACTCGATGGGATCGTAAGCCACGTCTCGTAAAAAGGTAAAACGGCATCGTTTTGGCGCACAAAGCACTGTCCGAACAGTAAAAAACTAACCGAATAATTTTTTGGCAGTATTTTATGCGCTAAAACGATGCCATTTTGGCACGCAGTCTGCTCTGCTGTGCACTGCGCACAGCAGAACCCCCATTTCCCGTAAGAAGACTACACAAATATTTCCTTAAAAACTCTAAAAATACAATTTGGGTCTTCCTAACCGTCGCACACTCTAAAATAAATAAAAAGTTGACTAAGTTAAACTTTAAAGAACCCTTCAATTATGGCATGAATGACGATTGAATTTTTGTACACGGAATAATAGAAGTCAAAAGTCCATTAGGTGGCTTTGAATTGCCACGTCAGTCTTGTCCATATACCTATTTATGGGGCCACCCATCCTATAATTAATGTCTAATGATCATACCTATAGCCGCGTGGTGCTTTAGTATGATAAAGTCTACACATATAATATTAAAATACTGAAACGGACACAAATATGTTCGGAACAGTTTAACACACGTGATGTCTTCTGAAATAATATAAATTTTACTCACATCGAACGCTTTCAGGCACCTATGTATCCGGATGTATATTTTAACAATAAAACTAGTGACACTTCGCAAATTACTTCATTTTATACTGCGTGTCTACATGACAAAAAATCATGGAGTGTTCAAATAAACGGAGGAGAGGACTCTAATTCTCTATGGTTGTTTGTCACCTGAACATGAGGTATAAAATGAGATAATTCGTGGAGTGTCAGTAACATCATTTGTATTTTAAAGTTGTGTTTGTATACTGTAGGGTCCATTTAGCCTATTGTAAATATTAAATTATTGAATTTTGTTGTTTCCAGTAGAATTTAATCTAGTCAAATTTGTTTAGATTAAATTATTTTTGTGTGTTTTATAACCATATTTAATGCAAGGTTTTATATGACTTGGAAGGTATTATGGCGGAAATGCTTTTGAAGCTAAAGTTTTGTTTAGTTGAGTGTTTTTTTTTAAAAAAATTAAAGTAATATTTGCAAATTATGTTTAAAAAAATTTCCAAATATTATTTGATTTATTTACCGATCATTGATTATCATTACATTATCATGTTTGTCAATAATTAATGCATTAAATAGGCATATTTGATAATCTTTTAGTTGTGTTCTTTAAATTTTATTTTCAAAAGAAATTTAAAAATTTACTATTGACTAAAAAATATTTTTAAAATTAACTGCGAATTCAAAATTTTAAAATAATAATTTTTGTTAATAGAATATGTGAACAAAATACACAAAATTATTTTTATTTTAAACACAATACTCATTTACCTAAAAAAGAAGAGAGAGAGAGAGCGTGCCTTAAAAATGACCAAAAAAGTTTAACCATCAATTTTTTTGTGAAACACTTTATACCAAATAATATCTTAGAATATTATATAAAATTTATTTTAGAAATACTCAAACAAACATAGTCTAGTTCTATGTAGATTTCCTTCGTTTGACTCGAGCAATTTTCCCTTTTGAATTAGTCATAAATCCTTCCTTAATATTGAATAATTTAGCCCAAATTGATAGAATTTTTTGGTCCAAACAATTCAAAAAGACAATAATTTTCTTCGATCGAATGGAACCGTAGTTTAATATTCATCCTTGTTTCAAATTTGTGTCGGGCCTAATACTAAATACATGAGTTTCAGGTGAATCTATCTCTATAGTATCATACAATATTATAGGCCTTAAGATTTCAGGGGTTCGAAGTGAGCTCTTTAAGTAAGACCCTTTGTATTAAAATTGTTAATCTTGTACCGTATCGCTCGGTGCTAGGTGATACATTTCGTACCGGAGCCAAAACAGAACATGTGGGAGGGTGTACCGTTCTGACGAAGTTACCGACGATTCTGGCTGGTTCCAATAAGTTCCGGCCAATTCCTTCGATTCCAACGGCGTACCAGATCTCAGTCGGTACATTTTTTTTGTCTAGTGTTACACACAAGAGGGCAAGAGAAAGGATGGTCCATTAGAGATAGAGGGGGAGGGTGGTGGTGAGAGAGAGAGGCAGTTGTGAGATACAAATTAGAGAAAGTCTGTATACACAGATTGTATACACAGATCTGGATACAGATGTGTCTGAATTCGTCGAATGCACGTGTGGCCTTTGAATTATTAAAGGTCTCATGTGCATTCGACGAATCTGAACAAATCTGTACAGATCTGTGTATATAGCATTGTTCTACAAATTAGGCGACATGACATGAGAGAGTTGTGAGTCACACAGAAGATGAAGTCTGTGAACTAGAGAGAGAGAAAGAGGAGGGGTTTTACAAGTGCAACTTGTGAGAAAAAGATAGGCTAAGCTGAACGAGAGAGAGAGAGAGAGAGAGAGAGAGAGACAACGATCATAAGTGGAATAGTGCAAGACAAAAAACCTGGGCTATAGCTCAGAAGCTTAGGACAATTCAACTTATGGTATTTTATTTTTACGGATACAATTAGTGATTTGAACTTAAATATTAAAGCAGAGAAAAAACGTATTATAGTGTGAAAAAATAAGGACTCACAAAAATATTATCCATGATGTTTAAGATTGATATATAAATCGTTGTGTAAAAATCGTAGGAAAAATTAATGCATGAGCTTAATTCATAAAAATTTATGGATATAGATTTCAAGATTTTAATTATCATCTTAACTCTTATCTCTCAGTAATCAAATAATCTCTCTATTTTAAGACTTATTCCTAAGTTTAAACTATCACAATTCTTTCAATAACCCTAAATTTGATTATTGCGCTTATACCACTTCTATACTATTTTCTTATCCTTATTTAATATTGGACAACAACTTGTCGTTCCTTTTCCCATATCTAAGGCGTTGACTTCGGGGTTAAGATCTAAACTTAACAATCTGCTATTTCTCGGAGGAAAATAATAGTGCGACAGATTCGTAAACAAATGAAGAATCTAGAAAATATAATTCTAATCCATTATGATCGTACGAGAAACATACATAGCAGATACAACATACATTAATGTAATTGAAAAAAAACAATACACAACAAAGGTACTGAACCGAGTCATGTGTTTAACATAGTTTTCTTAGGATTATATTGCCGCCTCGTCATAGGTGTTGGAGGTTTGCTTTGGCGTCGTCTCCAAGGGTAAAACGGCTCCATGAACAGGGTAACACCTAACTTCGTTCGCCTATCGAACTTTCTTATGTCTGTCGCTCTCTCACTTGAAGAAGAAACTCGAGGATTGTAGATTGAATTTCGTTAGTAGTGCATACCCAAAAACCAAAAACGAGTTGGCATAAATAGAACTAAGAGAGACCTTTGGACTCTAGTAACCGAAAAACTTTTGAACATCCAAACATGAATGGTAGAAGGTAAAGGGCATTAGTGGAGATCCTTAGAATGCATAACAGATTGGACTTTTTGGTTGACAAGAGACCTTCTGGTGTCCCAATTCAATCACATCAACCTTTTGAATTTCTAACATTTCTTAAGATCTCAAGTTTAATGTACTATCAATTATAATGAGACCAGTCCATAAAGTCTTTGTCCTGACTATAATTGGGCCTCTACTAGTAATCGACATAATCAATCTTCTAAAGATTAGCCAATATACATATATATATATATATATATATATATATATATATATATATATATATATATGTATGTATGTATGTATGTATGTATAAACTAACTAGAAAGTCTGAATTGTATTAAAAAAAAGAACTTTTTGTTCCCTTATTATTGTACCTAAAGTATTTATATATGATGGCAAAAGAAAAGAACAATGCTTGTCCTAAAATAGGAAGGCATAACTTTTGGGTTGTTTTGGCATTTTGATTGATTAAAGCAAGAGATGTTGTCAATGGGCAACTTATTTATATTCTCCAAGAGCCAATCATTCATTAGTTAGGTGGGTTTAGCCTAAACTAATAATCCATCTGGTATCTTACTATTAATGAATTTTGTAACAATTTTTTAGAATTAATCAATAATCTCGACGAGAAAAATCGAGCGATATTAAAATATAAGTCGAAGTTAAAAAATTCAAAAAAAGCAAACAAAAAGATAATAATTTGGCTCCGTTTGATATGTAATTTTTTTATTCACTTTTGTTTATTTAAAGGCCAATTTTGATGCCCATTTAGGCTAGATTATGATGGTATAAGGCAGCCTTTGTTTAATTAGAAAAAGACAAAATTGACCCCATTGTAAGGGTTGAGCATTCTCGTCATTAGACCTCCAGAGCCAAACAAAACTCTGCATTAAATGCGGTCAAAACACAAAAAAATAATTATTATTATAATTTAGTTGAAACGGACTTGATTAGATTAAATTCTAATAGGGACAATATAATCCAATAATCTCAAGCGCAAAGAGAACTTTCAAGTATTGTCTTTCCTTGGGAGAATATTGTCCGGCTCCGACTAGCTCCTATCATTTTGGGATAGGTCGGTATTTAACAACCCGATTCGTGTTCACCACTTACTAGAAGAGCAGAGAGAACTTTTCGAGTTCTTTCGACATGGTTCTCTCAAGTGCTTTAGTAATTCATTAATAATCACAAATCAAATATATCAAAAGCTGCATCTTTTTAACTTTTACCATCTTGGTGAACCTTTTCTGTTTTAGTTTCCGTCATAATTTTACATATTTATTTTATTTCTGTCGTTGAGATAAATGATTAATTCAAAAAAAAAAATCAGCATAAGTTCAACAATAATTTTATATTAATAGGGTGAGAGAATTTATATTACCTAATTAGTAGTAAATTAATAGGCCAATTGGGCACATGTGTCTACCTCATCATTACTCATACCAAACTGCAATTTCTCATACTTTATGATTAAAGAAAGCTTGTACTTTTTGTTCTCTAGCATAACATGACGCCAAAAAAATAATTATTGCAACTCAGAGACACCAATATTTTCCTCTTTTTAATCATTTTTTATTTTAAAAAGATTAAATTATCATTTGTTTTTTTATCAACATGGAGGCCATAAACACAAGTGGGCTGTATTTTATTAAGAAAATAATAGTGATCATCCTTAAAATGCGGATAGCTTCAACACACACTATGAGTGAAATCAATTCGGGTTAGATAATTTGTAGGTACAAAATAGTTCATCCGATCGGTTTGGTTAAACAATTTCACATACCGATCCCGACCGATTTTATATAAGAATCGAAATCGTTTTGTGTAGAATTAGTTCGATCGATTTTGTCGAGGCACATGAATTAATCGAAATAGACTTAATTTTCGACCGAATAAAAGAAACTGACTGGGTGTTAGGCCACGTAAATCACAGTGGAAGCCCATTTCAAAGAGGCAAACCCGCTTCAAACCCTTCTCTTCTTTTTTTTTTTTTTCGGGGCATTTCGTGAAGTTTGGACCTTACATCTAGGGTTATGCTATTTTGGTATTTTCTTTTACCATTGGATTAGAGTGAGATTGACAGTCAAGATTTATTCTTAGAAAATCGGTTCAGTTAGTGTGAACAAAAAATAAGGACACCTGAAAATGAATCGGAAATCGAAAAAATCAATGCGAGTAAATCGAAAATGACCGAACCTTATTTTGGACCGACCGAACTGCAATTTTTTTGAGCGGTTCAATCATTTCCCCTCTAACAATTAATGTGTGTGTATACATGTACTGGGTTATTAGACATGCATTACACTAGCACGTACTCATGAGATACCGTTACGTAGTGCCCAGGGTTTGGGAGTCCTGTTGTGCATAACAAATTGTAGGATTTGATGATAACGTTAATTTGACACACAAAATACTACTCGAATAGTTAGACAGTATTCGGGATAATATTTTGTGCGCTAAAATGATATTATTTTGGCACACTACACGCCTATTTTGCACCAGGCTCTCTCATTCCGTAGTACCCAACACTACGAATTGCGATATATACATTAAAGTTATTAAACCTGCGAACACCCTTACGTAATATCTAAACACTTCTAATTGTCACAAACTTACGTGAGATCTGCACATTTAGTTGTTGAGGTGGTTGGTCCATGTGAATTTAGATTAGGCAGCCCTTGGCCCACTCCTAAATTAACGGTTACGATCTCATGACCCGGCAGCCATTTTGGATTTTTATTACTTTTTTTATATTGATGAATTATCACCAAACTTAAGGTCTAGGTTTTTCAACTAAAGAGACTCCCTCTCGTATCTTTGAAACTCCCTCCCTTCTCGAGGAGCTCTATTTTGGTACACAATTCCGAACTTATATATATTCAGAATTGTTCGATATAAAATCTTTTATTATTTTGTAGACTTTATAGGTATTGGACAACTCTAAATATATGTGTATCTGATTCTTTGTACTAAAATTGTGTTCATAGACTTTCTCTTATTCATAACATGTCTTTGCAATTTGTTTTGAAATTAGCGGATTATTCGTGCCAGAAGACACTTAATAGAAATAAAGAAATCTTGTGATTTTCTTAGTCATATTTTAGGTTTTTTTTTCTATTTATAGGGGCTTTGAAAAATTCTAAGATTAAGTACTTTTATGAGCTTGATATTGGGTGTATGTTTGACAGTTCTAAATACAGTCTGTTTTTTGCATTTATTTTTGCTTAATAGTGAATGAATCCTCTCTTGCTCTTAACCCGTAAATTACGCTTAAGTTCATACTTATTTACAATCACGTCAAATCTTTATGTTCTTATGTGATTGTTTGTTAGTTTTGTTTCTACATTTGAAGATTTGGAGAGAGGAAGCATAATTATGAATTTACAAAATCCGACGAACGAATTTTTCATTTGATTTTTAAAATTTTAGGATTTGAATTCTGCTAAGTGAGAATATTCGAATAGAATATACTAGAGAGGTTAAGAATATTAAACTCTAGTTAGGCAAAGAAAAAGAAGAAAAAGTGAAAAGAGTAAAAGAGGAGACAAACACTAGGAGAAAGAAGAATGACAGCTCTCTCTAATCCTGAAGTGGGCCTAGGAAGGTACGTGGGAGACAAGCCCAAGGGAGTAGACTAGAAGAAGGCTGGGAGAAGATCTCTCTCGAGCCCAAAAGTTGTCTCTCTCTTTATAGGATGCTCAAATGTATAGTCTAACAACCTATCACTTGACATGGAAAGTCAAGTATATATAGGCACATTAGGCCCATATTCTGATGCCAAGTGTCCTGATGTATACTTGACGCGTGACTCTTTTTTGAAATGTCTGATCACGGTGGCCTCGCTCCTGTTATGACTCACGGTTACAGTAGGTTCCGTGACTCCCCCTCCTCATTTGAAGTTATCCACTAGTCCCCTTTCTTTTCCATGAGTAAGGTCGAGAGACCACAAGCTCGGTCTCTCCTTGACCGTTGTCATCCAGCTTTCGCGAGCTCCCTAACCTGAGCCCTTTTATCGCGGCTAGGGCAGGCACGCACAAGGATCAAAACTCTGAATTTGAGATTTTTTTTTTCTCGGTCTTGTCTCTGACCTCCCCTTTATCTGTCCTCTGGCTACTTTGCACATGATCGATGTCAGCCCCTCAATGCATCACCTTAGACTCTAGTAGCGCTTAGATCACGTGTCTCTCTCTTGAAGCCTTGGCTTTGGGATTTTATTTAGGTCTCATCTTTAACCTCTCCTTATTTCATTCTCTGGCTATGTTGCACCTGATCAGTGCCAACCCCTCGATGCATTACCTTGCACTACGGTGGCGCTTAAATTGTGCATTCCTCTTATTCTCGATGACTGATGGTCATCACGAGGGTGTTCCCCACATGTCCTCCTCTTGGTCCTTGCTTGGAAAGCTAATGTAGGTAATGGTGAAACCGGTCCGATTTGGCCAAAAAATTCAGACCAAACTAGTAATTTTGATTTGAGTTTTTATAAATCGAAACTGAACTGAACTATTTTTGTTTGGTTCAGTTTGCTTTTTCTGATTTCGATTTAGTTTGGTTCGGTTGGATTGGGCATGGACCCAAAATTCAAAAAATTACTAAAAAATTAAAAGACCCGTGTCAAATGCATTAAACTCAGATTGATTTTTGTTCTAAAACGGATTTTGTATTTGATTAGGCCTAAACTCAAGTTTAAAAAAATTCTAAAAAAATAAAGTCCAGTAAAATTGATATATAAAATTCTAAATCATAATAAAATTAAAGCTCCATAAAAAATCTAAGTAAAAAAATTAGTTTGAGAATTAAAAAAATATGTATGAATTTAGATTTTTTATTTTTTAGGATTTAGTACAATAATCAGTTTGGTTTCTAAACCAAACTGAGCCTTATGTCCCAAATCAATTGGGGTCGGCTACATGAATCCTTTTCCTCCAAAGAGTTCTGTCAAGTGCTGCTTGCTCACTTAGCCCTAGTAGACTTAAATCCTTGCGCACTACTGCATCTAATAATCAGTTTGATTTCTAAGTAACTAAAATCAAAAACCAAATTGAATTTTTTTAAAATCGGACCAATTAGACTGAAAAATCAAACCCACCCATCGATTTTATTATGGGTACGTACGTACCGGTACCGGTAAGTACTGGTATATCATTTCAAATTTATTGCTAAAAAATAATAATTGAGAGTACATATATAAATTTGTTGAGTTATTAAAATTTTCAAATTACATAATAATTTTTATTTTTTATTTTTAATCATAACCCATAGAAATTCTAAAACTTAACCATTTGTTTCCTAAATAGTACCATCTAGTACCCTAGCTATGATAGAACTTATTCGAAATATCTATAGACTAGTACCCTTTGTAAAACCATTTGCTTTCTAAAACCATTTGTTCTAGACCTTTATCTACAGAAAACCACTTGTTTTTTAAAACAACGGCTATTTCTGATTGTTTTTAAAAATGGTGAGCTCCTTTTCACCTTCTCTCCCTTCTCCTCTCTCTCCTCCCTAGGGACCACTCACTATTCCCTCTTCTCCCTCCTCTCCTTCCTCACCCACCACCTCTCTTTGTCCACGCCACTGCAATTGCCTTTGCCATGGACTCCCGCTTTGAGGGCTTTGATACCGACGATTCTTAGAAAAAAAGACACTGACCTCCATCTTCGGACACTACCGCCTTTGGAGATCATCCTCTCTAGTACCGAGTCGCATCATGGCCTTCCCTCTTCGGACTCCGGCCTCCCTCTTCTTGACCCCTTAAGTCAGTACGAGACGGGATTGATAACACTGCTTTCCATCAATCTTGACCCCTTAAGTTGTCACATCGACCAATGATTTATTGAGTTGTCACATCAATTAAAAGATTTTTCATCAACCTTAACCCCTTGAGTTGTCACATCGATCACCCATTGAGGTGTCATGTCGATCGCTTCAACTGTTTGAGTTGTCACATCAAACTATTTTGACATTTCATGCCTCTGTGGATGCTTTGGGCTCTACGCCGACTCGGCTCTCGAGGCCTTTAAGCCTTGCGGTTCGGAATCGACCCCACGGCTTGTGCCCCCCGACTCCCATGACTCTGGCTCGACCCCATGACTCAAGCTCGATCCCACAAGCCCCGATCCCCGCAACCTAAGCTCTATCCTATGAACCCTGAACCCTATAGCTCACGGTCAACCCCGCGATTCGAGCTCGATCCCGCAAGCCTTGACCCCGTGGCTTGAGCTTGACCCTATGGACCCTGAACACCGTGGCTCAGGCTCAGCCTCGTGGCCCTCGAACCACGCGGCCCCCGTCACAACTTCGAGGCCCTCGATCGGGCTCGAGCTCGGGCTTGATTTTGCGACCCTCAACCCCCGTGGCTCGACCTCGACTCCCATCACCCCAACCTCCGCGGCTCGACCCTCAACCCTAGTGGCCTTGTCTCAGCTTGCATGCCTCGTGGCCCAAATTTCATGGGTCCAAGTCCCTTGGGCTTAACTCTTTTGGACATTACCTACAAAAAAACATAGAATGAAAATATAACCTCCTAAACAACTCGAATTATTTCTTAAATATCTCTAGATAATAGGACTAAAAATTTAATGCACCTATATTTCGAATTATAATAAAAATTTACAAAAGTATTTGGATGATAATGTCCATAATAACCTATTGTCAAAGTGAGTAACTGTGTAAACTTGTATAGAGAATTGAAAAATCTTTTTTCAGAGGTGATTTTGAGAATATGCATTCTCGAGTTTATTTTTCTGAACAAAAATTAGTATAATATATTTTTCAATTAACTCCCAACCCTTAAAAGGAATAAATGCACAATTAAAAAATGAGGTGGCCAAAACACCCCTTAGATTAGTGGGTAATGGCAAATGGGCTTGAGCATGAAGGGACAAATAGATGGATTGGCCCAAGACAAATGAAAAAAACAATGGGCTAATTTGGATATACTTACTTGAGATCATAAGCTGGACTCAGGGCCTTTGTTGTACAGTGTTCACAGTAATTTATGTTGCGTGTCAAAAATAATCATTTTAGCATTTTAAAAACTATCACGACACTTGAGTAGTATTCGAGTAGTTTTTTTTAGTGACAAAACAACGTTGTTCCGGTGTACTACATAGCCAGGTGTGCACACTGCATAATAGGCTCTTATAATCCCCATAAGTTGTAGCTCAAGTGATTGGGAGTGAACATTTAGGTGTATGCAAAATTTTAGGTTCAAGTCAATATAACGAGGTTGACATACTTTAGTAATCTAACTCAAAGTAGCAATACTAAGTGAGGCAAAAAGAAAAGAAATTTACTTAATTAATTTCCACTTTTATCTCCTAAACTAGTTTATTTTTGTTTATTTTCGTCCTTAAAATAGGAATTTTGTTTAAATAGTTTATATAATTTTGTACCGAGTTAGTCTAATTTGTGCCACTCCATTAAGTCTGTAACATAAATCATTACCTACAATTAATTTTCACCTTTACCACTTAAACTATCTTATTTTGACTATTTTGTCCTTAAACTATCAATTTTCCCCCCTCTCTCTACGCACGTGCGTGTTTGCTTTTGTGTGTGTGTGAATATATATATATATATATATATGTGTGTGTGTGTGTGTGTGTGTTCATTTTTATGCCGACTAGCTATATTGGCAATTTCTACCATTTATACTCTTGTCACTATCAAAAAATTATTTTGTAATAAGTTATTCATAACTAGATTTACCCATATAATTTTAAATATAGAGTCAGTCATGAAAGTAAAGAAAAGCCTTGTAAAAAGTATCTAACGAATAATAGCAGAAAGATATCGAGCAAACGTCTAATTCACTTTTAGTGGTACTTAATTATAAGAATTAGTTTTATATTTGTAAGAGTCTAATACTTTTTATTTTAAATAGAAGTTTTTCACTTAATGAATAAGTATTTTATATCAATAGGAATTTATCTATCGTTTTAAATTGAGGTGATTGAATTTGCACCAAAAGAAAGACATAAACTTCGAAATAGGGCTGGCATAACAGACTTGGGCTATGTGCGTATTGTGAGCCAAAACAATATTATTTTTACGCACAAAATATTATTCAAGCAGTTAGGATAGTGTTCGAATAATATTTTTTTACCAAAATAATATCGTTTTGATGCACAACACGCTTGTTGTGCAACGAACTCCCCTTTATTGGCATAACCCGTTCGAACTACTTGTCATTTCTTATGCAAATGTTACATTTATAAATCAAATATTCATTCAATGTTGAAAGTTTAGTGTCGTAAGCAGATGGAATTATACAATAATAAAGACGATTCCTCCCTTAGTTCAAGTACCGAAACATCAAAGATGATAAATATGCCTAATAATCAGCCAATCATCATACTCTATCCATCTTACCAAGTGTGGTTCGGAACAAAATCCTACACTTTAGCATTGATTGACTCGAATGTACAACGACCCCCTTTTTTCCCCCTTATTCCACTCAACTTCTCTTTCCTTTATCGGGCTACACTCCACTTTCCAACGAGCCCAATAAATTTGAAACACAGACACCACATTCTCTCAACTCTCACCGAGGTAGACTTTCTCAACTCGTCGGAGCATGCTGTTGGATAACTCGGCAAGGGTTTTTCCACCGTCTTGATTTATTATATTCGAGTCTTGAGAGTACTTTGAAATTATATTTCGCCCCGAGAAATTGTCTGTATAAATATATGATGGCTCCTGAAGCACCTAATAATTTTTTCCATCTTTGGGCCTGTGTGTGGGTTGCACCTAACCCACCGCTCAGTAAACTGTTGGATAAGTTGTCTTGGTGTCATCGAAAACAGTTCAATCTTTAGGACCGTCCCTCTCCCCCTCTGTCTATCTCTCTCTCTCTCTCTCTCTCTCTCTCTCAATCTCAATATGAGCAGGATGATTTCTTTGTCGAGTTCATCTGCATCAATCGGAAACCCACAAGCCCACTTCATGTCCGGTAAGCTTTACCTAATTTTCGCTGTAAAATCTTTGTATTTATCACCATCCTTGCCAGTTTGCTATAATCAATTCGTCTCTCTTTCATCGCATGGCCTTTATTGAGATTCTTGAATCTTATCAGAAAAGAGATCGATCCCATCTCCAGTTTTTTGAATGCGCTTACAACTACGAGCAATGCTTGTAACATACATACATACATACAGACTTGTATATGTGTATAGATATTTTACATGTTATGTATTTTGGTCTGTGGGTCTATATCCGAAAAATGAAAGAACGTCTTTCTATTGCGAAGGATTCAGATGCTGCCCATGCCGAATACCCCAGCCAGTTGCGCCGGGTGTGGCCAAGAGCGGATCTGAGGAATCACGGGGTCTTACTTATTCAGGGGGACTCGATTCTGAAATGGAATTGATTGATAGAATCGAGATTTCATAGAAGAATGACCGAGGCCCAAAAAATCCGGGATTGAATACCCGGATAATGCGAATCCAAGTTTATAGAACAGGGGTTTATTTGAAGGGCGCTTGAAATTGGAATTTCGCCCTTGTGTCCCATGTGAATATTTGAAGTTTATTGATAGTGAACCCTACTCAATATTTAGGAGCCACTACCAAAATTTATTGATGGAATGTCCAATTAGGGCTGTGGCTTCTCTTGATTAATATAATTATGAAGTCTCTCAGTGAAAATGCAATGCAAGTTTACGGCAATTGGAATTGCTCCCTAGTGTCCTATGTGAATATTTGAAGTTTATTGATAGTGAACCTTGCTCAATAAGTAGGAGCCATTGCCAAAATTTATTGATGAAATGTCCAATTTAGAGTTATGGTTCTCTTGTTTAATATAACTTCCATATTCCAAAGTTGTCTTGGTACCGACGATGAAGTTTCTCAGTGAAATTGCAATGCAAGTCCATGGCAACTGTTCAAACGCGTTAGACATCCAATTAAGTTTTATTGGTGTTCAAGTTGGATTATCGGGAGGTTCGTTGTATTATAAGTGGATGGTGAATGTTTTGACGGTTCGAATTAACTAAAGAACCTTGCCTTGATACGCTTATGGTTTGGAGAGAAGAAAGCGAAGGGACGTATTGTTAGGAGGCGAACGGGGGAGAATGATAAGGGAAGCGAAGGGTTATTGTCCGGCATGTTTGTACTATAAAGGGAGGGGAAAAAAATGAAAGGGAACTAGTCTTCTAGTCTCATGTAAAGAGAATGTATGCCTTCCTTGTGTTTTTGTCTCTGACTGCCCTAACTATGGCAGAATATTTCTGATGTCAACGAATAAAACGTAGTTCTATTTATTGACAATATCTTCCGTTTTGTCCAAGTGGACCGAAGTATTTAACACCCCAAACCCACCCACCCACCAACCACACCCCCCCCCCCCCCACCCCCACCCACCCGTCGTGGCGCCCGCGGCAAAAAAAAAAAGTAGGGGAAAGAAATATAAATAGTGTTGGGGATAGAAGGGGAGATAAGGGAGTAAAGGAACATTTTTTTATTAACAAAGTGGATGAACTAGGAATCCGACTTAGAGCAGCTACATAACTAATTCCCCCATTGCTTCCCTCCAAAACCTCCCAATTTGGAGGTGAACACGAATGGGATTGGAAGGCTTTGATTTTCCTCCCATTAGTTAAATACCCAAACAAGAAAAATTCATGTACTTTCCTTCTCTTTCCCCTTTCCCCAATCCAAACACAGTAACTTGAGGTTTGTCAAGTTTCATTGCATCTTTCGGTTGTCGTACCGAAGTGGGCTGGTTCCGCAAATTCTTACCAACCCAATAGATCTTTCCAGCTGATTGTAGAATCTATTAGACTATCGCTCTCTGTTGAACATGTATTTGAATTTTCAGGAATCGACACGACTATATTTTGTGACAATATGAGAGCCTTGTGCTGTCCTGTTTATACGAATGTTGTTTGAATGTACATCTTGTGTTTTATGAATAGGTATTGCTTAATGGTCCATGCAATTCTTTCGGACATTTTGTTTCTGGGCGTGCTTGATATTCTCTCATGATAACCAAAATATGTTGTTAGGTTCTTCATTAATGCAAGTGGACCAATCTCTTGGCAGCAGAAAATTGTTTGTCAGCACAATTTGCCAGGGGAAGGCAAAACCACTGAAGAACAGAAGGCCATTGACAGTGCAAGCAAGGTAAATTTCTGTTTTGAGCATTGGTGTCTAGATTCATTGTTTGGCCCCGTTGCATTGTGTTTCGGAGAAGTTAGGAGGTGGTCTGGTTGCGTACATGTTTTCGTTTTCTGATACTAGAAAGGAGGGAACAAATTTTTGTGTTTTTGTAAGTCTCATTTAAATTTTGAAATCGAGTTTTCAAAATTTTTATCATGCAAACTTTGGAATCATAATCTTTGAGGATTTTTCAAATTCTCGGTTTGGAATCATAATTTTCAAGTCTCATGCCAATTTTAAAACTAAATTTTCAAAATTTTCATGATGCAAACCTCAAAGTCCTAATGTTCGAGGATTTTTCAAATTCTCGGCTAGGAGTCATAATCTTCAAGTCTCATGCTAATTTTGAAATCGAATTTTCAAAAGTTTCATCATGCAATTGGAATCTTCAAGGATTCTTAAATTCTTGGCTTTATTTTGAAAAAACATCTCTTTAGGTTTTCACTTTTCAGCCTTGTTTTGGAAACAGTTTTTGAATATTATGAAAGAAAACCAATTGCACAGAAACATGAAAATAAACACACTTATTAGACTGCTAAAAGGCTTGTTAAAGTCTGTAAACAACGAATCATGCTTGCGGCTGGGCAAGAATTTCAGTGATAGTTTGTGATCATATAAACAATTGCAGCAGTGTCCGTTGAAATTCCTTTCCCTGTCAGGGTGCACTCTATGTCGTGTCTTTATCTGAAAGAAATCACTTCATTCACAGCAATCTCTCTCTCTTTTTTGAATATTGACATGCACATGCACATTTACACACACAAAACTTGCCTTTTTTAAACCATTGCATGGTTTTGGTCCCTTGAGATTGCTTGGGAATCAAACGAGCTTTCTAATGCTCTACGCAAAGTGTAGTTTTTGAAATATACTTTTTGACCATGAGTTCAACGTATCCTGTTTCAGTTCTTGAGCATTTTATTGTCACTTGTCAAATGCTGCTTCTAATGCTCTGAAAATAGTTGTTTCCGATAAGACAATTACCGCTTGTGTGCGTGTGCAGAAGGGATGGTGGAATAGCAAGTGGTGCAAGTATCTTTGTTGGTGGCTTTGTGTTGGGCGGACTTTTCGTTGGAACTCTAGGTGCAATATATGCACCCGAGGTATGTTTGTACTTTTTGAACCATTTTTCCCTAGTAGGGGTGTAATTATTTGAGTGATGTAGTAGGCACTAGTAAAGAGTCCGACGATCTGTACAAGATACTACAGGCACTTGTGGAAAAAATGATTTCTTGAGACGGAAATAAAGATCTAATTGCTACCAAAATAACTTCTTGTTCCAAACGATATGCACTAAGCATAGCAATTGTGCCAAATGGTCATCGGATTTTTCTCAACCGAATAGAACTAGGTTTCTTTTTTTTGGTATTTGCTTGATTCTTAGCAAATGGACTACAATTTGATTTGAAATTGACAACCTAATCAACTCCAAGGGGTTGGCCTAGTGGTTAAGGCACAGGACTTAAGAGTTTGCTCTTTGCTAAGGTCTCAGGTTTAAAATCTCTCAAGTTATCAACTCTTATGGGACTAGTCCATACAGGGTTTTGCTTTGGGTTTAATTGAGACCCCTGCTAGTTGACAGTGAGATTGGTCCAACAAAAATTAGTCGAGGTGCGCGTAAGCTGGCTCAGACACTCTGAGTTAATAAAAAAAGAGATTGACAACCTAGTCACTGTTAGATTCATTTTCTGCTGTGTGAGACATTATTTGCCACTTGTCTTTCCCTGGTCTGGAAATAGCAGTTATTGTGCATGCTCTAGTTTATGTATGATGTGTACTTGAAATGGTTAGTTAATCGTCCCTATAAACACCATGCTTTTTTATGCTTCTAATACAGTTGTTCCGCTAGCTAGCGAGTTTGTGTTTGAAAGAACATGTTCTACTTGTATCAAATTATCTTACAGATCAGTGAGGTGCTAGTAGGAGAGCAAAGGAAAGAGTTGATGAAAAAACTGCCAAAATTCATCTATGATGAAGAGAAAGCCTTGGAGGTGAGATATTGGTATTGGATTTAGCGTTCATTTCAAATGTGTATTTCGTCTTTGAGCTGATGACTGACACTCAGTTTGGATTGAGGGGAGGGAAAGTGAAGGAAAGTGTAACAAAAAAGGGAAGGGAGAGAAAGAAGATGGAAATATCTTTTTACTTGTTTGGTTTATCAGGAAAAAAGGGAGATTTTATAACCTTTTTCATGTTTGTTTAATATCTATAATTAAGAAATGAAAGTGGAAGTTATGATGCATTTTACTGTTTTACGTTACTTTCCTTCCATTTCCTCCCATTTTTTGGAGGTGAAGTCATGTGCTTAAAATGATTGTATTCTTCTCTCCTCCATTTTCCTCCACACGCCTCTCTTTCCTTCCAAAAATGCAATCCAAACACGCCTCACCTTCCCTCTAAATCCCTCAATCCAAACAAAGCATAAAGCATCGGAGTCTAATTTCATCTGGACCTTGAAAGTAATCTTTTAGCTTTCAAAATCACTACCATCTCTTGTTTCGGTCATTCATGGTGATGCTATGCACTCATTTTCTTGCCATTGGTGGCGAATTTATGATATTCACTTAATTTTCTTGCTTTTACTGATTTGATGAGAACAGAAGACCCGGAAGGTACTGGTTCAGAAACTCGAGGAGCTTCACTCTGCCATAGGCGAAATTTCTACACAGATGCATGGTAATGATGACGTGAAATCTGTGAAATCCGTGAAATCCGCGAAATCACCTAAAGCTGAATATAGAAAACCAGATGATCCCGCTGATTATTATGTTGTTTGATGTTTTTCTGTTACCCTAAAGTTGGTGTATGCCTTGTGTATTGTGGATGAGAATGTTAACCTTCATTGTTGAAGGTATCTTTGTTTGGATTAAGTTTTTGGGGTGATGCCATTTTATCCAAACTTTGTTATAGACCTAAATAATGCTTTTACAGAGATAGTATGCTTTGAAAGCCTGAAAGTATTGTGGTTTGTACTTTGTGAGTGGTTTCTTTTATTGGAAGCTGTTAAGGACCCCATGGTGCAAAAGTTTATAGGAGAAAGCAGTAGCACACGAGAACATTTGTGCGCACGGATTTAAGTGCACAGATACCTCCAATGCACTTAGAGCCTACAAAATAATAACGGCTCCACGTGCACCGAACGATTCTGAACATATCTGTGTCTGAATTTATTAACTTAAGATTGTGTAACACGGCTTGGTACACAGTGTACAATAGAAATGTTACATATTTTTTGTTTTATGTTTTTTTTGGTGTATTTATTATGGAGTTTTTTAGTTAGTTATGCAGGAATGTACCTTGTGTGTGGTATACTTTTTGGCTCATTAGTTACGCTTTTGAAACTTTCTTTTTCCACGATTTTTTAGTTACGTATTATTTTGGTATTAGTTACGTACTTTTTTGGTAACTAAATTTTTTATAATTAAATTGTTTTCGAGGTTGTACTATAGGCTTCTCCAAGTTGACATGGTTTAAGTACTGATTTTTGCAGTGATAAAATGGACAGATCGATAAAAGATGTCTGAACCTAAAACAAATTCTTTCACTTTTTTCTCCCCTTGCATATTTAAGATTCAAATTTTGCTATGGATATAAATACGAGGGGAATGAGAGCCCACAGGAGGGATGGGGGTACCTATATCCCTCTCGTATTTATACCCATTTGTATATTTTCATTTGTACCTATAGTAAAATCCGAAAGATTCAAAAACATTTTCTTTTATCTTTTTTCATTCTTCTATAAATTCAAGATCCAAACGCAACCCGAGTGTTAAGAAGTGGTTTATGAGCCTCAAGGGAATGATGCATAAAATTGTTTTCAAAGATGATTGAAGATGTCTAAATGTAGAGCAAATTTACACACATCTTTACTACACAGATTTGGATATAAATGTGTTCTTAAACCATTTGATATACTTAAGGCTCTCTAAAGTAATATGACATTTATATGCATCGAACGATTCTGAACACATTTGTATCTCAATTTGTATTTTAGAAGTGTATTTGTGTATACTTTCTAATAAATGTATGTGGAAAAAGTGCTTGGGATTCTTGTAGTGATTTAGGAAGCAACACAAAAAGATTGAAAATAGACATCCACAAGTCAAAAGCTTATATTGTTTTAATTTCTGGTTGTATCACTTTTTTTAATCTTTTCTTATTCCTTTACAAATTCAAGATTCAAATACTAACTTAATTTTTGTACAAGATGCATCAAAGAGTAGAAAAAGTGCTTGAAAATCTAGCATTTTCCTAGCAGATTTTACCAGTGGAATAGGTTTAGAAGAATGAATTTTCATAATAATCAAAATACCTGTTCTGTCAAGACAGAATTTGTCATTTGCTATCTTCTTGCCTAACAAGCATTGATTTACCTCCTAAAGGTATTAAGTAAGATAAGTAATAAAAGGAGATTAGACAATCTCCTCTTCTCTTCTTACAGAAGAAGGAAAAGAAAAAAGACACAACAATGGCTCCGTAAAACAAATGAAAAGAATAATTAATTCTGATCGAAACAAGAGTTCAATTCCATTGCATTGGATATGCTTTGAGCATCTCAATCCTCTTACCGTCGAGCCCCCATATTCATATGCTTTGGGCATTTCAAAATGACGTGAGATCGTAACACGATGTGGCCTAGGACACTACGTGTAGAAAATAGTGTTAATTATCAAAGAAAACAACTGATCTCCTAGTTAAGTTCCTCAACTCTAAAATTGTAAGAGTTCAAATTATTTTTTCACAAAAACAACATTCATACCTATATGCTCTCTCACACAATCTGCTCTTTAAGTTAAATGTTCTCTCACAATTTTCTCTTCCATAAACAAGGTAGAAAAAGGATAAAAGATTTTTCCAACTATTGGTGTGAAGTATACCTCTGAAAAGACACATACTCTTACATAAGGGTAAGTTGAAGCTTCGGCCGGTTTGGTTGGGGCTCCACAACCTCCATATGGATCCTTACCGTCTGAAGGACACCATATGAAACGCTGCCATCGCTCTTCTTAACCTTCTGCTGCTGCTCATCTACCAACCATTCTCCAGCTACCTTATCCTTTCTTGTTGTCAAGTAGACAGGCCCTTCGATGCCAAATCTGCTCACATAAGTTGGGTTGAAAATCATTCCAGAGGATGAAATGACACACCATAATATAAGTAAACAAACGGAGATTTTCTGTATAAAAGTTAAATTTGCCCTTGGCAGAAACCTTTATTAGCAAAGGGTTTTGGACACGAAAAGGGTTTGATTCCTAACAGGGTTAACAACTCGAGCAATTAGAGTAAAGGCGAGGCGCTCATTCCCGTTTGAGTTGTAACAATCTGCTTTTTACCCACTAACTCTTAGGATGAGAAGTATGTCCCTTGTTTTTGGCAAGAATAGTAACAAACTAACTGCAAATTGCTATATCATTCGTAAAAAGCATCTACAATGGGAAACAATTTTCACACTAGGAGAAATGAGAAAATAGGTGCAACCAAAATCCCTTATGCATCTTAGAGGATATCTGATATATATAGTTTTTATGAGGGTGTTTGGTAAGAGACTTTTTGACGTGTTTTTGGATTCTAAAATTTTAGATTCTGAAAACTCATAATCAAAATCTGTGAAGTGTTTGGTAGAATTGGGGAAATAGATTACGAATCTGTGAAGTGTTTTGTAGTATAATCAAATTATTACATCGTGGGTGAGCAATTGTGGGTAGAATGGTAACAAAATTTCAGAATCCAATATCAGAATCTGAAAAGTAGCCAGACCTACTTTTGAGATTCTGGCTCTAAAAGCCTGTTTTGAGAATTCCACAATCAGAATCCCATAATTAAAATCCCAAAATCAACATTCCAAACGCTTAAAAATCCCAGAATCAAAATCCCAGAATCTAAAAACATCTCAAAAAATCTCTCCCATACACCCACTCTATCTGGTAATGGCAGCCATTCGTGATTCAGTGTGTAAGGTGACAAGCAAGTACGAGAAGCAAAAGCAATCGAGTGCCAATTAGGGAAAAGCGAATGGAACTTTGGATATTGGAATTGGAAGGAGACGATAATACATACTTGGGAACAAAAACAATGAAGCCATTTGATCTTATTTTGACAATTCTTGCCTCTGTGTCTGTCGGCCTGCAACAATTAGAGAATTGCGCGTGTATGAGAGAGAGGGAGAGAGGACAAAGAAGAAGAAGAAGAAAGGTAATAACGCCAACCTTTTCCGGAAATAGATGAGAGTATACAGCTCTACGGAGGCCCGGCTCGCCATCTGAGCATTCCTATGCCGATAATTCAAATCTGAAAGACCAATGATAAGATATTTCAAAACATTTACTATATAGACGTAACATATGGAAGCTAGCATGCTTTAGTGACAAACAGTAAGACACGCCTGCGGAATCCTGTTGCCCATTGGTCATGCCAATGGTATAAGTCATTTCAGGACACTGATTCCCAGTCCAATCATTTTTGAACTTAGAAAACATTTTGGCTTGTTTTAATACAGTTTTAAGGGCACGTATATGGTCACTGAAATACTTAAAATGCAATAGGAAGAGCAATCAGTTAGAATATAGTTTCTCAATGTCAAAAAGAGAGAAACAAGTATCAAAACAGCCGCCCGTTTTCAGGTTTTGACTGTGCCTTTATTATCCATTTTTGCTATATCCCCCTTTCGGGTTTTGACCATGCCGGCTTTCTTTTCTTTTTTTGCCGTCCCTCATGAATTATAGACAGTTGCCTGATTGCTCCCCGCCATTTAAGATCTTGTGTAACCATGTGGCAGTGAAATCCCGCATAGTCAAAACCCGAAAGACATAATGTGACACCATCAACATACAATTTGTAATTGAAGAAAGTCATCCTTACTGTCTGCGATACTGGTAAGTTGGGGTCTGTCTTGGAATACGGCTGGAAGCTTGTCGATGCCCAAAGCTGCAGCAAGCAACCTATGTACAACAACGTCTGCCAGGGGAAGTTGTGTTTTATATCAGCGAAAAGGAAATCACAACAACAACAACAATAAACTGACTCACTGACCTGCATATCTCCTTATGGGAGAGGTAAAGTGCGTATAGAGACGTGCTGAAAGACCATAGTGAAAGAATTCTGGGGGAGTAAGATCTCCACTACAGAAATAGACGGCCTGAATTCATAAAGAAATGAAATTAAGAAGCAATGATATTTGAGGTAATATACAGTTTGCCATACAAAAACAATATCTAATATATTCAAATCATCGGGTGTCACTACCTGCGTCATGCATCTAGTAGCAAGGATACGAATCAGTTTATTGAAGTATGGATCATCGCCCTGCATCATAATTTTTTAAAGAGAAAATTTTAGTAGATGTAAAGAAATTGAACACAAAGACAAATGATAGGAAGATCAATAATAAATACAAAGATCAACATGTGTATACGCAAATATGTGTGTGTGTGTGTGTGTGTGTGTGTGAGAGAGAGGGAGAGAGAGAGAGAGAGAGGGAGAGAGAGAATAGCAGCTAGGAACTCAAAGACAAGTAACAAAGCAACAAACGACTTAGCAGCAAGTTACCCTCCAACCACAGCCTTTGAAATTGGATTAACACAATATGACACACTAATCGAAGGGTAGAAATTAAGACCTAGTAGATAATTAAATTCCCAGATGTCTCTGTGGGAATAGGTGGCAGAAGCAGCTTGGGCTGGATCTCTATGTTACGCCAGTACATATACCATGATATAATGAAATCAGGAACTCACCACAGCACGATCAAGTGAATCCGCTAATGCTTTGGATGTCGACACATCCAAATTAAGGCCAACAGCAACGGCTGTACGAAGCAAAGGTTCAAGCATCTCTTTGGTTGGACTAGGATGGCGCCTGCAAGCAAAATATCAATGAGATCATCCACCTGTAAATAAAGTAGCCCTCTACTGTTCATTGAAGTTACATAAATCACCGAACACAACTTATCCACTGTAAAGAAGTATGCCAGCTCGACTATACTTCTAGCAATTTCATTTTTATAGTAAATTACATCAAAGTTCTTCACATAATATCTTGCAGTGCACTCGTAGATTCTTGACATAATAATATGCATTATGGGCCTTATGGCACTTTCATCCATAACACCATCTTAGGAGGCCCGAGGAGGTTGCAAATGAAAAGCGAACTCCATTTCATCACTCACCATCAAATCATTCCTAGACACTGATGGTAGAGAAAATGCAGGATAGAAAAATAAAATATACCAAGAGACAGCTCAACGGTGCTAATGAGAAGCGTCTTATTTACCTAAGCAACGAACACAACGGATAATGTGTCAGGATTTTTTCTGCAACTGAAATATTAGCAGCAAGCATAAACTCCTCCACCATCTGATTTGCTTCTCGAATTTGATACATTCCTGCAGTGCCAGAAAATGCAGTATGCATTGATATTCATGAACAAGTAAAATTATGTAAACCTTTAAATCATCTACCGAAAAGCAAAAGAATCGCAAACCAACTAGATATGCATGACCAACAAAATTTGAAGTAGGCAAATATCATTACCGAAATCCATAAACGTAAAAAAGAAGATTTATAGCGTAAGGCAGTCCAAAAGCATGAACCTTCCAACTTAAAAGATGGTTAAGGTGCATGCCTTTTAACCTTAAATTATAAACTAAACTAATGGGGGGAACTTTAAATCAGTGGCCTTTGGGGCAAAGAATACCATAGTCATGGTAGCCAGATTCAGAACATCTGTCAACGTGGAAGATCTTGTCATGGAACCACTATTTCGCATGAAACTTTGACAAATATAAATGGGGAGTCCTCAAAATGATCAGAAGCGGGGGAAGGGGGGAAGAGAGAGAGATTTTGTGTGCCGAGCCCATGTCAGGTCGATTAAATGCAGCATGCCAGTCAAAAGGAACTTGTCAAGAGGATATGATTGTCCATGTGCCTTCTCATAAAGTTTGGATTCCATGTCTCTGTAGTTAAAAATCCTCTTTCCATGACATTGCAATTTCAAAAACTGGCCACCAACACGTAATTATTTTAGGTTCCGTCCCCTGATATGCTAAACTAGTATTGTTCTAAGTTTCTGACTTCCATTAGTGATATATGCGTAAATTTGTTCCAATTATGCATATCTCTCTGTTTGTCAACATTGCCAGACTAATTAAAAACAATAAATGCTTATCAACAATCATCAATAGGGTACTAGAAACCAGATTTATACAGTACGTTTTGGAACTCACGAGTTGAAAGAATTATAAGGCATGCAGGGGAAATTATAACAGAAACCCAAAATGCTTAAGGAAAATTTTATAGTAAATTCACATCAATTATGAATGCTGCTGACAAAAATAATTGATCAATAACTCAGAAAAACTCATTGTGCTCCAAATGACTGAATATTTGGTTGTTGAAGCCAAGAAAATAGATTCGTATATTAATTCAGACCCATCATTCATGGATTAATTCTGGAATGGTAAAGCCTACTCCTTAACAATGCAAATAATCAACTTTCTTCATTCAGAAAAGTCAAGCCAACATACCAATATCAAGAGGGTCGTGAGTTTCTGTGCCAATTTGAAATTTCACCTCAGCAGATGCAAGAGTCAAGGCCCCTCTATCAATACGCCTCTGCCTCATTACCTGCGAAAGCACATTTCATTCACATTAGACAACAATGGTATGAAAAGCGATCAAAAGTATCGACCTAAGCATATGTACCTTTGCCAATGCATTCATGTTTCTCAAATCTGTAGTTACTGGATCCATCAAGCGACTACAATAGACAAGTGGATAAGAGACATCAATATGGTAATCAAAATAGAGGAATCTTCATGGACAGAACAAAAAGAGAAGTGCAGATAACCTTAGGTGCAACATCAGACATGACATGACTCTGAATATATAAACTTGCAACCAAACAAACTCCTCTTTGAATTTGGAGGCAGTATAGTTTGACCGCAGACATGGTAGAAGAGGGTGACAGCGTGATACAAGTACTACTTATCCGTATTGTGTCCCTTCGTATGAGTGTTTCCAAACAAACAACACGCGAGGTATTTTGCTTTCAATTTACATTATTCCACTTGCATACATAAGATCATTGCACCAAGAGTTAGTTGTTAGCTGAGTCATGTTTGGCTATGAAACTAGCATTGAACTTATTTTGACAGAACCTTTCAAACACTCCAAAATTCCAAGTATCCTCGAATGTCTATACTTGAGTTATACTCCCGCTGATTCTTGAGTAGATAGGATGAGAACTATGTCTACTCTTCAACTCTTCGCATTTTTCAATGAGAAAAACCTTCTGAGATAATGGGAGGAATTCTTTTGGATGGTTGTGGGTATCATCTGTCAAATCCTTACAAGAACTGGTCACTAGGAGTAAACCAAGAGTTTAAAAGCTTGTTGCAGGCTCTAACTGCAAGTATGACTTACAGTGAAAGTGGTTTTGGTATTAGGGTTTGTTATAACTATTTCATTTTGCACTATAAAGTTATGAAAAAACTTATATCTCGAGTTGCCTGCATTCAAAGGACTGGCAGTAAGCTGGCCATCCAGTGGTTTTAGGCGACTAGCAATGGTTGAAGGTTTAACTGCAAATATGACCATATAGCCTATATAATGCTGAAAAATATCTTCAGAAAACAAGTTTCTTTGCCGAGTACAAAGAAGGGGGTAATTTTAAGATCGATATTAGACAGAGAACCTATCGTCCATCCTTGCTTGAGCTTCAACATATGACAACGCTGCACATGACTTGATGATGCTTTTTGTGTATCTAGAAGAAATAATCTCTGCTTCAGGAGTCATTTCCTGGAAATAACATAAATAATGTGAAAAGAGAAGGTCCAAACTTTGAGTGCATAAGCAAACACACAAGCACAAACCAACATGAAGACAAGAGATAGATACGTGAAGCAATAACAATAATTTAAGGGCTCGGACCTATTCAAACATTGTTTTAAAAAATGCAACCAGAAAAAAGAAACCCGCAATATTCTGGCATGACTAGATTAAGTGTAAAGTGTGAAAACAAGAAGGAAAGGTGCAGCGCTTGCAAAAAGCAACCATAGCGAAGGAGATTAATTAACAGGCAAACATGAGAAGTTCCCCACGTATGGATTTGAAAATAATTTTTCTCCTAAATGTGGATCCTTGTAGATGTTGTGGCCTGATATGTGCCTCTTGGAAGATGGTGGCATTTAGATGGTCGTGTCTCTGAAGGTGAAGGAGAGAGTTGAGGCAAATCTTAGGAGAGAGAGGTGGCAATAAAGATCTTTGGATGCCAAGGCAGGAGCGCTTTGCATGAGTGGGTTAAGGCTCGATTTCTTGTTGCCAACGGCAGCTAGTTATGCAGAGGTGGTTGAACCATGGAATTCATGGGAACGGCTCAACAGGGACAGGTGACGCCCTTGGGGACTATCAACAACCAATGTGTTTTAACATAGACCAGATATATGTCCACTTAAGAATCACTAGCAAAAAGATAAGGAATGAGAAGAAAACTGAATCATAAGTAGGACACTCATAACCAAAGATCCATGAATTACCCAGATGACAGAGAATGCTAGTCTCTCCACATCAGCTCGAAGAGAACAAATATCTGCGATATAAAAACTATAAGTAAGCTATCCGGAAGCTATTATGACAATTAAGAAGTTACTAAAACTAACTACTAGCCACAAAACAAATATAGTTCTTAACACGTATAATGTGCAACCAACAAATTCACAATTGCATAAAAGATATTACCTTCGGTTAGAGGTTTAGGAAGCATGTCAATTCGCCGCTCAACAAGGTAGACAGATGTACCTCTTTGTGAAGCCTCATCATCAATGGGGCTTCCAGGGTGCACAAAATTGGTAACATCAGCAATATCTGATTGAATGCAATTAAGGCTCAAGCTCTTGTCAGAAAAGCTCCATGTCTAACTGAAAAATGTAAGAGCCACCCTGCTGGAACCAATGCTCATACCTAAAAGTAAGAGCTTCAAACCATACAACAGAAAAATCTCTCCCTTATTAGAAACTTTATTAACAAACAAATTAGTAATCTGCAACAGATGACAGTTTCTGCCCCGACAGTAATCAGCAAGATAGGTAATTGTTTCGCCGATACAAAAATCTTCACCATAAATAAAAACTCAAAGCCAAATAAAAAACTTTCAATGTAAACCCCTCCTTCAAGGTTTTTCTCCCTCTTGTGCCCGAGTTCCCTCTTGTTATGTTAATTACAGCATTAATGGCATCAACAGTTCTGTTAATCCCCGTACTATGAGTTTCTATCAATGAGTTGCAACAAATTTCCAAGTAAATAAACAAGATAAGTGGTGTCAAAGGTCAAAGGATACGAACTCCCACTTCAAAATTTCCATTTGGAAGAGTCGTACAGTGCAATGCATCGTCAATGTCCTTGCATCCTACATAGACAAAAGAGTTATTATCCGTATAAATATGGGCAACAGTCACAAGGCTCGGTTAAAAACCAACTTACATGTAAAATAGTAACTGTACTATATTTTTTGGTGTTTGGTGGTACTATTAAAATTACTTTCCTCCCGAGGTTGTGATAAAAGGATCACAATCTACTTTTGGGAACAATATTACTTGGTTTGGAAGGACATAATGCAGGCCATAACAGACTTGGTCCCTTCTGTTTATCTGTCCTCCATTTTCATCTCGAGAGCGAAGAGAACAGGAACAGATTTATATATATTTGAGGTAGAAAAGGAGGAGGAGGAGGAGGAGAGAGAGGGGGGGGGGGGTAGAGAGTGAATAGAAACAATTCAAGGATTCAGAGAGAGAGAGAGAGAGAGAGAGAGAGAGAGGTGTCAGGTGCAAATCTTTATTAGAAAGGGAGACACAGGTCAAAAGTGCATCAACATTCGTCGCAAAATCTATTCAGCATAGCCTATTGGGGCAAGGGGAGGGGGGAGAGTGTAGGAGAAAGATCGCCATCATAGTTGTAAAAAATGGCTCAAAATTAGACTGGTAAGTTGTTTTTGCCGATTCTGTGAAAAATATTTTGCATGGCATTTGACCTCACCATGTGCAACCAAACACAAGAAAACTAGGAAAATATTTCACATCACAATGTTTTGGTCCAAACAAACAAAGCCTAAACTAAAAGATGATTAAAAAGTAAGTAGAAGAACAAGATAAACTATGACTGAATAAAACGCAGGAAAGAGGGCAGCTACATCTATAGGTCACATACCTGGAGGGTCAACACTAAAGACACGCAAATGACGCAAATCTTGCCGAATAGGATTTTCCAGATCTGCAGAAGACACCGACCATGGTAATGGGGGCAAGCATGCCAAAACTTGAGAAGAAAATGGTCTGGCATCAATATCATTCTCTATCAATACAACCTGCATTAACGACTTACACTATTACAACATAAACTGATTCATCAATAATCACCCTAATTTTCTGAAAGCCAGACGTTCTACAACAGTGTCACTGCAACTGTTAAATTAAAAAAAGATACAATTACAAGGAAACAAATGATTTTGGCCTTCAACCACTAACCGCAAAAGATAGCAAACGATAGCAAACAAACGGAAAATCATATTGCGCACCTCACTTTCAGTATCTTTATCGCCTATTTCTCCTATTGTTCGTACATAATGGCCGGAAGGGTATCGGGACAAAAAATCCCAAGAATCAACAGCAACAATAATCCTCTTGTCCATAAGATTTCCAAGTTGTCGAGTTTGAATCCGAATCTTTGGAATTCTGCGATCCTTGGAGACAAATAAAGCATGGGCAACACCACCAGTGCCTGCTGGCATGGGCATTGGCTCCAATGATCCACAATATCTGCAGGATATATTTAAAAGTTAAACACCTTGATACATACGCAATAAATAAATTAAGGGACGCCCCTAACCCTAGCAACACATAACGATTGAAATTCTAGGAGAAACACGACAGCATTATTTTGAATTGTGAAGAATTCATACATCATTAAACTACAAATACTAAAAGATAATTAATGTTGCCCTGAAAAGGGAAACAAAGACAAACAAGCATATACCCATATAACAAGTAAAGCCCTGTGTAACTTACGAGTGCCAGTTCCGCTTTATGACACCAACAACACGACCGGATGGACGAGAACATAGAGGATTTCCATTTCCCAAAGAACCTTGCATTTCGTTTGTAACTCTAGGAGCATCATCAGCACTGCTTGGAACCAGATGAACACCATCTTCATCCTCATCCTCTAGAAGATGGTTGAAAGTTAATAAGAAGAATGAAGTATTGTGAAGCGTATGTAGCACACTCCCGGCTCAAACTAACATATAGGATGAGGTTGAAATGCAAGCATAAAACGCTGTCTGACAAATACATCGAAGTTCTAGGAAAAATAATATCTTTGGTGTCTACTGGTGCTTTTTGGCTCATGAGAGCTTGTTGCTTCACTCTCTCTATGAAGAAAGATAACTTTTCTTTTCCTAAATAATACGAGATCTACCTCAAATAAGGAGAAGCTTTATAGTCCAATTGGAGGCACAAGATACCATTAAGCGACTTTGTCAGCCACAAGTCAACAACCAAGGTCAACTAGAATTACAGGTCAACATACATTCACAAAATCCACCAGCCAACTCATAATCCAAAATCGTAAGTGGGAGAATAAAGAACCATACTGTTGAGCAATGATCTCATTGAAGAAATAAGTTTCATACAAGAGTACATAAGTGAAGTATATCATCACTAGATATCATCCATCGCAGTACAGACTAAGCCGACTAAGCCAAGAACCATATGGCACGCGCTACATACCTTCATCAGCTATGGACAGTGACTTCTCTTCATGCCATTGATCTTGAGGCAAAAGTTCCACTGCAACTATGTCACCATCAAAAGCCCTATTCATGTTTGCACGACCGTATATAATTATCTCATCCCCAATGCTCTCACTTCCAACATATGCTTCGAATGGATTGTAACGATTGACACGAAGTTTCCCTTGATGGAAAATCCCACGATGCAAGCCAGCAGTAATCTCTGACATGGGCTTATGCTATATAAAAAAACAGAAAGCAGGAGTTTCATAACAGCTGAGCACTACTAGTGAAAGTGATATAAATACTGCCACATATTGTTAGGGAAACAAATCGTCCGTTGAAATATGCAACTTGAAAACAAGGATACCTCACTATAAATAATTTTCTTCTTTGAAGGTCTCAGATCTTCAGCATCCTCCATGCCTACATCTTCCGAACGGGCCTGAACAAGCAGGTCAAGCAATCCAGGTTGACCAAGTGATTTCACATAGGATTCAACTGAGACAAAAAGGGATACCCATTGGTCATCCTTTTCCCATGTGAGATACCGAGAGTTCATGGAAAATCAGCAGGTAAATAAAAATAAAACAGTGTGCAAGACAATTGTCAATACCCAGTACAAAGTTGACTGGACTGACAATGGAGGGGAAAATGAATTTTGCGCTATGATACCTGTCTCAGCAGAAATGCCCTCTTCAGCAGCCTTCCTCTTATTCTCTCTGTCATTTGTGATTAGTACAACCCTAGTTGCATCACCAAGATGATTCTGATACCACTGAGCTGCCACCCGAATAGCTGACCACAGTTTCCACAATATCAGAACAGGAAATCCACAGAGAGATATCAATGCACTTACAACGAGATTAACCAAAACAGTGTCATTTTATCCTGATACCATCCGACAAGTACAACCTATAATATGATTACAAGAAAAATAATGATTTGGCAAAGTGAATGTTTATGTTATAGATTATGCCTACCTTTTTCCTTACACAACCATATGTTTCAGCCTTACCATTCGAATCAGGTGATAGGATTGACTAAGGAGCAAAGGACATGAAAGTTTTACTTTTTAGAAAACCTCTCTCGTATTATAAAAACCTTTAGCAAGACTATTCTATGTGCATCGTGTCATGTAGAGACCCCATCATTGATAATAAGATGCCAAGTGTAAGTAGCTTACACAAATTTGAACTCTTTAGGAAGCCATTTAAGTTTTCATCTCAACTATTTGATCCAATAAAAGCATTCTATGGTCTGCAGATAGCATATACTCGGAATCATTCTAGAGAACACACAAATTAGCATTACCGACTTTCACACTTATATTACCTGTATACAACCTCAGCAAAACAACTTCATGTCCTACAGGCTACAACTAATGATTCTCGGATCAGAAATCCACAAGGTGATTGCAGTACATGAATAGGGGACTTTGTAGTTGAACATGAAAGACTAGACTCCAAACCATTTCTTAGAATCACATTAGTACCTTGTCATCAGTACAATGTAGCTAGGAAATTAACTGATGAAACAAAACATTGTGACAAGGCAAAGAACTAACCTCTATCATTCCGATCATTTGGAGTTTCACCAACCATAGCCTTCACATAGGTATCCCTTCAAGGAAAGATAGATAATCCACCAAGCATTAGTAGCTGTTCTCGTTTCACTCTTACTGTTTCAACCACTGCTAATGAAACTCAATAAAGTCAACAAACCAATGCCAGGAGTGAAGCAACATCCCCTTGTGAATACCAGTCTAAATGCCATGATTTCGTGAAGAAAAATACCCATAACAACATATTCAAACTTAAATGACGAATGGCCTGGTCTCCAAAAAGAGCTCATAACAAGTGCTATAACTTGGACGTGATGAAAACATAAAGAGACCTACTTGTGGTATTCATTAGAGAAAACGAAGAACTTCCTCACAGAGTTGCTGCAGAGGGCTCTAAGTCTATTATAAACGCCAAGATTCTTGTTCTTGACCTCATCAAGAACAACCGATAATATGACAACATCGTCAATCGCCTCATTCTCCAGCAAATCAATCTGAAAACAGAAGCATTTGAAAACAGACGCAAACTTCAGTTACCGCAAAAAAAAAAAAAAGACCTAATACTTACCTTCTAAAAATTAGACTAATAAAGCAGGCAAAAAGGTCAAGAAGAGGCAGAGAAAAGTCCCCAACTCCAAAGAGGACCTTGTGTTGGTTTTGTTCAAGGAGAACCAAACCTCAAAAACTTCAAAAGAAAATAATTCGAAATGTACAGCGTCCTTCCACTGATTGACTAGAAAAATTCAATTCAGGATATTCAAAACAGGATAAAATTACTACAGAAGAAACCCACTAGCATCTCAAGCCCTTGTTCAAATCTTGACCCGAACTCAAATTTGTGTGGGGGGAGAAAACAAAAAACAAATCCTTCATCCACTCTTGGCCGCTTAAGTGCTCTAGTTGACAAAAAATCCGGTGTGGATTGCTCAATCACCGGAGATAAGCATTGAGCTTGCTGGGCGGAAAGCTGCTATCCATATCTACTCCTGCCTTCCAGCCTTAGCAAAGGGCCTCAACTACTCCTTACCTGGTCGACCATGGTGATTCCGTATAACAGAAACTTTCAAAGCGTAGGAGCACTCTTCCCCTTTTTTTCTCTCCATAGTGAACTCATATCAAAATGGGTTTTACAGACTACCTTACACAAATCAAAGGAGTCCCTTTAACTCTTTTCTTCACTCAAATTTCGCAAGACTACATGGTTGCTTTCAATAAGTTGATATCAAATGAAGTTTTTTTCTCCAAATTCTACAAAAATGAAGGGAAAGCACAATACATACTACTTACATTTTCCCAATTCCTGCATTCTAATTAGAAAAGTTGAATTTTGGGGTGTGACGATACGCATTCCGAGTCACAAACGCTTAGCTCATAGTCCTAAGCTCAGCACACAACTTTCAGAGGAAATCTTTTCTAATCGGAATGTAGAAAATTGCAAAAAATATAGGCGAACGCATCCGAGTCATGGTCGATGGAACAATGTATGCAAGGGAAGTCGGCAAAATGGATTTGTAACTTCGGGAAAAGGATTGGCTCTAAGGAATGGGCACGGGTCCCAGTCCTGAACCCGTTAGCTTCAACCAAAGATTTATCCCATATTCTCTCAGCCACTTCCTTCTGCACAACTTCTAGGATGGAGCAAGTGGACTGGAAAGAAGACTGTGATCCAAGCACTACTGTATATGTCAAGGTCGCACCTTTTCTGATTAGAATGCAAAAAGTAACACAAAATTCATATTTTTTTTATCGGAATGCAGAAAATTGCGAAAATACCGGTGAACCATAAAAGCAAAACTCGAATTTCGCGTCTAAATAGATTGGAAAATCAGTTCATATTGAATTAAGATTTAGAGAGAGAGAGAGAGAGATGACCTGGTTTAGAACAACGTTAGTGTCAACAATTAGAATGACAGCGGCAGTGGAGCTCAACCGAGCAGCTGAAGAATCACAAACTTTGCAAAACGAAGCTCCGCAGTATATATCATCTCTCAGATAGTGTTCTCTTACTACCTGCATACAATTTGTACAACGTCATTCGAAACCCTAAGTAAACTGAACTGAACACCAGCTGTAAAAAATAAGAAGATGATGGTGCGATTAGGGTTTAGGTATCGTGTGACGGACCTTGAGTACTTTCCCTTGCCTCGTTTTTCGGACGAATGATTTGTTCTGCAACATCTTTCTCGAACGCTAATTCACCTCGTACGCTGGATTCCCGGCGTCTCTGATTTCTGTTTGTTTTTTTCTCCGACGGCGGCGGCGGGTATTTATTTCCTCGTGTGTTAGTTCGAGTTTTACTAGGTTGCCACTTTCTCCCGCGAGGAACCTTAACTGGTTTTTTTTTTTTTTTTCTGAATTGTAATCGATATTTTTTCCTTGTATATTCAGTTAAAAAAAAAAGTCTAAAAACACATTTTTAAAACATAGACCTCGGGACTAGTCCAGTTTTGTTCATCCTGCGGTGAACAATTTCATTTATTTTCCGCCTTATCGGACCGATTCAAGATCTTACTTCGATGACCAAAATAAATTTATTTTATTTTGATTAATTTCTTTAAGTATCGCGAAAAAAATTAGTTCAATCGGATAACAGTACAAATTTAGTTCTTTTAATCATCCAAGTAGGATCTCGAGTTAATCCGATACGGTGGAAGGTGGTTTGAAAAACTAGACCCAATCGGGAGACATATATGTATATAACGTTTTGATGCATATGACGCTGACATTATTTTAAAGAGCCTCACATGCATCGAACGATTTCAAGCTCATGTATATTCAAATATGCATTTTAGAGACGCGGTTCTAGCATTGTTCATTTGAATGTGACAGAAGCTGGAAATAAGTAATCAAAATTGATTCGTGATTTGATTTGATTATGTTATTAGTCATTACACGTATCAACATTCAAAACGAATTATATTCAAATTAAACCGTTTAAATTACAGATTTGTTTTTATAATTTATACACGTAATAGAGTGAGTTGTCGCAAAATTATTCTATTTTGAACATTTATATGTATAAGAAGTAAAGTTTTACGAATATCCGTTCGGTTCGATATAAGCGAACTTTGTTAGACACGATTATGGTATATAATTTTTGATTCTTGACGAATATTGAATTGCATTCAAATGTCAAATAATTTTGGCTATTGAATACGAACAACCTAATATCCTGTCCCGTTGTTATCCCACTTAATTTTTGCTCAAATGACCTAAAAATAAAGTAAAAACACATATTCACCTAAGTTATTCCAATTTACTGTACGGGAAGCGGTAGTCCTAATGCGTCACGAGTTGCGATGACGGTTTGATGACGAAATTTTGAGAAATTTAATACGTTAAATATTCGACAAAAATAAAGAGTAAACAATTAAGTAGTTACCTCGTACTTAATTAAAAATACCGAAAACACTCAAAAGAATTTTATAAAACAAAACTATTTACTACATTATTGACCACCACCACCCACTGTCTTCGTCACTAACCATCATATTGCCGACTATCACCACTAACTATCACAGCCACCCGTCGTGCCGTCGCCCGCAACCACACTAGCCTCCATTGCCACAATCACACTAACCACCGCCGATACTAACTACCACCACTGCTTGCCACTACTGTACCAATTATTACTCTACCTCCTCCGACCACTACGCCAACAACATTTAGAGGGGTTTGGTGTATCACAAGCCATATGAAGGGCTAAGTTGGAAAAATCAACAAACTTTAAACTTCAACTCCTTGTGTAGACCAACCAATTTTATTAATTGAGTACTTACATTTTAGTATATAAGAAATAGTTTTCATGCTTCCAAAATCCAGTATTTAGTATTTTATTTTCAATTTAAAGTTTTTAGCTTTCAGTTTTATCAAACAACACATGATACAACGAATTGAAGGGTTAGTTTGCTATTGTACCCCAAATATGATGTGCTCACAAATCCATACTCTCCTAACCCCAAATTGCTATTATTGTTAAAAAAACTCTTGTTACTTGACCACCATTTGTAAGCAAGGCATTATCGATCCTATTGGGTTCTTATTTTTCCTTTCCGCTGGAGCAGCTAACATCCATTGAGTTAAGGACCAAAAGTCAGAGACTGTTTTATCTGATAGAGGGACGCAACTATCGTCCCTCTTCTCCTATCTATATTTCATGTCTTTTATATTCAATATATTTATGTAAATATCATTGTTAATTACGATAAAAATATTGTCAGTTACAAATATGCGACACACTTATTCATCTCTACCATATCTTTTTTTCTAAAAAAAATACTCAAATAAATTATTTCATTTATCTATAATAATTTGTTATATTTATCATATATCTTCTAATTTTTTGACAGATAACAAATGGGCCGTAAAAGTACAATCAAATATTTCAGAGGGGCCAACAACAATTGTTGCCAACATGTGGGGGATATTCGGACAGTACCAATACAATAAGGGCCCGATTGGATGGGGGGAAAGCCCCCCTCCAAAAATTATCACCCCTTATTAGGGGTTTTGGCTTGGTTTGGATGGGGGAAAAGTCCCCCTCCAAAAATTATCCCCCCCTCTTCTCCCCTATTACCCCCTCTTATATTTCACCCCCTCCCAAAATTATATTTTTCTCTTTTTTATTGTTAACTAAATTTTTCTCTTTTTCTCTTTTTTATTGTTAACTAAATTTACGCGAGCTAAATTATATATTTTTTCTTTTTAACTAAATTTTTTATTGTTAATTTATATTTTGTTGTTATTTTTTTCTTTTTTTTGTTAATTGGTAAAACAAAGTTAAAAAACTCTTAAATTATTCAAAAATAGTCATTTGAGAGGCTGATTGGATAAGGGATTATAGGTCCCATTTGGGCTATAGTTTTTATTTATTTGTTATTTTTGTCTTTATTTATTTATTTATTTTTGCTATAGTTTATTAGTCCCCATTTGGATTATAGGCCCTATTTGGATTATTTTTTGCTATAGTTTATTAGTCCGTCTTGATGAAAGGAATCTAATGAGTATAAAATTATGTTCACAAGTTAAAAAAAAATCACTAAAGACGACGAATAAGTACAAAAAATTCTATTTTTTGATTTATTTTTGTCTTTTCTGAACTTTTTTCAAATTTAGCCGATCATTGATAACTTTTCTGAAAGCTCTTGTCGATATGAATCAACAAATCAACAAAAATTGATGAAAAACAAAAAATTACAAAAAAATTTCAAATAAGGACGAAAAAAGGGGGATAAGTTATTGAGGGGGATAAGATAAGAGGGGTATTATTTTTAAAGGGTTGGCCCACATTGATGTGATATTTATAGAGGGGGTAATAAAAAGTAGATAGTTTGGATGAAGTATTAAAAAAATGGGATAAAATAGTACTTAATTTGAATGGAGCATAAAATAGGGGGATAAGGTTATTTTGTATTTGTAATGAGGAAGAAGGGGTATTATCCAAGAATAATACCCCCTCCCTTCTTTTTCCCTCCCCTCCAGGATAATTTTTGGGCACCTCCCACCCTACCCAAAAATTATCCCCCTTTATCCCTCTCCGGGAGATTATTTTTGGAGGGGTGAAAAATTATCCCCCTGCATTTTTTGCTCCCAAACTATGCTAAACATGTCACGTCGATCCTTTTACCCCCTCCAAAAATTATCCCCCTTCTTTTTTCTCCCATCCAAACGAGCAACAGTTTTTTTCCTTATTCACCCCTCTTATCCCCCTTTATCCCCCTTTATCCCCTATTTAAACCCCCATCCAAACCATCTATTTTTTTATCCTCCCTCTATAAACATCACATCAAAGTGGGTCCTCCCTCTAAAACTAATACCCCCTCTTATCTTATACCCCCTCTAAAAATTATCCCCCTAAAAATATAACCCCATCCAAACGGGGCCTAAGGTAATAAGCGTAATAAAAGACCAACTAAGTCAAACTCGTCGGTCGTACGCATCATCATCTCTTACAGGAATTTGACAGCATCGGAGATCCCAAATTTGCAGAGGCCGAAGGAAGCTTCGAATCTTCTTCGTCCCCAAAACCCTTAATCTCCGAGACACGTGACCGATTGCAGAAGTTGGCAGCATCGGAGATCTCAAAATTGCTGAGGCCGAATGAAGCTTCGAATCTTCTTCGTTCCAAAACCCCTCAGTTTCTTCTCCATTCGGCACTGACCAACCCAAATCAAGGATTGGATTACAGACCAATTCCCCTTTTTCGATTTCAAATTGGGATCTTACAAATCCAATCAGCTTTTCAATTCGCCAATGATACCCAGATTGATCGGTCTCTTATGCATTTTATTGCTGGTAACTGGGTTGTCGGGGTCGAACAGCGGCGTTTCAAGCTCGGAAGTTTTGAATGGTCCCTTTTCGAGTTTGATTGGGAACGATCTCGATGGAGTCAGTCCTCGACCGGCGAAGAGGTCTCTGTTATCGGTCTCTAAGTGAGTACCTTTCAAAGCTTTGTTTTTGTGTTCCTTGTGATTTAATGCCCGTTTTTTCGGTCATGGTGTGTGCTCGTAAAATTAGTCAAAACTATATAATTAGTAGTTATTCACCCGGAACTTGCCATCGAAAAAATTGAATCATCTCACACTATATTACTACAGTTGTAGAAGCACCATACGATCTGTTATAGAGCATTACGGGAAATAGCAACAAACCTCGTGTAAGAAGAGATAAGAGGGACAGAGTTTGAGAAGAACCCATGAGATCTTTTGGTAGACGGATGAATGGAATTGGCGGACATGGACGAACAGAGTGGGTGTTGACGAAGTTTCGGCATGGAACTGCTATAATTTGGAACTGATCATTCTTCTTAAACCGGTGGAAGTTTTAGACATGCTCATGAACTTTGGTTTGAGGTTAATGAAATTGTTAAAAATAGGCCTTCTTAAAGGGTTTTTTTTGAACGGAAAATGCGAGTCAACCTCAATCTAACGTTCACACTAACTGCCCCTACAGTTATTTTTGGATACGAGGAGGTTGAGGTTAATAAAATTGTTAAAAATACCTTTCTTAAGTTTTTTTTTTTTTGGTTCAAAATAAAAAATTCGAGTCAACCTCAGTCTGATGTTCACACCAAAATGAGTGTTTCTTTTATAATAGTGAAAAAATAAGCGTAGAGGTTTAAGGTTTTATGAGATTGGAATAGAGGATATAGATTATATGTTCTTTAGGATCATGGTATGGGTCAGCTGTTATATGTACTTCTGTCTTGCATATAGGTCGTGTTTTTATTGCACATTTCAGTGCAGTAGGTGGAAAAGAGAAGGTATGATAATTGGTATATCATGAGTTGGAAAAGGAAGCATTTCCTTTCCATCATGTTTGGATGTGTAAAATAGGCAATAACTAGAAATGGGGAAATGGGTGACATTTATTTTTATTCGGTTGTGTTTTGGTAGTTCTTACTAGTGTCCTTGGCCCACGCGATGTGTGTGCAAACACGATTTGATAATTTTTTGTAGTGGTTACGTAGAATAATTTTTCTATTTTGTTCCATGCAGTTATTTGGGAACACTTCTGGAAAAAATATGAGCTAGCCTCAAAACTGACCTTTACACCAAAAGGTGTGTTCCCTTTATAATAGTAATAGATATTTGAAATATACCCCGTGGGTTGTAGCTTAGAATATGTTTGTCTCTAAAGGCTCTTTAGTATTTCTCCCGACCCATTTTCCTTATGCAGTTTTGTTTGTTATTCTTAACCTTTTGAATTTTCCTCCAGTCATGATTTGCTTAGCTTTTTATAAGTACATCCTACTCGTGTAGTTCATACTCTTCTATCTCGACATCAATGTGCAATTTTGTGAATCTAAACAAGCATTTGATCCTCGGCCTTAAATACGTACGACTTCAGGTATATAAGTATGTGTATAGTCTATATGTAAGAAAATTTTTACATAAGGGAAAAGAGGAAGGAGAAGATTGACCTTGATGCAGTGAGACTCGAATGAATCTATGCTCCTATATAAAGGACCACATGCTGTGCTCAACGATGAAGCTCATATTTACGGAGTGCAAATAGCCTAATACCCAAATGATTTATGATTTAGGATGCGCTTCACAAAACTTGACACTGTTTGATTTTAAAATCTAAATTTGTTGTCATAGATATTCCGTTGAAATTTCTCCTCAGGAGAAAACAAAAATTCAAGAGTGATGGACTATAATTTGGTAAACAGTTGCAGAACAATATGTAAAAAGGGGTCACAATGCTCATATAAATTAAGTTTATACACGATGGCTTTGGCCTTTGAAAAATAATAGCATACTTTATTGGGACTAATGACTAACAGGAAGTTGATCTCGCATTGTCCTTAAATGTTTGTAAGCAGATCTGTAAAAGCTTATCCCTACTATACGATATTTTAGAGATGGTGTTATACCACATTCCTATTCCCTTCCCGAATAGTTTTTGTTTCCGAAAGACATTAACTTTTATTTTCTCTCTGTTGATGTGCCAACATCTTGAATGGCTTTATTTTTTATCCTTTTTCTTGCCAATTACTGTACTGTCTTTGCTCTGTATTTCAATTTTTGGTTTTTTTTTAATCTTTGAAACAGTGAGCATGATACTGCACTTGTTGCTGCCCTCGATGGAACAATCCATTTAGTCGAGCCTAAATCTGGGAAAGATTTATGGTCATTTACATCAGGACCATCAATTTACTCTTCCTATCAGGCTCCTGTTGAGCACGACGATGATAAGGAGAACATTTCTCGATTGAGCAGTTTCTTCATAGATTGCGGTGATGACTGGGCGTTGTATATGAATGATGCCTTTGGTAAGAGGGTACGTCAGAAAATGTATCTTTATCTTTCATAGTACTGCTTTCTGACAGGATTTGCTAGAACTAGTTGCTGACTTGCCGTAGTCCATAGATAACCTGATTCACCTTAGCTCCTTATTCAGTCATTTGTACTCTCACATCAATGAAGATGGTTATTGATCTTGCATGTTATCATATTCTTGCATCCTGGAGTACCCAGAAAACCTACAGTTCCCTTTTGTGTACTCCTCTCTGCTTTTTTTGGAAATGAGCACGCTTCTGGCCATGTCCTCCTCCTACCATCTCTTAGGGACATAGTTGGCAGGCTGGTTTTTGGTGTTAATTCTTGTTGTACATTAGGGCAACTCGACACATATCATGTGAAAATAATCTTACTTTTTTGTGGAATTTTGCATTGTGTTAATCAAGGAAATTATCCAGATAAGTTGTTATCCATCAGGTGAATAAAATCGATGGGAGGAATTTGTTATCCTTTAAGCTTGACAGCTCGTGTATTATTCGAAAGAAATAATGTCTCCACATGAAGAAGACTCATAAGGTCATTTAAGTACAGGAGGCTATTTAGCATTTGTGGTTCGACTTCGTGGTTTATTATTCAATTCATGGTTGAGGCCTGTGCAGATTTTATGCTCGAATGATTTAGTAATAATAGACATTCATTCTGGGATCTTTTTTGGTCTATATTGTTAATATCCTTTGTCATAACTCATATCAACTTACCTGCTCTTGAATTCTTGTGTCAATTTTTTGGTCTTAGAAACTCAAAGAGACTATTGAAGAGTTCATCAGTAATACTCCACTCATAGCAGAAGATGGAGGAGTTGTACTCGGGTCAAAGAAGACTACTGTGTTTCTGGTTGATGCTAAAACTGGAAGGCTAATCTACACTTACAAGATGTCTGATCCTCGACCCACATCACAGGGCGATGATGAAAAGAGTGTATTAAACAGTACTAAATCTGATGAACTGAGGCAGTCTGGTTCTTCGAACCTTAAGCCTGATGAGCTTCCTCTTTACATCACAAGAACGGATTACTCCCTGAAGTCTTTCGCTCTAAATACGGAGAAAGTTCTTTGGAACATGACAGTTGCTGAAATCGGGGCTGCTTTCCTTTGTCAAGACATTGATAATTCATTTGGTGGGGTTCTTCCCGATTCTGGATACGAATTTCCTTCTGCACCTGGTGTTAACTTTAACATGCCATTGCCATGTCAATCGAAGGCTGTTGTCTACCGCTTTCGTAGACATAAAATGCTAGGACCCTTTTATAAGCCTAATATGCTGCCTGAAGCTCATAATCAAGATATGATGCTTCTGGAGTCCGAGTCAAACCTTATGCTTAATTGGGAGCCTCAGGTTGATAAAATCTCAGATTTGCAGCAAAAGGATGAGATACTTTCGCTGCCTGCTGGAGATCTTGTTATTTCTTCGCAACCCGATGTGGATAAATTTCTGGAATCTCATCACAACAATGAGATTGATCTAGGGCCATCTTTGGGTCAAATTGCTAAGAACTCAGGGATTTCTGGCATGCAAGATGTGAAAATGCACCGTAGTGGCGGAGTAAATATTGTTTCTAAAGGGTCTAGTAAAATTTCTCTTATCTCTCTTGTAGTCACTACCGCGTGCGTTGTCTCCTGCCTTTATTTTTTAATGTCTAGGAAAGACAGTGAGGGGAATAAGCAGCTCAATGACTTAACTGCAAGAACTACGCCTTCAAAAAGAAAGAAAATTCGGAAATCAGGGAAAAATAGTGGCCTTGTTGAGAAGAGGGACAAAAACTCGTCGTCTGATGATGGATATGATGAGAGACCATGGTTGAAACTCAATCAAGGAATGGATGAAAGTGCAGATGGACGGGCGATTGGTAAACTATTTGTTTCCAACAGAGAGATTGCTAAAGGAAGCAATGGTACCATTGTACTTGAGGGAATATATGAAGGTCGTCCGGTTGCTGTCAAACGGCTTGTCAAGGCCCATAACGATGTTGCTTTTAAAGAGATCCAGAATCTTATTGCATCAGATAGACATCCAAATATTGTGCGATGGTATGGAGTGGAGTCAGACCAAGATTTTGTGTACCTAGCACTGGAGCGCTGCGCTTGCAGCTTAAGCGATTTGATTCAGATGCACTTGGATGCTTCTGAAAAGCCAGCCATCAGTGAGGGCCAAGCTACGGAAGTTGTGGTAGAGTGTAACATCCGTTTGGAATCGGCAGAGGGCATAGTACCGGAAGTCAAGTTGTGGAAAGAAAATGGCTATCCTTCACCTATTTTGTTGAAATTGATGAGGTTACTTTTAATTTTTAATGATGCACTTAGATTTTTTAATAGATCTATCACCATCTTATGCTGAGTATGCCACTACTGTGTCTGTATCAGGGTGGCATTTGAATTTTTTAATCCACATTATTGGTGCACCATGTCATTGAAGCTTTCTGTTCATTGCTAGAATTCAATTTTGATGCTCCTTTTAAATAAAAAGCGTGTTACTGATGAAAAAACATATATGTAGCCAATTTGTAAAGGACCTCAAGTGTCTTTGTCCATAGGTGGGAATAGTTATGATGTTTTCTCATTTTCTCGATGCGGATAACTCTTAATCCCTTACTCATTGCAATAATGTTTCGGCACATTTTAATGGAAGAGTTATCCCGGTGCTATAGAGCCCAAGCCTTTTCGACACGGATGCTTTATTTTGCTGTAAGTCACTTTGAGTAGACTAACCTATTTACTTATTTTCTGCGTTGAATTTAAAAAATTGAATCCTATTTCCACTAGCACATTCGATAGTAGTAGTCCATTTATAGTGCAGATTGTATAGGATTGCATGAGCTGATTATTTTCAAAATTTAGTCTTATTTACTTCAAATTCAATCTTTTAAAAGAGACATTGTGCATTGTTCCATGGATTTTTGTATCAATTCACCGTTCCCACATAAGCTCTGGCAGGCAGAACTATTTGCAATTGACAAACGGCCTTAATAATTAATGACTGGATAATTAGCTACATCAGGAATGCCAAAGTCAGCAATATAATGGTATGCTCCTATGGAAGTTTCGTTAATGCAGTTATAAGTTTATGCTAGATTCACTTGTTCATCTTTTCAAGCATGTAGGTGGGAATTTATCTTTGTAATTTGACAGAATTTGGTATTTAGTTGTTATAATTTTCTTTCCTTTCGTAACACAGGGATGTGGTTTCTGGGCTTGTGCATCTGCATGAATTGGGGATAATTCATCGAGACTTAAAGCCTCAGAATGTGCTGATAATAAAAGAAAGATCTTTATATGCAAAGCTTTCTGATATGGGTATCAGCAAGCGTCTTGTTGGGGATATGTCTTCCTTAGGCCATCATGCTACTGGCAAGTGTTCTTGACTACTTATTATGGCAGCAACTGTATATATCTTCCCTTCTATTGTGCATGTGAAGCTTTAGGATCTGTTCATTTGTCAAGAAATTGACATAGAAAATTTGTTCCAGAGAAAGTTTTAGTGAAGTGAAGTAAAGGAAAATGAAACGTATTTTCCTTCATGTGTTCATTTGATAAGAGAAACTTATGTGAAATTTAAAAATTATTAGTTTAATTGCATAAGAAAGTAGTGTAGAAGTAAAATTTCTACAAAATCTTGTGTTTTTTGCAGGACATGTTTTGTGAGAAAACTAATTTTATTGGGGAAGTTACGTGGGTCCCACAAAATCTTGCCTTTTTATTTGCTTTGTGAGATTTTAAGCATACCTCTGAGTCCCAAGCCTTGAACTCCAGGCCAGTCCCTTGGGGTTGAGATTTTAAACCTTTGTGCAACGAGCTCTTATGATTTCTAACTTGTGTACTGGAACTTTTGAGTAATTGTAATAATATGGTACTGTGGTTCCCTATAAAGTATCTACCTTGACTACTTGTCTAAATTATTCATGGTTTTAAGTCCTATTGTTTAGTATTTCTTTTGATTAGCTGTTACAGGTTGTGGCAGTTCTGGATGGCAAGCTCCCGAACAGCTTCTCCACGGGCGCCAAACACGTGCTGTTGATATGTTTAGCTTAGGCTGTGTCCTCTTTTACTGCATTACTGGTGGAAGACATCCGTTCGGTGACCGTCTTGAGCGGGACATCAATATTGTGAAGAACAAAGCAGACCTTTTCTTAGTGGAGTATATTCCAGAAGCTGTGGATCTGTTATCTCGTTTATTGGATCCTGATGCGGAATTAAGGTAAGAAATAAGCACTTTGTTGCCTTGATGATGACATGGCAATAGTAATGACTTGTTTTGCTTCTTCAATATGTTGTCCTCCGTGCTATTTGGAGACGCCTAGCTGTCTCTTTTTTTCTCGTCAAAGAGCGACCACTAAGGCTGTGCATGAGATGTCTAAAAAGTCCAATTTTTTGGCTTTTCAAGAAAAAAGCCTGGTTAAAGAAGTTCGGTCATTTGGGCTAAAAAGTCTAGCATCTTTTCTTTGTGAGAAAGAGTGGCGCTGAGGAAAAAAAAGTAGTCAAGCTATCTGGGGTAAAAAAATTCCTGCTTTTTTTGCCAAGGTAGAATGATAAACAGGTGGGCTTTTTTGTGCTGTTTTACCAAAAAAATGGACTCCCAAAACAGATTCTAAGCTGTTTCATGAAGTTTACAAGCTTAAAAGCCCATTATACTTCCATTTAGAGTTTCTAAAAGTTTCTTTGTCCAATTAACAAGACTGTGACCTCAAGGCCAGTGTGTTAGGGATCATAAAAAGGGTCCAATACTATCTGCCAATCACCCCGGATATGGCTATCCATGTTTGCCATATCCGGAGTTTGTTTACTTCTTGGCATCTAGATATGATCCGGAAAATTATTTTATCCTTTTGGGAGGGGATAAAATTATCCCACTTCCTCCCCTTTCCATATCTTATTCCCTTCGTATATCTCTCTTTTATTTATATAAATGTCCCTATTAATTACGAGAATGTCATTGTCCATTACAAAAATGCCATACTGTATGCTTCTTCCTAAAATAATACTCAAACAAATCTTTATAACTACTTACTCATTTATAATAAATCTCCCCTCTACAATCCCCTTCTTGCTATGTCGACCATATCCTTTTTAAAATTTTGACCGTTAACAAACGGGCCGTAAGTGAGATGTTAGGCACATAACGATGGTGGCGTTGACTGTAGTTACTGCTGCTTTTACGTTAGTACACTGATCTAATTGGCTTTAGTAGGATTCTTACTACTTTTTCTCCCAATTCATATTTCAAAAGGCTCAGTTTCTGAGGTCTACTGATTACTTTGCAGGCCCAAGGCATCAGATGTGTTTAATCATCCTTTGTTCTGGGATTCTGATATGAGATTATCATTTCTCCGTGACACAAGCGACAGGGTAGAACTGGAAGACAGGGCTGACTCTGATCTTTTTAAAGCATTAGAAAGCACAGCTCCCCTGGCTTTAGGCACAAAATGGGACGAAAAGATGGAGCCTGCATTCCTTAATAATATCGGAAAATACAGGCGGTATAAGTTTGACAGTGTTCGTGACTTACTTCGAGTCATGAGGAACAAGCTGAATCATTACAGAGAACTTCCTCTTGAAATTCAGGTTCGTTTCTCATGCCAACTCGTGCTAAATTTGATCTTGTTTAATGTATATATATGCATGGATATTCAAAACAAAAATCACAAATTTGTCTGTGAAATGAGCATTCTCCTTTGTATTCTCGTAACTACTGCAAACACAAAATTTTATTCTGCCTTTATATGCATCCTTTACCAAGTTGATACTAGTACCCACTTTTACGCCGTTCCTTTGTTGTTGATACAAGTTTGATTACTGTTGTTTATTTCAGGAAATTCTGGGCCCTGTACCTGAAGGATTTTATGGCTATTTTGGAAATCGGTTCCCGAAATTGTTGATGGAAGTATATGTAGTCATGCACAAGTACTGTAGGGAGGAAGAAGGGTTTAACAAGTACTTTAAAAGCAGTATAGTTTGAGTCTCTGCTCCAACAGAATACTTGAAACTGAAGAATGTACAGTATTGTGTCCCACTGACAGATTATGATGATGGTGATTATAATTGATCATCACTTCTAATTCGTGTAGAAATGTAAATATGTCTGGAAATGGATTATGTATGAAGTTGCTGATTAATTTTATTGACATTTATAGAACCGAATTTGAAAAAAGAATGTTTCTTTTCCCGTGATGTTTCCTTAATGATGAAGTTCAGTTCGGTGTCAGCTTGAGCTACTACATTGCTAGTGTTGAATGTTGGTCGCCTTTTGAGGTGGAATCATATCTCATTCTTACGATCGGTTGCTTCGTTTTCTAATATTAGTGGTCATCTGTTGTTAATGGTGCTGGGAAATTTTGCCATCCTGCACTCTGCAGTCTAGGGTATCCATCGACTGATGGTTTTTCTGTTAGTAACTGTGTGTCCTCATCAGCTTACGCATGCATCGGGTAATCTGAAGATTTTGAAGTTTGGGTGAGTGACCACATTGGTGTGGCGGTTAAAACAAATTAAATACAAATGAGTGGTACGACCTTTTGAGGTTTGTTCATTCAATTAGTTTGTATTCGTATTTTGATGTTCAGACTTGAGAGTGCCTAAGAACATAAATTACAATGTGTGGACTTAAGGTGGTTGGATTGGTTGCAGATGGGTGGCGGTTAATGGTGGTCGGCTGGTTGCCAGTAGATTACCTTACAGGACTTCTGGATATAGCATTGAATTGAATAGGAGAGTGCTTAATTTTCATAATATTATGCCAGATATATCATGGCAAATTCTTCGAAAAAATGGGGTCTTTCATGATACCAAGAGAATGTCAGACGAATTTGGGTCAGCCATGGTGGAACACCTGCAAAACGCAGGAACTAGATTAACTTTTGTGTGGGTGTAGAGAGAAACTGGGGTCAGAGAGAAGTTTGTTGGGTTCATATAGAATCACTCCTGCATGAAATGTCTAGTGACCAAAAAGCCCTTCTATAGGACCAATATGATATTTTAGTTAAAGTTCAAAACGCTCAGAAGTTGCCAAAATCCTTGTGCCTGATATGTCCAGTTCACATTAGCTCTTCAGATAAGCCACATTCAGAGAAATCATTATGGTTACACTTGCAATAGAATGAAACTCGCTTTGCGAAATATTACTATAACTGGTGAAACCAACAAGAAATGGTACATGAAATTTGAGTACCATATGAAGCTAGCTATATGGAAAGAGCTTACAGTTCCTATGGTCTATTTGTGTAGAGAAATATATAATACAATATACTCCTCTGCCAAGAGGACCAAATATAAACCACCTGCTAAAGCACACGGTAAATGAGACAAGCAACCAAGCTGGCAAGGGACAGATACAAGATGGATTTTTCCGGGGGGTGTGAACTTCATTATGTATTCAGCCACATGTTGCAAGCAAGTGTCAAATGATCTTTTGGCCTCGGTCATTCTTCTATGGAATACCAATTACTCTTCTTGATATATTTCTTTAAATTCAAAAGACTAATGGTCCATGGTGATACTAACTAAACTCCAGAACCAAAACCAACACTTCTTTGTGAAGCCATTTCTGTACTTCTTCTGCTGGAAGCACCTGTTGATTCAGTACATCCGACATTGCTCGCATTTGAACACCTCTCTAACTGTCTTCTCAGGGAACGGGTTTTTACATCTTCTTCTTTCTCATCAACAAAAGTAAGAAATGTCCGAATATGTGATGACTGTGAGCTTCCAGCAGATTCCGGCTCCTCCTCAGAATAATGGCGGATGTACTGTCGTACCATAATCATGAAATACGCAAAAAGTGCAAGCAAACAAGCCACTCCACAAATAAGGAAGAGTCCCGAAAAGCTTTTGAGTTCGAGGCGGTCCACTACTAGCGTCGTGCCTTGGGAACTGCAAGCACTACTCATAAGCCACTTGTCGTGTATTCGTTGGAGTTCTCCATTTTCTGATAGTTTTAGAATCGCGGTTGACAAGTCAATCGCCAAAGGTGAGTCCCTTGGAAAGGCCTGATAAGAAGCAATTAGCCAAACAAGTTCAACACACGTCAGTAAAATGTTTCTTTTTCCCAGCTAACCAATTTCACAGAGAGTCTTGTACCAATAATACAAATAAGACGTATATTCCATGGTACAATATTCGCATTTATATGGCAACGAGGACCATAAAATACCCAATTCTGATGATGATTGGATAAAAAATTGCAGCGCAAAAGTACAAGTAAAAATAAAGATAAGGCTCCATTTAGATAGATGCGGAAGACAAATTAAAAGTAGAAAAGGTTTACTGTATTGGTATTGCGCTACGTTGCACAAACTCGAGTGCAAGTATCGGATGCGGGTTGTATACTTAGGTGTTGGACACCTAAAACTCAAACATAGAGGATTCATAGACATGGATCGAAGTTTGGTTACGGGTGTGAGAATTCGCCAACTATATTTTTATAAATGTATTTTTGTATGTAACTGACTTAAAAACTGTCTCAAAAATATTTTACATAACTTTTACGGGTTAAAAGAAGATATATCAAGACTAAAAACTATTTGACAAAAACAACCCCATATATGCCATACGACCTATAACCACCGATTATGCTTTTCCCATAACTATCAATTTTGTTTTTCACGGCACGAATATTTTCTCAAAACTCATTGTATCTTGTGGACGAAGTACTTCCAAATATAAACAAGGGCTTACATGATACTAAAGGCTCAACACCATTATAGTTTCACCTTAAAAAAAATGAAAGGCAGCAACAAACGCGTGGATTCTTTCTTTTCTCTTCAAATTTTTTGTTTTTGTTCTTAGAAGGATCTATTTAGTTTTAGAAAGATCCGGTGTGGATTTCACAACCACACCCAGGTCATGTCGGCACAGGTGCTTCCCCCAAACTAGGGGATCCGTGCAACATAGTATTCCAATATAATCAACCCTTAATATGAAATATTTCAAGTCACTTATATTAAATTGAAGACATGCTTATTGAGATATTAAAGGTAAAATCAATCCATTTGAAAGCCATATATATCCAAACGGAGCCCAACTGTGGTTGATAAGGAATTACTTACAAATCCCCAGCCGGTTCTGGTGAACTGTTGGCCTACTATACTGAATTCACAACGGGAAGAGAGGAAGAGTTCAACATATGCTTTCTCATCAACCACTGCAGCGACACCACCGTTCTTGGGGCCCTTTCTCAAAGCTTCAGCATATTCTTCTGGGGAGTTAAGAGCAATAAGTCTAGACTCGTTAATGCCGAGTTCACTGCTCAGATAATTGCGGGCAAATGAACCCTGCTGATAGCCAATGGGGTAGGTGCTTTTTCGTAAGCTCTCAATCCCTTTAATGGGTGAAGAAAGCTGTTGTACTGTGAGGATTGAGGTTAGACTTGCAGTGTAACTGGAGTTTATTATTAGAACCACAAACAGCCATAGGATAAGCACAAGGCGACCGAGAGTAGTTATTAGTTTTTCTTCTGCAATAAAAAGAACAAAATGGAATGAGTATGACCAAAGTTCCTTGAAACAAGAGAAGAATAAGGCTGTGTTTGTACTTTGGATCATGGATTTGTGGAGGAAAGGCTATCTTTAGTTCCTTGTTTTTTCCCACAACTCTATGATCCAAACACAGCCTTATAAAACTAGTGATGTAGTACTTACGATGGGCAAAAAACCAAGTTGAAAAGCTAAACCTGCAAAGTGAAAGCAGAAAGCAATCAAGGGACTTCCATAATATGATTTAACTTGGAAAAATTCACATCATTGGAGAACAAAGAAAAGGAGAGACCGGAGACAGATACCAAAACAACTTTGTGGCGTATATCTAGTGAATTTATGTATTGCTCTAAAGTTGGGTTATCAATAATATATCAAGTTGTTTGAACATATTACTCTCACTTAATCTTGATGTTTTGTAAGAGTGAAGACGTAAATTAACTGAAGGAAAGGATTTCAATGCGCGTTAATAATGATTAATGCTACGGTGACCACATTTGGTGACCGTGTTTTGAACATCATGTTATTTGTCTTTAATGCAATGGTGGAATGGACCTTAACTATCATGTTTCTTATCGGTATATGAATGACAACTCACACGGTATCCAAACAACGGTCAACAAAGCACTGCTCTGTATAATTTATAATAACTAGCAAAAAAGTGACTAATTCTCAGAATCTCATGTAATTGAGCAATATTTTTTTTAGGAATTTACGTTACTTACCATAGAATAGTGACAACTTGTTTCCAAGGAGGGCCACGAAATTCATCATTCATCCTATGCTCCAAAATCCAAACAACTATTCCCACGAGTAGGAAAAAGGCACCTGTGACCATCCACATCTTTCCAGAAAATGGCCTCAAGAAAGCCCAAGTACCAGTGTTTAACTTCTTGACCGGTGCCACCACGACTAGCCCTGACTCAATATAAGGCTGTGTAAAATCCACCATTGCGGTTCTATTAGTGATGATCGCAATGTCACCTACTGCAGCATCATATACCTATAAGTGAACAAAAACCAAGGAATTAAGCATAAACCTGATATATAGGCTGTGTTTGAATCATGGATTTTTGGAGGTACTAGTGGAGGGAAAGGAAAAAATAACAAGAAAATTAACTCATAATGTAAATTTATGTCTTGGTTTTTCCCTATATTTCCCTACCCCTCCGTAAATACCTCCTCAACCAATCTATTATTCAAATACGACTGACGAAATGATGACAACATTGTAGCTCACACTCACACCGGCTGTGATCAAGTGCACAAGGTCAGTGCAGCTGGGGTCACGAATACCATCACCAAAGGGTATCAACTTGTATGGGAGAGCATATGGCAACAAGTTCACTGCAGCAGTGAAAACATCAATGCAGTACCCTTTGAACATCTCAGTCCCCGGCACTTCTGCTATAAATTCACGATAGCTAACTCGATTTGGAACTCCAATTTGCAATTCTTTTCCATTTTTTGGAATAACCCATCCGCGGGGTTTCTGTGTGGTTTGTCCAGGCCATACCACACCATATAGCGTTTGACTTGAACTCGAACGATTAGGTGGTTTTGAATAGAGCATGTCCGGAGGCAAAACTGACAAGCCAGAATAATTAGACCAATAACCGATTTGTCTAACTCCTGTTCCAATCACATTCAACACCTTATATGCAGAATGAAAGAGAGACCTGTCAGAAGAAAACCTTAGTGTCCCTGTTAACCCGGTCAAATTGATATTTAAAATATTTTCAAGTAACAACTTTCCTCCATTGAAGATGTTCATAGCATCTAGACGCAGGTTCCCTCCATTTAGCTTGCTTAACCTTGAATCATTTGAAAAGGAGATACTTCCACCTTGACTGAAAAAAGCATCAATAGCATGTGCAAGTAGCCAAACAGTGTCATAGGCATATAAACCGTAGGTATTCAACCCAATAGGGCCATTTGCCATTTGGTTACTCGTCAAGTTTTTCCAACGAGAAATGAAGTTTCTTTTTACTTTTGAATCTGGCGTGTGCATACGTAATGTAATAACTCCTTGAATATTTTCAATTGATTCTGGAGGGAGGGGAGAACTAGTGTCCAAAACAGTAGAAAGCCAATTTGTTGCTATCCATACATACCCACTATCCATCATCCCAAGATATTGAGCCACGGAAAGTATGTCTAGACCCCAAGTGGGATAAGTGTGAAGAACAAGAATCCTAGACTCAACCAAAGCTAGCTTAACCAGAACATCCATGATCTCAGATCGTGTAGCTTGAGGGTTTAAAGGTGCTTTGTAAGAGATTTGGCATCTTTTCGTTGCAAGTTCATCTGATAATGCAGCTATTCCGTTCCTCCCAAAATCATCATCGACATAGATTGCAATCACTTCTCTCCATTCGTAGTACTCAACTATATTTGCAACTGCAGCCATCTGAAACAGATCATTTTGTGTTGTTCTCACGAAGAACGGATACTGAAGTGAGGACAAGGTGGGGTCCGTCGCTGCAAAGGATAAAACGGGGACTTGGAGCTCGTTTGCGATATGTGAAATCACACGAGCTGTAGCAGAAGATTGGGGGCCAATGATGGCCACGGTATCACTCTCCATGAACTGTAAAGCTGTTATCAGTGATAAAATGAAAAATTAAAATTCAGTTTGGATGGTGCTTTTGAAATGAAGGGATTTGAGGTTGAACTTCATAAATTTGCATGAAGGTTAAATATCGGAAATAGATTGATACTTCTAACGTGAAAGATTGAACATAGATGCAAAATATGAGTATTTTTCAAATTCATGCACCAGTGAATTGTTTATGGAAGGATTTCAAATAACTATATTCACAAACTTGGTTCAAATCCATCCATCCAAAGTTGTTACATTCATTCTTGAAATGCAAACCTAAAGGACAGAATTGGATCAAAGGATAAGAGAATGAGTCAAAACCACTACCCATTGGAGATGGGGGGCCAAAACCATTACCCATTGGAGATCGGGGTGGGGATGAAGAATGATTTATACTACGGAGATGGGGATAGGATGAGTGGAGCCCATCCCAAACATGCCCCATTGCCATCCCTAGTTCTAGTATCGGTCCCACATAATTCTGTTTCTCAATCACATTGCCTACAAAATATCTATATTTGTTAATATATACCTTCCTTTCTCGTAAGAGATTGTGTGTACATGGTGCCATAGATCATTTCATGCAAAATCTGAAAGCATTATGCAATAGTTCTACCACGAATCTGAATACAAAAAAAAGTTTTCTGACATATAGTACGACTAAAAACGTTGGACACCCATCCCACGCCCTCACTCAAGCGGCTGAGTGTTCAACACTGATACTTTATACATTTCAAAGAGTCCATGAGGAAAGTGCTTACCTTCAGCTATGGCCTGAAATCCGCTGAAATCGGCATCATACATAGATAGTTTCAACTTGGTTCCTCCAAGAATTGTTGGATCGGAATTCACATCTTCAATCGCAGCTTCTATGGCAACTTTTGCAACTTTTCCAATAACAGTATTGAAAGTGAATATAGACCCAATTTTCACTTCTTCAGGTCTATTAGAAGAATTTGTAGTAACCCCATTCGAAAAATGTCCATTTCTGAAAACCAATAGTACCACTACCCACATTAGATTCATGGCCAACTCTAATTATCAAACCCAAATCTCAACCTCTCGGGAACCACTTTAATACTGTCCCGATTGCTAGCTCCTGTTCATAGTTCTGCTACAGACGATACAGGAGGAATCTTTGTGAAAGAAATAACACAGCAAAAACTAGTTCATTATCAGAGTTTTGGTTGGAATTTCCAAATTCCAGACTGAAAATTGCTCAAACACTTGTCGAATTTGATTATAATTTTTTAAATTCCAAACCAATCAATTTTGGAAGAAAATTCCAAGAAGAGGTAACAAAGATTGTAGGATAGGTAAATGGAGACTTTAAGCTCTAAAACTGTTCCCCCAGAAACATGAAATGACAGGAAAACCAGAATATACAGAATTTGACAGTAAAACACACCCATTTGAACCCTAGCAAAGAGGAACTCAAAACTTTCCGCACAATTAAAAAATCAAGAATCTATAACCAAATAATTGGGGAAAGTTGCAAAACAAGAACTCCATGATTGCAAAAGCAACTTGGAGACTGTAAGCTCTAAAATTGTTCCCCCAGAAACATGAAACAGGAAAACCAGAAACATACAGAATTTGACAGAACCCTAGCAAAGAGGAACTCGAAACTTTCCGCAGAATTAAAAAATCAAGAAACTATAAACAAATGATCTGGGAAAGTTGCAAAACAAGAATTAATGAAGTAATGCAATGCTTGGAAGGTCCATCTTTTGTGCAAGTAATGAACAAAGTCAATAAAGGAAAGAAGTGTAAAGTAGATGAAAACGGCATGAGCATTTGGGAGCAGAAAAACGTGGTGGATAAATATCTGGAAGTTCAAGAGTAGACATGTGGGGAAGGAGAGAGAGAAAATTTACAGATTTACAGAGCAGTGTTAGAAGCAAGCAGACCCATCCATTCAAACTGAGCTCAAATAGGAGCCGCTGAAAAAGGGAAGAAACTGTGTGCCTTAAAATGGAAATACCCAAAACGGGGAAATGAATAGGCAAAAGGGCAAAGACAAAAAGAAATTTTGTTTGTTTGTTCCCACAGATTCAAGCCAACAACTAATCTTTTTAAAACTTAGGTGAGGGGATAAGTTATTGAGGGGATAAGATAAGAGGGGTATTATTTTTAAAGGGTTGGTCTATATTGATGTGATGTTTATAAAGGGGTAATAAAAAGTAGACAGTTTGGATGAAATATTAAAAAAGAGAATAAAATAGTACTTGATTTGGATGAAGGATAAAATAGGGGAATAAGGTTATTTTGTAGCTGTAATGAGGGAGAGGGGGTATTATTTATTTTTTTGGACACCTTCTCCCCGGCCCAAAAATTATTCCCCCTTATCCCTTTTCAGGCGATTATTTTTGGAGGGGTGAAAAATTATCCCCCTGTATTTTTTGCTCCCAAACCGTGCTAAACATGTCACGTCGATCCTTTTACCCCCTCCAAAAATTATTCCCCTTACTTTACCCCCATCCAAACGAGCCCTTAGGGTAAAATGCACTGACCTTCTCTGAGGCTTCTAACAAATCCAGGAACCTCTCCTGAGGTTTCTAAAAATACAGTTACCTCTTCTACTTTTGAAACTATTGGATTGTTACCCTCCTGCCGTTAGTTTTTCTATTAACGTCGTTAATTTTTATTGCTAAAAGATAAAAACACCCATCTTAAGATGCTCACTCTTAAAACTTTTTATTTTTTGCTTTAATATATTTAATTTATTTATGTATGCATTTAAATATATATTATATATAAGACTGTATATTGTAAAACATTTTTTAAATCAAATTTTTAAATATTTAAATAAAATTAGACTTAAGTTATATTTTTATCAGATTTGTACAAATAAATATACATCTTATATATTAATAATTATTTTCTTATAAAAAATATTTTAATTTATCACTTAATGTATATTATTAAGTTTGCATTAATATGTATATTTAACCTAATAAAAGTACACACATATTTTAGTCTGTCTTACTTTTTTATTTAAGCTTTAAATGCTAAAATTAAGTTAAACGTGAGTTATATTTATCAATTTTAAAAATGCTTACGCACCTTACGTTTTAGAAATAATTATTTAGTTTATAAAAATGATATATTTATTTAATGAATCTTATTTTTTTTCATCCCCTGTATGTATTTATTTAATAAAAAATATATATACATCATAACTTAACATATCAAGAAAAAAAACTTTTATAAGAAGAAGGTTTGAGCAGCGTAGTAAATATGATGTCGATATAATTTATTTTTTTATTAGTTATAGGCATGTCATCTAGTACCGGAAGCTTCCTCGGTATTGTGGAAAAAATATCATTTTTAGAGTCACAAATAATGACAAAAATAAAAGAAACCACAAAAAAATCAATTTAGTTAATTTAGACTAAATACAATGTACATGTACCTCTCATTGATAAAATTAATGTAGAAACTAAAAATATAACCAAATATAGAAGTTCAAATAATCATTTTAATTACAAATATATAATGTAACGCTCCATGTAAACTATTGACCCAACACTTTATTGGAGCCCAACCACGTGACCCAAAATGCTTAAGCTCAAGTTGCTAATAGTAGTTTACATGCTTCTTTATATACCCAGGATCACCCATGTAGATTTTCGATGTGGGACGGGACATCACAATCTCCCCACCTTTAAGACCTTGCGCTCTCGCAAGGGGTTCACACTAGAGTCACCACGGCCTAACCCCGGGTCTGTTCCCTAGTGACCAAATAAAGTCCCGGTCTCACACTCGATCGTGTACACGGGTCGCTCTGATACCATTTGTAACGCCCCATGTAAATCACTGACCCAACAACTTGTTGGAGCCCAACCACGTGGTCTAAAATGCTTAAGCCCAAATTGCTAGTAATAGTTTACATGCAGGTCAAGCCCCAAAATAGAGGATGTGACCGGCCGTGAACTACAAGGTTTCAACTTGCAGAACACGCAGCTTCAAAATAATAAAAATGAATAGATAAGGTTGGATACTAAATAACCCAATTTTCGATTAATAAAATTCAAACCAAATATTCCAAACCAACCTTGAGGCATTACCATCTCACAAACCATCCAATAAAAATGTACCTCCAAACATGAAATAAAATAACAAAATTCGATTACTTAAATTTTAGAAGAGAAAAAAAATAAGCGCAGAAGCAATAAATATGGTTCTAACACTAAATGTAATGCCCTATGGAGGTCAATAAAATAAGTCCCAAGATGCCGCCAGAGTCCTTGCCTAATGGCCTGTCACGCCTGAAAAATAATGTGGAATAAATCCGTCAGCTGAAAGCTCAGTGAGTAATATAGCATGCTAAGGGTAGAGAATCAAATACGGCATACATAGAAAGGAGCGATAATTGAGAGTTCCAAGAATGGTTTCAAACAAATAAAGTCAAGGGTTCAAATATTGTATCAAGATGTCGACACTAATCAACGAATAACAATAGTACGATAATCACAAATAAAGTGGGAACCACAATCACTAAGTACCAAATGTCAAGTGTTTTTCTCAGAGCTTACAACCCGTTGGATCCAACATCGTACTTAGAGTCACCACAGCCTAATCCGGGTCTTTTCTCTAAGTCGATCCAAAATAGAGTCACCGCAGTCTTACCCGGGTCTTTTCTCTAATCTGTTGAGCACTAGAGTCACCACAACCTTACCCAAGTCTTTTTACTAGTGGCTAGGGTCACCACAGCTTTGCTCGGGTCTTTCTCCTAAACTTTTAAAATAAGCACATAGTCCCAATTAACAAAGAACAACGGCAACTAGAGTCACCTGCACTAGGAATATTCCCCGTGCCGCTGTACAATCTCGACATAATTAAAGGCCAATGAAAAGATAGCATGATAGATAACAAATAAAACCTCGTATGCCAAAAGGTACATCAATTCCAATTAAAAATAAAGTCAATAAATTAATTAATTGAATACCAAATCATAAGGAATAACATGGTATTTTTAGAAGAAAAGATAGGCTCAAAAGAGAATCCAAAGAATTGGATCACATGCTAAATTACTCACCTGAATTCGAAGTCAGTGCGATCCGACTATTCAAAATGAGACGAACCTGTATAAATCCAATAATGTAGAATGACTAACTATTACAATTATATAATTCCCTACGCTATATATATATCTTAGGGCTGACATTTTAAAATTATTAACCAAATCTGCAACTCTATTAATACCTACACACACAAATCCTAAGATGTTAAATTCAAATTCAACCTCCAATTTCCCAAGCCATTAATATCCACAAAATCACCTGCGTTTAACAGCAATATTCCCTTTCTTTGTTTCTTATAAATTAATTATGTCATGGCATGAAAGTGATACACATGTTGGGTGCCACACGTTATCACTACAGAACAAAAGCCACTACACCTAGCCTCACAAATCACCACACCGCCATAATCTCTCTTCCTTCACCGACCCAATACCTCTAATCAAGCTATATTTATAAAAAGTAATCAAAATAACAATACTATGGGGAATCTGTCTTACCAGAAGGTCAAGAACAGGAGTTTTGAAACCACCTTGAAGGAACCCAATAGCTACTGCCTCATCTCTTGCCGTTATAATTCATAAAACCTAATATTGATTTGATACATATGTATATATAATCTAAATAATGCCGCCCCACTCTCCAAAGGATTCTCTACCTAATTACACGATTTTCCCTTCCAATTTAAGTAATTACCTTATTAACTTATTATCAAAATACAACTTATTTACCGAAATTTAAACATATATATACTCCCAAAATTGTAGGCATGTCATTAATAAAAATAACATATTTAATTAGATCCCAACTCATAAAAGTCCAATTAATAAATATACATTTTAACTATTAGAGAAAAAAAGTAGGGCGTCATATATAATATATAAAAACTATTATACAAAATCAACAAAAGTTAATATTTGAAGTTTAATAAAAATAAAAATATTGTATTATAGGTAAGTTACATGAATTTTTTTAACAGATTCATAAGAATTTTTTTTCTTGATATGATACATTATGATGTATATGTAATTTTTATTAAATAAAAAACATAGAGGATAAACAAATAATGAAATTTATTAATTAAATGTATCATCTTTATAAAACCCAAATAATAATTACTAAAACGTAAGATGCGTAAATAATTTTATAAAATTAACTAATATAATTTAAGTTCAATTTAATTTTAAAAAATATATATGTACTTTTATTAAGTTAAATATACATATGGAATGCAAACTTAATAATATACATTAAGTAATAAATTAAAATATTTTTTACAAAACAATAATTATTAATATATAAGATGTATATTCATTTACACAAACTTGATAAAAATAACTTAAGTCTAATTTTATTTAAACATTTAAAATTTTAATTAAAAAAATTATTATACACTATATACAGTTTTATTTTTTATTTATCGAATATATATTTAAATGCATATATAATAAATTAAATATATTAAACAAAAAGAAGATAAAAAGTCTTAAGAGGGGTATTTTTATTTTTAGTAATAAAAACTAACGGTAAGAGGGTAACGGTCTAATAGTTTCAAGAACAGGAGAAATAATTGTATTTTTAAAACTTCAGGGGAGGTTAGTGCATTTTACCCTAAAACTTATGAATTGAATAGTGTTTGTACAATCACGTATGCTCGAGCAGAAATGGTACAATCACACCCACTTAATCATAAACACACACAGACGAATGGCGGGGTCTGACATTTATCTGAGTGTGCGCTAGTGTGTGCAAATAAGTGTAATTTTAGATTTTTGATTCACGAGTGTCTCCGTATGTTTATGCGTATCTCAATTAATTTTTGAGAACAAATTAGACCGATCAAATTAAAGTTAAAGTCAAGATAAAGCCCATAGTAGTTGATACCATCTAAGTTTTTTTTTTTATATAGTTGAGAGTATACGAGCCAATTTTCACGCTTTTTGATTAATATCTAGGGACCAATGTCACCGCTCACTTTCGGAGATCTCAATTAAAGTCAGGACAACACTTTATGAACTGGCCCTATAAGAGTTGATAGTGTTGGAAGACTTTTTGGGTGAATAAATTTGAGATAACGAAGAATCTCACGACAACCTAAAAATTTCATTCATGCACGTATACATCGAATAATCTTAAGATTTTGAAGTTAACAATTGGGTAAGTGACCACATCCTTGTGCCTGATATGCCTAGTTCACATTAGCCCTTCAGAGAAGCCACATTCAGAGGATCATCAGTTTTACACTTGCAATAGAATGAAAACCAGAAACATACAGAATTTGACAGAACCCTAGCAAAGAGGAACTCAAAACTTTCCGCAGAATTAAAAAATCAAGAAACTATAAACAAATGATCTGGGAAATTTGCAAAACAAGAATTAATGAAGTAATGCAATGCTTGGAAGGTCCATCTTTTGTGCAAGTAATGAACAAAGTCAATAAAGGAAAGAAGTGTAAAGTAGATGAAAACGGCATGAGCATTTGGGAGCAGAAAAACGTGGCGGATAAATATCTGGAAGTTCAAGAGTAGACATGTGGGGAAGGAGAGAGAGAGAGAGAGAAAACTTACAGATTTACAGAGCAGTGTTAGAAGCAAGCAGACCCATCCATTCAAACTGAGCTCAAATAGGAGCCGCTGAAAAAGGGAAGAAACTGTGTGCCTTAAAATGGAAATTACCCAAAACAGGGAAATGAATAGGCAAAAGGGGAAAAGACAAAAAGGAATTTTGTCTGTTTGTTTCCACAGATTCAAGTAAAAAACTAATCTTTTTTCAACAATGCTAGGACACAGATTTCCTACACAATGTGTCCGGATCCGTCGGATGCACGTGGGACCCTTAAATTATCAAGGATCCCACGTGCATTCGACGGATCCGGACACATCTGTGTCCGGATCTGTGTACACAGACTTTCCGATTTTTTTTAGGGTAAAATGCACTGACCTCCCCTAAGGCTTCTAACAAATCCAGGAACCTCCCCTGAGGTTTCCAAAATACAGTTACCTCTCTTATTTTTGAAACTATTAGACTGTTACCCTCCTGCCGTTAGTTTTCTATTAACGTCGTTAATTTTTATTGCTAAGAAAAAAACACCCATCTTAAGATGCCCACTCTTAAATTTTTTTTTATCTTTTTTGTTTAATATATTTAATTTATTTATGTGTGTATTTAAATATATATTAATAATTATATATACGGCCGTATATAGTGTCAAATATTTTTTATATTAAACTTTTAAAAATTTAAATAAAATTAGGCTTAAGTTATATTTTTATCAAGTTTGTACAAATAAATATACATCTTATATATTAATAATTATTTTCTTACAAAAATATTTTAAAAAAATTTATCACTCAATGCATATTATTAAGTTTGCATTAATATGTATATTTAACCTAATAAAAGTACACATATATTTTTAGTCTATCTTACTTTTTTTCTATTTAAGCTTTAAATACTAAAATTAAGTTTGAGTTATATTTGTCAATTTTAAAAATACTTACGCACCTTACGTTTTAGTAATATTTATGTAGTTTATAAAAATAATATATTTATTTAATGAATCTCATTATTTTTTCGTCATCTGTATGTATTTATTTGATAAAAAATATCTATACATCATAACTTAACATATCAAGAAAAAAACTCTTATAAGAAGAAGATTTGAGCAACGTGCCAAATATGATGTCGATATAATTTATTTTTTATTAGTTATAGACATGTCATCTAGTACCGGAAGCTTTCTTGGAATTGTGGGAAAAATATTATTCTTAGAGTCACAAATAATGACAAAAATAAAAGAAACCACAAAAAAATTAATCTAGTTAACTTAGACCAAATACAATGTACATGTACCTCTCGTTGATAAAATTGATGTAGAAACTAAAAATATAACCAAATATAGAAGTTCAAATAATCATTTTAATTACAAATATATAATATATAAAAACTATGATACAAATCAACAAAAGTTAATATTTGAAGTTTAATAAAAATAAAAATATCGTGCTATAGGTAAGTTACATGAATTTTTTTAACAGACTCATAAGAGTTTTTTTTTCTTGATATGATAAGTTATGATGTATATGTATTTTTTATTAAATAAAAAACATAGAGGATAAACAAATAATGAAATTTATTAAGTAAATGTATCATCTTTATAAAACTAAATAATAATTACTAAAACGTAAAATGCGTAAGTAATTTTATAAAATTAATTAATATAATTTAAGTTCAACTTAATTTTAATATTTAAAGCTTGAATAAAAAAATTAAAATATTAAAAAATAATAAGTTAAAGTAAAAGTCATAATATTTTTTTGATAAGATAGACTAAAAATATATGTATACTTTTATTAGGTTAAATATACATAAGGAATGCAAACTTAACAATATACATTAAGTGATAAATTAAAATATTTTTTACAAAAAAATAATTATTAATATATAAAATGTATATTTATTTGCACGAACTTGATAAAAATAACTTAAGTCTAATTTTATTTGAACATTTAACATTTTAATTTAAAAAATTATTTTACACTATATACAGTCGTATTTTTATTATCAAATATATATTTAAATGCACACATGATAAATTAAATATATTAAACAAAAAGAAGATAAAAAGTCTTAAGAGGGGTATTTTTATTTTTAGCAATAAAAACTAACGGTAAGAGGGTAACGGTCTAATAGTTTCAAAAATATGGAAGACAATTGTATTTATTAGAAACCTCAGGGGAGGTCAGTGCATTTTACCCTAAAACTTATGAATTGAATAGTGTTTGTACAATCACATATGCTTGAGCAGAAATGGTACAATCACACCCACTTACTCATAAACACACAAACACGAATGTCTGACATTTATCTGAGTGTGCGCTAGTGTGTGTAAATGAGTGTAATTTAGATTTTTGATTCATAGTAAAGTATATTCGTTTCTACTTTTTTTCATAATTCACGAGTGTCTCCGTATGCAAGGGCGGAACCAGGAATAAAATTTGCCCTGGGCTAAAAATGAACTGGACTAAAAATTACATTAGACCACAAATAAAAGGGAGGGCTAAAATTAATTTGATCAAAATTTTACATATAAAAAAATGAAAAAAAAAAATTCCACCTGGGCTACAGCCCAGGGGAGCTTATGCCTACCTCCGCCCTTGTCCGTATGTTTATGCGCATCTCAACTAATTTTTGAGAACAAATTACACCGATCAAGTTGAAGTTAAAGTCAAGATAAAGCCCATAGTAGTTGATACCACCTAAGTTTTTTTTTTATATAGTTGAGAGTATACGAGCCAACTTTCATGCTTTTTGATTAATATCTAGGAACCAATGTCACCGTTCACTTTCAGAGATCTCAATTAAAGTCAGGAAAACACTTTATGAACCGGCCCCATAAGAGTTGATAGTGTTGGAGGACTTTTTGGGTGAATAAATTTGAGATAACGAAGAATCTCACGACAACCTAAAAATTTCATTCATGAACGTATATATCGAATAATCTTAAGATTTTGAAGTTAACAATTGGGTAAGTGACCACATCCTTGTGCCTGATAAGCGTAGTTCACATTAGCCCTTTAGAGAAGCCACATTCAGAGGATCATCATGGTTACACTTGCAATAGAATGAAAATCGCTTCGCGATATATTACTGTAACTTGTGAAACTAACAAGAAATTTGAATACCGTATGAAGTTATCTATATTGAAAGAGCTTATTGTTCCCATGATCTATGTCTACAAAAAAATGTACAATACTATATACATGCGGGTATATCTCCTTCGCCACAAGTGTGACCCGAGAGGACCAAACATAAACCACCAGCTAAAGCACGTGATAAATAAGACAAGCGATCAAGCTGGCAAGGGACAGATACAAGATGGATTTGTCCACGGTGTGTGAACTTCAGTGTGTATTCAGCCACATGTTGCAAGCGGGTGAGTGAGGATTTTTTGGCCTTGGTCATTCTTCTATGAAATATCGTTAATCTTCTTGATATATACATCTTTAAATTCTGAAGACTAATGGTTCATGGTGATATAACTAGACTCCAGAACCAAAACTAACACTTCTGGTGGAAGCCATTTTTGTACTTCTTATGTTGGAAGTACTTGTCGATTCAGTGCATCCGACATTGCTCGTATTCGAACCCTTCTCTAACTGTCTTCTCATGGAACGGCTTTTATCATCTTCTTCTTTCTCATCAACAAAATTAAGAAATGTCCTAATACGTGATGACCGTGAGCCTCCAGCAAATTCCGGCTCCTCCTCAGAATTATGACGGACATACTGCCGTACCATCATTGCAAAATACACAAGAACTGAAAGCAAACAAGCCACTCCACAAATAAGAAAGATCCCCGAAAAGCTTTTGAGTTCGAGGCGGTCCACTACTAGCTGCGCACCTGGGGAACTGCAAGCACTACTCATAAGCCACTTGTCATGTATTCGTTGGAGTTCCCCATTTTCTGATAGTGTTAGAATTGCAGTTGACATGTCAATCGCCAAAGGTGAGTCCCTTGGAAAGGCCTAATAAGAAGCAAATAGCAAAACAAGTTCAACATATGTCAGTAAAACGTTTATTTTTCCAAGCTAACCAAAACAAAGTAATAGAAAGGAAATTTTGATCCTTGGTTGCACCTTCCAGACACACACACACACACACACTCAAATCTTTTTTCTTTTGTTCTTCTGGGCAACAAACCACAGATTTAATGAAGTTGTGATGACTTGCGGCCACTACGGAAAATACGCAGGGGGTTCATTTGAAGATGAAGTGAAAGATACATCGAAACCTCATGTTTAAAGCTCATATTGTTGAAGTGAAGTAAAGCAACAAACTCTGGCACATTCCATGGTACAATATTCAAATTTAGATGGCAACGAGGACCCATAAACACCTGATTCTGTTGCAGATTGGATAAAAAATTGAAGCACAAAAGCACAAGTAAAATAAAGATAAGGCTCTGTTTAGATAGATGTGGATTTCAATATGAAGGGGGTTTTGGCGATCATTTTCACCAATAATCTTAAAGGATAAGTAATAGGTGGCTGTAAACCTGGAGCAGAAGACAGTTTGAAAGTAGAAGAGGTTTATTGTATTGGTATTCTAGCTACGTTGCACGGACTCAGGTGTAAGTATCGGATGCGGGTGTATGCTTTGGTGTCGGACACCTAAGACTAAAAAATAGAGTATTCGTAGATATGGATGAAAATTTGGATACAGGTGTGGGAATTTGTCAAATATGGAACTGAGTTGAAAATTGTCCCATAAACATTTTACATAACTTTTAGGGGCTAAAAAAGTATATATCAAGACTTCAAACTATTCAAAAAACAACCCCACATAACCACCAATTATCTTTAACATGAAGGATTTCAATTCAATGACATTAAATATTCTTTTCAAAAATTGATCTTTAAAAAAATTCTAAAGCTCAATCTCGAAATCAATATGTAGACTATCAAAACTAAATTGAAGACCTCCTTATTGAAATATTAAAGTAAAATAAATCCATTTGAAAGCCATATATATCCAAATGGAGCACAGTTGTGGTTGATAAGGAATTACTTACAAATCCCCATCCTGTTCTGGTGAACTGCTGGCCTACTATACTAAATTCACAACGGGAAGAGAGGAAGAGTTCAACATATGCTCTCTCATCAACCACTGCAGCGACACCACCATTCTTGGGGCCCTTTTTCAAGGCTTCAGCATATTCTTCTGGGGAGTTAAGAGCAATAAGTCTAGACTCGTTAATGCCGAGTTCTCTGCTGAGGTAATTGCGGGCAAATGAACCCTGTTGATAGCCAATGGGGTCGTTGCTTTTTCGTAAGCTCTCGATCCCTTTAATGGGTGAAGAAAGCTGTTGTACTGTGAGGATTGAGGTTAGACTTGCAGTGTAACTGGAGTTGATTATTAGAACCACAAACAGCCATAAGATAAGGACAAGGCGACCGAGAGTACTTATTGGTCTTTCTTCTGCATTAAAAAGAACAAAATGGAATCAGTATGACCGAAGTTCCCTGAAGCAAGAGAAGAATAAGGCTGTGTTCAGACTTTGGATCATGGATTTGTGGAGGTATTTGTGGAGTAAAGGAAAGATATGTAGATAATGAAGCGTAGAAGTGAATATGGTATCTTTAGTTCCCTGTATTTTCCCGCAACTCTATGATCCAGACATAGCATTATAAAACTAGTGATGTAGTACTTACTGTGGGCAAAGAACCAAGTTGAAAAGCTAAACCTGCAAAGTGAAAGCAGAAAGCAATCAAGGGACTTGGATAATATGATTTAACTTGGAAAAATTCACATAATTGGAGAACAAAGAAAAGCAGAGACGACTACCAAAACAACTTTTGGTGTATATCTAGTGAATTTATTTATTGCCTGAAGTTGGGATATCAATTAATATATCAAGTTGTTTGAACATATTACTCTTTCACTCACTTGATGTTTTGTTATAGTGAAAAAGTGAATTGACTGAAGGAGAGGATCTTCAATGTGTGTTAATAATACTTCAAAAATGCTACGGTGACCATGTTTTGAATATCATGTTAATTGTCTTTAATGCAAAGGTGGAACAGAGCGCACCTATCATGTTTCTTATCGGTACATGAATGACAACTCACATGGTATCCAAACAACGGTCAGCAAATGTAGTCACCAAACCATTGCTCTGTATAATTTATAGTAACTAGCAAAAAAATGACTTTAACTCTCAGAATCTCCTTGCGTAATTGAGCAATATTTTTTCAAGAACTTACGTAACTTACCATAGAATAGTGACGACTTGTTTCCAAGGAGGGCCACGAAATTCATCATTGATCCTATGCTCAAGAATCCAAACTACTATTCCCACGAGTAGGAAAAAAGTACCAGTGACCATCCACATCTTTCCAGAAAATGGCCTCAAGAAAGCCCAAGTACTAGAGTTTAACTTCTTGACCGGTGCCACCACAACTAGCCCAGACTCAATATAAGGCTGCGTAAAATCCACCATTCTGGTTCTGTTGGTGATGATTGCAATGTCACCTATTGCAGCATCATATACCTACAAGTGAACAAAACCCGAGGAATTAAGCATAAACCGGACGTATAGGCTATGTTTGGATCATGAGCTTTTGGAGGTATTACTGGAGGGAAAGGAACAAATAACAAGAAAATTAAGTGAGAACCCCAATTTTTGTCTTGGTTTTTCCCTATATTTCCCTACCCCTTGGTAAATACCTCCTCAACCAGTCTATTATTCAAACACAAACTACGAAATGATGACAACATTGTAGCTCACTCACACCGGCCGGGATCAAGCGCACAAGGTCAGTGGAGCTGGGGTCATGAATACCATCACCAAAGGGTATCAACTTGTACGGGAGAGCATATGGCAACAACTTCACTGCAGCAGTGAAAACATCAATGCAGTACCCTTTGAACATCTCAGTCCCCGGCACTTTTGCTATAAATTCACGATAACTAACTCGATTTGGAACTCCAATTCGCAACTCTTTTCCACTGTTTGAAATAACCCATCCGCGGGGTTTTTGTGTGGTTTGTCCAGGCCATATCACACCGTATAGTGTTTGAGTTGAACTCGAACCATTAGTTGGTTTTGAATAGAGCGCGTCCGGAGGCAAAACTGACAAGCCAGAATAATTAGACCAATAACCAATTCGTCTTACTCCCGTTCCAATCACATTTATAACCTCATATGCAGGATGAAAGAGAGACCTGTCAGAAGAAAACTTGATAGTCCCAGTTAACCCAGTCAAATTGATCTTTAAAATATTGTCGAGTAACAACTTTCCTCCATTGAAGATGTTCATAGCATCTAGACGCAGATTCCCTCCATTGAGCTTACTTAACCTTGAATCATTTGAAAATGAGATACTTCCACCTTGACTGAAAAAAGCATCAATAGCATGTGCAAGTAGCCAAACAGTGTCATAGGCATATAAACCGTAGGTATTCAACCCAATAGTGTCATTTGCCATTTGGTTGCTCGTCAAGTTTTTCCAACGAGAAATGAAGTTTCTTTTTACTTCTGAATTTGGCGTGTGCATACGTAATGTAATAACTCCTTGAATATTTTCGATTGATTTCGAAGGGAGGGGAGAACTAGTGTCCAAAACAGTAGAAAGCCAACTTGTTGCTATCCACACATACCCACTATCCATCATCCCAAGATATTGAGCCACGGAAAGTACGTCTAGACCCCAAGTGGGATAAGTGTGAAGAATAAAAATCCTAGACTCGACCAAGGCTAGCTTAACCAAAACGTCCATGATCTCAGATCGCGTAGCTTGAGGGTCTAAAGGTGCTTTGTAAGAGATTTGGCATCTTTTCATTGCAAGTTCATCTGATAATGCAGCTATTCCGTTCCTCCCTAAATCATCATCGACATATATTGCAATTACTTCTCTCCATCCATAGTACTCAACTATATCTGCAATTGCAGCCATCTGAAACAGATCATTATGTGTTGTTCTTACGAAGAACGGATACTGGAGTGAGGACAAGATGGGGTCCGTCGCTGCAAAGGATAAAAGGGGGACTTGGAGCTCGTTTGCGATATCGGAAATCACACGAACAGTAGCAGAAGATTGGGGGCCAATGATGGCCACGGTATCACTCTCCATAAACTGTAAAGCTGTTATCATTGACAAAGTGAAAGATTAAAATTCAGTTTGGATGGTGCTTTTGAAATGAAGGGATTTGAGGTTGAACTTCATAAATTTGCATGAAGGTTAACTATCGGAAGTAGATTGATACTTCTAAGGTGCAGGATTGAATAGAGATGCAAATATGAGTATTTTTCAAATTCATGCACGAGTGAATTGTTTATGGAAGGATTTCAAATAACTATAATCACAAACTTGGTTCAAATCCATCCATCCAAAGTTCTTACATTCAGTCTTGAAATGCAAACCCAAAAGACAAAATTGGATTAAAGGATAAAAGAGTGTCACTTGTCTGCATATATTCTTACATCTAAAGCTCCACACATATTAAATCCATAAATACAAATGCACCTAAATGATTGTGTTCTCGTTAGGGATGTTAAATTACCCACCCCGGCCCAATTTGTTGGGTTTGTAGAAGAAATAGTACCATATTTTTGGGTTTGGGTTAGGGTTTGCACCGTGTAATACCATCCCATTACCCGCCCAGAAGAGATTTATAATAATTCTATAATTTTGGTTGTAACATATACTATAAACGTATTTTTGAATTACTTTATTATGACACCTACTTTTTTATTACTTTATTTTCAATCATGTTAGTAAAAGCTGAAAATTAGTCCTTAATTGAGTGTTTACTTTTTTTTTAGAAGGAATTGTTGATGCAGATTGTTTAATTACTCAATTCTCTTACAGTCTTACTAGTAGTGTTTTTGCTACATGAAAAGCAAACAAAATATACCACAGAAAAACTAATTGAAAACAGAAATACAGGGTTTTGGTGTGGGGCGGGGAAAACCATTCCCCACCTGGTAAGGAGATGGGGGGCCAAAACCATTACGCATTGGAGATCGGGGTGGGGATGAGGAATGATTCATACTACGGAGATGGAGATAGGATCAGTGGAGCCCGCCCCATTGCCATCCCTAGTTCTAATATCGGTCCCACATAATTTTCTTCTCAATCACATTGCCTACATAATATCTATATTTGCTAACATATACCTTCCTTTTTCGTAAGAAAATTGTGCTTACATGGTGCCATAGATCATTTCATGCAAAATCTCAAAGCATTATGCATAGTTCTACCACCAATTCGAATACAAAATATGTTTTCTGGCATAGAGTATAACTAAAAGGGTTGGACACCCATTCCGCGCCCTCAATCAAGCAGCTGAGTGTCCGACACTGATACTGTATACATTTCAAAGAGTCCACGAGGGAAGTGCTTACCTTCAGCTATTGCCAGAAATCCGCTGAAATCGGCATCATGCATAGATAGTTTCAACTTGGTTCCTCCAAGAATTGTTGGATCGGAATTCACATCTTCAATCGCAGCTTCTATGGCAACTTTTGCAACTTTTCCAATAACAGTATTGAAAGTGAATATAGACCCAATTTTCACTTCTTCAGGTCTGTTAGAAGAATTTGTACTAACCCCACTGGAAAAATGTCCATTTCTGAAAACCAATAGTACCACTACCCACATTAGATTCATGGCCAACTATCTAATTATCAAATCAAAATCTCAAACTCTCAGGAACCTCTTCAATGCGGTCCCGATTGCTAGCTCCTGTTCATAGTTTTGCTACAGATGATACCCAAGGAATCTCTGTGAAAGAAATAACAGAGCAGAAACTAGTTTATTATCAGAGTTTTGGTTGGAATTTTCAATTTACAGACTGAGAAATGCTCAAAGACTTGTTAAACTGATATAATTTTTGAAATTCCAAACCAAACAATTTTGGAAGAAAATTCCAAAAAGAGGTAACCAAGACTGTAGAAGAGGTAAACACACTTGTGTAATGGGTATATCAAAATGGAGACTTTAAGCTCTAAAACTGTTGCCCCAGAAACATGAAATGGCAGGAAAACCAGAAATATACAGAATTTCACAGTAAAACAAACCCATTAGAACCCTAGAAAAAAGGAACTCAAAACTTTCAGCACAATTAAAAAAATCGAGAAACTATAGACAATGCTTAGGAAAAGTTGCAAGACAAGAACTACCCATTATAGCAAAAGCAACTTGGTTTGAAAGGAGGTCCATCTTTTGTGCAAGTGATAAAGTAATGAACAAAGTCAATAAAGGAAAAAAGTGTAAAGTAGATGAAAACGGCATGAGCATTTGGGAACAGGAAAATGTGGTAAGGAAATACGGAAGTTCGAGGGTAGAAAATAGACATGTGGGGGAGGAGAGAGAAGAGAACTTACAGAGCAGTGTTAGAAGCAAGCAGACCCATCCATTCAAACCTCAAATAGGAGCCGTTGAAGAAACTGTGTGCCTTACAATACCCAAAACAGGGCAAGACAAACAGCAATTTTGGTCGTTTGTTTCGACATATTCAACAAAGAATGTGAAAGCTAGGATCCCCAGAAATTTCCAAAAATGACAGGTTGTCAGCTCAACCCCCTCACCTTTCCCTTTCACAGCCACTTGACCCCTGTGGTTCCAACTAAGTTAATCAATATCAAATTGACTTAGTACCGATTTATTTATTAATACTTATCGGTATTTATTATGTACCGAGTATCATATTGGATTTGTCATAATTATCAAAATATACATATATATAACATAGAGAGAGCAAAAAAAGAATTATTATTTTTTGCAACTATAAAAAAAATCCGTTACAGGCCGATATGGCTGGTATTAGCGGGTACGGACCGATATTTAGAATAGTACGGTATTAGAGATAACTAGTACCGTTTTTACGCCAAAACAGTATGTTCCGGCCGGTATGATACGGTATTGATAATCTTGATTCCAACATCTAACATTTACTTTTGACCAGTGCAACGATCTCAAAAAAAATTTTCAAAAAATATGCGCGAATTCAAAATTAAAGATCATAACTCATTTGAATCTAAAAATTAATACACGCTAAATTAGCACCATTCATTTTGAATTATAAAAAATTTTCTTAGAAATTTTTACAGACCAAAAATTTTCTCTTTATTTTTTGTCTTTAGTTCTCTGTTTTTAATTCTCTTGTGCGATCTCTGACTCAACCACTTCCCATCAACAAAATTATTAAATGTCATATTTATCCATTAGGCAGATATGTCGGCCCATCAACAAACTTATCCTAATATTTCTTTTATACGATTGAATCCTTACTTATTATTATTATTATTATTTTTACTCGATAATTTTATATAATAATGCATGAAACATATATAAGATGCATCGTTCAGGTCTCACAACTACTCTTTTATTTTTTGATTTTTTTGTGTATAATACATGATTGATAATTATAAAAATATTAATTGTTACAGTCGTATTCCTAATATATTCGTATCCTATCTTTTTAAACTTCATCGTATTGCCGTATCTATATTGTATCGTGTCTGTATCCTTGCTTTCTAATTATGCTCCTAGTTATTGGTGGGGTCTGACATTTATGTGAATGTGTGCAATTGTGTGTAAATGAGTGTGATTTTATATTTTTGACACCTCAGTGTAAGCATAATCCAGTAACTTTATTGATAATGCAAAAGGGAAAGTTGCATTATCCCAATTTTTTAATAATGTCCGAAGAGAATGAATAAGTTTACTAATACATCACCACGTTATATACTAAATTGAACATCGTGCCTATGTGACATATCACACAATTTTGAGATTTACTAATTTGAACACATAATCAAAATTTATGGGACCTGCTTTTACAATTTATACGTAAAACATAAGTTGTGTGGCATGCCAAGCAGACATGATGTACAACGTGATGTGTTAGTAGCATTGCTCGAAGAGAATAGCTCAAATTAGACTTCATAGTATATCAGTTTCTACATTTTTTTTAATAGAATAAGTCTACTAATATATCATATTGTACATCATGTCTATATGGTATATCACACAACTCATGTTTTAAGTACAAGGTGTAAAAGTGGATTCCATGAGTGTTGATTATGTGTTCATACTAATAGATCTTATGAGTTGTGCGGCATGTCATGCAAGAATGATGTACAATTAGATGTATAACTTGATGTGTTAGTAGCATTGCTCATTTTTATAATGCACGAGCGTCCCTATAAGTTTATGCGCAACTCAATTAATTATTGAGGATTAATTACACCGTTCACCGGTGGAGGGTCTAATCCAGTTAAAGTCAGGACAAAATCTATAAGAATTAATAGCCTTGAGAGTTTTTTTTTTTTTGACAACTCAGAGTGTCATAAATCTTTGTCTGGTAGGCAAAAGAATAGCAAATGACAAATTTTGTCTCGACAGGACATGTATATATTTTGATTACTACGAAATTCATAAATAGAGTAGTTAATGGTGGGGTTCCCATTATCCTTTTGTTAGTGACACATCTTGTATGTGTTCCTAAAATTTTTTTTTGTCCATTTTCGGTATCTCAAAGGGACGACGTCTCGAATAATCTTTGTAAGACCAATCTCATTGTCCACTTACGGGGATCCTAATTAATGGTATAGGAAAATTCTATATAGATTGACCCCATAAGAATTGATAGTACATGAGAGATTTCAAACTTGAAACTTTATGAGAGAGCAAACCCCTAAGTCTCAAACCTTGACTATCAGGCCAACTCATCTCGGAGTTTACATAAGATAGTTTTTAAACTAGAAACTTTAGAAGTTGAACAAAAGTTCATTGAATTAAGTTAAACTAAATACCAATCCTATGCTCTAGACTTTGAATTAGTGTCAAAATTTTAAAAATAACAATGCTGTTGCACTAAATTGGTATTTAGTTTGACATGATTTTAATTCAACCCACTTCATTTCATTGATATGGATTTAATGGCTTCCATAATGTGATAGATCTATTTACTTCTTAATTCTAATTTATATTCCATTCTAATTTCACTGAGTCATTAACAAATCAATTCTCTTACTTATCTGTTAATATTGTACATCAAATTGTTTCAATTGCAATCCAAACTTAGGGTCGATAAACGAGTTGAATAAGCTGAGTAATGTTGAAATTGTCAAAATAAAACAGGTTTTTAGTTGGGTATTTTATCAAAATTTCTTTGTGCTTAAGAATTTTTTTAGCGTGTAGAGGTTTGTCCCACATTGCTTAGGTGGAAAAAGATTAAATAGTTTATAAAAGGGAGTACACTTATCAAGTTCACTTTAATAGCTTAGCTCTAAAGTGGCTTGGCTCATTGGTGCGAACCATAGTTAACCGGCAAAGCCGGTGTGTTTCGCACATTCTCATACACCCGCATTTGCACCTTCCGCTCACGTGCATGAGCGTGGCAGTGGGTTATGTGGTTGTAATGTGACACTTTGACGGTGCACTTAGCACGTCGGTGCGAGGCGCCTAGTAGCCGCCCTTTCTTATTGCGACTTGGCAGTAAGGTGGCGCTGACGTGACACATGCATTGCGTACTTGTGGCGGTTGAGTCACACAGGGTGCGCCCGTTGGATTGGTCGCGACCCATGGTTCGTACCCGTTCGGGTGAACCGATTGGGTGTGGGTGTGTCCATACGCGAATAGGTACAACCCTACACGATTGGGTGTATCTGGGTCTATAAATAGAGCCTAGAACACAGCCATTAAACACACTGATTTTTCAGAAAAACTCTTATCACTCCAGAAATCATTTTTTTGTATCGTTAATTTGTTACTTTGCAAAAACGAATTTAATATTCCCTTGGTTTATTTGTTTTAAACTTTTTGACTCGGCATTCTATCTGTCATTTATTTATGCGACCACAGATAAAAGATCTAACGATTGGGTTTCGTTGTATCTTCAAAACATATTCGCTGCAATCCGGTGCACACCTATTGGTGGGGGCAAATACTATTTTTTGAAAAGCGACATTTGTAACGCGCCTTGAAGCAAATTCATCATACTGTTAATTTTATGAAGATTCAAGATTCTGCACCGACAAGTAATGTGTTAATTAAACTTTGATTATATGTAAGCTTAACGAGTTTGAAAAATATATTCAAATTTAACTTGTTTATCAAGTGAATCAAATTTAAATAAGCTTTTTTTTATTGGAGTTGAATAAGATGAGTAGTGTATTGATTAAGCCTTGAATAGTGTAATAGAATGCATAGTGGTCGGTCAAATACTTAGTTTGACTTATAATAATCTACAGGAAATTGAAGCTATAACAAAAGCAATAAATGAAATCTTTCTTAAGATAGCTTTTGACCTATTTTGTCCACATATCTCGAACGCACACGTGGTAGTCGGTACTACGTGTTTAGACTTCTAGAGCATGTGTTGAATAGTAACTAGTAAAAGATTTGGAAAATGCTTGAGATATACACATACAAATTAGGAAACAGATGTCTTCAGAGGTATCCAAGTGTGTGAATTTTAAAAGCAATAAAACTAACAATTCACAAAAAGTATTTGGATCGAGCCTTGAATTGTGTAATAGATCAAAGCATAGTCGTCGATGTAGAACCTAATTTGAATAATACTTTACAAGGAACTGAAGTTAAAACAAAGGTAATAAATGGAATCTTTCTTGAGGTAACTTATGACTTGTTTTGTCCGCATGTCTCGAACGCACACGTGTTAGCCTATACCACATGTTTAGACTTCTAGAGCACGTATGTGTTAAATAGTAACCAACGAAAGATTTGGAAAACGCTTGAGATACGCGAGTGCAATTTTGTTCACCCTCTTTAAAGGGGGTGAACATTACCCTCGCTTTAATTGGTTGAAATGGTGTAGGTTCCACCTCTACAAAATAATTTTTGATAAAAATGTGACTATTTCAACCAATGAGAGAGAGAGGTTAATGTTCACCCTAGGGTGAACAAAATCAGTTTCGAGGTACACATACAAATTCAGAAACAAATGTCTTCTGAGGTATCCAAGTGTGAGAATTTTAAATGCAATAAAACTAACAGTTCACAAAGAATATTTGAGATTTACTAATTTGAACACATAATCAAAATTTATGGGACCTGCTTTTACAATTTATACGTAAAACATAAGTTGTGTGGCATGCCAAGCAGACATGATGTACAACGTGATGTGTTAGTAGCATTGCTCGAAGAGAATAGCTCAAATTAGACTTCATAGTATATCAGTTTCTACATTTTTTTTAATAGAATAAGTCTACTAATATATCATATTGTACATCATGTCTATATGGTATATCACACAACTCATGTTTTAAGTACAAGGTGTAAAAGTGGATTCCATGAGTGTTGATTATGTGTTCATACTAATAGATCTTATGAGTTGTGCGACATGTCATGCAAGAATGATGTACAATTAGATGTATAACTTGATGTGTTAGTAGCATTGCTCATTTTTATAATGCACGAGCGTCCCTATAAGTTTATGCGCAACTCAATTAATTATTGAGGATTAATTACACCGTTCACTGGTGGAGGGTCTAATCCAGTTAAAGTCAGGACAAAATCTATAAGAATTAATAGCCTTGAGAGTTTTTTTTTTTTTTTTGACAACTCAGAGTGTCATAAATCTTTGTCTGGTAGGCAAAAGAATAGCAAATGACAAATTTTGTCTCGACAGGACATGTATATATTTTGATTACTACGCAATTCATAAATAGAGTAGTTAATGGTGGGGTTCCCATTATCTTTTTGTTAGTGACACATCTTGTATGTGTTCCTAAAATTTTTTTTTGTCCATTTTTGGTATCTCAAAGGGACGACGTCTCGAATAATCTTTGTAAGACCAATTTCATTGTCCACTTACAGGGATCCTAATTAATGGTATAGGAAAATTCTATATAGATTGACCCCATAAGAATTGATAGCACATGAGAGATTTCAAACTTGAAACTTTATGAGAGAGCAAACCCCTAAGTCTCAAACCTTGACTATCAGGCCAACTCATCTCGGAGTTTACATAAGATAGTTTTTAAACTAGAAACTTTAGAAGTTGAACAAAAGTTCATTGAATTAAGTTAAACTAAATACCAATCCTATGCTCTAGACTTTGAATTAGTGTCAAAATTTTAAAAATAACAATGCTGTTGCACTAAATTGGTATTTAGTTTGACATGATTTTAATTCAACCCACTTCATTTCATTGATATGGATTTAATGGCTTCCATAATGTGATAGATCTATTTACTTCTTAATTCTAATTTATATTCCATTCTAATTTCACTGAGTCATTAACAAATCAATTCTCTTACTTATCTGTTAATATTGTACATCAGATTGTTTCAATTGCAATCCAAACTTAGGGTCGATAAACGAGCTAAATAAGCAAAGTAATGTTGAAATTGTCAAAATAAAATAGGTTAATTAGTTGGGTATTTTATCAAAATTTCCTTGTACTTGAGAATTTTTTTTTATAGTGTAGAGAATTGTCTCACATTGTTTATGTGGAAAAAGGTTAAATGGTTATATAAGGGAGTACATCTATCAAGTTCACTTTAATAGCTTAACTCTAAAGTGGTTTGGCTCATTGGTGTTTCGCACTGTAGTTAAGGTGCTTTCAGACACATACCCACAAACCCGCACTCACACCTCACGTGCGCATGTGCGTGCATGAGCGTGGCAGTGAGCTGTGTGGTTGCAATGTGGTGCTCTGACGACGCTCTTTGCACTTAGCGCGAGGCGTCTAGTAGGTGGCCTTTCTTATTGTGACTTGGCAGTAAGGTGGCGTTGGCGTGGTACACGCATTGTGTATGTGTGGCGGTTGAGTCACACGGGGTGCGCCCATTGGATTGGTCGCGACCCATGATTCGTACCTGTTCAGGTGAACCAATTGGATGTGGACGTGTCCATATGCGAACAGGTACAATCCTACGCGATTAGGTGTACCAGGTTCTATAAATAGAGCCCAGAACACAACCATTAAACACACTAATTTTTCAGAAAAACTCTATCACTCCAGAAATTATTTTCTTGTACCGTTAATTTTTTGTTACTCTGCAAAAACGAATTTAACATTCTCTTGGTTTATTTGTTTTAAATTTTTTGACTCAGTATTCTGTCTGTCATTCATTAGTGTGGACGCAGACAAAAGATCTAACGATCGGGCTATGAAGTGGTTGATGATGGTATTGTTCTCTATATGGAAAATTCATCTACTGTTGTTATCAAAAACAAAAGAAAAGTGACTTGGAGTTCACTTCTGGGAAGATTCTGACTTTGACAAATGTTTACCATGTACCAGAAGTTAGAAAAAATCTTATATTCGGAGGCCTGCTTAACAAGTATGGTTTCAAGTTAGTGTTTGAGATAGATAAATTTGTTCCGTCCAAAAGTCGTATTTTTGTTGGGAAAAGTTATTTTGTAAAGGGCATGTTGAAACTTAACATTAATAATAAAATTGCTATTTCTGCTTACATGATTGACTCTCTTTCTTTATAACATACTCGTTTAGAGCATGTGAATACTAGAAAAATAGATTTTATGATTAAATTAGATTTAATTCCTAAATATAATGTTGATATGGTTGACAAATGTAAAATTTCTGCACTTACTAAAATAACTAGAGTTTTATTTCCTAAAATTCAAAGAACAACATCTTTATTAGAACTAGTTCATAGCGATGTATATGATATACATAGCATCCCTACTAGAGGAGGCAAGAAATATTTTGCAACGTTCATAGATGATTATTCTAAGTATTGTTATATTTATTTGTTGCAATCAAGAGATGAAGTTCTTGAAAATTTTACTGCTTTCAAAACCGAAGTTGAAAATCAATGTGGAACAAAAATAAAACATTTAAGGTCTGATAGAGGTGGTGAATATCACTTTTCTGCTTACTTTGAATCAGTAGGAATAATACATGAAAAGACTACACCGTGTACTCCACAACAAAATGGAGTGGCTGACTGGCTGACAAAAGTTCGTCGTTAGGCTGCCGGCCTAAGTCAAAGTTTAATATTTATAAAACACGACTTCCCTCAAAGATGTAAAAGAGGTGCATCTGGGTCTATAAATAGAGCTCAGATCACAACCATTAAACACACTAATTTTTCAGAAAAACTCTATCACAACCATTAAACACACTAATTGCACTCGCTTGAGATACGCGAGTGCAATTTTGTTCACCCTATTTAAAGGGGGTGAACATTACCCTCGTTTTAATTGGTTGAAATGGTGTAGGTTCCGCCTCTACAAAGTACTTTTTGATAAAAATGTGACTATTTCAACTAATGAGAGAGAGGTTAATGTTCACCCTAGGGTGAACAAAATCAGTTTCGAGGTACACATACAAATTCAGAAACAAATTTCTTCTGAGGTATCCAAGTGTGAATTTTAAATGCAATAAAACTAACAGTTCACAAAGAATATTTGGATCGAGCATTGAATCGTGTAATAGAAAGCATAGTGGTCAATTTAGTACTTAATTCGAATAATAATGTACAGGGAACTGAAGTTAAAACAAAAGCAATAAATGGAATTTTTCTTGAGGTAACTTCTGACTTGTTTTGTCTGCATATCTGCACACACGGTAGCCGATACCACGTGTTTAGACTTGTAGAGCACATGCTGGACAATAACCAATAAATATCAAAACCATTACTCTTCTCCTCCAACTCGCTCTCTTCTCTTTGCTTCTATTCCTAAAGCAATCTAAATACAAATGAGTATTTTTGAGGTTTGTTTGTTCCACTAGTTTTTGTATTTTGAAGTTGAGAGTGCCTAGGAACATGAAATACAATGTGTGGATTTTAGGTGGTTGTATTGGTTGTGGAGGGATGGCGGTTAATGGTGGTCGGTTGGTAGCCAGTAGATTTTACCTTAGAGAATTTCTGGGTTTAGGGTTGAATTGAATAGGTGGGTATTTCATATTCATAATATCATGCTAGATATATCATGGCGAATTCTTTAGGAAAAATGGGATCTTCCACAATACCAAGAGAATACTGGAAAGCGTCGGGTCACACATGGTGAAACATCTGCAAAATGCTAGAGCTAGATTAACTTTTAAAAGGGTGCAGAGAGAAAATGGGGCCAAATAGAAGTTTTTTTTGGGTTCATATAGAAACACTCCTACATGAAATGTATAATGATCAAAAAGCCCTTCTAGAGGACCACTATGATATTTCAGTGGAAGTTCAAAAGCTCAAAAGTTACCAACATCGTTGTGCCTGGTATGTCCAACTCACATTAGCCATTTAGAGAAACCACATTCAGAGGGTTGTCATGGTTACAACTGCAATAAAATGAATTTGAGTCGCGATATATTTACTATAACTTGTGAAACCAACAAGAAATGGTATATGAAATTTGAATAACATATGAAGCTATCTATCCCGAAAGATCTTACAGTTCTTATAGTCTATTTGTATATAAAAATATATAATACAATATACATGCAAGTATTGTAACATCCCTCTCACATTAAAAGTTTACATGAGTGATTTTGGGTATGTAATGAATTATGTATGCTACTACTAATAATTTGGATTCAAGTATTTTGGGCCACATGGTTAGGCTCCAACAAGTTATTGGGTCAGTGGTATAGGGCGTTACAGTTATATCTGCTCTGCCACACATGCAAGCCCAGAAGATCAAATATAAACCACTTGCTAAAGCACACAGTAAATAAGACAAGCAATCAAGCTATCAAGGGACAGATACAAGATGGATTTGTTCACGGGTTGCGAACTTCATTATATATTTAGCCACATGTTGTAAACGGGCGTGAAATGATCTTTTGACCTCGGTCATTCTTTTATGAAATATCGATTGCTCTTCCTGATATATACTTCTTTAAATTCTTATGACTAATATGGTTCACGGTGATACTAACTAGACAGAACCCATACTAATTGATCTTGTTGAAGCCATTTCTGTATTTCTTTTGTTGGAAGCACTTGTTGATTCAGTACATCCGACATTGCTTGTATCTGAACACCTCTCTAATTGTCTTCTCTTGGACCGTTTTTTCACGTCTTCTACTTTCTCATCAGCAAACATAAGAAATGTTTGAAGATGCGATGACCGTGAGCTTCCAGAAGATTCTGACTTCTCCTCAGAATAATGGCGGATGTACTGTCGTACCATCTTCGCTAAATACACAACAATCGCAAGCAAACAAGCCACTCCAGAAATAAGGAAGAGTCCTGAAAAGCTCTTAAGTTCAAGGCGGTTCACTGTTAGCTTCGCGCCTTGGGAACTGCAAGCAGTGCTCATAAGCCACTTGTCGTGTATTCGTTGGAGTTCCCCATTTTCTGACAGTTGTAGAATCGCCATTGACATGTCAATCGCCAAAGGTGAGTCCCTTGGAAAGGCCTGAGAAGAAGCAAATAGCAAAATAAGTTCAACATATGTCAGTAAATCGTTTCTTTTTCCTAGCTAACCAAAACAACGTACAGAAATAAAATTTTGATATTTGGTTGCACCTTCTATAAAACCCAACGCACCCCCCGCGGCGGAATCTTTTTTCCTTTGTTCTTCTGAACAACTACAACTAACCCGCAGAGTCGATGTAGTTGTGATGATTGCAGCCACTACGGAAAATACGTTGGGGATACATTCGAAGACAAAGAGAAAGATACATCGAAACTTCATGTTTAAAGCTCATATTTTTCAAGTGAAGCTGAACCAACAAAACTCTTGCATTTAGATGGCAAGGAGGACCCATTAATACCTGATTCTTATGAAGATTGGATACAAAATTGAAGCACAAAAGCACAAGTAGAAGACAAGGCCCCATTTGGATAGAATTGGATTTCACTATGAAGAGGAGGAGGGGCGGGGGTGGTTTGGTGTTCATTTTCACCAATAATCTTAAAGGGTAAGTAAAAGGTGAATGTAAACCTAGAGCAGAAGACAGATTGAAAGTAGAAGAGTTTATTGAACTGGTACTCCAGCTACGCTTCATAAATTGAAAAGTAGAAGAGGTTTGCTGTACTGGTTCCAGCTATGTTGCATAGACTCGGGTGCAAGTCTTGGACGCGGGTGACATGTATACTCAGGTGTCGAACACCTAAAACTCAAAAACAAAGAATTCGCAGATATGGATCGATGTTTGAATACGGGTGTGGGATTCGTCAAATATATATTTTTAAATGTATTTTTGTATGGAAGTGAGTTAAAAACTGTCCCATAAAATCTTACGTGACTTTTACAGATTAAAAAAAGTCTATATCAAGACTTAAAACTATTTCAAAAAAACAACCACATATACGCCACACAACATATACACCAACTATGTTTTTCATCACCCTAATCTTTGCCCAAAATTATTGTGACATGTGGCCGAAGCTATAAACAAGGACTTACATGATACCAATGCCTCAACCCCATTATAGTTTCATCTTAAAAAATGAAAGACAACGGTAAATGCGTGGACTCTCTTTTTTCTCCTTCTTTTTGTTCTTAGAAGGATCCGTTTATTTTTAGAAAGATCCGGTGCGGATTTCACACACACACACACCCGTGTCGTGTCGTGTCATGTCAAGACAGGTGCTTTCCCCAAAATAGGGGATCCATGCAACCTAGAATTCCAGTATAATCAGCCCTTAACACGAAGGATTTCAAGTCACGTTGAATATTCTTTTCAAATCGATCTTTAAAAAAATTCAAAAGCTCAATGCCTAAATTAATATGCAGACTATCAAAACTAAATTAAAGCCGTGCTTATTGAAATACTAAAGTAAAATCACACCTTTTGAAAGCCATATAAATCGAAACTGAGCCCAACTGTGATTGGTAAGGAATTACTTACAAATCCCCATCCGTTTCTGGTGAACTCTTGGCCTACTATACTGAATTCGCAACGGGAAGAGAGGAAGAGTTCTACATATGCTCTCTCATCAACCACTGCAGCGACACCACCGTTCTTGGGGCCCCTTTTCAAGGCTTCAGCATATTCTTCTGGGGAGTTAAGAGCAATAAGTCTAGATTCATGAATGTTGAGTTCGTTGCTCAGGTAGTTGAGGGTAAATGAACCTTGTTGATAGCCAATGGGGTCGTTGCTTGTTCGCAAGGTCTCAATCCCTTTAATGGGCGAAGAAAGTTCTTGTGCTGTGAGGATTGAGGTTAGACTTGCAGTGTAACTAGATTTTACTATTAGAACCACGAACAGCCATACGATAAGCAGTAGGCGACCAAGAGTACTTATTGGTTTTTCTTCTACATTAAAAAAAAAAAAACAAAATGGAATCAGTATGACCGAAGTTCATTGAAGCAAGAAAAGAATAAGGCTGTGTTTGGACTTCGAATCATGGATTTGTGAAGGTATTGGTGGAAGAAAGGAAAGATACGTAGATAATGCAGTGCATAAGTTAAATATGGTATCTCTAGTTCCTTGTATTTTCCCGCAACTCTATGATCCAAACACAGCCTTATAAAACTAATGGTGTAGTACTTACTGTGGGCAAAGAACCAAGTTGAAAAGCTAAACCTGCAAAGTGAAAGCAAAAGGCAATCAAGGGACTTGGATAATATGACTTAACTTGGAAAAGTTCACATCATCGGAGAACAAAAGAAAAGGAGAGACGGCTACCAAAACAACTTTTGGTGTACATCTAGTGAATTTATTTATTGCTCGGAATAATGGTACAATGACCATATTTGGTGACCATGTTTTGAATATCATGTTAATTGTCTTTAATGTGAAGGTGGAACGGACCGCAAGTATTATGTTACTTATCAGTACATCGATGACAACTCGTGGTATCCAAACAATGGTCAGCAAATGTAGTCACCAAAGCATTGCTATGTATAATTGAGCAATATTTTTTCAGGAACTTACGTTACTTACCATAGAACAGTGACCACTTGTTTCCTAGGAGGGCCACGAAATTCATCATTCATCCTATGCTCCAAAATCCAAACAACTACTCCCATGAATAGGAAAATAGCACCTGTGACCATCCACATGTTTGCAGAAAACGGCCTCAAGAAAGCCCAAGTACTAGAGTTTAACTTCTTGACCGGCGCCACCACAACTAGCCCGGACTCAATATAAGGCTGCGTAAAATCCACCATTCTGGTTCTATTAGTGATGATTGCAATGTCACCTATTGCAGCATCATATACCTAAAAGTGAACAAAAACCAAGGAAGTAAGCATAAACCTGATGTATAGGCTGTGTTTGGATCATGAACTTTTGGAGGTACTAGTGGAGGTAAAGGAAAAAATAACAAAAAAATTAAGTAATAATGTAAAGTTATGTCCACAACCAATCTATTATTCAAACACAACCTACGAAATGACGACAACATTGTAGCTCACACTCACATCGGCTGTGATCAAGCGCACAAGGTCAGTGCAGCTGGGGTTATCAATACCATTACCAAAGGGTATCAACTTGTATGGGAGAGCATACGGCAACAACTTCACTGCAGCAGTGAAAACATCAATGCAGTACCCTTTGAACATCTCAGTCCCCGGCACTTTTGCTATAAATTCACGATAACTAACTCGATTTGGAACTCCAATTCGCAACTCTCTTCCATTGTTTGGAAAAACCCATCCACGGGGTTTCTCTGTGGTTTGTCCAGGCCATATCACACTGTAAAGTTTTTCACTTGAACTTGAATGATTAGGTGGTTTTGAATAGAGCACGCTCGGAGGCAAAATTGACAAGCCAGAATAATTAGACCAATAACCGATTTGTCTAACTCCCGTTCCAATCACATTCATCACCTCATATGCAGGACGAAAGAGAGACATGTCAGAAGAACACCTTATAGTTCCTGTTAACCCGGTCAAATTGATCTTTAAAATATTGTCAAGTAATAACTTTCCTCCATCAAATATGTTCATAGCATCTAGACGCAGATTCCCTCCATTTAGCTCACTTAACCTTGAATCATTTGAAAAGGAGATACTTCCACCTTGACTGAAAAAAGCATCAATAGCATGTGCAAGTAGCCAAACAGTGTCATAGGCATATAAACCATAGGTATTCAACCCAATATGGCCATTTGCCATTTGGTTACTTGTCAAGTTTTTCCAACGAGAAATGAAGTTTCTTTTTACTTCTGATTCTGGCGTGTGCATACGTAATGTAATAACTCCTTGAATATTTTCCATTGATTCCGAAGGGAGGGGAGAATTAGTGTCCAAAATAGTAGATAGCCAATTTGTTGCTATCCACACAAACCCACTATCCATCATCCCAAGATATCGAGCCACAGAAAGTACGTCCAGACCCCCACTAGGATACGTGTGAAGAACAAGAATCCTAGACTCGGCCAAAGCTAGCTTAACCAAAACATCCAAAATCTCGGATCGCGTAGCTTGAGGGTCCAAAGGTGCTTTGTATGAGATTTGGCATCTTTTCGTTGCAAGTTCATCTGATAATGCAGCTATTCCGTTCCTCCCAAAATCATCATCGACATATATTGTGATTACTTTTCTCCATTCGTAGTACTCAACTATATCTGCTATAGCAGCCATCTGAAACAGATCATTCTGTGTTGTTCTCACGAAGAATGGATACTGAAGTGAAGACAAAGTGGGGTCCGTCGCTGCAAAGGATAAAAGGGGGACTTGGAGCTCGTTTGCAATATGAGAAATCACATGAGCTGTAACAGATGATTGGGGGCCAATGATGGCAATGACATCATTCTCCATGAACTGTAAAGCTGTTATCAGTGACAACATGAAAGATCAAAATCCAGTTTGGATGTTGTTTTTGAGATGAAGTGATTTGAGGTTGAACTTCGTAAATTTTCATGAAGGTTAACTATGGGAGGTAGATTGATACTTCGAACATGCAGGATTGAACATAGATGTAAAATATGAGTATTTTTCAAATTCATGCATGAGTGAATTATTTATGGAAGGATTTCAAATAACTATAATTACTAACTTGGTTCAAATCCATACATCCTAAGTTCTTACATTCATTCTTGAAATGCAAATCTAAAGCACAAAAATGGATCAAAGGATAAGAGGGTGAGTCACTTGTCTACATATATTCTTGCATCTAAAATTCCACACATATCAAATCCATAAATCCAAACACACCTAAATGATTATGTGTTCTCGTTAGGAATGTCAAATTACCACAACCCACCACATCCCCGTCTCCGCCGCAATTTGGGGTAGTTTCCCAATTTTTTTTGGGTTTTGTTGGTTTTAAAGAAGAAACAGTACATACTTTGGGGTTGAGTTTTGGGTTGTCATCATGTAATACCACCCCATTACCCGCCCAAAACCGCCCCGAAGAGATATATAATAATGCTATAATTTTACTCTTAAGATATACTACAAACATATTTTTGAATGATGATCCAATGACTCATTTGATTAGTTTCTATTGGTATTATATATTCGTGTAGATGAAAATAAACCATAAATACCACAAATACCCCTCTCATGGGGTCATGTGACTAGCACATAGGGATTTTTCGTTATAAAAATAGACAGAACCAAACGGATGGATGACATTGAAACAATTTACGAGGTTTGAGGGGGACAATGCTGAAATTGGAAACACAAGGACTAAAGTAGAAAGGATATATAGGTATTTTTCTCTTTTTCGGGTTTGGGTTGGGTTTGAAGAAGAGATAGTACATACTTTTGGGTTTTGGTTTGGGTTGGTACCGTGTAATACCACCCCATTATCCACCCCGAAGAGATTCATAATAATTCTACAAATTTACTCTTAATATATACTATGAACATATTTTTGAAATATTTTATTATGACACCTAGTTTTTTTATTGCTTTAGCTTGAATCGTGTTTTAGTAAAAGTTGATAAATTAGTCCTTATTTGAGTATCTAGCTTTTTTTAGAGGGATATGTTGATGTAGATTGTTCTAATTACTTAGTTTTTAATCATAGTTCTATAAAGCGACAGTACACGAACTTTTGTTATTTTTATTTCAATGATGATCCAATGATTCATTTAATTGGTTTGTATTGGTATTATCTGTTCGTGTAAATCGAAAGTAAACACCTCCAATGGTGATATTGTATTTCGTATGAATTCATACAGATTGTTTTTTTTCCGTTACTTGTAGTGTTTTTGCTACATGAAAAGCAAACAAAATAAACATAGAGTTATGGAAACAGCAATATGGGGTCTGGCTATGGGGTGGGAAACCCCATTCCCCACCCGTTGAGGAGAAGGGGGAGTCAAAATCATTACCCACAAGGATGGGGATGAGGAATGATTCATATTATGGAAACGGACACGGGATGAGTGGAACAAGTCCCATTGTCATCCCTAGTTCTAGTATCGGTCCCGCATAATTCTCTTCCCAATCACATTGCCTGCAAAATATCTATATTTGCCAATATATGTCTTCCTTTTTCGTAAGAAAATCATGTTTACACGGTGCCATAGATCATTTCATGTGAAAATCAGAAAGATTTATGCATAGTTCTACGATAAATTTGAATACTAACTATGTTTTATGGCGTATAGTACAACTAAAAATGTTGGACACCCGTCCCGCGCCCTCACTCAAGTGTCCAACACTAATACCTTATACATTTCAAAGAGTCCACGAGGAAAGTGCTTACCTTCAGCTATGGCCAGAAATCCACTGAATTTGGCATCACGCACAGTTAGTTTCAACTTAGTTCCTCTAAGAATTGTTGGATCAGAATTCACATCTTCAATCGCAGCTTCGAGGGCAACTTTCGCAACTTTTCCGATTTCAGTATTGAAAGTGAATATAGACCCAATATTCACTTCTTCAGGTCTATTAGAAGAATTTGTACTAACCCCATTCAAAGAATGTCCATTTTGTAAGACCAATAGTACCAGTACCCACATTAGATTCATGGCGAACTATCTAATTATGAAACCCAAATCTCAACCTGTGAAAGAAATAACACAGCAGAAACTAGTTCATTATCAGAGTTTTTGGTTGGAAATTCCAAATTCCAGACTCAAAAATGCTCAAAGACTTGTGAAATTGATATAGTTTTCGAAACTCCAAACCAAACAATTTGGAAGAAAATTCCAAGAAGCGGTAACACAGATTGTAGTATAGGTAAATACACTTATGTAATGAAGATAGGTGTATTGATTTCAAGATGAGATAGCTTCAAGCAGGGAAGACACTGTTTTAGTCGGAAAAGCAAATGCATTTATACTGAAAACTGAAACTTTAAAAATTCGATTTGGAAATTGAACATAAGACCTGAAAATTAAAATTCGGTTTCAAGAGTTAGAAAATTTTAAAAAAATACGTGGAAACAAAATGGAGACTTTAAGCTCTAAAGTTGTTCCCCAGAAACATGAAATGGCAGGAAAACCAGAAATATGCTGAATTTCACACATTAGACCCTAGCAAAAGAGGAACTCAAAACTTCCTGCACAACTAAAAAGTCAAGAAACTACAAACAATGCTTTGGAAAAGTTGCAGAACAAGAACTACCCATCACAGCAAAAGCAACCTGGAGACTTGAAGCTCTAAAATTGGATCCCAGAAACATGAAATGGCAGGAAAACCAGAAATATATATTGAATTTCACAGTAAAACACACCCATTAGATCCCTAGCAAACAGGAACTCAAAACTTTCTGTACAATTAAAAACTCAAGAAATTACCCATCATAGCAAAAGCAACTTGGAGACTTGAAGCTCTAAAATTGTTCCCACAGAAACCTGAAATGTCATGAACACCAGAAATATACAGAATTTCAGAGTGAAACGAACACCCAAAAGAACCCTAGCAAAGAGGAATTCAGAACTTAATTTCGGCACAATTGAAAAATCAAGAAACTATAAACAAATGCTTTGGAAAAGTTGCAAAACAAGAACTACCCATCATAGCAGGCCCATCTTTTTTGTGCAAGTAATGAAATAATGAACAAAGTCAATAAAGAAAAATGTGTTAAAGTATATGAAAGAGGCATGAGCATTTGGGAGAAGGAAAAAGTGGTGAGATATTTCTGGAAGTTCGAGAGTATACATGTTGGGGAGGAAAGAGAAGAGAACTTACATAGCATCGTTAGAAGCAAGCAGGACCATCAATTCAAACCTCAAACAGGAGCCACTTATAAAACAGAAGAAATTGTGTGCTTTAATATACCCAAAAAGCAGGGAATGCAAAAATCAATTTTGCTTGTTTGCTTCCACAGATTCAACAAGGAATGCAATTAAAACGTGTGAATTGAATAGTATTTGTAGCACTATTTGTAAATAGTGGATGTTTCATGTTTGTAACACACCCACTTACACAAACTTACGTTCACAGTGATATAAATAGTTGGGGAGCAAGTTGAGGAACAAATTCGTGCACATATTCGGACACAAGTGTGTTCCGAATAGTTTGATGCACTTGAACATTTTAAAATAATATGAGTTTTACGTAAATTGAATAATTCTAAATATATCTGTATTTGAATTTTTGCAAAAAAAAAAAAAAATGATCTAGACTTTTTTATTGTTGGGTCTAGTATTCATGTGCGTGCAAGTGTGCAAATGAGTGTGGTTTTAGACTTTTTGGACACCCGAGTGTACGCATAATTCAGGAACATTATTGATACCGCAAAAGGGAGTGTCCAACTAAAGTAAGGACAAAGCACATAAAAGTTGATATCGCCTCAGAGTTTTTTTATAGTTCTGATTATTCGGGCCAGTTTTCACACATCTCGACTAATCTCTAGTGCATCAAACTCACCACCCACTTGTAGAAATCCAAATTAAAATCAAATATGGACTGACCCCATAAGAATTAATAGCATTTAGGAGGTTTCGAACATGACACCTTAAGAGGGAGCAAACTCCAAAGTTCCAAACATTGACCACCAAGGCCAACCTATTGGGGTTAGCACGTGAAAGTTTTTGAACTTGAAACCTTATAAGAGAGTTAAAATCCTAAGTTCTAGAATTTAAAAATAACAATGTTGTTGCACTAAATCGGCATATATAGTTTGCCACAGCTTTAATTAGACCAAGTTCATTACATTGATATGCCTCGACCCCAATGACACTCTCATCCAAACCGGCCGATGAAAGAAAAGGTGAATGCGTGATTCACACTTTCACCCCCACATGATGACGATTCTTACGATCGAGTTAACTCTTTCTCGGAACAAGAAAGGTAGTTCAACTAAGCCGGCCAAGCAAATCAAGAAGCTAACTCAAGCAAAGTCTTACATTATATACTGTGATATTTGATAGTCGGAGGGGGAGTCTAATTTCTTCATAATGCCCATATATAAAAAGACTTTCCTTTTCCTTTCAATAAGGGGCGCGCGCTCACCTTTTTTTCTCTCCCAAAAATAGAAGATTTTAAAATTGGTAAAGGCATTTGTCTACGTATCTTGCACCCTTTTTTCCGAGTGTGCGTGTATTGAGCGGTGCTCTCGCCGAATCTTTGGTTGTTCCTAAGGTGCCGCCATCCTGATTCAAGGTGGAATGTTCGTTTTGGTAATCTCGGTGGCTAGGTCCCTCCGCTCTCTCTCCTATGTATCATCCATGGTTGTGACTCGGTTCCCGATCCCCCGGTGTATCGAAATCAAGCTTTGAATTTAGTAAGCTTGAATTGAAGGTTGCTATGAGCCTTTAGTAAACTGCAATTCTTCGTGTTAAGCAACACGCATTAAGATTCATAAGCGTACCTCAATGGCACAGAAAATGTATCAGGGCTCAAGTGATTCACTGAAGCGACGAGACCTTGAAAATTACTTTAAGTGTCAGTAGTGGGACATTCTGTCATTCGGGAAAGATTATTGGTGACAACACCTGGAGATATATCAGAAGTGAGAATGTGACACGAGTAACGAGAAATCCTATGAAAAACACAATCGCTTGTTGATCGACCTAAAATCTGTCGTTCTTAAGCCGTATCAAAGTGATTATTTAAAACTACTTGTGCTTCAATTTTTTTTGGAATTAAAAGTATATAGCAGCAAGTTGAGCATCGATCCACAGGGACAAGAGTAAATTTGGTTGTTACTTTAACTGAATCTTATTCTTAACTTTTTAATGAAACGCAGTTGGTTTGTTGTGTGATTTGAACTAGAATTGAAAATACGAAACAATATCGAAAGATATAGAAAAGTTTAGGAGAAAAGTATCTAAGACTTGAATTCACTCCAACCTTTCGTAATGAATGTTTCGATTTATTAATATTCATTATACAAATCTGTCGAGCACTGTGCAGATAGCAAGTCCATACTGTGCTTGTCTAAAGATATTCATGTTATACCAACTGGCATAGATTATCTTAGCTTAGCACGAGTTGTCTTATTAGCATGACCCGTCTCTAAGGCACAGATCATTTGATAGCACAACGGATCTTACGAGGCATAATCTATCTTATTTGGAGCTAACACGAATCATTGATCTCTTGTTGTATGTCGTGAAATACGATTAACAGATAAGAAGAACAAGACTTTTAAAGTAAGTTGTGGTTCTATTTCATACAACATGGATTCGAATAATGAGAACGGAAAGTTTAATGAAACATACTTATTATGCCAAGTTGGAGCTTCATCGTGGCCTTAGAAAGAGATTAGCCGACCATTGTAATTGATTCTATTGAAATAGAAGCGTAAACCATTGATACAATCGGTCTAAATATATCGCTCACCGTCTTTCCTTCCCTTTCTCTCTCTTATCTACCCCCGAATTCCTTCCCCAGGCGAAGGATATTCTATTACAAAGTGGTCCGACAGAGAAAATTCCAAAGAAAAAATGATATCTCTTTAAAATTTCAAACTGGGCTATTTATAGATATTTCCACCGCCCTAAGCTGTCTGGACGCTGTGATGTCCCGTCCGGACGCCTGTGTGACAAAAAAAATCCAAAGAGTGAAAATTCTCCCGTCCGGACGCCGGAGAGGTTTTGTCCGGACGCCGCGCCGCCTGCAGAATAGGGCTGACATCATCGTAGCGATGTTGAGGCATTGGTTCCGTCCGGACGCCTGAGAGGTCCCGTCTGGACGTGATTAGGGCGGTTGTGACATGTTGTGAGGTGGCGCCCGATGGTTGGTGGAGGAGTCCGTCCGGATGTGGATCAGTGCCGTCCGGACGCCTGAATGGGGACTTCCGGCAGAGAGAGTGTGTAAGTCATGTCCGGACGGGGATCAGTGCCGTCCGGACGTCCGTCCTTGGTTTTTTTGCATTTTTTTCTTACTTCTCCGCCATTCAACCGCAGTTCCTGAAATCATAGAAAACAAGCCGCATTAGTAATAACAAGGCTTGTAAGATTGTAACAAAGGTAGTTTGGGCGTTGGTAAATGTACATATTTATGCACCTATCACTTGTCAATTAAAGGTATTCTGTGTTCAGTCAATCTACGCAGATTTAGTTAATTAGTCGCTAAGGAACTCCCAAAAGGGTCAACGTTCCAATGGGTACACGAAAGTGACGAGAATAGAAAGGAGTTCCCAAAAGGAGGGCGGTGGGGCCCTGTTCAATGGAACCTTCTAATTTCATGAATCACTAACGAACCAATCCTCTTACTTATATATTCACAAATTGTTTCAATTGCAATCTAAACTTAGGATCGATAGACAAGCTATATAAGTTGAGTAGCGAGTTGATCAAACTTTGATTATATGTAAAGTTAATGAGTTCGAAAATATATTCAAATTTAGCCTGTTTATCAAGCGAATCAAATCTATATGAGCTTTAATGGAGCTAATCTTGTGCTGCTCAAAATTTTTTTAGGTATCATAAATAGAATGAATTGGGTGACTTCCTTTTATTATGCTTTTTTTTTTTTTTTTTTTGTAACAATCCAATTTTGAATAAATCTTAACAAGTAAAAATGAATGAAAAACTTGAATAACCCATGTTTTTTAGCAACTCATGTGTCGTGTCCTGATCAATTTTCGCGTACATTAGATAATTTTAAGATTTTGAAGTTAACAATTGGGTAAGTGACCACATTGTTGGCGGTGGAATCTAACATGCGAGCTTGAGGGAGTGAGTTTCTAATTTGCTTCTATGGGAGAATGCTTGAGATAGACATACAAATTTGAAAAAAAAAATGTACTAAGAGGTATGACAAGTGTGTGAATCTCAAATGCAATAAGTGTGGTGGGCCAAATTGCAGGCTGACCTGTCACCGAGAAGATAGACCGAATAGTTTGGCTGTGTCGGCAACGTGGACCGTCGCCACAATTATATTGCCGAACGGGCCGAGAGACTACTAATGTCAGACTGGGAGCTCTGTGCATGACCCGCCTCTATACCTAGTTGATGGACCCGTCACTCGGTCAGGCAGTTAGAATCTTCTGAAATTGGAAGGGCACTCGAATAGGAAAGCTCGAGATTTTGGGAATGTTCCTGTTTAGGAAATCCTTATGCTACAAAGAAATAGTTAGATTTGGCAAACCCTAATTAGAAAAGTGAGAAAATAACAATGACTAAGTTTAGGGAATACATCAAGTTTGGAAGGTCCTCTTGCATGGAAATACGGAGATTTGATATCGTTAAATAAGGGAAGATTTTCCAAGGCTGTATTACCAAATATGGACAATTGATGGCTAATAGGTATGAGAAGGTAAAGGAAGATCAGGTACGCAATCAATTACAAGTGCAATTACTATTATGCTTTGGTCCCACAAGTTCTAACTTAAACATCGGAGTGCCCTCGGTTGGAAACAACCGGGTGATACTAATTAGTTGTTCCATGCGCAGGTTATAGGAGCAACTTGGATTGAGGAGACAAATCAAATCAGATAGAAGATTATTCGCGACCCTCACAATAAGACTAACAATTCACAAAGACTATTTCGATCAAGCCTTGAATGGTGTAATAAAAAGCATAGTGGTTGATCTAGTACTTAATTTGAATAACAATCTATAGGGAGCTGAAGTTAAAACAATCTTTCTTGAGTTAGCTTCTGACCTATTTTGACTGCATATCTCGAACGCACACGTAGTAGTCGATACCACGTGTTTAGACTTCTAGAGCATGTGTTGAATAGTAACCAATGAAATCAAAGACATTCCACCATTACTCTTCTCCTCAAACTTGCTCTCATCTATTTGCTTCTATTCCTCAAGCAATCCAAATACAAATGAGTATTTTCGAGGTTTGTTCATTCAATTAATTTTCATCAGTCACAATGTGTGGATTTAACGTGGTTGGATTGGTTGTGGAGGGGTGGTGATAGGCAATTAAAAGTACCTACGTAAGCCTGTTAACTTATCTTCGATAAATCTTCAATAAGTTTATATTGGGTCTTTTTTATAGTTAGTTGTGGATTTTCATGTTTAGATGCAGAACAGTGCTTAGAAAACCATTTAGAGAAGTGCCACCCAATTTGGAGTTGACTCAAAGACTGATCCTAAACAACGCTTAGTATTTTGATCATAACCGACCACGTGGTTGTCCAATTGTGATGATTCAAGTTGGGTTGGAAAGAAAATTTAAAGGGCTACAACTTTGCGAGAAATAGAAATGTCTCAATTCGGCTATTTACTAGGTCAAAATGGGCCCCAAAGTGAAGTGACGTAATTTGGAATTTGCGTTTGGACGCCCCAAATATTTTTTGATGGAAAAAACCCACTGTTTTTTCCGTCTGGACTATCCGGACCTCCGAGGTTTTGTCACTGTTTTATGCGTTCGGACGCCTGCCATCTTCTTCCGGAGGTCCCGAATTTGAAAATTTCATATTTTTAGTCCAATTAGGATTGAGAAACATTATAAATAAGGAGGCTAGGGGTTATTATTATTATCTTTTCATCTTATTATTGTTTTAGAAGCTAGAGGAAGCTTAGCAACTCACTCTTTCTTCATCCAATCTCTCAAGTCTTCCATGGATTTGCGTTGTTCTTCAACGCTTTCTCCATCCATGGTTGGTTAAGCCCTCCCTCGTGTCACAACCATGCCATTTTTCAACCCTCCACCAAGGATTTTCTCTAGAACATTCCAGAATATCCTAGAGGCATGGAGAAGCTTGGAGGATCATCTTGGAGCATCTAGGAGCTTGAAGGTTCTAGAGACTTTCTAGACTTTTCTTGTACATATCTAGATATTTCTCATGTAACTTCTAGATGTGCATTTGTAGCCACACATTGAGGAGGTGGGGAGTTTTCTAGAATGCCCACCAAGGCCTATAAATAGGATGAGAGGCCATTTGCCCAAACCATCCAAGCAAGTGTAAGCAAACTTGAGTGTAATACAAAGCTCTCTTTGGCAAAGTGTTCTAGTGTGCTCTTTCTCTACAAAGCTCTCTAGTTCTTCAAGGCTTTACTTAGGTGCAAAACAACCAACGATACGCACTTAAGGCCGCACGGTCGACTTAGAAATTCTAAGGCCGTGACAGTTGGTATCAGAGCCAGGTTGCGAAGGAAGCTCATGGTCTAGAGAAGCAAGCACTATGTCAGGAGAATCACTGCTCACCCAACAGGAAGAAAGGGGACGTGCGGAGTTACCCCCTAACCCTGACGCCAAGAAGACAAGAAGCAAGTCTCGTGATGCGATAGGTGCCATGGACAACCGGGTTGTCCATTTGGAGGAGTCCATGACCGGCGTGAAGGATCAGTTGGACACATTGCAGAAGGTCGTAGAGACACTCGATGACCAGGCGGGGAACGAGATGGATGAACTACGAGCCTTGATCAACACTCTGCAGGCTACCCAAGAGGCACGCTTCAAAGAACGAGTTGCTTTCGAAGAAAGGCTGATGGGGTTTGAGCAAAGGATGCTCCAGTCCTATGAGGATCTTCGAACCCAAGTTCAAGACTTGAAGGCAGGTTTGGAAGAGACTAGGGCTGATTGGGCCATGTGCAAGCGTGCAGTGGCAAGCGGTGGAGCGGTATCCGACATGGGGTTCACTCCAAGGGTGGAGGCCCCGAAGCCAAAGGAGTTTGACGGAAAGCGGGATGCAAAGGAGCTCGACAACTTCATATGGCACATGGAGAGGTACTTTGAGGCACTCAACTTTAAGGATGAAGCAATGAAGGTACGCAATGCCACCCTCTACCTCACTAACCTTGCAGCGACTTGGTGGCGCCGCAAGCATCTTGAAATGGAGAAGGGAACTTGCGCCATCAATACGTGGGAAGAGTTCAAAAGTGAGCTTAAAAAGCAATTCTATCCAGAAAATGTTACTCATGAGGCAAGGAAGAAAATGAAGGAGTTGAAGCATACTAAATCAATTTGGGACTATGTCCAAGATTTCTTTGGTCTCATGCTTCAGATTCCTAATATGAGTGATGATGATTTGCTCTTCAACTTCATGGATGGTCTCAAACCATGGGCAGCCCAAGAGTTACAACGGCGGGGTGTCAAGGACATCTCGTCTGCACTCACTACAGCTGAGACCTTGGTGGAATATTCAAAGAATGAGTCATCTAGCTCGAACCCAAGACCATTTAACAGGCCCACTCAAGTGAAAGGTGGGGGAGCCATGGGGTCCAGACTCACCAGTAGGGCAACACAAAACAAGGAAGGTGGTGGCAGAAGTCTTACGGGCAAAGATTGGAAGAAGAAGGATCAAAGCCAAGATGCATCTAAGCCCAGGGACAATTGCTTCATATGCAGCGGACCACATTGGGCAAGAGACTGTCCAAAGAGAAAGGCGCTTAATGCTATGCTAGAGCAAGAGGAGGACGGAGACGAACAAGCACAAATGGGTTGCCTACAGCTGCTGAATGCCCTCAAAGCCAATCCAGTACCATCCGGCTCGAAGGATCATTCTCTCATGTATGTCGATGCTCTCATCAATGGAAAGTCACTCAAGTCATGGTGGACACAGGTGCGTCCCACAACTTCATCAAAAAGGAAGAAGCCAAGAGACTTGGGCTAAAGTTGGACAAGGGGCAAGGTTGGCTCAAGACCGTGAATGCTAGCAAGAAACCACTTGATGGAGTAGCTCATGGGGTGGAGCTACAACTTGGCACTTGGAAGGGAAAGGTGGACTTCTCGGTTGTGCCCCTAGATGATTTTCATGTGGTTCTTGGCATGGAGTTCTTAAAGCAATTCAATGTGGTGCCACTTCCTCGCTACAACAAGATGGTTATCATTGAAGGTGGCAATGAAGACCTTTGTGTGGTTCCTACGGTGGACAAGCCCGACCCTAGCAAACATCTATCCGCCATGCAACTGAAAAAGGGATGGAAGAGAGGGGAGGCGACTTTCCTAGCTACCATTCGAAAGATAGAAGAGGAGGACTTGCCAGAAGTTTCCAAGGAGCCACCCAAAGAGGTCCAAGAGGTGCTAGAAGAATTCAGGGATGTCATGCCACCCGAATTGCCCAAGAGACTTCCACCTAGGCGGGAGGTGGATCACAAGATCGAGCTGGAACCAGGAGCCAAACCACCCGCCATGGCGCCATATCGAATGTCACCACCAGAGTTGGAGGAACTAAGGAGACAACTCAAGGAGTTATTGGACGCCGGCTTCATCCAACCATCTAAGGCGCCATATGGAGCACCGGTCCTGTTTCAAAAGAGGAAGGAAGGAACATTGCGGCTTTGCATAGACTACCGGGCTCTAAACAAGGTAACAATCAAAAACAAATATCCCATTCCCTTGATTGCAGATTTATTTGATCAACTTGGGCATGCCAAGTACTTTACCAAGCTTGATCTAAGGTCGGGATACTATCAAGTCCGGATTGCAGAAGGAGATGAGCCAAAGACCACATGTGTTACTCGCTATGGCTCATTCGAGTTTCTTGTCCTGCCCTTTGGTCTCACTAATGCTCCGGCCACATTTTGCACACTTATGAATAAGGTATTTCATCCTTACCTTGACCGGTTCGTAGTTGTCTATTTAGATGATATTGTCATATACAGCAACTCTTTGGAGGAGCATGTCGAACATCTATGAACGGTTTTCAAGGTGCTCAAAGAGAATGAGCTTTATGTCAAAAAGGAGAAATGCTCTTTTGCAAAGGATGAAGTCTACTTCTTGGGCCACAAAATCAAAGATGGAAGGCTTAGCATGGAGGAAGACAAAGTAAAGGCAATCAAGGAATGGGATCCACCCACTAAGGTGACGGAGTTGCGGTCTTTTCTTGGGCTTGTCAACTACTACCGGCGGTTCATCAAGAGCTACTCTTTGAAGGCAGCTCCTCTAACTGACTTGCTCAAGAAGAACCAACCATGGGAGTGGACATCAAAGTGCCAAGAAGCTTTTGAAGCCCTGAAGGAGGTAGTGTCATCCGAACCAGTTCTTGCACTTCCGGATTGCTCTAAGCCCTATGAAGTCCACACAGATGCCTCAGATTTTGCTATTGGATGAGTACTCATGCAAGAAGAACATCGCATAGCATATGAGAGCCGGAAGCTTAATGACACGGAGCGACGCTACACGGTCCAAGAGAAGGAGATGACAGCCATCATCCATTGTTTGCGGACATGGCGACACTACTTACTTGGCTCCAAGTTTGTGGTGAAGACGGACAATGTGGCGACAAGTTACTTCCAAACTCAGAAGAAGCTAAGTCCCAAACAAGCAAGGTGGCAAGATTTCTTGGCCGAGTTTGATTATGTCATGGAATACAAGCCCGGCAAGGTAACTCTCGTGGCAGATGCTCTTAGTAGGAAGGCCGAACTTGCTACAATGGTGAAGCTCCAAGGGAGACTACTTGCCTTGATCAAGGAGGGCATGGTACATGATCCCTTAGCCAAGAACTTGGTGAATTTGGCTAAGGAAGGCAAGGCAAAACGATTTTGGGAGGAAGATGGCCTTCTCTACACTAAGGGACGACGAATTTATGTTCCAAAGTGGGGCAACTTGCGGAGGAACTTAATCAAAGAGTGTCATGACACAAAGTGGGCTGGTCACCCGGGACAACGGCGTACACGGGCATTATTGGAGGCTTCCTATTATTGGCCTCAAATACGGGACGAGGTAGAACTCTATGTAAAGACTTGTCTTGTGTGCCAACAAGACAAGGTGGAGAATCAAAGTCCCGCCGGTTGTTAGAGCCACTCCCCATCCCAAGAAAGCCTTGGGAAAGTATCTCTATGGATTACATTGTGGGGCTTCCCAAGTCCGATGAATGCGGCACTATAATTGTGGTGGTGGACAGGTTATCAAAATATGCCATCTTCATACCCGCACCAAAGGATTGCTCCGCGGAGAACACTGCTAAGCTTTTCTTCAAACATGTGGTGAAGTATTGGGGGCTACCACAATCCATCATAAGCGATAGAGACAGCCGATTCACAGGGAAATTTTGGACGGAGCTCTTCAAACTTATGGGATCGGTGCTTCATTTCTCTTCCAGCTTTCACCCTCAGACTGATGGCCAAACTGAAAGGGTGAATGCACTCTTGGAGTTATATTTGCAGCATTTTGTGAGTGCCAACCAGCTAGATTGGGTCAAGTTGCTAGATGTGGCTCAATTTTCATACAATTTGCAAAGAAGTGAGTCCACCAACAGGAGTCCCTTTGAGCTAGCGACGGGGCAACAACCACTCACTCCCGACACTTTGGAGGCAACATATTCGGGGAGCAGTCCATCGGCTTTCAAGGTTGCTAAGTCCTGGCATGAGCAGACAGATGTGGCACGATCTTACCTTGACAAAGCAACCAAGAAGATGAAGAAATGGGCGGACAAAAAGAGGAGGCACAAGGAGTATAATGTTGGAGACTTGGTTTTGGTAAAGATCATGGCAACCCAACATAAGTCCACCCGAAGTCTCCACAAAGGGCTTATTCGCCGCTATGATGGACCATTCCCTATTCTGAAGAAAGTGGGAAAAGTGGCATACAAGGTGGAGCTACCATCTAATCTCAGGATCCATCCAGTCTTCCATGTGAGTTGCTTGAAGCCATACTATGTAGACACGGAGGACCCAGGAAGAGGTGAGTCCAAGAGAGCTCCCATGGGCATCACGGCAACTTATGACAAAGAAGCAGAGTCTATCTTGGCGGACCGAGTCATAAGGCGGAAAGGATACGCTCATCGACAGGAGTATCTTGTCCAGTGGAAGGGACTTCCTAATAGTGAGACAAGTTGGGAACAAGCAGAAGCACTATGGCAATTCGAGGATCTTATTCGACGCTTCCATGAAGAAGACGCGACGAGGGCGTCGCTGCAATAGGTGGGGGAGAATGTCACAACCATGCCATTTTTCAACCCTCCACCAAGGATTTTCTCTAGAACATTCCAGAATATCCTAGAGGCATGGAGAAGCTTGGAGGATCATCTTGGAGCATCTAGGAGCATCTAGGAGCTTGAAGGTTCTAGAGACTTTCTAGACTTTTCTTGTACATATCTAGATATTTCTCATGTAACTTCTAGATGTGCATTTGTAGCCACACATTGAGGAGGTGGGGAGTTTTCTAGAATGCCCACCAAGGCCTATAAATAGGATGGGAGGCCATTTGCCCAAACCATCCAAGCAAGTGTAAGCAAACTTGAGTGTAATACAAAGCTCTCTTTGGCAAAGTGTTCTAGTGTGCTCTTTCTCTACAAAGCTCTCTAGTTCTTCAAGGCTTTACTTAGGTGCAAAACAACCAACGATACGCACTTAAGGCCGCACGGTCGACTTAGAAATTCTAAGGCCGTGACACTCGGCTACGGTAATGATGTATCTCTTCCCCAAATTATGTAATTGTATTCGGTTTATAATTTTATTCAATGTTTGGTTTATGATTATGGATGATTCGTTGTTTTTAATATTCAAATATTTTCTGATCTATCTCTCGTGTTTGTACTCATGTATCAAGCACAATCATACTGGTTTTCAATAATTTTGGATAGTCTCTGAGATGAACTATACAACATTAGATGGATTGTATTGCTGAGACGGTCCATACTTGATATGGATTGTGTTGGTGAGACAATCCGTGCTATGTTGAGATAGTCTTTACGGTGTATGAATCCGGATACTCTTTTACTTAGTTGAATATTACCTTGAATCGAATATTGATTACATTAGGAATAAAGAGTGAAATCAGAACGCTAGCCCATTGTTCCATAAAAGTTTTCAAAACTCTAAAGCTTTCCTTGTTTCCTAATTCGAACTTCAGTTTATAAATTTAGTTTTAGTTTTACTAATCAAATCTCTCCATTAAATTAGATGTAAATCATAAAATATAGCAGTTTAGCTTTTCTTTCCCTGTGGACGATCTTGATTTTTCACCATCTTTCAGGTTAGTTTTAAACCTTGGTTCATAAATTTAATTTTGATTCGTAAACGACAACATCAAGTGGCAATTAATGGTAGTTGGCTGGTAGCCGACAGATTACCTTAGAGAATTTTTGGATTAACGGTTGAATTGAATAGGAGGGTTTTCTATTTTCATAATATTATACTAGATATATCATGGCGATTTCTTCTCACCAAAAAGCCCCCTCCAGAGGACCACTATGATATTTCAATGGAAGTTCAGAAGTCACCAACATCCTTGTGCCTGATATGCCCAATTCACATTAGCCCTTCAGAGAAGCCACATTAAGAAAATCATTATGGTTACAACTGCCAATACAACGGAACTCGCGTCGTGATATATAACTATGACTTGTGAAACCAACAAGAAATGGTACATGAAATTTGAATACTATAACAAGCTATCTAAACCGAAAGAGCTTACAATTTCTAGAAATCCGCTTTGAAATATATTACTATAACTTGTGAAACCAACAAGACATGTACATGAAATTTGAATACCATATGAAGCTATCTATCCTGAAAGAGCTTCCAGTTCTTACAATCTATTTGTATATAGAAATATAATACAATATACATGTAGGTATATCTCCTCTACCGCACGTGCGACCCGAGAGGACCAAATATAAACCACCTGCTAAAGCACACGATAAATAAGACTTTGTCCATGGTGTGTGAACCTCGTTATGTATTCAGCCACATGTCGCGAACGGGTGTGAAAGAATCTTTCGGCCTCGTTCATTCTTCTATGAAATATCGATTGCTCTTCTTGATATATACTTCTTTAAATTTGGAAGACTAATATGGTTCATGATGATACTAACTAGACTCAAGAACCAAAACTAGCACCTCCGGTGGAAGCCATTTCTGTACTTCTTCTGTTGGATGCACTTGTCGATTCAGTACGTCCGACATTGCTCGTATCCGAACCCCTCTCTAACTGTCTTCTCTTGGAACGGTTTTTCACGTCTTCTTCTCTCTCATCAACAAACGAAAGAAATGTCTGAAGATGCGATGACCGTGAGCTTCCAGAAGATTCCCGCTCCTCCTCAGAATAATGGCGAATGTACTGTCTTACCATCTTCACAAAATACACGAAAAGCGCAAGCAAACAAGCCACTCCAGAAATAAGGAAGAGTCCCGAGAAGCTCTTGAGTTCAAGGCGGTCCACTGTTAGCTTTGCGCCTTGGGAACTGCAAGCACTGCTCATAAGCCACTTGTCGTGTATTCGTTGGAGTTCCCCGCTTTCTGACAATTTTATAATTGCGGTTGACATGTCAATAGCCAAAGGTGAGTCCCTTGGAAAGGCCTGATAAGGAGCAAATAGCAAAATAAGTTCAACATATGTCAGTGAAACGTTTCTTTTTCCAATCTAACCAAAACAGCATAAAGAAACGAAAATTTGATGCTTGGTTGCACCCCTCCCCCCCCAAAACCAAACACACAGAGAACCCCAATGTTTTTTCTTTTGTTCTTGTGAACAACAACAACCAACCTGCAGAGTCGATGAAGTAGTGATGACTTGTGGCTGCTACGGAAAATACGTTGGGGATTCATTCGAAGACAGAGAAAGATACATCGAAACTTCTTGTTTAAAGCTCATATTTTTCAGTGAAGGTTAAGCAACAAACTCTTGCATCACCATGGTACAATATTCACATTTAGATGGCAAGGAGGACCCATAAATACCTGATTCTGATGCAGATTGGATACAAAATTGAAGCACAAAAACACAAGTAAAGATAAAGATAAGGCTCCATTTGGATAAATGTGGATTTCACAATATGAATGGGGATTTGGAGTTGATGATTTTCACGAATAATCTTAAAGGGTAAGTAAAAGGTGGCTGTAAACCTAGAGCAGAAGACAGATTGAAAGTAGAAGAGGTTTATTGTACTGGTATTCCAGCTACGTTGCACAGACTCGCGTGCAAGTATCGGATGCGTATGTATACTTAACTCTGACACCTAAAACTTAAAAATAGAGGATTCATAGATAAGGATCGAAATTTGGATACAAGTGTGGAATTTCGTCAAATATATATTTTGAAATGAGTTAAAAATTGTCCCATTAATATTTTACATAACTTTGATGGGTTAACAAAGTGTAAATCAAGACTTCAAACTATTCAAAAAAATAACCCCATATACGCCATACGACCTATAACCACGAATTATGTTTTTCCTGACAGTAGTATTTGCCCAACAAATTAGTGTGTCATGCGGCCGAAGCACTTCCAAATATAACAAGGGCTTGCACTATAATAACAGTTCAATTCCATTATAGTTTCATCTTGAAAGTGAAAGGCAGCTAGAAACGCGTGGACTCTCTCTCTCTTCTTCTTCTTTGTGTTCTTAGAAGGATCTAATCATTTCAGAAGAATCTGGTGCAGATTTCACACCCACATGCTGTTGTGTGTTGTCGACTCACGTGGTTCCCCCGAAACTGGGGATCCGTGCAACCTAGTACTCCAATATAATCAAATATGAAGGATTTCAAGTCAATACATTAAATATCCTTTTCAGATCGATCTTCAGAAAAATTTTAAGGCTCAAAGTCGAAATCATTATGTAAACTATCAAAACTAAATTAAAAGGCCTTGCTTACTGAAATATTAAAGTAAAATCACTCTATTTGTAAGCCATATATATCCAAATAGAGCCCAACTGTGCTTGATAAGGAATTACTTACAAATCCCCATCCGCTTCTGGTGAACTCTTGGCCTACTATGCTGAATTCACAACGGGAAGAGAGGAAGAGTTCAACATATGCTCTCTCATCAACCACCGCAGCGACACCACCATTCTTCGGGCCCTTTTTCAAGGCTTCAGCATATTCTTCTGGGGAGTTAAGAGCAATAAGTCTAGACTCGTGAATGTTAAGTTCACTGCTCAGGTAACTGCGGGCAAATGAACCGTGTTGATAGCCAATAGGGTCGTTGCTTTTTTGTAAGCTCTCAATCCCTTTAATGGGTGAAGAAAGCTGTTGTACTGTGAGGATTGAGGTTAGACTTGCAGTGTAACTGGAATTTATTATTAGTACCACAAACAACCATATGATAAGAAATATGCGACCGAGACTACTTAATGGGTTTTCTCCTGCATTAAAAAGAATAAAATGAAATCAGTATGTCCGAAGTTCATTGAAGCAAGAGAAGAATAAGGCTGTGTTTGGACTTTGGATCATTGATTTGTGGAGGAAAGGAAAGATATGTAGATAATGAAGTGCAAAACTTAATATGGTATCTTTAGTCCCTTCTTTTTTTCCCACAACTCTGTGATCCAAACACATGCTTATAAAACTAGTGATGTAGTACTTACTGTGGGCAAAGAACCAAGTTGAAAAGCTAAACCTGCAAAGTGAAAGCAGAAAGCATTGCTACAGTGAATTAACTTGAAAAAATTCACATCATTGGAGAACAAAGAAAAGGAGAGATGGGTACCACCACAACTTTTGGCGTATTTATTGCTATGAAGTTGGGTTATCAATAATATACAAGTTGTTTGAACGTATTACTCTTTCACTTAATGTTCTGTTAGAGTGAAAAAAGTAAATTGACGAAGGAAAGGATCTTCAATGAGCGTTGATACTAATTCGGTAAAGCTACAGTGACTACATTTGGTGGTCTGTTTTGAATATCATGTTAATAGTCTTTAGTGCAAAGGTGGAATGGACTGCACCAATCATGTTTATTATCAGTACATGAATGACAACTCAAATGGTATCCAAAACGGTCAGTAAATGTAGTCATGAAAGCATTGCTCTGTATTATTTATAGTAGCTAGCAAAGAAGTGACTTAAGTCTCAGAATCTCCTCATTTAATTGTGTAATATTTTGTCAGGAACTTACATTACTTACCATAGAATAGTGATGACTTGTTTCCTAGGAGGGCCACGAAATTCATCATTCATCCTGTGCTCCAAAATCCAAACAACTATTCCCACGACTAAGAAAAAAGCACCTGTGACCATCCACATCGTTCCAGAAAAAGGCCTCAAGAAAGCCCAAGTACCAGAGTTTAACTTCTTGACCGGTGCCACCACAACTAGCCCAGACTCAATATAAGGCTGCGTAAAATCCACCATTTTGGTTCTATTAGTGATGATCGCAATGTCACCTACTGCAGCATCATATACCTACAAGTGAACAAAAACCAATGAATTAAGCATAAACCCGATGTATAGGCTGTGTTTGGATCATGGACTTTTGGAGGTACTAATGGAGGGAAAGGGAAAAAAAAACCAAGAAAATTAAGTCAGAACCTAAATTTATGTCTTGGTTTTCCCTATATTTGCCTACCCCTCTGTAAATACCTCCTCAACCAATTTATTATTCAAACACAACCTATGAAATGATGAAAACATTGTAGCTCACACTCACACCGGCTGTGATCAAGCGCACAAGGTCAGTGCAGCTGGGGTTATCAATACCATCACCGAAGGGTATCAACTTATATGGGAGAGCATATGGCAACAAGTTCACTGCAGCAATGAAAACATCAATGCAGTACCCTTTGAACATCTCAGTCCCCGGCACTTTTGCTATAAATTCACGATAACTGACTCGATTTGGAACTCCAATTCGCAACGCTCTTCCATTGTTTGGAAAAACCCATCCGCGGGGTTTCTGTGCGGTTTGTCCAGGCCATATCACACTGTACAGTTTTTCACTTGAACTTGAATGATTAGGTGGTTTTGAATAGAGTGCGTCCGGAGGCAAAACTGACAAGCCAGAATAATTAGACCAATAACCGACTTTTCTAACTCCCGTTCCAATCACATTCATCACCTCATATGCAGGATGAAAGAGAGACTTATCGGAAGCAAACCTTATAGTTCCTGTTAACCCAGCCAAATTGACATTTAAAATATTGTCAAGTAATAACTTTCCTCCATTAAAGATGTTCAGAGCATCTAGACGCAGATTCCCTTCATTTAGCTCACTTAATCTTGAATCATTTGAAAATGAGATACTTCCACCTTGATTGAAAAAAGCATCAATAGCATGTGCAAGTAGCCAAACAGTGTCATAGGCATATAAACCGTAGGTATTCAACCCAATAGGGCCATTTTCCATTTGGTTACTCGTCAAGTTTTTCCAACGAGAAATGAAATTTCTTTTTACTTCTGAATCTGGTGTGTGCATACGTAATGTAATAACTCCTTGAATATTTTCCATTGATTCCGAAGGGAGGGGAGAACTAGTGTCCAAAACAGTAGAAAGCCAATTTGTTGCTATCCACACATACCCACTATCCATCATCCCAAGATATTGTGCCGCAGAGAGTACGTCCAGACCCCAAGTGGCATAAGTGTGAAGAACAAGAATCCTAGAGTCAGCCAAAGCTAGCTTAACCAAAACGTCCATGATCTCAGATCGCGTAGCTTGAGGGTCCAAAGGTGCTTTGTAAGAGATTTGGCATCTTTTCATTGCAAGTTCATCTGATAATGCAGCTATTCCGTTCCTCCCAAAATCATCATCAACATAGATCGCAATTACTTCTCTCCATTCATAGTAATCAACTATATCTGCTATTGCAGCCATCTGAAAATGATCATTTTGTGTTGTTCTCACGAAGAATGGATACTGAAGCGAGGACAAGGTGGGGTCCGTTGCTGCAAAGGATAAAAGGGGGACTTGGAGCTCATTTGCGATGTGGGAAATCACATGAGCACTAACAGAAGATTGGGGGCCAATGATGGCCACGGTATCATTCTCCATGAACTGTAAAGCTGTTATCAGTGACAAAATGAAAGATTAAAATTCAATTTGGATGGTGCTTTTGAAATGAAGGGATATGAAAGTTAACTACCGGAGGTAGACTGATACTTCTAACATGCAGGATTGAACAGAGATGCAAAATATGAGTATTTTTCAAATTCATGTACAAGTGAATTGTTTATGGAAGGATTTCAAATAACTACAATCACAAACGTGGTTCAAATCCACCAATCCAATGTTCTTACATTCATTCTTGAAATGCAAACCTAAAGGACAAAGTTGGATTAAAGGATAAAAGGGTGAGTCACTTGTCTACATATATTCTTACATCTAAAGTTACATATCAAATCCATAAATCCAAACACACCTAAATAATTATGTGTTCAGGATGTCAAATTACCCCGACCCACCCCTTATCCACCCCAATTTGGGGCAGTTTCCCAATATTTTTTTGGCTTTGGGTTGGATTTGAAGAAGAAATAGTACATATTTTTTGGTTTGGGTTAGGGTTGGTATCATGTAATACCACCCCATTTCCCGCCCAAACCTACCCCGAAGAGATTTGTAATAATGCTATATTTTTACTCTTAATCTACACTATCAACATATTTTGAATTACTTTATTATGACACCTACTTTTCTATTACTTTATCTTCTATCGTGTTTTAGTAAAAGTTGATATAATAGTCCTTATTTTAGTATTTAGCTTTTTTAGAGGGTTTTGTTGATGCAGGTTGTTAATTACTTAGTTATTAATCATAGCTCTATAAAGCGATGATACACAAATCTTTGTTATTTTTATTCGAATATGATCCAATGATTCATTTGGTTAGTTAATGGTATTATTTGTTTATGTAAATGGAAAGAAACCACCTCCAATAGTGATATTGTATTTTGTACAAATTCGTAAAGACTTATTTTTTTTTCCTGTTACGTGTAGTGTTTTTACTACATGAAAAGCAAACAAAATAAACAATAGAAAAACTAACTGAAAACAGAGATTTGGGGTCTGGGTATGGGGAGGGAAAACCCATTCCCTACCCGATAAGGAGATGGTGGGCCAAAATCATTACCCATTGGATATCCGGATGGGGATGAGGAATGATCCATACTACGGAGACGGAGACACAGACAGGATGACTAGAACCCGCCCCAAACATGCCCCATTGCCATCCCTAGTTCTAGTATCGGTCCCACGTAATTCTCTTCTCAATCACATTGCCTGCAAGATATCTATATCTGCCAATATATATATCTTCCTTTTTCGTAAGAAAATCATGGTTACATGGTGCCATAGATCATTTCATGCAAAAATCTGAAAGCTTGCGTAGTTCTACTATGAATTCAAATACTAACTATGTTTTACGGCGTATAGTACGACTAAAAACGTTGGACACCCATCCCACACCCTCACTCAAGTGTCCGACACTGATACTTCATACATTTCAAAGAGTCCACGAAGAAAGTGCTTACCCCCAACCATGGCCAGAAATTCGCTGAAATTAGCATCTTGCATAGATAGTTTCAACTTAGTTCCTCCAAGAATTTTTGGATCAGAATTCACATCTTCAATTGCTGCTTCGAGGGCAACTTTCGCAACTTTTCCGATTGCAGTACTGAAAGTGAATATAGACCCAATATTCACTTCTTCAGGTCTATTAGAAGAATTTGTACTAACCCCATTCGAAGAATGTCCATTTTTTAAGACCAATAGTACCAGTACCCACATTAGATTCATGGCGAACTATCCAATTATCAAACCCAAATCTCAACCTGTGAAAGAAATAACACAGCAGAAACTAGTTCATTATCAGAGTTTTGGTTGGGAATTCCAAATTCCAGACTCAAAAAATAATCAAAGACTTGTGAAATTGATATAGTTTCGAAACTCCGAACCAAACAATTTGGAAGAAAATTCCAAGAAGCAGTAACAAAGATCGTAGGATAGGTAAATACAATTATGTAATGAAGATAGGTGTATTGATTACACGATGAGATAGCTTCAATCGGGGAAGAGACTGTTTTAGTTGGAAAAGCAGATGCATTTACACTGAAAACTGAAATTTTAAAAATTCAATTTGCAAATTGAACATAAGACCTGAAAATTAAAATTCAATTTCAGGAGTTAGAATCGGGGAAGACACTGTTTTAGTTGGAAAAGCAAATGCTTTTACACTGAAAACTGAAATTTTAAAAATTCGATTTGAAAATTGAACATAAGACCTGAAAATTAAAATTCAATTTCAGGAGTTAGAAAATTTAAAAAAAAGAGTACTTGAAAACAAAATGGAGACTTTAAGCTCTAAAATTGTTCCCCCGGAAACATGAATTGGCAGGAAAACCAGAAATACACTGAATTTCACACATTAGAACCCTTGCAAAAGAAGAACTCAAATGTTTCTTCACAATTAAAAAATCAAGAAACTACAAAAAATGATTGCGAAAAGTTGCAGAACAAGAATTACCCATCATAGCAAAAGCAACTTGGAGACTTGAAGCTCTAAAATTGTTCCCACAGAAACATGAAATGCCAGGAACACCAGAAATATGCGGAATTTCGCAGTAAAACGAACACCCATTAGAACCCTTGCAAAGAGGAACTCAAAACTTTCAGCAAAATTATAAAAATCAAGAAACTATAAACAAATGCTTAGGAAAATTTGCAAAACAAGAACTACCCATTATAGCAAAAGCAACTTGGTGTGAAAGGAGGTTCATCTTTTCTGCAAGTAATGAAGTAATGAACAAAATCAATAAAGAAGAAAGTGTGAAGTATATGAAAAAGGCATGAGCATTTGGGACCAGAAAAAGTTCGATATTTCTGGAATTTCGAGAGTATACATGTGGGGGAGGAGAGAGAAGAGAACTTACAGAGCAGCGTTCAGAAGCAAGCAGGCCCATCCATTCAAACCTCAAAGAGGAGCACTGATAAAAAAGGAAGATATTGCGTGCCTTAAAGCAATTTTGGCTGTTTGCTTCCACAGATTGGACAAGGAATGCAGTTAAAACGTGTGAATTGAATATACACACAAGTGCTACGAAAACATCCACTTACAGAAAACTTACGCACACGATCAGTGGTGAATTTAGGTTAGGCACGTGGGGTCACGTGACCTTATTTTATTTTTTATTTTTTTGTATACATATATTTTTGAGAATGGAGTGAGTAAACACCGTTAACAAAAATTTATTTTGAAATTTTGAGTTTGTTGATAAATTTCTAGATTTTTTTCAAAAATAAAATTTAGAAACTACAAACGAAATAGGTTTAAATGAGCAGTGTCAGTCACTTTTTGTAATGCGACGTGACAAAAAGGGTTTCTCACTGTCGCACTAAAAAAAATGACTGACATCGCTCATATGAACCCTTTCAGCCGTGTTCTCTGAATTTTATTTTCAAAAAAGATTTAAAAAGTTATTGTGTACTAGAAAAATATATTTCAAGATTAATCGCAAACTCAAAATTTTAAAATAAAATTTTGTTAACAATGTATGTGAACAACACACAATAGGTGTTTTATTTAAAACCCAAAACGGTATCGTTTTTCTCACACTGCTCAAAGAACATCACATATCTCATTCTTATATTTTTGACATGAAATCTAAATTTAAGTTTAAGCTAAATTTGTTCTCATTATATTACAGTGTGACTTCTGAGAATTTTTTAAAAATTTATTCTAAATAAGTGACCTCATGTATGAAATTTCTAAATCTGCCGCTGCACACAATGGTATAAAGAATTGGGTAGCAAGTTTAAGAACACAACTGAATATTTTCGGACAGAGATTGTCCGATGCACGTGAGCTTTTCGAAACAATATGAACTTTACGTGCGTCGAACGATTCCGGATACATCTCTGTTCAAATTTGTAAAAAAAGAAAATGTTTCTACACTTTTTTTTATAGTTGGATCCCACTATTATTAGTGTAAGTGTAAGTGTGTGCAAATGAGTGCAGTTTTAGACCTTTTTGATACCGCGCGCAAAAGGTAAAGTCGCATTACCCTATAGCAATTAAATCAATAATAATGTCCGCAGAGAATATAGCTCCGATTAGATTTCATAGTATATAATTTTCTACATTTTATTTTCAATTCACAAGTGTCCTCGTACATTTATGCACGCCTCAATTAATTTTTGAGAACTAATTACACCGTTCATTGGTGGAATGTCCAACTAAAGTTAGGAGAAGGCATATAAACGTTGATATCACATGAGAGTTTTTTTTTTTTTTTTTGAACTCTAAGTGTTCGGGTCGACTTTCACATATCTCAATTAATCTCTAGTATATCAATTTCACCACTCACTTGCGGAGATCCAAATTAAAATCATGTATGGACAAACCCCATTAAAATTGATAGCACCCCTGAGGTTTCGAACCTGAGAATTTAGGAGGGAGCAAACCCCGAAGTCTCAAACATTGACCATCAAGACCAATCCCTTGGGGTTAGCATGTGAGTTTTTGAACTTGAAGCCTTAGAATTAGTGTCAAAAATTTAAAAATAACAATGTTGTTGCACTAAATTAGCCGATTTTAATTCAGCCCAGTCATTTCGTTGATATCCATTGACCCCAACGACACTCTCATCCCAACCGGCGGTGACAGAAAAGGTGATCAACATGTGATTCACACTCATATGATATCCCAACCTTCAATAACTTGCAATTCTTCATGTCAGGTAGCGCGCGTTAAGATTCGTAAGCGTAGCTCCATGGCACCGAAAATGTATTGGGACTCAAGTGATTCACCAAAGCAACGAGACCTTAAAAGTTGCTTTTTCAAGTGTCAGTAGTGGGATGTACTATCAATCGGGAAAGGTTATTGGTGACAACACTTGGAAATATATCAAAATTGCGAGTGCTGACATGAGTAACGAGAAAACCGGTGAAAAATACGATCTCTTGCCAGTTAAAGTTTTTCTAAGCTGAGTCAATTTACGCAGAGTGAATCGGTCTCTACGAAACCTCCGAAAAGAGCATCGTCTGATGGGTACGCGAAAGTGGCAAGGATAGAAAGGAGTTCCCAAAAGTGTGGGCCCCCCTTCAAAGGGGCCTTCTAATTTCACGAATCACTAGCAAATCAATCCTCTTCCTCAAATTTTTTTAGGTATCATAAATTGAATGAATAGGGTGACTTCCTTTGATTATGCCTTTTTTTTTTTTGTAACAATTCAATTTTGAACAAACAAAAACGAACCAAAAACTTGAATGACCCGTGTTCTTTTAGTAACCCGTGTGTCGTGTCTTAATTAGCTACGCGTACATTGAAATATATTAAAATTTTGAAGTTAACAATTGTCGTAAGTGACCACATTGTTAGCGGTGGAATCTAATGTGCGAGCTTCCATTTGGCAAGGTAGGAGAACGCTTGAGATAGATATACAAATTGGGATACAAATGTATTCAGAGGTACGCCAAGTATGTGAACCTAAAATGCAATAAAACTAGCAATTCAAATCGAGCCTTGAGGTAGCTCCTGATCTGTTTTGTCTGCATATCTTGAACGTACACGTGGTAGCCGATACCATGTGTTTAGAGATCTAGAGCACGTGTTGAATAGTAACCAATGAAAATCAAAGACATTCCACCATTACTTTTCTCATCAAACTTGCTCTGTTCTCTTTGCAATCTAAAGCAATCTCAATTCAAATGAGTATTTTTTAGGTTTGTTCATTCAACTAGTTTTCGTTCATATTTTGAAGTTGAGATTGCCTAAAAACATAAAATACAATGTGTGGATTTAAGGTGGTTGGATTGGTTGTGGAGGGGTGATGTTTAATGGTGGTCGGCTAGTAGCCAGTAGATTACATTAGAGAATTTTTGAGTTTAGGGTTGAATTGAATAGGAGGGTATTCCATTTTCATAATATTATACTAGATATATCATGGCAAATTTTTCAAAAAAAAGAAAAGATCTTATCAGGAGAATACTGGACAACACCAGGTCACACATGGTGAAACATCTACAAAATGCTAGAACTAAATTAGCTTTTTGAATGGGTGTAGAGAGAGAATGGGCAAGAGAGAAGTTTTTTTGGGTTGATACAGAAACACTCCTACATGAAAAGTTCAGTGACCAAAAAGCCCTTCTAGAGGCCACTATGATATTTCAGTGGAAGTTCAGAAGTTACCAACATCTTTGTGCTTGATATGGCCAATTCACATTAGCCCTTCAAAGTAGCCACATTCAGAGGATCATCATGGTTACACTTGCAGTAGAGCGAAACCCGCTTCGCGATATATTACAGTAGGGGATGGATTCTGCTGAGTGAGAATATTCGAGTAGAATATGCTGGAGAGATTAAGTACAGTGAAATCTGGTTAGCTAAAGAGAAAGAAGAAGAAGTGGAAAGGGTGAAGGAGGAGGCAAACACCAGGAGAAAGAGAATGACAACTCTCTCTAATCCTGAAATGGGCCTAGGAAAGTAGGTGAGGGACAAGCTGTAGAGAGTAGACTAGGAAAAGGCAAGGAGAAGATCTTTCTCAAGCCTAAGGAGAGACTCTCTCTTTAGGATGCTTAAATGCCAAGCAAGGTAATCCACCTTGATTTGACATGAGGAGGAGGAGGGAGGGAGGGAGGGAGGGAGCCGGGGGGGGGGGGGGGGGGGGGAGTCAAATATATATAGGCACACTAGGCCCATATTCTAGTGCCAAGTGTGCTAGTGTATACATGACACAATTCCCTTTCTCGAAATGTTTGACCACAGTGGCCCCGCTTTTGCTGTGACTTGCGGTGACGGTAGGTCCAGCGGCGACCCCTCCTCCTTTGAAGCCACCGACCCACTAGTCCCCTTTCTTCCCCATGAGTAGGGTCGGGAGACCATGCACTCGGTCTCTCCCCGGTCGTTGTCGTCCTATCTTCGCGACCCGTTCACCTGAGCCCTGTCATCGTAGCTCGGGTGGGCACATGTCAGGACTGGTATTTTGGACCACGGGATTCGCTCTAATCGCGTTCCCGTTTCTGACTTCATTCATCTCTCCTCTTCTCGACGCATGATCGTGACTGGCCTTAATCTTCCATATGTAGCTTTCCTAAGCCTAGGAGATGACCTGGCCTCAGTTTGCACTCCTGGACCCTAGTAATGCCTAGGTCGTGCCTCCTGTCTAGAATCTCAGGTTTATTGCAGCTCGATTGTCGTTGGCCTCAGGCGGGCTCGGAATAGAACTCGAGACCTCGAATTTGTTGTGACCTGGCCTCTATTGATCTCGGGTCTCAAATCTCGGAGACGAAGTTCAGAATCTCAAATTTGCCATGACATGGCCTCTATCGATCTCCAGCTTCAGGCTTCGGATGTGGGAGTCTAGACTGCGAGCCGGTAGTGGTCTAGCCTTAATCGTCATCGGGCCTTGATCTTTTGGTGACACTCAATGCTCGTCGTTCTCGGGCTCGAATATCCGAAACGAGAGGGTCCGTCCACACTCGACCATCGTCGGTCTCGAGGCTCGACACTCAGTGCCCTATATCCCGGAGTACGCCATCAGGGCTTGCGGGCTCTAACGGCCGTGACACCCCCCTTTCCTTCTCTTTCTCTTTCTCTCTCCTCCGCGGTAGCCCACCGCTAGGGGCTCACTGTCGCGGCAGTGTCATTGGTGGCATGGCTGGCCGCTGGCCACTACCCACTGCCTTCCTCCCCCGCAGGGGTCTTCCTCCTAAGCCCGTTAGGCCCATACCCCCCACCCTTGTGGCTAAGCCGTTGGGAGTCTTCCTCTGCCGCTGGGCTCAGCCCTCTGCCTCGCGGTTAGGCTATTGGGGCCGGCCTTCCCCACCCCCGTGGCATTGCCACTAGCTGGCTCGCGACTGGGCCACTGGGCTCAGCCCTTCATCGTCGCTGCTCGGTCACTTAGGTGGCCCCCCTCCATCGCGGCCTGGCTCTCTCCCACGACTCGGGGCTCACAACACCGATTCTAGAAAAAATAATATTTTTTCTATGGCATCGAACTTTGAAAATATCATTTTCAAAACTTTGAAAATATCATTTTCAATGCAGTCCATTGTGCTCCCCCCCGGGTTGGCCGAGACTTTATGGGTTCTCTTTCGGCTACCATGGCTGACCTTCGCGACTGGGGTTTGCGAATTGGTCGTCACGGCCCCGCCCTTTTGACCCTCCCCGGCTCAAGTTTCGGGTTTCAATTGACGAACTCTGTGGCCTTAAGTTTGGCCGGGGTTTCGGTTTGCAAAATCCTTGGGGCCTTGCCCTAACCCGTTGATTTGGTTTGCAAAGTCTCATGACCTTAGTTCGGCCCATGAACTTTATGCAGCCTGTTTTTGGCCTCCCAGCCCACATTTTCTGGGCTCGGGCCTCGTGGGCCTAAAATCTCAAGTGTGACCTACAATTACTATAACTTGTGAAACCAACAAGAAATGGTACGTGAAATTTGAATATTGTATGAAGCTATCTACATCGAAAAAGCTTAGAGTTCTTAGAACTCCGCTTCGCAATATATTACTATATCTTGTGAAACCAATAAGAAATGACATGGAATTTGAATACCATATAAAGCTATGTATCCCAAAAGAGCTTACAGTTCTTACAGTCTAGTTGTATATAGAAATATATAATACAATATACATGTAGGTATATCTCCTATGCCACATGTGCGACCCGACAGGACCAAATATAGACCACCTGCTAAATAAGACAAGCGATCAAGCTGACAAGAGACATATACAAGATGGATTTGTCCACAGTGTGTGAACTTCATTATGTATCCAGCCACATGCCGCAAACGGGTGTGAAAGGATCTTTTGGCCTCGGTCATTCTTATATGAAATATCGATTGCTCTTCTTAATATATACTTCTTTAAATTCAGAAGACTAATATGGTTTATGGTGATACTAACTAGACTCCAGAACCAAAACTAACACCTCCGGTTGAAGCCATTTCTGAATTTCTTCTGTTGGAAGGACTGGTCGCTTCAGTAAATCCGACATTGCTCGTATCCAAACCCCTCTCTAATTGTCGTCTCTTAGAACGATTTCTCACATCTTCTTCTTTCTCATCAGCAAACATAAGAAATGTCTGAATACACGATGACCTTGAGCTTCCAACAGATTCTAGCTCCTCCTCAGAATAATGGCGCGTGTATTGTCGTACTATCTTCACAAAATACACGAAAAGTGCAAGTAAACAAGCCACTCCTGAAATAAGGAAGAGTCCCGAAAAGCTTTTGAGTTCGAGGCGGTCCGTTGTTAGCTTTGCGCCTTGGGAACTGCAAGCACTACTCATAAGCCACTTGTCATGTATTCGTTGGAGTTCCCCGCTTTCTGACAGTTTTAGAATCGCGGTTGACATGTCAATCGCCAACGGTGAGTCTCTTGGAAAGGCCTGAGAAGAAGCAAATAGCAAAATAAGTTCAACATTTGGCAGTAAAACATTTCTTTTTCCTAGCTAACCAAAACAAATTTACAGAAACGAAATTTTAATCCTTGGTTGCACCTTCCACGCGCACGCACACACACTCTCAAATATTTTTTTATTTTGCTCTTTTGAACAACAACAACCTGTAGAGTCGATGAAGTTGTGATGACGTGTGATGACTATGGAAAATAAACAGGGTGGACGTCATTCGAAGATGAAGAGAAAGATACATCGAAACTTCATGTATAAAGCTCATATTTTTTAACTGAAGCTTAAGCAACAAACACTTGCATATTCCATGGTACAATATTCAAATTTGGATACAAAACAAAAGCACAAAAGCACAGGTAAAAATAAAGATAATGCCCCTTCTGGATAGATGTGGATTTCAATATGAAGGGGAGTTTTGGAGTTCATTTTTACCAATAATCTCAAGGAGAAGTAATAGGTGGTTGTAAACCTAGAGAAGAAGATAGATTGGAAGTAGATGTTTATCGTATTGGTATTCTAGCTATGTTGAACGGACTGCGTGCGAAAATTGGATGCAAATGTATACTTATTGTCCGACACGTTACGGATTGAAATTTGGAAACGGGTGTGGAAATTCATCAAATATACATTTATAAATGTATTTAATTTTATAAGGAAATGAGTTAAAAATTGTCCAATAAATACTTTACTTAACTTCTTTGGGTTAAAAAAGTGTAAATCAAGACTTCAAACTATTCAAGAAAACAACCCCATACATACGACCTATAACCACGAATTATGTTTTTCCTGACAATTACGTTTGCCCAACAAATTAGCGTGGCATGTGACTGAAGCACCTCCAAATATAACAAGGGCTTACGTGATACTAATGGTTCAACTTCATTATATTTTCATCTTGAAAAGGGAAAGGAAGTAAAAAACATGTGAACTCTCTCTTTCCACTTCTTCTTTGTGTTCTTAAAAGGATCCAGTTATTTTCAGAAGAATCTGGTGCGGATTTCACTCCCACACTTGTGTCGTGTGTTGTCGACTCATGTGATTCCCCCAAAATAGGGGATCCGTGCAACCTAGTACTCCAGTGTAATCAACCCTTAGTATGAAGGATTTCAAGTCACTACATTAAATATCTTTTTCAAAGTGATCTTTTAGAAAAATTCTAAAGCTCAATGTCGAAATCATTATGTAAACTATCAAAACTAAATTAAAAATCCATGCTTATTGAAATATTGAAGTAAAATCACTCCATTTGTAAGCCATTTATATCCTAACGAGCCCCAACAGTGGTTGAAAAGGAATTACTTACGAATCCCCATCCGCTTTTGGTGAACTCTTGGCCTACGATACTGAATTCACAACGAGAAGAGAGGAAGAGTTCAACATATGCTCTCTCATCAACCACTGCAGCGACGCCACCGTTCTTGGGGCCCTTTTTTAAGGCTTCAGCATATTCTTCTGGGGAGTTAAGAGCAATAAGTCTAGACTCGTGAATGTTGAGTTCATTGCTCAGGTAGTTGTGGGCAAATGAACCGTGTTGATAGCCAATAGGGTCGTTGCTTGTTTGTAAGCTCTCAATCCCTTTAATGGGAGAAGAAAGTTGTTGCACTGTGAGGGTTGAGGTTAGACTTGCAGTGTAACTGGAATTTATTATTAGCACCACAAATAGCCATATGATAAGCACTACGCGACCGAGATTACTTAATGGTTTTTCTCCTGCATTAAAAAGAACAAAATGGAATTAGTATGTCCAGAGGTCCTTGAAGGAAGAGAATAATAAGGCTGTGTTTGGACTTCGGATCATGGATTTGTGGAGGTATTTGTGAAGGAAAGGAAAGATGATAAAATGCAGACGTTAATATGGTATCTATAGTTCCTTGTTCTTTTCCCACAACTCAATGATCCAAACATAGCATTATAAAACAAATGATGTAGTACTTACTGTGGGCAAAGAACCAAGTTGAAAGGCTAAACCTGCAAAGTGAAAGCAGAAAGCAATCAAGGGAGTTGGATAATATGATTTAACTTGGAAAAATTCACATCATTGGAGAACAAAGAAAAGGAGAGACAGATACCAAAACAACTTGTGGTGTATATCTAGTGAATTTATGTATTGCTCTGAAGTTGGGTTATCAATAATATATCAAGTTGTTTGAACATATTACTCTTTCACTTAATCTTGATGTTTTGTAAGAGTGAAAAAGTAAATTAACTAAAGCAAAGGATCTTGAATGTGCGTTAATAATGATTAATGCCACGGTGACCACGTTTGGTGACTGTGATTTGAATGTCATGTTAATTGTCTTTAATGCAAAGGTGGAACAGACCGCACCTATCATGTTTCTTATCGGTGCATGATTGCAACTCATACGGTATCCAAAAAATGGTTACCAAATGTAGTCACCAAAGCATGGCTCTATATAATTTATAGTAACTAGCAAAGAAGTGACCAACTCTGAGAATCTTCTCATGTAATTGATCAATATTTTTTCAGGAACTTACCATAGAATAGTGAAGACTTGTTTCCTAGGAGGGCCACGAAATTCATCATTCATCCTATGCTCCAAAATCCAAACAACTATTCCCACGAGTAGCAAAAAGGCACCTGTGACCATCCACATCTTTCCAGAAAATGGCCTTAAAAAAGCCCAAGTACTAGAGTTTAACTTCTTGACCGATGCCACCACGACTAACCCAGACTCAATATAAGGCTGCGTAAAATCCACCATTCTAGTTCTATTAGTGATGATCGCAATGTCACCTATTGCAGCATCATATACCTACAAAGGAACAAAATCAAGGAATTAAGCATAGATCCGATGTATAGGCTCTGTTTGGATCATGGGCTTTTGGAGGTACTAGTGGAGGGAAAGGAAAAAATAACAAGAAAATTTAGTCAGAACCTAAATTTATGTCTTGGTTTTTCCTTATATTTCCCTAGCCTTTTGTAAATACCTCCTCAACCAATCTATTATTCAAACACAACCTACGAAATGATGACAACATTGTAGCTCACACTCACACCGATTGTGATCAAGTGCACAAGGTCAGTGCAGCTGGGGTTATCAATACCATCACCAAAGGGTATCAACTTGTATGGGAGAGCATATGGCAACAAGTTCACAGCAGCGGTGAAAACATCAATGCAGTACCCTTTGAACATCTCAGTTCCCGGCACTTTTGCTATAAATTCACGATAGCTAACTCGATTTGGAACTCCAATTCGCAACTCTCTTCCATTGTTTGAAAAAATCCACCCACGGGGTTTTTGTGTGGTTTGTCCAGGCCATATCACACCGTATAGTTTTTCAACTGAACTTGAATGATTAGGTGGTTTTGAATAGAGCACGTCCGGAGGCAAAACTGACAAGCCAGAATAATTAGACCAATAACCGATTTGTCTAACTCCCGCTCCAATCACATTCATTACCTCATATGTAGGACGAAAGAGAGACCTGTCAGAAGAAAACTTTATAGTCCCTGTTAAACCGGTCAAGTTGACATTTAAAATATTGCCAAGTAATAACTTTCCTCCATTAAAGATGTTCAGAGCATCTAGATGTAGATTCCCTTCATTTAGCTCACTTAACCTTGAATCATTCGAAAAGGAGATACTTTCACCTTGACTAAAAAAGGCATCAATAGCATGTGCAAGTAGCCAAACAGTGTCATAGGCACATAAGCCATAGGTATTCAACCCAATGGGGACATTTGCCATTTGGTTACTCGTCAAGTTTTTCCAACGAGCAATGAAGTTTCTTTTTACTTTTGAATCTGGCATGTGCATACGTAATGTAATAACTCCTTGAATATTTTCCATTGATTCCGAAGGGAGGGGAGAACTAGTGTCGAAAACAGTAGAAAGCCAATCTGTTGCTATCCACACATACCCACTATCCATCATCCCAAGATATTGAGCCACAGAAAGTACATCCAGACCCCAAGTGGCATAAGTATGAAGAACCAGAATCCTAGAGTCTACCAAAGCTAGCTTAACCAAAATGTCAATGATCTCAGATCGCGTAGCTCGAGGGTCCAAAGGTGCTTTGTAAGAGATTTGGCATCTTTTCATTGCAAGTTCATCTGATAATGCAGCTATTCCGTTCCTCCCAAAATCATCATCGACATAGATTGCAATTACTTCTCTCCACTCGTAGTATTTAACTATATCTGCTATCGCAGCCATCTGAAATAGATCATTCTGTGTTGTTCTCACGAAGAACGGATACTGAAGTGAGGACAACGTGGGGTCCGTCGCTGCAAAGGATAAAAGGGGGACTTGGAGCTCGTTTGCAATATGGGAAATCAGATGAGCTGTAACAGAAGATTGGGGGCCAATGATGGCCACGGTATCACTCTCCATGAGCTGTAATGCTGTTAAGAAAGTAAAAGATTAAAATCCAGTTTGAATGGTGGTTTTGAAATGAAGCAAGTTGAGGTTGAACATCATAAATTTGCATGAAGGTTAACTGTGGAAGGTAGATTGAACTCTAACGTGCAGGATTGAACAGCGATGTAAAATATGAGTATTTTTCGAATTCATGCACGAGTGAATTGTTTATGGAAGGATTTCAAATAACTGTAAACTTGGTTCAAATCCGTATATCCAAAGTTCTTACATTCACTCTTGAAATGCAAATCTAGAGGACAAAAATTGATCAAAGGACAAGAGGACAAGTCACTTGTCTACATGTATTCTTACATCTAAAATTGCACACACATCAAATCCATAAATCCAAAGTCCAAATGCACCTAAATGATTATGTGTTCTTGGTCGGGATGTCAAATTAATTACCTCTACCCACCCCATCCCCTGAAGAAGATATAGTACATACTTTTGGGTTTGGGTTAGGATCAGGGTTGGTATCGTGTAATACCACCCCATTACCAGCCCATAAGAGATTCATAATAATTCTACAATTTTACTCTTAATATATACTATAAACATATTTTTTAATTACTTTTTTATGACACCTACTTTTTTGTTACTTTATTTTCAATCGTTTTTAGTAAAAGTTGATAAATCCTTATTTGAGTATTTAGCTTTCTTTTTAGAGGGATTTGTTCATGCAGATTGTTCTAATTAGTTAGTTTTTCATCATATTTCTATAGAGCGATGGTACACGAAGCTTTGTTATTTTTATTTGAAATGATGAACCAATGATTCATTTAATTAGTTTCATTGGGATTATCGGTTCGTGTAAATCGAAAGAAAACACATCCAATGGTGATATTGTATTTCGTATGAATTCATACTGATTGATTTATTTTTTCTGTTACTTGTAGTGTTTTTGCTACATGAAAAGCAAACAAAATAAACAATAAACAAATTGAAAACAGCGATACAGGGTTTGGTATGGGGCAGGAAAACCCATTCCCCACCTGGTAAGGAGAATATGGGAAGCCAAAATCAGAGATTGGCGTGGGATGAGGAATGATTCATGCTACGGAGACGGGTGACAGGATGGGTGGAAACCCCAACCTCCCCCCCAAACATGCACCATTGTCATCTCTAGTTCTAGTATCAGAGTCCCACATAATTCTCTTCTCCATCACATTGCCTACAATATATCTTTATTTGGGAATATATACCTTCCTTTTTTATATGAAAATTGTGTTTCCATGGTGCCATAGATCCTTTCATGCAAAATCTCAAAGCATTATGCATAGTTCTACCACGAATTCGAATACAAAATATGTTTTCAGGCATAGAGTACAACTAAAAGGGTTTGACACCCATTCCGCGCTCTCAGTCAAGCGGCTGAGTGTCCGACACTGATACTTTATACATTTCAAAGAGTCCACGAGGGAAGTGCTTACCTTCAGCTATGGCCAGAAATTCGCTGGAATTGGAATCATGCATAGATAGTTTCAACTTGGTTCCTCCAAGAATTGTTGGATCGGAATTCACATCTTCAATTGCAGCTTCGATGGCAACTTTCGCAACTTGTCCGATTTCGGTATTGAAAGTGAATATAGAACCAATATTCACTTCTTCAGGTCTATTAGAAGAATTTGAACTAACCCCATTTGAAAAATGTCCAATTTTTAAGACCAATAGTACCAGTACCCACATTAGATTCATGGCGAAACTATCTAATTATCAAACCCAAATCTTAACCTGTGAAACATACAGAATTTACCAGTAACATGAACCCATTAGAACCCTAGCAAAGAGGAACTCAAAACTTTCAGCAAAATTACAAATTCAAGAAAATCTATGATTCTATACTCAGTTTGGAGTGCAAGGAATGATCTGACTTTCAGGGGTAGGAGCATCAACTGGGGTTGTCTACAGGAGCATATTAAGATGAAGTGGATTCAATGGGCTTGGTGGCAGCAAGGTAAGCATCAACAACAAATCTCTATCTCCATGTACAATATCTCTGGTATTGTCTCTGGAGGGGACTTTGTCTAAGATTGTGGAGGATTCTGCAACTTCTGATGACACAAGGCCAGTAGTTGTATGGTCGGATTAGCCTACTGTTATTTCCCTTTCTAGTGATCCAGGTGTGAAAATGTTGGTGTGGGTTGGCTTAAGCAGCTGTATGGTTTGATTAGTGTTCTGTCATTTTCCTTTTCTAGTGTTAGCCGTATGTCATTGGCCTAAGCTGGCTTTGGTCTTGGTTAGCAGCTGTTAGGTTTTGGTGGCTATTCCTAGTGGGAATCCTTCTTGTACATTCCTTTCCTATATACAAAACTTCTTCTTTTCCTTTCAAAAAAAATAGCAAAAGCAACTTGGTGTGAACGTTTATCATAGGAAAGTCTAGGTTTAACAAAAGTTCATATTAACCTTTGGTGAAAATGCAAAGTGTCAATTTAGCTTTTAGCCAAACCGACTAATGTCACATTTTCGTTTCTTTTTTGCTGAATACTTAATTCAACAATGTTGGAAAATTTCAAAATTAGGATGGTGCAAATTTAAATGACACCACGATAGTCTTTCTCGAAAATATAAAAATACAAGTTCGCAATGTCAAACTAATCCTTAATATATTGTCATTTCGACTACCTCAATTGCACTTTGAGATTTCAAAATTTTTGAAGTAAATCCAAGAAATATGATAAGATTAGTTGGCAAGGCCATACGGCTCCCACCCATATTTCTTATTTTGCAAACAATATAAATATTATTTTTAATTCACGTTTCGTTTCCATTCTTTTTTGGTGAATACTCAATTCACCAAAGTTTGGAAAGTTGGGACCAAATTGACACAAATACGAGATTATTGTTATCATGATAATCTCTCGTGAAAAATATAACGTGCAAGTTGGCAGTGCCAAACTATTCCACATTATACTTTCATTCTACATGTTGGGAAGTAATTCAACAATATTTTAGAATTTTAAGATTATGGGAATGAAACTCAATAACATGGAAAGCATGTGCTAGAAAAGTCATACGAGTGCATCCATATTACCAAGTGATTAACCAATATCATGTCTTTAGGTGAAAATTGATACAGTGAAATCTAAATAACATATATGGCAGGTGTTGGCAACGGCTTACGATATGCCAATAATGCTTTATGAACCACTGTTTGAATCAAGCCCTTTTCGATAATATTTTTAGTTAATTTCTCGTGGATATCCTTTTTTTTATAACGAGGTATCCGGACAGCTTGGGGATCAAGCTGGTATTGCTTGGAGGGTCCCCCACCTAATGCCGACAAGTCCTCGGGGCTCTGAAGTTAACGACCGGGCAAACCTCTAGTGGCACTCGCGGATATCCTTAAAAACATGTTTTAAACACATTGAATGGTTTAGATTATTAAAGTTTAATCAGGAATGAAGAGTTTAGATGTTGGTCTAATATTGGTCTAAAAAAATGTTAGTCTATATAGTTTTTCTCATATATATAGTAACCGTACCACAATGCTTTAGGTAGGAATCCTTTTCTATGTAGACTAGGAATCTAGAATTCCAACATAAATTGGAAATAAAAAAAAAGGTGGGGACCACAAAGTGAGACCTAAGTCATGCATTATCTATTCTATATATAAAGGGAGAGCACTAGTTTGGTATCTCTTAATTTTGTCATTGTGTCCAATGTTCTGAATACCGGATCGGTTTGGGTACCGGTTTTCCTACTGGTACGGTACGTACCGGTACCGGTCATGTACCGGGTACCGTATCGGATTTATCACAACTATCAATATATATATAAATTATAGAGAGAAAATCCAAAAAAATTAATTTTTTCCGCTATTATTTAAAAAAAAAACAAATCCGGTACCGGCCAGTACCGGCTGATATGGCCGGTATTAGCCAGTACGGCCGGTACCCGGCCGGTACTGACCGGTATTGAAGGCGGTACGGTACTAGGAGTAGTTGGTACCGTTTTTATGTCAAAACGGTACGTACCGGCCGGTACCGCGGTACGGTACGGTATTGACAACTTTGATTGTGTCTATTTTCAATTCCTATATTGCCCCTTAGAAATATTTCTAATTACTTTTAAGTTATCTTAATCACCCCCATAACCAGAAAGGTAAAAATAACAGTTTATCTTTCACCAAATGCTCTACATAATCGTTCACTATCACCACTATCAAACAAGGTCACAATTTTTCAATTTGCACACAGATCGTGTGTGCTCCGGCCTCTTGTAAATAAGAATGCTGCTAGAGGACTTAGAAGGGAGGTGCATAATTCTAGAAAGTAGAAGCATCACTTTGGAGGACCTTTTTCCAGAGGACTTTGGCATGGCAATACAAAGATTGAGGCAAAGGACGGCAGTGAGGGAACTGGATCAGAAGGGCTGCTGCGGATACATCATCAGCACGTATCACTTTGAGAGATGATTTATTGGGAGTAAATTGTAATGTCCGGCTAAACCCTTTATTTAGGGGGAAGATAAAGTATTTATTCAAGTAATTCTGTGCGTATTTATGTTTAGATTTTTCTTATTCGGATCAATTGGTTAATTATGAACATATTTTTATTTGCGCGTGAATAAAATAGATTTACCCCTTTCAATTTGTTAAGTATTATGCATGCACTCTCAAATACAGAATTAATCAATAGTTTTCTTTGTTCGTACTTAGGTAACTGAGATGTATTATACTTGTACAACAGATCGTCTCACCAGATAGGCCGTGAAAGAAACGGATTGTACTAGTGAGATGATCTGTGCTATGGGATAATCCATATCTGTTAACAACTCGATTATTTTCTTGACATGTATGATTCAAATAGAAAGCCTAACATATACATCGCCTAGTTACGCTGTCGGGGTGGATTCAAAATCCTAAACTTTTTCTCATTAATTTTCTCTCCATTTAATTATTTTGCTCTCTTTAGTTTAATTATTTTACAATTCAGGCAATCAAATCACATCCTTTTTCAATCAAATTAATTTAGAAAATAATTGAATTAATCTCAACATAGCCATCGTGATCTCTGTGGATCGATACTCAGACTTAGCTAGCCATTATTCTTTGAAATAGTAGTTAATTCTAAGTTTTTATAAATATATGTTTGACTCAGTACACGATCAACTACCCATCATAGCAAAAGCAACTTGGAGACTTGAAGCTCCAAACTTGTTCCCCCAGAAACATGAAATGGCAGGAACACCAGAAATGTACAGAATTTCACAGTAAAACACACCCGAGCAAAGAGGAACTCAAAACTTTCAGCAAAATTAAAAAAAATCAAGAAACTATAAACAAATGGTTAGGAGAAGTTGCAAAACAAGAACTACCCATTATAGCAAAAGAAACTTGGTGTGAAAGGAGGTCCATCTTCTGTGCAAGTAATGAAGTATTGAACAAAGTCAATAAAGAAAAAAGTGTGAAGTATATGAAAAAGGGATGAGCATTTGGGAGCAGGGAAAGGTGATGAGAAATTTCATGTGGGAGGAGAGAGAAGAGAACTTACAGAGCAGCGTTTAGAAGCAAGCAGGTCCATCCATTCAAACCTCGCCACTGATAAAAAAAGGAAGAAATTGTGTGCCTTAGTATATGCCCAGAAACGCAGGGAATGCCAAAAGTAATTTTGGTTGTTTGCTTCCACAGATTCAACAAGGAATGCAGTATAAAACGTACGTGTGAATCGAATAGTGTTTGTAGCGCATAAGTATATGGTGTACAAATATGAGAGAGAAAGTGGGTGTCCAGGGAAAGAAATAGTCTGATAGTTGTATATCAGTTGAACAAATAATTTGTATTCATATATAGCAAAACTCCATATAAATAGTTGCCCCCACCTTTCATGTATGTGTCTGCAAATAGGTATGGTTTTAGACCTTTTTGAGACCTGAGTGTAAGCATAATATAAGGAACTTTGTTGATATTGCAAAGGAAGAATTTGCTCACATAGTTATCCGTTCATAGATCTGAATACAGATATATCCGTTATCGTTGAATGCATCTGGAGCGTAAAAATTAATGAGGGTTCCTTGTGCATCTAGCAGTTCCGGATACATCTGTGTCGGGATTTATGAACGAATAGTTGTGTGCGTTTGGTTGTCTTATCCCTAATTGATCTATTTATCTTATTTGTCAATAAAATGTAGCCCAAGGGGTATTTCTGTCAATTTTACTTCCACACTTTTAAAACTATCCTAGGTATTTCAATTTTCTTTGTTTCAAATTAATAACAATAATGGCATTTCCTTGATTTATGGTTTAACTATTAAAATTAAGAAGAAAATATTTTAATTAATGTCAGGATGTTACACAGGTCCCACAGTTTTGATTATGTATTCAAATTAGTGGATCTCATGTATTGTATGACATACCATGTAGGCATGATGTGCAATTAGATGTACAATATGACGTGTTACTATCATTATATATTGACTCATAAGAGTTCATAGCACCTAAAAAAATTTGAACCTGGAATTTTAGAAAAAAACAAACCCCTTAAATCTCATTTTAACCGGGTGTTGGCCTCGATGACGTAATAGATCTATTTGCCTCTAATTCATATTCCATTCTAATTCCACGAATCATTAACAAACTAATATTCGTACGTATTTGTTAATATTGTACATCAAATCGTTTTCATATTCCATTCTAATTGATAATACTTGAAAAGTTTTGAATTTAAGATCTCGTGAGAAAGTAAACTCCAAAGTCTCAAGTCTCAACCGGGACTTCGTTTGGAATTATTGCACAAGACACCTTTTATCCATGTGTAGTTGTTTTCATGGGCAGTTGAGGTTTCAACCAATTATCATAAAAGCATAGTTATGCTACATTTAATTTTGATTGTCCATGTGAGGTGGCTGAATCCACAAGTGTATTATCGTACTAAAAACTATTGCGACTTTTCATCGACGGCTGTTCAGTCTACGTCATGAAGGACAAATCTGAAGTGTTCTAAAAAATCAAGGATTAAAAAACAAAAGAAGTTTTTCAGTACTCTTTGAGCACCAGAACGTGGGAATTTTAGTACTCTTTGGGTACCGACATGGAAGAACTAAAATTAAGCGTACGTCTCGTATCAGTGTACGATGGTAAAAATATCTGGGAAAATTTCGTGACGGTGCCCTGAGAGCACTAAATAATCAATCTTATTTACTTCTCCTACCCTAAAAAGGGTTTTGAAGCTCCCTTAATTCTTTATGTTTATAAATATAGATACTCATGGGGAATTGAGCAAAAGAAATAAATTGTAATCAAATATTTATCCATTTTTCTCATTTTCCTAACTCAACTAGGGAAAGAAAAAGTCACTCCATTTGTTTACCCTATGGTTCATCCTTTTCCCAATAAAAGTGAGACAGTATTTCGGAGATACCGTCACCTCCTTTCGTGTCACATATTAAAATGAGACTCGAGACTAAAGTATCTTTGGAATTGAATTATTGAATATTAATGTCACTATCTTTTAGGTTATTTTTTCCTCAATTTTAATCAAGTTCGCTTTAAATTTTTTGGATTGATCTTTCATCTTGATGAAATGAATAGAAAAAGCATAAAAAACAAGACCAAAGCCCTCAAAAATTTAATAAAGATGAAAAAAGTTTTAAAAATATTTTTTTCACTATTTTTAGTATCTTTACCGTCGTCTTCTCTGAATTATTTTAAATTTTGCTTCATATTTTGATTTTTTTTAATTTTTCTCGTCGAGATAAAAAATAAAATACAACAAAATTAACGAAAAATTATATGAAAAAATATGAAACGTCAAATAATATCAACTGTCTTTATAACAAACAAAATAATTTAGTCAAACTCAACCTAAATATATAAATTTTACACCATTATGTGGTACAAAAGGGATACATATCATTATGTGACGGTATCTAAAAAGTACCGAAGAATTATTTTGGATATAGTGGAAGACAGCGGACTCGAAAGTGATTCTTTATTAACATTGTTCACTTTTAAAAGCAAAAAATTAGGACTACGAGCTAACAACCAACGATTGAAATAAATTTTTTTTTGGAAAATCATATTCTCGAGATAAAGACGTTCTGATTATCTCTCGATAGAATTTGTAAGATTTTTAGAGGCTATAAATTGGGAAGTTGGGAATGGTCCCATCTATGGGGTGCTACCAATATGTTTTCTTGCATGACTCAATACATTTTATAGGCTATAAATTGACCTGCACCGTATAGGTGGGGGCCAATGAATTTATTCCGATCATATTTTGACGATTCAAGTCATTCCAAGTCACATCTGTCTGAACGTCAATTTTTCAGATAAATCTGAATAATTATGTAATTGTTCATGTCTCATGTAGAAGGGGTAACACTGTAATAGTTAGTATTCTCAAAATTAGCGTCAACGTCGTGAACTCAAAGTTTGTTTCCCGACCAAGTTTAAATGAGAAAAAATTAACAGACCGAGTTCAATTGGATCAGTTGCTCATTACCACTAGCTCGTCTTGAGTAACAATCTATTAAGAGAAATCTAAGTTGGAAAAAAAGCTCGTATCCAGGATGGAAGTGTCACGGGAACATAATGCTCCGAGAGGTTGGGAGACATGTGGTTCGGTGCATGAGAACAAGGGTTTGTTAGGTCTCAAGGATATGTCAATGCAAATTACTCAATTTAATTCGTATCGGAGAAATTTTGAGGCTTAGCCAAACAAGATAAGAGTGACACACTAATTTCAAGAAAATTCAAGATAAACATTAGAAAATCTTGAAATTCATAGATTTTGTGATGAAAATAATCGAATCAACACTAAGAAAGCAAGGTTGTTCTCTTGTTGTCATTCATTCAACCTAAGACATTGAAACCTTAGTTCTCAAACTCAATTTCATCCACTCTAACCCTAACTAGTTTTTGTTCTTCATCTTACGACAGCCTCTACAATCTCTACTGTGTCATTTACATTCTTCGCCTTCTCAGTAATCAATACTCAAAGAACTTGTTGATGCAAATTATATATGTATATACATATATATATAAAGGCTACTCAGTACACGAGTCTCTCGTTATTTGACAGTTTAAGTAAAATTGTAGCGAATAGACTGATTTTGTGATTCAAACTCGCGAATACTAAATTGTGTCAAGACAACCTTGCATCCGAACCATTCTTTGTCATTTATATGTTTAGTTTCTTCAAATCACACACTAAATTAGTGCACGCAGCTTCCAGTATTGGAGGGTACTTATATTTTCGTGAGTCAAACTCGTAAATATTAAATCATATTGAGACAATCTTGCATCCAAACCGTTCTTCTATCATCTATATGTTTAATTTTTTTTTAATTATAAAAAAGATGAACTAATTAAATTATATAATTAGGGACATTAAACCTCACCAAAGTTCTTGTTCCCATCTGTGTAGCCAAATCCAAAAAGAACCAAAAACTCTGAGCGATTTGCCCAAAGCTCTCATTTTTCACGACCCATCATCAAAATCTCCATGCCCAGAATCTCCAATCCTTCAAAACTCGCAACAAGCTACCATAGACTTGTTCTCACTTTTCAATCAAAAACCATTTCAACCACACCAGTCCCCAACCCATGAGCACATTGCCCATCTCATATTAGAACAAAAAGAAAGCCACCCAAGCCCTCCAAACCTTCAGATGGGCCTCCAAGGTCCCCAATTTCGTCCACTCCCAATCTACTTACAGAGCTTCGATCCGCAAGCTCTGCGGTTCGACACTGTCCACCAAGTGCTCGACGAAATGCCTAGCTCAATTGGGTCACCCCCAGGTGAGGACATTTTTGTCACACTTGTTCGTGGTCTTGGACGTACCCGAATGATCCATAATGCCATTAAAGTACTTGACGTAGTCTCAAAGTTTGATGAAACCCCGTCGTTAAAACTCTAATCGTACTAAAAACTTTGCGACTCTTCATCGATGACTTCTCCGTCTACTTCATGAAGGAGAAGTTTGAAGTGTTCTAAAAAAATAAGGATTTAAGTAGTTTTTCAGTACTCTTTGAGCACCGGTGCGTAGGAATTTTAGTATTCTTTGGGCACCAACACAGAAGAACTAAAACTAAGTGTACGTCTCATATCAATGTATGATGATAAAAAATGTCTAGGACGTTATGTGACGGTACCCCAAGAGTGTAAAATAATCAATATTCTTAATTCTTTATGTTTATAGGTATAGATACTCCTTTAATGGGAATTGAGCAAGAGAGATATATTGTAATGAAATATTTATCCATTTTTCTCATTTTCCTAACTCAACTGGGAAAAGAAAAAGTCACTTCATTTGTTTTCCCCATAGTTATAAATACCGTACCGTACCAGCTGATACATACCGTTTTGGCACAAAAACGGTTCCAAGTATCTCTAATACCGTACCGTTCTCAATACCGGCTGGGTACCTACATACGGCCGGTACCAATTTTTTTTTTAAAGAGTTGTGAAAAAAATTAATTTTTTTTTGTTTTTTCTCTATGGTTTATATATATATTGATAGTTGCGATAAATCTGATACGGTACCCGATACATGACCGGTACCGGTATGTACTGTACCAATAAGAAAACCGATACTCAATCCGATCCGGTATTCAGAACATTGATTTTTCCTATGGTTCACCATTTTCTCAATAAAAATGAAATAGTACTTTTGGGAAATCGTCACCTCCTTTGGTGTCACGTATTGGAAGTGAGACTCAAGACTAAAGTATCTTCGGCCTTAAATTATTTGGTATTAATGTCACTATCTTTTAAATTTATTGTTTCTCAATTTTGCCAAGTTCGCCTTAAATTTTTTTAGAGTAATTGTTCATCTTGATGAAAATAATATAGAAAGTAAAAAAATTAAAACGAAAGCCCCAAACAACTCAATAAAGATGAAAAATATTTTAAAAAATATTTTTCTTATTATTTTTAGCATCTTTAGTGTTGTCCTATCTGATTTTTTTTTAATTTAACACCATGTTTTGCTATTTTGCTGAGGAAGACGAATAAAAAAATATTCAATTATATAGTACAAAAGGGATATAGAACATCACGTGACGTGACGGTGTCTAAAAAATATGGAAAAATTATTCAAGATAGAATGGTAGTTAGAGGGATGGAAAGTGGCTATTTACTAACACTGTTCACTTTTAAAAGCAACAAATTAGGACCACGAGCTAACAACCGACAAAATTGATTGAAATAAATTATTTCCGTGGAAAATTATGTCCTCGCAATAAAGACGTTTTGATTATCTCCCAGTAGAATTGTTAAGATCTTAGAGGCTAAAATTGGGAAGTTAGGAATGCTCACCATCCATGGGGTGCTACCAATACTCCTTTTGTTTTCTAGCATGAACCAAGACATTTAAACGTGTTTGTTAGCAGTTAAAAAATGATATATTACTTATAAACTCGGGATATGGATATTCGACTTGTCATATCTGGGATCTTTTTACTTCTTTAGACTATTTTTATCCGTCTGGAAAGAGATAAAATTATCTCACCTCTATCTCCTTCTATAGCTGTCTTTTATTTACGCAAATGTTATTGTTTATTACGAGAATGTCATTATTAATTACGATAATGCCATCCATTCACTCATATCTACCATATCCGCCTTCCTCAGATAAATTATTTATAACTATTCACTCATGTATAATAAATCTCCCCTCTTGTTATTCTCTCATATGCTTCCAAAATTTTGACTGCATAAACATGCCTTAGAAGCTATAAATTGACCTGGACCATATAAGTGGGGGCCAATGAATTCATCCCGAACAGATGATTCGAGTTGTTCGTTTTGTAAAATTGTTGAAATAAATCATTTTTACAAAAGTTAACTTGAAAAAAATAGATTGGAAAAAGATTCAGAAACGGAATCCACATAGGGATTGAAGAAGGTTTAGCCCACGATTTAAAGTCCATAGACTATTTAACGAATTTGAAGAGAGAATCTTTGATCGAATATAAAAAGTCCATTTGTCTAAACACACGTTAATTTTTTAGATGAATCCGAATAATCCTGTAATTACTCATGTCTCCTGTAGAAGAGGTAATAGTTAGTATCCTCAAAATTAGCGTTAACATCGTGAACTCAAATTTTGTACTTAGTCCAAGTTTAAATGAGCCAAAATTAACCAAACGAGTTTAATTGGATCAGTAGCTGGTCATTACGACAAGCTTGCCTTGAGTAAAACCTATTAAGAAGAAGTTACGTCCAAAGAAAAGCTCGTATCCAAGATGAGTGTGTCACGAAAACATACAGACTCCGAAAAGTTAGAAGACTTATGGTTTGCTGCCTAAGAACAAGGATTCGTTGGGTCTTGAGGATGCATCAACAAAAATCACTCAATATCGTTCGTATCGACATATTTTGGATAATGGCAAGAAATCCAACCCTAGCCATTTTGTGAAGAAAATTATCAAATCAATACTAAGAGAGTTTTGACCTTGCTCAAAAAAGACCATCTTGGGTCTATAAAATCAAGGTCGCTCCCCTATTGTTTTTCATTCAATCTAAAACACTAAAAACCTTAGTACTCTCAATGTCATCCACTCTAACCCTAGCCATTTTTGTTCTTTATCTTACGACGTCCACTACAATTTTCACTACATCATTTATAATCTCCGCCTCCTCAGTAATCAATACTCAAAGAACTCGTTGATACAAATTATGTATGTATATACATATATATAAAGACTACTCAATCCACGAGACTCTCGTTATTGGACGGTTTAAGTATATTTATAGCAAATTGACTGGTTTCGTGATTCTAACTTGTGAATACTAAATGACAATAAGATGACCTTGCATCCGAACCATTTTTTTATCGTTTATTTAAAATTACATACTAAATTAGTTCACACTAGCGGACAAGTTGTTTTCTTTACTCAAACTCGTAAATAGTAATCCAATTTGTCAGACCAAGTAGTGGGAAAGAGCTCTGGACCCTGTTCCCTTTTGCGTAGCCAAATCCAAAAAGAACCAAAAACTCCGACGATTTGCCCAAAGCTCTCAGTTTTCGCTACCCATCATCAAAATCTCCATGCCCAGAATCTCCAATCCTTCAAAACTCGCAACAAGCTACCATAGACTTATTCTCACTTTTCAATCAAAACCCATTTCAACCACAGCAGTCCCAACCCATGAGCACATTGCCCATCTCATATTAGAACAAAAAACAGCCACCCAAGCCCTCCAAACCTTCAGATGGGCCTCCAAGGTCCCCAATTTCGTCCACTCGCAATCCACATACAGAGCTTTGATCCATAAGCTCTGCACTTTTCGGCGGTTCGACACTGTCCACCAAGTGCTCGACGAAATGCCTAGCTCAATTGGGTCACCCCCAGATGAGGACATTTTTGTCACACTTGTTCGTGGTCTTGGACGTACCCGAATGATCCGTAATGCCATTAAAGTACTTGATTTAGTCTCGAAGTTTGATGAAACCCCGTCGTTAAAACTCTATAATTCTATTCTTGATGTTCTAGTTAAGGAAGATATTGATTTAGCTAGGAAATTTTACAGGGAGAAGATGATGGGAAGTGGCGTTGAGGGTGATGATTATACATTTGGGATTTTGATGAAGGGACTTTGCTTAACTAATCGAATTGATGAGGGGTTTAAGCATTTGGCTGCAATGAAGTCTCGCGGTTTAATCCCAAACACTGTTATTTACAACACATTGCTTCATGCTCTTTGTAAGAATGGGAATGTTGGAAGAGCCAGGAGCTTGATGAGTGAAATGATGAAACCCAATGAAGTGACTTTCAATATATTGGTATCAGCATATTGTCGCGAAGGGAATATAGTCCAAGCTCTTGTGATGTTGGAGAAGAGCTTCAGTAATGGACTCGTCCCTGATGTTATCACCGTGACTAAGGTCATTGAAGTTTTATGTAACGAAGGCCGTGTGAGTGAGGCAGTTGAGGTTTTGGAAAGTGTTGAGAGCAACGGAGGGAGTGTTGATGCTGTTGCTTATAACACCCTGATGAAGGGCTTTTGTAAGAAAGGAAAAGCGAAAATGGCTGTTCGCTATTTAAAGGAGATGGAGAGAAAGGGATCTTTGCCTAATGTAGACACATACAATGTACTGATTTCTGGCTTCTGTAAATCTGAGATGTTGGATTCAGCTATGGACATGTTTCACGAAATGAAAAGGGCTGGAATTAGCTGGAACTTCATCACGTACCATACTTTAATCAATGGTTTGTGTTCAGGAGGAAGAACGAATGACGGGTTCAAGATTCTAGAATTGATGGAAGAGAATAAGGGGGGATCCGGGGGCCATATAAGTCCTTACAACAGTATCATATACGGCTTATACAAAGAAAGCCGGTTAAATGAAGCCCTTGAATTTCTTACTAAAATGGGTAAACTTTTTCCTAGAGCTATTGAAAGGAGCTCTACTATATTGGGGTTATGTAAAGAAGGTAGCATTGAGGATGCAAAGAGGGTATATGATCAAATGACCGAAGAAGGAGGGATTCCAAGCGCTCTCGTGTATTCAAGCTTAATCCATGGATTTTGCCAAAAGGGGTGTGTCAAACAATCACTTGAGCTCATGAATGAGATGATTAGTCGCGGTTATTTTCCCGTTACTATGACTTTCAACCCAATAATTTTCGGGCTTTGCAGGGAGGCAAAAACTGGGAGTGCAGTTAAACTGCTGGAGGATTTGGTTGGAATTAGGTGCTTACCTAATGTTGGGAGTTATAATCCCTTAATTGAAGCTTTTTGCAGAAAAGGGGAGTTCCCGAAGGCTTTGTTGCTGTTTCTGCAAATGGTGGATAAAGCTATTGTTCCTGACTATTGTACATGGAATTCACTAGTTTTGTGTCTTTGTCAAGAAAAAATGTGGATTGAAGGCAATAGTATGTTTCGTGCAAATTACCTCTTACAATCAATTGTTGAGAACTGAATTATTTCTCTTCGGGGTCAACCCAGCAGCTTCTATGAGAAAGGCGGCACAAAGGAGGCTCAGGGGTTTGTTAAGGAAGGCGGCTAGTGCCGACGAAGGGGGAAAAAAGAAAGGCAGGTGAGGAAGACAAAAACGCGAAGCCAGCTTATGCCTTCGGAACTTTTGGGAATAAGAGTCTAAGTTAGGGCCAATGCTTTCTTTTCTTTCTCGAGGCTTTGACTTGAAATAGTTTTCTTCCTCCTTCGTACGTGTTGGATGAAGCTATTGTTCCTGACTATTGTATATGGAACTCACTAGTTTCGTGTCTTTGTCAAGAACAAGTGTGGGTTGAAGGCAAGAGTATGTTTCGTGCAAATTACCAGTTACAATGGATTGTTGAGAACTGAATTATTTTTAGTTGTGGTTGGAATTTACTCACAAGTTTTTCGTGTTCTTAGATTGTGATTCATCTGGTGTCTTGAACGCGGGTGATTCCGAGAGCAGTAAAGGCTTGATCGAAAGACGTAGCGAAAGTAGATCCCTCTAGATAAAATTAAAATGTTCTGTATATTTTTTTTTTTTTGGTTGTGTATCATTTTCACTTTTTGGTGTTTGATGCGAAATCTCTAAATTATTCTATTCTGCACGAAAAACGAAGTGGGAGTGGAGTTAGAATCCTTGATCGCTAATTGAAGAGTTCATTTTCTATCCTACAACTAGGATAGGAGGCATTTCCCCAAGTTGTCTAGTTGAAATGAGAAATTCTGATCTCTTTTTGTCCATGGTAAATATTGAGTCAGATCCTCTAACTGATTGAACTACAATTGGAAATAAGGGATATATTTGAAAATTTGATTCTTTTTTATTCCTTTGTAAGTACTTTAACAAGGGGTTGTACAATCTCGTGGTAGATTGGAGTGTTGGGCCGACTTGGATTTAAAGCAACTAGACATATTGTCAATGAATTTATAGTGCCTCCATTAACCATTTTGGCATTGACCCAAAAAGAATCCTAAACCCATAAAGAATCCAGTTTAAGCTTATTTGTAATTCATGACCTATTTTTTTACGGAATTGGGGGCCCTGCTGTGTGCACAGCAGGGCGTGCTGTGCGCCAAAACGGCGTCGTTTTGGCTCACAAAACACTGACCAAAAATTATTCGGTCAGTTTTTTACTGTTCGGGCAGTGTTTTGTGCGCCAAAACGGCGTCGTTTTGGCGCACAGCACGCACGCCCTGCTGTGCATTGTGCACAGCAGGGCCCCCAGTTACCTAGTACCCTATCCTACCCCCGAGAGAAGTCAAATCCCACTCTCTCCTTGAAAGGGAGATGTCTTGAACCACTAGACGACAGGGGCATACTTGCCCGACTGCTCTCGATCATGATATGAACAATTTTTCATTTTGAAAAAAGAATAAGAATCACTAGCATTTGAGGCGTATTGTTCAAATCAATCATCTTTGTTGATCTCCTATTGAAAAAAGGTGAAAAATATTATGGTGCCTTTAGAATAAAAACATATCGTTTTTGTACGTTTCTTATCATTTCTCACCATTTGAGTGATTTATGAGTAATTAGGTGAGGAACACTAATCTTTTTTTTTTTACCAAATAAGCAAAGTAATTTGGTGAGATTCATCTACCAATCCATTTAAAAAACTCACATAGTGTTTGTGGAGTCTGGAATCCACTCTTGACTTCTCGGGTTGTAGAATCGGGTTTCTTCGTTTGATCTGCAAAACACACAACACTAAGTTAGTGCACACCGGGGGGTTGGATCTCCGGTGGGCACTCCGACGATCAAGTTAGCTCTCTAGAAAGAACGAAAGCAACTTGAAAGTAGTTTAAGCGCGAGTATGCATGTACCTGTAGTAGGAGTGCCGCTGGGATATTTATAGAGTAGGAGTCCAACCGTCTCCCGGAGTGCTCGGCCCAGTATGTAGGACGTGATCCGAAGACTGCGGGGACGTTGCCACGTGTCCCACGCCCGAGCGGATCGGAAGGGTGTGCTTTGCACGTCCTCTGCCACGTGTCCCATGCCTGAGTGGGTTGGAAGGGTGTGCTTGCACGTCCCTTAGGAAGCGGAGAACGTGTGTTAGCGTTCTGGAACTGAGTCACAGCATTTTCGGACGTCCTGAACGAGAAACTGCCAAAGGGGATCCTGTGGCCGAGTGATGAATGCCGAGCAATGAGAGACCGAGTGATGAATGCCGAGCAATGAGAGACCGAGTGATGAATGCCGAACAATGAGAGACCGAGTGATGAATGCCGAGCAATGAGAGGCCGACTGATGAATGCCGAGCAATGAGAGGCCGAATGATGAATGCCGAGCAATGAGAGACCGAGTGATGAATGCCGAGCAATGAGAGACCGAGTGATGAATGCCGAGCAATGAGAGGCCGAGTGATGAATGCCGAGCAATGAGAGACCGAGTGATGAATGCCGAGCAATGAGAGACCGAGTGATGAATGCCGAGCAATGAGAGGCCGAATGATGAATGACGAGCAATGAGAGACCGAGTGATGAATGCCGAGCAATGAGAGGTCGAATGATGAATGCCGAGCAATGAGAGGCCGAAGATCGGTGCGGAACTTAATACCATAGCTTGGGAAGACCGATCTTTAAACTCGTTCGGTAGGGCCGAGCCCAAACTCCGGCCGACAAGTCGTCTGGCCCAACACTTGGGGATTCATAACAGGTTGGTTTGGGCTACGCCGAGCTCCAGAATACAATTCAGATGATCATGGGCCGGGGGCCCACTAATGACTATTCCGGCCTACTACAATAGCCCCTCAATCCCTTCACACCAGTACTGGTCGTGAAAGGGGTTGACCTTCCGTAGGCCGGAGCCTACTGTTCGGCCATCAATATCGAGGCATGTCAGCCGTCAATTCCATGGATTGTGACACGTGTCGTGTCATCCGACGGTTAGAAGGTGAAACGTCTCGTCTTCCTGTGCATGACTCTTCGATTTCCGAGCTTGGCCTTTCATAGGCTTGAACCAACTGTCCGGCCACTCATACCAAAACGTACCAGCCGTCAGTCCCCCAGATGATGCTGGCTGACCGTCCACTGTCCGTTGAGGACTCGGTGGACACCACTCGTCATGCGGTCTTCGCTCTGGCCGAGGGCTCACTGTTGCCCAAGGATGCTGACAATCTGCCGAAGAACCTGGAGGCAGCATTCTCCGAGCTGGCTAAGCTCACCGTCAAGGTAAGTGTGGTCAATAGTTGTTACTTTATCTGTTGTCATAATGATTATAATTTTCATGCTCTGATCATCATTTTGTGCTTGTAACGCAGTCCTGCCAGCATCTGGTTGCCTTGAAGGCCGGGCTTCTGAGGAACGCCAACCAGACTCGGTCTCTCCGAGCTCTCCATCAGCAGGAGCAGACGGAGAAGATCTAGATAACAAAGAAGTTCAATGCCGCTCAGACTGCAATTGCCGAGGCCGAGGAACACAACAAGTCATTGGCGAAGGCCCTGGAAGAGAAGGATGCTGAGATGTCCAAAAAAGTGGACGAGGCGGACTCCAAAGGGTACGATGACGGCTATGCCGAGGCCGAGGGAAAGTACCAGAAGGAGATGGAGAGGATCAACGCCGAGCTCGGCGATCTTCCTCAGAATACTTTCAGAGACGGCTGGCTGTCGGCTCTAAGGGAGGCCCGTGTGCCCGAGGGATCTTCGTTGTACCAGAAGATCCCTAAGTATAGCGACGATGCTGGTCCAGCCGAGTCTGCTGCCCAGAATTTAGCCGAGCCCCAGTCCTCAGCCGAGCAGTCAGCCCCAGCGGATGCTGCAAGACTAGCCGAAGACGGCGCTCCAGCGCCCGAAGTTAGAGTAGTTGATCCACCGGCTCCTGAGTGAGCTCGGGCTGTGTAACACTTGTAGTCCTTTGTTTTTTTTTTTTTTTTTTTCACAACGTTGTGACGCCGTACGTTTGTACTTCTGGTTTTCTGAGAATTTTTTGTGTTCACCAAATTCTTTGGTTGTTATGCATTTTGCGGTTTGTTTGTGGAATGTGGATGCACTGATCGCCGGCTCATGCCAGCTTATCTAACTTGTGTAGAAGTCCCAATACTAGGCATAGTACCGAACACCCTAGTTCGGATAGTATCCATCTTTAGCGAACCACACTTAGGTCGGTTGTAGATCGTATATCATACTTATTAAATCACAACAAGGCCGAAGGCCGCACCCTGAGGTTTTCGAGGACTAGAAGACAGAAGCCATGAAAAATGAATACAACCATACATAGGCTAGTTGTAGTTGTCCGGTCTGTAGATCGTACTTCGTACTTATGAAATCAAACCACGATAAGGCCGAAGGCCGCACTCGGAGGTTTCCGAGGATTAGAAGGCAAAAGCCATGAAGAATGAAGACAACCATACATAGGCTAGTTGTAGTTGTCCAGCCGGTACATCACACTTGTGAAATTAAACCGTGATGAGGCCGAAGGCCGCACTCGGAGGTGTCCGAGGATTAGAAGGCAAAAAGCCATTGAAAAATGAAGGCAACCGTACATAGGCCGGTTGAAGTCGTCCGGGCTGTGATAAGGCCGAAGGCCGCACCCGGAGTTGTCCGAGGATTAGAAGGCAAAAGCCATATAAAATGAAGGCAACCGTACATAGGCCGGTTGAAGTCGTCCGGACTGTGATAAGGCCGAAGGCCGCACTCGGAGTTGTCCGAGGATTAGAAGGCAAAAGCCATAAATAATGAAGGCAACCGTACATAGGCCGGTTGAAGTCGTCCGGACTGTGATAAGGCCGAAGGCCGCACTCGGAGGTGTCCGAGGATTAGAAGGCAAAAGCCATAAATAATGAAGGCAACCGTACATAGGCCGGTTGAAGTCGTCCGGACTGTTATAAGGCCGAAGGCCGCACTCGGAGTTGTCCGAGGATTAGAAGGCAAAGGCCATAAATAATGAAGGCAACCGTACATAGGCCGGTTGAGATGTCGAGCAGATAGAATTGTAAAAATATTAGGAGGCCATCGGCCGTACACTGAGTCTTCATCACAAATTGCCGTCTTGATGGGGATTGATCCCTTCGGCCGCCATACGTCCGATCCATTTGAGTCTCATGGGTCGGGGGGACGTCCGAAAGTGTTGTCGATGGAGAGTGCGACTGAGTGCTACTCACTGGTTGAGCCCCCAGCCTTTTGTGAACTGAGACCCTCCGCGCTCCCCGTTCGGCATCCGAACAGTTTTCAGATGGTGCGGTCCGGGTTCGTCCCCGGCCCCGTGTCTCATTGATCGCGTCGACCTCGGTTTCGACTCCCAGTCGTTCGAGGGCCGGACGCTTATTCCTTTCTCTTCGCTCCGGAGAGCGTGTCCTGCGGCGCCTTCGTCGCCGAGCCTGCGATGTCTCGCCATTCTGGTCAGGTTTGATGGCAACTTTGAGTCGCGCAATTTCCTCCCTGACCAGTTGAAATAGCGGATCTCGTTCTGCCAGTCGTGCCTCCAGGCGCTCGACATATGCTCTGTCCCTCAGATCAGCAGGAGGAGGGGGTGGAATAGCTGGTAGGACTGATGGATCAGTCCCGGTGACCACCATTGTTGATTCTGGTGAAGCTTTTCTGTGAGGGTTTGAGGATGAGAAGTCAGAAGGATCTCCCACTGTGGTCGCCAAATTGTGGAGTCTGGAATCCACTCTTGACTTCTCGGGTTGTAGAATCGGGTTTCTTCGTTTGATCTGCAAAACACACAACACTAAGTTAGTGCACACCGGGGGGTTGGATCTCCGGTGGGCACTCCGACGATCAAGTTAGCTCTCTAGAAAGAACGAAAGCAACTTGAAAGTAGTTTAAGCGCGAGTATGCATGTACCTGTAGTAGGAGTGCCGCTGGGATATTTATAGAGTAGGAGTCCAACCGTCTCCCGGAGTGCTCGGCCCAGTATGTAGGACGTGATCCGAAGACTGCGGGGACGTTGCCACGTGTCCCACGCCCGAGCGGATCGGAAGGGTGTGCTTTGCACGTCCTCTGCCACGTGTCCCATGCCTGAGTGGGTTGGAAGGGTGTGCTTGCACGTCCCTTAGGAAGCGGAGAACGTGTGTTAGCGTTCTGGAACTGAGTCACAGCATTTTCGGACGTCCTGAACGAGAAACTGCCAAAGGGGATCCTGTGGCCGAGTGATGAATGCCGAGCAATGAGAGACCGAGTGATGAATGCCGAGCAATGAGAGACCGAGTGATGAATGCCGAACAATGAGAGACCGAGTGATGAATGCCGAGCAATGAGAGGCCGACTGATGAATGCCGAGCAATGAGAGGCCGAATGATGAATGCCGAGCAATGAGAGACCGAGTGATGAATGCCGAGCAATGAGAGACCGAGTGATGAATGCCGAGCAATGAGAGGCCGAGTGATGAATGCCGAGCAATGAGAGACCGAGTGATGAATGCCGAGCAATGAGAGACCGAGTGATGAATGCCGAGCAATGAGAGGCCGAATGATGAATGACGAGCAATGAGAGACCGAGTGATGAATGCCGAGCAATGAGAGGTCGAATGATGAATGCCGAGCAATGAGAGGCCGAAGATCGGTGCGGAACTTAATACCATAGCTTGGGAAGACCGATCTTTAAACTCGTTCGGTAGGGCCGAGCCCAAACTCCGGCCGACAAGTCGTCTGGCCCAACACTTGGGGATTCATAACAGGTTGGTTTGGGCTACGCCGAGCTCCAGAATACAATTCAGATGATCATGGGCCGGGGGCCCACTAATGACTATTCCGGCCTACTACAGTGTTCAAAAAATAATAGCCCAATGTTATTGTTATAGTATTATATTGAAATAAAAAAGTGTACCACCCAATTGGAAAGGGTATTTGAATAGTTATTACAAATTTCCTTTGAAACAGTCTGTTCACTCCCATATACATGTATATTTGGAATCGTTTTACGATCCTAGAAGCCTCAAAATGTGGATGCCCATGCGGGATACCTTTAGCCTTCTTTGGAAAGTTGATGACCCGGATTGCCTTACTCAAATTGGGGGGACGAGACTCCAGTACATATAACAACCGATCTTGGCATCCATGTGGAACGGAAAATTGGACTAGAGAAGTCGTTTGTGGTTTCGGTGATAGAGGCAATAAAGTTAAGATGGAATTTTCTCACAAGGCAGTCTGATTTTTGCTATCTTTCAACCCATTCAACATCATTTTCATTCGATGTGTTCCCATCCATTAAAGAAGTGAAAAAATAGGATTAAGATATATTCTTCGTACCCTCCTTTTCTTGTCTTTCAGACATCAGAAAAATAATCAGATAAAAAAATAGGAAAGGCAAGGACGTTGAAAGCATAGACAAAGCAAGCTCAGCTAGATTCAATTGACCAGAGTCATGAACGAAATGAAAAGAATTTTTGCCACCTCCAGAAATAAAAGATATTCTGACCCCCTTTTAGGGCTTGGTACCAATGATTATCGCTGCATGTGGAACTCGTAATATAATGACAACACTAAATGCATCAAATAATTCTAAATACGTCAATATTTATGCACGAAAGCTGCGTGTGTAGACTTCCTTAGTTTCCTTTTCACACCCCTAGATATCTCGACTTCTAAGGACTTCTTGTCGTACACGTGTCTTCTTTTAATATTCAAATGGAAATCCATGGTGGCACACGGTTTCTTTTCGGGACAAACAAAAAAGAGCACAATTATCATATGAGGCATTTTTTTTTTAAGCAAACAAGAAATTTAGCAACAATAAATAATCGTACGCGAGACAATAAAAAGATTATTTCATAAATTAATCTGAACAAAATAGACAATTTGATTATCGATACAAAATTTTAAAATGGTCTTATACAATTGAAGGTACACAAAATTTGTTTAGTGGCGAGTGCCAAAAGAAACCAATATTAGTTAATCTTTCAAAGGAAAATAAATAATATTATGCGTGAGACAATAAAAAGATCAACCCAAAAATTAATCTTAGTAAAATAGACGATTTCGATCATTAACGTGAAATTTTGAAATATATCGCGCAATCAAGAATGAATAAAATTTATTTACTCGAGAGTGAAAAAGGACTCCAATATTAATTAACTTCGTGACAAACTTATCTACACATTTATGTTTGTGTGGCTTATGTAAATGAATAAAATAAGATTCTACAAACACACTTATAAAATATAAATGTGGATATAAATATATCCGGAACTCTAAAATTATTTAAAACAATGTGAACCCCATATTTGGATGTTTTCAAACACATCTAAATTCGAATCTGTATTTTAAAAGTGTGTTTATAGACTTTCTGAATGAATCTCTCACGTCTCAAATGTTCAACTTGTTTATTTTCTATTTTTAGAAAGTCGGTGAACACATATTTACGTGTATGGTTTAAAATATATATGCATTTAAAATTGTCCAATAAATACGAGATTTTTACAAAATAATAAAAATACTTCACGTATATTAAACTATTCTAGACATTTTTTTCCATTTTGGCTTCTTGTTTAGGTAAAATGCATTGACCTCCCCAGAGGTTTTTAGGACCTCTCGCATAGTTTGAAAAAATACATTCACCTCCTTTGTTTTTCAAAATATTTTATTATTGTCCCCTCATGTTACTTTTAGGCAAACAATGTTTGTTTTATCTATAAAATGACCTTTTTACCCTTAATTATATACAAGCAATCACGGTTGAAATTTCGAGTTCATGATTAATCTTGAAATATTTTTTTAGTCAATAGTGAATTTTTAGAATTTTTTCGAAAATAAAATCCAAATAAGCGGTATCAGTAACTCTTATTTTTTCAAGGAGACAGTGACTGAATAAGAATATTCTTTTTTTTAACGTTTTTTATTTTTTAATTTATTATTGTTTTGACATATTAATTCAATTCATTAATTTATTATTTTTAACTCATGATTTTTATTATCATTTTAAAATAAAATAGTCATTTTTATAAAAGCGGGTCTTAGTAATATTTAATCCTAATTTGTTTATTTTTTTCCGTTGAATTGTTAGGAAATGATAAAAACAATAATAAAAAAATTAAATTTTGACACTTTGTTTGATGTTTACTTACTAAAAAAATAGTGAATCTCACACGTAAAATCTTTTTTGTTATAATTTACATCGCGAAAAAATCTTAAAGGAGCAAAAAAAAAAAAACTAACTCTTTATGTCCAATTCGATTTAATTTTCTCATTTGCAATATTTTTTTTGTCTTTGTTTAATTTTTTTTTTTTTGTATTTGTCAATTTTGCTTTAAATTTTTGTAAATTACTAGTTTGTCTTAACGAAAAAAATCTAAAAAATATAAAATTATGTTTAAAAATTTATTGAAGATGAAAAATAAGTTTAAAAGAACTCTAATTTTTTTTCCCACATTTGGTTCATATTTTTGTACGTTTATGAAATTTTTCGTCCAGACGAATCAATAATCTACAAAAAAAATTGACGTGCCAGTTTTGTCTCAATTTTTATAGATTATTGGTTCGTCTTGACGAAATAAATTTAAAAAGTATAAAATTATCTCCAAAATCTAAAAAAGTATTAAAGATAAAAAATATAAGTCAAAATAGACAATGTTTTTAGGTTATTTTTATCTTTTCTAAATTTTTTTAAATTTAGTTCGTATTTTTTTATTTTTTGAAACCTCTATTCGAGACAATTTCAAATTTGATTTTAGTTTATATTTGTAAAACTTTTAGACACTACCTTTATTCTTTGGTGAGGTAAGGGGATATGTAAAATGCCTTTTCTAAAAAAATATTTACAACACAATTAATTACATTTCCGTACTAGATGACAATGACATATACATAACTAAAAAAGCTAAAATTACATAAATAATTAATTAATTAATTAATGTATTTGTAAAAAAAATTAACCCAAAAAAATAAATAACATACCTTTTGTCTTTAATGAGTTGAGGAGGCGAATAAGTAATGTATGTCTTAGGAAGAATGTGAATCTTTTTTATAGCCACGAGCAAGGGTATTTTTGGTATTTAGACAAAGTATTCTGATGACATTAGCACAAACTAATCAAAATCAAACAGAAAGTAACGGGAGGTGAGTGTATGTTCCCAAACTACAGGAGAGATCCTGCAATTATCAAAAACCTCAGGGAAGGTGACTGTATTTTACCCTTGTTCTTTTTAACCCAAATTTTGGGTTAAATTTTAGTCATAAATCCAAGTCCCAGAAGCCCCATCTCTCTCTCTCTCTCTCTCTCTCTCTCACACACACACACGCGCACACACATTTCGTACAGAAATTCATCTCCGTTATCTCCTCTCTATCTCCTCTGTGTGTGTGTGTGTGTGTAGGAAGAACCAAATCCTCATCTGTCTCCAGACCTCGAGAATTGAAATCCTCTATCCTGAAAACCGACAGCAGATTGAACAGAAAAAACCATCATCGTTCTCTCTCTCTCTCTCTCTGTGCCTGCAATATATACATACAGATCAATTCCTCTGGTCAATGTATCTGCTCGATTCCATCTTTGGAATTTGAAATCTTCCACACCACCCAGCAAATTGGGCAAAACCCATCCTTCTGCTCTCTCTCTCTCTCTCTAAAATACATATAAAAGAGGAGAGGGATGGGATTTGATAAGGAAGCGAGCTCATCCTCCCATGTCCTCAACGTCCCAGTTCTACCGAGAGAAGACACCCCACTCCTCGCCAAATCCCGACCTCTCTCTTCCAATTCCAAAACCTTCGCTAACGTCTTCATCGCCATAGTCGGCGCCGGAGTCCTCGGCCTCCCCTACACCTTCAAGCGCACCGGATGGATCATGGGCCTCCTCATGCTCTTCTCCGTCGCCTTCCTGACCTACCACTGTATGATGCTCCTCGTCCACACCCGAAGAAAACTCGAATCCCTCAACGGATTTAGCAAAATAGCCTCCTTTGGCGACCTGGGGTTCGTCGTTTGTGGGCCCGTCGGCCGCATAGCCGTCGACTGCATGATCGTCCTCTCCCAAGCCGGCTTCTGCGTCAGCTACCTCATGTTCGTCGCCAACACCTTATCGTATGTCTTCAACTATTCGACAAAAGGCCCCAGCCAACAATTTTTGGGGCTTTCGTTGAAAACTCTCTACATCTGGGCTTGCTTTCCCTTCCAATTGGGTTTAAATTCAATTCCCACTTTGACCCATATGGCTCCGCTGAGCATTTTCGCCGATGTAGTCGATTTGGGAGCCATGGGGGTGGTGATGGTGGAAGATATTATGATTTTCTTGCAGAGAACGCCTGTTTTACAGACTTTTGGTGGGTTTTCTGTGTTCTTCTATGGTTTGGGGGTAGCTGTGTATGCCTTTGAAGGAATTGGAATGGTTTTGCCATTGGAATCAGAGACAAAAGACAAGGCCAAGTTTGGCAAAATTCTGGGTGTGTCCATGGCTTTCATTTCCTTGATGTATGGAAGTTTTGGAGCTCTGGGTTACTTTGCTTTTGGGGAAGAAACCAAGGACATAATCACCACCAATTTAGGGCAGGGGTTATTGAGCAATCTGGTTCAGCTAGGTTTGTGTATCAATCTCTTCTTCACTTTCCCATTGATGATGAATCCAGTTTATGAGGTGGTGGAGAGGAGGTTCTGTGAATCAAGATACTGCATTTGGCTGAGATGGGTGGTGGTTTTAGGGGTGACTTTGGTGGCACTTTTGGTGCCAAATTTTGCTGATTTCTTGTCTCTGGTGGGGAGTAGTGTCTGCATTATGTTGGGGTTTGTTTTGCCTGCTCTTTTTCACTTGATCGTGCACAAACAAGGGTTGGGTTTGAGTGGGATGGCTTTGGATGGTGCAATAGTGGTTCTAGGGTTGGTTTTAGCTGTTTCTGGAACTTGGTCTTCCCTCTTGGAGATATTTGGAACCAAGGCTTGATCAAGAAATGGTAGTCCTTTGTTCCAAAATTCCACTTTAAGTTTGATGAAATACATTGCGTAAACTAGTAATGCTTTCGGTTTATGGATCCTCGGAAGTTTATTTTACCTAAGAGCAATTGTGAACAAGGGATTTGTGACCAAGTTTGATGAAATACATTGTATTGATAAGCTAATGATGCATTCGGTTTTTAAGGAAATTATATGAACTAAGAGCAATTGTGAATGAGACTTGTGAATGTGGTTTTCAAGATTCTAATTTGGTTGTGTGTTTCTTTCCCTTTATTGTTTCTTCTGGGATATCCCTTTCATATAATGTCACATTAAGCGATTTCTTTCAGAGAATTAGCTATGTTTGAATTAAGGTTTTGTGTAAACATATTTTTTATATCTCAAAGTATCTAGATCAGCATACGATCACCTCGACAAGTATAAATTTGGTTCGGTTTCGGTTTTTAGATCGCCAACGAACACACCGATTCGGTTCAAATTTTACTTTCAAACCAAATCGAATCGGACAGATTAAACCTCCTAGTTTAATGTTTTGGATCCTTTTTTCTTATTTGCTTACTCTATGTAGAAGAAAGATCCTCTGTGGTGACCATCTATTTTAGTGGAATCAAGGATCTTGGTGTACACAACGAACAACAGGATATGTTGCGCACTAAAGTGATATTGTTCTAATATCCAAAATATTGTCGGCGTCCAGACGCGACATCTTGAGCACAGACGCAATATCTTGAGCATCCAAACTAACCATGTAATCGAATTACAATTTAGAACTTGTCGAATTGTAGGTCAAGGTCTCGTCTCTGTCGTCTATTCTCTTTTCGTCATCTATCTCATAATTACTCATTATGGCATGAGAAAGTTTGTGCATACAACTTTCGTGCACAAATCTAGATACAACTGTGTTCAGAACTCTTGGGTACATTTGGGCTCCATAAAGATAATAAGGACTTCACGTGCACTAGCAGTTTCAAATAAAGTTGTGTCCGAGACTCTAAATCTGTGTACAAAAAGTTATGTGCGTAATATTGTTTTTACGTCACTTGAATCTTTATGAATCAATTTAAAGTATTATTATTAAATTTCTCTATCGGGTAGAGTTTGATCTAATTAATTTTTTATAAAATAATTTCTGTCAGCATTTATAAAAAATTACTTGGATCAAACTCTTTTAGGTATTTTTTGAGGAGCTGATTTTTCACGAGTACTCTAAAAAATATATTTTAAACACATTAAACAGTTCGAATATCAATATTTAATCAAAAAATATAAAGTTTTTAATTTAACAAAATAAAAAATCTCTTATTAAAAGTTTATTCTATGCATTGTCCAAACCAACACCTAGCTCCACAATCATAGATATTTTTAAAAAAGCTTTCAAATAATTTAGTTTTGTTAGTTGTCACTTTCATATCCTTTTGCACCATGTGAATCATGTTCACTTTTTAATGTTTGTTTTTAGTGGAAGCATTATATATGGCCATTATATTTTCGGAAAGTTGGCACTCCTAATGAGATCATTAGGGTGTATTTAAATTAAATTATTCGGTATTTATTATTACTTTTTCCAGCTGTTTTTATGAAATTTTAAAATTTACATAAAATTTATTAGATTAATTATTTGTCTTGACAAAATAAATCTGAAAAGTAAAAAATATTAAGTAAAAAGTCCAAAAATATTTACTACAAATTAGAAAAGTTTTTCAAAAACAATTTTTATAATTTGTAGTGTGTTTAAAATTAATTTATCTACATCTCTTTTAATTTTAGTCCACGACTTTATATTTTTGTAATATGTCAAGAAGAATATAAATTTAAAATATTTTGACAAAAAATTCTATAAAAATATCAAACAATAACAATTGTCTTTAACAGAATAAATTTTGTTCAAAAAGAGCCTAGATAAAAATCAATCGAAAACTCTGACTCTCAAAATTTGTAATCTAAGAGTCGACTTTCACTCACGTGCTATAAATTCTTACATTTAGACCACAATTTTTATAATAATTTGTCATGATTTCAATTAAAGTTTTTCTTACTGAAAGATAAAATTAATCCTTTAAATTAGTCAATCTAATAAAACCGGATTTTTTTGAAATAACTCCAAAATATAAACCTTTTTTTTTTTGGAGCAAAGAAAATATCAGATATAAAATAGGAATAAAGTTAAAAGTGCACTCCACATTGTCCATAAACGAAAGAACAATGCTACACACATCTTTAAAGTACAGATTCAGATATATTCGAAATCATCCAAGACACGTCAAACTTTTTAAAATAATATAAATTTTGTGTGTCTGACAATTCCAGATACATCTATGTTTGGATATGTATTTGAAAACTGTGTATGTAGACTATCTGTGAAAGAAAACCAAAATACTTTGGAAAGGAAACCTTCAAATTAAGACGACAAACTAAAAACTTGCCCAAATTATCACGAAAAACTTCAACTCTCGTCGCCTCATTCAATCCTACAGCGAAAACTCTAAGTAGTGGCGCTGCAAGCAAAGAAGCACTAACCAAAACACAAACTCGAGTTGAAGCGCTACAAGCAAGCAAAAGAAGCACTTCTAATAATCAAAACACAAACTCCATGGATCAACACACACTTATCCTGTACCACGACGCTAGATTGAGACTACCCGCTCCTTAGTTGTAGGTGCTCGTTCTATTTTTATTTGCACGGTGTGAACCTCCTGAGGTACATATGGCCGACCCTTTTGGTGAGTGTCTCGGTGATACAAACAAAGAAAAAGACGAATTCCAATCACTTACTAACTTCCTCCCGTATGAATACTCCTAGCTTTCAGATACAAGATATCCATCGATTTTCATCTAGTACCACTTGCCGTACACGTGATATCGCCAATAATGAGACCGAATTCCTCCCGAGAACACACGAAACAAAAATATGAATTGGGCAAATATCATCCAAATACCAGAGGGGACAAATATAGATGGATAAATAAGCAAGCCACAACAATTCGAGTCTTGATTAAATGAATAGGAACCCAAAAACAACTTTGGAAAATATACATGTGTATATATTTTACACATCTAGTAAAATACAGGACATACTAACCCTAAACCAACAGGAAGAAGGAAAAAAAAAGAGAGAGAAAACAAAAGGAGAGAAAAAAATCTTCAGTTTATATGAAACAAAGATGAAGAAAAAACCATCAGAGCGCCAAAAAAATAGATGTTCTAAAACCACATATCATGACCCTTCAACTCATGGTCTCTTATGATACCTAGACCCACAAACCTCACCCGATCAGCTTCAAAATGAGAACACAGAAGCGAAAAAAAAAACGAATCAGATAACGTACCATTATCAGACTAAAACGCCCTCCAGTTATCTGATTCTCTCCTTGGAGTTTGGCTCTCCACTGAGATCTTAAACGGTCCGCTTGACCCAAACGGATCCGCGTCATCGAAAGATTGGAAACCATGGGCATCATCAGAGTAGTCTCTGTTGCTGCGGATAGAATCAAACCTAGCATAGTCTTTAGTTGGGAAGAACCCCTGGGTGTTAATCTCGGAGTCTGCATTGCTGCGGAAGGAATCAAATCTTGAAAATGCGTCTTGAGGTGGGACAAATCCTTGATTATATTCAGTTCCGGTAGTGCTGCTCATGGAATCAAACCTCGCAAGGGACCCGCGTGATTGAAAAGCTCCGCTATCATTAAAGGAATCGAATCTTGAGAAGCTGTCAAACGCGTGATCTTCGTTGCCATAATTGTACACGGGGGTGCTCGGAATGGAATCAAACGCAAAAGCGCTCTTCTGCTGAAATAGGTTGTCTGACTGGGGGGTGCTCGGGACGGAATCAAAGGCAAATGCGCTCTTCCTCTGGAAAAGGTTGTCTGACTGTGGGGTGCTCGGGACGGAATCAAACACAAAAGTGCTCTTCTTTTGGAACAGGTTATCTGCCTGTGGGGTGCTCGGAACCGAATCAAATGCGAATGTGCTCTTCTTTTGGAACAGGTTGTCGGCCTGTGGGGTGCTCGGAACGGAATCAAATACATATGTGTTCTTTTGATAAATGTTATCTGCCTGTGGGGAGTTTCCAGAATTGAATAGAGGGGTGCTAGGAACGGAATCTCCGAAGGCAAACGGGCTCTTCCTTTGGTGAGAGGAATCTGTTCTTATAGGAGGCAAACCCAAGTCACCAGCATCAAAGAAGGAACTTCCAAGTTCCTGAAAAACAAAATCGAGTTTGAAAAAATGCAATGCAATTAAAAGATGTCACATATATAATTTGAAAATCTGAATACTTAAGTCTGACAGAACTTTCAAACCAATTAAGAAGAGTACGTTTTACTGCAAGGAAGTGCACGAAAACCACAATATGGATGTTCATATTTCAACACCCTTGCTAGTAATCACGAATTACTTTATTATGACATCATACCATTCCTAATATTTGTTATGTTGCAATTGTTTTGTGCGGAAGGGATTGGAAACACATTGCTCCTAGTTGGATAAATATACTGTTCACAATATCATCACACCTTCATCTAAATTCATATTTGCTGTACACAGCTGATTAGCTAATGTACCAAAGGACACTAAACCATAAATGCTGGGGAAGGACATCATGCCAGCACCAATGGAAAAAGGAGGGAAATTGTCATGACCCGACCTGATATTCCACAGGTCGCGACCAGCCAGTGAGATTAAAATATTTGTCCTAGTATACTAAGCATGTGCTAAACCGAACTAATTTCACAGAATGTACTTAATGTTGCTAATGATGTCTTAATTTTGGGTCGAGATCTCACAGAAATGATCAGAGTGACATAATTATATAGATTGATGAGCTGACAAACATAAGCCATCATATCAGATCAAATCATGCAAACCAGCAAGGCAGCAATGAATATCTCTATGTAATGCACAGAGCAAACCACCACGCACAGTAACAAGTGTTTACATACCTTAGTAGGACCAGAATTTAAGTCCCAGACTGAGTCAGTATCATAATGAGTATCAAACGCACCCCAGCTTCGTTCATCAAAATTTTTGTCCCCAGAAAACACAGATTCAGCCCCTCCGTGTTCACTGCACATGTAAAAACATATAAAACTTCAGATATCTGGAAAAAAAAAAACAGCTTGGTGAAATAACAAGTTATTTGATATAATCGTATCATTACTCTTTAAGAAATAGTGGTCAATGCCATTAAATTCTTTATTGGGAATATGGAAAGATCAATCTACCTCGTGAACATGGGCTAATAGAGCTGAACAACATAAATCTAGTGTGCGCTTCTGTTTTACTATTTATTTATGTTTTGGTAAATTGACCAACACATCATCTGCAGGTAGATGGTATGGAAACGATCTGCATCTGTGCAGGCGCATGCAAAATGGAGGTTGGGAAGGACAACAAGATAGGATGCCACAGAAACTTAACGGTTGGATATCACTAACAACATGAAAGCCTATCCACAAGGGAAAAACAAGAAAGATACAAATTGAAACCGTACCTCTGGTTATCTGTAGTATGAGGTGAACCATCTGCACTAAAGTTTGTTCTGGTTGGAGAATTTTGGGACTTGCGAGACGGGCTATATACAGCATGGGCTGGACTTTCAGGTGGACTCCTAGCTACTCCCTCTTCATTGTGAGCATCACCATCGACCCTTTCCCCTCCATTCGATAAGGTCTCTGACCTGCGACCAGCATTCATTGACGAAACATCGACCCCCTCTTTTGTGGAAGATGATTTACCAACAACTGATGAGGATTTTGATTTTGGAGGGGCTACGACGTTTTGCACATCAAGAGTAAGCTCTTTGACAAATGTGAAACCTGTAAGCAGCAAGAGTTTATTGGAATTACAATGTAATTAATTCTTACACATCTTGGCTTCAGAATCCATACACCAGAAAGTTTTTCATGAAAAAATAAAGGTCAGCAAATCAGGGAGGGAGAATGGGGTTTTAAATGTCAAGAAGAGCACCCCCGCATGGAAGCTAGTATGGCATCAAAACGTTCACACCCAAAAGAAAAAAAGACTAACCCAAAGCTGAATACTTGATTCCAAAAGTAAACTGTTTGACATACCTTCATCTTCAAACTTATCCCAACTTTCATCCCAATCAGCTGCGCCTTCCTGGAGTCCAGGTTGCCAGCCTTAAACAAACAAAGAACTTAGTTAACTTACAATCACAACACCACAAAAGTCAGAGAAGCTAAAGCTGAATTTTCTTGTTAGATAGCAACTTTAAATTTGTTAAACATTTTCTTCTTTTATATGTTACGCCAACTTCAGTGTGCTTACAAAATAGTTAACATGCCAATTTACATTTCTTCTGCACCTTCTTCAAAGCAGCATGTGATTAATAATTTGCAGTATTTTCGTTTAATTTCTTTTCCTTTGTGGGCTTCTGGTATTTTCTTATGTATCTCTTCCATGTTTCTCATCATCACTTATACTGTCCCATTGCTGATAAGAAAATAGAGGTAAATAAGGGATTACCTTCAGATCGTATGCTCAAGAGTAAGTTCACTTCCAACATGGAAGGTAACATACATAATCTCAATCAGCCTTATTTAAAAGAATCACATGCTTCAATAATATAAACCTGAATATAGTCTACCATATGAGTGGAACTAACAGAAGGCTAAAACATGGATTCAAGACCCGAAACGACATCCCAACTACAGAGCAAAGATACGAAAGGCGATCCATGAGGGTTACCGATTTAAGTGTTGATATCATGTGCCAATAAAGCAGAGTGATTGTAGTCACCTAATTCATCACCCCAAGTATAGAATAAAGTTTTCAACATTGTAAGTTCTGAAATTAAACTCTTTCTGTTACGGTAGGGGTAAGAAATCTGCCAATGTGATGGATGATGACAAACAACCTATTTCATCATTTCCTTGTCATGACACCAAAGTACATAGTCGACTAGTAGCGACATGTTAGCATCAAGATCGAAGAGAGTGCAACGACACTAAAAGGTCAGCATTGTAGAAAAAGTACCAAAAGGAAGTTCGACCAGTGTGGTTGGTTTTGCACGTAATCCATAACTTTTGCAACGTTCATTCAAGGATTTTACTAACTCCTCAAGTTCAGATTGGATTCGATCAGCATTAACCTGCAGACGCCAGATTGCAGCAATCAGACAAGTCCCATATGGCCTCAACAAAGCATTTGGCTCTAAAAAATACCTGAATATTATCAGGCTTTCCATCTTGTCCCATTTTGACAATCGCTCGATACAGCTCCATTTTTTTATCCTAGAAAGGAGTAAGTATAATATGTTATTTGCCTGACAAGATAGTTGAGATTACACCCCAGGATATTGGAACCGAATAGTGACTAAACCATTGCCATTCCAGTTTGCACGCAGCAAACTAGTTACTGACCATCATTCAACAACAAAAAAGGGTGATATATATTACCTGAATATCCCGGAATGTGGCCTCTTCAAGAGGTAATTTAGAGGCAACATCTCCACTCTGCTTGTATTTTTCTTCATATTTCTTTGCAAGCAACTCAGCCTGGAATATAAGTTGGTCCCATTACTCCATGAAACAAAAGTTTCTGGGGAGGACATCAGAGTCTTGAAAACTAAAAGAAGTACCTCGCGTTTGTCCGCAGAAGTCCTTTCAATAATCTCATTTAGTCGATTGTCACATCTGCTTTTGTATAAAATCTGAAACCAAATTGCACAATATTTAATAGTACTTCAGTAAATAAGCATTTTGACTTGCAAAATTTGTTACTCAAAAAGAAGCCAGTGCAAAGCAAAAGAAAATTAAAAATCACTGTTGTCCCATTGAACTAGTCAGGCAACCATTGTTTTGACAAATACTGGAATAATAACACAGACCACCTCCGTAGGTTAGGAATTGCAAGTTTACATTTTACCCACTTATTCAGATTGAGAAATTCAAGGCAGATATTTAGAAAGAAAGTACTCAAGGCAGGTGTTTAGAATGAGACACTCAACGCTTATATTTAAAACGAGACACTCATAGCAGGAAATTAATGATCGAGTAACAAAAACATCATTAATGGTTTGGTTTACAAAATGTTGTGACAAATTGAAAAAACCTTAACTAGATTGCACTAATAGTGTAAATAACATCTGGAATTGAAAATTTGGATGCACTTCAATATAACGCTTGTCGTCTAGAGCCACATCTCTACAGTTCTCCAGCCAACTCCGTACTATGGCTGAAATGACAAGAAGATATTAGTGCACGGGCAAACTTACAATCATAGTGTAAGAGGTTCAGTATCATTACTTACACTATATTTCAGCCAGATAGAAAACATTGTTCGTTTGCTCTATAAGTAGGTTGAGGTATCAAACAAAGACAGTTTCACTACGCCATGCAGTGGTTCCTTAGGTCAAGCAACTTTTGTTACTGGGCAAAAGATAGTAACGGTGTACCAAGAAACGGAAGCTCGATTAGTACGAGACATGCCTATCAATATCATAGAGACAAACCTATATAAAAGAGAATTAGCATAGTACTGCCTTTATCAAACTTTAGCTTTTGAGTATCGTGGAACTCTGAAGACAGCCTTACAGTACATATTTCCTTCCAGTCTAAATCTAATATGTATTTCCACTGTGACCATAAAAAATGCAATTTCCTAATGATCAATGGTATATGTGAACCTGTTGGCCAAATCATTATCTCAATCATGATACTCTAGCACCGACCCAGTACACACAACCTAGCAAACTCCTTTTTCATCTTTATTCCCCCTTATCCAATCATCTGCTCATCATAGCTCCAGCACAGGACATAAGCATTTAAGTCATAGTCCAGAAACCAACATTTTGCTAAAGATGTTATAAAATGATATGATTCATTTGTTCGTTGACAAGGTTAGTACTACAGATTATTAACGACATTAAAGGTTTACAAAGAAAAATGGAGGAAATCCATACAAGTTCCTGCATCTTTGAGCGGTAGAACTCGTTCTTTTCCCTAGCATCTAAAATTTCCTTCTCCAATTCTTCTACCTGCAATTCAGAAGGGAAAAAAAGAGAAGTTGTTGGGAAAAATACAGAAAACAATGAAGTTTTATCTTGCAGGCTACAAAAAGGGAAGCAGAAAAGTAAAATTAATGTAGTTTCACAACGTCCACGATACTACAAGCAATGAAGTGATCCTAGAAATGGAAATTTTCCCTGGCTGTCAGGTGACCCATCCAACCCACTGCTAATGGCAACGGTTCATGAAGCAGGGGAATAAATAATGGGGTAGGGACAGATCTTGCAAAATGAGTCGCAAGCCAAAGCCAGTTGCTTGCAAGTTATCACGGTACAAGGGAGAGTTATGCTTATCACTCACAAATCTGGACGCTCCATCGTTGTCCCCTTCTCTCCCTAAGACTCCTCAAATACTTCTCCCTTCTCTAACATATCCTCTTTCTGTTTCACCAATTTTAGGGTGAAGGAAAATTATAGGACTTGAATCGAGAAAATGTATCTGCATACCACGATTTGCTGTGCAATTTCATGTATAACGACATTTGATTTTCTAACTTAGTTAAGGAGACCACAACTTGAGTCTCTTTATAAGGAAATGTGACTCAACCCTCTTCGTGTTCCTTAAGGAGATTTTATTATTCTGTCATACTGAACCCACTAAATAACTTGAACCTCAAATGCATGATGTAGAAAACAAACAACTAGTAAATTAGGAGAAAGGGGGCCCACCTTTTTATTTGCATCAGTTGCCTCTTGGAACTTGGAGTTCAGCGAGTTCTGCTCCTGTTCACTAAGCTGGTTCACAAGATACTTCTCCAGAACTGGAACTTTGGACTTCTGCTGAGCTGGCTGCATAGGTTCATCTGCCAGAGGAACAGGAACTGGTTTTGGTGGTCTTCCTCTGGCAACATGAGTTACTGGCGGTGCACCAGGCGTCATGTGTGTCTGTTGCAAACCTATACACGTACAAAAGTATGACAAAAGAGATGACAAAATAAGTTCACAATGACAGGAAGTGAAAAGTGTCCAAAAGATAATATATACCTGAAGGAGGTCTCCAAGTTGCATTGCCATAAGCAGCAGCAGGTTGACCAGGAGTAGAGAACAATGTCTCATCAAACATACCACTTGGAAGTGTTTTGGGGAGAGGGCAGCCTTCCCTATTACGTTCCATCAGATACAGTGCTATACAGAACTCTCTGAAGGAGAGCATGCTGTCATTATCTTGATCAGATAAATCCCACACCTGCTTTAAGATCTCTGAAAAACAAAGAATAACAGCATGATGAAGACAATGCTACCAGGGAATATTGCAACTGCCTCTGAGTAAAATAGTAAACACCAAAATATTGAAAACATTGTCAATGTGCATTTGCTCCTGCAATATGAGTTTAAAAGAATTAACACAACTTTCTATGTTAAATATTTTGTAACAAAACTAGTATACCTACCAAAAAGAACAAAGGAAACATGAATTGTTAGCCAAGAGGAAGTTACTGGTCCCAAGTAACTAGATCATAAGAAATTATGGTTCGACAGTCTTCCACTGACTTGCCCACATAATGTGAACCAATCAACAAAGTATAGCAATATGAGCCCTTCCACAGCCTAATTGTTCCATTATTCAGCCTTCAATGCCATCCAAACTTCAATTTCAGCTATGATGCAAACTTGTATCGAATCTAACTATGTTTGGCCAAAAACAGACTTCTATTAAGGACGTGGACTCCAAAAGATACCTTCAGGCTTCATGCAAAGAGACTTCTGACTATCAAACCACAACTACCTACATGACCCTCCATACATCCCAAATAACACCTCTAAAATGCTTTCCTCAATTGTAGCATTTTCCACCTGGACCTTTTATAAACTTTAAGCAATAATCCATCCATATAGCAACCCACATTCTGAATACAGACTTAATAGTTGTCGAATACACCTCAGGTCACCGTCGCACCCCCCCCCCCCCCCCCCTTCTCTCTTCCAGGTTTCTATGAGAGAGGAGGATTAGGTTCATGCATCCCATAATTAAACATCTTAAACCCCAAGTACTTCTGCTCAACAGCGAGAGAGACATTAAAGTAGAATTGAACCAAAGGCCGAAAACACTACAAAAAATTTGTCAACGAGGCCTTCCCAGAGGGTCACATCCTGATAGTACCCTTACCCAAGCACATTTAATGTGGAGTTTTTACGGGATCTGGTGTAGAACTCGTATGATTGCACCTGCAACGTTCCCCTCATCCTATTCATATATGATATATCACATTTTTCCACTTGTTTGGGTACTGAACGCTTTTACTCTGTGGGGTTGGGTGGACTAGATCAAGGGTACTGGAAAAACAGTGCTACACAACCAATGACGGATTACTCTAGAAGACAAGGATTAGTATCCTTTTTTTTATATAGAACGGATTCAGTCTAATAAATATTATACATAACAGGAGAAAGAAGACAACTTCTTTCTTTTAGGACAAACATCCGATGGAAGTCCCTTTCACGGTTTTGAATGAGAGAAAGAAGTGAGGAATCCTCATTTCGACACTCCCACTCCAGTCATTACTTCTCTTTCCATCACTTAAAACATTTAAGTCCTAAAAACAGAAATGATAAAATTAGAATATTCTTACTAAATGAAGTATGTCCTACCTCGTGGAAGCCTCCAACTTAAGAACAGGTTGCGTGCCTGTTCACCAGTTATTTTTCTATCTCTATCTGTATCTACTTCCACAAATACTTTAGTGTACTTCTGAACATCAGACTGAGTCATCCTTGGCCATGGAATCTGGGATTGGCCAGATGCGGGATTTCCAGCTCCAGCAGGAAAACCAGCACTAGAGGAATTAAATGATGTCGAACTCTGCACTGAAACGTGTTGGTTTCCTTTGACAGTTGACTGAACCTTCTGATTCTGACTGTCCACAGGTTGCTGAGCAAATGCACTCTGTAAGGATCCAAGTGGACTTGGCTTAACTGCAGATTGAGGCCCAGTAGAGGCTGGAATAATGGCTGGTGTAACAAGCAAGTCCCTGGAAGAAGATACAGGCAAAGGGGCATCTTGCTTTGGTAGAGACGAGGTTGCAGAAAAAACATCCCCAAATACAGAGTCAGAAGCAAATCCATTCCCTGAATCAGCAATTGGTTTAGCTCCCACGTGGGAGGATGGCAAAATTGGATCACTTGGTTTTGGTGCAGCAGGTTGCACCATCCCGGAGTTTGCATTTGGTGTAGGTTGTGCAGAGTTGGTTAATGGCGCAATCCCTCTATTAGGAACTTGAGTAGTCACCCCTGCTGGGGAGCCAGCTGTCATTCCGCCAAGCCAATCAGTGGAGATGTTTGTTCCCGGAGCTTGAGAAGCCGCAGTAGTACCCATCCCAGCCATTCCGTGACTTCCAACTACCTGCTGTGGGCGAAAGGCAGTACTAGGAGGTGTGGGTCGAGGTGGTCTTCCCATGTGATTTTGCTGAGGTGGAAAAAACTGCGGACCCATGCTTGCATTTGAAGGAACCTGAGGCCCTCTGACACCCATATTTTGAGATGGAGGTGTAGCGAAACCACTGAACTGTGGGGCTGCTGCACCTGCCGCAGGATTTGATGGAGGAGCAGGGGTGGCTGATAAATTTATCTGCGGAGCAGGAATTTTAGCTGAAGCAGGACCATATAGTGCTGCCTTAACAATGTCCGGTGTGAGTTCTCGCTTACTTTGTGCCACAGTGACAAGTTTAAGAGCATTGTAAAACTCGGCTCGGCCGAGGAAACCAGTTTTATGCTGATCAGCATGCATCCATATCTGCATCAAGAGCCAACAGATGATTGTCGGTGAGAACGGAGTTGCACAGAAAAAGGAGAAGGAAAGCTTTCCACAGAGTTGCAAAAGTATCTAATGTAATTACAACTTCCTTCTACAAGTAACTACTGCAGAAATGGACACGCTTGAATGTTATATCCGAGTATACAATCAATAAATGCAATATTTGTCCATATTGTGACAAAGCCAGGACGGACTATTTTTCTCCATTGATCATAGACCCCATTTGCTCTGAATAATCCTATTTACGTAGATAGAAAGATATAGGGAAAGCAGTGACAAGGATTTAAAGATATCTCTTGTGCTATATACCATTGACAAGTATCAAGACTGCAATGGAAGATATACACGTCAGGAAAAGAACTTCCTCTAACCACAACAAGCTCAGCAAAATGTCATATCTTGTTTCCGAGATAAAGAAAGTCAAACGTGGAGAACCATGTTAGAACTTGCACTTCACGATGTTAGAACTCGGATTCTCCTCTCTAAGTCGAAACGTATAAGTTCTTTTCTCCTTTTCTCGGATAGGTAAGTCTAAGGTCCAAAGTTAGAACATTATTATCTCCGGTGCCATTATTCCTACTTATGCAGCTATATGTTTGTACTTTTACCTGATACGGGAAGCGGCATCCATTGTTGAATGGTTATACAATGGCGGTCCTAATGACCTAATTGTTCTACACTTCTTACTTGGTGTAGCTTGTTATGCGGGTCGTGAATGGGAACTTAGTTTCCACTGGGCTTAAAAATAATAATTCATCCCAATACCCGTGTAAAGTTAAATCACAACTTGCTAAGACCAGGACAAATTTTGTTTACACAGTGCCATATAGGATTTCATCATAAAATGAAGGGCTTAAGGCCTTGTTCTGTAGTAAAGTCGAATTACTAGTAATGCTCCCGAGGTAAAAGTTCAGCTGGTTTCTACAATCAGAAGAGTTAGTGCAACATGGGGTGGAGTATGAATATACTCCATCTCACACAAAATTCTCACCTTATAGGAACATTGCGTCTTGAATGTAATCCCTAGGGCACAGATGATAGTTAACCCACCAAATACCTAGTGAATACCGATGAAATTGGAATCTAAAAAGCATAATTCAGCACACTCTATGTCTGATCAAGGTATCCACATTAGTAGACCTCGTTGGATCAAAAGCGAAAAAACATTTTGAGTAGCAAGAAGTACCTGAGCAAGGACTGGTTTCGGCAAATTGGAGCCCTGGAAGAACGCAACGGCCTCGTTTCCACTAATCCGACCGTCTCGATCCAAATCTGCTCTCCGAAAGTACGCATCGAATAGATCTACATTCTGCCCCGCCATTTCGCAATTCTATATCTTTATCTATATACGTATATCGAACCGGGAGATGAAAAATTCGACTGCTTTCGCAAATCGAGAGCAAAGCAAATGAAGTGCAAACCCTAATGTCAAATCCTTTTGGCCAGATAAATTGAAGATCCGGGAGAGAGAGGGGGGAGGGTGGTGGGATCGGCCGATTGGTCGGTCCTCTCTAGAGAGGAGAGAGAGAGGGGGGAGAGAGAGTGGAGATGACAATCGGGTGACGGCAGAAATCTTCAATGGGCAATTTGATGATGATTTTCCGCACACCACAATGCAATCGGTCTTCCCCTTTCCAAAAGAAATAATAATATATTGCTGAAATGAATAATGTCAATATATGTGTGTATATGTATGAAAATTTAAAAAAAAAAAATTGAATCGGGAGCAAATTCATGTATTTCCGATCTGATTTCCGGCTTAATTCTTGCCTCGATTTCCATTTTGTTCTATATGTGTTTTTATTTCTTTTAATAGTATTTTTTTAAATTATTTGTCTTTTAAAAAACGGGAAATGGACGGAGGTGAGTATTAAGTTTGGGAGATCAAATCCGTCCAAATTTAATTCATTGGGCTTTTATTTTCTAAATTATTGTTTTTTATTTAAGTTTTTCGCGTTTGGTATTTTTTGTCAATTTTTTAAGTTATTAGTTAATCCATGTGGGCCATTTCTTTTCATCCTATCAATGAATAATTTATAAATAAATCGTAAGTCTAGTTCAGCTAATTGTCACAAACCGCACTTGCTCTAGTGAAAATGTCTCAATTTCGAAATGTATCACAGCCTTGTATAATTAAATATATTAAAATGTAAAACAAAATAATAAAACTACGTAAATGAACGCAGACCGCTACTTAAATACTCTACACATCTATGAGCCACCATCATCAAATCAAACAGTTATTCTAAAAACACAAATTAATTGTACGCATTTGAACATATATGTGTTTGGATTCATTAAATGCACGTAAAATTCTTCATAATTATGTGTGTCGCATGTGCATTAGATGGTTCCAAATATAATATCTCTGTCCAGATATACACCAATAATTTGTGTTTCTAAACTTTTTTCAAATCAAATTCTCTATCCACGATACACGCATATGCGGACCAGGAGCTCTGTTGTGCATTACGCGAAAACGACGTGATTTGGTGGGCAAAAATTGAATGAAAATTCAGGCAGTGTTTGACAATTTCTAGACATTTTTTTACACAACAAAACGATATCATTTTCGTGTACAACACACTATAGTGTGTGCCCTACATAGCAGGATCCTCCATTCATGTGTGCAGACACGCACACATGCTTGAAATGCATAAAATCAAGTGATCGCAATAATTTATCTAGTAATAGTTTTAAGAAAAATTAAAAATTAAAGAACAAAGTCCAAGGCCCATTTTAGTTTTGGGCATCTTTGGTTCAATTCGGTCTAATTTTTAAAGACCACAAAATCAAAATTGAATTGAATATTATAAAAATAAATCAAACTGAACCAGGCAGAACAAGTTAAAAACTAGGACAAAATTGTCGGTTCAATTTAATTTTCCCGATTTGGTTTAATTTGTCAATTTCCACTTTATACCCTAGTGTTTAGGCACGAGTTACTAGGCTAATTCAAATAAATAAATATTACATAATCATTTATTGCACTTAGTTCTAAGAGAAAATCATTTACCACAACACATTACTCCGTTGTGTTCCAAAGAGAGTGATTGATAAGGGTGCGTTGATTTCTCATAAACAAATATAATAATTGGATTTATTACATTCACTGTATTTTTTTAAATTAGTTATTTGTCTTAACGAATTTATTTTTTATGAAGTATAAAAATTTATAAAGACTCACAAAAATTAATAACGATGAAAAAATTTAATAAAATATATTCATTTATTATTTTTAGTGCCTCTAGCGTGATTTTATTTGATCATTTTTTAATTGATCAGATATCAATAATTTACTGAACAAATCTATTGAAATCTGCAGGGCCCCCATTTCCCAAAGGTATAGCGTTCTTCGATAAGTTCTATTGAAATCTCATCAACGTGATCCAAACATGTTATTTACTGAACAAATCATGTAAGAAAATTAAATTGATCAGATATCAATAATTACTTAATCGGACAATTTTTTTTTACAAAATAATATGGTTGTGGAGCCTTAAACTCGATGGTACTCTTTGGAATACATGAGTTAAATTCTTGTTTGCTTGAGTTGCAAGAAGAACAACCAGTTAGTATTGACCAACCGAAGCTAATCCCAGGGACTTCAACGCTTAAGTTAGTTTTAAAAAATAATTAGTATAATTGAATCTTTTAAAAGCGAGAATTACACGTACCTAGTTATGAATGCCCTTCTACCTTATAAAAAGGATTGTCAAGACGCATGTAGCATGATGTTTGAGAATAACACGTCATGGGCCACTTTGTTTGGTGCAACCGTCACGTAAACCATATATGGATATCATAGAGGTCATGCACCACGTTTGGACAATCGTTTGTCACTTACGACATAATGGATAAGTGTCGCTGCCCTTGATGTCATACTCTACTCGGCGAACGCCGGAGGCTATCACCAATACGTCCGTGCTGAGCATCCATCCTCGCAAAGAAGTTTGATAAGTTGTTTGTATTACGGTCATGCTAACCACTATGCGTTCAATCCAATCCACACACCAAACACATGCGCCCAAAGACAGGGCTAATTGCAGTCGTGTGGACCTTTTTGTTAAGCCTTAAGTTTGGCCCCCTGTTGTAGTGACATAGCCGAGGATCCATAACGGCAAACAGCGCTGACAGAGTCTTTGGCACTCCCTCGGTTCGACCCATCGCTAGAGCAAACTGAAACAAAGACTCGTAAGTGTCGTGACTTGGGATCTTGAAAGTCCGGCCTACTACAATGGTTAGTGTAAATTTAAAAATAAATTGTAAATATATTTATCTTAATTAAGTAATTATAACTTCTTAATTAACGTTTTTTTCCAAGCATACAAGTAGTAGTTTTTTATTAAACTTTATAAATGTAACGGTTTGAATCGTACTAGTAAATTGTCCGTGTAGTCTAATAGGAGCACCGCATTGCATTCGTGTTGACAAAGAGGAAGTTCATGCACATCATTTTTATAGACAGATTTCGATACAAATGTATTAAAAATTATTCAATGCACGTAAAATTTTTATTATTTTATAAAATTATGTGCATGACTTAGGCCCTATTTGGCCAAACTAAATTATGGAGATTGTCTAGATTATTAGGGAAATAATTTAGCCCCATTTGGCCTAAATTATTCATCCAAACAATCTAGATTAATCTAGCTCCAAACACAACACAACCAACATATCCACAAATAATTTAGTCCAAACACTTTGAGCTAGATTATTCTCTCCGACACCCAACATAATCCAACAATCCAATAATCCCATAATCTAGTTACGCCAAATAGACCCTTACTTTCTTATTAATAGAGCCTACCGAGCCTTTAAAAGTACGACGGTGGGTTTGCTCACTGAAAAAGGAGAGAAAGGTGGAGAGAGAAGCATGTGCTGAAGGCCACAACACGAAATTAACCAGTCGCCTTCTGGAGGGTGGAATTTCAATCATTGGAAATATCAAGAAGTGAAAAATACAGGATCAGGAGAGAAGAAGAGAGAGAGAGAGAGAGAGAGAGAGAGGAGATCACCATGTCGTGTTCTTCTTCGAGCGGGTCGGATGATGAGGAAGAGGGCGTCGATTCGTATCGTAAGGGAGGGTATCACGCCGTGAGAGTCGGCGATTCGTTTTCCAGCGGCAGGTATATCGCTCAGAGGAAGCTTGGGTGGGGTCAGTTCTCAACTGTCTGGCTCGCTTACGACACCAGATCCTCTGTATGTTTCTTCCCATTTCCATTTCGAACTTCTCTGTCTATGATTTTGAAGATCTTAGTTATTGATAATATTTCGTGCTTCTTTATTCATAGGATAAGCGATTCGTGATCGGTAGATTTGTCAATCACTAACGTCCCCTTCATGTTAAATTTTAATTTTCTTCCCCAATTTTTAGTTAGTTTGTTCCTGGTACGGATTTACTGTGATGTAGTAGAATATTTTTCAAGCTACTATGTAGTTCCTTGTTGTGACGAGTTACAAGTTAGACTGAGTTGCTTCGGTGATTACCTTCAGTCCTGGTGATACGTTATTCATGTATATTCCTTGCACGTCTGTACATATATTAGATACCCAATGATTGTTAAAAGGAGCAGTGTCTTGCCAACCTTGACCTTCCAGTGCTGCAGGATTCAATACGGGCAACTTACAAACTACTATCTTCGGTCATCTTTGATTGATTGGAGTAATCACAAGGGGCATGTGCACCCACCCCCCTCCACTCAAGACCCCTTGTCAGGCTTGATAGGTGGTGGTATCACATCCTTCTCAAAGGAAACGTACATGAGACTCTTGCGTCATACGCCTCCATCCCATAATATGGATCCCTGTAGCGGGAGCACCCTATGTAGGGGTATAGGTAGGCAATATAGGCAGCATGTTGGCCACCACCTGTCTTAGCTTTCCTATTAGCTTCGTATTAGATGGGTCAATAGGTTCCCAGTGGGTGCTTCAACCGTGGGTCCATTTATTCGCCGGTTATGGATTTGCATCTGGCGGTGGTGGTTATTGAGGGAGCCTTTCTTCCTATGCTTATCCATTGCCGCTTTTTGCTTTTAGCTGTTAGTCTTGGTTTTTAGCTTTTGGTATTAGTGTCAGTAGCATTACACTTAATAGCAAGGCATGCAAGTCAAGGTATTCCCATATCCTCTTTCTCTGTCTTGTTGAAAAGCTTAATAGAGGCCTTGAGGGTGGTCGTAGATCAGAGTTTAGGAGGAGGAGGGAGGTTTTATGGATGGCAGAGCATAGGTGGCAAGTAGTAGGTTGAAGAGTAGTATTAAATTGAACTTCCGGACTTGGTTGTTAGACCAGTGATGTGAGCGAAGGACCTAGTTGATACCAGTCCAAGTGGTACCCGTCTATTACTGCTGGAAAATCACCATTGCTAATGCCATCCCCAGCTATCCTTTGCCATTTCAAGTCTCTAGCAAGCTGAGCTGAACCTGTCTCAATTCCACCTCCATTTGCATCGTCTCTAGCCCCTTAGACCTCTCACACAACCATGCCTATTAATTCGTCACTACCACCCCCAAATATCACCCAACAACCTAGACCATTGTCCATGGTCACCACCATGACCACAACCACCACCACCAGAATCGCGCCGTCAAATCGTCTCATCCCTATATACACTAGCATTATTTTCGCGCCAGAATAATTTGAAAGCGCATAACCTGGTGTGATGGTAGCTATGTGTCCTGTAGTTTTTTGGGTTTCGAGTTCAAAACTCAATTGCGACTTGGGTAATACAAGAAGGTTCGAACTTGGATAAAGTGTAAAACTAAAGTGCACTTTTACTGTTGAGCCTCATCAGTGGTCCGTGTAATTTGGTCAATAACTAATATTTAATATATGTAGCCAAACGGGGGCTCTACTTTGGGCCAAAAAACTGAGGGCCCTAGGCGGTGAACTGGTGCACTTATGCCCAGTGCCGGTCCTATCTATATATTAAACTGTCCATTTATGTCTGGAGCCAGACACCTTAATATATCATTTTTTTCAAATAAGGTGTTCCTTCATAATTTGGACCTTTTCTAGTGAGGCCATTTAATCTGAACAGATGATCTTTATATGTGTTAGAACACCCGTCCTCTCCTGGTATGTTATGGAAATATTCCTTTGCAAAAGAAAAACACCTGTTTGGTAATTATTGTGCAATCTTATGAGTGTCTCATTTCTACCCCCTAGAATAATTATCCAGTGATTATGCTCTGCATCTTTTCTCCATGTTCTTAAAGGTTATGAACATTGTACATAACTTGGTCTATCTCATGACATTAGTGCTTACAATATTGCTGTTGTTTTTTTGGTTGTTGTTGTAGAGCTACGTTGCACTTAAGATTCAGAAAAGTGCACCCCAGTTTGCTCAAGCTGCTTTACATGAAATTGAAGTTCTGTCTGCTATTGCTCAGGGGGACCCCTCAAACAATAAGTGTGTTGTACGATTAGTTGATCAATTCAAGCATACAGGCCCAAATGGACAGCATTTGTGCATGGTCCTTGAGTTTCTAGGTGATAGTCTGCTCCGGCTAACAAAATATAAACGTTATAAAGGTATTGAATTGAATAAAGTGAGGGAGATATGCAAATGCATTTTGATTGGATTGGATTATCTGCATCGAGAACTTGGTTTAATCCACACCGACCTGAAGCCTGAAAATATTCTTCTTGTTTCCACTATTGACCCTGCCAAAGATCCTATTAGGTCTGGTCACACCCCAATTCTCGAAAGGCCTGAAGGGTATCCAAACGGTGGGGTCACAGTTAATCTTACTGAGAAAAAGCTAAAGAGGAGAGCAAGGAGGGCAGTGGTTAGGATATCAGAAAGACGAGCTTCAGTGGGTGGGATAGGAGGAAGTCTGCCGGTGGAAAGATGCCTGAATGGGGTTGATGTGAGGTGCAAGGTTGTGGATTTTGGAAGTGCATGTTGGGCAGATAAACAGTTTGCAGAGGAAATCCAAACAAGGCAGTACAGAGCCCCTGAAGTTGTACTTCGCTCCGGGTACTCCTTCTCTGTTGATATGTGGTCATTTGCTTGCACTGCATTTGAGCTTGCCACAGGGGAAATGATGTTTACTCCCAAGTGTGGGCAAGGATTTGATGAAGACGAGGTAGTATGTTTTGTCTATTTCCTATTATACTGGTGTAATACCCTTGTTATAATCTTGTAATTGCCGTTATAATACCATTCTACCTATGATGTTGACATCGGGCTTCCACAAACATGATCCAGCAAACTTGAATCTGGAAAAGCTCAAGGCAGACAATAAATGATATCCATCATGTTGCACTTTGTTTTCTGCAGTTATTTTACTATCTACCTCATGTATGTTTTTCCCGACTCGAGTAGAACCTGTATTAACATTCTTCATAGCTTCGTAGGGGTATTCCAGTTTTACGAGACAGTTCCTCCCTATTGAAATAGTCTTTTTTATGATTCTTTTGGCCGGAGTGTTTCTGTTGACCAACATGTTACAGCTAGTGGACTTCATTGTCGCACTCGTTAATATGACTTAAAGGTATCTCTTAGTTCCCCGTCTCACCATTCTTGAGTTTAGGAAAGCACTTACCTCGGATTAATTCATTTGCCACTTCTTGGGCGGGCGTTAAACCAACTAGAATTCATAAGCCGCCCACCCCACACAAAAAAAAAAAAGTTGACTTCATTGCTGCACTCAGTGATTTGAGAGTACTATGAACCGAAAGCCCTCGTTAGCAACACAACTTATGTTTGCATTGGAAATACAAGTACTCATTAATTCATCTTGGAACTGAGAATTTATTGTGCCGCTATTTTTGACTCGCCCATAACGTGTGGTACAAGTTGTTAAATTGGAATGAACTCGCTTTGCCTTTGAGTTTAAACGTGTTTTGGGTTTTTTTTTTTGGCAGGATCATCTTGCTCTAATGATGGAACTCCTCGGAAAGATGCCACGAAAGGTGAGTTACAATATCAGCGGCGACAACACACGTTGGCTGGGGTGTTCCCTTGAATGTTTGCATATTTTTTCTTGTTAAATATGATTGCATGTTTATTCTGATCATTGATTGTGTTGTCACATGCATTACCGTGATGAAGTACGGTGGTCTGATCCCTACAAGTTGGTATGCAGGCAGCTCAAGAAGTGCGGCCATATTTTGAATTGCTTGATTTGCATGATTTTGCTTGAAAGTTCTAGTGCATTCGAATTGGACCGTCCACTTATTTTTGACAGCAATGCATGTCGTGCATTGCATTGATAATTGAGTATCACTAAAGAAGTCTAATAATGACTACCCTATCAAAAGTTTATGGAGCCTCCACTGCATATTTATCCCCTCTCCTCAGAACTAGATAAGCTGACCATTTCCCCTTGTATTTGCTGAAACAGATAGCCATAGGAGGGGCCAGGTCTAAAGATTACTTCGACAGACACGGTGATCTGAAGAGGATACGAAGGCTGAAATACTGTCCGCTGGATCGTTTTCTGGTCGATAAATTCAGATTCTCCAACTCCGATGCTCGTGAGTTTTCCGAGTTTCTAGCTCCCCTCCTCGATTTCGCGCCCGAGAAAAGACCAACTGCTCAGCAGTGTCTCCAACACCCATGGCTCAATATAAAGAACCTGACCCAGAAAGAAGTGAAGAGTGAATCTAGTGTTGGAAAAGTGGAAGTTGGGATGGGCAAACTTCAGATTAAGGTGGGCAAGTGAAAAAAGGGGTCGGATGTTTTATGTTGATATCCCTTCTTTGGACACGGGGATCTTCTTGCGCACAACATACAACAGAGTGCGTCGAGTGCCAAAATGGCGCCGTTTTGGCTGTCCAACCATTTGGGCAATGTCTGGGTGACTAAATCGGTGCCGTTCTGACTTGTAGCACGCATTGTTGTTTGTCCGTCCCCTGATGGCCCTCCTTCCACCTGTATGAGTATTGCTTGTGATCTATTTTGTATTTTGTATTTTGTTTTTGTATTTTATTTTGTTGGTTTGACAAATCCCTATTATTTTTTCTGTAATTAACAAAGATATAAAGTATGTTATAATTACTGGAAGTAAATGAGATAAATGAGGAATTTGAATTGATGTTGGTGATCTTGCTGTACATATGCCCCACATAGAAAGTTTATCCTCTTCAACACATTACCAATGGATGCTACAGCCGCTGCGATCACTTTGGTTGCAGGAGAGAAATAGTTAAGTGACACTCTCGACGTCTTATTTGGTAAAGGAATGTTTACTTAGATGATGTTGTTTAGCTACTTGTAACGAATATTTGGAGTGACAAAGAGGACAAGAGATGGAAGTATGGAGTCTGGGAACATTAAATTGGAACCCTTTGACAAAAAGGGAGAGCAATTTTCAAAAGGTGAATATTATACACCTCGTGTGAAATCACGCCGAGCTTTGTTTTAATGGCCAGGCTTGTTGATTTTGTACGACTTTATTTTTTATTTGTTATTGTAAAGATAGTTCAGTTAGATACTAAATAGTGCTTGATCCAAATATTCGATTCTGGATCTAAATTTTTGAAATAAGACAAGTGTTTTGGCAAAATATTTATCAATATGAGATTGAATTCATATTATTTTTTTACCACAATTGAATATATAAATTTTTTACGTATAAAATATAATTCTGATCATTAATATGAGCCCCCATGCGACACCCTCGCTAGATTGTTATGTCAACTGTGAAACTAGACGTTCAAAGGAGTTTTGATGAGTGGTCAAAAGTTTCACATTATTAGATGGATGCAAAAATTCAATGTTATATATAAAAGGAGTGCTAGGGACCAAGAAAAAAAATCAAAAAACTCGGTCAGAATTCAAAATCAATAATCATGATTCACCTGAATTTGTGGGACTGCAAGTAAAGTAAATCATGACCATTAATTTTGAATTTGGAACCATCCCAAAAGACAGAATTCCGTCATCTCTTACAATTATTGGCTAAAACAGCCAATCTTTCAACCACTAGCTTTCATTTGCAGCTCCTTCTTGCTATGCTAACAGGGCATTATCGGCAATTTGAGAGTTTCTTTGTATTTTTCTTTGTCCTTAGACTTTTTCTATATCTCTATATCTAACAAATCATAATCATATTTTGTATAAGGTGTTTTAAAAGCCTTGAGAGTATTAAAATCTGATGAAATTTCACAATTAAACGTATTCATCTTGTAACGATGCATTGATGGATGACCAACTAGGAAGTTCGTGAAGTTTAGACGATCAAAACAGTAATAACCCTAAAAAAATTAATTTATTTTTAATTAATTTTAACGTTTAATAATTAATTTTTTGTATTTATTTAATTATTTAGTAATCCAGTTATTATTGTTGTTGTTTAATATTTCAAACAGGAAAAAAAGAATCAAATTTTCTCTAGCTCGCTCGAGCGGTCATTTGAAATTTCAAAACTTTAGATTTGGAATTATGAGGGAGTAATGAGAAGGAAATCGTTTTCATACGATTTATGGCCGAATTCATTTAGATTTTATTGTCGTAATTTCTATTTAATTAGTAGGGGAGTTTGTTTTTCGTTTTACATGTACAAATCAAAGGTTTGGAGAGAGTTTGGTAGACATGTTTGTGTTCTTGACGGTTTTGCTTCTGACCATTTTTAATTCGACGATTCCTGGTTGTTTCTCGCTTGATTACGTCGGATTTGAGGTAGGCAAAGTTACCTACCAATCTTAGGTTCTCATTCTCTGTAGTCAATTTCAAAGATTGTGCATGATTTGTTTAGATTTGGATCAAATTCGCATGTTAGGATTATTTTTTATGTTTTTGTTGAAATCATTCAAATTCATGAGTTTTGTTGTTTATATTGCCAAATTAATTTAGCGAAAAACATGTTAGGTTCACGTGTTAAGATTTCTAGTAGCCAATTAGTGTAGTTCATGTTCTGATCATGCTCAATTTTACAGAACAAACACAGATTATGTAGGAAACCTTAACTTTGAGTCTGGAGAAAAAGAAAGCTTGCTCGAGCGAGCTATAGGGCACTCGAGCAACTTGTTGAAAAAAAAAAGTAGTTTGGCAGGCTGTTTAATATTGTTTTTTGATCATGTCTTATGCTTCTAAATATTGTATACTGACTATTCAACCTCTGTTTTGTCTCACACCTCATATGTATCCACTTGTAGTTGGTTTGTACATTGACATACTATGGAAATTGTGTTTGTGTCGTACTGTATACTATGAAATTGTGGATCATTGAGAACATGAGTTGTGGTTGAGGATTTCTATTGATGACGTTGTTGTTACTGTGGTTGTTCCGCGTTTAGTTGTTATGTTGCCTGAGGGTTGTGGATAATTCGTGAGTAATATTGTGACTTATGAACTTAGATTTACGTTAGGGACATCGGTATAAATGGCACCTGAATAAGATAGTAGAGTATATTGAGTGTGTGTTATAAGGTAGAGAACATCGTAGAAACTTGTGTGAGAAGTTTAACGAAAAATGATTAACCTGGTGTGGTTACCCTGGTGTGACATGTTCTTGAGATATTTGATATTTGTTATGGTTTGATTTAAGAACCCCTACTAGGAGGAGGAGGAGTTGGAGACGGTAGAGCGTGATTTCGGGGACATCTGTAAAGGTAGCTCCGGATCCTAAGGGAATGACGGCTAGAGTTCTGTGCGTCTTTGAGTCTATTAGGAGAAGTGACTAAAATACATATACATTGGACCTAGTGACGTAATGTTCATGGAATCTAGATAGGGTGAGGTAGATATTGACTTGACAAGACGGTAGAAGGTTCTTTCCTTGTCGGGTTATGATTGAAGTTATGATCTTCGGATAGGCGAGGACTGGTCAATGCGAACTAAGGATCCTATGCTATTGTCTATGGGAGGATGTGGTATACTTTACAGTGTATTTAGAAATTACGTAAAACTTACCAAGGTGTTAGTGTTTCACTTGTTACTTATCTTATGCTTCATATCATGTTTTTTATCCCAACTGTTCACGTTTATATTTGTATGTGTTGTATCACATGTGGGTTTGATTTTTCAGATAATTTTATCTATTGACTTTTATTATTCATCGGTGCAACTTCTCTGCCCTAGTGTTTTATACCAGATAGAGTTGAGCAGACGGAGGAGGAGCCCGCACAGAAAGTGCCGGGTGTCGATGGAGAGGAGCTGTTTGCTTGAATATCGTACCCTTAGTTTTTACTCTGATTATCTACTTATTTTAATGTTATGAATAAATGTAAACCCCGAGGGGTCATTCGATTATATTGATTATGCGCTCTTAACATTGGGTTTTAACTTGGTTTTAAGTTTAATAATAATTTGGAGTATTTCTACTTAAATCTTGCCTTCAAATAAAATAAAATTTTAATTAATTTGTTTAATGTTCTGAGAAATTGGGCGTTATAAAAATGGACAACATTATACAAAGCGTAAATGAATCCTTACACCACGTGTAAGTGGGTGACAAGATTAACTGCAGATTACTTCACCTCAAATGATGTGGACTTTGTGTTATGAAACTGAAAGCGACCACAAGAAGTAAAGTTAAAGAAGTAGCAAGAGGGGCCCCTTGAGACAACTTGCATGAATAGGGGCCCCTTGAGACAACTTGCATGAATATTTAATCATTGGTTCCAACACTTAATTTTCATTGCAAAAGCTTAGCCAAATCTCTATCTCAAACCGATAACAAAGTTCTGAATATCGTACTGGCTTGAGTACCGGTCTTTCTATTGATACGATACGTACCGTTACGGCGGGTACCGATCATATACCGAGTACCGTATCAGATTTATCGCAACTATATAAACCAGAGAGAGCCAAAATAATTAATTTTTTTCTTAACTAGCTATCACACACACACACACACACACAGGTACCAGCTGATATTACCGGTATGACCGGTACTTGGCTGGTAACTAGAATGATACGGTATTAGTGATATTTGATATCTGGTACCATTTTTACGCCAAAATGATACGTACCGGCCGGTATGGTTTAATAACCTTGATCCATAGCCAAATAACATGGTTTTGTTATATTAATTTGCACTAAATTTGCCTCAACCCAAATTTTACATGTCTCTTCTTTTATTAACTCAGAGTATTCGGGTCAATTTACAGGCACATCATCTAATTTATGGAGGACCTAGTCTATAGTCCATTAGTGGAGGTCCTAATTAAAACATGTATGGGATTGGTCTTGTAAGAGTTAATAGCACATTAGAAGTTTCGAAGATGAGCACTTAAGAGGGAATAAATCTTGAAGTCTCGGACTTTGATCACTAAGTCAGCTCTTTGGAATTAATGCTGATAGACCCCTTAAAGATTAGGTCTCACACCAATGGATCAAGATCAAGAATGGAACCAGAATAGTTTGAGGGGTGAAGTTGTTCAATGGAAATCTATTTGTATCGCGGTGTGCGCGTAAAAAAGTGAAAATCATCTCTATTACTTAACATTGATGTTAGAGACAAATATGGACATTTCTCGGGTTTGCTTCATTGATCGTTACCGTTTATTTTTTAGATCTCATCATGAACATCAATAATTAAAAAAATATATTAATAAAATCAAAATTAATTTAATTAGAAAACCCTAATCAACAGGATGGTCCAGTCCCTTTCATTGGATATGATTCTCTTCCCTAAACCTATTTCTTCTCTCACAATCTTTTATTATTCAACTATAAAATTAGGTACCAATCACAACTAACCTAAGTACCTAGCAAAAGGTTAATTCTCTGGCTTGGTAATGGCCTCCATTTTTTCCTTTTCACATTTGGCTTTGGAAAAGCAAATCTAGCCGTTGATACAATCATCAAACTTATTTTTAAATTTATTATTTTAATTTATTACAGTGTAAAAAAATTAAAAAAATAACGATATTTCATTCTTACTTGTCATGTTTCATACCCCAAGCGTCCTTGGATAGATAAGTTAGATGTCATAACATATCCCGTATTCATAGCGTGCCCATAACTGACGTTCCCAAAGAAACGAGGATAAGTAATGGCACTTTACATATATATTTTGTATCCACGCTCGTATTCAATAGTTTAAATGCAAAACACATTGTTTGCATAGTTATAAGATAAGTAGGAAAATGCATAGAACTAAGGTACTAAACACTCACCTTGACATCAAGTTTTTACACAAGTTTTCTATACAGAATAAGCATCATAAACACATATAGAAAATGTGAAAGACTATGCCTATTTGAATCTATTATAGTTTCTTTTAACAATTTATGTATTTTTATTAAAACATATAACCTTGGTATTATACATTCATACGAGAGGGTATATTTATATATGTTCCAGGTGATGAAAACTGAAACAATATTGAAGAAGCCTTCGGAAACTAACTTGTGGACACTTGTTATGTCGTGTCCTGTAGTATATGATTGAAAGTATTTTATTTTTGTCGTTTTGAAAGTTAAAGCTATATATAAACTTTGTTGTTACTGTAAACTTTTGTAATTAAAGTTGTGTGAATTTTGTCTACTGATTTAGTGCTATTTTAACTCAATTTTAAATCAAGAGCATTTATTAAATTCATCTTATTTTTTGATGCAAATTTATTGACTTAGATGATATGAAAATTTTGGCAAAGTTAAACTGGTGCTAAATTTGTGAAGCTCTAGTTAGGTTGTGGTGTTAATTGTGAGATTAGACGTCCGAGAGATAATCTCGGTGGACGTTCAAATGAGTGATCAAAAGTTTAACATCGCTTGGTGGATGCAAATTTTCAGTGTTATATATAATAGATTATAGTCCTACATTGTACGAAACCTTTTAAAGTCGTGAGAGCGTCAAAATCTAATGAAATTTCACAGTTAAACGTAGTCGTTCTGCAATGTAAAAGTTCTTGCGAATTTAAAAAAAATAAAAACCAAAAAAGCTTCAAAACCAAGAAAAATCCTAAAATAGTGAACTACGAATGAAGACTGATCATTCGAAACTTGAGATTGAGGACAAATTGCTCGAGATGTCATAAGTCAGAAGAGGAAGCCCTATCTTACCCAAGAGACTGGCCAAGTCATTTTTCTTTTGCTACTCTACTGCTCAGTGGCCGATACATTGTACCCTAGTGGCTAGTGCATCATGTTGACTTTGGAACAGAAGACAGTAGATATAAGCTTGAGAATAGATAGGCTTGATGTCTTATGAACAAACTGTCGATACGGAATCTGCACCTCAAGCACTTGAACTTCCACCTAGGCTATTCAACAAATTTGACACGAAAAGTCAATCTGATTTCGTTCAGATGCTACCTTCACAAGCTTCCTCTTATATAGGTTAGTTAGGTGCTTGGCTAAAGGTTGAAAAAATCATTCAAGGTCAAAAGAAGGGAGGAAAAGTCAGTTTCAAGCGTAATAGTTTTTGACTTGATCAGCGTTGATGGACTCATAAGAAGAAATAAGGAAAGGAATCCAACAGATGATAATCACTTGTGTTTTTGCCAATAAAGTTCCTCCTGTGACCAGTCTCTATGTTTATAGACTTGAGAATTTAAAGCAAGTCTATAAACACATCTCCAACACACAGATCCAGATACAGTTTAAAATCGTCAAATGTACAAAAGACCCATGTTGTTTTAGATGAATCTATGTATATCGAATGATTCCGGACACATCTGCATCATAATTTGTATATTAGAGGTGTGTATAGTGTTGTTCGAGAATTTACAAGCAACATGGAAATCTTTCCAACCTATAGGTTTAGCTCAAGTATTAAAATGGTAGATATAAGTATCTTTCAAAAAGCATAGAGAAGATTATTAAAAGTACACGTAAACTGATCTAATGTTTACAACTGAATTCATTCGGCTACTGCAAGGATGAACACAATCCCAAATATGAACCCCGTAAAAGAAAAGACTTATTAAACCAATCACAAGTAATGAAAATCTTTTTGGAAAAAAATGCACAGGTAGGGTGTCAATGTGAAAGAAAACTATTCATCAAACTATAAACACGGCAAACAAAAAATTAGAAACACGAAAAATAAAGGAAATATGTTCTTAACTTGCAAGACCTACGAAACACAATAAGAAAAGAGAAAGTCTATGAACACGTACATCCGTCCACAAATCCAAACACATTTTTGTCCGGAACTGTTCGTTGCATGTGGTCTATAAGAGTCTCATTTGCATCTGACGGTTCCGGACACACCTATGTTCAGATATGTGTATGAAAATTATGCACAAAGGCTTGCTCGTAAGAAAAGAACCGGATTCTTGGAAGGCAATAGCAGAGCATCACAAAATTATGGTCACCATATTGCAATTTATATTACTAGCAAGAACTCCAAAGATATAGCCTATCATCAAAATTGCCCAGCAATTTCTCTTCTCATGTTGACACTAAACCTATCAGTTACCGATAAGAACTTAAAATACCCATCAAATCCACCTCCCCGAAAAGATCTTCAGCCCATGGGGAGAGCTTTGATTCTCGGGGCTAGTGATCAGTTAGTTTCAGAATGAACGGTAAGATTCATAGGCAAAATGAAGGGGCTGTCTATATTATGCATGATGGCTAACTGAAGATGTAGTCGACAGAAAAACCAACGGTAACGACAATAAGTAAGACTGCACCTCAAAGGCTAAGAGAATACTTAAGTAATCAGAAGTTGGTAATTTACAATCTGAAGAGGTTATTTGATGAGGGATAAAGATTCAAGAAACTTTCTCCTACCCATGTAAAGGGTGACAAATCAACATTAGTCGATATAGAAGGTCACTCGATGTCATAATGCAGGAACGAACGAGAATTAGGGCTGATGGCAAACGACCAAATTAGGCAAAAGGTCCAACAAAGCATTACCAAAACCAGAATAAACATATTTGCACATGCACCTGCATGTAAGGCCTAAGGAGATGCACAAAAGAAGTTTTTTTTCCATAAGGAGGAATAGAATCCAAAAAATTGTCAAAATTTTGGTCGATAAATGTAGGAAATCTACAAAGATCGACGAAGTACAATACAATTTAATATACCCGTCTCATAAATTTGCTGCCAAATAAAGAGGCAGGAAAAAAACTAAGATGTGATGCAAAGGTGAGAGCAATTCAACAGTTAAAATATACATTCAAGTGAGTTCAAACTTATTACATAGCCACAGACAAACAAAAAGATAAAACCAAAGGGAAAAAGAAAGAACCATATGGCATAGGAAAAAAGCATAAATGAATCCTACCTCGGCTAACAGCTTCTACCTTGTAGCCGATTATCATGGCAGTAGGATAGGAATATCACGACTGCACGACTTTGTTTTGTTTGACACACGCGGGTGCTTTGAATGCTTGACACTTCCACATTGGTGTTGTCTCAATTGGCATCAAGGGTTTATTGTTCAAAGTAGGTTTCCTTGTATTGTCTTCAGTAGAGGGAGAGCTCTCAGATTTCATCCCTTCCTTTGGACTTCCTCGATCCCTATAGGTACAAATGCTTAACGGCAATTTTTTCTGCTTAAGTTTCCCCTTCTTTCTACATGTATCATCTGGTGATTCCAAAATCTTTTCTTTCAAATGGCTTGTTTCCGCTTCCCCATTTCCCATCTTTAACCTATCTGCCTTAAAGAATTTTGACACTTTGTCATCTACTCTAACAGTGTATCCCTCCTTGATGGTTACACCATTCCCATTAGTTTTAGAAGCCGGGTTTCTTTCCCAATCTATACCTCCTGTTGAATCCCTAGTTTTATACGAAGTACTAAAAGCTTTCAGTCTCTTATGTCTGTTATTCTTCGATTCAGAAGTTGGAGAGCCTTTGGAAATTCTTGGGGAGCTATTCATGACTCTGTGCAAATTACGGGCTACCTCTTCATCTGACTTGCAATTTTGAACACGACGGTGATTATTGTACAGCATCTTAACAGGAACTTGCTTCTTCATCTTGTTCTTCTTCAGGCCTCTTTCATTGATGGTTGCCTCCTCAGAAACAGTTGCAACCACTTCTAAAGCACTCTTTGCAGCAGCGATTGCCTTTGCTGCTATTGCAGCTTTCTCTTCAGCCACACTTCTTGCTGCCTTTGCCGCCTTAACAGCAGCTTCTGCCTCTAATCTTGATGATTCCACAATCTCATCATGTGAAAAACTAGGGTTACACAAATGAGATCTCATCAAATTACTAAGACGGGAGTCGAATTCACTTGGATTACTAGGATTCGGCGGCTGGTGGGAATTGGCATCGGAATTCTGTCTCTTGAATCCGGCAAGAAGCCGCTTTCGAGGAGGCAAAAGGACATCTGAGTCCAAGTGGTTAATATCGCATAGATTAGCTTCCATTGTTCTCTACATCCGTGCACCAATTTGTTTTGCTTTGATCACTAAACACAAAAGTTCACAGCTTTAGTAAGAGAATCAAAACCATCCCAATCAACAAATGAATTTAAAACCCATTTCCGATTTCGCGTACTTCGGTTAACAACCAACAACTTTTCAATCTTCTGATTCAAAATCAAATTAATTTGTTGAAATCCAATCCATAACAGAAGATAATAAACACAACATAAAAACAAAGTCCTCATGCAAAGCTGTGTACATCTGCGCAACTATTTGTTTCAATCCGATTCCATAACTATATAGAACAACAAGCCGAAACCAAAATTCACACCTTTAGTACGAGATTCTTAACTAAACCAACCAACGAATCTGAATTAGTCTTGAAATCCAAAACCCGTGTCAGATTGGCATATTTCATCCCAAAACAACAACAATTTAATCACTTCCAAATTTGAATTCAAATTCCACAGCTTTAGTTAGAAACTCCTAGCTATAAAGACCAATAAATCTTAATTCCTCAAAAAGATTCAAAACCCATTTCAGATTTCGTTCACTTCACCCAGAAACCAACAACAATTCAACCACTTTCCCTAATCAGATTCAAATTAAGCTGCAGCAATTCAATACCAAAACATAACATAATCAGGCAGAACCTAACTCCGCTCATGCAAAGCTGCTAAATTCCCAACTTTTAGCATCCAAAACAAGGAATTCAACAATAGCAACCCATAATCTACAAAGTTAAAAGCTTAATTCAATTCAATCAATTCGAATCTAATTAGATACCCTTTGCTCATTCAAATCTAGATATTCGGATGAGAAAAAAGAAACCCATCAAGAGTGGAGGTAATGAGGAAGTGCAATTACCTGATCTTGTCATCTGGGTTGTTTTCAAGAGACAAAGGGAAGATAGACGGCGAGCTTAACTTAGGGTTTCAGAGAGAGGGAGGAAGAGAGAGAGGGAGAGGGGATGAAATGGTGAGTAAATTCAGCTTGAGATGAAAATTGTAAGATCATATGTTATGTTATGTTATGTCAGATGGAATTTCGATTAGCTCTGATTCTAGAAACCCAAAACGCAAATCCCATAAAATGTAACTTGATTTTACAAATAGTTTGACCCTCATTCTTTCACTTATTTTGTGTCTATGCCACTGTGATTTCCCCCAATTCTCCTTATCCACAAAATCCAAAGTAAATAAACAAAACAAAAAGGAAAAATAATATGTTGTTTTTATGGGAGAATATTTGAATTCAAAAAGAAATGGACACAAAAACCGTTCGATATAGATGATGTCCTCTGAAATGATGTTGACTTCACATGCATCGAATGATTTTAGACAAATTTGTATTCGGATACGTGCATAATTTGTTGTGTTCCTATACTTGCTCATTTGATTTTCTGTCACTTTTTTTTGATAATTCAGAGTGTTTAAATTAATTTACGCCCACATCGACTAACTTATGGGAAACCAATCTTACTGTCTACTAGTGGAAAATCTAATTAAAGACAACAAGTCTTATGTGAGCTACCCCTATTAGAGTTAATAACACTCGGGAGACTTGAATCTTAAACTTGAGGAAAAAGTAAATCCCCAAGTCTCGAGATTTGACCACTAAGCCAATTTGATGGGGTTTTGAATTTTGTCACTTGATTTAGGTTCAAGAGTTCATAGCTTCTTGTTAATGTTAAATATAATTTTCAGTACTCAGAGTACATGATAAGTCTAAGTTTCAGTTTTAATACATTTGAGTTTTCCTCAAATAATTGTGCAATTTTGATGACAATATTCTCTAACGAGTATGTGTGGTAATCTTTTCTACATATTACATATTTCGTGTAAAAAAACACAAAAATCGAACAAATTAGTTTGATTAGTAGCTAACCAAGTGCAAAGTAAATATTGAATTTCATCACTTAATATTTATGTTCAAGACTTCATAGCTTATTTGTAATGTTAATGTACGTCTTAGTAATATCTAAGTTTCAGACTTCAATGTAAATGCAGTTGAATCTTTTTAAATAATTGTGTAGTTTTGATGACAGTATTCTCTTACGAATATATGTGGTAGTCTTTATGCGTACTACCTGTTATGCATAAAAAAATACAAAAAACAGAACAAATTAGTTTGTTTAGTAATGAACTTAATTAGCAAAACTCAAAACCGTAAACCTTTTTTTCACACCGTACCCATTGTTCGAAGAATGCACAATAATTTTGGTATGATTAATAAGTGACTTTACGCTATTTGTTTTTACAAAGTCAATGATGTGTAATTCAAAAATTTTAAATTGATGGTCAATTTGAATTAGATTGTCATGGTGGCCCTTAAAGTTTGACATTAAATTCTATGCTTAATATAAGAAGACTAAAACTCATATAAATAATATTGGGTTAAAAATAATTAAGGAGTTACAATTATACAAGAACAATGCATATAAAAATCTATAGGTAACAATTCATCAATTACACGATATAATATTCTTACGTTCGTTCTTTTATAATTAAAAAATATTTATTTTGCCATATGATATCGTGATATTTGGGCTATGCCCTTATAGTTTTATAACAATGCAAGTGTACATACACAATTGTAACGCACAAGTTTGGATACAGATATATTCGAAATCATTTGATGTACACGTAGCTTATTATGTTAGAAGGCTCAACGTATATTAAATAATTTTAAACACATTTATTTTTGCATTCATGCATAAGAGTTCAATTTGTGGAGACTTTTTATTTATAAAGTTCTATCAAAGGCACTATAGATTATGGGGGAAATTCTTGTGGCATCTTGAAAAGAATAGTGTGGGGGTAATTCTGTAATTGCACTTGCTAGCCACTAGTACCAAACCTAAATTCATAGGAGTAGATGCTTGCACGAGAGAAGTACTAGGTTTACATGCGGTTGATGTAACAAGTGATGAAACCAATGTTCTGAATACCGGATTTGTTTGGGTACCGGTTTTCCTACTGGTACGGTACGTACCGGTACCGGTCATGTACCGGGTACCGTACCGGATTTATCGCAACTATCAATATATATATAAATTATAGAGAGAAAGCCAAAAAAAATTAATTTTTCCGGCAATTCTTAAAAAAAATTAAAAAAAAACAAATCCGGTACCTGTATTCGCCGTTTTCAGCGCACAGCAGGGCCCCTGGTTCCCTGAGTTGGCTACTAAAAGCAATCTAACTATCTCGACCGTCTAAAAATATTTTAAACGACTCAGATTTATTAAAAGAATCTTTAGTATATTTAGGCCATTGATCATCGAGATGAATGACCAAGATCGAATTATTTGTTACAGTTCCCCCGCAAGCACGAACTGCGGCGAAATAGGATCCGAAAAGAAAGAGCAGATTTAAAAATACAATCTCTCATGTATAGATGGTTTAATTTAACAATCTTGCAATCTCGAACTTTTAAAAATATTTTAACAATTCGAATTTATTAAAAATATAATTTATGAATTTGAATTATTAAATATCAAGATGAATGATCAAAATTGAATTATTTATTTCTCTGATGAAAATGGGTTCTTTGGAATACCCGGGTGGACTGCTGGAAGCAAGTCCAGCAATCTCGAATGTTTAATAATATTTCTTACAATTCAAATTTATTAAAGAAATTTTATATAAATTCAGGCCATTGATTATGAAGATGAACGATTAAGATGAATTATTTCTCACTGTTCACACACATATGAAAACTATAGCGAAATCGGGACCAAAAAAAAAAGTCTAGGGATACAATCTCGCATGCATATATATTTGACACAAATATATCCGAAATTCTACATATATGCGAGACTCATGTTATTTTGTTGGGTTCTATGCAGAACGGAAGGTTATGGACACATTTGTGTCTTTTTAAATTACTTTCTCAAAAGAGCAATGCTATGGTCACCAAAATTGGATCAAAAAGTTTTTCGAATTTAACTGCATGACTCTAAAATCACAAATGCAAATAAAATATAACCATTAATTTTAAATTAAAAAAAATTTATTGGTCTACTTTCGACAATAGTATATTTTTTCCTTCGCGAAAATAAATCTCTCCGCTTCAAATAGGGATGGCAACGGGTTGGATCGGGGGTGGATGTTACTGTCTCAATCCCCGCCCCGATCCCCGAACGGGGACTACTTTTGCCCTCCACCCCCGCCCCGAACGGGGAACAGGGATCTCCAAATGGATATTGGATATCCGAAAATTAAAAAGTTACATTAGTAATTACTTAAAATTTTAAATAATTCTCATTTTCATTCAAAAAAATAACAAAAGAGAGTAAATAAAAATATGCAAACTTTTAAGCAAAAGTCATTTATTTTTTACAATCTAAAATATTTCAAAAACAACAACAATAACTAATTAAAATAAACATAACATCGTTCCATAAGTTTCAATTCTAACGAAAATAACCAAATGTACTCAAGAATATTGTCATTGAGTCCATTAAAGATTGTTGTATTCCTCCACCAATTGCAAAACATGATTTTTTTTTCTCCTTACAAACCTATTACGTAAAAAGGATAAAAAATCACGGGGCGGGGCTGCGCGGGGAGGGGCGGGGGTGGAGGCGGAGATCGGGGTGGAGACACCTAACCCCGAATCCTACCCGGTTCCCATTTTTTTTAAAAATTTATCCCCGAATCCTACCCGATACCCAAAAAAAATCTCCGAATCCCCTATCCATTCGGGGCGGGGAACGGGTAGGAGCGAGTTGGATCGGACAAGATTGCCATCCCTAGCTTCAAAATCCACGTGTTCACTTCCAACTACGTTTAACGTAATTATCCGTCGCCCACTCTGTGCCTCCTGCGTGTGTCTAAAATTACCCACTGGTAACAGAGCACTTCCGGCGCAACTTAGAACAGCTCCGGCGCCCAACTATCTCCAACCGCCTTCTTCAACCTAACCCTAACCGAAACTGTAGGCAATACATAATTGTCTTCAGGTTAGCGAACCCACTTCAATTCCTCCTTTTTATGGTTAAATCGAATGCACATATATGTTTTATATAGTTCAGTACACACATGCATCAGCGCGCTGTTCAATTTCGGATAATAATAAGAACCCTAACCCTAGGCGAATTGTTGGCAACCCACTTCAATTCCTTATTTGTAAGCTGAAAATGAATAGACAAGTGCAGCTTTATAGTATTTATAATTATATCTATTGAGGGAAATATTCATGAGTTCAATGATTCAAATTTTCAGTTGATTTTCTAGTTGCAGGTGCTTGAGCTCGAATTGTTGTATTTCAGATTTGAAATGATTTCCAAAAATTGAAAATTTATGAGCGTGGGTTCGATATGGGTGACATCAAGCACTTGCCTGGGGCTGTTTGCAGCTCTGTTCGATCAGGTATTATCTTGTTCGACTTGGCCAGAGTTGTGGAAGAGTTGATTTTCAACAGTCTTGATGCTGGTGCAACCAAGGTAAAATTTTCGGAATCCCGATGCATGATACTCAAGTGGTACATATATGTGTGCACACATATAGTTAAGGTGTGCGTATGTATACATACAAATACACATGTGCTGATGTGCATATACGAGTGTATGTAAATCTCGGATTAGGTGCAATTTTGATTGACGGCTCGAATATGTTTCAATTATCCTGGTATTCATGTTATAGTGATAGGTTTTGTGAGGTGGAGATAGTGATTTATGATGTCAAAGTGTTCAAAGACTGTCCAATTATGTATGCAGTATAGATCCGAACACCCACTTGATGCGGAGTCTTTACTGACAAAATAAAGCTGGTAAAAACAAGCATTCAACATCTAAGATTACCTGTTGTAATCATACTTTTTACCCTTTTTACACTGGCCTTGTTTAAGTTGAATAGATGTTGGAGTTTGCACTTCTTCAATTTCGAAAACATTTCACCCGAAATTCAGTTCAATGGGTTTAATCTTTATATTGTCATTATTTGGTTAATAATGTATTCGCGAATCACAAAGTTGGTGCCCCAGTGATTCAAACCATGCAATTATGCAAAGTATTGCACTTCTATGATTTATTTGCATCCACTCCAAAATTTGTTGCATTTTTCTTACAGTTCTTTTCTCTTTCAGATATCCGTTGCGCTTGCTGTCGGGACATGCTATATTAAAGTAGTGGACAATGGTCAGTAGTTCTCTTCTCTCTCCAGTATCTTATCTCAGAGGGCTTCTCTTTGTCTGTGCAATTTTTCATCCGTAAACCTACAGGTGTTGGTATTACTCGTGATGGATTGGTGTTGCTGGGAGAAAGATACGGTAACTGTCTATCCTTTATTACTTTTTTTTTTGTTCATGTTATGTGAATTATTGTGGCCGCCAACATTGTTGTGATAGTCTGGCTGGAGATAAAGTTGGTTATCGAGTAGGAGACCAAACACTATTTATCGGTTTTAGCAACATCGAACTTACATTTCAATTGATGAAGTGAGAACTCGCAGTTAGCGGACTTGAAACTTGAACGGGAAGCGAGTGATTCCATTGCAAATTGGCAACTATTTGCATACCTGCTTCTTACTTGCTCTAACCTGTGTAAAATTTGGACCATGGGTTCTTTGAGCAGTTATTTTCACCAGCCAGCTATAAACTGTGGAGGGAAGCATGTTGTCAAGGTATAGCTGTCTCCTATGTGGATTGGCTCTGTAAGGGAATAAAAAGTCTCACCTCTTGCTGAAAAATGGTGAATCCGGTCAGTGGTATAATGCAACCAGGAATATGTTGGCGTAATCCCAAAGCCGGCCAGATACCTCGGCTATCAAAAAAAAAAAAAAAAAAGAAAGAAAACCAGGAATATGTTAAACAATTGTAAAGGAGAGCTGAGACATATTGAACGAATCATAGGCTTCTGTATTTGAATAAGCTATTTTATGAGAGTGAATAAATGCACTTCAAAAGTCTATACGTAGATGGCAAGATAGGCACGGGGATTATAGTCTATTTTTACCCTTGGAGGTGATAATGATTGCTAGGTTGTATAGGTGCTTAGCTACTACTTTAACCACACACAAAGAAAAACAATGTAGCTGCTTAGTGGATTGTTGTACTTGCATATAAATTTTTCGCTGGGATGACTAATAATACAACTTTTATGAGAAATGGTACTTGTGATTTTCTTGTAAAATTTCTATTTTCTTCTGTTCACCATGGTATAATGATTGTATTTTGCTTTGTAATCAGCAACATCAAAATTTGATCAGATGGCTGAAACCGATGCTGTTACCAGAAGTTTTGGCTTTCGGGGAGAAGCACTAAGCTCCATTTCTGATGTTTCATTGTTAGAAATCATTACAAAAGCTAACGGAAGGCCAAATGGATATCGCAAGGTTGTGAAGGTACGGCTAGTACTTTAGTATATTATCCTGGAGTACGTCTAATGAAATTCTTCTTCCGTATGGATGGCTGTGGAAGCCTCAGATGAAATGCGGAGATATATAAGGGATGCCAAAGGAGAAGCCAACTCTTTCGGTGTCTGACTCCCTACTGATGTCGGGGTGCAGAATTTATGTCTCTATTATCAATATTCGGCATCCTTTCATTATCCTGATGGCTGAGCTTCCCATTATTCTTGTTAGGGATGCAAGTGCTTGTATCTTGGGATTGATGACGGTAGGCAAGATGTAGGCACAACAGGTACAAGGCTCATTTCTTTTTTTTCTTCTTCTGTTCTGGTACTTCAAGTGTTCAGATGTGGTTAAATAAATAGTCTTCGATTTGTGCAGTCGTTGTTCGGGATTTATTTTACAATCAACCAGTTCGGAGGAAGCAAATACAATCAAGGTTACTGTTACTTTGCACATAATATGTTTGCTTTTAAGTTCTATTGTAGATTGTTCTCACTACCTAACTGAGGTGATACTCTATAATCATCAATTGTTTGCACTGACTTTAAGTGGTTGTGATTTCGTAACTTGAATTGGTCCCAGCACAAAGAAGGTCTTGCAAACAGTGAAAAAGTGCATGCTTACAATTGCTCTTGTTCATCCGAAAGTTCTCTTCAAAGTTGTTGATAATGAGAGGTATTCCTTCTCTGTGGTTGTTGCACTTATAAGGCCATTTATGTGTTTCTTTTACGTCTTACATAATTTGTATGCAGCGACGACGTGTTGTTCTGCACGACACCCTCCTCGTCTCCTCTGCCACTATTGACGAGTGGTTTTGGAATTGAGCTTTCCAGTTCTCTCCATGAACTGAGCGTCTCTGATGGTGTACTAGAGCTTCTTGGATACATGTCTACTCCTTGTGATAGTTCTTCTGTTACGGTATAATCACAACATATGAATGATATTGATGACATAACTTACTGTTTTTATGTGCTTCACTTGTTATCTATGTATGTCTTATTGACATTGTTTCTTTTTCAGGTCTTTCAATTTGTCTGTATCCATGAAGGCAAAATGATGTTGTCCAAAGTGTATATTGAAGTTAACTAGATCAATAGCATATGAGAGTCCTGAGTAATTTTCACTTTGTTCTTCTTGACATCCACTCATGCAGATATCAACTCACGATATATTTGCAAAGGCCCAATACATAAACTGCTGAATCAATTGGCTACTAGGTTCAACTCTTTGGATCAGCAGAAGGAAAAGTTTGGGTCCCAAAAAGCGAAGCAAAGTAGGTCACAAACTTCGGCAACCTATATTTTGAACTTAATTTGCCCGAGATCTTGGTACGATATCACGTTGGAGCCATCAAAGACATCTGTTGAGTTCAAGGTATCATTTCTTCTTGTTTAGCCTTGATCTTCTGTTATTTGATTGGGCATGTTTGACATGAAATATGATATGAAGTATTCAGTGATTGATTGTGAGCTTCTCTGGCTTTTATGACATTAGTTTGGCCATTGTAAATGTGACTTTTTGACTGGCTTCATGTTTTTGAGTCTTTACACAGTGATTATTTGGACCTTTATAAGACTTAAGGATTGAAATACATGGTATCTTGGGCAGGATTAGTGAACAATGAACATGAATTAGCTATAAGAAAAAACATATCTGGCCCTTCTTCCTGTTATCAGCAGATTATTTAGGGATTTGATCCATTAATGGGTTCAGTTTCATGGACTCTTTCGATTCGAAGACTCTTCATGATCCGTCGCTTACTTGTGACTTGAAGAATGAGTTACTAATGGGATATGTTAACCTAGGAAATGACAATGGGAGCCTCCCTTCGAGAGGGTGGTGTTAAGTAAATGTGAGGTGATTGCTTGTGGTTGAAAGCAAAGTAATTTCAAAATCTAGTTTTGAGTAATACAAGAATTAGAGATATATTTTTGAAGAATTACCCTTTCTACATATTATTGAATCTTCATTGAACCTAGAGACCAGCAGTAGGGGGCCTCCAATTACAGGTCTATGTGTTGTAGGTGATTTCTTGGTTGTTTCACTTGTGTAAGTGAAACTGTATGCTGAAGCTAATTGCTATTGAAATAAATCCGGACATTTCAAGTTTCTTGATTGAGTTGTTGGTTTCTTAAGTTCTTGAATCGTTGTTGTTTCTTTCCATATGCCGTTGTTTGGCATTTGTTAGTCAAATATCTGACGCATCGAACTTTTCCTACTTATAGGTCGAGACTAAAAGTTTTTACTCCACGCTTGTAATGGGTTAATACTATATTTATATGTGAAGTAAGAAACTGAAAACCCTGCATCACATCTGCAAAAAAATCGTATCAAGTTTTTCTACTTAAAAGTGTTCTTTTTTTTTGGAAAAAAAATAAATTTGTAGTCCGTTCAATCTTAGTAAGGTAAGACGCCAGGTTCCAACTTCATACCAAAGTAGTAGAACAACTATCTTTCCTTTGATCCTAAATAAGTTTATTCATTCTTGATTTCAGGATTGGTTTCCACTTCTTGATTTCATTGAAAAGACCGTGTTACGCTTTTGGAGTGAAAAGTTATCTTACGGTAAGTGGATAAACTCATAGCGTTGTGGCAGATTGTTATCATTATCATGGTTGAATCATTGAATCATTTCCTTAAATTCTCTACATCGGATATACTTCAAGGATATATTGCCAGTCATGGGACTGATATTTCAGAAGAGGATAACATGCGGAGAGAAACTGACAAGACATCATCACCAGAAGAAGGTAGGTTCCATATATTGGTCAATGCTGTCGTTTACATATTGTTGTAAATAGAGTATGACCTATGTGTGTACTTCCAATCCTTCTGTAGACCATACAGTAGCAGCAGTCCCGTGCACGTGGCAGTCTTTTTATTATTTTGTAAATAGACTATGTGACTATGAGCAGTTGGACTGTTACATTCCTCAAAACTGTTTGGAGGAGAGAGACTGACACATTTTCCAGATATCAGATCGTATGAATGATGTTTAACATTTTATATAGCATGCTTATGAATTTAAAGGGAACATATATATATATATATATATATATATATGTATTTATGTATGTATGTATGTATGTGTAAAGTTTTCCTTCAACTTTAGATTTATTTCGTTGTTATAAATTTTTCAGATTTGCCAAGGAAATGTGAAATTCTGAAAAGGAGGTGGGAGATGCAAACTGAAGAGAGTGACGTTATGCATTATCAGAAAGGCAAAAGATTCTTTCGCCGTGATGCTTCAGAATTTGAAGAGCACCAGACTGGTTTAGGATTAGATCGTGAAGTTGACTCATTCCTGTCATGTGATGGATCGCAGGCATCTGATACTAATATCTTTTCAGCCAAAGACTATTTCACGAGGAATGAATTATTTGCGGCAGAAAAATCGAAAGACAACAGGGGCTTCATTTTAGATTCTAGTTTGGAGGATGGACATCTCAATGTGGATGGCAACAAGAGCAGTGGATATACGGGGAGTGCATTATCTTTCGATAGTTTCAAATTTGGCAGTGAGGTGGATAGTTTTAGCAGTGATTTGGAAAAACCCTTTTTGCAGCACTGCTCCGCTTGGAGAAGCTGTGATAGAGAATCGTTGTTGAGCTCTGAAGAATTTGACTTTCAGATGGATGGCTTGAGAACCAAAAGAAAGCGGCTTGATCCTCATGACCTGGTTGATGTTGGAGAACTTGATGACATTGACCAGAGTTTTGACTTTGGCCAAAGGAATCGATGTCTGGATGAGGTGGAACACGGTAGCCCTTTTGGCTCTTCTGATCGGCCTTTTGATTCTAAACAGTCTTCGGTGATGTCAGATTCATCGTTTGTGACCAAATCGCTTTCTGTAGAGCAATTCTTTGATGAGAATGCACTTGAAAGTTGCATTAAATATGATACTGGTTCTAGATATGACTATTTGGAAGACTGGGAGATTAAGGACCATAATTTTCATTTTGATGATATTATACAAAATGGCTCAAGCCGAGGAAACTGCTCCCTGTCAAGGTGGACAAACACGTACTCAGATTTCACAAGTTATGATAGTTTTTTGGGAGACAGTTGTGGATTTCTCCAACAACACGAGCTATATGAAGCTGGTTCTCGTAAATATACGGATTTGATTAGTGATGACACAGAGTGGTTATGTTCAGACTCACATGATAAACATAGAGGTAACTTCCCCGTTACGTCACACTACATTTCTTCATCAATTTACAAGGACAAGGATGAAAACCAAAAAGATGATATTACGTATCAAGAAAAAGAGTATGCTTGTAAGAGAAGGCCAAGAAGAAGCCATTCAGCTCCGCCCTTCTACAGAGGCAAGAAAAAATTCATTGCTCTAAATAATCATTTGATCATGGCAGATGGGAAAATGAAAGTCCACGGCACCATAGATGACGTCCCTGCTTCGGAAGGTTTTTTTTCTTGTACCATCTGTTTGTTGATTTATATGCAGCACAAATGTGCCAGACCAACTCAGATACATTTTGTATTTTGCAGAAACTTGTGAGTTGAAGTATTCACAAAGATCAGCTGGTTCACGTAAACTACATTCTGAGTCAAGTTCTGTGGAAGATCTATTCGTTAATACTCGGTATCATGATTCTATATTTCCTTGTTAACCCTAAATTGCCAGCTCAGATCTGCGATTCTAACTTCACTGAGTGCTTGCTTTCAGACCAGATAAGAAGAAAGCAACTGACAGGAGCGACTTTCAAAATTCTACACAGGACAACAAGTCAGAGGACCATATTTACGGTAGGAATGCGTGTGAAGATTATTCTTTTCTTAAGTCCATGAAATAAGTTATGCTTCTCCTTGATTTGTGGGAGAGCATTATGTAGGCTTGTAGCTTGGCCTTTTATTCATGATTCTAGTTAAGTTTCTTTCTTGCCTTTTCCGGAGCCTGCATATTCACTGGCAATATAGAAGCATTTGTGGATAACTGTGTTCGTGCTTGTATGTATATATGTATATGTATATGTATACGACTAGACGTACATATATGAAAAATACTTCTTCACCATTATTTCAAAAAAAATTGTCCTTCCGTTTTCATCGTATCTCTTAATATAGGAATGGCATATTGTTGATACTATGCTTTTTTATCCTTCAGACATTCAAGATCCTTCAGATTCCGGACTAAAATGGTGGAAGAGCTGTCCCAAGACTGCGGTTGAGTACCCTAAATTTTACATCAAAATGTTTCACAATACTAGTTTTTTCCAAGAGTGTGTTTTCAAGTTATGTAGTTAGTGATTACGTAGTTATTTTTCTATTAGCAGCATGCAGAAAAATTACACAGTGTTCGCAATGAGGATACTGTACTTGATGTCTCTTCTGGCATCTTGCACCTAGCTGGTGATTCATTGGTTCCTATATCCATCAACAAGAATTTTCTGGAACAGGCCAAAGTTCTTCAACAGGTGGATAAGAAATTCATTCCGGTGGTGGGTAGTAGAGTACTTGCCCTCATCGACCAGGTTTGTATCCATCTTGTGCTTTTCATTTCTAATAGACTTCAATATTGTACTTGAGTTCACATCTAGATTTTTTTTTGATAATTCAGAGTGTTCGGGCCATTTTATGTGCATCTCGCCTAATCTTTGGGAAAACAGTCTTACTGTCCACTAGCGAGGACTCCAATTAAAGTCAGGGCAAAGCTTTGTTTAGATTGCTCTTATAAGAGTTGATAAAACTTGAGGTTTTTCGAACCTGAGACCTTAGAAGGGAGCAAACCCCTAAGTCTCAGGTCCTAACCATTAGGCCAACCCCTTGGGATTAGTTCACATTTAGATTCATACTAGAACGGTAAACAGTGCAGGGAAATCTCTTATGTTAATCCATGTTGGACGGGAATCATACCCTCCTATCTGTGTACTTCCTTTAATGTAACTGGTTCTGAAATGCATGCAGCATAGGGGTCTTAAAGTGGATTAAGACGTCAAAATAGAGTCTCTCCAATGATAAGTTTGTAACTGAAAATCATCTCAGCATGCTGCTAGATGGCTTGTTAATTTATACACGAAATGACGTGCAAATTTTTTTTGTAACTTCCTTATCTGCACACGCTCCCCAAGGTAGAATTTGGGGTTCGTCCACTTTATTTTCAATTAGTAATTGATTTTATTATTTTTCAGCATGCAGCAGATGAAAGGATTCGCCTGGAAGAATTGCGTCAAAAGGTGAATGCCTTAATACGATTATTTTTGTTATTCGAAATCTTTTTAACCACAGCAATACGATGGCTTAATAGACTGGTGAAAATATTAGGTGCTATCTGGAGAAAAGAAGACAGTTACCTATTTGGATAGTGAGCAAAAGTTGGTACGTGAATTTCTTGGTATATTTCGGGTGTCAATTGTGAGTTGGCAACCCTCAATTCCGGTCTAAGTTTTTCGTCTATCTGGTATTCTCAAGCTTTTCCGTGATAAAGTATTGCCAAGCTCTTCACTGTTGATTTTTACGGTTTTCAAATACGTACGCAGGTCCTGCCCAAAATTGAGTATCAGCTATTGCACACTTATGCTGAACAGATTCAAAGCTGGGGTTGGCTCTGCAACATTCATGCTCGGGGCTCGAAGTCTTTTAAAATGTAATACGCAGACTCCTGCTAGTCAATCATTATATGCACAAATGACATTAGGGCTGTGTTTGGATCTTGAATTTGTGGAGGAATTTTTGACGAGAGAAGTAAGGGATTTCCCTCCACAAAATCCAAGCTATGATTCCCTTGCATTTTCTTTTCCTTCCCCAAATCTAGCATCCAAATACAACCCAAAATGATACTAGCCGTGATTCTGGCCTTAATGACCAAATTGCTCTCAGATTTTTGTTCCACTGAGAACTGTTCAATAGCATCATCCATGGTATTGGTAACTAATGTTTCCAGGACCCCCTTCTTTTTTCCGTGTTTTCACAGGAATTTGAATCTTCTACACAAGCAGCCAACTGTGGTCACACTTCTGGCGGTAAACCTACACTCTCTCTCTCTCTCTCTCTCTCTCTCTCTCACACACACACACACACACACACACACACACACACACTCACACTCAAACTCAACACTCAACACTCAACAGTCATTCATGCATGAGCTAAATCAATTTGGTTCTCTTGATTCCCAATTGTCTATCGTCTTGTTCGTTTATAAAAAGTTGCCCTTGCATATGGTGGGAACTCTTATTCCCCGAGAAGTTATTTTTACTTGTACAAACATGTACCACCGATCAGTTTCGTTATACTTGATTTTGGAAGCAATGAAATAAACTCTAGCTTAGGCTTACATTGTGGACCTTCATTGTTGTGCTTATATTATAATGCGAGCACGGCTTCGGTACTACTACAACGTTCACTAACTCGAAGCGCCCCGCTATGAGAATGACCTCACTCATCTCATTATTGCATGTAACAATTGTGGTGGCATGTAGGTTCCATGTATACTGGGAGTCAGTTTGACTGATGGAGATCTCTTAGAATTTCTTCAGCAGGTAATTGGGATAAAGTTCTTACAGTTTCTTTTCTGCGATCTGTGCTTCCCCCTCCCCTTTCTCTTTATGATTATCATTGTAGATCTGACTCCAGTTTGTATTTGCAACGAATAGCTTGCTGAAACAGATGGATCATCCACAATACCACCATCTGTCCATCGGGTCCTTAATTTTAAAGCATGCAGAGGTACAATCACGGTTTCTTTAGCTTCGTTGTTTGGCTGAAGAGTGTAGATATTGCAAACAAATAGTAGTCACGAGACGTATTTTGTTCTTTCCCCCTCTCTTCAGGAATCGAAGCTGCTATTGGGGGGTTATGTATTCCTAACTTTGCTTATTGTTTTTGTTCTTTAGGTGCAATCATGTTTGGGGACCCCTTGCTACCTTCAGAGTGTTCCCTTATTGTTGAAGAGCTGAAGCAGACCTCATTGTGTTTCCAAGTGAGTGTAGGATACCTCTATTCATTTGTCCCTGTCACACACACACACACACACACACACACACATAGAGAGAGAGAGAGAGGCTTTGCAGGTGAATAATACCCGAGAGTTTGTTCTGCAGTGTGCGCATGGGCGACCAACTACTGTGCCTCTTGTCAACTTGGAAGCATTGCATAAGCAGATAGCGAAGCTCGGATCATGGAATGGGGGCTCAGATGAGTCATGGCATGGTTTACATCGGCATCAACTCAGTTTAGAACGTGCATCCCACCGTTTAAACTCAGCTAGAGGTGATGGTTGATGGGATGCCGGTGCATTGGTTTCCCAATCTTAATGGTGCATGTGTGGCTGCTGCGCTTTTTCTCGTCCTTCATATTCTCTGCGAGCTTATTCTTTTAATTCATTGTGTATGGTGTATAGTAATTCCATTTAGCAACTAAAGTACTCTATTCCGAATGATTTGATCACTATTACCGAGACGGGGACCCGTCGTTCGAGTCGTTCTTATCATAAATTGTAGAGTGCTACCACCCCGAGTGTAGAGTGACAATTGTGCAGATGTTGAGGCATGTATTGTGTAATGGCAGTTATATGCAGATAATAAAATTCCCAACCATTTTCCTCATTTTCACTGTAGTAATAGCATAGCACTGGTAAATATTTGTCGGTTCTTGATGGGTCCATACCAGCGGGCCTATTAGTGTAATTCAAACTGTTCATTTTGTAGACTTTGTCGGTTTTGCAAAAAAATGAGATTGGTTGAACATTGGTTTCGGGATAAACGAAACAGGATTTTGGTTTGAGAAGGTTAATGGCTATTAGTAAAGAATAAACTTAAAAGGAAGTTTTGGCTTTGTGAATCTCAATAAACTACTATGCTCAATTTTTAACGTTGCCAAGAAACTTGATGAGATGAACAAAATTAATGATTCAGATCACTCAACGACACATACAAACACGCACACATAAAGACACACACGCGCGCACACACACATTGACTTAGCAAAAACCAACTAGAAGCTGCGAACCAAACAGGGCATAGGTCGTCAGTGGGAATGGGCAGAAACACACTGCTTTAGCAATGCACAACATGGTGAATCACAGTGTCGAATACAGTCTCATCCTATCGGCGGCAACGGGGAACTCAGGCGCGATGCCTGCCGCCAGAGTGACAGCTGACAGCTCCCAATTGGGCGGGCCACTTGAGCGGGCCCTACATATTTCCTTCAGGAGCTTCCCAGTTAAGTTGCTCTCAGATTGACAATGCAGACATGATAGAAACATTTTGGAAGGGAAAGAAGAGCTCATCACGCTTCAACCAGATGGGATCCCAAATTTTATAGTTTCTCACCAAATGATCTTGTAAAGCATTCGAATGAGGAATAATACCTCAGCAGATTCCCTAATTTTTCCTCTATCCTATCGACATCCTACGAAGTATCGCAAAAGTTATAACCATGTACAATCCCATCGAAACAATGGTGTTTTATGAGGCACCCGGACTAGTTCAACCCGGTTGGTCAAGAGTCTCTGGGCTTTCTGTAGCGGCACACAAAGCCTTCCAGATTGGGATTAACATCTGGACTGGTGGACGAAGTTCCTGGAAAATGGATTCAAGTGTTTATGAGTCAGGACAGGAGGAAGTGCGTATGAAAAATAGGAACTTACCCCCCCCCCCCCCCCAAAAAAAAAAAAAAAAAAAAAAAAGAAAGAAAAAAGAAGCAGCAGATGGGGACGGTAGTATCTGGCGTTTGCAAAAAAGTTCAATGTGAATTATGAAGGTAGAATCATCAACCCAAAACATCATAGATTTCAGATGCGAAACATCATTCTTACCTTGAAAACTAATTCAAGTTCTTCTTCCTCACGTAAGATTAGAGACAAGCTCCAATAACAAGTAACAGGAGTCACGCATTCATTTAGGACAGGTTTCAAAATCTTGTCAATGGGAATGAAGCGGTGGATTGTTCTCCTGCTATACGAAAGAGACAAGAAGAAGCATTCTATTAGTAAAGCAAGTGGTTAGAATAAATGAAACACGAAATAAAAGACCAAGCAAATGATCTTCTCTTCATGACTTATAGAACCACATAGCAAACAGATCCAAGCATAAACTGATCCACGGCTGTTTAGCCTAGAAATGTCGGAGAGAGATGGTTTGGTCCAGGTCAAAAGGGAGGGAGAAAGATATAGCTGCTAAAATTTACTTGGAGATCCGAATCCAGTGCCGATTATATGACATACTTCGTTAAAAATACTTCTTCAAGGATGGCAAAAGCACACTAACAAACAATTTTTTATAAAGTAGGGTATATCTTTTTGTATGCATTGCTATTCGAACAACAAGCAATGATATCCAAAATACACACTAGCATCCATAAACTGAATTTTCCTTTTCATTAAGAATCTAACAATTACCAGCATATAGAAATAAGATTCACGATCGGCAAATGTAAAAAGTTTCATGGTACCTTCGGTGATGAGTTTCAAGTTGGACTCCAAAAGCTGGCATTATTATGACAGACTCTGAGACGTGCAAACAAAAACAATGAAAATGTGAAACATGCTTTCCCGAAATGAAATGATGTATCTAACTTTTCTTCTCAAATAGTGAAAAGAAAAGGGAGAAGACAAGGGAGACAAGCAATAATTGCAATCTTAGTATCTTACCTTGTCAAATACCAACTATCGGCTACATAAGCGAAGATTCAGTTTAGAAGTATTCTTCTATCAAAATATCAAGCGTTAGGATTCTGGTATATCAAAATCAAGTTTCGTGATTTAAAAAAAAAAGGAATTGTATTCCAATCAAGGGGCCTCGTTACTTCTAAAAGATACAAAAGCGCCTCAGAGAAAAAGGGCAGTCTTACAATTTGAAGTTGCGGGGAAACATAGCAATACAATCTAGTTTATCTAGAGAACGAAAGCAAAGACTCATCATACTAATCACCCTAGAAAATACAGGCTCTCAAGATGTGTGTCAGTTCAATTCATTTGCAGTAGTCACTCATAGCACAAATGTATTTCCACACACTTTTTAAGTTTGAAGCAAATTAAGAGAGTGATGCAATTGCCAAATTGGAAACAAAGAAGCGGAGTTCCATGCAGTCAGTCAATAGGTTTCAAACCTGCCAATCCTTGATAAGGACACTTGGAAGGCATGAAACAAGAGAAAACACCAGAACAGAGAATAATTACGATGAGGAAGTGAAAAATTTGCAGGGCTTGTGTAAGGGCATCATGTTAGAACATGCAACATAGTTAGGAAGCGTTTAGTTTTTTGAAAAACTTATCCGGTGGAGATCTGATTCGAAACTTTGAGCAGTCCAATAATGTCAGGTTGGTGAACCAAACCTTTTTGTCACAAAAAAGGAACGATAGATAAACAATATGACTACATGAAGAACAATACAGGAGAACAGAGACCACGGAAGTAGAAAAGTAAGGTCATATGCTCATGCATACCTCCAAACAACGATAGTATGATGTCTAACCACTGAAACTAAGTTTGAGTATGAACTTACATAAACCAAATAAATGAACTTAAGCACAAATCTCTGCAAAACTTTAGGCTTACAGAAAGTACTGTTTCCAAGTTTCTCACCTTTCTCAACAGGCTTCCGAAGAAAAACAAGGACAAGGGTTCCGCTTATCAGTAAGCTCCAAAGAAGCATGTTAATTGATTCAGCCTCCTGTTTGGTGGATCATACCACTATGTCAGGAATAACAGATATGACTACTGTCCAATAACAAAATAACTTGTTTTTACATATGCCTCAAAATGAATAGCAACATTTTCTACAGAATAAACCAAACATGTGGAATTACATACGTTCTTTTTCCCTGCATGATTTATCGTGATGTGTAAGTTCTTGATATCCATAAATTCAGACACCCTTTCCTTCTTCTTTTTCCTGTTATAAAGTATTGCTATTGATCGGTCATGTCATATATACCCGAGTCGGACATCCAATTGCTTCGATTTGAATTATCTGGAGGATGCCTATTGCCTTTGTTGTGGAACGCCCAAGATCAACACCACAAACACACAACCTTAATCAAGCCATTGTAATGAGAGAAACACACACAAATTGAGAAGGAAAAATTTCACTATTGTCTCCATTACAATAGTTACAAAAAACCCTCTCAAACACTCTCCACCTCTTTTTTTGTCTCTCTCCCACACACTCCACAAAATTATCCCTACCCTTTTATACCACAAGGGTAGGGTTACAACCTCACAAAAACATAGACAAAAATACCCTTCCACCCACTGGGGGTGGATCCTGTAACCAAAACATAGACAAAAATACCCTTCCACTCACTAGGGGTGGATCCCAACAATCACCCCCTCCACCCCGAGTGGGTGATCGCCAAGCAAGTCCAACTAAGCACCCCCTCCACCGGGGTACCCTCCATGCACCCCCTCCAATGGGTGTCTCGCATCCCTCACACGGGATGCTCCACAAGGATCAACAAACCCCTCAAGCTTGTACAATCCGCCAACCATCCTCCCCTCAAGCATGTCGCGCTCCCCCTCGCGTATGTGAAGAACACCATCTCTAGCCCAGAAGCTATACCCCTTCTCATCAAGCACCCCAAGAGAGATTAGGTTCTTCCTCACATCCGGCACGTGTCGAACGTCCGTCAACCTCACATGCTTTCCATTTGGCAAACGGAACCTCACTATCCCTTTGCCCACAATACAACTCCTCGAGCCATTCACCATCCGAACGGTCCCCCCATCGACCGCCTAATAACTCCAAAATTTCTCTTTGTCCCCGCAAACATGGAATGAGCACCCGGAGTCTAGTACCCAATCCTTCTCCCCACAATTTGTAGAATCCTCCACCGCAACCATAAGCTCACCATCCGAACCATACACCACCATTGTACCCTCCTTCGGTTGGCATTTGAGCTTGGGACAATCCCGCATCATATGTCCCTCTTCCTTGCAATAATGGCAAGTGAATCCACGACCCCCCGCTTCCTTAAACTTGAGGCAATTCCGTATAGTATGCCCCTCCTCATGGCAATGAAAACAAGTAACTTGGCCATCCCCGTGGCCGCGACCTCCACCTCGGCCGCCACGTCCACCTTCACCGTATCCTCGACCTCCACGTTGACCGCCACCTTTATGCCCATTTCCTCTTCCTTGGTTCTTTCCTTTTCCTCCGCTTGCAATCATTGCTTGCCCATCCTCATTTGATTCCCATTTTCCCTCATTTCTCATTTCGTCGTGCTTCCTCATTGAACAAAGCCTCTTTAACCATTGACATTGACACCTTACCCTCCGGTGCCGAATTGCCAAGTGAAATCACGAGCATATCCCAATCCTCATGTAGGGAACTAAGCAATAATAAGGCTTGCAATTCATCATCAAGCTTCAATCCCGCACTACCAAGTTGATTAACCAAGTTTTGGAACTCACTAGAATGTGCCGCAACCGATTTCCCACTCCTCAACTTCAAATTCACTAACCTCCTCATCAATAACGCCTTATTTCGAGAAGTTTTCGGCTGATACATGTCCTCTAATTTTTTCCACAATACATAGGCATCGGTCTCCTCGGATACGTGATAAAACACCTCCTCCGAAATAAATTGCCGGATCAATCCTAACGTCCTGCGATTTAATTTCCTCCAATCATCCGCCTTCATTTCCGTTGGTTTGACCCCTATATACTCCAACGGCTCATATAAGTCCTTCCACGACAGTAAATCCACCATTCGTGGTCTCCAAATCGCATAATTTGAAGACGTTAAGTGAACCATACTAGTCATAGTTGAATCCGACATCTTACTTAATCCACAATAAGCAAGAATCAACAAAATAATCAGCCCACAATGCTCCGAAATCCACCAAAGTACAAAAAACGTGCAAAAACCACCAAAGTTTGTACTTACCCGGCACTTCCGGAGTCGAACCACCTCAAACAAACCCCGCAGAAAGCTCTGGAACGCTGAAACTGAGCCAGAACCGGTTTGAACCGGACTAAAATCACCCAAAAACCGGTCCGAACCGGTCCGAACCATGTTGAACCGGGTAGGAACCGGAATGAACCGCCCAAAACCGGACTGGTTCAAAAAACACGTCAGCCACGCGCCACCTTCCACCGGCGCGTGTGGCCCACCCCCGTAACTTCCGACGACGATCTTTACAGATCCGGAATCGTCTCCTCAAGACGAACAAAACCCTATGCTCAAAACTTCGAACCAATCACTTTTTGACCGAACCCAACTCGAACAAGATCGCGCCTCCGCCGCCGCTGCTTCAAACGCGATTTCCGGCCACGTCCGCGCTCCTCTTGCGACGTGCTACCCCAATCCGTGCTCCTCTCTTCAAGACGAACACAACCCAGTGCTCAGATCTTGAATCTAACCACTTTTGGCTCGGACCTCCTCTTCCAAGCCTAACAATGGCCGAACCGTGTTTTCCGGCGAACCTCCGCTCTGATACCACTGTTGTGGAACGCCCAAGATCAACACCACAAACACACAACCTCAATCAAGCCATTGTAATGAGAGAAACACACACAAATTGAGAAGGAAAAATTTCACTATTGTCTCCACTACAATAGTTACAAAAAACCCTCTCAAACACTCTCCACCTCTTTTTTTGTCTCTCTCCCACACACTCCACAAAATTATCCCTACCCTTTTATACCACAAGGGTAGGGTTACAACCTCACAAAAACATAGACAAAAATACCCTTCCACCCACTAGGGGTGGATCCCAACAGCCTTGTATATGATATATTACCATAATATACCAAGAATATCAAAAAGATGGACAATCAAACCTATTTCTCGATTCAATAGAAGCCCAAAGAGGTGAATAGGGTCGAAAGAAATGTAAAAAGCAAGTCCCATTACATGTATCCTCCAAATTAGTCACATCAAATACTCAGTACACAAAAATAGAGATGTCATCGAGCCGAGTAGTGGTTCTTCAAACTAGGCTAGAAACCTTAAAAAACTTCAGAAATGTGTTCAAGCTTGATTTGTCTATCACTCAATCTCAACTAAGCTTTTACTCGAAAAGCAGCACAACTAAAATACATTAAGAAAAATCCATATTAAAGATAAAACAGCTCAAAAATGCATACTTTCAGTAAACCCTAGCACTACCAGAAGAGGAAATTGGAGTATCAGATGCCAATGTGACGATGAATTGATAATAGTTCGTGTGTGTGTGTGTGTGTGTGTGAGAGAGAGAGAGAGAGAGAGAGAGAGAGAGAGAGTAAATTGGCAAAAGAAGTGAAGAAAAAAGACAAGCAGATCCAATTTTGCAGCATAAATCATTATTTTGGTAAGGGTATTGTATTACCTGGAGCATGGAGAGAGAAAAGGCAGTTGTAGTGAGAAGAAGCGCAGAGACGAATAACAGGGAAATCTTCGAATTCCTCTTTCGAAGGACGACATGGTGTACATCAATGGCTTCACGATGGCCCTTTTGATCGTCATGTATATATGTGTATCGAGAATTTGCAATGCAAGATTCGGCCGCCATTTTCAGAGAGAGAGAGAGAGAGAGAGAGAGAGGGAGAGGAGATTGATGAGTGTTCGTTCATAATGATGGGTAATTGGATTCCTTTTTTTTTTTTTTTGTATTTATACATTTTTTTGTATATTGGTATTTATTATATTAATTATTAGTTCTATTTTTTAATATTCTTAGAAAACATTCTTAATTTTTTTAGTGGGTTGTTTTTAAATTTTATTATTTTATACCTTCATATATTTAATCTTCTAAATCTTTTTCTCTCCTATCTTCTCACTTGTAACTTTTCTCTCTCTAATCTTCTCTCTACTAAAACAAAAACAAATTTTTAGATAATAAATCTATCAAAACCAAAATAAGTTGATACTACATACTAAATTTCTTTAAGCAAAAATTATATTAAATTTATCATAATAAATAAATGAATAATAAATCAAGTATTTATAACAAAATATGATCAACTAATTTGCAGAAACAGAAAGAAAGAAAATATTTATAATTTATTGTAAAATTGATTGGAACTTAAAATTTAGAGTTTGATATGATTATTATGAAAGACATACTCGATATTTCCATGTTACTTTGTTATAAACGAACTTCTATTACGAGGGAGCATCAAGTAAACTTTAGATTCCGACTCTAATTGCAATACTGCATTTTGTATTATTCCTTTCGAAATGGACATGGACGTACAAGATTATATGGATTTAGAATCATACATAACTATATTTGTGAAATTATACCAAACGATATCGATATTGGCACAAAAAAAATTGTCTGAATATTGTCCGAATGCTTCTAGATTGTTTGGGCAATTTTTTAACGTCAAAATGATATCGTTTTGACGCACAATACGCTCTGCTGTGCTTAATACATTATAAAACCTCTAATTCCACGTATATTAGTTTATCGAAAATATTTATGATAATCTTTTTAATAGTTTATTTTATACATAAATTGAGGTGATAGATTCACCCTTCTGCACTAGAATACATCCCTTCTTATACAAGAGTAATTTTGGCTGAATACATTTGTGTATTGTAAATGACATTAATTATTTATGATGACGTCTCCGATCAAGTACAAACTTATTGCCAAATGTCTCTCCTGAGTCAAGTGGAGCATGCAAGAAGGAGTCCGGTATACATATATATAGCTAGCATGGCATACACTTATCTATATTATTACTGAATCCTCACCCACATACCACTACTTGGTACATCAGAATGCACAACAAAGAGCATATAGTATCCAGGTGGCGCAATCTCAGTGGTCGAAGGTCCGATCGCGGTTACGGTATGCAGATTTGGCCCCGCATTAGAGAGTTGAGTTGTTCTCAGTACCACCATACGTTGATTCATACCGAACGAGTGTGTAGTAAATGAAGGCGCGACGATCTGGACCGAAACAGTATCCTGATTTAGAAACCTTGACACTGTGAAAGTAACTGAAAATGCTTGATTATACCCCAAAATGTCCCCAGCATTGGTAATTCTAGGACGTATTGGTTGGTACTCTGGTGCTAAGTACGACGGTGAATACGCTTCGAGGCTGAGGTCAGTTGGGTAATTTACCCCAGTGAAGTTGTAGAATATATGTGGGTTGCTACCACCAACTAAAATACGTCCATCGGGTAACAAAATCGCCGTGGAATGGTACATCCTGGGTCGAGCAGCAGGGCTCATGACTGAAAACCGGGTTCCTTCGGTTGCTCTTGGGTGGTAAATCACGGGCCGGGTAACTGGGTTTCTCCCATACTCCCACCCGGCTGTCCCGGACCCACAACCGTTGATGATGATTACGTCCGCATTAGGAAGGATCACCATGTCACCCATCACCCGCGCCATGGGCATGGTCTCCATTGACCAACTAGGGTTTTCGTCGGTGACTTTAATTCGTCCGCACGTGGGACTCGCCCGCACGAAAGTCCCGTGATTTGCGGCCCTCGAGAAAGCCTTGTGCGGGGCGCCGCCGCATATCATGATCTCGGCTTCAATGGCAGCCTTGTCGTGTATGGGGAGTAACACTGACGAGCCTGAACTCGGGTAGTTCCGAGGATTGCCACCGGGTATCGAATCAAACTCTTTCACCACTCGATTTTGCTTGAAATCTAGAGATATAGCTCTGGTGTTTGCAAAAACAAACAAGTTCCCATTTGGTAATAAGTGCACAAATGGGTACAAGTTGTTCTCATTTTCATCTCTGGTGTCTCTAAGAAAATTAAGCCTATAAGAAGAAGAAGCCTTAGGGTAAAACTCATAGCTAAAAACTCTCCTTCCGCCGACGATTATAATCCGGCCGTCCGGTAGTATTTGGTTCGTCGCGTACCATCTCCGCTCCGATAAATAACCATGACTTTCCAGCCAATCACAAGAATTATCACTGCACGGAGCTAAAATGCGGACAGTGCGATCACCGTCATTGTAGCCCCCGGTCTGGACCAAGGATCCATCAGCAAGGACAGATCCTGAGGAGCACCAGGTGTCAGTTTGTACCATGAGAGGTCGAACAGTGTTCGTGTCGATGTCATACAAGACAGAGTGAGCAGTGCAGTCGTTTTTGAGAACCGTATCATCCGGGTCGAAACGGCATAACCCAACGGGGAGAGAGATATTGGATGGACCGAAATCGGTACGATCGAACATGACCACCTTGTTGTTACGTAGGAGTTGCATGTGCATGGTGGAGATGCCGATGTTTCGTTGCAATAGCTGCCATTCGCGAAAACTTCTTTGAGACGTTGCCGACGGAGCGAGTGAGAGCATAACAACAAGTAACAACATTAATGCTAGTAGAAAGCAGGTGGCCATTTTGGTGAGCAATGTGGGCAGAGAGAGAGAGATCAAAGAAGGCAAGGGTTTGGTACAGTGTTGTTAACTTCTTGGTGAGTGAGAGTTAGGGGTTTGATGGAATGGGGTTTTTATATGTAATTGAATCTGTAATGCTTTTTTGTTTTAGTGCTATATAATTTTACCCTTTCTTTTTAGTTAACCAATGCTAAATTTCGAATAAAATATTCGAGACGTTATATCCGAATATATATTATTTTTTGATCTGAAAATTGATACGAGTATTTTAAAATTGCAGGGGCAAAATCAGAATTCAGCATTTGGCAAGGCAAAGATTTTTTTTTTTTTAAAGAGAGGGGCTAAAATATATATTTTTTTAAAATCAATACCTGGGTTCTTATTTATTTATTTATTTTTTTAATTTAATATGGAAAGGGGAGCAATATATGAGGTTTCCATGCAAGGTTTATGAGCAATTAACTCCGAGGGGTTGAACTAGTGATCGAAGCTTGAAACTTAAGAATTTGTTTCCTTCTAAAATTTCAAGTTCGAAACCTCTCGGGTACTATTAATTCTTATGAAGTCAATTCATACAGGTTTTGTTCTGGCATTAATTATGATTCTCACTAATGAACGGTACAATTGGTCTTTTTGGGTGCGCGTAAATTGATCTGGATATTCTAAATTATCACAAAAAGATTTATGAGCGATTAGGGAGGCATTAGCTAAGGATGCACTCAAGAATTGCATCAGAGCTCAAGAGAAGTCATGAACCCTAAAATTGAGGCTCACTCCCTTTTGGTTGCAGAAAATATAGGGAAATGGAGATTGGATTTCAGCATGTGTCATGGAATTCATGTGAAGATCATGTTGGCTCCTTCAAAAATAAATATTCTTTTTTCTCTTTATTTTTATAACCATTATTTAGGTCAAACTCTGCATGTTAAATCCTAAATACTTGCATTCATACAACGTGTCATGAGCATATAGACATATATATGTATATGTGTATATATAAAGCTAGATTTATGACCGGTCACATTGTCAACCTTAAAATATTATACAGTTTTGAAACTAATTTCATCGATGTGATATTTTCTTCATTTCAACCAATTCCAACTTGCTCCGCATTAGCTACATCTAGGCCTTTTATTGATATTCTTTTAATTAATTTTTGAAGCTCTTCCTTCAGTCTTGGAGTTTCTACATTTTCTTAAACTTTTTCTAGGACAATTTTATTTAGGTAATTGTCCTAGTTTATTATCGAGTATATTTCGGCTGATCAAAGCCCTCATCTTCACGGATTTAAGGACATATTGTGCACTGTGCACAACAGGGTATATTGTGCGTCAAATTGACATTTTTGCACACAAAAAACTGTTTGGACAATTGAGACAGGTTTTGGATAGTATTTTGTGCACTAAAACGACGCTGTTTTGACGTAGAACACACATGCTGTGTAGTTGGCTTCCCCTTCCCATCTTCACAAAGGATATTAGTAAATGCAATTACAACCTCATTGTTTCTGAAATACAGTGTTGATAAACAAACCAAGTTGCTCACGTTCACAAGTTCGAACTCTTATTCGACTAGCTAAAACCACGGAAAAACTCATTTGAGTTAAACTTGTTACTTAAAGCAACAAAGCTTTAAGATTTGAACAAGCTACTATATGAGTCGTTCAACTTACTGTATATAAAAGAAAAAAGTGAAGCTACTCATATTGATGACTCAATTACAACTCGTTCAAAATTGACTCTCCCAATAAACATACCAATATTGAACATAGTTTTGAAACTCGGTTAAGTTTTCATAAGCATATCTAAACAAACAATCCACTGTTCGACTCATTCAACCCGTTTATCAGCCGAACTGAAATGTACGTCAAAGAAACATGCTTTTATGCACTACACAGTAATATCACGTCAATAGAGCAAGTAGTTCTTTTCGTTGCGCCCTTCACATGAAGCTAGGGCAGCGATACGAATGCACGTGACTGCATTGAGTACGATACTAGCTGGTACGAAGCAGATCAATTCTGAAAGACTTGATACGGGCTTCCCATCCCTATCAGTGCAAGACCTTGTGTTGGGCAGCGATGCAACCGCTTACTTCACGTATAGATTCTCTAAGCAGACTGCCCTAACGACTACCGAAAGAAAAAGAGTTCAAAGCCCAAAGCCCAAAGCTACACAGCACTCAGTCCAAACTCTCTATCCATAATAACCTCCCTACCTTAACATTCATCCATTTCAAAACCAGGAGGAGAATATCAAAAGCATTACCAGTACTAATATTCAACCAAAAGACACAAACTCATCAGAAAAAAAATTATCATACACCAGCCTGAAATGTATCAAGACTATGAAACAAATCCATTTGAACACTTACCTATATAAGCAGCCTTAATATGTTACCAGCGTGGTCCGGCTGCTTATCGTTAACAAACCGTAAGTTCCGGTATCTAAACCAGTAGCTTCCGTGTAGTACTTACTTCCCACAGCAAAATGCAAATGCTTCAAAATACTATCAGTTTGTCATGTTGTAGTAATGCCAATGCTTCAAAATGCTCTCAGTTTGTCATGTTGTAGTCGTCTTCCTGCAGATATGGATTGTAGTTACCCGACACTTCCATCTTCCCAATCAAGTGGTCGATTCCTGCATCCATCCAGTGATAAATGTGCAATTAAGAAATCTCCATTGGGTTATGACAGTAACTATTAGGTTAAGAAGTATCAATGCATATCCATGTTACATGGGCTCAGGTACGGATGTCGAGTGCAGGTATGTGTCTATGTATCAGATTGACCTAATCTTTTCATTTCAAGAATATAGGGACATGTCATGATATTTAAAATCCTTAAATCTATATAATATAGATTTTCTAGCTCAAATGGTGTCAAGTAGTTATCTTTCATGCATATTACAGGAGTTCTACGCATAGCTCGTGAGAAGTGAATTAGAAAATATACTTCATCCGAGTGTCGAGTGTCCAACACAGGTAATTTCTACATTTGTGTCGAGTGTCCGCCACAGGTAAAGCAGATGAAACCTAAAGGTGATAATACTATTTAACATGTGAATAAAGGACGAGCAACTCCCCTGTATTTCTTCTCGAGACTTGTAGTAAAGGTTCTCTAGGGCTGTATTTCAATCAATGATATAGGGAGGGATTTCAGGAGGAAAACGAAAACTAATTGAGAAATGATTAGATCTATGAACCGTTCATGTACCCGGCCTAGCGAAAGTGCACGTTCATGTACCCAACCTCCATCTGAATATGTACATGTATCTCTTAAACAAAATGCAAATAGGTTGCAGAGTTTATCCAGTGAAAAGAAAGTAAAGGTCAAAAGGATATTGCATACTTGGGTTTGATAACATGGTGTCGTAGAACGACATTTGTCCCATACTCCTAGCAGGTTTTGAACTGCCATTTGATGGATACATGGGCTCGACTTTATTGGCCTGTGAATCCACAGAATGCATCCCAGAGCTAACTTCAGGGTTTTGAAAGCACAAATCATCGGCCCTTGGAACTGAGTTAGGTTGAGACTGGAAATCCTCCGACTTAGTCTTCTTTTCATTGGCTGATTCAACTTCTGTTTCCGCTTCTGATTCACCATTGTTAGGTGCTGTAACCTGCTGCTTCCGTTTTGATCTAGCACGCCTGTTCTGAAACCAATTGTAGACATTTGTCTCGGATATTTGGCCATGTTGAGACAACTCAGAGGTTATGTCTTTAATCTTCTGCTTGCTTGGTGTCCCATTGCCTTGTTCAAACATACGCTCGAGAATTTGAAGCTGTACAGGGGTCGGGGTCCACCGTTGTCTTCCAGTAATTTTGTGTCCGACAGATGACACAAAGGGGTCACAGTAAAGATTTCCCAACCTGGCTCCTGAAGAACAAGAGATCAATTTTATCATAAAGAACACAAAAATAGAATCTTAATGACTTACAGACAAGTTATATTTCTTCATCATGTGAACTGAACTCAACAAAGGGTAACTGGTTAGAACAAACAATTAGTTGACAAACTTTTAGAAGTATGGATTTCGAGTTTGCAACACATTATGGACTGACGCTTCTTGATGGTCACCCACTTATTGGCAAAAAAGTTTAGAATCATAAACATTAAGTAACTGGAAAACTAATGTCTTGAATTCCTAACCATATTGGCATATCAAAATGCACAATTCTTGGAAGAAATATACAGATCATCATAACATTCACGGATGATGTTTACTCTTCTATTTTGCCACTCAAGCAGAAAACATGGAGAATGGTGGGAAGTCAAGGTCGCTAAGGGTAACATTGATGCGACAACCTGTACATATTTTGAAATTTGTGTCATTACAAATTTGGTTCAATGGCTATTTTAGAGGCGGGGGACTGCAAATCCTCTTTCCCCAGTTCAAATCCTAGAGTTGCCTAATCGACAAAAGACTGAGAATCTCCATATCCAATATCAAAGACTTGACAACAACGATTGCTCATACTCCTTCGGTAAAAGGAACGAACTCAGTGAGATTGTACTCATGCATTGGTGGTCTTGGCTACTACAGAATGAGGTCATTACCAACAGAAAACAAACGCAGTGAGCATGTCTGAGGGAAGTCAAATGTAACGTACAATGTTACAACTTATAAATCACGTCAGCCAGCTCAACCATCTATGCTGCTGTGTAAGGGGGTAAGAGAGACTCCGCCCATTCAATGGCTTAATCCCCTCGGTCCGCATGCCTGACCGGGCATTCCTTTCCTCTATGCAAGGAAGTCTCCCCATGAGAGTGAGTTTGTTTCCACCAAAGTCGACAAAAGGGGAATATGGGAACAGATAATTGAAACTTAAAAAGAATGATCATTTAAAAACAGCCCTTACACCCATAAAAGAAAACAGCTCAGTTTTGCTAGAAAGGAAGAGAAAAAAGCACTATGGTAAGTTCTGCCTCCTAAGTCCAACTTTGGTGCCTTTTTTTTTTCTTTGAGAGGGAGAAGAGTAGGATGAAGTAACAAAAAGAAAGCAAACGGACGAATCTATAGGATTTTTGCCCTTCGCTGGGAAAGGAAAGATTGCACTAGTCGACTCTTATTCCGCTCGTTGGAAGGTTTGTCCAAATCTATTCCCTTATACTGTATCCACCTGAAAAATACATCTTAATCGGCCCAATCGCCAAAGATGGTAGGCTTTTGGTGACCGCAAAAATGCAAGGGAAAGGAGGATAAAAGCCAATTTTTTTAAGGCCTATATTTAAGGTGAAGGTGCTTTTGACCTGTTCAAAATTACTAACTCCCCTCAAGTTGGGGAAAAGTAAATTAATCCTTTCTATCATCTTGCTTTTTTTTACTCAACCAAACAAAAGGGAGAAGACAACTTCCTTTCTATAAGGATTACTCTTGCCTCCTTTTTCGCGTATTTTTTATACCCGACGGCAATCAAACCACAAATGACGGAAAGTTCAAGCTATTAACTTCTAATAAAAACCTAAAGAATATATCCGAGGGGGAAACAATCCAAGTAAGATATACAAATGATATCCCAAATATATGACACAATGATATAGTAATTTGGAGCGAAAATCCAAATAATTGGCGTAAGGAAACTAACACAAAACATCTTAAGAGAAATAAGTTTACTATAATCTAAGCAAAAAGAAGGATTTGACATGTTCCAATGACGTATCAACTCGATCTAAAACTAAATCTCCTTGAACCGATAACCGTCTTTCGACTGACCTTGCCTCCTCTGTCCCTCAGGACCAACAAGCGGTAGTTCAGGAATATTCACCCGTGTCTATCGACTATGCCGGAAAGATATATCTATTGATTCTACATATAGTTTTTGCCATGTCTTATCATCTCATAAATATGAGATGGATATATCCATCTACTTACATGCAAAACTCAAAATCCTAGAGAACATTAGAAACCCAACCAAACCCACAAGCAAAGTCAACCATTTGAACTTGAAATCTTCCTCAGAATAAGGAAAACGTTATAGCATTTGATAGACACAAAGTATTAAAACCCGTCGGGCATTTGAAAAATGCTCCGACCTACTCCTATTACATAGGTTCATAACAATCACCAACTCAACATGACATTAAAAAAAAAAAAAAAGTAGGTGGAAAATGACTGTCAAACAAGACCAATAAATAAATCAGAAAAACCTTAAATGTTTCAGATATAAGAGTGACAAGTAGAGCAAAAGGATGATCAAGCCTAGAATTTTCCGAAGAGCAAGTCTACACACCCAAGTCTCATGCACAAATCTGGAACGATCTGATGCACTTGAAACCCATATTATTTTGGAGGGCCCTATGTGCATCTGACGGTTCTAGATACATCTGTGTCTGAATCTATACATGCGAGTTAACTTTCTCTTTTCCTAAAATGTATATGAGGAATCAACAGCTGCCAGTTGAAGTTATTTCCTAATTAGTATGAGGAGGTTGTAGAATTTAATACGAACTGGAAATATTAACAAAAACGAACAAGGAGGAAATTGTCTGTACTGAAGCAAATTTGGGTAAGATTTCAAATTTCATAGTTTAAATTCTATAAAAGGTAGCAAAATTCAACAAAAAGAAAAAAAGAAAACCTAAACTTTTTAGGTAACATTTCATATTCAACTTGCGGTAGGAAATCAAAAACAAAAAATTTCAAGCTTTTTTTCATTACTTACAGAAAATTGAAATTAGGTTTCTAATCACGAAACGTAAAGCAACAAATACAGTTCAAAAAATTGAATCGCACAAACTTTTGATTCGATCAGTATGTCCCAATTGCAGCCATGTTTTCACTCCAATTACATACAGAAATGCAGAGGCACAGAGAGAGAGAGAGAGAGAGAGAGAGAGAGAGAGAGAGAGAGAGAGAGAGAGAGAGAGGGGAGAGAGAGAGAGATGTAAAATCAGAGAGAGAGAGAGAGAGAGAGATGTAAAATCTATACATACGTACGACTAGATTGCGGTTCAGCACTTGGAATTTGCAAATTTGATGAAAATAAATGAAAAAATTGGGAGGTCACGAATCGCAATTTTTTTTTGATTCGATCAGTAAAGCCCAATTGCAGCCATTTTTCACTCCAATTACACAGACAAATGCAGAGGCACAGAGAGAGAGTGTGTTTGTTTGTGTGTGTGTGTGAGAGAGAGAGAGAGAGAGAGCTATGAAATATATACATATATAAGACTACATTGGGCTTTAGTCCTTGGAATTTGCTCATAGTTTACACGAATTTGATGAAAGTAAGTGAAAAAATTGGGAGGTCACGAATCGCAAAAAATTTGATTCGGTCAGTAAAGCCCAATTCCAGCCATTTTCACTCCAATTACACACACAAATGCAGAAGCACAGAAAAAGAAACAGAGAGATAGCGAGAGACATAGCTGTAAAATATATACATGTATACGACTAGATTGGGGTTCAAACTTTGGAATTTGCTCATAGTTTACACGAACTTGATGAAATCAGGGAAAATTAACTGGAAACGAAGAATTAACCGGAAAAGATTTGAGTTTTTTAAGAATCGGAAAAACACGGAGTATGAGAAAGGGAGGAGGGACCTGAGAGATCGGGATGAGAAGTGATAGATTTATGCATTTCGACGAGTTGTTCGCAAATGGTGGCGTACGCGGCGATTTGTTTGCGGAGAATCTCCATTTGTTCGTCGGTCATCACTTTGACGAATATCCCATTGTTGTTGCTGTTTCCTCCGTTCATCAACTCCTCTTGCTGCTGCTGCTGCTGCTGCTGCTGTTGTTGCTTCTCCCAATCCATCATCATCCTCTCTCTCTCTCTCCCCTCTCTTTGTGAGGAAGAAGAAGAAGTAAACAGGGGAGTCGGAGTGGACTGTTTGGGGGAAAGAACAAAAGTAACGAGAAAGTAAAGAAAGGAGGAATTTTGGACAAAGACGCCGACAAAAGCGTGATTATGGGACATTAGTGGTTGTGTATCATCCTCATGCGGCGCACGTTAGCACCACTATCGTCTCATGCGCCTTTCTTTGACTTCTTTTATTCTTTACTTATTTATTTCCATATAACACCCTAAGTATTTTGGCTAAAATTGATTGGTGTGTTTTTTAATCTTTATTAATTTTTTTTATTTATTAGTTTTGAGTCGAATTTTTTATTTTTTAAAAATTTCTCATCGAGATAAATAAAAAAATTGCTAACACAAAATTAATGATACTTTGTTATTATTTACGTCCTAATTTTTTTATTTTTAATTAAAAATTAATTACATAAATAATATCAAGAACACATATGGATAAATAATTCTTATACAAATGCGTTCAGTATTGTATGATGTATACGTGAATCTCATGTAATGCACGTGAGTCTTGTACAATCAGATTAATTAAAAGAGATATTTGTTTAGACATTTATATCTCAAGTTTTTTTTCCAATCACTGTTTATACGTACAGTTATTATCATGATCGCAAGTTAAATAAGAAGTAAAATTGCGTCATTGAAGTCCTTTTTCTCCTATACAAAATGAAGAGGATAATGTAATTTTTAACAATGTTACTGACATAGATTTGAATATAAATGTGTTCAAAATCATTCAATGTACGTCAATGTCAAATAATGCACAAGACTTAGCCGTGTCAAATAATTTTTCTCAAAGAGGCAGAATGGCAGATCGTTCCCTCTACCTAGCAACACAAAGGGTAGACTCATGGTAGAACAAAACGAGCTAAACCAAAGGGCTGATGAGACGGAGGCCCAAGAATCTACAGACCTTAATACAATATCGAAAATTGAGTCGGACATATAATTCAATCCAAATAGAAACCTGAATCGATTGGACTTCCAAAAAAATCGTAAGAGGATCTAGAGTTGATGTCAAGAAAGGCGGCTACTGTGATAAAGACGCCAGTCAAGGCGTTAGTGCGGTGCATGCCTGACAGCGTACTTAAGTCAAAAGCAAATATAAAAGGGATAACACGCAACTCTAGAAAGGTATGTTTTAATTGATAAGTGAAAATAGTCTATTGTACTTCTTTTCTTTGATTTGAGACCTGGTTTAAGCATGAGAGTGTATTTCGACAAATATTGATCGGGCGACACTGACAAATTTATTTCTCATACAAACTAATAGGAGCGAGATAGATCGAACAGGAAAAATCGGATCAAATTAACGAATTTAGCAACCACGCAATTTTCAACAAGACTTTATCTAAATATGCATACGGACATGGCATTCGAATATAAGTGTTTGAAACGAACACGGAGATCCTCGCATCAAAATAATATCATTTTAGCACTCTAAAAACTATTCAAATACTACTCAAATGTTCAAAAAATTTTAAAAGCACCAAAATGGTATCGTCTTAACGAGTTAACTTTTGTTCACCCGCCACCATTTGGAATACTTTAAGTTTTTATTTTGATGATCAAAATCGTCTATTTCGTTGTGATTAATTTTTTTAATTGTTATGAAAAATGCACCTCATTCGGATATCGATAACTATTTTACTTGAAAATAGCTTTAAAAATTTAACAGTTTCGATGTAAGAAAACTATATCTGATTGAGTTGAATTTTTTTGTGATAACTAAATAAGTAAATTTAACCAAAATAAACGATTTTGATTGCCAAAATAAAATTTTGAGATGTTCCCACGTGACAGAGAATAAATAAAATTTGTTTTCTTTAAAATAAATAAAATAAAATTTCGTTTTAATGAATTCATGTTTAAGGTTGCACATGGGCCGGCGAACGGCGCGCAAATAGTACAGATTTATGTCTGACTTCACTCTCTCTCTCTCTCTCTCTTCTCTCTCTCTGACACACATGGTGTGGTGGTGCCACGAAGGTGGCGGTCGGAATGAATGTTCCTAGTCTTCTCCGATTCTCCACCGCTTTTTTCTCTGACAATTCGTTTCTCTCTCATCCTATCTCCAATAATTGTGATGATAATGTATAAAATAGGATAATTCCACTTACCTCCCCTAAGGTTCTTCACAATTACAAAAACTTTTCTTTGAATTTTTAAAATTGCACTCATCTACCTTGTTAGATTTGACGGGCTAACGACATTAATTGAAGGTCTTTGACCTTTTTATCCTAAACCTTCAGAATAAGTTTAGAAACATTAATTATTCGTGCATATTTATATACAAATGTGTTCAGAATCATCAGATACAAGTGATGCTCACATAATTATATAGAACTCTATGTGCATCCGATGGTGCCGGACACTTTTGTATCCAAATATGCACGAATAAATTGTATTTCTAGACTTTTCCAAACTTTTATATTTCTTGTTGTGTTAGTGCCACTAACCTCGAGTATTGTGTCTCATCGATATCTATTTCTTAAAATAGAAATATGTTGTTACAATTTATTAAGATAAAAAATAAAATAAAACAAAACACATTATGATATTTTATCTCTAAGTGAGAGAGATCAGAAAATAAGAGTTGATAGGCTACAAATTTGTGAGTGCGGATGCTTATTTTTCATTAGATTTCTCACGACTCGTTACTGACATGAAAGAATTTGCAATTGGTAGCTACAAAAGAAGGGAAACTAGTGAAATTTAAGAAACTCAATGAGCAATTTTTATAATTTTTTAAAATCCTTAAGGAGATAAATAAAATTTGTCATACTATTAGCAACGTGAAAGAATTTGCAACTGATAGCTATAGCAGAGGGGAGATCAATGAAATTTAAGAAACCCAACAAGAAGTTTGTAATTTTTCAAAACCCACATGGAGATAAGTAAGATTTATGATAGAGAATTATTTGGCATTTTTATATATATGAAAGAATTATCTGGCATTTTTGGATAAATTAAGTTTATGAGATCTATCGATCGTATGAATCTCACATAAACATATAGTTATGAAGGAGAAAATATTTTGAGCGAACATCTAGATATCGGGCATATTTGTATTTAGGGTCATTTAACGTGCATGGACTCTACGAGTATTTTTTGAGTTTTATGTTTATCGAACAGTTCTAAACATAAGAGTGTTCCTAGCATTTGCTTTTATAAACGACGTTGGCCACAGCATGCGGTGCCCTGGCTAAGACTACTGAATAATTACTCCTCGATAAATAATAGATCTGGACATATTTTGCGTCTAGATCATTTAATGTGTCCGAGCTCTACGTGTATTCTATGAGTTTTATGTTTATTGAATGGTTCCGAAAATGTCCGTGTCTAAAAGTTTATGTTCTTATTATTGCTTTTATAAAACGACGTTGGCCACCATGTGATCGTGTCCTAATTTAAATTACTGAATAATTAATCTTTGATAAATAATAGATCCAAACAAATTTGTGTTTAGATCTATTTAATGTCTGTACGCTGTATGTTTATTACGTGGGTTACATATATATTTATCAAATAACTTTGTATTTAGAAATCTATGTTCTTAATATTACTTGGCACCCACATGATCATACCCTAAAACTATTAAATAATCACTCCTTGAACAAATACTTGCAAGTTTAATCACCGTTTTTATTAGTTAATTAATTTAATTATACTCCACTAATAAAAGCATATTTAAAATATGTTTAAAATATATGAGGAATATTCAAAGCCATCCGACACGGGCATGTGCGCCACCGCCAACACCATCACCGCCGGGTCAAAAGTACAAAGTCTAGACATCTCTATCTTTGTATCTTATGCGATTGTGATATTATTAAGGAAAATGCTAATCACCACCTATTAAACGTTAGATAATGTATAAAAAGTGTATTAATATTTGTAAATTATGTATTGATAGTCATGAATATGTATTGATATTCGCGTTTATTACGTATTTTCTGTATATTATCTATCCATCACTCATTAGGCGACGGTTAGCAAGACCCTGCTATTAATATTTCTCTCTGCATATACGTTTTTTTAACATCGTCACGTGGAGTCCAGAACCCTCCAACATCGTCACGTAAATATAAAATGTTTACGTGAAATTTATATATTTAGTCGTAGATCACGCATAAACGGCTAGATGATCAAATAAATAATGGCTCGAGTTTAAAGTGTTTGTTGTCAAATTTTAGAAGAGATATAATAATAAATATAATAAGAAGGAGATGTAATAGAAGTGAAAATTTATTATAGAGAGGTAATAATTATAAATGATTTATTTGAGTATTATTTTTGGGAAGAAGATATGATAGATATAGCCAGGGAAAGGAGAAGGGTAGACGTAGGATAATTTTATTTCTCTCCAGGGTATAAAATAGTCCTCAAAATATTATATCTGATGTGCAGGGAAGTAAACAACCGTAAAATATGACAAAACCGGATAGCCGTATACGGGGTGATAACAATGGACCATTTTTATGACCCTTATCTGTTCGTTAGCAGTCAAAATTTCAAAAGAGTTTTAGTGGATATAGTAAGAGGGGAACATAGTAGAATGAGATAATTATTATAGAGTAGTGAATAAGGTGTAAGGGTTTGTTTGAGTACTCATTTTTTTTAGGAAGAAAGATATATTAGATATGATCGTAGATGATATTCTCGTAATTAATCATGACATTTTCGTAAATAAATGATGATATAGAGTAAGATAAAATATTAATATGGACAGAGAGAAGGCTGAGATAATTTTATTTCCCTTCAAACTAATTATTCGGATATCATATTTGGAGTCTAAAGGAGTGAACAAATATCAAATACGACAATCTAAGTAGTCATATCTAGAATGATAAGCAATAGATTATTTTTTGACCGCTAGCAAATACATCCAACTAGTCCATATGACAAACCCTCCAAAAGGGGGCCTAAGAAGTTTTTGGGGGCATCACATTGTGTTGAAATTTGGTAACCATCTTGAGTAGGTGGGTTGGTCCCATGACAAAGGAAGGTGGAATAAATTTTCTATTTATAAACTTTTATATGGGAATGTATTTATTGGTCTTTGCTTGACAGCATGAATTTTTGGTTGCAATATATTGTCATTGGAATGGGTTTCTTTTGTAAGGCCCTTTCTTCTCTTTTGGAGGGGGGAGTTAGAGGTAACTATCAATCTTTAAAGAGAAAAACACCCATCACCCATTTAATATATACCAAAATCTCTCTCTCTCTCTCTCTCTCTCTCTATATATATATATATATATATATATATATATATATATATATATTTTTTTTTTTTAATAATAGCTAATGGTTTATTTTTTCGTAGGCAATGAGACTCAGTTTTTTCTACTCAGCGTTTTTTATTTTTGTATAGCATTTCTCTAGCAAGAATGATTGAAGACATTCAGCAAATATTAAAAAATTATTTTGTCTGAAGAGACTTTAAGCTACGTTATTCCGTTACGTTGATATCATATTTTAGTTCTTTTAAGAGATTCCAATATATACTATGCTCTGTTTGAACGGTGGTGCCCTACGTCAAGTTAAAATAAGAACCACTTTTTAATTGACCAATGACTTATTTTCCTGCAAGCAATGAGACTCAATCTTTTTTTTTTTCTGGGCAGTTTTTTATTCCTGTATAGCATTTTTTTTTCTTGGGTAGTGCATGCAAATAATTGTTTTAAAAAATAAAACAATACAAAAAAAATTTATAATCTTTCTTGCTTAATTAATTATGGTATCATAGTGTTTAAGGGTATCTGATTTCAAATATCAACATTCCATTCCACATAAATTAAAAAACCAATAAGAACGAAAATATGTGAACTTAATCAGTTTAATTATAGATACTTTAAATTTTTTCTCGAAGGGTCTGATGGGTTTAAGGATGGCAACGGAATAGATCGGGAATGGATTTAACTATCCTCACTTCTGATTCTTGAACTTGATATTTGCATCCATTGCCGTTCCGTTTTCCAATTTGAAAATCACCTTCAATTCCTACCTCGAACGGTGATTGGAGATACATATGCATATATTTTGCGTATTTTAAAAGTAAGGTCGAGGTTGGGGTGAGGATCAAATTGGAGGTATATAAACTCGTCTTTGTTTCGATTTCCGATTTTTTTATTTTTTACTCATAAATCCAATTTGATCTCTGAAAAAAAATAATTCAAAACTCTAATCCGAACAGAATAAATAAGAAAGTGGATCGAATGAAAGCAGACAAAAGGTGAGTTTAACTTGGACCAGAAAACACTGTTGGAACTGGAAACTGATGATTGGGTGTCCTTGGATTCCTCCTCAAACAGGACAATTTGGTGTACCTAACAAGAACTTACTCGAAATTCTCTGTCCTTATTCAGATAACAACACGAAAAGAAAGAGACACATACCTTTCTCTTCCTAACTTATCCCGAGACTACGTGCTTGTTAACGGTAAAAAAAAGTCAATTACAGCTCAATTTCGTTTAACTCGATTATTTATAATTGAGTTTTGTCTTTATTCAAAAAAAATTTTGCATTTTATTATTTTGGTTTTAATTTTTTGTGAATTATTGATCCGTCTCGATAAGACGAATCTAAAAAGTATAAAATTATGTCTAAAAACTAAAAAAAAAAGTTACTAAAGATGACGAATAAACACAAAAAAAATCTATTTTTGGATAATTTTTGTCTTTTATGAAATTTTTTCAAATTTGGTACATGATTTATAACTTTTCTGAAAACTCTCGTCGAGATGAACCAATAATCCACAAAAAGTTGACGAAAAATAAAAAAATACAAAAAAAATTTCAATCAAAGACAAAACAATAATCAAATAATCAAGTTAGACCAAACTTAGCCTACTTATCACTCTGGTATATGTTTATTCGGATTGTTTCTTTGGACCTCAAGTATAATATTCGAAATACTATTTTATGTAATTGGAGCGGAATAACATTATTCTACACTTCTTTTTATTCATATCTTATCCCGTTCTATTTATAACATAGTCATAGGAGCAAGTTCAGTACATTTTTTTTTTTTGGATAACTTTAGGTGTTCGGACTAGTTTATGTACATTTCGACTAATTTTTGAAAAATCAATCCCATCGTCCACTAGAAAAAATCCTATTTAAAATCAAGACAAAATCTTGTGTGCACTAACACATTAGAGTCAATAGCTCTTAAGATATCTCTAAATCTTACGTCTTCACTGAATCCGTACACTTAGTCAGAATATCTACTCCATGAGCTCTCAATAATTTGGGGAAGTCATTTTCTCTTGGGGATTCCAAGTTTCTTTCCCCAGATCTTTGAAAGATGAGCCTCCTTTCCCTTATCCCCTCCATTGTCCTTATATTTAAAATTGAAATTTCGGAAGGGAAGAGATTTTACTCAAAAGGAAAGAAGGTTAGATATCTTTGACAGAGTTATCTTTTTGGTTGAAATTTTTTGATTGAAATGAGATGGTCTTCAAACTCTTGAAATGCAGTCTAGACAGCGGGTCCTTCAGCCAAAGCCCTCTTTGAATTTGAGTAAGGGAAAAGAGCATCCATATCGGTTCAACATTCACTCTTATACAACATGGTTTTATGCGAATACTACCAAGTGGACTTGAGCGCCTCTCGGTATTAAAAGGAATAAACCCACTAATAGAAACTGGGTATGCAGCTTGCTAGTTGCACTACGTCCTTTCCACATTAGGTCCCATCTTCTTTCTTGTTTCATTTGACATGGAATGTTATTTTCGAATAGGAGCGTCGGGATGAAACCTAATGCAACAGAATATCGTAACACAGGAAAAGGACAAAAAGTCTTCATATCTTATCCAAGTGCAAATCGACCTCAGATATACCTATTGTCGAAACAACACAGAATAAAAATAGTGACACCTCGGCAGAAACTTATCATCATATATCACAAAAGAGCCTCAAGAACAAAATAATGTACAATAAAAAAGAAATCCAAACCAACCCCTATCCTATACCACAACCATCCCCCACAAATAACACACAAGATGCATGTGCAGTATCCTCTAACACGAGTAACCAAACCTTGCAGAAACCAGCTTTGGGCCTGCCTGCATATAAGTACTTCGAAAAATGATTTACAAGCCGATCAGAATCTAATGGTCGACCAATCAGTGCTCGACACCTTAGCTAATTTCAACACGAGTGACCATGAGAAATGGTCACAATGTCGGTTGAATAGTCTTCTTGTGTGACCTTCAGAGCTAGTTGATTAAGGCGCTAGAAGAGTTTTTTGTTTATGCCCGCCATTATGAGTGCAGATCCTGCACTATTTCCTCAATCAGATCTCCAGTAATCTGGAATTCCATCTCTTTCCCCAAAGCATCAATGTCATCATTCATCAACCCCAACCACGGGGTGGAACCAAGATCTCTGGCCAACATACTATCAATCGGGTAAAGAAATTTGTCTGTCGTAGGGTATAAATGTCCACAAATGATCTCCCACACACAATTCAATAACTTCCTTCCACGCGGGGGTTGCGGTGTGCGACCCATACCCTTCTTCCTGAATCTAGACACGGTTATCACAGGTGGTCTGAGAACAATTGAGAGTGCTTCATTTAGCAAGTCAAGTAATAACTTGTGATCCAAATTATCTCTTTTGGATACTTCATTGTCCTTGGTCATGTTCCTATAAGACTCTTCCACTTCTTCAAAGATCCGGTTGCTTATTGGCTTTGCCAATGGGTCCCATCTCGATATAACTTTCTCTGACGAGCCCTTGTACAGACCGGAAGCAACAAGCAAGTCTCTTACGTAAACTTGTGCTTCGTCCTCTAACTCCGTTTCAGCTTCCAATGGATGCTCTTCAATGACTGTCTCCTTTGGTCGATTGGAATCAAGTTCGTTCAGTTGCCTCCGCAACTCTACATAATAACCAATCGGAAAATTTTATCAATATGGAATATCTCTCTATATGTCCTTGATATGCGACATATGTATGTACAAAATACAAGCTTGGAACTTCATGAGTATATTCGATCACCCTTATGATAGGTGGCAATTTGAATATGTATGTTTCTTACTATATAGTATCTAGTGTATGGAGAAGGAAAATATGCACATTGTCTTTACAAGAAACATCCAAGAAAGCCTAGATTTAATGTTCCAACGCCATTGCCCGAAAAATAATCGAAATTGTACTTGAAAAAGTAATAGTCCACAGTCAAGTCAGCAGTGAATGATCAAAATACAAGCGCCATCCTCCCTGCTGGCTGTATGGGTGGGTGGCCCTCGCGGCTGTGTTTGTTAGGCTATGGATTACAGGAACGAACAAGAGAGAAAGAGTGATGTGGTTATTTGATCTGAGGTTGGGTCTCCCCCATATGCTATGAGACGAGATAGTGGTGATCGCGTTCTACCTAATCTCCAACAGATGTGGAGATTCTGTTTTCAAGATGTCAGCAGACGACAAGATATTGATGTCACCCAACCGAAAGGCGCAGATAGAGAAATAAATGCTACTGCTAGCCCCCTATTGGAGAGGCCACGGGGAGGGGAGCGGAGGGTTCGTAGCGTCCACTCCCCAGACTCACATTGCAGCCATGCTACCAACAGACGAGATTGATTTCTAAAACTAATACACTTGTGAATCAGCCGTAAAGACATAAATTATTCATACCAGTTAGATTGGAGGTAATCTCTCTGAAAGCCTGAGGCATGGTATCATCGAGTGGTGATATATCTGATGTTGATGTTGAGCTAAGATGATCTGCTGCCCTCCATAACTCCTCATGACTGCTGCTGCACACAGATGCAGGGCTTGGTGGCACCTCCGTGAAGTTCTCCTGAAACCACCACAATCGGATGTTAATATGAATCTATGATTTGATCCAAAAATTCTTTTTTTTCTATTTAGGGAAAACGTACACAAGATCCTTACATGCCCATGCCTTTCTCCAAAATTCATCACAACCGTTGGTCCACTTGTGATATCTTTCAACGAATCAAATTCGTACTTGCGTGGCTGCTCCGCCAACTGAATCTTTCTACTGAACAGCCTCCCCCTGAGAGTGAAACTGTATTTAAAGCTGGTAACTTTTTCTTTAAAATTGAACCGTTCCTTCTTCCGTTTTTTTTTCAAATCCACTGTTACACTTTCAATAGCTTCATGCTTCCTCCTGATGTGGGCTCCAGTTAAAATGTGGCGATCCTCTAGGAGCAGCTTCCCAAATGATGTTCCTGACACCGGGGCTGACAAAGATCTAACCAGATTCAATGGAGACAAATCCGTATGGTGCATTGAATAGTCGTCAGAACCGTGTCTGTATGATCTGGTTTGCATTTCTGGTTCATCTTCTACAATGTCACTGCAGCTCAACTTACTTGAGCTGCCACAGGGAAGTGCGGGGTTATGCAGATTGGTTTCGCCCTTCAGAACATTCCTCAGCCTCTCTGCTAAAAGTTTCCTAGTATCTCTGTTGATGAACTCAGGCGAACCTCGTCCATCATACTGGTTCTCACTTCTATAAGATCTCGTGGATTCTGATCTAAGCAAATTCGTTCCAAGACCCCTAGTAACACTTTCTCTGGCCTGCTTTGCTATTCGTTGAGCTATTTGTTTTGGATCAGATGGCTTTTCGTTATATGGGGTCTCAATTCCACCCCCTCGGACCATGGTTCCACTTTGAACTTTCCCTTGCAACTCATATTTCAGTCTTTGCTTTACCTCCTCAAGAAAATGTTCTATACTACCTCTCCCCTCTGAAGTGCCTGAAGAACTTACCCAAGACTCATCATTGTTGTTGATCCGCTCGATGCCAGGCCTCAGTATTACTATTCTCGTTGGAGCAGAAGATATGTCAAAGTCTCTACTTAGAGTTCTACTCCTTAAAGAATATGATTCCTTTTGCTCTGATGGAAAAAGTTCTCTTCTGTATCTATGATATTGGACATCACCTCCGTCCGGTGACCTTTCTTTTACTGCATGGCTCTTACGTTCAACAGGCTTCTTCCCACTTCCTGTAATTCTGCTTGAATTTTCATGTAAAGGAATCTTTTCCATGTGGGTCTCCTGAGCAAGGAACTGGGTGGGAATTCTGTCAAGTTCAGCAACCTCTGTGCATTCCCTAAACCTTGCTGCTTGCCACGCTTCAAATTCTTTCTTAAACTTCTGTAGCTCCTCCTCTTGAGGATGTTCTCGAGGCCTTGGTTTTTTCAACTTCATGCCAACGCGCAGATGATTGGGATCTCTGTCCTCGTTATTTTGATCAAACTTCATCTCTTTTGAAGAATTTGAGATACGTTGGAAATTGCCACTTGAGACTTTTTTATTAGGTTCCTTATTTTGAAGACTCGTTCTTGGCTTTTCATTCTTTTTTTCAGCCTGCTCAGATACAGTTTTCGTATCTGAAGGTAGTGCATCCATTCCCATCAGACGAGCCACAACACTTGGTGTATTTCGTCTATTGTTTGGTCTTCTGGATATCTCTTCATTGATCAATTTCTTCATTGAAGCCTCTGTTGGATAAGGGTTCTCAGACCAATCACTTCTGACTTCGTAAGAGTACTGGAAGATTCACATACCAAAGTACAAGTCAATAAAGACCTACATACACACACGCACACAAAGCAAAATGGGAGGCGGATGGTATAAAGAGCAATTGATCGTTGAAAACACTAAAAAATTTCGCATAGCATCTATTCCAATTAGTCAATATTGGTTACATACAAGAAACTATGTGCATGCTGAATTGTTGACCACCTACTCATCTAAAATAAATGAGCTGCTAGAAAGAGAGTTAACTTTAATAGTTATAATCCCTACGCGTCCCGTCACATTGGGAGACTCTCCTCCATATGCAGATAAACACACATAAGTTTTATGATTATGACGAATATCATAAGAGAGATGCCCTATTTGAATGTATGATCAATTGCTTGTCGGATATCATGGTGATGCATCCAACTCAAAACCAGTGATTAACGAGTGACAAGGTCCATACACTAGTTCGAGAGGTGTTAGTTTACAAATATTGGAAAGCTGTGACAATCTTGGCACGTTCAATCCTCGCTAGCATGTGAAGTGATAAATAGACCCCAAAACTATGAAACAAAGATCCACTAAGGATACCAACAAGAGAATTCAATTACTATGAAAGGACCTTACTAAGAATCTGTAAGTCTCAAAACAAACTATACATTTTCAACAAGAGTCACTTCCCAGTTCTTGTGAGAATGGTCACACAAGCCAGGCAAAGCGTATCCTAAAAGGCACACCATAGAAATAGAGCAGCAGTCAAGACAAACAAATAAGGTAGAGGAAAATGAAATTCCTGGCCACATCAACTACCATCCGCATCAAATGCTGACACCTAAACTTCTTAGTCATAATTTAATGATGAGGACTAGTAAATGACACAAGGCCACAACCCATAAACATGATATAAAGCTTAAAAACAATAAGATATATGATGAGATTATTACCGGTATATTGTCTCCAACATCAAAATAGCTCTGCAAAGTTTCTACTGGCAGTTCCAAGCTGTTTCGAGGAGCCTCTAGGCCTGCAGAGTAGGTATGCCGGTTGCATCACACTTCTAGTTTGAAAAGCACAAAAGATATCCAGAGTGAAATATAAGAGTATATTTCAATATATTCTCAGTGAAAACCATTCAGATTGGCACTCATTCAACCCAATATTGCATCAGTGTGGTGTATGTATACTAAACTCTTAGCCAGGTACAACTGTTATCTGTTTCACAGTTGACAATAAACTACTATCTTCTGATGGTTAGCAATTTAAACAATTATTCTATTGGATCGATCCTTGAAGTAGGCTGAGGTAATTTTGAGTGTCACAATTGGACATGTTGCCAGCTTAACCCCACAGGTCTCTCCTATCATACCCTTCTCTCTGATGCCAAAAAAACATAAAAAAAGGGGAGGAAATGAATTTACCACCACTGTGTCTCTTCTGTGTGATGACTTTCCTTGCCATGCTGCCCTGATTGAAGTCAAAAGTATGTGGTAATCCTACCATGCACCCAGTGGATCATACCCAGAGCACATCGTCCTTAGTACCAAAACTATGTTTCTCCCCATAAAACTCACAGTTACTCTGTGTCATCGAGCAAATACAGCACCAAAAACTTAATTTCCATCTGCGAGGGCACAAATGCGGATTATTAGTAAAATCCAACATTCGTGCATAGCTCAAAAGGCAAGAGAATAATCAACCATGGCTTTTATGACAGTACAATCCACCATTCGGTGCATGAAAATCTTGTAAAGGTGACTCTTAGAAGAGAAAAGAAGTCAATGAGACCATAAACAAAGACACGGAGCAATTATCTTACATAGTGTCTTAGAGAGGAAAGAGATTTTGAATGCAGTTTGCACAAAAATTAAATTTTATTGTAAATTACCCATAAATGAAAATCAAAAGTTCAAACACAACACATAATTGAGTGATGTTTAATGATAAATGCGAAAGAAAAAAAAAAAAGAGCCCCCCTTGGGAATGAAATACGGCTCTGCCCCCTATCCCACATGATCAGGATAAGCTACTACGGTTGTGAAATCAAAATCAAAAGCTATTGTTCAATTATTTTGCTTTCAGATGACGTATAAACATGTATTCAGTGCCAAGCCACTTAAGAATTGTATACTGCAGGAATAAAACTATAAAAGAATACGAACAGAGAGAAAAAGACAATTTTGTAACCAAGAAGTGATAAAAACGAACTTCTCACGTTATGTCAGCTACAGAAAAACAAATAAGGTAAAAGCAGTACCAAAGAGAATAATATATGAAGAAGAGGAACATTAGAATCTAAAGAAAATGTACGAAAATTGATTTCAAAAGGAGTTGACAGTAGCAAAGGAAATATAAATGAAGAAGAAGAGCGCCTTATAAGAAATCTAAAAAATGTAAAAAAATTGACTTGAATAAGAGTTGCCAGTCCAGATGTGGAACTCAAAAAGTTCTGTCACGAAGTACCAAAACCAATCCTGTAATTGAGGACATCCAGGCAATCGAAGAATTCAAAAATAAAAGAAATGCATTAACATGTATCTCAATATAAAAACAGATTTGATTAATTAACCAGATTTCATACACAAAAACACCAAAACAAGTAAATGATGTCAAATTTTCACATTAATAAAAAGAAGGAAAGAGAGAAGAATTTGACAAGTTAAATTTCTCCAAAACCATTCCATAATCACAAGCAATCAGATCAGATTTAATTAACCAAATTTCATAAACTAAAACAAGTAAAATTGATAGTAAATTAACAGTAACAAAAAGAACCAAAACAAACGAATTTGACAAATTCAAATTCAAAGCTAAAACCATTCCATAACATTGAGCATTTAGACTCAGTTCTCCTATTCTGATCCACAGAAATGTCTCAAAAGCCAATCTGAATCATCTACCAGCCAAAATCGAAGTAACAAAAAGAACCAAAACCAACGAATTTGACATGTTCAAATTCATCTAAAACCGTTCCATAACCCTTGAACATTTAGACTAAATTCTATTCCGATTCACAGAAACCTCTAAAAAGCCAATCTGAATCATTTACCAGCCACCGTCGAAGCTGCACCGGCAAAAATTAAACTCGATACTGAACAGTCTCAAAAAGAACAGTAATAAAAATTTGAAGGTACCTTTCAAAGGTCCCAACGAACCAAATGCAAAACCAATTAGAGAATTCTCAGAAACTTCTAAAAAGCCAATCTGAATCCTTTACCATCTAACACAAATAGAGGTGAGAGTAATTTAACAGAAACTAAAAGAACCAAAACTAACGAATTTGAAAAGTTCAAATTCATCTAAAACCGCTCCATAACCTTGAGCATTTAGACTGAATTCTCCTATTCCGATTCACAGAGACCTCTAAAAAGCCAATCTGAATCATTTACCAGCCAGAATCGAAGCTGCACCGGCCAAAAGTAAACTCGATACTGAACAGTTCTCGAAAAGAACAATAAAAATTCGAATGTACCTTTCAAAGGTCACAACGAACCAAATGCAAAACCAATTAGAGAATTCTCAGTACCTCTAAAAAGCCAATCTTTAGACCTCTAAAAAGCCAATCTGAATCATTTACCAGCCAAAATCGAAGCTGCACCCGCCAAAAGTAAACTCGATACTGAACAGTTCTCGAAAAGAATAATAATAATAAGAATGTACCTTTCAAAGGTCACAACGAACCAAATGCGAAACCAACCAGAGAATTCTCAATTCCAATGTCACAACACTTAACACGGACTCGTCATCCACCGCATTGAATACAGAGAGAGAGAGAGAGAGAGAGAGAGAGAGAGAGAGAGAGAATTCAAAGGTGGTTAAGAACCCTAGAATTAACAATATTGGTTGTGAAGGTGGTTTTAGAGAGAGAGAGAGAGAGAGAGAGGCCATGGCTGGAATCACACACGACCAGAAAGCGAAGGGGTTTGGTTTATTAGTTTAACTGCGAGAGAGGGACGGGGAGGAATCCTGTAGGGAGGGGACCATTGGACGTAGGTGGTCTTAATCAATCAGTATGCTGGAAATTATTGTGAATTGAAATCTCAACTTTTTCACATGTTATGGGGATTTGATTGGGTGAGGTGGTGGTCCATGGACCAGCAGTATATTCTCCTAATTTTTTGGGAAAGAGCTGTCTCTTGACAAAAGTTTTGACCATGGTGCAAAGATTGTTGTACCTTGTTTTGGAGTCTAGTTTTGTGCATCGGCTAGTGAATAAATTATTATGTTCCCACTCGGTTGTGGGATCACTTCGAGATTCTATTTTAATAATTAAAATTATTTATTTAGTAAATATTTAATTTAAAAATTAAAATTTTAAATTAAGTACTTACCGGTAATCAATTGAATTAATGGGATCATAAAACAATTAATCTGAACAGAAACTTACAATTTCAATCAACGTAAGATCTCGAAGTAGTTCCAGACAACCGAGAGTGAAGACAGTTGTTCACCTGCAGATGAACAAAATTGAACCCTTTCTTCTGTCCTTTTTTTTTTTTTTTTGAAGGGAATTTAGGTTGATTCCCTTTGTGTTGTCATCTTTTCATAATCATTCATACTCTCAAAATGTGGGCTTAGCAATAGATTTTGAAAAAAGAAACTAAATTGTTTGATCGTCAATACCCTTGAATAAATATATTTGTCGAACACAGAGTAGTCAGTATGATTGTGAACAAAAATTTTGCAAACTTCACATAGCTGACAATTGGCTCGACACAACTACATGAATTAGAGTCTAGTACACGGTGCATCATGCAAGACCTTAAAGGCATTGGCAGTTGTTTTTGAAGTTGTGGGGGGTGGGATGATTGCTCCGGACGTGGTGCATGAGGCAGTAATTTCTGACATCGTGGTGCGTACGTCCTGACAATCATATATATAAGATGACTGAGATACTCAGTACCAAGTACACACTATTACTATTCTCAAGTATTTTTCAGTTAGACCATTCATCTCTTGAACTAACTTAAGTATCGGAGCAATCTCCAACTACCTTCAACTAGTCGGCACCAACTAGTAATTCTTGTTGCAGTTCAAGCAAGAAGAAATTCAAGTCAAATGGCCCAAAGAGATTCATTCACCGGGTTAGGACTCGATAGTTTGAAATAAGATTTTGGACTTTGCACAAGAATCCTAAATGAGCAATGCTAAGAAACATAGGCATTATGACACAAATTCGAATACCAAATGAATTCAAAAAATTCTCTGATGCATGTGAAACTCATACAATACACGTTAAGCTCGCACATATGAGATAATTATGAATACATTTGTTTCTATTTTTTGTCTAGATATTTGTGTTCAAAATTTTTCCCATCATAAATAGGAGTACAATGAAGTATGAAAATGATAGGATATATAAAGGGAAGCTTCTCACGTGCCTTGAAATTCTCTGTGGGTGAGCTTCTTGTCGTTTTGCATTATCATCCAAAAGAGAGCCTATGGACAAAAGACAAAGTACGAGGAATGAGAGTGGTACTTCATTGGCCTCAATTCTTAATATTAGGGGTGAAACCTTTATTATTATTTTTATTTTGTCTTGACGCACAAAATACTGACCAGTCTATAAAGACTAAAGTTAAAGTTATGTTTGGTTCATTGATTTATGAAGAGACTTATATTTTGGTTTTTTCACGCTTCTTGTAGGCCTTTTCTTATAGAGAGAGTAAGGTGGGCGGCAAAAAAGATTGGTCCGCAACACAAAGTTGAGCTTGACAGTTCACTCCCATTATGTAGGGAGGCCTTCTTACTGGTCTGCCTCATTTCTCTTACTGGAATAATAATACATGAGTTCCATCATTGCTTGCGTTCTTCATCGGCGACCTTTTTTCTTATATATCTAGTCGTATACAATTATGATTCTTTAAAGTTTTTCCTCCTATGTGGATCAAGAACAACTCATGAAGAATGAGACTGCAATAGATGATAAATGGATAAAACGACATATATTGTTGACCTAAGCTTAAAAATCAAGCTTAAATCAACAATTGGGACATGGGGGACCTGCTGCGTAGCCCCGCACAGCAGCAAAATGGCATAGTTTAGTACTAAACGATGTCTTTTTGTTTTATGTTGTGAGGGGCTTGTTTGACCGATAACTTTAAGACTCAACCCACCCAAAACGACGTCGTTTTGAAGGGGGGGGACCCTAAATTGCAGATAGCAACAATCAGAAACCATCGTGCATAGCAGCACTTATCTTGACTCTCTCCTCTCTTCACTCAGTCATCCAACTCCCTTTTTTGCAACCAAGTACCGCCTTCATCCGCCATAATCAATCAAAACTCGTTGGTTGTTCTCAAGTCACTCAAATCGACAGAAAAAAAGAGCCGATGGTTATTCGATCAGAAACTCTCCCTTCTCTCGTTGCCTCCCACTCTCTCTCCGACCATTCACCGTCAATGAATTTTATTAGTCAATGAATTTTATGTTGGGGCAATTAATTTGTTTCTGGCGAGGCTTTGGTTGGGCAATGAATTTTTAACTTTGTTTAATGTGTTTCATAATAATATATATATATTTTTTTTGATAAGGCTTGCTTTTTCACTTGGTGTTTTGGCAAGGCTGGTGTCTCATGAATCCAGTGTGCTGAAGAAGTTCAACGATCTACTGGCCATCAAAGGCTTCAGTTTGTGTTTTTGGTTTTTTCCAACTCAAAACGACATCGTTTTGAATGAGTTGAGTCTTAAAATTCTCAGCCAAACGAGCCCCTCACAGCATAAAACAAAACGACGTCATTTAGTACTAAACTACGTTATTTTGTTGCCCAACGTGCAGGCCCCCAGATCCCAACAGTTGATATCTAACGTTGAGATTTGAAAAAAATCTCATCACGTTCCAAATCTTTCTTGGCTAAAAATTTGACCTAAGATTGATTTGGAAAATCTCACGGTTTGACATCTCCCCTCCTTTCTTGGCTACAAATATGCAAGTAGTGTGTGTGTGTGAGAGAGACAGAGAGAGAGAGAATATGATACTTCGGACTTGTTATTAAATTATTTTATGATTGTTTTTCGTTCTTAATTAAAAAGAATTGTAATATTTTATTTTGCATTAAATTTTTGTGTGGATTATTCGTTCATTTCGAGAAAAAAATTCAAGAAAGTAAAAAGTTATGTTCAAAAACTAAAAAGAAAGATTAAAAAAAAAACATAAAAAAAGCTAATAGAAAAAAGAAATATGTTTTTATGGATCTTATAATTTCTATGTATACTAAATGACTATAGTATCAAAAATTTTATTTATCAATTTACTCTTTCTTTATATGAATTTACGACTCCAAAGCATATCTTTCCTAAGTCATTCAATGAGACTCATTAGAATTCGGGTCTCTCCGATTCAACTAGTGTAACGCCCCATGTAAACTACTAACCCAACAATTTGTTGAAGTCCAACCACGTGACTCAAAATGCTTAAGCCCAAGTTGTTAGTAGTAGTTTACATGGTTCCTTATATACCCAGGATCACCCATGTGGACTTTCGATGTGGGACGGGACATCACAACTAGGATCTTGGTTCCAGAATTTCTTCGCCAATTAAGATCGAGAAAAGGAAAATTTATTTTTGCCTTCAGTGAATATTGTTCAGTTTTTAGACATAATTTTTAAATTTAAATTTCTTTCATCAAGATGAATAATACACAAAAAAATTAATAAAACAACACACATGCAAAAGAAAATTTGAAGAAAGACAAAAAAAAAAAAAAAAGTAATAAGAACGAGAGGCCAGATTAATTGTATTAATCGAATAGTGTTTTCTTTCCGTGGTTTGACGTTTGAAGTCCGTTAACGTAAATCTTGCGATTCTCAACATACATTATATATTCACGTTTTGCTCGACAACGAAATATTTGGTTGGACATCAATTTTCTTTGATAACGAAATATTTGGTTGGATATCCATTTTTTTCTCCATTTTCGATCGTCTGTTTAACATGCCAGATAGAAAGGTCAAAGATAGCCTAATTTCATCATTTTCTGTATACTATAATAAAACATAATAAATGAAAACAGTTTTTGATCATATATGATAGGAATCTTATACTATGTTTGGAAGTTGGGGAAAAAAGAGGGAAATGGAGACTTTACTGTGTATAGCGCACAACAACAGGGTTTTGCGTGTCAAAATTATACTATTTTGGTCACTAAAATATTATAGCGTGAACAGTATTTTAGCAACCACAACAGCGTTATTTTGACATGCAACACACCTTGACTTAGGTTGTGACAACAAAATTCCCGTGTCCAAAAAATAAAAAATAATGTGTGAGGTACTTTTAACAAAATGAAATTAGATCTCTTTATTTGGCTTTCAAAAAGAAAAAAAAATGTCGAGGGGAAGTAATTTTCTTTTGTTTGGTTAGATATCCAGGGTTAACACTTGATGTTTAGGTCGGTCCGTGAAGCAAAATGATAATTCAAAAGCACCTTTAGAGAGATAAAGAATATGTACCGTATTTTTCACCTCTAATTATAATATATAGTCAGACATAAGTTGGGCTCCAAGCTAACACGTGCAGAGCACGCTCCCGATAAAGTTAAAAATAAACGTCGCTACCCTTGACGAATTGAATATCAAGTCAAACACCACGTGTCAAGTCCGATCCGTCTAGAGGACATGTGGAAATGGGCGTAGCCAGCATTGTCTACCTGTGTGACACTTTAGGCCGAGCGTCCAAGAGGAAGGGTCTCGGTGAATGTTTGGATGGATCAAGAGTCCACATTGCTTTGTAGGTGTAAACTTCAATGTTACTTATAATAAATCATAATTCTACCTTGTACAATGTCTTTTAAACCCGTGAGGGCGCCAAAACCAAATTAAACTTCACAATTAAGCGTGCTCGTCCTGGAGCAATCCAGGAATGGGTAACCTACTGAGAAGTCTATAGAGTTTGGGCGGCCAAAGCGGACAATATTGTATAAGGCAAGAGTGAGTTATTACAAATAGTACCAGAGCTTTCACCAATTGAAAATGTGGAACAAATCTCAACCCCACACATGAGGACGTATGTTTCTAAGTGGAGGAGATTGTGACACTTTAGTCAGTCTGTGGTGTCAATTGTGAGGCTGAGCGTCCATGATGAAGAGTCTCGGTAGACGTTCGGATAGATAGTTAAGAGTCTCACATCACTTGGTGAATGTAAAATTCAATGCAATTTATAATAAGTCATAACCCTACCTTGTAAAAGGCCTTTTAAAGTCGCGAAGGTACCAAAACCAAATGTAACTTCACAGTCAAGCGTGCTTATTCTTGAGCAATCTAGGGATAGAAACCTACTGAGAAGTCTATAAGATTTGGGCGGTCAAAACAGACAATATTGTACATAGTGAAAGCGGATTGTTACAACATGATTATCCGAAACAGGTACCGTTTCGTCTCGGTCGACATGACACACGCTCGCCAAGCAAGTTAGTTGCGCAAAACTATGCGGATCACGTTAGATCTAAGTCTAATCCATTATCTTGCTTGGTCGTAGGTCCCACCTCATTAATAGCTCAATCTGATACCGACTCGACCTACTACAGTTTGTATTGCCCAAATGGGCACGAGAGAGAAAGGATTCCAGTACCAAGACACTTAACAAAGGATTTTCACGTCATATACATTGTTTAGTGCGAAAGCACCTCAAGCGTGCGAAACTTCATCTCTAGAGAGGCAAGATATAATCTAGAGCGAAAAGTGTAGTGCTTTTTTCACCAATTCATTTTCTTATTTTTCATTTTTGTCTTAAATTATAAACCAATACAATAAAAAAACGAAAACTGTTTTTACTTTTTCCTAATGTCCAAACAGAGTTTTAAGGAATGTTGGCAATGGCAGGAGAGGTCGAGAAGCACCTGATCATTTTCCCTTCCAAGACATCGTATGTGTGATGTTATGAGATTCAACAGAGGCTGTGGATGTCGTCCACGTAGGCGACAGAGTGGGTGTAGGCCAAAAGGGCAGACTTTTGTAGAAATCCAATCGGCCGTACGTGATCCAACCCTTCCACAACTCTTCGGTAGTTGAAAAATGGAAGGGGATCCCACCTTCTCCAGTCGTGGGTCCCTCAAACTTTTTGATGTTCTCAATTTTAACATTAACTACACTAAAAATTATGTTGATGGTATGGTTGATGTACAAAATAAACTTATCTTATAAAGAAGATTGAAAATTGCGCCGTATTCTAGAATAATCCAAGCTGTAACTTCACAAGTTTATTTGGAACTGATCGATTCTTGAGCCATTCATTCTCCATTCTCCGTGGTCGTCTTCTTGAGTGTGGAATAAGTAATTGAGAAATAAAACTAGCCTATTCGTTATGGAAAATCAATGCTTTGGGCTGCGTAGAGTTTACCTACGACACCTAGTTTCTCCAGCGCATATTAGCTTAATTGCGCTTAGGTCGGTTTGACTTCCTCTCTGGTGGCCACTTTCCTTATCTTGTCCCGCTACACTTCCACCCCAAGCTACACTTGGAGTAAAAAAAAAAGGATACAACTGATCCATTTCATCGACTCTGGCTTCTTGAACGGTCTTTGGTAGATAGATCTCTTCATGTTGAACCCATGTATTTCAAAATGAAAATGTTGCTATTATGTGTTTTCAACTCTTTGATGAATATGATCTTGACATCCCAGTCATGTTGTGATATCAGCTATAAAATTTGGCTCCAAAAAAGAAGTCTAGGGAGACATTCAGATGGTAGCCAAGAGTTACATATCTCATAGTAGATGCAAAAGTTATGATCGATTATGACCTTATCTTATAAAAGCATTTAAAGTTGTGAAGGCGTTAAAAGGCAATAAAAAATCACATTTAAGTGAGCTCCTTTTTCAACCGTACGGGAATTGGTGACCAACTGAAGAGTTCATAGAATTTAGACAACCAAAACGAACAAATATAGTACAAGATAGGAGTGAGTTGTTGCATGAGTAATGTTATCAAATGAATTCAGAAAATACGGGATTGCTAGATCATTGAGATAAATTCAAAAATAACTCATTGAAAGGTATACACAATTATGAGAATATACGTATTATGGAGTCTTGAATTCGTTAGATCCTTCTTTGGATTACATGCACTGAATTTTCTTATTATGTTTTATAAGAAGAAAAACTAGTTAGTGTTGTCTGACCGAAGACAGTCGAGAACACTCTAATGCTTAACTAAGTTTTCGAAGGAGGTGGTTCAAACTAAAAGCACGAGAGAGTGTTGTGACAGAGTGTACCTTGTGTAAAATGCTTTAGTCACCTTATATGGAGAACTATACTTACACCCCAAGTCAGCATGCGCTGCATCATGAAGTTAGAAATAAGCGTCTCAACTTTTGATGTCATGCATGACGCACTGAGTGCTAGATCATACTCCATGTGATCGTGTCAAGCTACCTAGAGCTTGCGTGGAATCGTAGAAATTTGAGTTGTATCGTGGTACTTTCCCTTTAGCTCGACCCGCACACTAATCGTGCATCTGAAGGCGGATTGGTTGCACGACCTGCTCGACTTATAGAGCATTCAGTTCGACCAACATTAGTGCGAACTAGATCGAAAACATAGATCATGATGAGTGTAGGGCTGGCCCTGGGGTAAGTCCCGCAAGCCCTCAGGCTCAGGCAACCTCCTGATGCGGGGCAATTTTTTTTTTTTTTTATAATAAATATAGAAAAAAACAATAGAAATTCATTGGAAAAAATTATTATTTATACTAAGTTGGCAACTGTGCTGAGGCAACCTAAATATTGGGGCCGATATTGGATGAGCGAATAGTGTGAGTCTTCAGTCCTTCTCATGCCAAATCCAACTCGAATTCGTCTGTATCGTGGCCTAACGCTCTGTAGGTCCGGCCACTACGCATACACTCACATAAATCAAGGACAGACGCACATTGAAAAGAATAATGTTACACACACAATCATCCATGCACAGATACAGACACAATAATGTTCAAAAGTATTGAATACACATGGAGCCCTCATTATTTTATATAAACTCCACATGCATTCAGCAATTTCAAACATAATTGTATCTGGTTCTGTGCATAAAAATTATGTGCACAGACTTTCTAATGCGTAATATATGTGGATCTCATACTTACATGAATATATATGTACAAATATTTGTATAAACCTGTTTGTGTAACTACTAGCTAGTACTTTTGTTGTCGAATAATTGTTTTTAGTGATGTGAATATTTTATTGTATAAATATATAGAATAGAATAATAGTAATTGGGAAAAAGCATATAAAGATAGAACAGCTCAAAAAGAGATGAGACCAATTTGCTTTTGGTCACGAGACCCTTCCTTGTTTTTGGCGGCAATTTAAAAACCGTATTAACAGAAAGTACTTGTTTTGTTAGATTGTACCTCGTGCCTTTTGCGCTGTACGCGTCTTTTCTGCACCACTCGCATACGTCTTTGTTTCCTATTCTCGACAAGCACAGTTGGAATCAGGATTTGAGAGTTGAGAATTTAATTTTTTTTTGAAAAAAAAAGGTAGCCGATATATATATATATATATATATATATATATATATTGTTACGGGTGTATTATGGCGTATCGTTTTCGGATTTATTACTAAAAAATAGTATATTTTTCTCAAATAATAATTTTATACATATAAAATAAAAAATCTCACAACTTAAAAACAAAATCACTAAACATAAGAAGGGAAAATTTTAGTTTTAATTTATGTATAACTATCCAAAAATGTTTAATTGAAAATTAAAAAAACATTATACAGCTTGGTACCGGGATAGTTCAGAATAATCCGCTGCAATGATTGATACAATACAAGAGTAGACTCGTACCCATTATGTTGCCGGTACAACTTACGAGAGCAATAACTTTGAGCTATTCATAATAATAACAAAGATGGTACAATGTTATACATCTAGTTTAGGCCTATTTGGCCTAAGTTTAATATTAGGAATTAGGATCTATTTGCCATGTTTAATAAGAATGTTAGGCCAAATAAATTTTAAATTAATCATTCATCTTGACGAATAAAATCTAGAAAGTAAAAAAATATGAGCAAGAATCTAAAATAAAATTGCTCAAAAAATTCACTAAAGATTAAAATTTTCAAAAATATAAATTTAAATTGTTTTTAATATTTTTAGCATCGTCTTATCTGAATATTTTTTATTTACGATTTATTATTTTTATACTTTTCTGATTTATCTAGTTGATATATTTTCTAATAAAAAATTTGTATTTCTTAATTGATGAATTTTTGTTAATAAAAAATTTGTATTTCTTAGTTAGGCTTTTCTTGAAAATAAATTCTAGGTCCACCCATGAATTAAAAAAACAAAAGAATTAATGAAGAAATAGAATAGCTAGGCATTTCTAGAGTTTGACTCAGCCCTTTGGTCAAACTAGGTGAACATGGGGTGATGATTAGGAATTAGGCTAAGCTTTAAGTATAATTGTGCCTCCTAAATAAATTAATATTATCCAATTTAAAAGAAACAATAATAATAAAAACTAACGCTGTAATCATAAGCTGAGGAGGAATGTCCCCTTTACTTAGACTATTTATGTGACATTCCAAATTTGGCCTAACTTCTATTATTCTTTTATTTTTTGTTAAATATTTTTTATGTTAGTTTTTGCGTCGATTTGTAAATTATTTATTCGTCTAGACTAGAAGGATCTACAACGTAAAAAATTATGCTCAAATGCCAAAATAAGTTCACTAAAGACGAGAATAATCCAAAACAATTATATGCATGTCTCTGGATTTTTTTTTTTTTGAATTTTTTAAAATCTTGATTTATTTTTTTAATTACTGTGGAAAATGTTATTTCGTAAAAGATAGTGATATTTTTGTAATTTTTAATGACGTTCTTACAAATAAAAGCAGGGTATAGAGGGAGAATAAATATGAACACTTATGAGAGAGGCCAAATTTTATATAGAGATGGACTTTTTGGTCCCCCAAAATGTTATACCCGGATTAAAAATGTAAACAAATTCCAGATATAGATGGATCGAATTGATACATTCCGGACTATGGCTATATTCTCTTTCCTTCGACCCCTAACGAATGGGCTGTAAAAGTCAGTGACAAAACCAACAATGCTCATGGAGCTCTATTAATGGCACAAAGTCGCTTTTATTGTAACTATTCTAAAAACATACACGCGAGTCTAATGTTGAATTTCATGGAAAATACAAAAATATCCTTCCATGCAACCTAATCCACATATTAAAAAACGCGTTATGCTGGCTAAATCCTTGTCAAAAATTAGTTTTAATAAGTTCAATGTGGAGCTCTAATACCTAATTTTTGTATCCCGGTAACTATGTTTTTCTTCCTATTTGCCTAAAGAGAGAAGGCTTTGATTACTCTAGTTGACTGCACCCTTTACGTGCATTCACATCTACGTTATCAGTTTGGGGTTGTAGATTATTGAGTCATCACGGCGAGACTTCTTAAATCCTTAATTTAAGATCGTATCAGAGAGCTTGAGACCCAGTTAGGAGTCAAGCCGATACAAACAGGAAAACAAGTCAATTTTCAATAGCTTTTATACATGGTTAATTGTATGAACTCGCACATGGTTATTAGAATCATGTACAATCCAAGTTACTCAAATTGGCATCGTAATCTACTCAACTAAAATTGTTTGAGACGACTTCAAATGAAAACAAGACAAATTAATATATGGTAAAACTAGTTTTTAGAAGAAAAAAATAAGCGACACCTCATGCGATACACGTGATGTGATGTATGATAAAGGAGAATTTGGGAGAGTTCTAGTGCAACTTTCTATAATGTGCTTATAGTGCGAGCAAAATGATATAGTTTTGTCTGCTTTGCTTTCTAAACTACATCTATTTCATTTCATGCATTTTAATAATAATTCGGATGATAAGTTAAAATAATGTAGTTTCGAGAGCAAAACAGATAAAATTATGTCATTTTGTCCGCACTACACGTTCACTACAAGAAACTACACTACAACTTTTCCGAACCCGATAAGGGGGATGGTTAGGAGTATATAGTAGTTAAAATTAAAATTTGTGAGAAAGATGGTTTCAATAATAAAAATAAATAAACGTGTACAGTTAATGATATAAATAGGCACAATCAACGAAGAAAGAAGAAGACACTAAGAAATAAATCAAAGTTGATGCGGAAGAGAGTATTGCGTACATTAGTCACTCTTCAGCTGTAGTATAAATAGATAGATAGATTCAATCAAACTTGGACAATTCACTACTCGAGTTTTAACTTCCTTACCTCTGAAAAATGCCTGTATCCAAAGAACCCCAAAGGTTGGATTAGTGGTTAAGGTCCGAGACTTAGAAATTTACTTCCTTCTTAGGTCTCAGATATTGAAACCCCTCTGATATTATCAACTCTTATAGAATCGGTCTGAAGCCCTGGAGATTAATCGAGGTATCCATAACCAAGTCTGAACAGTTTTAATTATAAAAAAATATTATCTATATCAAAAGTAATTTTGTGAAGTTTGGAGAACCATAGAGGAATTTCCAATACCCCCCCCAAAAAAAAGAAGGGAAAAGGGTGGGCAAAGCCTATCACTTACAACTCATGAATGAAAGAATGATGATGATGGTAGGCCTATAGGCTATACGTGTGGGAGCTTTCCTTGGGGAAAAGCAAGCTTTAGGCAATGATGTGTAGAGCGTGAGTCATGTGCTTGGAAAATGCCTGAGAAATCATGAGATCTGAGTGAGCTTAATCTGTCATTTTCTCTTCATTATTTAAACATCATTATTGACTACTTGGGCCACCCAAATGGGGTCCAAGATTTGGCCCAACAACTTGGAACTTGCTAATTTTTTGTTTTTGCAGCTTAGAGTGTCGGATACAACTTACATGCATTTTGATTAATCTTTGAAAACTTGAAACTTGCCGGTTGTTGTTTTGATTAATTTTTTTTTTTTGTAAAGTTTTTTGGTATCTATTTAAAATTTTTTACAATTGTTGTTTTGACCTCAATGTTTTATATGAATTTATTAGTCCATCGCGGTAAAAAAAATTTTAAAAGTATAAAATAAAATTCAAAAGTTAAAAAAATATCACTAAATATTACTAAGTACGAAAGACCCTATTTTTAAATTATTTATCTTTCTATACTTTTTTTAAATTTGATCCATTATTTGTAACTTTTCTGAAATATCTCGGCGAGCAAATCAATAATCTATAAAAAGTTAACGAAAGACAAAAGAATTATAAAAATTTTCACGGAAGGACGAAAAAATGATTTAATAAAAAAGTCAGACCATATAATGGACTGTGAGATTAGTCGCTTAAAAATTAATTGAGTAATATATAAATTAATTTAGACACTCTGAATAAAACGTAAATTATTAAATTTTTCAATAAGGAATTTGGTTTGGCCAAAACTAAAAATAATAGTTTAAGTCATGTGGGACATCATTTTAAGTGTATTTTCTCACGCTAGAGATAATCTTTCCTAGGGATCCGGTGAGCTTTGTACTTCACCAGTCCATTTGCTATTTTCAATAAGACTAATGCCAATAACACAAATCATTCGGATACATTCGGATATAGATGTGTCCGAAATCATAGAATACTCGTGGAATCCTCGATAATTTAAAAACTCACATGCATCCAATGGTTTTTGACATATCTGTGTCCGAATTTATCCGAATAATCTATGTTACAAAACTTTCTCTTTCTATAATTGTGACCTTTTGGGCATCAAATGCAGAGTACTTCAGTTTTGAACACAAATTAAAGCCAAGTTAGCTTTGTAAATTATTTTTTGGAAATGGAGTTAAGATTGTGCATATGAAATTGTGGAGTCTGAATTCTATTTTGTTGACTTCTCCTTGATTTCGTGAACTTTCTTTGCCTTGCTGCAAAACACTTAAAGCTATGTTAGTATCGATCTAAATTGAGTCTTTGGCGAATACTCTGATGCTTAAATTAGTTTACTGTGAATAGAATAAAATCAACTTGAAAGCTCTAGAGTTGTGATTTCAGGTATTTGATAGAAGAGCACCCTTGGCCTATTTATAAAGAAACCCAACAGACTATCGGGAATATCGATTGGAGATGTCGTGTTGTGAATCGCAAGTCACGATGCTTTCGCCACATGTTTCACAAACGGGAGAATCAAGCGGTATCGTTTGCTTGTAAGGCAACCGTCCTCATGTCTTCTTCCCAAACAATTGCCTGCAACATGGGGGACACGTCACTTTCAGGCCATGCCGAACATAGTGCTTTCAAGGACACGACCGAACAATGTGTGTTGGTAGCTTAGACCTGTTCTGGCATATTAATCGTGGAAGAGGTCTGACATAATCTGGAGTCGTGTGCCTAGCAGGCTTAAGGCATATCCAAAGAGCCCGAGTGAACCTCACGGTCCAGTGTGAGTGGATCCAACTTTCGGATTGACTTAGCTAGATCCCAATGTATATAGATGGGTTGAGCGTGAATTTAGGCCAAAGGCCCCACTCCATTGCGTATCCGTCCTACCATAGGAATCTACGAGATAAGAAATAAACTTTTATGAATTTTGAGAATAATTATAGTATGTTTGATTAAAGTGCCCAATTGTTAGTAAAATTCTTGGCTAGTCCCGTTGTAGAAATCGATGTTGATGCAACTGCTAAGTAAAGATGGTCCTAGGACTGGCTCTGATACTATGTTGAAACAAACCATAGATCTTACTTATCTCAAAAGATGTCTAAAACTTATGAGCAGCGAAAGAGGAAGCAACCTAAGCGATATAGAACTTCGCAAACAGTGTAATTTAACTTTTAATCCTGAGTGTTGATAAACACTGAACAATGAATAATGAAAAAAATATGGCTCGGTATGTGCTCCCACCCCAGGGGAGAAACTACATGGAGATCAGGTGAGGGCCCAAAAAGTTTCAAAAAATATTGAGACCTAGGTATATAGTTTGAAAATTATAAAAATATTATATTCTGGCTCTCCCTAATTTTATTCGACTTCCACTTTTTCTAAAAAAAAGAAAATTCGATCTCCTTAGACGTGAAGTTTTGGTTCTGCCTTTAGTCCTCCTCCTCGGAATCAAACATGTCCAAGATAAAGACAAAGTAAGCCTCTAGTCATATGTTTGAAAAACTACTTGGGTAAGAGCCCATTGGGCCATTATTAATGTGAGACCTAGCCCACGAGTTGAAATAAGAGGTCCAACCCAAAAAGAAAAGTGACGACATTAGCAAATTCTATTGCCCAATGAGCTCTAGCTTTGATGGGTTTTTATTTAGGTTTTTCAATCTAGGAGGTTTAGGGTTCAAATCTTGCGAAGTGCAACATAGTGTTATGCGGTGACATCTTCTATGTAGATTAGTGTAATTGCTCCTATCGTATGGATACGTTTGTCTATGGAGATTCTTTTTTTTTCTATATGTGATAGTCTCCGGATAAATCTCATATTTTAGTATAGAGAATAGTTTGTCTCTCAAAAAGAGAGTACGAAAGAAATAGGTCGACACTAATACGCGTAGTTGCGTTAAGGTGGCTGCTGTAAATATTAATCTTGCATACTTTTGTAGAATATTTATCTTGTCTCGGGACATTTTTAATTTTTCGGTATGTGATAATCTAGATCTTGCAGAACCTAAAAGTGTAGGATATGTTTGACAAGGGGATTCAGAGAGGTTGTAGTGTACTTTCTTATAGTGCGCGTGTAATGCAGATAAAATGACATCGTTTTATCTTATCATGTGAATCGTTATCAAAATACATGGGGATCAAAATGATGTAGTTTTGAGGACAATGCAAGCAAAATTATGTCGTTTTGCTTGCATTACACGTGCACTATGGGAAAGTACACTACAGCTCGCCCAAATTCACAAGCTACATCTCATATATTGTAGTATAGACAGGGGCGGAACCAGGATTATGACTTTGGGGGGGCCGAAATTTTTTTTTTTTTTTTGGAAATGAAGGGTTAAATATAATTTTGGGGGGCCGAAATGTAATTTTTTATATAATTTTTAATTTTTAATTTTTTTATACCTAGGTTTTAAAATTTTTTGAAATTTTTGGGTGGGCCCCGGGCCCTCCCCGGCCCCCACATGGTTCCACCCCTGAGTATAGATAATAGTTTTGTTCTCGAAAAGAAAGAAAAAACAAACATGTTGACAAGGATACGTGTGATTGGGTTAAGTGGTCGTCGCAATTATTAACGTCGTGGCATACCTTTGTAGAATATATCTTATCGCTGGACATTTCTCCTTTTTCCGTATGTGATAATCTAGATCTTGTGGTACCTAAAAATATAGGACATATTGACCATATACGCCTCATATTTTAGTATAGATATAATTTTGATCCTGAAAAGAAAGTACGCGTAGTCGGGTTAAAGACAGATGCTAGTTTAGAGGGACATCTCGTATTTTGTGCATAGATAATAGTTTAGATCTCAAAAAGAAAGAAAGAAAAAGAAATGGGTCGCACCGAATCACCAATACGATGAGTTCTTTATAATTAACTGAGGTAAGCGTGAACTAACAAAAGTTACTTTTGTACCATCTTTTGCTTAGTTCTTGAATTAAATGATTTCCCTCATTATGTCTCATATGAAATAAGAGTATTATTTTACATCTATTTCATATCGTATTACAGCGAGTGTTTTAAACGAATTTGGAGTATCAACTGTTGAGATGGATGACAAATGTTAGATTGGTTCTTGTATTTTGGGCGTAAACTACAGAAGTGTCAAGTCCTTATGTATTTATTTTGTTGTGAATGCATTTAGTCTTACGTTGATTTTTTGAACCAATGTTTTAAATCTAAGCCCAGTCCTTGGACTAATGACTAATGTATGTTTTATAAAGAAGACCATTCCTTGTATATTTCATAATGAACACATTTAGTCTTACGTTGATTTTTTGAAGGAGAATGTTAGGATTCTAGAAATGAGGTCCCCCCCCCCCCCCCCCCCCCCCCTTCACTCTCTCTCTCTCTCTCTCTCTCTCTCTCTCTCTCTCATATGCTTACTTTTTTAGGTTATTGTTCTTATTTTACAATTTTTTTTTGTATTTATTAGTTTTGTATTATTTTTCATTACAAATTATTGATTCGTTTAACGATTTTTTAAAAAGTATAATGTTTTATCTAAAAATTAAAAAAACTAAAGACAAAAAAATTATACTTTTTAAAATCTATTCGCTAAGACGAACAAATGATTTATAAAAATAATAATATAAAAATAATAAATACAAAAAATTAAAAAATAAAAACAATATTAATCTTTGGGGGGGGGGGGGGGGGGGGGGGGGGGGGGCGCGTTCTACTTAATTTCTGAGCCACGTCCGGGATCCATCCTAACATTTTCCTTTGATCACTCGTCAGTCTCCTTTCAGTCTCCTTTGTTGAAAAAGGAGAAGACATCAGCCACCATTCAATTTTTCTCTATCATTTCTTTGTACTTCTTCTTCTTCCTCCAAGTTTCAATGTTACTCCCTGTGTGGCCTGGTCTCAATTTCTGGTACTATCTCGGGATCATCTCATCACCATCATGGTTTTTTTCATCTTTAGAAATCGGTTTCATGAAAAAGAGCACCGGCTTCGTCGCCGTCTTCTTGATTTTGACGCTTGCACTTTCATGGTTCGTCCTTAATTTTGTACTTTCCAAGCTCTACTTTTTGTTGCGAAGAGATCAGAACGCTGATCGCTTCTTTCGCGGCTACGAACGTCTCGGAAAAATCATCGGATGCACACTTTTGGTCTTCGGTAACATTGGCCTCTATTACTATTCAGAGAAATCTGTTGCTTGCATGCTGACTTTTCTCTTTCTTGCCTTTTACTATCTCTGCATGTTTTTCTGCATCCAACCTTACACAGAATTCGGGGTTGTAGAGTTCCTTCTCAGTGCAAGTACAAATCAAGCGTTGAGTCTTGGTGGACTGCATTCGTACTACTCGTGGCTCATTATAATTGCTTGTGTTGTAATGGCCGGAATCCGATATTATTTAGAACCGGTGTATCCTCCACCAACAGAAGGGACTAGTAATGATGATGAAGCTGATCTTGAATTAGGCCAAACTATCATAGCTCACACTAAAATGGGAACTGAGAAACAGGAAAAGCCCTTTGCCCCCTTTTCTCATCATCTGATGTTGACTTCCTATTCAAGTATGGTCAAAGGAAGAGAGACATTGTGGTAGTTACTCTTGGTCTCTCATAAGTTTCTCACAGGGTTTTCATCTGTTGCAGCCCCAGCTAAGTGTCACGATTGAGTATTTCATCAAACACTTGATATGCATCATCCTATCTATTGCTAGAGATGTTGGGGTTCTCTGGAAGATTCTAGAGTCCTCTAGAGATATGGAAGCATGGAGGATTCAAGAGACATTCTAGAACCATCATTTGGAATAATCAAAATCCTTGTACATGCTTCTAGTCATTGTAAACATAGTTGTAGAGAATTCTAAATTAAATTAGTTTAGAAGATTCTAGATGATGTTCTAGACTTCTCTCTTGTTGTATAAATAGGTAAGGGCCTCATTTGCCCAAACCACCTTAAGATCTTGTAATCTTTGAGTTCAATAGAGAAAGTCTTCTTCTCCAAACTCTTGTGCTCTTCTTACTTCTCGTTCTTAGCTTACTTAGGTGCAAGCAAGCGGGCATAGCATCTACAGCCGCAGGTTGGCTTGGAAAATTCAAAGGGCGTGACATAAGGCAATTCTCTTAAACACCTTCTAAGCACAAAATAAATTCATTCTAGAACTTCTAATTTTCAACCATAATCGTCTTCTTTACTTACCATTACTTTTAGTGTTCTAGCTCAGTGTTCAACAATTAAGGATGCAATTTAAGCCTTAAAACTTTAATTTCAGCAACTAATTTCTCGTTTCAACACCTAGAAATCAAATCCCATCAACTAAAGTTCATATTTCAGCATTTTACACTACAATTGCCAGATCCTAAACCACATTTCCAGCAATTAAACTCAGTTTTCAACATGCTGCAATATAGGTTCAGCTTCCAACAGCACAATTTCAGCATATAAAGAGATGATTCCAGCTCTATACATCATTTCCAGCGTTTTAGAACCGTAAATTTCAACATCTAAGGTGCATATTTCAGTTTATACACATCTACTTAGTAATTTTTTTTTGTATCTAGTCTAAGCACTCATTCTTAGCACTTAACAGGGGTTTCAATTTCAAGGTTTAAGTTTACAAACTAGGTTTATATATTTTGAATTGAAAACTTGTCAACACATTTTCAAAGTTTACAAACTTAAGAGAAGAAAATTTCATACCAATCAAAGATAACTAAACTCTTACCTAAAACTAGGGCTTCAATTCCAAACCCCCCCTCCCCCCCTCACTTTTTCACTCATCGACCTTGTTCGACTGATCCATACCACACGATAAACACTTCACCTGACTTTGCAGAGAATTCTCCGAAAATCTCCTTAACCACCGTGCCTCCAACACAACCCTCATTGGAAAACGTCAAAAACCACTGTCGCCACCAGAACGAGGATCACATCTTTTTTTCTCCTCTCTCTGTGCTTAAGCGTATTGTGTACACTGAAGGATTTTTTTGGAAAATTGGGCGGCGGAGTGAGGTCAATTTGGAGGCGGCGACGGGGTTTGGGAGGTAAGGTGGTTGCCCCTCTCTAATTCTACCGGCCGTGAGAGCCAAGTTTGTGACCTTGCCAAATTGGGCCATTGATTACATATGGATTGGGCCAATGTTTTGATTAAGATTCTAGTATGAGCAATGTTTCTTTTTTATTTCTTTATATTTTATTTAATATTTAAAAACTATAATTAATCTATTAAAAAATTGAAACCGACCGAATTGGAAACTATAATTAATCTATTACTTTTTACGACGGCTTCGTTAGCCATCGCATAGTTTAGATTAAAAATCAGAAATCACAACCAAAAATTAATTAGAAAACCAGAAACCATTATATGTCTAGGATTTAAGGTTCTGAGATTTGGATTAGGATTTTAGATTTTGGGTTTAAGATTTTAAAATTTGGAATTTCAAATTTAGTATTTTGGATATCAACTCTCAGGTTCAAGATTTAAGGTATAGGGTTTAAGGTTTACAGTTTAGAGTCCTAAGGTTTAGGGTGTATGGTCTATGTTCTACGGGGGTCGCTGCATCAAATTTCTCCCTTGTTGAGAACAACAAAATAAATTAACACATTTGAAGGAAGATGCAGCGGACTTCTCTCTTTCTCGCTTGGCAAGTATAAAAAATGAAGAAAATACTAATTCTTACTGCAGGTCGTTGACGTGAGTGAAGAAATTGTAGGCTCCAAAAATCAAAATAGTACCACTAGTGTTTTCCTCCATTTTATTTAATTGATTTTTTTTTTTATAAAAGTGGAAATATGTTATAACAAGCATTGATAGACAAGACAAATCCATTGAATGTCTATTATTATTATTATTTAAGAGCAATTTTAACAAAACTTTTAACTACTTTTGAGCGAAAAATCTAATAGAGATAAACTCCTCTCGTGTATAGTATTTTTTTTAAATTAGTGCCAAAAAATTTCAAAGATTATGCTTTAAAATGCTTTATTTTTAAATTTTAAAAGTAACACAACTTTTTTAATTTTAAAATATTGTACATTTAAAACTAATACGATTTTTTAATTTTTAGAAAATAATTTCTTTTTGCAATGGAAAACATAGCAGTCGCGAGAAGTACTCACTATTTGCAACGCGTCATCTGCGTTGCAAAAGGTAGGGCTTTTTGCAACAGGAAATGATGCCGTCGCAGAAAGCAGTACCAGTTGCAACAGGAACTTGAGCTGTAACAAAAAATACTATCTTTTGCGACGGGAAACACCATCGCAAAAACATTGACGCCAAAAACTTTTAAGGACAGAAAAATTAAATAGGAAGAACAGACTAGACCAAAGCACCATCAATTGAGAATATCAAGAACTTTTAAGAACACAGACCAACTTAGGCAAACCAATGAAGACCACTTGCAACCATGCTACCCATTTCAAACCAATTAGTTGAGGACAACCAGAAATGAGAAAACTATGAAGCTAAATAAAATAAAAACAAAACCATGACATAAAGGGGACCATAACCATGAAAGACCAACTTGAAAACTAAATTACAACAAAAAATATGTTTGGGGACATGCGACAATGTCACTAAAGATGTGATTTTTGTCGCCTATTATCTTTGGCGACATGGAATGACAATGTCGCGGCATGTGTGTTAGTAAAGGTCAATAGTAAAGGTCAACGGTGACAATATTATGTTGCCGAAAATAGATTTTTTTCCAGCAAGTGTTATCACTAAACTACCTACTGCGACAGAAAATATGTGTCACCAAAGGACTTAATAAGGTGAAAATACAATGACAACAATCTATTTTGTCACTAAAAATTATACTTTGTGACATTAGTTGTATCTTCTGTGACATCATCAATTTGTCAACAAAGGTATAAAATCAAATATTATTCTCACCTGCTTTCATATTTTTAGATGCCTATATATATATATATATATACACACACACACAAAACTATATTCACCCATAAAAAAAATTATATACCACAAAGAAAAACTTTATATATTCCAAAATATCCAACAAATCAAATTCATCATCCTTCAGCACAAACTCCTTAAAATAACCAACACTTCAAACATCATTGTTATGCATAGTATTCCAAAGTGACAAAATATCCGATATTGTACTAACTAACAAAAATAACTTAAAAAGAGTGTAAATCCTCAAGCATCAAATGGTCTTCGAACCCATCTCATCCTTCACCTGTACAAAAGTAAAAATCGAAAAAAGAAACATAGTTATTAAACATGACATCAAGGACAAAATCTAAAATTTGATAGTTGTGACAGTTGAAATTAAGTTTCAATAGTTTGGCCTTTGGAATATAAATTTACTTACATTGAAGTATTTTTCCCACCATGGACACCTTGTAGATATTGACACATGAAGGCCTTGAGCTGTTCAATTTTCTTGGCTTGATTTTGGATCATGCTATTTTGGTTGTCAAACTTTGAGTCATATGCTTCTATCTTTTCTTCCTGATTCTCTCACAGTTCTTTTAATGCCTCAACATGGTCTTCTTGTTTTTGGCGCACATCTTTTAGTGTCTCAACTTAATTCTCAAGAATTTGCACTTCTTGACGCGATGAAGCACTAGCCCGACGAGATGATGATGGCTTCAGACCAACACCATATCTCCTTAATTACCCAGATTCTTACCAAGAACTTCCACTGCCATCTCCTCTTGTGTCACAGTGGCCGTTGACCCAAGCCCTTCAACTTCTGGATGACGAGCATCAAACATTGTCTAATATTTTCAAACAATGTAAGCGATTAGTATAGACACTGGATACATCTATTACCAAAGAGATCACATATATGTGGAGTTAATTGTGTAGATTGTCATTGAGTCTTTCTTCCAATGAGGCACAAGCTACACAAATTTAAGCTAAGCACATCTGCCAGTGCTTTGCATTTACAATCTAACAACAAGCTAAACAAAATTAAACTAAGCACATCCGACAGTGCTCTGCATATACTGATATAAATATCTATCACCGGAAGTTGTAATAGTAGGCAAATAAACAATCTCTAAATTTCTGTGAAGCCGTAAACAATCAGATAATCTGTCAATAAATAATCAAATATAAGTAATCTGTACATTAAAATATATAATTTTTAATTTTTGAATATAATACGTCAACAATAGGACCACACTCTGTTAGTGATGTTGCATGATAGGAAAACAAATAAGCAATCAGTTAATTAACTAATGAATAAATAATCTATCCACTAAATATCGAATAAATAATCTGTTCATTAGGCATTAACTAATCAATAAATAGAAAAATATACATATAGTCGTCTGGTCTATGTCCATTGCCCTTGGTTTATTTGGAATAAAAAATAAACAAGATGTTCATAAATACTTTATGTCCATTGATTTGGTATTTGAAGAATTTATTGAAGTACACATTTAAGATAATAAAAAATAAGATAACAAAAATGATGAATTCCCCATGTTATTTTACTAGTCTTAACTAATGTTTTTCTATCATGCCATGTTCATCACATTTATTGAATTCTAGAATCCAACATCATATATACACAATATATCACTTTATCCTATACATAAAATCAAACCCCATCATGCACAAACTCATTAAACAATCAGACTACAAAAATGGATCCATATTAAATCCTGTCCATAAAACACACTTTCATACTGCCTGATTTCCTCTATGGGGAAGAAAGAAAATGAAAAAACCCAAAAATATTGGCAAAACTACAATTATTGTTAACCAAGGAAAAAAATTCGTGGTAAAGACAAGATATACTTAGACCATAAAACCCGTACTCCGCACTACTTTTCTGCAGTTGAAGACTATCATGCCTTTTTAATGAAAAACTGGCTAGCTCTGGCTACCTTGCGGAGCAAACAAAAGATCCCCAAATCACACTGCCTGTATGAACAAACAAACTTTGCACAACCAGCTTACGTAGAAAAGATTCCATGCCAATAGACTCGTGACATCCATGTACTGAGTCGTCAAATGAGCCACGTTAAGAGCGTCTTGAAGAAGAAGAAAGAGAGAAGACTGATCAAGATCGTCTCGATTCCGAAGAAGAAGAAAGAGAGAAGACTGATCAAGATCATCTCGATTCCGAAGAAAGAGAAAGAAAGAAGACTGATCACGATCGTCTCAATTCCGAAGAAGAAGAAAGAGAGAAGACTGATCAAGATCGTCTCGATTCCAAAGAAAAAGAAAGAGCGAAGGCTGATCAAGAGCGTCTTGATTCGGAAGAAGAAGAAATAGCGAAAGCTGATCAAGAGCGTCCTCACATTCATGAAGAGGTTTGTTTTCGAGGACTTCATCAGTTATTTGCAAAACATTACTACTACTGTAGAAAACGAAACATTCCTAAAACACATTCAATTAATTCAACCACGAAACAAAGTAGCCTTGATTTTTTTGGTATTCATCTGCTTCAATTTCCTTAAGCTTTAGCATCATTACCATGTAAACTAGTTGAAACGTTCAACTAGTTAATTAATTCAACTTTCTTCTAAGTCATTGCTTTGTATACTACGGGTGGGTGAAGATTTTATTCAGCTTTCTTTCACAACCAACCACGCACAGTATACAAGGCAATAACAGAAATCAAGATCCATGGACCACTTCTTAATTTATCATTGTTTATCAATAAACAAATCAAAATCCTTGATTACAAATTTAGAATAGAAAATTAAAGAACTTACCTATTGATATGTTCTTCAAAGTGATGTACCTATTGAGGATGTTCTTCAAAGAGATCGAAAACCATAGCTAATTCGAAATCCGAAAGAGCGTCTGTTCTTCTTCACCATCTTTCACCGTTTTTTCTCTTTTTGGTTGAGGTAAAAAGTTAGGGCAAAACATAGTCTAATTTATTTTTGGTGACAAAAATCGTACTATACGTATGAAACTGTGTAGTTTTATAGTTACTTTATTTTTTATGACACCCATGGGTAATTTCATTACCCGCGAAATTGCAAAAAAAAAAAAAAAAAAAAAAACCCACCAAACACATAAAATATGACTTTTTGGTGACAAACAAATAGTTGTCACCAATAAACAAATCATTAGCGACACAACCGTTGTCGCCGAATCCACCCTCCCAATGGCGTGCACAATTCCAATTCCCACTAAAACTTTCGGTGACATATTTAGCATTTCTAATTTTCTAGTCACCGTTGCATACCGTTTAGGGACAAGTTAGATGTCCTGTCATTGTTGGTGATTTTTCTTGTAGTAAGTAAACTCTCCTATATAACATTGCAACAATCAGTGTTTTCTTGAGAAATCCCAAACTTGTCATGTGGCATATTTAAAAGAAAAATACAATTATATAAGATGCAGGGTCTCCTTTGTGATGCCGTTTTCATAGGTGTCATTTAATCATTGTACTCTTTATTCAAAGATTTATAAAATCTCTTCTTTACTGAGAAAAAAAAATTTGAAGTCATGATTAACACCATGTACCATTTCCAAAATAAATAAATATTTGTGTAGAAGAGATTTGTCAGTAGACGTTTAAATTTCAAGGAATATAATTTCAAAACAATGTAACGTCCAAAAACCATCTTCGGAAATAATAATAAAAAATACAAAAGGAAAATAAGAAAGGAAAAAAAAAAAAACTTTTCAGAGAGTCCTAAATTTTTTATTTATATGTTGCAATCATTGTAATTTTTTGCAGTAAATAACTGTTATCTTATCTTTCATTACATAGCTTTTTTCAGTCCATCTACTTTTTACTAAAATCATTAAAGGTCGGCATCTCGACACCTTATTTCTCCATTTTTTTTTAGTATTAGTTCGTAATAGCTAGGTATATAAATCTACACATGTTTCATTGATCTATTTAAGTCTTCGTCGTCGGATTCTTACAAGCAAAGATCTCCAACACACGGGACTTAATTCATATTTCATAGTCCTTGAAAATATAATTAAAACAAGGAAAAACGAGTTCAGCTTGGCATATATAGCTTAATTTGTGAAAGGACAAACTTGAAATCAATTAATGAGTTCTAAATATCCGAATACCCTGCAATCTAATCATTTAATTTAGTAACTTAATTTGGATCACATAATACTTATTATTATTTATGATTATCAAATATGAATAATGCTTTTAGGTCTACATTGACTTTGAAGACTTTGTGTTTCTAGTCGACCATCCTCCTCGTGATATTAGCTAATCTCCCATACGAGGTACTAAATGGACAAATATTCTACCCTTGTCTGATTTGACTAATAAATAAAAAAATTGAATAAATTCAAAAAGGTAAAAAATAATCTAAGAGGGGGGTGCACCTTTAATTTCTGAGTCATTTCTAAGATCCATCCTAGCATTATCCTTTCACGCGTCATTCTCTATTGTTAAAAAATGGAAAAAGACATCAGCCTATAATTATGAGGAAGTGGAACCATTCAATTTTTCTCTTATCATTTCTTTTTACTTCTTCTTCCTCTTCTCCAAGTTTCAATGTTACTCCATGTTTGGCCTGGTCTCAATTTCTGGTACTACCTTGGGATCATCTCATCACCATCATGGTTTTTTTCATCTTTAGAAATTGGTTTCATGAAAAAGACCACCAGCCTCGTCACCGTCTTCCTGACTTTGACACTCCTGTTTTCATGGTTCACCCTAAACTTTGTGCTTTCCAAGCTTTATTTTTCGTTAAAAAGAAATCCAAACGCTGATCATTTCTTTCGTGGCTACGAACGTGCTGGAAAAACCGTCGGATACACACTTTTGTTCTTTGGTAACATTGGCCTCTATTACTATTCAGAGAAATCCATTGCTTGCATGTTGAGTTTTCTCTTTCTCGGCTTTTACTGTCTTTGCACACTTTTTTGTATCCAACCTTACACGGATTTCGGAGTTGTAGAGTTCCTTCTCAGCGCAAGTGTGAATCAGGCGTTGAGTATTGTTGGATTGCATTCGTACTACTCATGGCTCGTTATAATTGCATGTATTGCAATCGCCGGAGTCCGATATTGTCTGGAACCAGTGCATCGACCTACTCCGGCAGAAGCGACTAGTACTAATCTTGATTCAAGGCAAACTACCGTAACTTACAGTGAGATGGAAAGTCAAACTGAGAGAGATTCCCTTATCCCGATAGATTCTCTCTCATCATTTGATAACTCATCATTTGAGATGGAAAGTCAGACTGAGAGAAGGCCCCTTATCCCGATAGATTCTCTCTCATCATTTGATAACTCATCATTTGAGATGGAAAGTCAGATTGAGAGAGAGAGAGAGCCCCTTATCCCGATAGATTCTCTCTCATCATTTGATAACTCATCATTTGAGATGGAAAGTCAGACTGAGAGAAAGCCCCTTATCCCGATAGATTCTCTCTCATCATTTGATAACTCATCATTTGAGATGGAAAGTCAGATTGAGAGAGAGAGAGAGCCCCTTATCCCGATAGATTCTCTCTCATCATTTGATAACTCATCATTTGAGATGGAAAGTCAGACTGAGAGAAAGCCCCTTATCCCGATAGATTCTCTCTCATCATTTGATAACTCATCATTTGAGATGGAAAGTCAGATTGAGAGAGAGAGAGAGCCCCTTATCCCGATAGATTCTCTCTCATCATTTGATAACTCATCATTTGAGATGGAAATTCAGACTGAGAGAGAGCCCATTATCCCGATAGATTCTCTCTCATCATTTGATAACTCATCATCTGAGATGGAAAGTCAGACTGAGAGAAAGCTCCTTATCCCGATAGATTCTCTCTCATCATTTGATAACTCATCATTTGAGATGGAAAGTCAGACTGAGAGAGAGCCCCTTATCCCGATAGATTCTCTCTCATCATTTGATAACTCATCATTTGAGATGGAAAGTGTTTGGGAGCCTATTTCTTAGCTTTTGAGTTTTGGTTTTCTGGCTTTTTAATTTTTTGGATTATGGCCAGAATGAGTTTTGAATTTGGAGAAGTGTTTGGGAGACATGTGCAGAATGTGTTTTGCAGAAGTAGTAGTGTTTGGGAGAAGAATGTTGAAAATGAGTTATGGATTATTTTTGACCAATTTGCCCTTAGTGAAAATGAAGACTTGTAATTTATTTTAAATTATATAATTGAAGAATATTTTGTGAAATGGCCCGTCTATTTTTTTAAAAAAATTGTTTTTAGAAAATATTTATAGTTGATCTTCCTCTGTTTTTTTGAACAACTTGAAATTCTCTCGTACATTTTATTGGAAAAAAAATAAAAGAGTTGGTTCGAAAAAATACAATTAACATTGCACAATTTTAAAAACATACATAAACAACACGGTTTAAAATACATTAGGCAATACATAAAAAAAAACATTAGGCAATACATAATCTCGAATATATTAGTCAATACATTAGGCAATACATAAACAACACGGTTTAAAATACATTAGGCAATACATATGAAACATTACCCAATACATAAAAAAAAAAAAAAAAACAAGAAGTGAACAACTGAGCTTTGGGAAAAGTGGAGATGATCTAAGTTAAACAGGCAAACTAAGCTGGGTGTTGCAATTGGCGACCATAACCTAAACCTGGTTCCTAAACTTGGGAAAAGTGGAGATGATCTAAGTTATACTTTTCCTAAAACTTAACACAATACCTCAAGGACTAAAAAACACACAAATTAAGCAACTCCGGAGTTAAACCTAGTAAAAAAATTGCTCAAACCCAGTTTCATTTAAATGCTTTAAACAGTTAGAATCATCAACAAAATAAGTAAGAACTTCCACTGCACGCAAAATGGAACACCTATTTATCTTGGAGACTAAACCATCCCTAAATTAGTTGGAGTCTTGGAGTAAATACACATACAGTAAAACTAAACCACTTTCAGTTGATTTAAAACAAACAAACCCATATCCAGTGATTCCATATCAAACAAATTGGCAAACTATGTTGTAGTCCATTAACAGACAAACCCAGATCACAAATCCAGAATCCCCACCAAGTCCCGATGGGTCCGAATGCATCGAATTTCTTGAGTTAACATCTAAAGGCGATTCAACTTTGGATGCAGGCTTTAACAATGGCTTTGGGGCTGCCTTAAGCCATTGATCAACGTCATTTTTGTCTTTACTTCCTTTATCAAGGGAAACTGAAGTCCCCTGCTCATCTATGTAATGATCAGTTGTGACTGAATATCTGCAGACCCCCACGTACCTCCATCCCTTCCCAATCCAAATTTGGCGAAAACTACCAGTGCTTTTACAAAGAGAGAATCCATGAACTAGTGAAAGAGATCCTTCCAAGTACCCGGATGGACTCACGCTTGTGCTTCCCAAACTTACCAGGGAAGCCACAGAAGCCATTGTTACAATTATAGGGCCAACACCATCAGTAAAATTTACTCAACAAGACTTGTTTCTAAACTAACTGTAATGTGGAACAAATGTATAGTTTTGCAAAAATAAAAAACAGTCTCAACTCTCACTCACGCTCTCTTACTTCTATCTGTTACAATTTATATATCAACCTATAGCTGTCTTAACAAAAAAAACTCGGAACATACACCACAATAAAGAAGAATCTGTAAATCCAAATGATACCCTTTGGTCATTCAAATCTAACATTTCACAACCAGAATATTTCTTCAGTACAATACAACCTATCAAATTCTAAAATTTTGCAATACAACTACTGAGATTAAACAATGTTTAACATTCTAACATTTTATCAAACATGTTGAATGCATCAATCGCCTGACAGCTTCCCAAACAAACCCTTCAATCTACACATACAATAATGGTAAAAAAGCCCTAAATAAATCGAAAAGATAATAATCGAAAGAGGAAGAAAGCCCTTGTAACGGCAGGAAACAGAGGAACAAAAATGGCGGAAGGTTTACCTCAGCAATCAACTACCAGGCAGGAACGAAGCAGGAAACTAACGCGAAGCAGGAGGTGAAGCAAGAGCGAAGCAGGAGACTGTAGCAGCAGGAGCAGCACAGGAGCGAAGCAGGTGCGGACGACCCAAGGGTAGAGATGTCTGAGATATGGAGAAATGGAAACGAGAATGGAAAAAGTAACCTTAGATCTACTTTTCCATTTAAGCTCTGGAACGTCCAAAATGGCAAACACGTTCTGGGAATGTGTTTTGAGAAACCAGCGGCCAAACACTCAAAATGAGAAAACGAGAATGAGAAAAGGTGAAAAACAGGCGCCCAAACAGGCCCTTAATAGAATGTATAAAGATGGGAATGGGGCTGCGTTTTGAGGCTTGTTTCCGTGATGTTCGTACCCCTTTGGTCAGAGATAAACAATCCTACCTCAGTTGAAATTCCGGTGAAGAACGACGACGAACGACATTAGTTTGATTCCAACAACATCCCCTCTCACTCTAGAACTCTTACTCGCTCTCTAACCTTTTGGTGCGGAAATAAACTAAATGAAAAAAAGAAGGGAATATACTTGGTTTCTTTTGCCATTATAAGATTTATGGTCCATTTAGCCTGGCTGAATTATTGGATTATTCACTGTTTAGTTTTTTGTCCTTATTTGAAACTTTTCTCTAATTTTTTGTTTTTCATCATTTTTTGATGATTGTTGGTTCGTCTCGACAACAGCTTTCAGAAAAGTTCTCAATCATCGGCTAAATTTGAAAAAAGTTCAGAAAAGACAAAAAATAAGCCAAAAACAGCGTCCGTGTTGGCTTATTTTCGTCTTTAGTGACTTTTTTTTAACTTTTGGACATAATTTTATACTTTTTAGATTCCTTTCGTCGATACGAACCAATAATCCACGAAAAAAAGACATAAAAATAACAAATACAAAAAAATTTGAATAAAGACAAAAAAAAAAACCGAATAATCTAGCCTGGATTAATCCAGGCTAAATAGACCCTTTAAATTAATTATCTACCATGAATTCCATCATTACAAGTCATAATTCCAAATGGGTTATGACTCCAAATGTTCCAACGGTTGAGGAGTTAAGGGAAATTGAAAAGCCAAAAGTCACTTAATTGTTCAAAAATAAAATAAAATAAAATAAATTTTATTTCGGTGTATCTTGCTCTACTACGATATACATCACACACAATCTCATCCATCTATCTTTCAATTGATCTTGACCGTTCATTAAAACAAAAACAACAACAAATGTATAAGCGACTAAATTACAATTAAACATAAAGACAAAATAATTTTAATTAAATATTAGCTTTAATTTTTAATACATTAAAAATTTCGGGTTGTTACAAAAATTCACTTGTTTATTTGTTCATTTGTCAAGAAAAAGAGAACATGATCAAAAAAAAATTCCCCAAGTAAACTAATGATCCAATAACTTGTCTATATAGACTTTCAATGTCTGACAAAACGTCAACTTTTTACTTCACCAATCCATTTGCTCATCTATAATTGTAACATTTGCGACATCGAATGCAGCTTTAACCTAACTTTTTTCTTTAATTATTCTTGTATTCTTATTTTAAAAAATTAAGTAATTTTTCATCTTCCGTCATTTTTTTATAGATTATTGGCACGTCTTGACGAAATAATTTTTTAGACCTAATTTTATACTTTAGATTAATTTCGTCAAAACTTTGAGACAAAAATTTTGAAAAAAAAAATTAAAGAAAGACAAGGAAAAAATTATGAATAAGCACCAACAAATTAAGCCAAGTTAGCTTACTTTCGATTTGTTCTTTGGAAGCACAAAAACAGATGGGGTTAAAATTGCGCATATGGGATCTACGACACAATAAATAAAATTATATAAAATCTGAGATTAATTATACTGTGTTTGATTAAACTGAAATAAAAAATGAGATAACTATGAGATGAGATGTGAATTATCTTTTAGCGTTGGATAAAGAGGGAGGTAATCAGGGAAGAAGACGGTCAGCCAAGCAACAGGGAACTCCACTATATATGTATACTAGCAAAAATCCCGTGCTATGCACTGGACGCATAGAAGCATACTTTATTGATACAAATCCAAAACTAAACGTAAGTTCAATACGTTAAACAACAAAAATATGTATATTTTTCACACCATTAACCAAATACAGTAGTAAACTAAACCTAACAAATTGTCTGAAAGTTATGATAAGAAATTTAAACCTCGTAATTATGACGTCAATTACTTGGCTGCATTGCATTGCATTCTTGCACATATAAGATGAAATTATAAATAATATTATCTTTTATAATATATCAATAAACAATAAATAAATTATATGAAAGTATACAATAAAGGACTATTACTTGTTTTGAATTTTGTTACCTTATGAAAGGTACATACATTCTTCCGAAAGAAAGTAGGTAAAAAAAATAAACACAATCCTTTTTAATTAGACATATAAGTATGATTAAAAGTAACATTTAAGTTTATATAAAAAAATTAAATAAAAGGATCGTAAAGAAAGTACGCAAAAAATTATATTTATTTTTAATAATTTTTCTCTTCAATTAATGAATTATTTGGGAGTTTGCGTAATTTTTATTTTTTTTTAGTTTTTGATTGTGTTCGTCATAACGATGCCTTCATCTTTTGTTCCAAACCCTTATCCTAAAATTCATGTCTAGAATGGAATCTAGTTTTTTCAAAATTTGTTTTACTGAATTTGGTACAACCAAACAAAGGACGGTGAGGACTGAGAAGAATATATTACGTAAAAAAAAAAGCCGTATAAAAGATTCTCACACGAAATCCAACAAATTACTTGGAAAGTAAGAGATCGGATGAACTCAAGACATAACCAATATACCACCAAATGAGCACCAGTTAAGCAAATCCTTGGTTCAAGCGCTGTGGAGACATTTCGAATGTTGAAAAGTAGGCAAATTTGTTGAAAAATTGTATACTTTTTTTATTGACCTTGTAACTAAAGTTCTGATTTGTATTTATATTTCAGCACTTTAGATTATTGGAGTAAGAAAGAACAATCATACGAAAAAAAGGGATAGGGTCTAATGTTATCTCTATGGCAACTCACAAGTTCGCAATAATTATTAAAAATTAGAAAATCACTTCAAAGAATCAAAAAAGAAAGAAGAGTTACTTTCAATCGATATAATTGATGTAAAATTAGATGAAAGGTTCTTAGAACAAATTTATTGAATAATATTAAAAATGTAAAAACATTAAAATAAATGTAAGATTCACCTAGAAGATTATAAAGATAGCGCGCATTGGTAAGAAAAATATGTACCGACTGATCCTGAAAGTTTTGTTAATTGAAGGAGTGAAAATAGATAATTAGTCTAATGTATAAACAGATTTTATGTTTTAAGATTGAATCATTAACACCTTCCCTGGTCATTCCTGAACCTCTGGGCCGACTTGTTGGAGCATGAAAATATGATGCAAAATCAACAAGCTATGTAATTGGAGAAATTTGATTCTTTAAATTAAGCGAGGTCCGTATATACCTAACATTCAATATATTATTCAATACTTTAATCCAAAATAGAAACTTCATAAACATATGTGCATTTGGCTATGTGATAAAAAAACGTTTTTAACTATGTGCTCAATCTGCGGTTACAAATTTGGCTATGTAATGAAAAAAGAAATGTTCTATGCGCTAAAAAAAATTGCGCTATAAAATTATGAACTGAATATTCACCTTAATTTGATTGAATCAATAGTTTCTCCTTAATTTATTTTATTTATTAAATTAAAGAGAAAATATTGATTTAATTCCTTTAAATAGAAAATATTGACAAAAATAAAAATATTGATATAGATGCGCAAATCAATATAATATATTCCTTTAATTTATTTACGTCAAGTTTACTTATTCACTTTCTCTCTTGGAAATTCATTTAATTTCTAATTTATTTAATTTTCTTCTTAATTTAGTATATATAGGAAAGAAGTTAATATAAGAACAAAAGAATACTAAATCACCGCATTAGATTTTCCTAATTTATTATAAGTTTTCTTTTCACCATTTTTATTTTAAAATCCTGATTTTCTCTCCAAAAAGATACTAAATCCCTCCAAAAATGGAAAGGATATCTTGATCATTTATATTTTTTATTTAAAAAATAATACCATAACAATGACATTTACTTCCAAAATAGTAACATCAAAATATTAATTTGATTTGAAATTAATTTTTTTATTAATACATTTTTTGTTGGTGACACGTGTCACGCTCAGGGTGACTCTCACGAAAAGCCGCCTTTCAATAATATATAGTATAGATACGTTTGCTCAGTAGACCAATTAGGCACCTTATAGATAGGAGAAGAAAACTCCTCACATAAATTAGCTGTAGGGGTTGGACAAATTAGTTCTTACTCTAATGGATCGTGTTCAACTTCCAGTAAACTCATTTTTTATGTCTTTGTGCTCGTACTATATTAAGTGGAACCAATTAATTTCTTTGTAGTTATGGAATTGCATATATAATTAGGATCACAACTACTTTCTTACAATTATTCAGTCTTCCTCTAGTGAGTGTAGAATTGATTTTTTTAAATTTAATTAAGGTGTGCGTAAAATTGGTCCCGATATTTTAAAGTATAAAAATTATTTGAGGGGCTCGTTAAGCTACCTTGGACATTTTAGGTGAAACAATTTAAGGGGGGTATTTGTTTTTGTAGATTTAAATTTCTTGATCATATATATGAATCAAGTTCCTAAAAGATGAAAACAAGTTCTCTAATGGACCTTAAAATAATTAATTAAACTAGGATGAGTTTAGTTAATTAAGGAGTGAGAGCATGACAATTGTGGAGTTTGAATCCCACTAATGAACTTGACAAAAACAAAAACAAAAGAAGTTCCAAAAAATCAAACAAATCCTTCGATCAATGGAACTGTCGTTGGTCTCTGATCAACTCCTCTGGTTGATAATACTATCGGACCTAAACCTTAACGTTGTTGCCTCTACTGTCAAATTCGATCGTCTCCACTCTTGCAAATCATGAAACTCTGCCTCTAGGCCCCTGTGTGTGAGAGAGAGAGAGAGAGAGAGAGAGAGAGAGAGAGAGAGAGAGAGAGAGAGAGAACTCCAAATTAATTTTCTAGGATTGAGCAGAGAGAGAACCCCAAATTGATTTTATAAATTTTGTTGTTTCAGGAAAAATTTGAAGGCCAAAATTGAAAACTATGATTTTTAGTCACATTCTCTCTCTTACAAACAAACATTTGCCATGGGCTATTAGTCTAATTCCAAGTCCTGAACAAACATGATTGTGGATTTCAAACGTAGTATTCATATTCCATTGTATGAATCCTATCTTAATCACACAACTATACGAATTCCATAATTTTGAAGTCGTTTATCCAACGGTGTTGCTGAGCAAAACCATTATTTCACGCTTAATTTTCAAACAATAAAATGGATAGCCCTTCCAATAAATTTGTTTGTGAAAAAGTTTGCCTTCCAATAAATTAGTCTAAACGCGTGGGCTTTTTGCCCCTTGAATAATCCACAAAAAAACAATAATCACAAAATGCCAAATCGTGTGTTAGTGTTTTAGTATATGGTAATACTTAATTAATTACAATTCTAAAAGATTTGTTTTGATGCGAAATAAATTTAAAAAATTATATACGGAAGTATTATGTTTTTAAATTTAAAAATTGTGACAAATAAAACGAAAATGAAAATAAATGTTTACAATATTCAAATTACCAAAAACAAAAAAAACAAGCTCAAACATGGTCTGTTTTGATCTTTTTTTATATAATTTTTTAAAAATTTTATACATAATTTTTTATTTAAGCTAAAAACGTGATGTATCTGACCCCATCAATAGAATTATAAAAAATGTTTCCTAAAGACAAAAAAAAAAATGTGATGGGGTCGGATCCATCACATTGTAGCTTATTTTTTATTGGTTCAACTTAACTAATAAATTTATTGGTTTATCTCGACGAAATATTTTAGAAAAATAAAAAGTTACGTTCAAAAACTAATTTTTTTTTTATAAAAGACGAAAATAAGCTAAAACAAACTCTCCATAGATTTATTTTTGTCCTCAGTGAACTTTTTTTTAAGCTTTTAGACAAAAAAAAAATGATACCTTTTAAATTTCTGTTGTTTAGATGAACAAATAATTTATAAAAAAATTAATGCAAAACTAATAAATACAAAAAAATTAAAAAATAAGAACAATGTGTTCGTATTGAGTGTTTCTGAAACAATTTTTAGAAACAAAACTCTAAGACGTTGTTTGGTATAAGTGTCTCAGAAACTTGTCTGGGAAAAAAGTGTTCCAAAAACACTTTTTATAGAGAGATAAAGTTGTCTAGAAAAAAATAAAAATATTTAAGAAATTTGTTTCGAAAAAAATCTCTCAAATCTCTCAAAACGAACATAGAGGAGGTACCACTTAATTTCCTAGCAATTTCTGGGATCTATCCTAACATTATCCTTTCACGCGTCATTCTCCAGTTAAGAAAAGTCAAAGACATCGGTCTACAATTAGTGGGGAAGTGGCACCATTCAATTTTTATCCATCATTTCTTTCTTCTTCTTCCTCCAACTGCCTCCAAGTTTCAATGGTACTCCCTGTTTGGCCTGGTCTCGATTTCTGGTACTACGTTGGGATCATCTGTTCACCATCATGGCTTTTTTCATCTTTAGAAATCGGTTTCATGAAAAAGAGCACCGGCCTCGTCGCCATCTTCCTGTCTTTGACACTCCTACTTTCATGGTCCACTCTTAACATTGTGCTTTCTAAACTCTATTTTTCGTTGCAAGGAAATTTGAACGATGCTCGTTTCTTTCGCGGCTATGAACGTGTCGGAAAAATCGTCGGATGTACACTTTTGATCTTCGGTAATATTGGCCTCTATTACTATTCAGAGAAATCTGTTGCTTGCATGTTGAGTTTTCTATTTCTCGCCTTTTACTGTCTCTGCATATTTTTCTGCATCCAACTTTACACGGAATTCGGAGTTGTAGTGTTTCTTCTCAGCGCAAGTGTAAATCAGACGTTGAGTCTTGGTGGACTGCATTCGTACTACACGTGGCTCGTTATAATTGCTTGTGTTGTAATGGCTGGGATCTGATATTTTTTAGAACCGGAGTATCCTCCTCCGACAGAAGTGTCACGCCTCAAATTTTCGTATAATTGAAAATTAAGAAATATAACTCAAAACTCCATAAAGTCCCATTTCCAAGTTAAGGGCACTATCGGCCCAAGTTACATAATCCTTAAAATTTCCAAAAAAGATAAGTAGTCTCACTGGGGTTAACAAAATACATATAAAGTTGTGGTGCATCTATCCCAAAAATTTTCCATGCAGATGCTAAATAACTTCTTCGTCGATATTTTCAAAATATGCCACGCCAAGCAACCCATGCTAATCCTCCGCAACGGTACCTGAAAATGGAGGGGTTGAGCTACTAGCCCAGTAGGAAAATCTATGCCAAAATTATGTATATGTAAAATGCATGGCAAGCACTATAACATGGAATAATTATGCAACATTTTCGCAACAACACATACCCACACAAAACTACACTCCATCCATCAATCACGACCAACTTTCCCCCTTGCACATTCCCATCCGGGTACTAGTCTCATTGTCCGCCTAGCACATTCCCATCCGGGTACTAGTCTCATTGTCCGCCTAGCACATTCCCATCCGGGTACTAGTTTCACCGTCCGCCTAGCACAATCCCATCCGGGTACTAGTTCACTGTCCGCACAATCCCGTCCGGGTACTCGTTTCACGGTGCATTTCATTCTCAACAATATGTGACAATCATAAAAATCCGTATCACGTTCAATAATCTCATTCATATGCCACCAATTCCAAGTAATCAATATACAAGTTAAATGATCAATCAGTGATGTCCCACAATACAATGCGCAATGGAAATAAAATCAGTACATCAATAGTGCACGGTCTACATTCCAGAAGCCCCAGGAGCGCTACACCAAAAACAAGGGAGCGCTACCCCTTAAAGCCTCGGTAGCGCTACGCCCAAAACAAGGGAGCGCTACCACTAAAGCGTTCGGTATCGCTACACCAGAAACATGGGAGCGCTACCACTAAGGCGCTCGGGAGCGCTACACCAAAAACAAGGATCGCTACCCTACCAGTCCAGAATCACCAGGAGCGCTACACCAAAACCCAGGGAGCGCTACCTGTGCAGAAATCAGCGCGATTTCCAGATTTTCGCTCGAATCACTCCGCACCAAACCACAAATCTACCATGTAATAGACCCCAAAACACATTACATACACATAATAGAAGATAGAAATCTCTACCTCAAGCCTTGAAATGGAGGATTTGGTCCAAAGAGAGAAGCCCTAGGTTGTTGGAGCTCCGAAGCTCAAAATCACACCTTCCGAGCTTTTCTCCACGATCCGGCCTTGGTTCCTCGCTAAGCACGGTGCAAAGTCCCTAAATCTCCAAGGAATTTGGCAATGGTGAAGGGAGATGGTGGGATTTGTAGAGAGAGGGAGGAGAACACAAAGGGGAGTGAGAGAGAGGGTTATGAGCAAATGGGGGGTTTTCTTCCCTCTCCAAAAATCTGGCCCTATTAACCCCCAAAGGGTACCCACGTAAATTGCCAAGTTAAGACACGCGCACGAAATAACACAAAGGACTCCGGGCTCGGTTCCTATAATCATAACCCGATATAAGACACACTTAATTAAATTTATTTATCCAAAATAAACCTTTAACTAATTATTTTTAAATTCGAATTTTCCGGGTCCTTACAAGAAGCGACCGGTGATCTTGAATCAGGGCAAAATAATGTAACTCACATTGAGGTGGAAATTGAGGAAGAGGGAGAGGGAGAACCCCTTCTCCCGATAGTACCGGTGTATACTCCTCCGGCAAAAGGGGCTAATATTGATGATCATGAAATTGATCAAATTATCGTAACTCACACTAAAATGGAAAATGAGGATGAGGGAGAGCCCGATCTCCTGGTAGAGATTTTCGATTACGGCTTCAGACCAAGTTTTCTAACAGATACCCTTTCTAGCCTTAAGTCTCTGTACACAAGTCTGTGTACACAGATTTACCTTTCCAGCCTTACATTTTTAAGTCCACGTTTACCAACAGATACCCTTTCCAGCCTTACATTTTTAAGTCTACGTTTACCAACAGATACCCTTTCCAGCCTTGAACGTTTAGACCTTACCGGCCTTTCCAGCCTTGAACGTTTAGACCTTTCCGGCCCTACATGTTTAGGCCCACGTTTACCAACAGATACCCTTTCCAGCACGAGATGTTATAAATTGTGTCAAGAAGCAAGGAAAGGAAAAATTGAATTGAAGTGGAATAAAAGAAAAATAAATTATTTGTTTTTGCATGTTCATTTTACAAGAAAATTCTTATAGGGAAGTTAAATGGAAAATGATAGCTACAGCCTATTACACGACGGATAATGTATAAAAAATATATCGATATTCGTAAATTGTATATTAATATCCGTAAAATGTACATTATTATTCATATATATTTTTTTGACATTATGTATATGTTATTCACTGCCTAGTGGGCGGTGATTAAAAATACTTTTCTTAATAAAATTACAAATTAATTTTAAAAATTTAATAGTAACTATAAGTTAATTTTTGATGCTCGACATCACTATCAAATTTTATTTAGTACATTACGATATTTTTGTTGTTTGATATATCTTAAGGAATTAGACTGATATTTAAGCAAATTTACCTTGAGTACTATTCCCGCGATGCAAAATCTTGCCCGATTTGGATTAACTTGTTTTGAATTATTTTTTTTGTTATTTGAAATTTTATTGTAAAATTTGTTTTACGTCAATATTTTTTTTTGTAGATTATTATTTTGCCTCGATAAGAGGTTTTAGAAAAGTAAAAAATTATGAACCAAATTTGAAAAAAATCAAAAAAAGCCAAAAAAAATTTAATAACATAATCCGTTTTAACTTATTTTTATTTTATAATATTTTTTTTAGCTTCTAAACATAATTTTATACTCTTCAGATCTATTCGTCAAAACAAATCAATAATCCACAAAAATATGAAACAAAACTAACAAACATCAATTTTTTGTAGATTACTAATTTGTCTCGACGAGAGATTTGAGAAAAATAAAAAAAATATGAACCAAATTTGAAAAAAAAATAAAAAATAGAGTTCGTTTTGACTTATTTTTCGTCTTTAGTAAACTTTTTTAGAATTTTTTAAATGTAATTTTATATATTTTAAATTTCTTTCGTTAAGACAGATCAATTATCTATAAAAATATGAGGCAAAACTAGAAATTAAAAAAAGTTGAATAAAGACAATAAAAAAATGCAAATGAGAAAGGTTTCGGCCAAATTAAGCATAAAGAGTTAGTTTTATTTTTTTTTCTTCTTTAAGATTTTTTCGCGGTACAAAATCTTGTGAAATTGGTCAGACATATTTTGCGTAAAAATAAATCCCAACAAAAAACTTTGAATTGTGGGACCCACTACTACTTTCCTGGCTGAACACTAAAACAATTGCAATAAAATTAATTTTTCCCGCGTCATTGATCAATTTCTGAGCAATTTCTGGGATCTATCATAACATTATCCTTCCACGCGTCATTGATCTGCAGTTAAGAAAAGTCAACAGACATCGGTCTACAAGTAGTGGGGAAGTGGCACCACCTTTTTCGTCTTCCTCCTCCAAATTTCAGTGTTACTACAAGTGTGGCCTCGTTGCCGTCTTCCTGATTTTGGCACTCGTAGTTTCATGGTCATTCCTTAACTTTATGCTTCCACGCGTCATTCTGCAGTTAAGAAAAAGTCAAAAGACATTCTGCACTTTCCTAATAATTGAACATTAAAAATCAAAGTTCGGTGAAAATTAATTTTTTCATCATTTTCTTAACAATTAAACGGGACTCGTGTGTGGGGTCAAAACTCTCACCAAGTCTCGCATATTTCCCTCCCGCCTCGTTGAAACTGTAATGGATCCGACCCCGAATTATAAAAAATGTTTCCTAAAGAAAAAAAATGTGATGGGGTCGGATCCATCACATTTTGTAGCTTATTTTGTATTGGTTTGACTTAACTAATAAATCTATTAGTTTGTTTCAATGAGATATTTTAGAAAAGTAAAATATTATGTCCAAAACTAATTTTTTTTAATAAAAGATGAAAATAAGTTGAAACAAACCCTCCATAGGTTTATTTTTTTCTTCAACGAACTTTTTTTTAGCTTTTAGACAAAAAAATGATATTTTTAAAATTTTTGTTGTTTAGATGAACAAATAATTTATAAAAAAATTAATGCAGAACTAATAAACACAAAAATTTTTAAAATAAGAACAAGAGGGGGTACCACTTATTAATTTCCGACCAATTTCTTGGATCCATCATCCTAACGTTATCCTTTCACGCGACATTCTCCATCTATAATTATTGGGGAAGTGGCACCACTCAATTTATATCCATCATTTCTTTCTTCTTGTTCCTCCAAGTTTCAATGCTACTCCCTGTTTGGCCTGGTCTCAATTTCTGGTACTACCTTGGGATCATCTCTTCACCGTCATGGCTTTTTTCATTTTTAGCAATGGGTTTCATGAAAAAGAGCACTGGCCTCGTTGCCATCTTCCTGAATTTAACACTCCTATTTTCATGGTCCACCCTTAACTTTGTGCTTTCTATGCTCTATTTTTCGTTGCAGGGAAATTTGAACCATGATCGTTTCTTTCGCGGCTACGAACGTATCGGAAAAATCGTTGGATGCACACTTTTGATCTTCGGTAATATTGGCCTCTATTACTATTCAGAGAAATCCGTTGCTTGCATGTTAAGTTTTCTATTTCTCGCCTTTTATTGTCTGTGCATGTTTTTCTGCATCCAACCTTACACGGATTTCGGAGTTGTAGAGTTTCTTCTCAACGCAAGTGTGAATCAGACGTTGAGTCTTGGTGGACTGCATTCGTACTACACGTGGCTCGTTATAATTGCTTGTGTTGTAATGGCCGGGATCCGATATTTTTTAGAACCGAAGTATCCTCCTCCGACAGAAGCGACCGGTGATCTTGAATCAGGGCAAAATAATGTAACTCACATTGAGGTGGAAACTGAGGAAGAGGGAGAGGGAGAACCCCTTCTCCCGATAGTACCGGTGTATCCTCTGTTGCGATATTGTGTTGTAATTATTTCCTATTGTAAGATAATATTCTTTCCTAGTTTAGAGATATTATTCTGTTAAAGATGATTCTCGAGAATCTAGGAGAGATTCTAGGAATTGATTCTTATGTATCCTAGTTAGTTTAAGATTAGGATTATGTATCATAATCTCTATCTCTATCTCTATCTCTATCTCTATCTCTATCTCTATCTCTATCTCTATAAATATGTACATGTACAGATTACAGATTGATTATGAACGAAAATATTCTTCTCTGAATTTCAAGTTGGTATCAGAGCCACGAAACCCTAAATCAGATTCTGAAACATCTGGCACCAAATCATCATACAAATGCACTCATTGTGATCAAACTGGTCATACAAAAAGTCGATGCTATGAACTTGTGGGGTATCCGGAATGGTGGGATCATAGCCGTGATTCCCGGAAGAAGAATTCCAAGAAGGCCTCTACTGCTGCAATTGTTGAAACAAAGACAGAGGATGACAGCGGTGAAAAGTTCTCGGCATTGGCAGCAGCGGCAGGTAATGGTGGTAAGGTTTTAAATATTTCTACACCTGTTTCTAATAGTGCATGGATAATTGATTTCGGTGCTACGGATCATATGACATTTGATTCTAGACAAGTTTCACCTCTTAAACCTTCCTCACAAAATTCTATTTCCACTGCCAATGGTACCTCAATTCCGATTATTGGGGAAGGATTCTTGTCCCTCACTAACACCTTGAATTTAGATTCTGTTTTGGTTGTTCCCTCTTTGAATTATAATCTTTTGTCAGTTTCTCAACTAACCACTGCCTTATTTTGTGTTGTCATTTTTTTGCCTAAATTTTGTGTATTTAAGGACATCCGAACAAGACAGATGTTTGGTTGTGGTGTTAGGCGAGGGAAGCTATATTACTTAGACTTGGTGTCTAAAAGTTCAGATAAGTTGCGTCAAGCTTTAAAGATTGGGGGTTCTGAGGAGGAAAAAAAGAAATCTGAGATATGGTTATGGCATCGACGTCTGGGGCATGCTTCCTTTGGTTACATGAAGAAATTATTTCCTCGTTTATTTGC